>OX592709.1:9314272-10577526 GCA_951361185.1 Ochropacha duplaris | reverse complement strand
AACCTAACCTAACCTAACCTAACCTAACCTAACCCATCGATTAACCGACCAAAAATTGACATTTCGATTTGAATATTTTTGCTATTATACATTATTTTTGGACCTCTTTCAGATAGCTGAATTGGAATTTTGTGTTGCCATACTTTAAAAATTAATTTCGATAAAAAACGCTCAAAAATTTTACTTTTTCTAAATTTTTTCACGTTTTTTGTATTCAGAGTATCAGTGTTTTCGCCACGATCTAGTGCCTCTCAGCCAGACGCGTTCGTCGATACCATCCGCACAGCTCTCCGACCGCTGAAACCTGAAACAGAAACAAAAATTCATTAAAAATTTGTTAAAAAACGCTTATAAGTTTAAAAATTTAAAAATTTTCTTCCAAATTTATCCAGTTTTTGTCGCCATCGGGTGCCCCTCGACGAGACGCGTGTTTTGACACCACTCGCGCCCCGCTGCGATAAAAAATTTCAAAGTTAATCGATAAAAATCGATAATATATACACTTAAAAGTCTACCTAAGCGATACAAACTTTCAGAAAAACATCGATTAACCGACCAAAAATTGACATTTCGATTTGAATATTTTTGCTATTATACATTATTTTTGGACCTCTTTCAGATAGCTGAATTGGAATTTTGTGTTGCCATACTTTAAAAATTAATTTCGATAAAAAACGCTCAAAAATTTTACTTTTTCTAAATTTTTTCACGTTTTTTGTATTCAGAGTATCAGTGTTTTCGCCACGATCTAGTGCCTCTCAGCCAGACGCGTTCGTCGATACCATCCGCACAGCTCTCCGACCGCTGAAACCTGAAACAGAAACAAAAATTCATTAAAAATTTGTTAAAAAACGCTTATAAGTTTAAAAATTTAAAAATTTTCTTCCAAATTTATCCAGTTTTTGTCGCCATCGGGTGCCCCTCGACGAGACGCGTGTTTTGACACCACTCGCGCCCCGCTGCGATAAAAAATTTCAAAGTTAATCGATAAAAATCGATAATATATACACTTAAAAGTCTACCTAAGCGATACAAACTTTCAGAAAAACATCGATTAACCGACCAAAAATTGACATTTCGATTTGAATATTTTTGCTATTATACATTATTTTTGGACCTCTTTCAGATAGCTGAATTGGAATTTTGTGTTGCCATACTTTAAAAATTAATTTCGATAAAAAACGCTCAAAAATTTTACTTTTTCTAAATTTTTTCACGTTTTTTGTATTCAGAGTATCAGTGTTTTCGCCACGATCTAGTGCCTCTCAGCCAGACGCGTTCGTCGATACCATCCGCACAGCTCTCCGACCGCTGAAACCTGAAACAGAAACAAAAATTCATTAAAAATTTGTTAAAAAACGCTTATAAGTTTAAAAATTTAAAAATTTTCTTCCAAATTTATCCAGTTTTTGTCGCCATCGGGTGCCCCTCGACGAGACGCGTGTTTTGACACCACTCGCGCCCCGCTGCGATAAAAAATTTCAAAGTTAATCGATAAAAATCGATAATATATACACTTAAAAGTCTACCTAAGCGATACAAACTTTCAGAAAAACATCGATTAACCGACCAAAAATTGACATTTCGATTTGAATATTTTTGCTATTATACATTATTTTTGGACCTCTTTCAGATAGCTGAATTGGAATTTTGTGTTGCCATACTTTAAAAATTAATTTCGATAAAAAACGCTCAAAAATTTTACTTTTTCTAAATTTTTTCACGTTTTTTGTATTCAGAGTATCAGTGTTTTCGCCACGATCTAGTGCCTCTCAGCCAGACGCGTTCGTCGATACCATCCGCACAGCTCTCCGACCGCTGAAACCTGAAACAGAAACAAAAATTCATTAAAAATTTGTTAAAAAACGCTTATAAGTTTAAAAATTTAAAAATTTTCTTCCAAATTTATCCAGTTTTTGTCGCCATCGGGTGCCCCTCGACGAGACGCGTGTTTTGACACCACTCGCGCCCCGCTGCGATAAAAAATTTCAAAGTTAATCGATAAAAATCGATAATATATACACTTAAAAGTCTACCTAAGCGATACAAACTTTCAGAAAAACATCGATTAACCGACCAAAAATTGACATTTCGATTTGAATATTTTTGCTATTATACATTATTTTTGGACCTCTTTCAGATAGCTGAATTGGAATTTTGTGTTGCCATACTTTAAAAATTAATTTCGATAAAAAACGCTCAAAAATTTTACTTTTTCTAAATTTTTTCACGTTTTTTGTATTCAGAGTATCAGTGTTTTCGCCACGATCTAGTGCCTCTCAGCCAGACGCGTTCGTCGATACCATCCGCACAGCTCTCCGACCGCTGAAACCTGAAACAGAAACAAAAATTCATTAAAAATTTGTTAAAAAACGCTTATAAGTTTAAAAATTTAAAAATTTTCTTCCAAATTTATCCAGTTTTTGTCGCCATCGGGTGCCCCTCGACGAGACGCGTGTTTTGACACCACTCGCGCCCCGCTGCGATAAAAAATTTCAAAGTTAATCGATAAAAATCGATAATATATACACTTAAAAGTCTACCTAAGCGATACAAACTTTCAGAAAAACATCGATTAACCGACCAAAAATTGACATTTCGATTTGAATATTTTTGCTATTATACATTATTTTTGGACCTCTTTCAGATAGCTGAATTGGAATTTTGTGTTGCCATACTTTAAAAATTAATTTCGATAAAAAACGCTCAAAAATTTTACTTTTTCTAAATTTTTTCACGTTTTTTGTATTCAGAGTATCAGTGTTTTCGCCACGATCTAGTGCCTCTCAGCCAGACGCGTTCGTCGATACCATCCGCACAGCTCTCCGACCGCTGAAACCTGAAACAGAAACAAAAATTCATTAAAAATTTGTTAAAAAACGCTTATAAGTTTAAAAATTTAAAAATTTTCTTCCAAATTTATCCAGTTTTTGTCGCCATCGGGTGCCCCTCGACGAGACGCGTGTTTTGACACCACTCGCGCCCCGCTGCGATAAAAAATTTCAAAGTTAATCGATAAAAATCGATAATATATACACTTAAAAGTCTACCTAAGCGATACAAACTTTCAGAAAAACATCGATTAACCGACCAAAAATTGACATTTCGATTTGAATATTTTTGCTATTATACATTATTTTTGGACCTCTTTCAGATAGCTGAATTGGAATTTTGTGTTGCCATACTTTAAAAATTAATTTCGATAAAAAACGCTCAAAAATTTTACTTTTTCTAAATTTTTTCACGTTTTTTGTATTCAGAGTATCAGTGTTTTCGCCACGATCTAGTGCCTCTCAGCCAGACGCGTTCGTCGATACCATCCGCACAGCTCTCCGACCGCTGAAACCTGAAACAGAAACAAAAATTCATTAAAAATTTGTTAAAAAACGCTTATAAGTTTAAAAATTTAAAAATTTTCTTCCAAATTTATCCAGTTTTTGTCGCCATCGGGTGCCCCTCGACGAGACGCGTGTTTTGACACCACTCGCGCCCCGCTGCGATAAAAAATTTCAAAGTTAATCGATAAAAATCGATAATATATACACTTAAAAGTCTACCTAAGCGATACAAACTTTCAGAAAAACATCGATTAACCGACCAAAAATTGACATTTCGATTTGAATATTTTTGCTATTATACATTATTTTTGGACCTCTTTCAGATAGCTGAATTGGAATTTTGTGTTGCCATACTTTAAAAATTAATTTCGATAAAAAACGCTCAAAAATTTTACTTTTTCTAAATTTTTTCACGTTTTTTGTATTCAGAGTATCAGTGTTTTCGCCACGATCTAGTGCCTCTCAGCCAGACGCGTTCGTCGATACCATCCGCACAGCTCTCCGACCGCTGAAACCTGAAACAGAAACAAAAATTCATTAAAAATTTGTTAAAAAACGCTTATAAGTTTAAAAATTTAAAAATTTTCTTCCAAATTTATCCAGTTTTTGTCGCCATCGGGTGCCCCTCGACGAGACGCGTGTTTTGACACCACTCGCGCCCCGCTGCGATAAAAAATTTCAAAGTTAATCGATAAAAATCGATAATATATACACTTAAAAGTCTACCTAAGCGATACAAACTTTCAGAAAAACATCGATTAACCGACCAAAAATTGACATTTCGATTTGAATATTTTTGCTATTATACATTATTTTTGGACCTCTTTCAGATAGCTGAATTGGAATTTTGTGTTGCCATACTTTAAAAATTAATTTCGATAAAAAACGCTCAAAAATTTTACTTTTTCTAAATTTTTTCACGTTTTTTGTATTCAGAGTATCAGTGTTTTCGCCACGATCTAGTGCCTCTCAGCCAGACGCGTTCGTCGATACCATCCGCACAGCTCTCCGACCGCTGAAACCTGAAACAGAAACAAAAATTCATTAAAAATTTGTTAAAAAACGCTTATAAGTTTAAAAATTTAAAAATTTTCTTCCAAATTTATCCAGTTTTTGTCGCCATCGGGTGCCCCTCGACGAGACGCGTGTTTTGACACCACTCGCGCCCCGCTGCGATAAAAAATTTCAAAAAATTGCCCTCCCGCCCACCCATTTGTGCTTCGCTAGCTAGACTCGGTGACCTTGGCAACACAAACTTATTTTATTTTACTTTTAATTTATAGTTTTCATTGACAAAGGGTCTTATTGGGCCCTAGACTAGTTCCGTATCCGAACTCTAACTACATTTAATCACGCCATATACCTCCTAACACCTGTTATTGACAATATTATATTGAAATTTATAGTTATATTGCTTAAGTTGTTTTACTCGACTAAAAAATACCGACAAGGGTCTTATTGGGCACTTGACATCTCCGTGTTCGGATACTTGTATTAGATTTAAGCATATTTAGTTATTGTATTTGGTTTTAAGTCGACTTTGAGAATATTATCCTCAACTTCATATTTACAAATTTATACAACTTATACAAACTTTATTTTAAATTGATTCATTAATATATAGGATAGGGCCTGGACAGTATTTACTTTACATTTTAAACAAATTCATATAAGATCACTCAAAATTTTATTAAATTTTATTTTTAAAACTTTTACAAACCTATCTCAATTCGACTACATCTAATTGTTTAAAATGTTTGGCTACAGGACACCCGCCAAGAGCACCCTGAAAACATCGGAGCACACGACGACTCCTGAAAAATTGACAAAGGCGGGACCCTCTCAAGGCTCGCAGGTACGTAGGAGTATAGGGGAATGGGAGTCGGGATTGGTGGAGAAAAGGCCAAAGTCCCCAGCCCCCTCTTCGGTGACCGCTCCGGTGCCAAAGCCGAAGTCGAAAGCAACTTCTTGTCAGGAAACGAAAGTGACTGCCCGCCGAGACTCGACGGAGGCGCCGGGGGGCTCACCGAAGGGTAAAGTCTACGCCTCTAAAACGGCAGAGGCAAGGGCGTGTCTAAATAGGGCCAAACTGTACCTGAGTAACTCCCGAAACTTGAAAACTGATATCAAGACGGGAGTTACTCAGGCGATTGAGAGGCTCTATCAGCTCGTAAAGGAGGCGGAGAGTACAAAAGGAGAGGGGGAAGTTAAAAACGCCGGAAAACAAAAACAAATGGACGATAATGTAAGACAGGAGGAGAGTAAGGATGAAGACGATGGTAGGAAGAATGAGAAAGAGAGCGAATTAATAGAAAAGTTGACAGAACATGGAAGGTTAATGAAAGAGAATAACGAAAAGATGGAAGTCCTGAAGGGAGTAATAGAAAAACAGAGCCAAGCCTTGGAGAGGACCACATACGCGGGTGTGGCAGCCGGAAACACCAGCAGGCAAGTGCCGGATAGGGCCGCGCTGCACTCGGTTGTGGTCACTTCCAAGGACGTCGAAGAAACGGGAGAGGAGGTCTTGGTTCAACTAAGGGAGGCAATTAATGCCAAGGACGGATGGGTGAAGGTTGAAAGGGTAAGAAAGGCGAAAGACCATAAGATAATTGTAGGTTGTAGCACGGAAGCAGAGCGACAGAAGGTGAAAGAGCGATTGAAAAGAGCGGGTGATCGACTCAATGTCGAGGACGTCGTGAATAAGGACCCGCTTCTGATCCTCAGGGGAGTCTTTCGTTACAATAGCGACGAAGACATTATTAGTGCCCTGAGGAATCAGAATCGGGACATCTTCGATGGCCTCGGCAAAGAGGACGATCGCCTAGAAATTCGCTTTCGCAAGAGGGCCAGGAACCCACTCGTCTGCCACGTGATCATGCGGGTGTCCCCCACAATATGGTCAAAGGCGGTCCGGGCGGAGGAGCTTTACGTAGATCTGCAACGGATCGAAGTGGCGGACCACTCGCCACTCGTACAGTGCTCGCTCTGCCTCGGCTACGGGCATGGACGACGGTTTTGTAAAGAAACCGTCGTAAAGTGCAGCCATTGTGGGGGAGACCACATGAAAACGGAGTGCGCTAACTGGCTTGCCAGTGCGCCCCCTTCGTGTTGTAATTGCACGCGCGCCAAATTGGACACGACTGAACATAACGCGTTCAGCCAGGAGTGTCCAATAAGGCGCCAATGGGACGCACTGGCTCGGGCCAGTATAGCGTACTGCTAAGGGCACCAGATGGCCGGAAATTTGTGCCAGCTTCATTAGAAACTGGCCAAATTTCCTACGGCATCAACACCTCAGACAGAACATCCGGTCAATATTGCCTGTGATCAGCAGTGTATGCTGATCATATATAATATAGTATATATCCCATCAGCATACAACTCTATCCCAGGACGAGTAACCACTGTCTGAGGAGAGAGGGGATTCCTGGTAAAAAGCGCGGGATGAATAAGAAACGAAGATAAAAGTAAAGTGCAACCCCTAAGAAAGGAACGGAATGAATGTAGAAGTAAACAAGGGATGTATGAATATATGAACGCAAATAAGAAGATTAATAGAAATAGAAAGATAACGGAATATTAAAACCGGTATAAGGGAATAAATGAAGAAAAATGTGAAAGGTATGAGAAGAAAGATAGAAAGAACGAATGGAAAACGATAAAGTGAGGTTAAAAGTTAAAATAAAATAAAGAAACAGAATGAAACAAGTATAAATAACAGAATTTTTAAGAAAAAACTAAAATCGAAAGTAGACAAATGTTAAACAAAAACGGAAAATGAAAATAACTCTCCCCCAACTCCCAAAATTAGATGGACGCAAAAACCTAAATATGATGAAAAATGCCTCTGATTACGTTAGAGGAGCTAGCGGGCCGGGCCAAAAAGCGCCCGGACCAAACCAAAAAAAAAAAAAAAAAAACCTAACCTAACCTAATGGGACCAAATAGCGAGAGCATCGGTGGCGTATTGCTAAAGTGGTCCCGGGCGTCACTCGTATGGCCGCACAAGCGCGGTACGTGGTCGCACAGGCTAACCTCCAAAGGAAAGAGCTGGCTACAAATGAACTAATTCTTGAGGCTATAAAACGAAAAGTAACTGTTGCACTGGTCCAGGAGCCATACGTGGGCGGCATAAAGGCAATGAAGGCGTACGGGGGGGCCAGAGTCTTCCAAAACGCGGACCGCAGCGGGGGCACTGTGAAGGCGGCGATAGTTGTGTTTGACCACAGCGTCGACGTCACACAGTTCCCCAGTTTCACCACCAACAACATCGTGGTGGTGAAGCTGCGAACTAGCGAATGGGAGATGCTGGCCGTCTCGTACTACTTCGAGCCCGATCAACCTATAGGGCCATACCTGGACCACTTAACGCAACTGAAGAACCAGCTAAAGCCAAGGAAAGCCATCTTTGGAGGTGACGCCAACGCAAAGAGTACGTGGTGGGGCAGTAGTGCAATCGACGACAGAGGCGAGGAACTTGCAGGAGCGATAGGGGAACTCGATTTGCACGTCTTAAACAGCGGGAACAAGCCCACCTTTGACACCGTCAGGGGAGGACGCAGACTGACGAGTAACGTAGATGTGACGCTGTGCACGGAGGACCTGCTAGACCTGGTGGAGGATTGGATAGTCGCTGAAGACCTGACTAGCTCGGACCATAACGGCATCTTAATAAAAATCAAACTTAGAAAGGGAAATAACATCAGTATTAAAAGGACTACCAGGATATACAATACTAAGAAAGCTAATTGGGAAGATTTTCATGGCAAAATGGACCAATTAAAAATAGAAAATAAAATCAACGAGACAGAAATAGAACAAATAAAAGATAAAGAATCCCTAGATAAATTCATAGATAAATACACACAAACAATAACAAAAGCTTGTGAAGCAACAATGCCTAAAAAGAAAGAAAACCATAGACCTACCATGCCGTGGTGGACCGAGGAGCTAGCAGCGATGAAGCACAAAGTCGCCACCAGGAAGAGAAGAATCCGTTGCGCAGCACCGTCCCGTAGAGAGGGTGTAATCGCGCTGTACCTGCAAGAAAAAGAGAAATACGAACTAGAGGCCAAAAAAGCACAAATTGAGAGTTGGAAGACATTTTGCCAGAAACAAGATAGGGAAGGGGTCTGGGAAGGAATATACAGGGTCATAAAGAACACCTCTAAAAGACAAGAAGACTTGCCATTGGTCAGTAATGGGAGAGAAGTGGGTCAAGATGAGTCCGCCCGAATACTAGCAGAAGCCTTCTACCCAGAAGACACAGGAGAGGGGGATAACTCCGATCACCTCCGGATTAGAGCTCTTGCAGACCGAATAAACGACCAGGGTCATGATGAAAACCATGACCCGGCGTTTACAAAGGAGGAACTCACGTCTGCGACGCTGAGTTTTAACCCAAAGAAGGCACCTGGACTGGACGGATTCACCGCAGATATCTGCCAGCAACTCGTCACAAAGAATATCGAACTCCATCTAGCAATATTCAACAAGTGCTGGCAACTGATGCACTTTCCCACAGCTTGGAAGGAGGCAGCCGTGGTGGTGCTGCGGAAACCAGGGAAGGACGATTACACCAGCGCCAAGTCCTACAGACCAATCGGGCTATTGCCAGTAATGGGAAAGACACTTGAGAAAATGGTGGTCAGACGGTTGAATTGGTACCTGACACCCCAAATGAGCCCCCGCCAGTACGGCTTCATGCCACAGCGGAGTACCGAGGACTCCCTCTATGACCTGGTGGGGCACGTGAAGGGTGAACTCCGAGAGAGGAAACTCATCACGATGGTGTCCCTGGACATAGAGGGGGCCTTCGACAGCGCGTGGTGGCCGGCCATCAAGATCAGGTTGGCTGAAGAGCAGTGTCCAGCGAACCTCAGGAGAATGATAGCCAGCTACCTAAGCGACCGCAAGGTCCGGGTACGGTACGCTGGCCGAGAGTTCGCTAAAGGCACGAACAAAGGGTGTGTTCAGGGATCAATTGGAGGCCCCATCCTTTGGAACCTCTTGTTGGACCCCTTACTGAAAAGTCTCGCGCAAAGAGGCGACTATTGTCAGGCCTTTGCGGATGACGTGGTGCTGGTGTTCTCGGGGGAGACAGCTCTAGACATCGAACGACAAGCCAATGCCGCACTCGAACATGTTCGGGAGTGGGGTGTCGTGAATAAGCTCAGGTTTGCGCCGCATAAAACGTGCGCTATGGTTATAACCAGAAAACTTAAGCATGACACACCACGCCTGACCATGGGCGGGATCGACATTGCTATGTCAAAAGATATCAAGATCCTGGGGCTCACGATAGACTGCGGGTTGACCTTCAGCACCCACACTGCAAATGTCTGCAGGAAAGCGCTGGGCATCTACAAGCAGTTGTCGAGAGCCGCCAGGGTCAGCTGGGGGCTCCACCCGGAAGTTGTCCACACCATCTACACCGCCACGGTTGAACCTATCGTGACATACGCGGCTAGCGTGTGGGCACCTGCTACCAATAAAATAAGCGTCCAAAAACATCTGAACGCAGTGCAAAGGGCATTCGCTCAAAAACTGTGCAAGGCATACAGAACCGTATCCCTAAATGCCGCCCTACTGCTGGCTGGAATACTCCCACTGGATATTCGTATAAGAGAGGCTGCGTCCCTCTACGAAGCCAGGAAAGGGGTGTCCCGGCCAGTATTAGGGGACAGAGAAACAGAGAGGCCGCTGGCGTATACCACCAAGCCGCACCCAGCGAAACAACCAAGCCTCCGGTTCGTCTGCCTAGGCAGTCAGGAAGACGTTGATGACCTTGTTGACAGTGCAGTAAAAATATTTACGGACGGTAGTAAGATTGAGGGTAAGGTTGGAGCTTCGCTATCGGTATGGAGCGGCGAAGTAGAAATCAAAGCTCTTAAGCTCGCACTGTCGCCTTACTGCACTGTGTACCAGGCAGAGTTGCTGGCTATCAGTCGAGCTACGAAAGTTGCCCTAAATGGAAAGGAACGCACATACGCTGTCATCAGTGACTCAAGATCGGCCCTTGAAACCATCACTAATAATGACTCCCTCCATCCCCTAGCCGTAGAGGCAAGGGACAACATCTACAACATCCAACTCCAAAATAGAGAGCTTTCCCTGTTCTGGATAAAAGCTCACGCCGGGATGGAAGGAAATGAGAGGGCCGACCAACTAGCCAAGGAAGCCGCCCTGAGATCAAAGTCCAAACCACATTACGACCAGGTTCCGATCTCATTCGTGAAGCGAAGCATCCGTGGGGACTCGCTCGACGAATGGAATCGGAGATACCAATCTGGAGGGACAGCCGCGGTCACGAAAATGTTCTTCCCAGATGCCGTAAGAGCATATCCTATAATCAAGAAGATAGATATAAATAGTGTACTTACCCAGGTACTTACGGGGCACGGAGGGTTCTCAGAGTACCTGAACCGTTTTAGGTGCAAGGGGAACCCTTCGTGCATCTGTGAGCCAGGGCTGCCAGAAACCGTAAAACATACCTTAATTGATTGCCCAGCCAACTCTCGTATAAAATTTGAATTTGAAAACACTTTAAATACCGAAATCAGAATTGAAAACTTTGAAATATTAATAAAGGACAACAAAACAAGAAACAAATTCATTGAATATTGTATGAAAATAGCAAACATAGTAATAAGCAGAAACAAATAGAAATGTACATAAGAATGCTATATATATATTATAGAATATATAGATTGAGCATTAGAAATAAGCAATAGTAAAAATGTATAAGTTAACTAAGCAAAACAAACAAAAATGTATAGTCTAAGGAATAGAATAAAAAACAAGAAAAATGTTAAATATGAAACGCGATCAAGATTATGTAACATAAAAGAAACCTCGCCTCATAATTATGTCAAATAAATATAGCCCCACAAAACCCATCCCCATCCCCATCCCCCCATATCCACTATCCCCAAGATGAAAAATTTATTGCCAATAGACATAAGAAACCGAAAATAAAGTCTCTAATAAAGTTAGAGGTAGCTCGCGGGCCGGGACGCATTGTCGCTTCCGGACTAAAAAAAAAAAAAAAAAAAAAAAAAAAAAAAACCTAACCTAACCTAACCTAACCTAACCTAACCTAACCTAACCTAACCTAACCTAACCTAACCTAACCTAACCTAACCTAACCTAACCTAACCTAACCTAACCTAACCTAACCTAACCTAACCTAACCTAACCTAACCTAACCTAACCTAACCTAACCTAACCTAACCTAACCTAACCTAACCTAACCTAACCTAACCTAACCTAACCTAACCTAACCTAACCTAACCTAACCTAACCTAACCTAACCATCGATATTTTTTCTGAAAATTCGCTTTTCGTTCCCATTCTTTTTGCCAATCGTTGTGTTCCCGGACCCCATTGCTTACCCCGTATAGTAAATTCAGTAGCTTCATATAAAAATAATTGTCAATCTGCAAAAAACATAAAATTTCATTATAAATTACACTAATTTTCAATTTTCTTTCAAATTTTCTATAAACACTTACCTGTTTTCCGCTTTGGTTGAGCTTCTCTCGCCGAGCCGCATCCGTAGACACCTTTCCCAGCCTTCTGCTGTGAAAATTGGCATTTTTTCGCCCTCCCACCCACCCTGTTGTGTTTTACCATTAAGACTCTGAACAGTAGGTATAAATTTTCTTCGCTTTTGAAGTGGTAAAACCCATTTTATATTCACGTACGGTATTAACATCGTTAAATAAAGGTATTTTGACATACATACATCGTTCCATTTTAAATTTATACACATAGAACCACTAAAAAGTTGATAAAATCTGATAAAGTAGTTTATTTCACTTTTATTTTGATTTCTTAAGACGCTGAGATGTTCCTTCTTGACCGCACACCCACTAAGAAAGAGGGTGAAAAAGATCCCCCCGATAAGGCCATCCGGGCCGGACAGGCTTCGACCTCAAATGTCCGTCGAAGTTTAGAAGTTGAGAAAACGCAACTAAAACCGAACCCACCTTTCCCCGAGCCGGGAACCTCAAAGGTTCCACCCCCCAAGCTTAACCCCAAGACGCTCCCCTCTCAGAGCACCAACCCCAAGACGCTCCCCTCTCAGAGCACCAAATCTAAACCGACCAGCCCAGTAGTGGACATTACAATAAGCCCACCATCCAAAATTGTTTACCCGTCTAGAGTTGCTGAGGCGAGGGCATGCCTTAATAAGGCTAAGATGCATCTCAGCAATTCTAGAAATTTGAAAACTGACATTAAGCAGGAGGTCACTTCAGCCATCGAACGCCTTTACCAGCTGGTAAAAGAAGGGGAAACTGAGAAGACCACCCCTGAGGTGACCCCCGAATGCACTGCCCCCCCATCTGAAGAGCTCAATCACCTCAAAAAGGAGATCAACACCGGTCTCAGTGAAATGCGATCAGAAATTAACGAGATCAAGTCACTCATCAAAACTACGCTCAGCAATAATAAAGCCCCCACTGAAATAGTAAGCAACGCAAATCCATCTCCGTCTGACCGCCCGTTCTCATATGCTCAAATTGCTTCGACCTCAAAACCCATTGCTCAGACCAACTCTCTCGGTGACAAGACCACCAAACCGGCACTAATCGCTTCCGTACCTGAAGCTAAAACTAGAACCGAGACAATTAGCGAATGGAAAAAGTCAATTTCCTTCAAAAACGTCCAATATGCTCCGTATAAAATCCAACCAATAGGTGGTAACAAATTGAGAGTTGAATTTGACAACATCAAACAGCGCGACGAAACTGTTGGACGTCTGGGACCTGGTGGGTCTATTGTTGCTGAGCCGGTCCGTAATCTTAGACCTATGCTCATTCTGAAGGGCATACATAAAGACACCCCATTTGAAGAGATCCCGAGTATTATTATCAACCAGAATGATAGTCTATCCAGCGCAAGTACTGATGATATCAAGACCTGTTTTAAAAGAAACAACCGCAACGAGAACCTATATAACGCTGTCCTTAGAGTTGCCCCTTCCCTCTGGCGTAATATAATGAACATTGAAAGAGTAAACATTGATCATCAGAGAATTCATGTTGATGAGTACTCCGCATTCCTCCAGTGCTACACCTGTCTACAGTTTGGACATGTCAGCAAGAAATGTACTTCTGAAATTAAACCTTGTTCCCTTTGCTCCTCTACTGACCATCAGTACAAAACGTGCCCAAACAAAAATAATGAGTCCTGCATTAAGTGCTTCAACTGCTCCAACTACAATGAAAAATACAATTCAAACACAGATACTAATCATAATGCTCTATCTAATTACTGCCCACGTGTTAGGGTCACAAAACAAAAAGTCAATGCAAGAACCGATTATGACTAGCACCGCCAAACCCAAACCCAACCGTAATGAGATTAAAATTTTACAGTGTAATACAGGACGTGGTTACAACGCGCATCAAGAAATTATTCAATACTCAGAAGCAAACAACTATCAGATAGTCTTAATCAATGAACCATATATAGGCAAAGTCAGTAGCAACAACACCGTCAAAACTACTACTGGGTACGATACCTACCAATTTCCTACCAACACCCGTATCAAGGCATGCATCTTAGTCAAATCTGGCTCTTACAGCACACTAGGAATATCTAAATACTCATCATCCAATTTAAGTATAATTCAGTTAAATAATACAGGCAGACGAAAGGTTTTTATAATTTGTGCATACGTCGAACCCGATCAAGATACTTATAATACTATTAACAAACTTGAGCTATTTCTACAGCAGACACCGGACGCTATTCACATCATTGGCGGAGATTTCAATGGGTGGAATGAACTCTGGGGATCGCCAATTTCCAACAAACGAGGACGAGATATTGCCGACCTCATGCTCATCAATAATCTCATTCCTTGCAACGACAAAAATAGCAATACTTTTGAAACTGTGACACATGGCACACTCAGGAGCTCCATAATTGACCTCACCTTGGTTACCGATCTTATTGCAAACCAGATTTCCAACTGGAAAGTTGACAACGGTATATGTCCCTCTTCCGACCACCATGCCATTACCTTTAAATTTAATATTAAGACACAAAACCTTAGTAAAAATATAAAGCAATCTACATTTAAATATAATACCAAATTAATTAAAGATTGGGATTTCCTCAGTAACGCCTTCAGAGATGAGATGAGCACAACAGAACTTGAAGACGTTCAAATCACTGAACTAGATAAAGACAATCTCGACAACTACATCAATAATATCACACAGTTTATTCAAAAAGTTTGTAATGATAATCTGCAGCCAAATCGCAGACGCACTAATAAATGTATATGGTGGACAGAAGAGCTCGATGAATTAAAAAAGGAAGTAATCAAAAATCACCACCTAATTAGACAGTTAAAACGCAAGAACTTACCACTAGAAGAAGCACTGGAAAATAGAAATAGGATACGTACCAAATATGCTCAAACTATTAAAACTACCGCAACTGCTAATTTCAGAGAGTTCTGTGACAGACAGGGAAAGGAGGATGTCTGGACGCTAACCAACAGACTATTGAAAACTGCTTCTCCAGTACAACCACCATCCACTCTTAAAATTTGCGACAACCTCTACACAACATCTAGTTCCGATACAGCCAAAGCTTTCCTAAACAAATTTTACCCCGATGACACGAATGATAATACCACACAACAAGAAATAAGAAAAATTACAGAAAGTATCCCAGACACAGCGGACGAACCTATATTTACAAGCGATGAAATTTTAGATAATCTCAAGGCAATGAACCCTAAAAAATCTCCCGGATTAGATAATTTAACATCTGACATTTGTTTCTGTTTTACATCAGCATACCCTGAAATTATTACCAATATTATGAATAGGTGCCTTGCTCTCGGTTATTTCCCAGAGCAATGGAAGAGTGCATATGTAAAAATTATACCCAAACCCGGAAAACCAGATTATTCAAACACAGCTGCATACAGACCAATTGGACTATTAAAAGTATTTGGAAAATTATTAGAAAAGCTCATCACAAAAAGACTAACATATCACATGAACATCAATAACTCTGCCAACAATAGACAATTTGGATTTAAAGAACAGACATCTACCATAGACGCACTTAGCAAAATTATTGACAACATTCGTACTTATAAAAGTAAACATGAATATGTTGCTGCCGTATCACTCGACATACAAGCAGCATTTGATAATGCATGGTGGCCTTCTATTTTACGGCGCCTTCACCATATTAAATGCCCCAAAAACATTTATAAGATACTAGATAACTATCTCAGTGAGCGCACAGCAATCATAGATTTTGCCGACAGCAGAGCCGAGAAGAGGTTAACGAGAGGGTGCATTCAGGGATCGGTGTGTGGTCCCACTTTGTGGAACCTGATCTTGGATGAACTCCTTGACATGGAACTACCTGCGGGCTGTCATCTCCAAGCGTTTGCAGACGACGTGTTCCTGTTAACCCATAATAAAGACATCAAAACATTAGAATATATTACAAACAATGCACTTCGAAAAATTATAGAATGGGGAGATAAAGTAAAACTCAAATTTGGAGCTGAAAAAACTAAAATCATAGCATTTACACCAAAAGCAGAAAAAATTACACTTAAAATAGATAACCAAGAACTTAAATTTACAAATAGCGTCAAGATACTGGGAGTAACTATAGATAAAAAATTAAAATTTATTGAACACGTAAATAATATAATAAACAAAGCTCATAAAATATTTACAAAACTTACAAAATTTGTACGTCCCACTTGGGGCGTACAATCAGAAAATATTGAAATTATTTACAAACAAGTAATTGAACCAACCATAACCTATGCTGCAAGTATATGGCATTCTGCCCTTAATTACGAGCATGTCACGAAGAAACTACTTTCACTTCAAAGGGGTTTTGCAATAAAAATAATTCGCGGATTTAGGACTATAAACACAATTAATGCCATTACATTGGCCCAATTAGTACCCATCAATATCAAAATTAAAGAAATAACTGAAATTGAATCCACGAAAAAACTAGAAACGACAAAATACCTCCCAACTGATATTAAACTAGAAAAACCCGCAAAACCATCCAAGCTTATACACCCAGCATTTCGTAAATCGATTAAATTTCAAGAAGCAACCAATGAAACCGAAATAAGATCCATACTGCAACCCAACATTCACCATATCTACACCGACGGAAGTAAGCACAGTGGGGGAGTGGGAGCTGCTTTCGTCGCTATTTGCCCAGACGGAAAAGAAATTACAAAGAAAATGAAACTCCACGATAGTTGCACAGTATTTCAAGCTGAACTCACGGCCATTTCTAAAGCATGTTGCTGGTTAAGAGATAATAAAATCAATACAGCTGCAATTCTCACTGACAGTAAATCCGGCATTCAAGAAATCTCAAACCCACACAGTAACCATCCGATCGTAACTCAAATTCACAACACCCTTTTCGAATCCCATACCACCATTGAATTCCTGTGGATAAAGGCTCATGCTGGAATCCCAGGTAATGACAAAGCAGACACTGCTGCAAAAGCAGCAGCCGTCAGCCACACTACTTGCAACTACTCATTATTCCCGATCAGCTACGTAAAACACCTGCGAAAACAAGACAGTGAAGTTGCTGCAGAGCAACTCTACCAAACAAACACCAAAGGCATGATCATGAAACACTGGTTTCCCACGATAGCGACACTTAAATCTACCTTGCAACATATCAAGCTCACTTTTGCCTTCACTCAAATTTTCACCGGCCATGGCTTCCATAAAGAATATTTGTACAGATTCAGAATAACAAATGATGACAAATGTCCCTGCGATAACACCAGCATACAAACAATAGCACATCTAATTGAAGAATGTCCCAGATTTCAGAACACCCGCCTTTCACTAACAATAGAAGCCAACAATTTAAGAATCGATCCTTTCGATCTCCAACAGATCATTACCAAAGAAACAACAACCGAACACTATATCGCACACATAAATACCATAATCAGCAACTTAAAAACGTTCAACCAAACATGAACATGTCGGAAGCAGTATAATAAATATATAAATATATAAAATATATCAATATATATAAATATATATAAAAAACATTAAAAAGTCCCTATTGCTCATAAAGAAAAAACAATTTGTTCTGATCATATAACATTGCTTAAAACATAGATACCAATAGAAATGATACCACCTTAGTAGTCAATAGCTTAGTGGTATCATTCAGTAAGAGGACAACACCCTGAGAGGACGGGTGCCTCTACTATCCCAAAAAAAAAAAAAACCTAACCTAACCTAACCTAACCTAACCTAACCTAACCTAACCTAACCTAACCTAACCTAACCTAACCTAACCTAACCTAACCTAACCTAACCTAACCTAACCTAACCTAACCTAACCTAACCTAACCTAACCTAACCTAACCTAACCTAACCTAACCTAACCTAACCTAACCTAACCTAACCTAACCTAACCTAACCCATCGATTAACCGACCAAAAATTGACATTTCGATTTGAATATTTTTGCTATTATACATTATTTTTTGGACCTCTTTCAGATAGCTGAATTGGAATTTTGTGTTGCCATACTTTAAAAATTATTTTCGATAAAAAACGCTCAAAAATTTTACTTTTTCTAAATTTTTTCACGTTTTTTGTATTCAGAGTATCAGTGTTTTCGCCACGATCTAGTGCCTCTCAGCCAGACGCGTTCGTCGATACCATCCGCACAGCTCTCCGACCGCTGAAACCTGAAACAGAAACAAAAATTCATTAAAAATTAGTTAAAAAACGCTTATAAGTTTAAAAATTTAAAAAATTTCTTCCAAATTTATCCAGTTTTTGTCACCATCGGGTGCCCCTCGACGAGACGCGTGTTTTGACACCACTCGCGCCCCGCTGCGATAAAAAATTTCAAAGTTAATCGATAAAAATCGATAATATATACACTTAAAAGTCTACCTAAGCGATACAAACTTTCAGAAAAACATCGATTAACCGACCAAAAATTGACATTTCGATTTGAATATTTTTGCTATTATACATTATTTTTTGGACCTCTTTCAGATAGCTGAATTGGAATTTTGTGTTGCCATACTTTAAAAATTATTTTCGATAAAAAACGCTCAAAAATTTTACTTTTTCTAAATTTTTTCACGTTTTTTGTATTCAGAGTATCAGTGTTTTCGCCACGATCTAGTGCCTCTCAGCCAGACGCGTTCGTCGATACCATCCGCACAGCTCTCCGACCGCTGAAACCTGAAACAGAAACAAAAATTCATTAAAAATTAGTTAAAAAACGCTTATAAGTTTAAAAATTTAAAAAATTTCTTCCAAATTTATCCAGTTTTTGTCACCATCGGGTGCCCCTCGACGAGACGCGTGTTTTGACACCACTCGCGCCCCGCTGCGATAAAAAATTTCAAAAAAATCGCCCTCCCGCCCACCCTTTTGTGCTTCGCTAGCTAGACTCGGTGACCTTGGCAACACAAAGTTATTTTATTTTATTTTTTATTTATATTTTTATTGACATAGGGTCTTATTGGGCCCTTGACTAGTTCCGTATTCGGACTCTAACTACATCTTATCACGCCATATACCTATTTACATCTTTTATTGACAATATTATATTGAAATTTATAGTTATATTGCTTAAGTTGTTTTACTCGACTAAAAAATACCGACAAGGGTCTTATTGGGCAATTGACATCTCCGTGTTCGGATACTTGTATTAGATTTAAGCATATTTAGTTATTATAATTTATTTTAAATCGACATTTGAGAATATTTTCCTCAATTTCGTATTTACAAACCTTTACAACTTATACAAACCTTATTTTAAATTGATTCATTAGTATATAGGGCCTGGACTGTATTTACTCTACATTTTATACGATTTTTATATTATTTCAGACAAAACTTTACTTTTAAAACTTTTACAAATCTACCTGAATTTGACTACTTTTTATCCTAATCGTTTAAAATGTTTGGCTACCGGACACCCGCTAAGAGCACCCTGAAGACATCGGAGCACACGACTCCTGAAAAATCGACAAAGGCGGGACCCTCTCAGGGCTCGCAGGTACGTAGGAGTATAGGGGAATGGGAGTCGGGTCTGGTAGAGAAAAGGCCAAAGTCCCCGGCCCCTTCTTTGGTGACCGCTCCGGTGCCTAAGCCGAAGTCGAAAGCAGCCTCTAGTCAGGAAACAAAAGTGACTGCCCGCCGAGACTCGACGGAGGCGCCGGGGGGCTCACCAAAGGGAAAAGTCTACGCCTCTAAAACGGCGGAGGCGAGGGCGTGTCTGAATAGGGCCAAACTGTACCTGAGCAACTCCCGAAACTTGAAAACTGACATCAAGGCGGGAGTTACTCAGGCGATTGAGAGGCTCTATCAGCTCGTTAAGGAGGCGGAGAGTGCAAAAGGAGAGGGGGAAGTTAAACATGCCGGAATAGGAAAGCAAATGGACGATAATGTAAGGCAGGAGGAGAGTAAGGATGAGGAAGATGATAGGAAAACCAAGAAAGAGAGTGAATTAATCGAAAAACTGACGGAACATGGAAGGTTAATGAAAGAGAATAATGAGAAAATGGAAGTCCTGAAAGGAGCAATAGAAAAACAGAGCCAAGCCTTGGAGAGGACCACATACGCGGGTGTGGCAGCCGGAAACACCAGCAGGCAAGTGCCGGATAGGGCCGCGCTGCACTCGGTTGTGGTCACTTCCAAGGACGTCGAAGAAACGGGAGAGGAGGTCTTGGTTCAACTAAGGGAGGCAATTAATGCCAAGGACGGATGGGTGAAGGTTGAAAGGGTAAGAAAGGCGAAAGACCATAAGATAATTGTAGGTTGTAGCACGGAAGCAGAGCGACAGAAGGTGAAAGAGCGATTGAAAAGAGCGGGTGATCGACTCAATGTCGAGGACGTCGTGAATAAGGACCCGCTTCTGATCCTCAGGGGAGTCTTCCGTTACAATAGCGACGAAGACATTATTAGTGCCCTGAGGAATCAGAATCGGGACATCTTCGATGGCCTCGGCAAAGAGGACGATCGCCTAGAAATTCGCTTTCGCAAGAGGGCCAGGAACCCACTCGTCTGCCACGTGATCATGCGGGTGTCCCCCACAATATGGTCAAAGGCGGTCCGGGCGGAGGAGCTCTACGTAGATCTGCAACGGATCGAAGTGGCGGACCACTCGCCACTCGTACAGTGCTCGCTCTGCCTCGGCTACGGGCATGGACGACGGTTTTGTAAAGAAACCGTCGTAAAGTGCAGCCATTGTGGGGGAGACCACATGAAAACGGAGTGCGCTAACTGGCTTGCCAGTGCGCCCCCTTCGTGTTGTAATTGCACGCGCGCCAAATTGGACACGACTGAACATAACGCGTTCAGCCAGGAGTGTCCAATAAGGCGCCAATGGGACGCACTGGCTCGGGCCAGTATAGCGTACTGCTAAGGGCACCAGATGGCCGGAAATTTGTGCCAGCTTCATTAGAAACTGGCCAAATTTCCTACGGCATCAACACCTCAGACAGAACATCCGGTCAAAATTGCCTGTGATCAGCAGTGTATGCTGATCATATATAATATAGTATATATCCCATCAGCATACAACTCTATCCCAGGACGAGTAACCACTGTCTGAGGAGAGAGGGGATTCCTGGTAAAAAGCGCGGGATGAATAAGAAACGAAGATAGAAGTAAAGTGCAACCCCTAAGAAAGGAACGGAATGAATGTAGAAGTAAACAAGGGATGTATGAATGTTAAGATTAATAGAAATAGGAAATAAAAGGAAATAAATGATGAAAAATACAAGAAATATACAAAAAGGCATGAGAAGAAAGATAGAAAGTAAAAACGGAAAACGATAAAGTCAAATTAAAAGCTAAAATAAAATAAAGAAATATAATAACAAAAATTTTAAGAAACAACCAAAATCAAAAGTAAATAAATATTAAATAAAACCGGATAAAAGGTAAATCTTATGAAATTGAAATTAAAATAAAAAGAAAAACAACGAAGAACCTAAGTAACAGTGAAAATATATATAGTATGAACAACATCGCAAAATAAAATACCTCTCTCCCCCAACTCTCAAATGATAAAAGACACGCAAAAACACAAAGAAGATGAATAAGGTCTCTGATTATGTCAGAGGAGCTAGCGGGCCGGGCCAAAAAGCGCCCGGACCAAAAAAAACAAAAAAAAAAAAAAAAAAAAAACCTAACCTAACCTAACCTAACCTAACCTAACCTAACCTAACCTAACCTAACCTAACCTAACCTAACCTAACCTAACCTAACCTAACCTAACCTTTTTTTTTTTTTTTTTTTTTTTTTTGACCGGGTGGAAAATGCGTTACGCATACCCTCCGCACATGGGAGTGGCGGAGGGTTATGTGGGACTACACATCGCCTCACCCTCCTCAGAATAAGGAGGGGTAGGGAGTGCTACCCACTAAAAACCACCCGGACGTGCCCTCTTGCCGGTTTTGTTGGACACCGTGGTACCTGCGAAGGCATAAACCACGGTGCCCACCGACGGCGCCCCAGCCATTGCCGGGGCTTCCCGCGCCTAAGGGGAGATGGCCGAGCACGCTTGGCCCCTCTCCCAGACCGCTAGGTGGCTTTTCACCGCAGGCAGAGGACTCCCATCCTCCACCTGCAGCCACTATGGGTTGAGTCGGGCGGCAAACCGCCGCCTTCTCAACCCGAGCCGTCTGCGCCGGAGGGGATGCGCGAGGGGATTTTCCTCGCGCTCCCGCTCCGCGGTCTCCTTCTGCGAGATGATGAATTCGCAGAAGGCGACCACAGCCTCCCAGGACCTCTCGCTGCTGAGCATCGCAGAGACGACGCTCTGGAGCGAGAGGTCCACCCGCTGGATGGTGCGTGCCATGAGGCCACGTTCCGCGTCCCAACGACTGCACACCTCAAGGGTGTGCTGAGCGGTGTCGTCGGGATCGCCGCACTCATGACACCGCGGGTCAGGCTCCCTCCCGATTTTGTGCAGGTAGTGACCGAAGCACCCATGCCCGGTCAGTACCTGCACTAGCCGGAACGACGTAGCGCCGACCTTCCGCTTCGACCAGTGGTCCAGCGACGGGAGGATCGCCCCTATGGTACGGACACCATAAGGGGCGACCTCCAGCTGGGCTTTCCACCGGTCCCTCAGTCGGCGCTCCGTCATCCGGCGGGAGGCCTCTACCTCCTCAGGGTCCGGGCGTTCACCTGTTGCCCGGATCCTGGACCTACGTTGGTAGGTCTCTGCGTGCACCTCTGCGTCTAGCTCCCACGGAGGGGTGCACGCGAGGAGGCAGGCCGCTGCGTGGGCCACCGTCATATAGGCCCTCACCATCCTGAGGGCCACGACCCGTTGGGGCCTCCGCAGCAGGGCTCTATTCCGGGCGGACAGCTTGTCCGCCCATATTGGGGCCCCGTAGAGGGCCATGCTCCTTGTCACACCGGCATATAGCCGCCGGCATAAGGAGCCCGGCCCTCCAACATTCGGAAGGAGTCTACCTAGCGCTGAAGCGGCGCCCACGATTCGGGGAGCTAGCTTTGAGAAGTGCTCCCCGAAATCCCATTTGCGGTCCAATATCAGCCCCAGATACTTGATGTGGGGCTTGATTTGGACCGCTTCTCCTTCCACGGTGAGCGCCGCCTCAGCAGGCAGCCTCCAACCGCGCCCCCCGAAGACTATAGCCTCAGTCTTCGGGAGGCTCACCTTTAGGCCGAGTCTGGCGATCCGCCCAATCGCCAGCTCAGCCGCCACTTCCGCCCTCCGGGAGGTCTCCCGTTTGTCGCTCCCGCGCACAGCCACCATTGTGTCGTCCGCGTAGCAGACGACGAGTGTGCGCGGAAGCAACTCCCCCCGGATTGCCCAGTCGTACCCCAGGTTCCATAGAAGTGGACCGAGCACGGAACCCTGGGGCACGCCGCAGGCCATTCTTCTCTCCCCCCTTTGCCCGTCCTTGTTTTCCCAGAGCACTACCCTCTCGGTAAGGTAGTGCTCTACAATCCGCCTTAGGTAGTGAGGCACTTCATGGTATCGAAGTGCCTCACTGATCACCCCATAGGGGAGGGTGCCGAATGCGTTTGCGATGTCTAAAGACACCGCGATGACACCCTCCCCCCTGCTCGACGCGTACTCACAGAAGTCCCTCAGTGACTTCAACGCGTCGAGCGTGGACCGCCCTTCCCGGAACCCGAATTGTCTATCAGAGACGTTCGGGCCGGCGGTCTCCAGGTGCTGCAGGATCCGGGAGGCCAGGATGCGTTCGAACGCTTTTCCGGCCTCATCCAGCAGCACTATGGGGCGATAGGCGGACGGGCAATCGGGTGGCCGACCATCTTTACGGAGGAGGCATAGTCGCCCCTCTTTCCACACCCTCGGGAACCTTCCCTCCCTCAGGCAGTCGTCCATGACGTGCCTGAGGCGGTCCCCGAGGTGTTCCAGGGCGACGGCGAGGACGCGACCTGGGACTCCATCTGGCCCCGGGGCTTTTTTGCAGCCCCGGAGTCGGTCCGTCACTCGCTCGAACTCGTCACTGCTTATCGGTGCAATGACGAGCTCGGCCTCCGGCTCCGTTATTGGGTCGGCCATCGTCGGGGGGGAGATCGAAGGGGCTGGCGGAAACAGCCCCTCGACTATCCTCTGTAGGAGGGCGGGCTCCAGGGAGTCCATGGGGGGGGCGGTGCGCATTTTGTTACGCACCACCTTGTACGGCCGCCCCCATGGGTCCCTATCCAGGGTGGCCAAGAACGACTCATGAGCTTCGTCCTTGGCCTTGGCGATCGCCACCTGGAGGGCCCCCTTTGCCTCTTTGAGGGCCCTATGAAGCCCTTCCTCCTCTTCATCAGTGTGCCGCCGACGCCTACAATGTTGGTAGGCGCGGCGGGCACTGTTGCTGGCGGTCCGCAGGGCCGCAATTTCTGCGGACCACCAGTAAACCCTCTTACGGGCGGACAGGCGACCGGCCCGGGGCATGGCCGCGTCGCAAACCGTCTGTAATGCGACGCGGAACTGTGCCGCCCTCTCCTCGACTCCGAGGGTGACGGGTGGGGCAGCACACCATGCCTCCACCATGGCCGCCTCGTCCGCCCTGTCCCTGTCCAAGTGGACAAGGGACCATTTGGGGAAACCCCCTCTCCTGCCTCTTCCCCCCCCTGGGGTGGGTGACAGCTGGACGCCATTATTGGAGACCCTCATTCTGATGTACACGTGATCAGAGAGGGTCTCGACGTCCTCCAGGACGCGCCACTCCGATACGCGCGCGGCTATGGCAGGGGTCGCGAACGTGACGTCCACGATTGACCCCCCCTGCCTCCGCACGCAAGTGTTGGCGCTGCCCTGGTTCAGGACTACCAGTCCTGTTGCCGTCACCCAGTCCTCGAGGGCAGTCCCTCGGAGGTCCGTGATGGGGGAACCCCACGCCGAACTTTTAGCGTTGAGGTCCCCCATGACCATCACATGTGACGGGGCAGCCCTTCTGACTACCCCGCTTAGGACCCCCAGGAACCGCTCGAAGGCGTGTAGCGGCTTGTTGGGGGAGAAGTACACCGCCACTATTGTGGTGTCACTCCCCCATTTGGCCGCCACGAACCCCTGGCCGCCTTCGATCCTCGATAAGGGGGGGAAGTCCCCCACCGCCGGCACTGCGATCGCCACTACTCCGTCGGTATCCCCTACCCAATTAGATTGGGGGGGGACGAAGTAGGGCTCCGCGACAACCGCGACGCCAATTGCCCACTCCGCCATGGTCTGCATGAGCAGATCCTGAGCTCTGGCGGAGTGGTTGGCGTTCGTCTGCAGGACGTCTAAATGTCGGTGTGCTGGCATTTAGACGTCCATTTGGTTGTCCTCAGCGGGCCGGCTGGTGCTGGCGGCTATTTCGGCAGGTGGGGGGCGTGGAGGACGGGTGGGTCGGGTCCTCACATCCTTGCCCCTTGTCTCCGGTGGGAAACAACTCCTTCCTCCCATCACGTGGTCAGCAGGGAGCTTGGCGTGGTGGCACACTGCGCACCACGCCCTTTCTTCCCAGCATTCGCTGGATCTGTGCCCCTCCTGGCTGCACCGGTAACAAGAAAGTGTCCGGTCCACGCTTGAGGGGCACAGCTCCCTTGAGTGACCAACACCCATACATCTATAGCACCTCATGGGTGCTGGTCCAACCTTGCTGACCCTGGCGGATGACCATCCTACCAGGATCTGACCACGCGATAGGAGGGCCCTCGCAGAGACCACCGGGCACTGTACCAGGGCAGATGCGGTGCCGTCGTACACCCGGCGTATACCCCCCGCCTTTACGTGGGCTGCGCTGCAGGCCCCCGCCCTGACGATAGCCGCCGTCAGCGACTCCCTGGTCGCCGACTCGTCCAACCCTGAGACCTCGATGACGGCCATCTTTTCGGGGCGGCTGATGTGGGCTACGTCTCCCACAATGGCCTGCAGCCTGTTGGCCAGCTCGTCCGCAGCCCTACCGCTGTTTCCCCCGGGGACCTCAATGACTCGGCCCCCTGTCACCGAAGTCCGAACCCTCACATGCTGAATTCCAACCTCCTCAAGGTTCAAGGCATTTATAGCCTTGGCCATTGTTTCCTTCAGCGTGGTGGCGGTGGGGGCATCCTTTTTTAGGTTAATCACCACCGCCGTCGACTTCGGAGCCTGGAGGGCCTTCGATCTCTTCTTTCTTTTCCTCTTCCTTTTGGAAGAGGAACCGGGGGCGGGAGCGGGGGCAGGGGGGGGGGCTGCTGGAGCTGAAGTCTTCCCTTTCCCTTTGCCCTTGGCCGTTTTCGCCACGAGATTCCATGGCTTGGCCAAGGGTCCTGGTGTTCCCTCCGGGGCCGCGGGGAGCGTCGCTGTTGGGACAGGTCGTGCTGCCGGGGCAGATCTTGCTGCCGGGGCAGGTCTTGCTGCCGGGGCAGATCTTGCTGCCCGGGCAGGTCCCGGTGTCGGGGGAGGCCCGGTCGCCGGGGCTGTTGTCGCCGGGGCCGTTTTTTTAGCGGCCTTTTTAGGTCTGCCGTCCCCGAGCCTGGCCCTGCTCTCGGGCTCGGAGGCAACTTCCATGGCAGCAGCCGGCGGGGGCGGCCTCATCCTCTTTTTGTCCGCCGCTAGCGGGGGGCGGATTATTGGCGCGGGGGGAAGGCGACTGCTGATCTCCTCTATTCTGGCATTCAGCATGTTGCCGAGGGAGACCGTCAAGTCGCGCTTCATCGTCTCCAACATCTCCGCCAGCTCCGTAGCGGCGGACTGTGGCGGCGGAGGAGCCCTAGGGGCCGGGGTCCCACGCACTGGCTGTGGGGCCGGGGCTGGGGACTGGCGCTCAGAAAAGGCAGTTCTGAGCGCCTTGAGCTCCGTCGTACAGAGAGCGAGTTCCTCCCGCATCCTCTTATTATCCGCCTTTAGGATGCGGATCTCCTCGCTCTCTGTCCTGGAGGCTTTTATGTCCTCCATTGCGTCCAGAATGGTGCGGACGCCCCGGTTCATGGTGCCCCACACCTCTCCCTTCAGGTTGCCCGACTTGCGGGCCGCCTCAAAAATTCTCAGTGCCGCCTGTCGGGCGGCCTCCACCGGGTCAGAGTCCCCCGTCGAGGGCAAAACCTCATCTGGGGTTATCGTTCTTGGGGGGGAGGGAGTTCCCCCACTCCTCCCCTTGGAGCGGAGCTCAGGGAAGTCCTTCCTGTAATAGGCAGCGGGGGTGGTGTCCGTGTCGGAACTGAAATATGTTTCCGATTCACGGAGCTTCACCCGCGCCGCTGCCAATCCCGAATATGACCCCCTGGGCTTCCCCCTGTGGGCGGTAGCCACCTTGGGCCCGTGGTCGGGCTTCGGGTCGTCTTCCTTATCCTCATGCCCCCTTTTCTGGGGTTGAGGAGCCGTCTCCGAGACCTCTGTGGGGTCTTCTACCTCTGATTCGGAGGGAGAACTAAAAATTCTCCCCCCCCTCCTGCGGGGGGACCCCCCCCCTTCCGCGTTTGTGGCCATGTCGGCCTCGTCCACGTTGTGGGAAAAAATTGTCCAGCTCGGACCACCCTAGCCGAAGTTATAGCCTAAAAACAGACTTAGGTTAACAAAACGGTCAAGGGTGTGCCGGCTTTTAATAATCCCATACAATATCTGAAAAGCGCCTGAATCAATAAAATAGCAATATATTGATTCAGGGCTCCACGGAATATTGTATTGGCTGGCTTCTGGCTATCGTAGCCAGGTGCAAAAAATATACAAAAATAGGGGGCGAGGCCCCCTATCCCCTGAGACCCCTACGAAAACCGTAGGGGTTAACCCCACGAAATGGAGCAAACACCAAAAACACTAATTTTTAGTAAAAATTTCACACAAAAAATTCAATAAAATTTTAAATAAAATTTAGAAAATCCGATTACTTCGAATCCCTTAGGGATGCAGTAACCGGACCTAGCCTACACGAAAGTAGACTATTGCCGCTATATCCCAGCCCCAAACAGGGCGTTGAGCGACAGCGGCAACACCAACTTTTTTCAGAAGCAAAAATGTAAACAAACAAAAAATTACACTGAAAATTCAACCAAAAAATAACTTGCGTTATCCGCTTTGCGCCTAAACCGAGGGTCGTAGCACGGAGCGAAAGGTGTCGCGTGATAGGGGGCGTTGCCCTCTATCCGTTGACAGTACTTTCACAGCCGTAGGGGTTGACCCCACGAAATGGCGTCACAAACAAAATTAAAATTTTTAAATGATAAAATTTAACAAGAAAAATTAACACTTAAAAACTAAATATCTACCGAACCGAAGGTAAGGTAATAACAAAACAAAGCCCGAAGGCAAGATGGCAGCCGCCGCTGTAAAACAAGCTCAAACAAGCTGTTCCACAACAACAACAACACCGAAAAAACTTAACAAATGTAACAAAAAAATATCAACAAAACAAATCCAATCAAAACAAAAAGTCAAAATCCGAAAGTATAGCCAAGTCACGAGATGAAACGGTATCAATAGTCAGTATAACAAGCCAATAGTCTAAGTTATAAATCTCATCAATATCCGTCCAGTATCCGCAAAGTTACAATCGTCAACCTAACCTAACCTAACCTAACCTAACCTAACCTAACCTAACCTAACCTAACCTAACCTAACCTAACCTAACCTAACCTAACCTAACCTAACCTAACCTAACCTAACCTAACCTAACCTAACCTAACCTAACCTAACCTAACCTAACCTAACCTAACCTAACCTAACCTAACCTAACCTAACCTAACCTAACCTAACCTAACCTAACCTAACCTAACCTAACCTAACCTAACCTAACCTAACCTAACCTTTTTTTTTTTTTTTTTTTGTTGACCGGGTGGGAAATGCATTACGCATACCCTCCGCACATGGGAGTGGCGGAGGGTTATGTGGGACTACACATCGCCTCTCCCTCCTCAGAGTGAGGAGGGGTAGAGAGTGCTACCCACTAAAAACCACCCGGACGTGCCCTCTTGCCGGTTTCGTCGGACACCGTGGTACCTGCGAAGGCATAGACCACGATGTCCACCGACGGCGCCCCAGCCTATGCCGGGGCTTCCCGCGCCAAAGGGGAGATGGCCGAGCACGCTTGGCCCCTCTCCCAGACCGCTATGTGGCTTTCCACCGCAGGCAGAGGACTCCCATCCTCCACCTGCAGCCACTATGGGTTGAGTCTGGCGGCAAACCGCCGCCTTCTCAACCCGAGCCGTCTGCGCCGGAGGGGATGCGCGAGGGGATTTTCCTCGCGCTCCCGCTCCGCGGTCTCCTTCTGCGAAATGATATATTCGCAGAAGGCGACCACAGCCTCCCAGGACCTCTCGCTGCTGAGCATCGCAGAGACAACGCTCTGGAGCGAGAGGTCCACCCGCTGGATGGTGCGTGCCATGAGGCCACGTTCCGCGTCCCAACGACTGCACACCTCAAGGGTGTGCTGAGCGGTGTCGTCGGGATCGCCGCACTCATGACACCGCGGGTCAGGCTCCCTCCCGATTTTGTGCAGGTAGTGACCGAAGCACCCATGCCCGGTCAGTACCTGCACTAGCCGGAACGACGTAGCGCCGACCTTCCGCTTTGACCAGTGGTCCAAACCTAACCTAACCTAACCTAACCTAACCTAACCTAACCTAACCTAACCTAACCTAACCTAACCTAACCTAACCTAACCTAACCTAACCTAACCTAACCTAACCTAACCTAACCTAACCTAACCTAACCTAACCTAACCTAACCTAACCTAACCTAACCTAACCTAACCTAACCTAACCTAACCTAACCTAACCTAACCTAACCTAACCTAACCTAACCTAACCTAACCTAACCTAACCTAACCTAACCTAACCTTTTTTTTTTTTTTTTTTTTTTTTTTGTTGACCGGGTGGAAAATGCGTTACGCATACCCTCCGCACATGGGAGTGGCGGAGGGTTATGTGGGACTACACTTCGCCTCTCCTTCCTCCGAGTGAGGAAGGGTAGGGAGTGCTACCCACTAAAAACCACCCGGACGTGCCCTCTTGCCGGTTTCGTCGGACACCGTGGTACCTGCGAAGGCATAGACCACGGTGTCCACCGGCGGCGCCCCAGCCATTGCCGGGGCTTCCCGCGCCGATGGGGAGATGGCCGAGCACGCTTGGCCCCTCTCCCAGACCGCTCAGTGACTTGCCACGGCGGGCGGAGGACTCCCATCCTCCACCCGCAGTCACTATGGGTTTAGGCGTGCGGCAAACCGCCGCCGCCTCAACCCCTGCCGTCTGCGCCGGAGGGGATGCGCGAGAGGATCTTCCTCGCGCTCCCGCTCCGCGGTCTCCTTCTGCGAGATGACGAACTCGCAGAAGGAGACCACAGCCTCCCAGGACCCCTCGCTGCTGAGCATCGCGGAGACAATGCTCTCGAGCGAGAGGTCCGCCCGCTGGATGGTACGTGCCATGAGGCCACGCTCCCTGTCCCAACGACTGCACACCTCGAGGGTGTGCTGGGCTGTGTCGTCAGGATCACCGCACTCATGGCACTGCGGGCCAGGCTCCCTTCCAATTTTGTGCAGGTAATGGCCGAAACAGCCATGTCCGGTCATCACCTGCACGAGCCGGAACGACGTAGCGCCGACTGCCCTCTTCAACCATTGGTCGACCGATGGGAGGATCGCCCCTATGGTACGGACACCATAAGGGGCGACCTCTAGTTGGGCTTTCCATCGGTCCCGCAGTCGGCGCTCCGTCATTCGACGGGCGGCTGCCACCTCCTCAGGGTCCGGGCGTTCACCTGTTGCCCGGACCCTAGACCTACGTTGGTAGGTCTCTGCCTGCACCTCTGCGTCCAACTCCCACGGAGGGGTGCAGGCGAGGAGGCAGGCCGCTGCGTGGGCCACCGTCATGTAGGCCCTCACCATCCTGAGGGCCACGACCCGTTGGGGCCTACGCAGTAGGGCCCTATTCCGGGCGGACAGTTTGTCCGCCCATATTGGGGCCCCGTAGAGGGCCATGCTCCTTGTCACGCCGGCATATAGCCGCCGGCATAAGGAGCCCGGCCCTCCAACATTCGGCAGGAGCCTGCCTAGCGCCGATGCGGCGCCCACGATTCGGGGAGCTAGCTTCGAGAAGTGCTCCCCGAAATCCCATTTGCGGTCCAATATCAGCCCCAGATATTTGATGTGGGGCTTGATTTGGACCGCCCCTCCTCCAATGGTGAGCGCCGCATCAGCAGGCAGCCTCCACCCTCGCCCCCCGAAGACTATAGCCTCAGTCTTCGGGAGGGACACCTTTAGGCCGAGCCGTTCGATGCGGCCTATCGTTAGCTCGGCCGCCACCTCTGCCCTTCGCAGGGTTTCCCGCATGTCGCTTCCGCGCACAGCCACCATCGTGTCGTCCGCATAGCAGACGACGAGTGTGCGCGGAAGCAACTCCGCCCTGATGGCCCAGTCGTACCCCAGGTTCCAGAGGAGTGGACCGAGTACGGAGCCCTGGGGCACGCCGCAGGCCATCACCCTCTCCCCCCTTTGCCCGTTCATGTTTTCATAGAGCACTACCCTCTCGGTGAGGTAGTGCTCTATGATCCGCCGAAGGTAGTGAGGCACTTCGTGGTATTTAAGTGCCTCACTTATCACCCCATATGGAAGGGTGCCGAACGCGTTCGCGATGTCAAGAGACACCGCGATGACACCCTCCCCCCTGCTCGACGCGTACTCGCAGAAATCCCTTAGGGACTTCAGCGCGTCGAGCGTGGACCGCCCTTCTCTGAACCCGAACTGTCTGTCAGAGACGTTCGGGCCGGCGGTCTCGAGGTGCTGCCGGATCCGGGAGGCCAGGATGCGCTCGAACAGCTTCCCAACCTCATCCAGCAGCACGATGGGGCGATAGGCGGACGGGCAATCTGGTGGCCGACCCTCTTTGCGCAGGAGGCATAGGCGCCCCTCCTTCCATGTCCTCGGGAACTGACCCTCCCTCAGGCAGTCATCCATTACTTGCCTGAGTCTGTTCCCGAGGTGTTCAAGGGCGGCGCCAAGGACGCGACCCGGAACGCCGTCCGGTCCCGGGGCTTTTTTGCAGCCCCGGAGACGTTCCGTCGCTATTTCGAACTCGTCATCGCTTATAGGTGCGATGACGAGTTCGGCCTCCGGCTCCACTATGGGGTCGGCCATCGTCGGGGGAGAGATCGAGGGGGCTGGCGGGAACAGCCCCTCGACTACGCTCTGGAGGAGGTCGGGCTCTAGGGAGTCCATGGGGGGAGCGGTGCGCATTTTGTTGCGCACCACTTTGTAAGGCCGCCCCCACGGATCCCTGTCCAGGGTGGCCAAGAACGACTCATGAGCTTCGTCCTTGGCCTTGGCGATTGCCACCTGGAGGGCCCCCTTTGCTTCCTTGAGGGCCCTATGGAGCCCTTCCTCCTCCTCAGCGTTGTGCCGCCGGCGCCTACAATGTTGGTAGGCGCGGCGGGCACCATTGCTTGTGGTCCGCAGGGCCGCAATTTCTGCGGACCACCAGTACACCCTTTTTCGGGCGGACAAGCGACCGGCCCGAGGCATGGCCGCGTCGCACACCGTCTGTAGTGCGACGCGGAACTGTGCCGCCCTTTCCTCGACTCCGAGGGTGGCTGGTGGGGCAGCACACCATGCCTCCACCATGGCCGCCTCGTCCGCCCTGTCCCGGTCGTAATTGGCGAGGGACCATTTGGGGAATCCCCGCCTGCCATTTCCCCGTTCCCCCCCTGGGGTGGGTGACGGCTGGACGCCATCTTTGGAGACCCTCAATCTGATGTACAAGTGATCAGAGAGGGTCTCGACGTCCTCCAGGACGCGCCAATTGGAGACGCGCGCGGCTATGGCAGGGGTCGCGAACGTTACGTCCACGATTGACCCCCCCTGCCTCCGCACGCAAGTGTTGGCGCTGCCCTGGTTCAGGACTACTAGTCCTGTTGCCGTCACCCAGTCCTCGAGGGCAGTCCCTCGGGGGTCCGTGATGGGGGAGCCCCACGCCGTGCTTTTAGCGTTGAGGTCCCCCATGACCATCACTTGTGACGGGGCAGCTCTTCTAACTACCCCGCTTAGGACCCCCAGGAACCGCTCGAAGGCGTGTAGCGGCTTATTGGGGGAGAAGTACACCGCCACTAATATGGTGTCCCTCCCCCACTTTGCCGCCACGAATCCCTGTCCGCCTTCGACCCTCGTTAAGGGGGGGAAGTCCCCCGCCGCCGGCACTGCGATCGCCACTACTCCGTCGGAGTCCCCTACCCAATTAGATTGGGGGGGGACGAAGTAGGGCTCCGCGACAACCGCGACGCCAATTCCCCACTCCGCCATGGTCTGCATGAGCAGATCCTGGGCTCTGGCGGAGTGGTTGGCGTTCGTCTGCAGGACGTCTAAATGCTGGTGTACTGGCATTTAGACGTCCATTTGGTTGTCCTCAGGGCCGGGCCGGCTGGTGCTGGCGGCAATTTCGGCAGGTGGGGGGCGTGGAGGACGGGTGGGTCGGATCCTCACCTCCTTGCCCCTCGTTTCCGGTGGGAAACAGCTTCTGCCCCCCATCACGTGGTCGGCGGGGAGCTTGGCATGGTGGCACACCGCGCACCATGCCCTCTCTTGCCAGCAATCGCTGGACTTGTGCCCCTCTTGACTGCACCGGTAACAGGAGTAGGTCCGGTCCACAGTAGAGGGGCACAGCTCCCTCGAGTGTCCAACCCCCATGCATTTAAAGCACCTCATGGGTGCTGGACCAACCGATCTGACCCTGGCGGCTGACCATCCCACCAGGATCTTCCCACGCGATATTAGGGCTTTCGCCGTTCCCACCGGGCATTGTACCAGGGCGGACCTGTTTCCATCGTACAGGAGGCGGATGCCCCCTGCTTTAACGTGGGCCTCGCTGCAGGCCCCCGCCCTGGCGATGGCCGACGTCAGCGACTCCTTCGTCGTCGCCTCATCCAGTTCCGTGACCTCAATGACGGCCATTTTCTGGGGACGACTAATGTGGGCGACGTCGCCAATTATGGCCTGTAGTTTGGCGGCCAAGTTGTCGGCCGCTCGCCCACTGTCGTCCCCGGGAACCTCGATAACTCGGCCCCCCGTCATTGAGGTCCGAACCTTCACGTGCTGCAGGCCGACCTCACCAAGGCTTATCCCGTTGATAGCCTTGGTCATTGTGGCCTGCAGCGTTGTGGCGGTGGTGATATCTTTTTTCATGTTAATCACCACCGCCGCCGTCGTAGGGGCCTTTAAGGCCTTTGAAGTCCTCTTTTTCTTCTTCCTCCTCCTCTTTTTGGAAGAGGAAGAAGTGGGGGCTGGGCCGGGGGCGGGGGCGGGGGCGGTGGCGGGGCGAGGGGCTGTGGCAGCTCCGTTCACCTTCTTTTTCGCCTTCTTCCCCACCTGTTGGGCCCAGCTCTCGCCCGGTCTTACTTGGCCCGAAGGGCCTGGTCCCCCTTCCGAGGGCCTGGTGGTCTTCGGGGCGGCCCTTTGGGCCGGGGCAGTCTCGATGGTGGGGGTGACCTTGGGGGTCGCCACCTTTTTAACGGCCTTTTTAGGCCGCCCATCGCCCAGTCGGGCCCTGGACTCGGGCTCCGAAGCTACCTCCATAGGTGGGGCCGGTGGAGCCGGCCCCTTCTTCTTTCTGTCCGCCGCAAGCGGGGGGCGGAGTATGGGCTCTGCTGGGAGACGCCTGTTCATCTCCTCCAGACGGGTGTTGAGCATGTTGCCCAAGGAGATGAACAGGTCCTGTCTCAGCTCCTGAAGAGCCTCTGCCAGGTCCGCGGCGGCAAACTGAAGCTGCGGGGGGGCCGGTGGGGCCGGGGTCACCTGTTTTGGCGCGGGGGCCAGAGGGGACGAGGTCTCTCGCTCCGAGAATGCTACTCGGAGCGCCTTGAGCTCTGCCAGGCATTGAGTGAGCTGTTCCCGCATCCTTTTGTTGTCCGCTTTAAGGATGCGGATCTCCTCACTCTCAGACCTGGTTAACTCGACCTCGACCTCGTCCATCGCGCTGATGATGGTGAAGCAGGCCAGGTTCATCTGGCCCCATATTTCGCCCTTCAGGTTACCCGACTTGCGGGCCCCCTCCAATATACTTTCGACCGCCCGTCGGGTAGTCTCGATCGGGTCGGCCAAAGGCTCCTTCTCTTTTTTGGTACTCAGTGAGGAAGTTCCCCCACCTTTCCCCCCCCTGGACCGGAGCTCCGGGAAGTCTTTCCGGTATGTTACGGCGGCGAGGTCCGAATCCGAGAACCGGAACGGTTCCGAATTTGCGAGTTTCGCTCTCGCCGCCGCCAACCCTGCGTAGGCCCCCCTGGGCTTCCCCCTCCTCGCAGAGTGGACTTTGGGTCCACAGTCAGGCTTGGGGTCATCTTCCCCCTCCCCGTGCCCCCTTTTTTGGGGTTGGTGGGTCGCCACATCGACCTCAGCGACGTCATCGTCGGAGGAGTCCGATGAGGAACTTACAAAAAGTCCCCCCCTCCTTCTCGGTCTCCCCCCCCCTACTCCCCCTTTCGGGGGCGAGGCCATAATGGCCCCGTCTATGCTGTGACCGAGTTTCGCTGCGATCCGATGACTACAACCAAAGTTATAGCCAAAATAATGGAATGATCAGCGAAAAACGGTCAAGCGTGTGCCGGCTTTTAAGCTTTTCATACAATTAATGAAAAAGCGCCTGAATCAATAAAATAGCAATTTTATGATTCAGGCCCCCCTATTGTATGAATTTGCCTGGCTCCTGAGTGTCGCAGCCGGGCGCGAAAAATCTATAAAAATAGAGGACGAAACCCCCTATCCCCTGAAACCCCTACTATGGCCGTAGGGGTTAACACCAAAAAATGGAGCCAACACCAAAATGACCAATTTTTGGTCAAAATTTCGGTGAAAATTTCCAACTAAATTTAAAATAAAATTTTAAAAATCCGATTTCTTGAAAACCTTAAGGGATGCAGTAACCGGACCTATCCTACGCGAAAGTAGACTATTGCCGCTATGTCCCAGCCCCAAACAGGGCGTTGAGAGACAGCGGCAACACCAACTTTTTTTAGAAGCAAAAAGGTAAACAAACCAAATTTGAACTAAATAAATACAATAAAAAATAACTTGCGTTATCGATTTTTCGACCACTTCCGGGGATCGTAGAACGGCGCGAAAGGTGTTGCGTAATAGGGATCAATGCACTCTATCCGCTCACACAATTTCTGCGGCCGTAGGGGTCAACCCCACGAAATGGCGTAACAAACAAAATTTTAATTTTAAAATGAAAAAATTTAACAAGAAAATTTAACACTTAAAAACTAAATATCTACGGAACACAACGTTCGGTAGTAACCAATCAAAGCCCGAAGGCAAGAGGGCCGCCGCCGCTATGCAACAAGCCTAAAAAGGTTGTTCCACACCGACGACAACACACAAAAAACTTAACAAATATAACAAAAAATTACAAACAAAACAAGTCCAATCAACACAGAAAGTCGAAATCCAAGAAGGAAAGCCAAGTCACGGGTTTTTACAGAATCGATCGTCAAAAGAGCACGCCAAAGGTAAGTGGTATCAGTTTCAACAAGATCCGTAAGTATTCCGCAAAGTTAACCTAACCTAACCTAACCTAACCTAACCTAACCTAACCTAACCTAACCTAACCTAACCTAACCTAACCTAACCTAACCTAACCTAACCTAACCTAACCTAACCTAACCTAACCTAACCTAACCTAACCTAACCTAACCTAACCTAACCTAACCTAACCTAACCTAACCTAACCTAACCTAACCTAACCTAACCTAACCTAACCTAACCTAACCTAACCTAACCTAACCTAACCTAAAAAAAAGCAAATTGGGAACTATTTCATGAGAAAATAGACCAATTAACAATAGAACAAAAAATTACCAAATTAGAAGTTGAACAAATAAATAATACAGAAAAACTAGATCAATTCATTGGAAAATATACAGATGCTATAACAAAAGCGTGCGATGAAGCTATGCCAAAGAAAAAAGACAATAATAAACTTACCCTGCCATGGTGGTCCGAGGAACTGGCGACGATGAAGCGCGCAGTCGCCACCAAGAGGAGAAGGATCCGATGCGCTGCGCCATCCCGAAGAGAGTGGGTGATCGCCCGGTATCTAGAAGAAAAAGAAAAGTATGAATCAGCGGCCAAGAAAAGCCAAATCGATAGTTGGAAGGGATTCTGTCAAAAGCAAAACAAGGAGGGTGTCTGGGAGGGAATCTATAGGGTTATGAAGTGCACGTCCAAAAGACAGGAAGACCTGCCGTTAGTAAGAAATGGAGAGGAGGTGGGTCAGGATGAGTCCGCGCGAATACTGGCAGAGGCCTTCTACCCAGAGGATACGAGTGAAGGAGATAACCCAGACCACACGCGGTTGAGAGCTCTTGCTGACCGGATAAACGACCCGGACCATGATGATATTCATGACCCGGCGTTTACTACGGAGGAGCTCAGGTCCGCGATGTCGAGCTTTAACCCAAAAAAGGCACCTGGAGGAGACGGCTTCACCGCCGACATATGCCAGCAGCTTGTAACAAAAAACATGGAACTCCACCTGGCTATATTGAACAAGTGTTGGCAACTGATGCACTTCCCCACGGAATGGAAGGAAGCCATTGTCGTGGTGCTGCGGAAACCAGGGAAGGATGACTACACCAGCACCAAGTCCTATAGACCAATTGGACTACTACCAGTGATGGGGAAAGTACTGGAAAAGATGGTGGTTAGAAGGTTAAGTTGGTACCTGACACCCCGTATTAGCCCCCGCCAGTACGGCTTTATGCCACAACGAAGCACGGAAGACTCCCTCTATGACCTGATGGCGCACGTGAGAGGTAAACTCGAAGAGAGGAAACTGATCACGATGGTGTCTCTGGACATAGAGGGGGCCTTCGACAGTGCGTGGTGGCCGGCTATAAAGATCAGACTGGCGGAAGAGCAGTGCCCAGCGAACCTCAGGAGAATGGTAGCCAGCTACCTAAGCGACCGCAAGGTCCGGGTACGGTATGCTGGCCGAGAGTTCGCAAAAGGCACCAACAAAGGGTGTGTTCAGGGATCAATAGGAGGCCCCATCCTATGGAATCTATTACTGGACCCGTTACTAAAAAGTCTCACGCAAAGAGGTGACTATTGTCAGGCCTTTGCGGACGACGTGGTGCTGGTGTTTTCCGGAGAAACTGCCCAGGAAATCGAAAGACAGGCCAATGCGGCTCTCGAACATGTCCGGGCGTGGGGTGTCATGAATAAGCTCAGGTTTGCGCCGCACAAGACGTGCGCCATGGTAATCACTAAGAAGCTTAAGCATGACACGCCGCGCCTGACCATGGGAGGGACCTGCATTGGAATGTCCAAGGAAATTAAGATCCTGGGGCTCACGATCGACGAGAAGCTGACGTTCAACAGCCACGTCTCAAACGTTTGTAAGAAAGCACTGAACGTTTACAAACAGCTGTCGAGGGCCGCCAGGGTCAGTTGGGGCCTCCACCCGGAAGTCATCCACACCATTTACACCGCCACCGTGGAACCCATAGTGTCTTACGCGGCCAGCGTATGGGCACCTGCTACCCAGAAGCTCAAAGTTCAAAGACACCTGAACGTAGTACAAAGAGCCTTCGCGCAGAAGATATGCAAGGCATACCGGACTGTATCCCTAAATGCCGCCCTAGTGCTGGCCGGGATACTCCCACTTGATATTCGCATAAGAGAAGCTGCGACTCTCTACGAAGCCAAGAAGGGGCTGCCCCAGCCAGTACTGGGAGACAGGGAGATAGAGACGCTTTGGGCATCCACCAACAAACCGCACCCGGTGAGGCGAATGGGCTTGCACTTTGAATGCCTAGTCAGTCAGGAAGATGTTGCAGACTGCGTGGACAGTGCAGTACAAATATTCACGGACGGCAGTAAGATTGAGGGTAAAGTTGGAGCCTCGCTATCCATATGGCAGGGCGGAGCCGAAACCAAAACCCTCAAACTTAAGTTGTCGCCATACTGCACCGTCTACCAGGCGGAGCTGCTGGCAATATGTCGAGCCACAAAAGTGGCCTTAGAAGGCAAAGAGACCACTTATGCAGTGATTAGCGACTCGAGATCAGCTTTGGAATCCGTTATCGACGGCGACTCCCTCCACCCTCTAGCGGTAGAAACAAGGGACAATATAGGCAGCATAAAACACCAGAATAAGGAGATATCCCTATTCTGGATAAAAGCTCATGCCGGAATAGAGGGGAATGAAAGGGCCGACCAACTGGCCAAAGAAGCCGCACTACATACCAAGACGAAGCCACACTACGACAGGGCCCCGGTCTCATTCATCAAGCGACACATCCGGAAGGACTCGCTTGATGAGTGGAACCGGAGATATCAGTCGGGGGGCACGGCCGCGGTAACGAAAATATTTTTCCCCGATGCCGTAGAGGCCTATAAAGTAACCAGAAGTCTCGAAATTGGAAATGTACTCACCCAGGCGCTGACGGGGCACGGGGGGTTCTCTGAGTACCTGAATCGCTTCAGGTGCAAGGAGAGCCCTTCGTGCATCTGTCAGCCCGGGGTACCGGAAACAATAATCCATGTCTTGACAGAATGCCCCGTCCACTCAACCTGTAGATTCAACACAGAGCAAAAACTGGAGTCTAATATAGTTGCAGAAAACTTTAAATATTTAATTGATTGCAAAACAACACGAGAGATTTTTATTAACTATTGCATAAGCATAGCAAATAAGGTAATATTAAGAAACAAATAAACCGTAGCTACACCTATATTATAAGAATATATGGTGAATAGCTCATAAAAACATCGTAAACAATTAATATAGCAAATATTGTAATAGTTTTAAAATAAAAATAGAAAAAAAAAATAAAAAATAAAATAAAATAAAATACAAACAGTAAGTTAAGATAAACCAATAAAGATAATATTGTAATGTGTAAGATTTAATATGTAATAGATAACATGCAGTATATAAAATAGATATAGTAAAATTTGAAAAAAATACACAAAACCCACAACCCTCCCCCTTTTGTACGAACTCGATTATTAAGAATGTAATCAAAAGTAAATAAAGTCTCTGACCAAGTTAGAGGATAGCTCGCGGGCCGGGACGCTGATGCGCTCCCGGACACTAAAAAAAAAAAAAAAAAAAAAAAAAAAAAAACCTAACCTTTTTTTTTTTTTTTTTTATTTTTTTTATTTACAAGGTGGAAAATGCTTGATGCATTCGACCCCCGACATGGGAGTGGCGGGGGGATATGTGGGATTACACGTCGCCTCTGCCTCTTCTAATGTGAAGAGGTGTAGGGAGTGCTACCCACTAAAAACCACCTTGGTAACTTACCCACCTTAGCCAGTTTTGTTGGACATCGTGGAACCCGCAATGGCATTCCCCACGATGTCCACCGGCAGCGCCCCAGCTGTTGCCGGGGGCTTCCCGCGCCGAAGAGGAGACAGGCCAAGCGTACCCGGCCCATCGCCCCCCCGGCGCCCGTGCAGGTGAAGAACTCCCATTCATCCTCCACCGCACCTAAATCATCAAAAACCCCATAAATGGGGGGACCAGCTGGCGCCGGCTCCCCCCTCCCCAGGCCACCCAGCAGCCCAAGGACCCCTTGAGTGGCCCGGGAAAGGGGCCACACTCACGCCGGCACTCGCCGGCCCCCCATTCCCCCCGGACCGCCCACCGGCCCGGGAGAGGGACCAAACCCACGCCGGCATCCCGCCGGCCTCCCCCCCCCATACCGCCCCGCGGCTCAAAGAACCATCGAGCGGCCCGGGGGAGGGACCTCTTATTTACCCCCCAGCAGGTGGAGGACTTTCGTCCACCACCCGCACCCATATCATATTAAATATATAAATACCAATAATATATAAATAAATAAATACCAATATTACACAGATAAATAAATTATGGGTTGAGGCGCGCGGCAAACTGCCGCCGCCTCCGCCCCTGCCGCCTGCGTCGGAGCGGGTGCGCGAGCGGATCTTCCTCGCGCTCCCGCTCCGCGGTCTCCTTCTGCGAGATGACATACTCGCAGAAGGCGACCACAGCCTCCCAGGACCTCTCGCTGCTGAGCATCGCAGAGACGATGCTCTGGAGCGAGAGGTCCACCCGCTGAATGGTGCGTGCCATGAGGCCACGCTCCCGATCCCAACGACTGCACACCTCAAGGGTGTGCTGGGCCGTGTCGTCGGGATCGCCGCACTCATGGCACTGCGGGCCAAGCTCTCTTCCTATTTTGTGCAGGTAATGACCGAAACAGCCATGTCCGGTCATCACCTGCACGAGCCGGAACGTCATTGCGCCGACTGCCCTCTTCGACCAGTGGTCCAGCGACGGGAGGATCGCCCCTATGGTACGAACACCATAAGGGGCGACCTCCAGCTGGGCTTTCCACCGGTCTCGCAGTCGGCGCTCCGTCATTCGACGAGCGGCAGCTACCTCCTCAGGGTCCGGGCGTTCACCTGTTGCCCGGACCCTGGACCTACGTCGGTAGGTCTCTGCCTGCACCTCTGCGTCCAACTCCCACGGCGGGGTGCAGGCGAGGAGGCATGCCGCCGCATGGGCCACAGTGACGTAGGCCCTCACCATTCTGAGGGCCACGACTCGCTGCGGCCTCCGCAGAAGGGCCCTGTTCCGGGCGGATAGCTTGTCCGCCCAGATTGGGGCCCCGTATAGGGCCATGCTCCTGGTTACGCCGGCGTATAGCCGCCGGCATAAGGAGCCTGGCCCTCCTACATTGGGCAGGAGTCTGCCCATCGCCGACGCGGCGCCCACAATTCGGGGAGCAAGTCTAGAGAAATGCTCCCCGAAGTCCCATTTGCGGTCCAGTATCAGCCCCAGATACTTGATATGGGGCTTGATCAGGACCGCCCCTCCCCCCAAAGTGAGCGCCGCGTCAGCGGGCAGCCTCCAACCTCGCCCCCCGAAGACTATCGCCTCGGTCTTCGGGAGGCTCACCTTAAGGCCGAGCCTGGCGATCCGCTCAATCGCCAGGTCGGCCGCCACTTCCGCCCTCCGGGAGGTCTCCCGCTTGTCGCTCCCGCGCACAGCCACCATTGTGTCGTCCGCGTAGCAGACGACGAGTGTGCGCGGAAGCAACTCCCCCCGGATTGCCCAGTCGTACCCCAGGTTCCATAGAAGTGGTCCGAGTACGGAACCCTGGGGCACGCCGCAGGCCATCACCCTCTCCCCCCTTTGTCCTTCTTTATTTTCATAGAGCACTACCCTCTCGGTAAGGTAGTGCTCTATGACCCGCCTAAGGTAGTGAGGCACTTCATGGTACCGAAGTGCCTCACTGATCACCCCATAGGGGAGGGTGCCGAACGCGTTCGCGATGTCCAACGACACCGCGATAACACCCTCCCCCCTGCTCGACGCATATTCGCTGAAGTCCCTCAGCGACTTCAGTGCGTCGAGCGTGGACCGCCCTTCCCGGAACCCGAACTGTCTATCAGAGACGTTCGGGCCGGCGGTCTCCAGGTGCTGCAGGATCCGGGAGGCCAGGATGCGCTCAAACGCTTTCCCGGCCTCATCCAGCAGCACTATGGGGCGATAGGCGGACGGACAGTCCGGTGGCCGACCCTCTTTGCGGAGGAGGCATAGTCGCCCCTCTTTCCACACCCTCGGGAACCTTCCCTCTCTCAGGCAGTCATCCATGACATGCCTGAGACGGTCCCCGAGGTGTTGCAGGGCGACGGCGAGGACGCGACCTGGCACTCCATCAGGCCCCGGGGCTTTTTTGCAGCCCCGGAGTCGGTCCGTCACTCGCTCGAACTCGTCACTGCTTATTGGTGCAATGACGAGCTCGGCCTCCGGCTCCGCTATGGGGTCGGCCATTGACGGGGGAGAGATCGTGGGGGCTGGCGGGAACAGCCCCTCGACCACCCTTTGCAGGAGGGCGGGCTCCAGGGAGTCCATGGGGGGGGCGGTGCGCATTTTGTTGCGCACCACCTTGTACGGCCGCCCCCACGGGTCCCTGTCCAGGGTGGCCAAGAACAAGGCGTTGGCCTCGTCCTTGGCCTTGGCGATTGCCACCTGGAGGGCCCCCTTTGCCTCTTTGAGGGCCCTGTGGAGCCCTTCCTCTTCCTCAGCGGTGTGCCGCCTGCGCCTACAGTGTTGGTAGGCGCGGCGAGCACTGTTACTGGTGGTCCGAAGGGCCGCAATCTCTGCGGACCACCAGTATACCTTCTTTCGGGCGAACAGGCGACCGGTCCGAGGCATGGCCGCGTCGCATACCGTCTGTAATGCGACGCGGAACTGTGCCGCCCTCTCTTCGACTCCGAGGGAGACGGGTGGGGCAGCACACCATGCCTCCACCATGGCCGCCTCGTCCGCCCTGTCCCTGTCCAGATGGACCAGGGACCATTTGGGGAAGCCCCCTCTCCTCCTCCGATTTCCCCCTAGGATGGGCGACGGCTGGACGCCATCGTTGGAGACCCTCATTCTGATATACAAATGATCAGAGAGGGTCTCGACGTCCTCCAGGACACGCCAACCTGTGACGCGTGCGGCTATGGCAGGGGTCGCGAACGTGATGTCCACGATTGACCCCCCCTGCCTCCGCACGCAAGTGTTGGCGCTGCCCTGGTTCAGGATTACCAATCCTGTTGCCGTCACCCAGTCCTCGAGGGAGGCCCCTCGGGGATCAGTGGCAGGGGAACCCCACGCCGAACTTTTGGCGTTGAGGTCCCCCAGGACCATGACTTGCCTCGGGGCAGCCCTCCTGACTACCCCCCCTAGGATCCCCAGGAACGTGTCGAATTCCCGTAGCGGCCTATTGGGGGAGAAGTACACGGCCACCAGCACCGTGTCACTCCCCCACCCGGCCGCCACGAATCCTGGGCCACCCTCGATCCTTGCTAGGGGGGGGAAGTCCCCCACTGCCGGCACCACGATTGCCACTACTTCGTCGGTGTCCCTTACCCAATTAGATTGGGGGGGGACGAAGTAGGGCTCCGCGACAACCGCGACGCCAATTGCCCACTCCGCCATGGTCTGCATGAGCAGATCCTGAGCTCTGGCGGAGTGGTTGGCGTTGACCTGCAGGACGTCCAAATGCCGGTGTACTGGCATTTAGACGTCCATGCGGTTGTCCACTTCGGGCCTGCCGGCAGTCGTAACCGCAGGAGGGGGCCGGGAGGGACGGCCGGGTCGTGGCCGTGTCTCCCTGCCTCTAGTTTCCGGGGGGGAGCAATTGTCTCCCCCCATCTTGTGATCGGCGGGGAGTTTGGCATGGTGGCAAACTGCGCACCATGCCTTCTCCTCCCAGCACTCCTTGGACTTGTGCCCCTCTTTGCTGCACCGGTAGCACAGCAGGCTCCGGTCCACGCTTGAGGGGCACAGAACAGTTCTGACCCTCCCGCCTCCGAGAACAGATCATTTTCTCACGCGCTCCTCACTAAAAATTCGAAATAAGTGGGTAATTTTAGCCCGATTTTCACAAGTGATACATGGAAAGTTGCGTCTTAGTGCGCCCGACACAATAGTGAAACCAGTGTGTAAATCGAATAACGGAGCAAAAAGTTATTAGTGAAAAAGTGAAACATAACCTAAAAATAGTGAGGTTATAAAGTTTAAAGTGCGTGCGCTGGGAGAACAAGAGCGACAACCCCCAAATTTTTTGTTGCCATCCGGAGGGGAACCTAAAGGAGCATCTTCCTGGATTTTCCGGGATTTTTTACGCGAAGATTGCCGGAGTTATTAAATAAAACAACAAAAACCACGTGTGGCGTGGTCAGTGAAATAACACCGCCAGCTGCAGTCTATCTACGCAGCCTACAGCATCCTGACGCCTGGAGTTCTCCGGTACAAAAATTTTAATTTTCTGACTTGTACTTTTTGAGTTATTTAATTTCAAAGTTGGGATATTCAACACGTTATAACTTCAAAATTAATGTAGCCGCGCAAAATTTTATTTTGGATTCGGTTGCGCGCTATTGTACTTGATATGTGTTGAAAATTCCAGATTTTTACAATTAGTATTTTCGTTTATATCCTAGTTTTTTCAAAATTTTAGTATTATTACTCTTCCAAAAAAATTTTTGTATGGCAACATTTTTGTTTTTTATATCATGTAATAGAACGTCATTTTACACAATTTTTCAAATTTTTCCTGTATTTTTACGCCTTTCGGTTCCCGAGATATTAAATTTTTAACGTTTTTAGGTCATAATTCCAAATTAAATAGTTTTAATCTAAATTTGACGGTTGGACAGGCCCAAACACGTTCCTTGGGACCCTATCAAGCCCAAACTCGGGCCTGATAACCCCAAAAACAGAGATTTTGGACAAAATCTGGAATTTCAGACTTTTTGTGCTGAAATTGAAATTGACATATCTCGGGATCCGGAAGTCCTGGAAGGACCGGATTTTCGTATTAGGGGTTCGCCTTCCATCTACTTTTATTTTAATGTGATTTTTGGCGATTACGAGGTCAGAGATTTTTTCTGTCTGAAACCACATAGGAGATATAGGAGTGGTCAAGCAGACCTCTCTAGTCGAAACCCCGACTCCCTGCGACAAACGGGCGCGAAGTTACAGGCGTTCAAAGTCTGACACTGACAGCTCGGCCGCCATTTTGTAAATTTTCATCTGGCCATAACTTTGGTGCCCGGGGTCGTAGGAGGTCGCGGTTTTCGACCACATACTTAGTGACCTTCCGTCTATCCAGTCCTCAAAATTCAGACAGATTGGGGCCAAAAAATTTTGGAGTTCTGGAAGCGCTTTGAAAGGCTAGATCAGGTCATTCCAGGCCATATTAGCCCAAACTCGGGTGATCTACGACCTTTGGAAGGGAAGATATCGCAGTCCAAAGATCGACTTTGACAGTTGCGTCGCCATCTTGGCAAACTTTAACATCGGATATCTTCCCAACGGGGGGTCGTGGAGCGCCGGGGTTTACGCCAGAGAATTTGGCCAGCCTTGAGGTACCTGACCGAGCGACTTTTGTTACGAGGGGCCCAAAATCCGGGGACCAAAAATTTTCCAAAAATCTTACGATTTTCTTGCTCTCATTGGGTGGACGGGGGAGCGTAGACACCATAGGTCCAAGCCGCGTCTCGATAGGACAAAAATTGAGGAAGTTGCGAGCGTTTGAAATTTCGGCCTGGATTTTCGGCGGCCATCTTGGATAATTTCAAACGGCCGTAACTCTTAAACCCGTGGACCAATTCGAACGCGGTTTTCACTAACGACAAGAGCTCCCTTCGACCTATAAACCCCGACACACTGACCGACTCTACGTAGAGTCACAAAAATTTTCCTTGGGAAAAAATTAGTCTAGTTGTTTTCTCTTTTAATCTCATTTCCCTCGTCATAATTAGACATTCACCTGACCTTAAAGACCGGCTCTAGATAGAGCAAAATTTTTTATTCATCTGTATTTTATTTTATTTTAACTTTCATCCTATCGAGGAGACGCGTCCTTTTTGAGGGCGTTCTATATTGACAAAATTATACAAATTGTTTACTCTATATCTCTTATATTTACATTTTACAACCCTTTTTACAACTTATACAAACTTTTACATTGTGACAACGCGACCTACAAACAAAATGTTTGTAGCACATCGTACTCCCGCCAAAAAAGGCAGTAACCCAAACTCCCCGCAAAATTCCGACCAGGCTGGACCGGCTCCAGCCTCAAAAGTCAGACGCAGTATAGGGGAATGGGAAGCTGGGAAAGCGGAACCCAATCAAAAACTGTCACCCGCCGAGGCAGGAACCTCCAAGGCCAAAACGAAGCAAAAGCTAGGGACTACACTCTCTCAGGAAAGCAGACCACTGCCAACGAGAGTGTCTACTGATGCTTCGAAAAGCCCACCAACTAAGACAGTATATCCATCTAGAGTTGCGGAGGCGAGGAACTGCCTAAACAAGGCGAAGCTGCACCTCGGCAACTCTAGAAATCTCAGAACGGACATAAAACTGGAGGTAACATCAGCCATTGACCGCCTTTACCAATTGGTGAAGGAAGCGGAAGCCGAAAAGGCAAATAGCTGCAGCGGAAATGAAGCAAAGAAGACGATGCAGCAGCAACAGGAGGAAGAGAAAGGGAGCGGGGACAAGGAGGAGGAACTCCCACAGATCTCCCAGGTGTTCTCCACACTGGCCGAACAAACCCGGTTAGTGAAGGAGAACAATGAGAGGCTAAGGGAATTACAAAGCACAGTCGAAGCTCTGGCACGCGACGAAGTGCCAAGAAATGACGACCAAGTCCTGAAAGAGATCAGAGCTCTCGAAGAGACCACCCAAAAAATGGGCAAAATGGTCACAGAACTCCAAGACAGAGCACCCACATATGCAGAGACCCTAAAGGTGCCGCGTTACACCAAGGAAAAGACGACGCACTCTGTCATCGTCTCATCCGAAGTGTCTATGGACACTAGCTCGGAGGTCATGGGAAAGGTCAGGAGGGCAATAGATGCAAAGGAGAGCGGTCTGCAGATCGGGGGTATTCGGCAAGCCAGGGACAAACGCGTCATTCTAAGCTTCCATAGTAAGGAAGAGATGACGAAAACGTCAGCGAAGCTTAAAGGAGATAAAAACCTCAAAGTGGAGGAGGCGAAAAACAAAGACCCCCTAGTTATCATCAGGGACGTTTTCAGCTACAACTCCGATGAAGAGGTTATCGCATGTCTGAGGAGCCAGAATAGAGACATTTTCGGCGACATCCCCAAAGAAGACCAGAGGCTTGCTGTCGGGCACCGCCGAAAAGCGAGAAACCCCCACAAGGAGCACATCATCCTGAGAGTCGCCCCTCGAGTATGGCAGCGGTTGACTGCGGCAGAAAAAGTGCACATAGACCTCCAGCGTGTACTGGTCGAAGATCAGTCGCCTCTGACACAGTGTTCCCTCTGCCTCGGGTATGGACACAGTAGACGATTCTGCCAAGAGACCGAACTCAAATGCAGTCACTGCGGCGGAAAGCACATGTCTGCAGACTGCGCGGACCGACTCACAGGCGAACCGCCGCAGTGCTGCAACTGCACTAGGGCTGGACTGACATCCGCAAGCCATACAGCCTTCAGCATGGAGTGTCCCGTGAGGCGGAAGTGGGACGAAATTGCAAGAGCATCAGTGGCGTACTGCTAAGGTTGTCCCGGGCGACACACAAGTTACTGCTCCCAAATGCTACGCGGTCGCACAGGCCAACCTACAAAGAAAGAAACTGGCAACACAAGAACTCATGCTGGAGGCTACAAAACGCAAGATGGCATTTGCATTGGTTCAGGAGCCATATGTGGGAGGTACGAGGTCTGTGGGGTCCTACGGGGGGGCGAGGATCTACCAGAGCGCGAACCGCGACGGGGGCACTGTAAAAGCGGCAATAGTCGTATTCGACCATGAGGTCGACGTCATACAGTGCCCAAAATTCACCACCAATAACATCGTGGTGGTGAAGTTGCGGACGAGCGCGTGGGAGATTCTCGCCATCTCGTACTACTTCGAGCCAGACCAGCCCATTGGGCCATACTTGGATCACATAACCGAGGCCATGAGCGTACTACGCCCCAAAAAAGCCATCCTAGGAGGAGACGCCAATGCCAAAAACCCGTGGTGGGGAAGCCGTGCGGTCGACGATCGGGGTGAAGAATTCGCGGGAACAGCCGAAGAACTCGGACTACAGGTCCTAAACTGTGGGGACAAACCAACATTTGATACCGTCAGAGGAGGACGCAGGATTACCAGTCACGTGGACGTGACATTGTGCACGGAGGATCTCCTGGCCCTGGTGGAGGACTGGTCTATTGCTGAAGACCTGACGGGCTCCGACCATAATGGCATAATAATAAAAATTGGATTGCGCAAAGGACAGACTATGACTATTGACAGGACGACTAGACTATATAACACTAAGAAAGCAGATTGGGAACTCTTTGACGAAAAAATTGAACAATTTAAAATAGAACTCAAAGTTAATAAAACAGAAATAGAAAAAATAGAAGATAAGCAAAATTTAGAAGAAATGGTTACAAAATACACAGAAGTAATAACAAAAGCATGCGAAATAGCAATGCCTAAAAAGAAGAAAAATTCTAAATTTACCATGCCATGGTGGTCGGAAGAGCTCGCAGCTATGAAGCACGAAGTCGCCACCAGGAAGAGGAGAATCCGATGTGCAGCGCCGTCCCGGAGGGAAGGTGTGATCGCGCTCTACCTGGAATCAAAAGAAAGATACGAGTTAGCAGCAAAAAAGAGCCAAACCGAGAGTTGGAAGGACTTCTGTCAAAAGCAGGATGGGGAAGGGATGTGGGAAGGCATCTACAGAGTGATGAAAAACACCACAAAGAGACAAGAGGACCTGCCACTGGTTGGAGGAGGAAGGGAAGTGGGACAGGAAGCATCGGCGAGACTGTTGGCCGAAACCTTCTATCCGGAAGATACAGAGGAAGGCGATAGCTCAGACCATCAGCAAACCAGAGCTCTTGCAGACCGGATAAACGACTGGAGTCATGATGAAATTCATGACCCAGCGTTTACTACGGAGGAGCTCAGATCGTCGATGGAGAGCTTTAACCCCAAAAAGGCACCCGGGGCTGACGGCTTCACTGCCGATATCTGTCGACGTGTCATGGCGAGGGATATGGAGCTCCACCTCGCCATGTTCAACAAGTGTTGGCAGCTGGCTCACTTCCCCAAAAGGTGGAAAGAGGCTATAGTAGTGGTGCTCCGTAAGCCGGGAAAGGACGATTACACCAGCCCAAAATCGTATAGGCCAATAGGCTTGCTATCGGTGGTGGGGAAGATACTGGAGAAGATGATGGTTAAGAGGCTAAATTGGCACCTGGCAACACGGATAAGCCCCCGCCAGTACGGGTTCATGCCGCAGCGCAGCACCGAAGACTCCCTCTATGACCTGATGACCCACGTGAGGGGCAAACTTCAGGAGAAGAAGCTCGTCACGATGGTGTCTCTGGATATAGAGGGAGCCTTTGATAGCGCATGGTGGCCGGCCATTAAGGTCAGACTGGCGGAGGAACAGTGCCCGGCGAATCTCAGGAGGTTGATAGCCAGCTACCTAAGCGACCGCAAGGTCCGGGTCAGGTACGCTGGCCATGAGTTCGCAAAGGGCACAAATAAGGGCTGCGTCCAGGGGTCAATAGGCGGTCCCATCCTATGGAATCTTCTACTGGACCCACTGCTGAAGAGTCTCACCCAGAGGGGAGACTACTGTCAGGCCTTCGCGGACGACGTGGTGCTGGTGTTCTCCGCGGAGACCGCACTCGAGATTGAGGGACAAGCCAATGCAGCTCTTGAACATGTTCGGGAGTGGGGTGTCATGAATAAGCTTAGGTTCGCTCCGCACAAAACTTGTGCAATGGTGCTTACCAGAAAGCTTAAGTATGACACGCCACGCCTGACCATGGGAGGGACCTGCATTGGAATGTCCAAAGAAATCAAGATCCTGGGGCTCACGATCGACGAAAAGCTGACGTTTAACAGCCACGTTACGAACGTCTGCAAGAAAGCGCTGAACGTCTATAAACAGCTGTCGAGAGCCGCCAGGGTCAGTTGGGGTCTCCACCCGGAGGTAATCCGGACCATATACACGGCGGCGGTAGAGCCCGTCATCGTCTATGCGGCCGGAGCCTGGGCGGCGGCGTCGAAAAAGATTGGGGCTCAGAAGCAGCTAAACGCCGTGCAGAGGGGGTTCGCTCAGAAGTTGTGCGGAGCTTATCGAACCGTCTCCCTGAACTCGGCACTGGTCCTGGCCGGGCTACTCCCGCTTGACATCAGGATACGAGAGGCAGCCGCCCTGTACGAAGCCAGGCGAGGGGTGCCCCGGCCGGAGCTAGCGGACAGGGAGGCGGAGCGCATGACTCCCCGCGCTGAAGCCCTGCATCCGGCAGAGCAAATGAGACTGGAGTTCATGAGCCTGGTAGACCAACCTAAACCTAAACCTAAACCTAAACCTAAACCTAAACCTAAACCTAAACCTAAACCTAAACCTAAACCTAAACCTAAACCTAAACCTAAACCTAAACCTAAACCTAAACCTAAACCTAAACCTAAACCTAAACCTAAACCTAAACCTAAACCTAAACCTAAACCTAAACCTAAACCTAAACCTAAACCTAAACCTAAACCTAAACCTAAACCTAAACCTAAACCTAAACCTAAACCTAAACCTAAACCTAAACCTAAACCTAAACCTAAACCTAAACCTAAACCTAAACCTAAACCTAAACCTAAACCTAAACCTAAACCTAAACCTAAACCTAAACCTAAACCTAAACCTAAACCTAACTAACTAACTAACTAACTAACTAACTAACTAACTAACTAACTAACTAACTAACTAACTAACTAAACTAACTAAACTAACTAACTAACTAACTAAGGGCACTTATGAAGGTCGAATTACAGAAGTTACCACCGGTTCGGAAGTCAGCCTTCAACTGAGAAGAACCGGCAAGAAACTCAGCAAGGTAACATTTTTTAAATATTTTTGGACAATCTGACTATATTGGCTTTTTTTTTTTCAAATGTTTAACAATTTTATTCTTAAAGTAATACAAAAATACATAAAAAAAAAAAAAAAAAATTATAACCCGCATTAGTTACCTACATAGTTAACTAAAACAAAAAAATTCCAAGATAATAAAAGCGTAGGCATAAAAAAATAATTAAAAATGGTAATTAACAATAAAAAACAATGTGTAAGTACTTGTACAGAGTGCAGCTACCTCCAGACATCTTTATCCTCAATATAATGGGCTACCTTGTAATAAGCTTTTTTTTCAAAACTTTCTTTATGTACGATTTGAATTTAGAATCAGTCATCTTGGTAACAGATGCTGGTAATTTATTATAAAAGCGATCAGTGTTCCCAAGAAATGACTTTTTAACTCTAGCTAATCTAAAATACGGAACAGCTAATTTATCTTTTTGTCTAGTATTGAAATTATGAATCTCTACATTTGATTTATACAAGTCTACATTTTTTCATATGAACAGTATATTTTCATATTTATACAGTGAAAAGGTAAAGTCATAATGTTTATTTTCTTAAATATTTCCTTTAATGATTCACGTGGACCCATACTGTAGATTGCACGAATGGCTCTTTTTTGTAATACAAAGATTGTTTCAATATCTGCAGCAGCTCCCCACAGTAAAACGCAATACGATAAAAGACTATGGAAATATGCAAAATAAACTAATCTGGCCGTCTCAACATTCGTCAATTGTCTGATTTTTCTAACTGCAAATACAGCAGAACTCAATTTACTAGCTAAAGATTGTACATGAGAACCCCATTGTAGTTTATTATCAAGTGTTATACCCAAAAATACAGTTTAGTCAACTAGTCCCAGGCTGCTGTCATCTATTAATACCCTACTGTCTACTTGCGCTACGTTTGGAAGAGAGAATCTTAAACATTTTGTTTTCTTAGAGTTTAATAAAAGATTATTTACAGCAAACCATTTAGAAACTATTGATAAGGTATCATTTACTCTAGTAAGTTCTTTTTCTTTTCTATCTACTTTAAAAATGAATGAGGTATAGTCAGCAAACAAGACTACATCTGAGAGACCATTTACGACCGATGGTAAATCATTAATATATACTAGAAATAGAAATGGCCCAAGAATTGAACCTTGAGGTACCCCCATTTTGACTAAAGAACCGTTGGACGTTGTACCTTCAACTCGTACCTTTTGTTGGCGATTAGTTAAATAAGACAAAACAAGTTCATGAGCAGTTCCACGAATACCATAATAATTAAGCTTTAGGAGCAGAGTACGGTGGTCGACGCAGTCAAACGCCTTTGAAAGATCACAAAAGATGCCTATGGCATTCTGTGAGTTTTCCCAGGCTTCATAGATGTGCTTCAATAATTTTGCTGCCGCATCTGATGTAGATCTCCCCTTCGAGAAACCGAACTGATGACCATGCAGTATCTCACAACTATTGAAATGACCTAACATTTGATTAAGCAACAGTTTTTCAAAGATTTTACTAAGTGCAGGAAGCACAGATACCGGTCTATAATCAGAAGGATTATCTTTACAGCCTGATTTAAATATTGCCACTATTTTACTATACTTCATTAGGTCAGGAAAAGAACCCTGATCAATACATTTATTGAAAATATCCGATAAAATAGGGGCAATTACTGCTATTATTGATTTTAAAATCGTCACTGACAATCCCCATAAGTCTTCTGTATTTTTTAAATTAAGGCAGTTAAATAATTTTAAGATATCACTAGAAGTGACGTGACTAAATTTAAAACTGGGAAAAGATTTTTTATATAAGTTATATAAGTCGATAATAAAAATAAAAAAACATTTCTATTTATATATATAAGAGAGAGAGAGAGAGAGAGAGAGAGAGAAAGACAGACAGAGAAACATGCGCACGCCGCACAGCTTACAATAGCACACCGACACAAAAGTGTCGGTGACAATTTTTCGTGAGATTTTTTTCCGTCTAGCCCCTTTTCACAACGCGCGATAAGGAACTTCGTTCCAAATCCTCATGCCCAGGGGTATCCAAAAATAACCCATGTTTGTTCTACGATTTTTGATAGTTTTCGAGATATAATTTTGTTTTTAGTTTCTTGAACTGTTAATGGGAACCGCTTCAAAAAAATATACATATATCTTTATTATTAAAAGGTTTTTTCACATGCTTTTTTTTTGCAATTTTCATTGTTATAAAATATTCTTTCAGACATAAAATAATCATCTCGCTATAATAAATTCAAGATACGAACTTAAAAAGTTTTCTTTTAGTATATGAAACCTGGTCTCACTTTCCCGTATGAGTGATTCTGCTTCACTCTGGGACGGGCGTCATTTTTAATCAATAAATCATTAAGGATTATAATTTCTTTGATTAATTTTATCCTGCTGCTAAGTTTTCTGATAGAGTTATAAGCTGAGCATTCTAATACAGCTAGCCTCTCAAGTTAGCCTGGGATGTAGTACCTACTGGATGGTATATTCCCGTTGACCACCACCCATTTGACCACCACTGGTGGACATTGCCACAATTTTTTTCAATGCGTTCTCTTGACCACCACTGGGGGACAACGATACAATCTATATATATAAAAGAAAGTCGTGTTAGTTACTCCACTTATAAGTCAAGAACGGCTGAACCGATTTAGCTGAAAATTGGCAGGGAGGTAGTTTGGAACCAGGAGAAGGACATAGGATTAAAAAATATGAAAAAATCACAAAAAAAAAGAATAACGAAGAAAATTATTTTGTCATACATTTTGTATAGAACGACTTTTTGACATGTCTCGAGATCGGACTGACAGATGGTTTAGTTTCACAATTGGTGGCGCTGGAATCGGGTTTTAAGTTTTTTTTACAGGGCAGGACAACTTCTGCCGGGCCCACTAGTATTTAATATTTTTCCCATTGGCCGCCACTGGTGGACATTGACGCGACTTTTTAAAACAATCCCAATGGCCACCACTGGGGGACAGTGACACAGTGTTTTTAAATGTCTTCTCTTTATCTACCAGTGGTGGACAATAGCACGACTTTTAATTTTATGTCTAATAACCACCACTGTTATTATGATATAATCCAAGACTTACCGGTAACTTGTAAAGCCGCGGGAGCGGCTGCGAAAGGTGCGGAAAATTCAAAATTCTAAAAGTACGCCTGTATTGGTCCCAATTATCAATTTATGCCCATTGCGGTTGAGACCATGGGTCCGTGGGGGTCTGAAGCTCGTCGTTTCGCAAATATTTTATGTAAAAAATTAATCGAGGCCTCGGGTGACCGGCGGGCGGGGAGCTTTTTCCGCCAACGCATTAGCTTGGCCATCCAAAGAGGAAACACTGCCAGCCTGCTGGGAACCTTGCCGATCGGCAGCAGCGGCAGCCTCGAAGAAGTTTTTTATATATTATAGTTGTACATTTGTTTGTATATTTTGTACATATGTTGTAAATAAAATTATAATCCAAGACCTATAGCAGGTACTGTAGTGGTAAAAGATAGGAAAAGGGGAAAAATTTCTCATTATTTCCAAAAAATTACCAAGGTAGGGGTAGGATAGTCATATCTTCTGTCTCCTTCTTTCAACCATGTTAGATAATTTTAGATAAGAATTGTAATAGTCTGAACCGAAAGTTTAAGAAGCAACTAATTATATTTCATTCGGAAAGCAGATGCGGTATCCAACGGCAAACTAGCTTTCTCACACCAAGCGCTTCATGCAACATCTTCTGAATGGTTGTCCCTGAGATGCCTAATAGAGCTTCTATCTCTCGATACGTCACATGACGATCTTCGAGAATTAGTTGTCTCACAGCAATGATGTTATCTTCAGTGAAGGCAGATTTTGGGCGTCCTTCGCGAGATTTGTCACTAACACTAGTATGTCTTTCTGGAATTCTTAATACCAGCGTTCGACAGTCCGCAGACATGGGGCTTCATCACTGAACACAGATGTTAGCTCAAGTTGTAGAAAGCTTAAGCTCAAGAAGCAGAAGTTGTAGAAAATTATTGCACGTACATTTTCCTTAGAAAGATTCATTTTCGTACGTACCCTGACAGATTCCAATCGACGCTGGGACTAAACAATAGCAGTAATCCTAATACTTTCAACTGTTTTGAGATTCAAATTCAACAAAAATTCAAAAAAACAGTTCCAAATTCAAAATTGCCGGGAAATATGGAAACGACAGAACTTAAAAGGCATGCCTAGTAGTACCCATTTGTCGTCCAAGACATTACACACACACACACACACACACACACACACACACACACACACACGAGACATACGAGTATTAGTGGGAGCAAAATAATACAGCAATTAATTGAATACAATAAGTTTATTTATTTGATTTGTTCAGTCGATGTGTGATCACATATCAATAATAATAATATGTAAACCTGAAGAGTACGTTACGACTCGCTATTTATTCATATTCCCCTACTTTAAATGATTAGGTACCTACCTACGAGTATCTATGTCGTATCTACTACTTTCTAAGGTCAAGTAAATATATAATGTGTCCTACCTACCTCCTACCTCCTACCTCCTACCTCCTACCTCCTACCTCCTACCTCCTACCTCCTACTGATGTACGAGTAGAGTTAACAACAGTTCATCGGGGTCCGTCTCATCTCATCTCATCTCATCTCATCTCATCTCATCTCATCTCATCTCATCTCATCTCATCTCATCTCATCTCATCAACTAAGCTTTATAAATAAAGGCTTTCTAATACTTACGAGTACAACTGACTTATAAGTAATAGTAATGACGAGTAAATAGAAGAAAGGACAGACTTCATCGATCACTACAACTACTACTACAACTACTACTACAACTACTACTAGGTACTACTACAATATGTTATGTATAGCTAGTATCTCATCTTGTGTTTTTGATCATGAAGACAGACACCTTTTAGACTTTGTGTGTAACTATATTTGTGATTCAAGTTAGTGGTGAAGGAGCTCAGCTCAGTCTCCAGTGGCCAGTGGCCAGTGGCCAGTGGCCAGTGGCCAGTCGTGCTCCTGTCGAGCCATTCTATACTAAATGTTGGATGAGCTCGCGACACTCTTCATTACAGCTCACTTTGAGCAAGTTGACGAGACGAACCAACTTTTTATTTATTTATTTATTGTCTTTAATGTACACACATGAATCCTTAACAATATAACTACCTCACTATCTACACTCGTATTAGTGAAGTGAAACTTCTTTGGGCGCGATGAGAACAAAACTTTTATATGAAACGATCAGGAAAATTACAATTCGTCCAGAGAGAGAGAGAGAGAGAGAGAGAGAGAGAGAGAGTCGAACAACAATAATCTATGTTATACAGTATCTATCCAATGTATTATAATAGCCCACTTCTGTCTCGTGTACTGTACTGAGTTGAGTTGGAGACGATCGTTTTTAATAATTTTGGTATATCGATACGATTTTTAGTAATATCACGCACACAATGCAACTGGATCGTAGAGAAGCCCAGTCAGTACGATACGACACGACACGACACGACACGACACGACACGACACGACACGACACGCGCTCACATAGAGCTGTCGTACTGTAATACATGAGCACGAGCAGGTGGAGAGCGCCATCAGCCGCGGCGCTAGCGTCGCACCTCGTTGTCGTCGGCTGGCGTCGCTGGCGTGCTGCTGGTGGTGCTGGTTGTGGTGCTAGTGGTGGTGGTGGTGGTGGTGGTGGTGGTAGTGGTGGCGGGGTCGAGGCCCTTGATCTCGAACTGTCCGCGGAACAGTGGACGAAACAGCCGCAGGAATGTTTGGTAGCGGACAGCAGAGTTCTGAAACACGCGGTAAGCATCGTGTTGTACTCATATTTTAGAATAGCGAGGTTGCGTGTTGCGTGTTGCGTGTTGCGTTTAAGGTTAACGACATTGTGAAACCTCCGTAATAATAAACCGGTCTATGTTATATCGTCGCCTTAACACGTAACTGCTAGAGTTATATTTCGAAAGAGTCCAATCTACCTTCAAACTAATATGAATTCCACATTGGACATTAAATACTGCACCATTGCAGTAAGTACTCGTACCGGTCACTTGTAAATAATGAATTAAACGAGCATCATATACATACATACATACAAACATTTCGACATGGCTTGACGACAATCTCCTAACGTTAAACATCTCAAAAACAAATTATATTTGTTTCACTCCCAATATTGCCTCCCAGCCTGGAGATGGTTATTGCATCAAAATTCATAGTTGCTCAAACGTTATGTCTCTAAATTGCGATTGTCCAGCTTTACAAAAGATGACCTGTACAAAATACTTAGGTATAATGGTAGATCAGAGACTAAGCTGGCACTCTCATATTGAAGTAACTATGAACAGAATTAGGAAACTAATATGGTTATTTAAGTCATTGAGGCACGTGATGGAGTCCGTTCTTTTAAATAGAATCTACGTTGCTATGGCACAATCCATTATTAACTATTGCATCACGGTGTGGGGAGGTGCGAACAAGACCAGTTTCCTAAACGTTGAACGAGCGCAAAGATCTCTGATTAAAGTCATGTACTCAAAGCCATATAGGTTTCCTACAGATACCCTGTACAAGATCAGTGGCATTTTGTCAGTGAGAAAACTGTACATTATTAATCTAATACTCAAATATCATAAATCATTGCAGTTCGACCATGCTAAGGCAAATAAGCGAAGAAAGGCCGTTGCTGCAACATCGTATCCTGTTCGCACTGCTTTTGCTAGTCGTCAGTTTGATAACCAGTCCGCTTATCTTTACAATAAAATTAATAGTGTACTTGATATCTATCCTATGCAACTAAACAAATGTAAAATAGTAGTGACTGATTGGTTAAAATTAAAAACATACGAGGAAGTTGAGAGTCTACTTATTAGAATAACATAAACTGAATGGAAAGGAGTACTCGCACAAATACATAGTCCTAAATAGGCATCACACATACACCCATACACCCACACCCACACACATATACATACACATACATATACACATACACCAAATCTACATATATTCACACACACACAAACACACATGAAGACACGCACACACTCTAACTAACCTTTAATAATATTACTTTGTTCTATTAATTAAATTTTTTTCTATTTAAAATCTGTAAAATATATATAAATACGAGAAATCTTTGTAATCCAATTGGGAAGTTGCGAGTCATTCCCAACACAAGTATCTTTGATTACTTACTGGGAAGTCTCGGCGTAAATTTTGTTAAAATGATTTCTGAAATAAAGCTACTTTTATTTACTTTTATTTTATTTATTTAAACATGTCGGATCAAAATATAATAGCGGTACCTGTATGACGTCACCGATGACCTTAGTAGTCCTGATGACCAGGGAGACGGTAGGACCAAACAAGCTCCCCGGGAAGTCGAGGCTGACCTTGTTGCGGTCGAACACCGGGATGTCGTCCGCCTGCCCCTGCGCCTGCCGCGAGGTCCTCGGCACCACCGGCACCACCAGCCCGGTGCGGGCGAGGGGGCTGCTCAGCGACGACGATGGCGCCGAGGTCGGTGTGATGCGGCGCCTCCACGTAGTGCCACTCTGTCGGTCACAACTCACACTATGACGTCACATGTCCATCCGACCCTCACCTCACCTCACCACTAGCCACTAGCCACCAGCCACTCACACCACTACACACCACAGGACACATACTGTGTGTGTGTGTGTGTGTGGTGTCCGATGCTGAGAACAAATAAAAAAGGTAGAAGGAGCGTACGTAAACGATAGTCTCCAATGAAGTGAAGCAACGTACGAAGTTGTGTGCGTGACCTGCACGTACGTTATCCCGCGTCACTCGCGTCGTAAAGGAACGCGATCGGCTTCCTTTACTGTGGTGTACTTGAAGTGCACCAGGCTCTGTCTATCTTTTTTATTTGGTCTGAGGTTCGATTTGAAATTTGTTGTTAGTAGAATATATTTTTTTAAATGTAACAACATTTAAAAAAATATATTAGGGTCAAGAATTATATAAAAATGAGAATGTTAGATTCGTAAACAGTGGATGTATTATATAAGTATTTGGCGCAGTACATGTACTCGTACACTAAGTATAACTATACTAGTAGCGTAGTCCGGCACATTATAATATTGTATTGAGGGCAAAGGAGAATGGAATGCCCAGACTAGACATATCGTACAAGTAGATATAGCGTCGAGCCGCCCCACCGCCCCACCGCACCACCGCACCACCGCACCACCGCACCACCGCACCACCGCACCACCGCACCACCGCACCACCGCACCACCGCACCACCGCACCACCGCACCACCGCACCACCGCATGTATTAGTAACTTTACAAATAAATGATGCACCAGGATTAGAGCAACACAAACTTAATACGATATTATAGTGAAGAGTTGTTCTCGTCACGTCGCAGTCCGCACTGTCCGCACTGTTGTCCGCACTGTTGTCCGCACTGTTGTCCGCACTGTTGTCCGCACTGTTGTCCGCACTGTTGTCCGCACTGTTGTCCGCACTGTTGTCCGCACTGTTGTCCTTGTTACATGTACCTACTGGTAGGTGAGGTGCGCCATCTGAAGTTCATCTATAGTACATGTACTTACAACAGATTGGAGCTAGATGGCACGAGGTGGACGGCCACCAGGGCACCAGGGCACCAGGGCACCAGGGCACCAGGGCACCAGGGGCTATACATACTGCTGTGCTGAGACTCATGGCTAATTCATCGGAGCACTGGGCCCACATCAATTTAAACAAGTTCAACCATACTTGTTGTTTCGAAATAATAAATCTATACGTTAATTTTAAACCCATAATTGTGTTGCGTGCATTTTCCTTAATTTTGTAGTAATTTACTTCAGCTAATTGAATTTAAAACATATAATTGTATAAATAAATGTAAGGCTGTACCTAGGTCCAGGTCCAGGTCCAGGTCCAGGTCCAGGTCCAGGTCCAGGTCCAGGACCCCTCGGCCTGGCCATGGTGCATCATTTATATATTATGTACATATTAAATGTGTTATTGTTATTGTTTTGGAATGATAATATTCTTATTATAAGAACCACAAAGTCAACATTAAAAACTTTAAATTGATTCTAATTCCCAACAGAAATGTTTCTTTTAAAGTTATTCGATATTATTATATCTACGGACGAAAATAAAAAAAAACATACATAAACCACCCTCTTGGACTGGTGTGGAATTTTAAAATAAGTGAGGTTATATATACAATCCACCCGGTATTGCTTATATCGAAAGGCGACGGTAGCCATTTACCATCAGGGGGCGCCAGCAGCCAGCCGGCAGCAGCCAGCCGGCAGCCGGCAGCCGTCCGAGTGTTTGTCAGTCGGCCTGCTCACATAAACAGTAAATAAATATATATATTTAATAAGTTATATCGTGTTAGAGTAATGAGTTGAATACATTCCTGTGAAGACTGCTGCATGAACTCCCTCCCTCCCTCCCACTCTCCCTCCCGAGCTCGTTGAATTCTCTCAGTTGACTCAACTCCAACATTTATTTTTTCGTAATTTGAGCCACAAAGAAAAAGACTTGTATGTATAGGTATAATATTTATTATATAAAAAATACAAAAATGCAGTTACACATCGCAACCAATGAATACACCAGCACGTGTTGTTCAAAGAGTCGAGGGCGCGGGCGCGGGCGCGGGCGAGGGCGCGGGCTCAGCGGGCGAGGGGACGCGCGGACTAATGCGGAGGTGGGAACAGTAGTGTAGCGGTCATCTCTCTCTGAGACTACATACTAGTTGCAAGCTTGTACTGAGCGAGACAAGTGACTACCCATTGTCTGATACTCTACTGCCATCATTGATGCCATGTCTACATGTCTACATGTCTACATGTGCATGTGTGTGTGTAAACATACAATATCGCTACAGAGTTGCTACGAAACTACGCTACGGACTACGAGTGCATTACTACGAGGGCTACGAATGTGCTACGATCACACATCTCACTCTCAGCTCTCAGTGAGATGAGATGAGATGAGATGACACGATGTCAATGACCAGCATCTTGTTGTATTTATTACAATACTATAATATTATACTTATAGTGTCGTCGTTCGGAATAGTTCGGAATATGTCGCGTTCAGGTACCAGTAGAAGTATTTATAGTAATTAAATCTATGTATAATTATAATAAGACAAACATACTAGGTCGGGTTAGTACGGGCACACCATTTATAGCTCAAGAACGGCTCAACGGACTTTGATGAAACTTGACACACAGGTAGATAATATCCTGGATTAAAACAAAGGATAACATTCTTGGGGAGCGCAGGTGAAACCGCGGGGAATGCTAGTATTACATAGAAGTGAAGTGAGCGATCGCGAAGGTTCAATCTAAACGTAGCACGAGCCAGTACTGTGCGGTAAGTGTTACACGCGGCTACACGTCAGGGTTAGTCCTCAATGTTGTACAATCTGACTCTAAAACGAAAGGAATTCACCTTCACGTCAACACACGTCACTTCACGTCACGTCACGTCACGTCAACTCGACTAATTAATTAATGAGTATTTACCTACTATTATATAGTTGTAGCACACGCGCCACTAGCATGGCATGGCATGGCATGGCATGGCATGGCATGGCATGGCATGGCATGGCATGGCATGGCATGGCATGGCATGGCATGGCATGGCATGGCATGGCTGGCTTCTTACCAGATAAGAAGTATTCCATACCCTCGTAACGTCAAACACACAAATCTTCGGAAAGTTTTTTTTTATACCACTAGGTGGCAAACAAGCTTACGGCCCACAAACAAGTGTTCAGTTATAGTATATTTGTTTGTTTGTTTGTTTGTATGTAAAGTGACAAGCGAGGACTAGATCGAGAGAGATAAGACTAAAGAGTGACTAGAGCAGGCAGGCAGGCAGGCAGGCAGGAGCCGCTGATGTTTTAAAAACAATATTTACTAAACTATATGTATATTATTACTGCAAAAGGGCATCGTCATTTAAAACTATCATTCTCAAATTGACTCTGTCTGTGTTGACGGTGGAATGTACTGGGAGTCTATAGAGTACAGGGGGGGGGTGGGGTGGTACATAATCTATATATAGAATATACAATAATTGCAAGGAGCTGTACAGTGAGACTAGATAATAACGTGAGGCTATTTACGTGTTGGAGGGATAGGGGGATGGGGGGGAGAGGAGGAGGTACACCCTACATCACATCACATCACATCACATCACATAGTGTCGGTGCGGGTGTGTGGTGAGGGGCGAGGGGCGAGGGGTGCGGAGTGAGGGGTGAGGGGTGAGGTGCGGCTCCGCATGCAGCCGGTGCAGGAAAACAAACACGTATGGAAAAAACATATTTAATATCACCAGCGCAAAATCTAAAACTATTTACAATATAAATACAAATGAGAGAGTGCGGTCGTTACAGACGTGCGACGCGGGGAGGGGCGTGTGCAGGGATCGCGGACTGTACAGGCGACCGACAGACGCAGGAACAAGGGGGGACAGGGGGACAGGGGGACAGGGGGCTAGGGGCAGGGGAGTGGGCAAGGGTGGCGCGGGGGGAACGCACTGCGAGGCGGACACCTGTTGTGACGCGCGCGAGACGAGCTCCGGCTGTCCGTGGACGAGCAGCCGGGGGACGTGTGCGAGCGGCTACTGAGCGCTGGGCACTGAGCACTGGGCACTGGGCACTGGGCACTGGGCACTGGGCGAGGATGGGCTAGTCCCGGCGTCGCAGTGCGTTCCGTGGCGAGGGATGTGATCACGAGTCGTCCTCCTCGTCGGAGTCAATGGTCTCGACGGTGGCGCCGCCGCCGCCGCCGCCCGACGACGAGCCCGAGAGCGACGTGACGAGCGACAGGATCGAGCCCAAGCCGCTCCCCCCACCTTGGCCGCTGGAGCTGGAGCCGCCGGACGCGCCGCCCAGTAGACCCGTCACGGCCTGAATCTTGGGCCCCAGCAGCTGCAGCTTGGGTCCGATGACCTGCCCCAGGATGCCGGTGATGGAGCCGAGGCCGCCGGCCTGGGGCGCCTCGATACCGTACTGCTTGTTGAGCTCGATGTTCTGCCGGTCGAGAGTCTCCACGAGGCGGGTCTTCGAGTCGATCAAAGAGTTGATTTTCTACAACAGAGAGGGTCGCGTTACGGCATGCCTCTATGTCTATGCTCCGGTAGTGGTAGAGCGCATGTGTGGTGACGTCACACGGCGCTTGTCGTGTTGTGGGTACTCACCCCGAAGACGAAGCCGAGCACGGCGTTCTTGATGCCGAACTTGGCCTGCGTGACACCCTCGAACTTGCGCTTCTCGCGAGTCTGGTCATCTCCCTCGGCGTCCTGCACACACACACACACACAGGTATCACTACACTACACTACACTACACTACACTACACTACACCACGCACACCAACACCGCACTAACACTATCAAGCACTCCACCACCACCACCACCAGCACCAGCACCAGCACCAGCACCAGCACCAGCACCAGCACCAGCACCAGCACTATTATGGAACAACCACGTTAGAGTCAGTCAGAGAGGTGACAGTTCTAATGACATGTTTGTAGCTATTGTGTAGAATTGCTCCAATTCTTTGATGAATATTTTTTTGGTAGAAAAATATTGTTTACTTTGTAATGTGAAAAATGTACACGTGAATTTGCTGCCTTCTCTCAACACATACCTACTTATATACAGTATGTAGTGGAATTGTTCAAACATACATTTGATCAAGTCGAGTATCATGTAAATGTAGTGGCGAGTGATGTGAGAAGTGTTCATTAGTCGGTAGTCGGTACGAGTTTGTGCAACACTCGCAGGTTTAGATGTACAAGTGTCGCAAGCGACCTCCATCCGACAACAGAGCGGCTCCTCGTCTCTGACTGCTGGTCATATGATAACCAACCAAAACGTTACGAAAACACCGATTATATCGAATGTTGCGTACATTACATTTTACAATAAATTATGAATTGATAGCTATTGTGATCGTCAAACAATTAAGAGATTACGAAGTTTTATACTACAAGGTTACATTACATGGAGGATTCAAACCAGCCTCGACACTTTTCCTTTCTCATGTACTTCTGTCTGTTAATATACCCTTGTTTGTTTATCGATGCACCCCTTAAGTGTCAGTTGCAGATCCGCGCAGACAATCACAAATGCACCCAAGTACGAGTGTGAGTGCCGTGAAGTGCAGGGGGACGTGCGGGGGGACGTGCGGGGGGACGTGCAGGGGGACGTGCGGGGGGCTAGGCGCGGGTCGAGGCCGCCCGCCTCTCGCGGTGACCGACGCATTAGTGTAATCGCACACTAGTAATACCTAAATATCTAACCGCACCGTCCGCACCGTCCGCACCGTCCGCACCGTCCGCACCGTCCGCACCATCCGCACCGCGATGTTGCAATACAACACTGACTTCTTGTCACACAATATACGAGTAGGTATGTACCTACACATTTCACAAACGCAGGAACGTGGGAAGTTAATCGCCAATCTGTTTTTACCCGACTACGGCGAAGCAAAGGGAGGGTTATTGTCAATTGGTATTCATGTGAATATTAGAGCACATTATGAAGTAATTGAAACAATACCCGGCGCCGCGCCGCGCGCCGCGGGCTGGCTACATTACTCGTACATACTTATGTTGTAGTCAGCCTTTGTTCTTTGTTCATATCATTGACAAATGTTGCATTCCAGTGTCGACTGGTTGAGAGTTGCGCTGAAGCGGGTGCCGGGTGCCGGGTGCCGGGTGCCGGGTGCCGGGTGCCGGGTGCCGGGTGCCGGGTGCCGGGTGCCGGGTGCCGGGTGCCGGGTGCCGGGTGCCGGGTGCCGGGTGCCGGGTGCCGGGTGCCGGGTGTCGGGCGGGCAGCTCTCACGAGTCACGAGTCACGAGCGAGATGATCCGCTTGCGCAGCTATTGCGTATTGAATAATAAAAAGGCGGAAGTGTATGCGATGTGTTACGTGTGATCGCTGGCTCACTTGGCGCTGAGCCCTGAATATTGCAGCGTGCAGCCTGCTGGTGCCTGCTGGTGCCTGCTGGTGCCTGCTGGTGCCTGCTGGTGCCTGCTGGTGCCTGCTGGTGCCCCGCCGCGCATTGAGTCATCCACAGTGCAGTGCAATACATGAAGCACACCCTCAGAGTGCGGGAGCGAGTGTCGGCCGAGCGGGACGAGCGCGCGCGCCGGTTCTCAAGTGAAGTGATTACACAACCAACAGTGCACAACACAACACAACACAACACAATACTGTACAGTATCGATGTCGATGTGTCGGTGGGAACTCACGCAAAAACGATCGATCTCACCGCGCTCTCGATATCAACACTACATACATACATACATACATACATACATACATACATACATACATATATACATACATATATACATACATATATACATACAGTGTTTGTTGCGATATTTCCGAAGAATACAAATGATTGTTATCGACTGAGAGAGGAGACGAGTGATTGAGATGTTGTCTGTCACACGCACGAATGTAACTCAAGGTCGGTGTGAGGTGTGAGGTGAGAGGGACGGGGGGGGGGCACTTGTATATTATTTGTTATTATAATAGTCGGTGGCACGCGAGTCTAAACTTCAGTATTAGGGACATGCAGAAATGTTTAGTTTATTATATTTAATGTATGTATAACTGAACTGTAATGGAGGTCGAACTGTTCAGGAGTGTGTGAGTGTGTGAGTGTGTGAGTGTGTGAGTGTGAGTGTGATGGTCGATGGTCTAGTAATAGGTATTCAAATTCAAAATCCAGTGGCAGCCTCTATGAAATCTTCAATTAAAAGATTGTTTTTTTATGTTTAATGTATAAATATTATTATTTGCCAAATGTGATGTTAAAATAAATAAAAAAATATACTTATTATTAACAGATGAAAAAATGTAGATATTATAAACACACACTCAAGTAAGAAACTCAACAAGGCATTATTTTGTCACGTTTTTTAAGTACGTTAGTTACTTAAGATTCCATGTTCGTTCATCATAGACAATGTTAATAGATACAGATATAGTCGTAAGGTGACCTCTCTGCGTATCTCTGATGTAGGTATCTCTGGTGAGTGTCGTTTTTTAAACTAACTGGGGAAGTTTTAGGTTGCATATTTACTGTTTGAGACAAACTATTATTAATTTCGTATGATTGTTCATGTATATTTGTCATACAATGTTTGTGCAATTATAGTGATTCCGGTGGTGTTCATTAAAAAAAAATAGGGTCGAAATTACTCATTTTGTGCAACAAACAACTAAACTCGCAAAGAAAATTTCTGGAAAATGGCGCCAACCGTAGAATATAAGCAGAGTTTTTTTTTCTTCACCCAAAGGGAACTATCCATACAGCTTAGTCTTCAGTATATTTTTTTTATTGATATGAAATGAAAATGAAATGAAACCTAACCTAACTCATTCAATTAAATCATTAAATCTGATATTGAAATAAATTAGTAGCTTTTTTTTAGAAATATACGTATTTGTATGAATCACAAAAACTCTTTAGTAAAAACTTCATGGTTGGTTTTTCTTTTTAATAGACATTATTTTGACAGTTGGGAAAGAGAACGCACTAGTTCGGGAAAGGTAAAAAAAAGCACTAGTATGTAATAGCCCACATCCCGAACGCTATACGTCCCTGTAATACACCAGTTTTTGAGCAACTGTATTAAAAACACATTTACGCATAAAACTTACTTACTTTTTATTGAAAATAGATGTTAGGCAATGAATAGAACGTATAGTATAGAAGACTACATACAGACTAGTGCAGCTAAGATAACAATGTAGAAGTGGTTTACATTGATTGGAGTGTTAGGAATGCACAAGAATGGTGGGAATTAATTGAGCTCTATCTTTACCATACCAGTAGAACTTTAATAGAATATTTATAAGTAAACGTTACAGAATTAACTATAATGGAGAGGAAATATAATGGACAATATCTATTATTAATACGATACGATAGGATTTAGGAAGAGAAAAGATCGAAGTGTGTGTGTGTGTTATGCCCGCGCCGGACGACACTAGTTATATATCTATTAATAACTCATAATATTAGGTTAACCGTCACTCAACTCAGCGTCAGCGAGGGGTGGGGGGGTGGGGGGGGAGCTAAGGTGCACCAGATATTATCTAACAATATAACATTACAATAGGTAGTTGAGTCTGGCGCCCTACTGCACGTCGTGTCGTGTGCGTGTCGTGGCCGTGTCGTGGCCGTGTCTCGTGGGCTCGCGCTCAGTGACAGTGAAAGTGGAATGACAACCAATGAACTAATGACCACAACTCGTCCACTAAGTATAAGTAAGTATCCTAATGAGGGTGATGTCGCAACCAACAATGACCGGACACCAGTCACCGGACACCAGTCACCAGTCACCAGTCACCAGTCACCAGTCACCACAGGTAACAAACAACGCTCGACCACATCACATCTATATATATATAAAAGTACAAGTCCTGACTGATCTATCAACGCCCAGTCTAAAACCTTAGAACTAGAAAGCAGATTTTTTCCCAGGTGTTGTTTTTAAAACTTGACCGAGGAATAAGAACGGATTTTTCGAAATTCAACCTTTAAGGGGGTGAAAAAGGGATTGAAAGTTTGTATGGAAGTCTTTGTTTTTAGACTAACAATTAAAAATAAAGAAATACGTGTTTGAGCGTTTTTTTTAATTCTACCCCTGAGGGGGTGAAACGGGGGTTCAAAGTTGGTATGAAAAATGAGAAGGCCTGACTCACTGACTCATCAACGCCCAGTCTACAATCTTGGACCTAGAAAGCTGATGTTTTTCACAGGTATTGTTTTTAAGATGTAGATGAAGAATGAGATAGGATTTTTCGAAATTCCATCTCTAAATGGGTATCCCTTATACGCGAGTGAAACCGCGGGGCGGAAAGCTAGTATTCAATAAACAACCATTTGACGTCCGTTGCATATCAATGTGCTTTGAGTAGATCCTACTGTATGTATGTCATGTACATACATGTACGTCGCATGGGACGGAACGAGCCCCAACATGTGTGTGTGTGTGTACTGTGTACTGTGTAGGATCGAACGAGCGCTGCCGGTAGGTACGGTAGAGTGCCTACAGTAGCAGAGTACGTAGAGCTATCTTAATAAACAAGCAGGTCATGTGCGTGCGCTCCGACCGGCTCCCTCCATGTGCGACACATTGAGTTCACATGTTACTTATTACTACGTTAAGTTATGTTGTTAATAAGAGTGAGAGTGAGAATGAGAATGAGAGTGAGAGTGAGTCGAGCGAGCGACCATACATCCATTATTATGATGATTGTATCAGCCATGCGCCAGTTGCGCCACGCGCGAGTCATGTATGTAATATCAACAATGTTAATATGATTAGACTCCTGTACATAAATACTTGAACACCACTCAAACGGATTTGTATTTAAAGTTGGAGGAATAGAAATGAACGACAAATGTGGCGGAATGTTAGTACCCGGCAGCGCGTGGTGGAACTACCGGTACCGGCTGATGTAATCATGTCTTACAAACATCCAACAGATTCACAAATACTATGTTTGCTTTCCATTTCACATAAGGCTCGATGCAATGTGACGTGCGAACTAGAGCACCGCGTCTCACGTCTCACGTCTCACGTCTCACGTCTCGCAGCATGTCTGTCATATTAATGAATCGATGATCGTCACAGGTCACCACTCACCATCATAGCCCGAGTGTCAGTTAGTAGGGTGCGTGCACACTACCGGCGGACCACGCTCGACACTCGACCGGCGAGCGGTTGGCGGGTAGTGGGTAGCGAGTAGCGGGTAGCGGCCGATAGCGCGTGCGCAAGCTTGTTGTTTACTATTTACGTATCGATACATTGTGCACGCTCGGTCGGTGTCACTTCCACGTCCGCAGCGAGCCGCGGGCCGCGAGCCGCGAGCCGCGGGCCGGGGCGGGCCGGTAGTGTGTCGGGCGCGGGTTGCGCAAGCGCAGCAGGCGCCGCGCCCGTCCTCGCGCCTCGCGCTCATCAAATACCTTACTCGCGCTGGCTTTAAGTAACGCGGAGCGGCACACATTATACTTACGATAATCGTGACCCCGTTTCACCAGTGTTTGGTAATGGGCCCCGATTAGTAAACTAAATGAATGTACAGATGTCTAGCTACCATACGGGTATCGTGCAGGGATGCAGGGGGTGGTACGTACCTCGAGGGGCTGCAGCTGGTCGTCGTCGGCGAGCTGTCGGCGCGCTCGGTGCCCGGCGAGGGTGTCGCGGGGGGAGGCGGGGGAGGCGAGGGCGGCGGCGAGGAGCGCGGCGGAGAGCGCGAGCAGCAGCGCGAGTGAGCGTGCGGACACCATGATGCGGGAGAGAGTACTGCCGAGTGCGCCGCACACCGACCACCGACCGAGCCGACGCGAGCAGTGAGGTGGGGACGCACATGTTGCGTCAGCCCGCACCCGCACCCGCACGCTGCGCCCGCAGTGGCCCGCTGTGGCTCACATAGATGCACATAGATCCTCTAATCCTCGAAGGTTGCTGTTAATGTTACAATGTCTACTGACCGTCACCGTCACCGTCAGTGTCACCGCTCGCAAGTGTACAAGTGTACAAGTGTACAAGTGTACAAGTCAGCACCTGAATGTTACAACACTTAATTAGAGGCTCGCTGTGAAGGCAGTGCCGTGAACACTGGACACACTTATCAAATCACATGTATTGGGTTGTAACGGCTGCAAACATCTATTCTGGGTAAACTTCCGTAGGTACATACTAGAAAAGAAACAAAAAAATTTCTTATTTTGCTACTGACGTTATTTAGGGCTGTCGAATTCTGTAATGACAGTCGTGGGTTCGAATCCTACATTACATCTTTCGATGAAGGAAAACTTCGTGAGACCCTACACCTACCATGTATGTATCGTTAAGTTAAAAATCTGTCGGAAAGCACTAACCGGTGAAAACTTATGAACCAGTTGCCTTTTCCAATGCCTGGAAAGCTGGCAACACTTGGCAATCCCCTAATATTGTTCATATCTATAGTTGACGGTATAGTTGGTAGTCAGTTCCCACACTTACTGTTGCCAGCACCTGGATGTGCGTCAAATTACTGTCATAAAAATATAGTTGGGTGTCTAGCTACATTCAATACAAGAGATGTAAGTATATAGGTATGTAGGTACCTACTCGGTGTAAACTCCCCGATCGTAAGGATTGCAGAGAAGGCAATGAACATAACATTCTCAATAATAGCGATGAAGGCGGTATCGACATATTTCATGATTCTCTTCCCATATTCAAGAGTAGGGTACTGAAATCAATTCAACAAAAACAATTATAATTTTAATTCCATTCGATAATTTGTAATTCTCTTTTTTATTTTTATTATTATTTTTTTTATTTTTAACTCATACGTGCCAAATATGGTGAATGTTGTACACATCTGTCATTGGTGGGTGTGCATATCAGAAAAGTGTTTGTATAATATTATGTTGTAATGTTTGATAATGTATACTGTTGATGTGTCTTTTTCATAAATAAATAAATGTGTTCCGGCAGCTGCACTTGAGAGCCGATTCTCTTGTATGGTATTCTCTATGTGTTCATCCACCACTGACCGCATTATTATTTACCGAATCTAGTGAGTGAGGTTATCATCATACATTCATATATACATACATACATACACCTATAGGTACCTAACTGACTATAACTACATAGAAAAATAGTTAAAAAGTGTCCTCACACCTCCACCTCCGAATGGTTCACACGAACCTCCGTTGGTAGTAAACTTAATTAAAGTCAAATTCATAGTTAATGATTGGATTGATCAATACATACAATAAATATAATATAAATACAATAGGAAATTGTTGACACACGAGCATGGCTGCTTGAGAGTGAGCTTGTACTCGTACTATGAAATCTATATAAGTTTTATACTACACATGCGACTTTTTAAATACTTACACTCTGGAAAGATCGATTGGGATTCAAACTCACGACTTGTGTCGTAACAGGCAGTATATTTTACCAACCGCGCCAACCGCGCCAACCACGCCAACCGCGCCAACCACGCCAACCACGCCAACCACGCCAACCACGCCAACCGCGCCAACCACGCCAACCACGCCAACCACGCCAACCACGCCAACCGCGCCAACCACGCCAACCACGCCAACCGCGCCAACCACGCCAACCGCGCCAACCACGCCAACCACGCCAACCACGCCAACCACGCCAACCACGCCAACCGCGCCAACCACGCCAACCGCGCCAACCACGCCAACCACGCCAACCACGCCAACCACGCCAACCGGCCCGTGGATCATCGAAATCGCACTCATGTTTTATAACTTAATTTTTTTCAGCTGTGGTAAATTTTATAATAATTATTTATTCAGGTAATTTACACCCATTAACTACAAAATATTGCTTTTAAAGTTATGTTCATACATTTATTATTGTCACACAAGTTACTTGCTCATGCGTTGATGTCTTTTACTTGCAGCGGGGCGCTGTCGTGTCGCAGTACTCGCAGCGCAGCGCAGCGCAGCGCAGCGCTGTCGTGTCGCAGTACTGGCAGCGTCCGCGTCCCGTCCGCGTCCCGTCCGCGTCCCGTCCGCGTCCCAGCCGGAGCTACAGTAAGTAGTCTCACTATGTGACATCAAAAACATTGAGCGTTATGTATTACATATATTATATCAGTATGTATAGAAGAGTTGACGAAACTTAGTTATTTAATTGTACCTGTTGCTTGACTCTACTACCATACTTCGGGCTCCACACTCTGGGCTCCGGGATCCGAGCTCCGGACTCGGAGCCGGTGAAGGTGAGGTAGGTAGGGCGAGGGGGTAGAGGCTAGTGTTACACAACGCGTCCTTCGTTCTAATGCCATTAGACATAATAATAATAAAATAAGCATAAATTAATATGGTAAGGTCACATCGCTCCTCACTTTCAAAATAGCATTAGCGGCACAAGGAAACTTCCTTTCTAAACATACTCGTACAGTGTAATTACACTACACTACTCGCTACACGCTACACGCTACACGCTACACGTGTCGGGTCTATGTCTCCTACATACACGCTATATGTTATTGCGTGCTAATGAGGCTCCTAATTGGAACAGTGGTACACTTTACATAACGTGATAAAACACAAGTGATCGATAAGTAATGGTTGCGTCTTTCATTCATCTGGTGCTTGTGTGCAGTGTGACGGTGACACTCGATCGAATCTACTAGTATCTACTACTGACTGTTCCGACCTCACTCGGGGCAGTACTTACATTGAGATTTAATGTTTTTTTACTATTTTCATACATTTTTTCAGACAAAAACGACTGAACATCGCGCAAGCGCACCTACTAAAATAACTAATAATATACAAAAATATTGATTGCAACCAACACATGGTTTACAGATAGATATAATTTGACATCTGTCAAAAATGATTACTGTTTCATGACATGAATTGGCAACCAAGTGTCCGTGTGATGCTAATGCTAAGTTAATCTGTATGATGCTGAGTCGCGTCACCAGCATCAACGGATGCACTTCACGTGCCGAATGCCATTAATGCTTTGCTTGCCCTTTTTACCGGAAATCAATTTATCTCTACATGCTTGATTCTTGTCTCCTGAATTGTGAGTAAAACAACGGAAAAATAGCTACTTCAATGCATCTTGTTCAGATTGTAGTGCATCAAGTGTACAGTATTTAGTTAGTTCAGATGGTAGTGCATCAAGTGCATAATGTTCATATCAGATGGTAGTGCACCAAGTGCATAATGTTCATATGAGATGGTAGTGCATCAAGTGCATAATGTTCATATCAGATGGTGGTGCATCAAGTGCATAATGTTCATATCAGATGGTAGGTGGTGCATCAAGTGCATAATGTTCATAACAGATGGTGGTGCATCAAGTGCATAATGCTCATATCAGATGGTGGTGCATCAAGTGCATAATGTTCATACCAGATGGTAGTGCATCAAGTGCATAATGTTCATATCAGATGGTAGGTGGTGCATCAAGTGCATAATGTTCATAACAGATGGTGGTGCATCAAGTGCATAATGCTCATATCAGATGGTGGTGCATCAAGTGCATAATGTTCATACCAGATGGTAGTGCATCAAGTGCATAATGTTCATATCAGATGGTAGGTGGTGCATCAAGTGCATAATGTTCATATCAGATGGTGGTGCATCAAGTGCATAATGTTCATATCAGATGGTGGTGCATCAAGTGCATAATGTTCATATCAGATGGTAGTGCATCAAGTGCATAATGTTCATATCAGATGGTAGGTGGTGCATCAAGTGCATAATGTTCATATCAGATGGTGGTGCATCAAGTGCATAATGTTCATACCAGATGGTAGTGCATCAAGTGCATAATGTTCATATCAGATGGTAGGTGGTGCATCAAGTGCATAATGTTCATATCAGATGGTGGTGCATCAAGTGCATAATGTTCATATCAGATGGTAGTGCATCAAGTGCATAATGTTCATATCAGATGGTAGTGCATCAAGTGCATAATGTTCATATCAGATGGTAGGTGGTGCATCAAGTGCATAATGTTCATATCAGATGGTGGTGCATCAAGTGCATAATGTTCATACCAGATGGTAGTGCATCAAGTGCATAATGTTCATATCAGATGGTAGGTGGTGCATCAAGTGCATAATGTTCATATCAGATGGTGGTGCATCAAGTGCATAATGTTCATATCAGATGGTGGTGCATCAAGTGCATAATGTTCATATCAGATGGTAGTGCATCAAGTGCATAATGTTCATATCAGATGGTAGTGCACCAAGTGCATAATGTTCATATGAGATGGTAGTGCATCAAGTGCATAATGTTCATATCAGATGGTGGTGCATCAAGTGCATAATGTTCATATCAGATGGTAGTGCATCAAGTGCATAATGTTCATATCAGATGGTAGGTGGTGCATCAAGTGCATAATGTTCATAACAGATGGTGGTGCATCAAGTGCATAATGCTCATATCAGATGGTGGTGCATCAAGTGCATAATGTTCATACCAGATGGTAGTGCATCAAGTGCATAATGTTCATATCAGATGGTAGGTGGTGCATCAAGTGCATAATGTTCATATCAGATGGTGGTGCATCAAGTGCATAATGTTCATATCAGATGGTGGTGCATCAAGTGCATAATGTTCATATCAGATGGTAGTGCATCAAGTGCATAATGTTCATATCAGATGGTAGGTGGTGCATCAAGTGCATAATGTTCATATCAGATGGTGGTGCATCAAGTGCATAATGTTCATACCAGATGGTAGTGCATCAAGTGCATAATGTTCATATCAGATGGTAGGTGGTGCATCAAGTGCATAATGTTCATATCAGATGGTGGTGCATCAAGTGCATAATGTTCATATCAGATGGTAGTGCATCAAGTGCATAATGTTCATATCAGATGGTAGTGCATCAAGTGCATAATGTTCATATCAGATGGTGGTGCATCAAGTGCATAATGTTCATATCAGATGGTAGTGCATCAAGTGCATAATGTTCATATCAGATGGTAGTGCATCAAGTGCATAATGTTCATATCAGATGGTAGGTGGTGCATCAAGTGCATAATGTTCATATCAGATGGTGGTGCATCAAGTGCATAATGTTCATACCAGATGGTAGTGCATCAAGTGCATAATGTTCATATCAGATGGTAGGTGGTGCATCAAGTGCATAATGTTCATATCAGATGGTGGTGCATCAAGTGCATAATGTTCATATCAGATGGTGGTGCATCAAGTGCATAATGTTCATATCAGATGGTAGTGCATCAAGTGCATAATGTTCATATCAGATGGTAGGTGGTGCATCAAGTGCATAATGTTCATATCAGATGGTGGTGCATCAAGTGCATAATGTTCATACCAGATGGTAGTGCATCAAGTGCATAATGTTCATATCAGATGGTAGGTGGTGCATCAAGTGCATAATGTTCATATCAGATGGTGGTGCATCAAGTGCATAATGTTCATATCAGATGGTAGTGCATCAAGTGCATAATGTTCATATCAGATGGTAGGTGGTGCATCAAGTGCATAATGTTCATATCAGATGGTGGTGCATCAAGTGCATAATGTTCATATCAGATGGTAGTGCATCAAGTGCATAATGTTCATATCAGATGGTAGTGCATCAAGTGCATAATGTTCATATCAGATGGTAGGTGGTGCATCAAGTGCATAATGTTCATATCAGATGGTGGTGCATCAAGTGCATAATGTTCATATCAGATGGTAGGTGGTGCATCAAGTGCAGTGTTCAGTTGAGATTGTAGCAAGATGCACTGATGTGAGTGTGAGTGTGAGTGTGAGTGTGAGTGTGAGTGTGACGTGTGACGTGTAACGCGTTGAAGAAGTCGTTTAAATGAGACTGACTGCTCTTTCAAATTAAAGAGCATTTGGTCGAAATTTTTGAAATACTTAATTGACGTAAAGCGGACGAACCGACGCGCGACGCTCCGTGCTCGCAGCTCTCATTCTGTGTGTTGTGTGTGACTCCCGACTGTGTGCTGTGTGCTGTGTGCTGCGTGCTGCGTGCTGTGTGTTGTGTGCTGTGTGTAGGTAACACACTTAAGTGCTATGTCAATTATTGTTGTACAATACCACTGTACCGCACTTGTTCTGTATGTGTTACTTGACTAGGTACATACGACCCTCGTTTATTAATTGACTATCTGTTTATTGTAGATCATGTGCCATGTGCCATGTGCCATGTGCCATGTGACATATACATTATAAGCGCTTCAAAAATGGCAGGTTAAAAAATAGCTAATTACTTTGACTTGAGTCGCGTCACCAGCATCAACGGATGCACTTCACGTGCCGAATGCCATTAATAGTAAAAGTAACTCACAATCACCAAAGACGCCAGACTGTGTGTGTTACGAGATATCGGACGTGATGTAGTTTAGTGTGGATATTATATTATAATATAATGTTATGTTATGTTATGTTATGTTATGTTATGTTATGTTATGTTATGTTATGTTATGTTATGTTATGTAGGTATGTGTGCGTTCGAGTGCCATTTGTCGGTCATTGTTTTAATAAAGATCAAAGATTGTGTTCTTACTTTAATATGACACGCGAAGGGTAGCTCGATACCTAACTAAAGGACTGGGCCTCCACTCCTCTCTACATGATACGAGAGAGAGGAGTGGAGAGAGGTGAGCATGAGAAATGAGACGAGACCCTTGTGAGCGGGACTATAAACACCAGTAATAGGTACATTATATGTAGAGTAACAAACAGGTAACAGCTTCCTTCTCCGTTTCACCTGACATTGCAAGTTGCAACTGTGACATTAGGCTAACATTAATTAATAAAGTAACATAAAAGAAACCGGTCAAGTGCGAGTTGGACTCGCGCACCGAGGGTTCCGTACAAACTTGTTTTATTTTTATATTTGAATTGATTGAATGAAAGGTAAGTAAAAGGTAAGGGTTACGATTTATGACGTATTAAAAAAATACTACTTACTAGATCTCAAATTTATTGTTTTTTTCTATTTTTGTGTGAAAATCTTAATGCGGTTTACAGAATACATCTACTTACCATGTTTCAACAGTATAGTTCTTATAGTATCAGAAAAAGTGGCTGTGACATACGGACGGACAGACAGACAGACATGACGAATCCATAAGGGTTCCGTTTTTTGCCATTTGGCTACAGAACGCTAAAAATGGATCGGTTCTTGCAAGACATGTTCTACATTTCATCTAAATCCGTTCAGTCATCACATCACCTCACCGGGTCATTGAGTAACAAGAATACACACACACACACACACACTCACACACATACACTTTCATATTTGTAATATCATGTATAATATTATGACTAAATGGGCTCGGTCAGCGGGTGAAATGTCAATACGAACGCCATTTCGTAGAGTGCACGGGCGAGAGATCAATATGGAGAGGTTCACGTCGAATCTATTCAATAATAGTAGGTACCGATGAAGTCACGCGCCGTCAATAGTGTCGAGTGAGACCCTAGACACCACCCAGTGTTTACGTCACATGTCCAAAGGTCAAACCAAAAAGCTTGCTCAATACCCAGAGCTGCTGTACGCATCGAACATTTCAATAATTCAATATTCATTAGTTCATTTTCTTATTGTTTCTGTAATTTTTTCATAGCCTTTATATTTTTGTTAACGTACTTATAAAAGTATATACATTATGCATATTTAGCGTGAACTTCACTTTTCCAGCCAGGTTACACATATTTTAGAATATTATTTAACATAATGTTGCAATTAGAGAGTTAGCAGATAATCAATGATTCAGAGTGAATCATTGTCTTCTACATATACAGCTTATATGTTTGACCGCCATGCGCCATGCGCCATGCGCCAGTATCTACGCTTACTGTTGTATTTTTATTTTGCCCTCCTTTTTAATCCCCCTGGTACTACTAATGTTTATAGGCGATGGTATTCACTTACCCTCAGGTGACCCGCCAGCCTGTTGTTACACCTCTGACAATAAAAAGTGAAATTGTTGCCATTGTTTGGAGATTAGAAGAATATAATAGAGTATACTTTATGCAAATTTACAACAAATGTACAAAATATACAAACAAATGTACAACTATAATATATAAAAAAACTTGTTCGAGGCTGCCGCTGCTGCCACTGCTGCCGCTGCTGCCGCTGCTGCCGCTGCTGCCGATCGGCAAGGTTCCCAGCAAAAATTACGACATAATGCAGTCATAAATAAACTAAAACCTATAATGTGACAGTTGTTATGATCTCTTTCTCTCTCTCTATCGATCTCTTTGTATTTCAAGTCCGCTCATCCCATACGTATAGCATCACATACAGGGTACAAGGTAGGTAGGTATTGGGGTGTCTGTATGTTTGTGTGTTTGTGTGTTCCAGCGGAAAGCACTCTCCTTGCTTTGCATAACTCGACTGAGAGGTTGCTCAATTGTTATAAACACTAGAGTTGTTTGTGTTAGTTACAAGAATCAGTTGCAGCTCAGCTCAGCTCAGCACTCGACTGACTGACACACTCTGACACGGAGATATGGCGCGAGATAAACGTTAGATCATGTTTATGTAATATTTCCAGCCCAGCTCACATCTCTCACTTATTATATTATATAATACTAGTGGACCCGGCAGACGTTGTCCTGCCCTGAAATTAAAACAAAACTTAGAACCCGATTCCAGCGCCATCTACCGGGTCCAATTTTGTTTTCAAATCATCGAGGAACTCATTGAAATACACACACAAAATTTCATCCAAATCGGTCCTGTTACCATACTCCTCCGAAACGGCTTGACCGATTACTCAAATTACTAAAATGGCTATTAAAAAATAAGGGTTGATCGTAGAAGGGTGAAAATTGGGGATTGTATGTATTTTTGTATGTTGTATCATAAAAAAATAGAAATTAGAAATTTTGTCTCAAAAATAAAAATAAAAAATTAGGAATGGACTACCCCTAACATTTAGGGGGATGAAAAATAGATGTTGGCCGATTCTCATAGATACCGGATAAGCACAAAAAATTTCATCTAAATCTTATCATACGAGTCATAGCTAGTACCAATCCCAAACGATCCCATTTGGTTAGCAGCACACAGAAGTGTATCGAGTTAATGATTACAACACCAATGTACCAGTTGTTTGAGCAGCAAGATCTGATATTACCGCAACATTACCCGTTACCCACTACCCACTACCCACTACCCTTGCAGCTTTCTAACGCTTGTCTGTTGTCATGGAGCCGGCGAGTAAACAAACTAAGAGTATGTGTAAATGATCAGGATATCCGCGCCCTCCATATCTTACAGTGTTGCACACTCCACTCGTTGTCGGTTGTCGATGGAGGACGGGCCGCCCCGCGCCGCCGTGACCTCTATGTGCGGTGTTGAACTGTGAACCGCGCGCGCGTGTGCCCACTACACTCCACTCCACTCCACTCCACTCCACTATACCCACGTATAATGACTACTGTAATTGACGTCGTTATCTTATCATTGTAATTATTATGATGTGTTTAGTTTAGAATACCTGTGGTTATATGTCGGACGAGTGCGTTCATTGAGCGCGGGAACTGGTCGTCGCAGATTACCTAACTACTCGTACGGATATGTCAGTTACGTAGTTATTAACTAAATACTACATCCTTGTCGCCGTATTTAAGTTAGGTTCTTGTAATAATGTACCATTCGTGCATCCTTGTCACCGTATTTAAGTTAGGTTCTTGTAATAATGTACCATTCGTGCATCCTTGTCACCGTATTTAAGTTAAGATCGTGTAATCTCAGTTCCGATAAAGCGTAAGGTTCAAAATTATATTTAAATGTTAGTAGTCGGAATAACCTGCAAAAGGAGGAGTCGTATTATAAGGGGTCCAAATCGGGTGTGCGCTTAGCGGATGTCAAGTCATGTAACAGACTCATATTTCAAACATAATTTAGAACTTTATCCACAGACCTATTATCTAACTCTTAGCTATAATAATCATACATTAATATATTGAATGTAGTGAAGTGAATGCACCCTCCGCTCGTTATGTGACGCACAGACGGACAGACGGACAGACGGATATACATATAACAGAATGCATTTAGTTTTATAGTTTATTAGATTAGTTACACAACGCGCTTCATCTCACTGAAGTAAGTTGTAACAACAAGTGGAGGCCTGGCTGGCTCGCTGTCAGTGTGACGTCATCACAGATACGATACATACAAGGTATATACAAATACAACATAACGCATTAAAAAGGTCAACCATATTCGAAATATTTCGATATTTCAGATTTGTATGTATTGATTTTGGAATATTATAAATTAGAAATGTATTACATAATGATCTCGTACACAAATACACTTTTACAAACTGTGTGACCTTTTGTGTATTTGGTAGGTGGTTGGTTGGTTACTTTACGACCTGTTTTGTATTCTATATCTTTCTATATCGAATCATTCTATACATCGAAATATTATTTTTAATTTATATAAAAGTACTACGGAACCCTATAGTACGCACGGTCCTACACTCACTTGGCCGGTTTTATTTAGAAGTAATAAAATTAAATGATATATGGGGATTATAAACGCGGACGGCATCTTTAAAAGCTTTTTGACAGATATTGTGTAAAATATTGTGTAAGTGGGCGACCCAATGTCATATCAATATACGTTTATAACTAGCCGTACCCGTAGCTGTGTCACAGCACAAACTCTCAAGTGTGGGATCAGTGAAGGGTCAGTTCAACTAGCTGGCCTCGCGGCAGTCATGGCTGGAGGAGTAGGAGACACACTATACAACATGAACACGCACACTTCAAATAATACATTCAATTATATGCTACAAGCTACATCTACGATTTACTCTCAAAAACTGCTTAAGCATATAATTTTTGGTTTTTAACACAAAAATTAAATTTCAGGAAACGTAATTCATGTTTTTGATAACATTTCTTATTTTTAATTCTTTCCTATCCACGAGGCAAGAGGATAAAATAGTCTCATAAAAATACCGGCAGAGTGCGCATACTGGTAGTGTGTAGGTACATAGGGTTCCATTTGGCGGTACAATGTAGTATGTCGGTACATAGGGTTCCATTTGGCGGTACAATGTAGTATGTCGGTACATAGGGTTCCATTTGGCGGTACAATGTAGTATGTCGGTACATAGGGTTCCATTTGGCGGTACAATGTAGTATGTCGGTACATAGGGTTCCATTTGGCGGTACAATGTAGTATGTCGGTACATAGGGTTCCATTTGGCGGTACAATGTAGTATGTCGGTACATAGGGTTCCATTTGGCGGTACAATGTAGTATGTCGGTACATAGGGTTCCATTTGGCGGTACAATGTAGTATGTCGGTACATAGGGTTCCATTTGGCGGTACAATGTAGTATGTCGGTACATAGGGTTCCATTTGGCGGTACAATGTAGTATGTCGGTACATAAGGTTCCATTTGGCGGTACAATGTAGTATGTCGGTACATAGGGTTCCATTTGGCGGTACAATGTAGTATGTCGGTACATAGGGTTCCATTTGGCGGTACAATGTAGTATGTCGGTACATAGGGTTCCATTTGGCGGTACAATGTAGTATGTCGGTACATAGGGTTCCATTTGGCGGTACAATGTAGTATGTCGGTACATAGGGTTCCATTTGGCGGTACAATGTAGTATGTCGGTACATAGGGTTCCATTTGGCGGTACAATGTAGTATGTCGGTACATAGGGTTCCATTTGGCGGTACAATGTAGTATGTCGGTACATAGGGTTCCATTTGGCGGTACAATGTAGTATGTCGGTACATAGGGTTCCATTTGGCGGTACAATGTAGTATGTCGGTACATAAGGTTCCATTTGGCGGTACAATGTAGTATGTCGGTACATAGGGTTCCATTTGGCGGTACAATGTAGTATGTCGGTACATAGGGTTCCATTTGGCGGTACAATGTAGTATGTCGGTACATAGGGTTCCATTTGGCGGTACAATGTAGTATGTCGGTACATAAGGTTCCATTTGGCGGTACAATGTAGTATGTCGGTACATAGGGTTCCATTTGGCGGTACAATGTAGTATGTCGGTACATAGGGTTCCATTTGGCGGTACAATGTAGTATGTCGGTACATAGGGTTCCATTTGGCGGTACAATGTAGTATGTCGGTACATAGGGTTCCATTTGGCGGTACAATGTAGTATGTCGGTACATAGGGTTCCATTTGGCGGTACAATGTAGTATGTCGGTACATAGGGTTCCATTTGGCGGTACAATGTAGTATGTCGGTACATAGGGTTCCATTTGGCGGTACAATGTAGTATGTCGGTACATAGGGTTCCATTTGGCGGTACAATGTAGTATGTCGGTACATAGGGTTCCATTTGGCGGTACAATGTAGTATGTCGGTACATAGGGTTCCATTTGGCGGTACAATGTAGTATGTCGGTACATAGGGTTCCATTTGGCGGTACAATGTAGTATGTCGGTACATAGGGTTCCATTTGGCGGTACAATGTAGTATGTCGGTACATAGGGTTCCATTTGGCGGTACAATGTAGTATGTCGATTACATACAAATATATATTGTACCGGCATTCAAATACGTTTGGAATTACAATAACATTATTAACTCGTAGCTGAACAATACCAACAAAGTGTCGCAACACAACACAACACAACACAACACAAGCTTGTGTTTGACCACAATCTTACCATGGTAAGTGATGATGTGGCCGAAGGTGGTAAGCACACAAAGCCTAGATGGAACTGGCTCTCAAGTGCAGCTGTCGGAACACACCGATTCGGTGCTTGGCGACAGATTTTCAACTTGAGGGTGGTGGCCGGCCAGTCGGGTACTACAAAGTACCCTACCACCGTGCTGTGGTTTCCTCACGATGTTTTCCTTCACCGGAAAGCTCAAGCTCATTGTAGGATGCGAACCCACGACCTTCGCCGCGGTATCCGACGTCACTACCACTGAGCTATCATCGACTTTAAAATAATAACATAGAGTAGTACGTACTTTATTTACTTAAATTTTGAGAAAAATATGAATATTCGTTAACTGAATTAAATCATAAAGTTAACGTTGCAACTGAAATGTCAACATAATAATTAAATGTATAAAATACGGACAAACGTACAGTTTTATAAGTTAATATTTAGTGTAGAGATACCTACTGGTATTTACACGTTACGGTCACGACACGACCACGACACGACCACGACACGACCACGACACGACCACGACCACGATCACGATCACGATCACAATCGCTTTTTAAACGACTTCACAAAAGGAGGAGGTTATATGTTCGACTGTATGTATTTTTTTTTTATGTATGTTCGTCGATTTCTCCGCCAATTGTGAACTGATTTTCAAAATTCTTTTTTCTTTTGAAAGAGTATATTTCGGCGGTGGTCCCATTGTCACCACGTCAGGATCTGATGATGGGATCTTGGGGAAAACGAGGGCAACCCTCAAATTTTATAAGAAGTTATAGTATTTTTCATTCATATATGTACTTATCAAAGCTATTTCTATCTGGTAGTCATCATCTCATGTTGCAGATCTGATGATGGAAGGTACAACTCTTTAAAGGTTAGGTTTAGGACATAAGTTTGTATACATATATTATAGGCTAATATTTATAATTCATAGACTTCTAAAGCTATTCAGATATTTGCATCTGGTAGTCATCATCTCATGTTGCAGATCTGATGATGGTAGGTTCAACTCCTTAATGGTTAGGAGTTAGGGGATAATTCTTTAAACAGGCTAATGTAATTAATTCATATACTTTTAAAAGCTTTTCAGATATTTGCGTATGGTAGCCACTGTCTCATGTTGCTGAGCTGATGATAGAAGGTCCAACTCCTTAACGGCTAGGAGTTAGGGGATATTTCTTTAAATATTATAGTCACGTTTAGACTAATTTATATTCATATGAGCTGATGATAGAAGGTAAACTCTTTATCGATTAGGACTTAGAATATACGTTGTTCTAGATATTAAATGAAACGCAATATCAAATAGAATTTTAAAGTTTATTTATTTCTGTATTCCCTCGTGCGAGCGACAACTTTAGTTGGTCTACCCATGGTGCTACTTAACTATGACTTTTATAAGTAACTAGCTGTCCCACGCGGTTTCACCCGCGTTCCCGTATCATTTTATTTTATCCCGGGACAAAAAGTATCCTTATACCAGGATATAAACTATTTGTGTGCTAAATTTCATCACAATCTTACGTAGCGCACGTAACGGAAGCTTTCAAAAGAAATAAATATTGCACGATTTTTCAAAATTTTTAATAGATGCTCTGCTGCTATTGATCTTAGCGTGATGTTATGTTGCCCCTTTTTCGATAAATGGGCTATCCAAGACTAAAATATTTTATGTAGTTAGATTAGCGCGTTCAAACAAACAAACAAACTCTTCAGCTTTCTCATATTAGAATAAATAATGTAATCCCCTTAATTTACTCGAAAAAAACTAAATATTTCTTGAAAACATTAAATATCAAAAATGGAAAAATAAAACTTTTTATAAAAAAATAAAAACGACTTCAAAGAAAAATATGTAGCTCTAAAAACCGAAAAATAAACTGAATAAGACATTAAATAAATTGGACAATAAAATTATTTCAATAACAAAATAGACCAAATACTTATGTATACTACCTACGTAGGTACATAGAAATAATAATTATTCTATAAATACCTTTTGATCTGTTTGAAGTCGGTGCCAAGTCCAAAAATACAATGACAGAAATAATAAATTAAATGTTTATTCATCCAAATAGGCCTTCACAGGCACTAATGAATAGTAAGATTACCTACTTAGTAAATACTGACTACAACGATACAATAAGATGACGTCTAATAAGTGTTTCCTAAGTGTCCCAAATTTGAATAAAACATTTTGAATTTGAATTTGACTGGTAAATGGGGTTAAAATAACAACGAAAGATGATCCCACATACGCTCACGCATTCCGTTGCAAGCAAGGGGTGGTGTGATGTGGCGAGGGCGGACGTGCGAAGCCTATCAAACCTATTAGGCTTGGCACCGACTTCAAACAGATCAAAAGGTATTTATAGAATAATTATTATTTCTATGTACCTACGTAGGTAGTTTACATAAGTATTTGGTCTATTTTGTTATTGAAATAATTTTATTGTCCAATTTATTTAATGTCTTATTCAGTTTATTTTTCGGTTTTTAGTGCTACTTATTTTTCTTTGAAGTCGTTTTTAATGTTATTTATTTACTGATACAATGACTGCCTTATATTTATTCTTTCTCTATTTCTTTATTAAAATCTTACTTTTCATTGTAGGGCGATGATAGGTCAGTGGTTCGAATCCTACAATGAGCTTGAGCTTTCGATGAAGGAAAACATCGTGACAAAACCATAGCGCGGTGGTATCCTGAGCCTGACTAACTGACTCATCAACGCCCAGCCCTAGGTTTAGGTCTAAACCCTTAGACCTAGAAACCTGTTTTTTTTTTCACAGATGTTGTTTTAAAGATGTAGACGAGGAATAAGAACGGATTTTTTGAAATTCAACCCTTAAGGGGGCGAAATAGGTTTTGAAAGTTTGTATGGAACTTCGCCATTTTTGACGTTAGAAACATGAATCGTTCATCACGGTAATGGAGTCTCGAGGATTTCTTCACAGCTCTAAGGGACGGTAAACTTGAGTATTTTATATAAATTTCAGCTTGATACCTCCACGCGTTCCTGAGAAAAAGGGTCTTGACAGACGGACGGACGGACAACAAAGTGATCCTTTAAGGGTTCCATTATTTACTTTCAAGGTACGGAACCCTAAAAAACAAGTATTTTAGTATTTTTTTCAATTGTACCCCTGAAGGGATGAACATTTACGAGGGAACATAGGGACGGACCTACATACAGGTCAAACACATAACTCTCCCTTTTTGTCTTCGCCACCAGTCGGGTAACAAGTAGTTTTCTAAATGCTTTTTCCACTTTAAAGCACAGAAACATTTTTAATGATTTAAAATTAAAAATGTATTTATTAACTCCCACCTAAAATGAATACAACATTTTTTAAATTCTCTAACAGTACTTTGTTTACATTGTACCTGAGCTACATTGTATTGTATTGTATTGTATTGTACTGTACTGTACTGTACTGTACTGTACAGTACAGTACAGTACTGTACTGTACTGTACTGTACTGTACTGTACTGTACTGTACTGTACTGTACTGTACTGTACTGTACTGTACTGTACTGTACTGTACTGTACTGTACTGTACTGTATTGTATTGTATTGTATTGTATTGTATTGTATTGTATTGTATTGTATTGTATTGTATTGTATTGTATTGTATTGTATTGTATTGTATTGTATTGTATTGTATTGTATTGTATTGTATTGTATTGTATTGTATTGTATTGTATTGTATTGTATTGTATTGTATTGTATTGTATTGTATTGTATTGTATTGTATTGTATTGTATTGTATTGTATTGTATTGTATTGTATTGTATTGTATTGTATTGTATTGTATTGTATTGTATTGTATTGTATTGTATTGTATTGTATTGTATTGTATTGTATTGTATTGTATTGTATTGTATTGTATTGTATTGTATTGTATTGTATTGTATTGTATTGTATTGTATTGTATTGTATTGTATTGTATTGTATTGTATTGTATTGTATTGTATTGTATTGTATTGTATTGTATTGTATTGTATTCCGATAGCGTTCAGGGGTACATTTTCAAAAATATTTTTTTGTAGCGCTGCTGCTCCATATTAGGAATCCAATTAGTTGTAGCATTTATAGTTAGTGAGATTGGAGCGAGTGAACAGTACTCATATCGCTTCGATACATATACATATACATGTATATATAATGTAAGTGAGGTCGTATCGTGGTGGTACTGTTTGGTGGTCGTCGAGTCGAGTATAAAGCACTTCGTAAGACGTCGAGTGACCGTGAGGTGCCGTGAGGGCGCGCCACTGCACTACTTGCACTCGGATGTCTTGCAATACTAGTTCCACATACACCTGACTGTGTGCAGTGTGCAGTGTGGTGTGTGGGGTGTGGGGTGTGGGGTGTGGCGCAAGTCGATCTAAGGAACACTCACACGCTCCAAATCTAAGATAATTATCATTAAAATGTAACAAGCGCAGTTAGCAGTTAGTGCGTCAACTCCCCGGCGGCCTTGGCGCAGCGCAGCGGCGCGACCAGTCTTGAGAGCCCACTTAGCTAACACTCGCTGCCACTACTGGTATGGGCTCATCTCATATTTTGACAACTTCATAAATTACATTGCAATAGATTTTTAATATTTACAACTTAAAATGTTGTAACAGCACATCAATACAGTATGATAGAGCGAGTGTGAGAGAGCCGAGCGCCGAGCGACAGTGTGCCGCGCGCGTCTGCCTACAATGATGCGATTAGACAAAGCTCTAGCTACAGGTAGAGCTCTGCTAACGACAAGCTGCATGTGTCCAGTTGATTGAATGAATATGTACATTTGACCAGAGCAGAGCACTGCCTCAATATAAACAGTACAATTCACTACAGGAAAACATTACTTCTAAATTACACTAATTATTTACAACAAAATTCAATTGTCCTACCTATTACAATATTAATTTTAAAGTCAAGTAAGGATTTTTAATTACTTTTTTTTACTTTTTGGATAAAATTGTGTTTGAACGCAATCTCACCATGGTAAGTGATGATGTGGCCAAACGCACACACGCATAGATGAGACAATTTGTTTGTTCAATTCGAGCAGTGACCGACCATGCAGTACATTTGTCCTATTTATTACAGAGTTGTAAGCGTGTCTGTGTAGTTTATAGAGTTTAGCTTCTAAAATATATCATTATTATTAGTCTGTCTACTAATGATCAAGCCGCACGCCGCACGCCGCACGCCGCACGCCGCACGCCGCATGCGACGTGATCATAATCCCAAATAGATACATTTAGATATAACTCAATCGCACAGATTCAGGTTAGGGTTATGAACACAGTGCGGAGTGCGGAGTGCAGAGTGCGGAGTGCAGAGTGCGGAGTGCAGAGCGCGGAGGTGGTGCGGGTGGAGGTGGGCGAACGTTCAAACCGCTAATACCGACTATATTAATGTTAGCCATATGGCAGAAGTGTACGGTGACCCGGACACCGGACACCGGACAGTCGGACGGGCGCGGGCGGATCGTTGCGTCGCTCCCCCAGGGAATCCCCCGGTTGTACAACACCTTACGGAACACGGACAACACACTTTAAGTTTATGGTCTGAATGGAGGTTCGAGCGCTCGCGAGTTTCATGTCACTTTTTTTAGTTAAACATATTATAAATAGTTGTTATTGCGTTAGTGGAGTATGTCTGTATGTGTGTGTGTATGTGTGTGTGTGCGTGTGTGTGTGCGTGTGTGTAGTAAGTAAGTATTGTGTATAATTCCAGTTATCTGGTCTCGTAACACCTGCATGTAACTTGTAACGGGTGACATTATGAATTGCTCAAATGTTTTTTTGGTGTTTTATGTAGAACACCGAATGTAGAAGTAAGCATTCGTACATATAGTGACACTCTCTAATTATAATATGACTCGCTGTCCCGCGGTTTCACCTGCGGCTACCTTGTGGAGGGAACCAATTAGGTGGTTGTCACTTATATTAGACAATGATAGACTTCCATTCCATTCCATACAGCCGTTGACTCCTTATTTTAGATAACTTACAACATAACTGGCAACTGCCACAAGTATCTCCCGCGGTTTAGGGTCTGGGTCTGCGTCAATGAATCAGTCAGTCGGTCAGTCGGTCAGTCGGTCAGTCAGGACAACTCTGAGGATATCTTAAGAGTTAAAAATAAAATACATGATGTTTACATTATTCCACGTTGTCGAAGTACCTAAACGTATTAAGGTATTAAAATGATTTGAACGGATTGTTCCTAGTTTCCATACTGATTTAGTTTATATATTTAGTGTGGCTCCGGTTCGGGCTCCGGCTCGGGCTCGGGCTCGGGCTCAAGTAATTGTGTATCACTTCCTCGGCGGCGGCGGCTTGTTATCCTCACGAGAGTCTCTTACTTCGATACTCTCAAACAGAACATGCAACCGGATGTTGATTGTTGACTGACATAACCTATCAAATCTTCTTCTTTTATTTATGAAATACTGACTTGTGACGTCATAAATACATCGAAGGATCTGCTCTTTGTCGTTAGATTGGTGATTAAAAATTATAAGAATGTTGAATTGTACAACGTATCCGCTATTTTGGAGTATTTTTAGATGTTTTATAAACTGGTTGGTGTTTGTTGGGTCACTTGTCTAGAATTAGGCAACATCCCCATTGGAAGTACCGAATAAAATAATAAGCGTTACGTGGCCATGATCACATGATCACATGATCACATGATGTCAACTTTCTTGGAATGTTTCCGCTCAACAAGATACACGTTTTATATTATTTAATAATCATTCGTTTTAGTTACACTTGAGAGGCACAGAGCCACAGAGCCAGGGGCCAGGGGCCAGGGGCCGGGGGCCGGGGGCCAGGTGCCTTCAATCAAGTGATTGTAAACATAAGGTCGACAACACATTGCCTAGCTCAATGTTGCCATGAGGATCCTTTCAACCCCAAACAAGGACATGGGCTCCTTTTAAATCGACCCTTAAATTGGTGTTAAAAGCGCTCCTAGTCACGGGCGAAAGCTATACTAAATGTAAAGCTATACATATAGGTGAGTAATTAGTGTCCTAGAGTATATATACGAGTAGACAGACAATAACCTCTCACCTTCTAACAAACATTACCTACATTGAATAATTGTTATTGTGATTAATGACCATCTCGGCTACCTCGCGCCTCACACCTCCTACCTACCTACCTACCTACCTACCTACCTACCTACCTACCTACCTACCTACCTACCTACCTACCTACCTACCTACCTATCTACCTACCTACCTACCTACCTACCTACCTACCTACCTCTCGCTACTGTATTATTATTATTGTTCGTACAAGTACCTATCTATCTAAGTATGATGCCGCCGCCCCCGCCGCCACCGCCGCTAATCTTGTTGTGAGATAGTCAGGAACTGTAACTGTTGTGTTGTGTTGTGTTGTTGCACGATCTATAGATCGAGCTGAAGCACAAGAAAGTGATGAGCTACATCTGATCAATTCATTATTCGCCGCTAATCTTGTTGTGAGATAGTCAGGAACTGTAACTGTTGTGTTGTGTTGTGTTGTTGCACGATCTATAGATCGAGCTGAAGCACAAGAAAGTGATGAGCTACATCTGATCAATTCATTATTCGCCGCTAATCTTGTTGTGAGATAGTCAGGAACTGTAACTGTTGTGTTGTGTTGTGTTGTTGCACGATCTATAGATCGAGCTGAAGCACAAGAAAGTGATGAGCTACATCTGATCAATTCATTATTCGCCGCTAATCTTGTTGTGAGATAGTCAGGAACTGTAACTGTTGTGTTGTGTTGTGTTGTTGCACGATCTATAGATCGAGCTGAAGCACAAGAAAGTGATGAGCTATATCTGATCAATTCATTATTCGCCGCTAATCTTGTTGTGAGATAGTCAGGAACTGTAACTGTTGTGTTGTGTTGTGTTGTTGCACGATCTATAGATCGAGCTGAAGCACAAGAAAGTGATGAGCTACATCTGATCAATTCATTATTCGCCGCTAATCTTGTTGTGAGATAGTCAGGAACTGTAACTGTTGTGTTGTGTTGTGTTGTTGCACGATCTATAGATCGAGCTGAAGCACAAGAAAGTGATGAGCTACATCTGATCAATTCATTATTCGCCGCTAATCTTGTTGTGAGATAGTCAGGAACTGTAACTGTTGTGTTGTGTTGTTGCACAATCTATAGATCGAGCTGAAGCACAAGAAAGTGATGAGCTACATCTGATCAATTCATTATTCGCCGCTAATCTTGTTGTGAGATAGTCAGGAACTGTAACTGTTGTGTTGTGTTGTGTTGTTGCACAATCTATAGATCGAGCTGAAGCACAAGAAAGTGATGAGCTACATCTGATCAATTCATTATTCGCCGCTAATCTTGTTGTGAGATAGTCAGGAACTGTAACTGTTGTGTTGTGTTGTGTTGTTGCACAATCTATAGATCGAGCTGAAGCACAAGAAAGTGATGAGCTACATCTGATCAATTCATTATTCGCCGCTAATCTTGTTGTGAGATAGTCAGGAACTGTAACTGTTGTGTTGTGTTGTGTTGTTGCACAATCTATAGATCGAGCTGAAGCACAAGAAAGTGATGAGCTACATCTGATCAATTCATTATTCGCCGCTAATCTTGTTGTGAGATAGTCAGGAACTGTAACTGTTGTGTTGTGTTGTGTTGTGTTGTGTTGTTGCACAATCTATAGATCGAGCTGAAGCACAAGAAAGTGATGAGCTACATCTGATCAATTCATTATTCGCCGCTAATCTTGTTGTGAGATAGTCAGGAACTGTAACTGTTGTGTTGTGTTGTTGCACAATCTATAGATCGAGCTGAAGCACAAGAAAGTGATGAGCTACATCTGATCAATTCATTATTCGCCGCTAATCTTGTTGTGAGATAGTCAGGAACTGTAACTGTTGTGTTGTGTTGTGTTGTGTTGTTGCACAATCTATAGATCGAGCTGAAGCACAAGAAAGTGATGAGCTACATCTGATCAATTCATTATTCGCCGCTAATCTTGTTGTGAGATAGTCAGGAACTGTAACTGTTGTGTTGTGTTGTGTTGTGTTGTTGCACGATCTATAGATCGAGCTGAAGCACAAGAAAGTGATGAGCTACATCTGATCAATTCATTATTCGCCGCTAATCTTGTTGTGAGATAGTCAGGAACTGTAACTGTTGTGTTGTGTTGTTGCACAATCTATAGATCGAGCTGAAGCACAAGAAAGTGATGAGCTACATCTGATCAATTCATTATTCGCCGCTAATCTTGTTGTGAGATAGTCAGGAACTGTAACTGTTGTGTTGTGTTGTGTTGTTGCACAATCTATAGATCGAGCTGAAGCACAAGAAAGTGATGAGCTACATCTGATCAATTCATTATTCGCCGCTAATCTTGTTGTGAGATAGTCAGGAACTGTAACTGTTGTGTTGTGTTGTTGCACAATCTATAGATCGAGCTGAAGCACAAGAAAGTGATGAGCTACATCTGATCAATTCATTATTCGCCGCTAATCTTGTTGTGAGATAGTCAGGAACTGTAACTGTTGTGTTGTGTTGTGTTGTGTTGTGTTGTTGCACAATCTATAGATCGAGCTGAAGCACAAGAAAGTGATGAGCTACATCTGATCAATTCATTATTCGCCGCTAATCTTGTTGTGAGATAGTCAGGAACTGTAACTGTTGTGTTGTGTTGTGTTGTTGCACAATCTATAGATCGAGCTGAAGCACAAGAAAGTGATGAGCTACATCTGATCAATTCATTATTCGCCGCTAATCTTGTTGTGAGATAGTCAGGAACTGTAACTGTTGTGTTGTGTTGTGTTGTGTTGTTGCACAATCTATAGATCGAGCTGAAGCACAAGAAAGTGATGAGCTACATCTGATCAATTCATTATTCGCCGCTAATCTTGTTGTGAGATAGTCAGGAACTGTAACTGTTGTGTTGTGTTGTGTTGTTGCACAATCTATAGATCGAGCTGAAGCACAAGAAAGTGATGAGCTACATCTGATCAATTCATTATTCGCCGCTAATCTTGTTGTGAGATAGTCAGGAACTGTAACTGTTGTGTTGTGTTGTGTTGTGTTGTTGCACAATCTATAGATCGAGCTGAAGCACAAGAAAGTGATGAGCTACATCTGATCAATTCATTATTCGCCGCTAATCTTGTTGTGAGATAGTCAGGAACTGTAACTGTTGTGTTGTGTTGTTGCACAATCTATAGATCGAGCTGAAGCACAAGAAAGTGATGAGCTACATCTGATCAATTCATTATTCGCCGCTAATCTTGTTGTGAGATAGTCAGGAACTGTAACTGTTGTGTTGTGTTGTGTTGTTGCACGATCTATAGATCGAGCTGAAGCACAAGAAAGTGATGAGCTACATCTGATCAATTCATTATTCGCCGCTAATCTTGTTGTGAGATAGTCAGGAACTGTAACTGTTGTGTTGTGTTGTGTTGTGTTGTGTTGTTGCACAATCTATAGATCGAGCTGAAGCACAAGAAAGTGATGAGCTACATCTGATCAATTCATTATTCGCCGCTAATCTTGTTGTGAGATAGTCAGGAACTGTAACTGTTGTGTTGTGTTGTTGCACAATCTATAGATCGAGCTGAAGCACAAGAAAGTGATGAGCTACATCTGATCAATTCATTATTCGCCGCTAATCTTGTTGTGAGATAGTCAGGAACTGTAACTGTTGTGTTGTGTTGTGTTGTGTTGTTGCACAATCTATAGATCGAGCTGAAGCACAAGAAAGTGATGAGCTACATCTGATCAATTCATTATTCGCCGCTAATCTTGTTGTGAGATAGTCAGGAACTGTAACTGTTGTGTTGTGTTGTGTTGTTGCACGATCTATAGATCGAGCTGAAGCACAAGAAAGTGATGAGCTACATCTGATCAATTCATTATTCGCCGCTAATCTTGTTGTGAGATAGTCAGGAACTGTAACTGTTGTGTTGTGTTGTTGCACAATCTATAGATCGAGCTGAAGCACAAGAAAGTGATGAGCTACATCTGATCAATTCATTATTCGCCGCTAATCTTGTTGTGAGATAGTCAGGAACTGTAACTGTTGTGTTGTGTTGTGTTGTTGCACAATCTATAGATCGAGCTGAAGCACAAGAAAGTGATGAGCTACATCTGATCAATTCATTATTCGCCGCTAATCTTGTTGTGAGATAGTCAGGAACTGTAACTGTTGTGTTGTGTTGTGTTGTGTTGTTGCACAATCTATAGATCGAGCTGAAGCACAAGAAAGTGATGAGCTACATCTGATCAATTCATTATTCGCCGCTAATCTTGTTGTGAGATAGTCAGGAACTGTAACTGTTGTGTTGTGTTGTTGCACAATCTATAGATCGAGCTGAAGCACAAGAAAGTGATGAGCTACATCTGATCAATTCATTATTCGCCGCTAATCTTGTTGTGAGATAGTCAGGAACTGTAACTGTTGTGTTGTGTTGTGTTGTTGCACAATCTATAGATCGAGCTGAAGCACAAGAAAGTGATGAGCTACATCTGATCAATTCATTATTCGCCGCTAATCTTGTTGTGAGATAGTCAGGAACTGTAACTGTTGTGTTGTGTTGTGTTGTGTTGTTGCACAATCTATAGATCGAGCTGAAGCACAAGAAAGTGATGAGCTACATCTGATCAATTCATTATTCGCCGCTAATCTTGTTGTGAGATAGTCAGGAACTGTAACTGTTGTGTTGTGTTGTGTTGTTGCACAATCTATAGATCGAGCTGAAGCACAAGAAAGTGATGAGCTACATCTGATCAATTCATTATTCGCCGCTAATCTTGTTGTGAGATAGTCAGGAACTGTAACTGTTGTGTTGTGTTGTGTTGTGTTGTTGCACAATCTATAGATCGAGCTGAAGCACAAGAAAGTGATGAGCTACATCTGATCAATTCATTATTCGCCGCTAATCTTGTTGTGAGATAGTCAGGAACTGTAACTGTTGTGTTGTGTTGTTGCACAATCTATAGATCGAGCTGAAGCACAAGAAAGTGATGAGCTACATCTGATCAATTCATTATTCGCCGCTAATCTTGTTGTGAGATAGTCAGGAACTGTAACTGTTGTGTTGTGTTGTGTTGTTGCACAATCTATAGATCGAGCTGAAGCACAAGAAAGTGATGAGCTACATCTGATCAATTCATTATTCGCCGCTAATCTTGTTGTGAGATAGTCAGGAACTGTAACTGTTGTGTTGTGTTGTGTTGTGTTGTTGCACAATCTATAGATCGAGCTGAAGCACAAGAAAGTGATGAGCTACATCTGATCAATTCATTATTCGCCGCTAATCTTGTTGTGAGATAGTCAGGAACTGTAACTGTTGTGTTGTGTTGTGTTGTTGCACAATCTATAGATCGAGCTGAAGCACAAGAAAGTGATGAGCTACATCTGATCAATTCATTATTCGCCGCTAATCTTGTTGTGAGATAGTCAGGAACTGTAACTGTTGTGTTGTGTTGTTGCACAATCTATAGATCGAGCTGAAGCACAAGAAAGTGATGAGCTACATCTGATCAATTCATTATTCTGACGCGTCATTTCACTATTACTTACAACGTACTCTTTACTCTTGTATACGTTTACCAACAAATACTTTATGTAATCAATATTAAATGATGACATTTATTTAATAATCGCGTTTAATTAGTAGCACAGATTGAGTGCATAGTGAATGAAGTAGGTCGTCGGAGATTGTTCACCTTTACGTTTTAACTAACGTTTTGAGAAATGTTAATTAATCCGGGTCTAATAATGTCACGCCTAGTGCGAACACTGCACTGCGGCTGCGGCTGCGGCTGCGGCTGCGGCTGCGGCTGCGGCTGCGGCTGCGGCTGCGGCTGCGGCAGACCGCGGCGACTGTGTCATTATATCGATAGTCATTATATCTCACTACTAAACTGTTTATCAATTGCCTGTACAAATATTGTAGGAGCTATATTAATATACATATAAACAATAGCACTCCTCGAGCGCTCCACAAATAGCAGTGGAAGAAAACTTGGCATCGATTTTAAAGAACCCACAAGTGATGACGCTGCGCGGGGCTGAGTCGCAACCCGTGGGGGGGTGGAAGAAAGGTTAGGGTGGGGGGGAGTCCTTCACCTGTAAACCCGGTTCGACTTTGTTCTTATTCGCATTAATAATAATGTTGCAGCGGAGACCTGTTTTGCGGCAATTATACTCATTTGGCTAAAAGTAATATTTCACAACTGTGTCACTCTCCATTATTTTCGCACGAGCGAGAGCCACGCGCCACGCGCCACGCGCCACTCGCCTGCCTACACCGGTATTTTTTTGTTTAATTCTGGATAGGCTTTTGTTTGGCTACAATCTCACTATGGTAAGTGATGATGTGGCCGAAGATGGTAAGCACACAAAGCCTAGATGGAAACGGGCTCTCAAATGCAACTGTCGGAACACACCGATAGGTGTTTGTGCGACAGATTTTCAACTTGAGGGTGGTAGCCAGCCAATCGGGTACTACAAAGTACCCTACCACCGTGCTATGGTTTCCTTTACGATTTTTTCCTTCATCGAAAGCTCAAGCTCATTGTAGGATTGGAACCCACGACCTTCGCCACGGTATCCGACGTCACTTACCACAGAGCTATGATCGCCTTAAGGCATGCGCTTTACGCACTTGTTAAAGCCTATGATGTATCTACTAGTATGGTGTGGCTAATATACAGGAGAGTAGTGTAGTCTAGTACTGGCGCTAGTGCCCTCGACCCGCCCACGCCTCGGCGCCGGCCGCGCGCCGACCGACGACCGACACGTGTACCGTGACACGTGTCACGTGCCACGTGCCACGGGACACGGTACACTCACTAAGCAGAGCTTGTACTATGAAAACCACATAAATGATTCCGCTACTTTTATTAATTATTACATACTTCAATAAATAATTACACCTAGACTCAGGAAAAACAGACGGGTTCATGAGCACAAATGTCTGTCCTGGATGAGAATCAAACCCACTATCTGTAGCGTGATAGGTTTAAATACGAATACGTATTGGCTACTACACATAACGTAATATTATGATCTATGGAAAACTGTCAGACAGAGCTAAGAGCAATCTTCTTGATTCCTCAGGAACGCGCCCTTTCAAGTATGTAAGTGTAAATAAATGATAAGTTAAAGTGACAGTAGCTAGTGAACGAAATGCTCGCTCTGAGAATTCCAATGATGTATTGTATAATGTGAGTTGTAATGAGTAGGTACACTCAGCTCACCGTACAATACAATACTTGTTTTCATCACAATGAGAGAAAACTAAAAAGGCCCGAAAGCGCTAACGAGAGTATTGTGTGTGAGCGTGGAGCGTACGACGCTGCAGTGACCGGGTGGGGGGAGGTAGTGGTGATCATTAGCCGGTGATGATGACCTGTTGAGTATTGGTGTTAGATAAGCGACGCCGCGAGCTATGTCTGCACACAGATTCCTTATAGAGCAACTTTCAAAAGTACTTTCAAGTGTGAACAAATACATTGGAGCTCGTAATGAGTCTTGTACAAATGTAAACAGGTTGTTATGAGCGTCTATGGCTCATCTGGTAACCAGGTATCAGGTATCAGGTACCGGGTACCAGGTGCCACCAGCACCACCCGCTGGTGAGCCACCACATTTTTTTATATTTATCTGTTCCCCGCGGTTTCACCCGCGTTTCGAAGGAATCTTATCTTTTTCCTGTAATAAAATATTTTCGGTACGCTTCAGTAAACCCAACAGAACATAATAAATACTTCCACCTTCTTATGATACCTAACCTACTCGTAACTTGTATTGTAGGTCAGAAACAAACATCTATCTCTTGTCTCTGTGTCTCTGTTCAGTACAGTACAGTACACTACACTACAGTACAGTAAACCCAACAGAACATAATAAATACTTCCACCTTCTTATGATACCTAACCTACTCGTAACTTGTATTGTAGGTCAGAAACAAACATCTATCTCTTGTCTCTGTGTCTCTGTTCAGTACAGTACAGTACACTACACTACAGTACAGTAAACCCAACAGAACATAATAAATACTTCCACCTTCTTATGATACCTAACCTACTCGTAACTTGTATTGTAGGTCAGAAACAAACATCTATCTCTTGTCTCTGTGTCTCTGTTCAGTACAGTACAGTACACTACACTACAGTACAGTAAACCCAACAGAACATAATAAATACTTCCACCTTCTTATGATACCTAACCTACTCGTAACTTGTATTGTAGGTCAGAAACAAACATCTATCTCTTGTCTCTGTGTCTCTGTTCAGTACAGTACAGTACACTACACTACAGTACAGTAAACCCAACAGAACATAATAAATACTTCCACCTTCTTATGATACCTAACCTACTCGTAACTTGTATTGTAGGTCAGAAACAAACATCTATCTCTTGTCTCTGTGTCTCTGTTCAGTACAGTACAGTACACTACACTACAATACAGTAAACCCAACAGAACATAATAAATACTTCCACCTTCTTATGATACCTAACCTACTCGTAACTTGTATTGTAGGTCAGAAACAAACATCTATCTCTTGTCTCTGTGTCTCTGTTCAGTACAGTACAGTACACTACACTACAGTACAGTAAACCCAACAGAACATAATAAATACTTCCACCTTCTTATGATACCTAACCTACTCGTAACTTGTATTGTAGGTCAGAAACAAACATCTATCTCTTGTCTCTGTGTCTCTGTTCAGTACAGTACAGTACACTACACTACAGTACAGTAAACTCAACAGAACATAATAAATACTTCCACCTTCTTATGATACCTAACCTACTCGTAACTTGTATTGTAGGTCAGAAACAAACATCTATCTCTTGTCTCTGTGTCTCTGTTCAGTACAGTACACTACACTACAGTACAGTAAACCCAACAGAACATAATAAATACTTCCACCTTCTTATGATACCTAACCTACTCGTAACTTGTATTGTAGGTCAGAAACAAACATCTATCTCTTGTCTCTGTGTCTCTGTTCAGTACAGTACAGTACACTACACTACAGTACAGTAAACCCAACAGAACATAATAAATACTTCCACCTTCTTATGATACCTAACCTACTCGTAACTTGTATTGTAGGTCAGAAACAAACATCTATCTCTTGTCTCTGTGTCTCTGTTCAGTACAGTACAGTACACTACACTACAGTACAGTAAACCCAACAGAACATAATAAATACTTCCACCTTCTTATGATACCTAACCTACTCGTAACTTGTATTGTAGGTCAGAAACAAACATCTATCTCTTGTCTCTGTGTCTCTGTTCAGTACAGTACAGTACACTACACTACAGTACAGTAAACCCAACAGAACATAATAAATACTTCCACCTTCTTATGATACCTAACCTACTCGTAACTTGTATTGTAGGTCAGAAACAAACATCTATCTCTTGTCTCTGTGTCTCTGTTCAGTACAGTACAGTACACTACACTACAGTACAGTAAACTCAACAGAACATAATAAATACTTCCACCTTCTTATGATACCTAACCTACTCGTAACTTGTATTGTAGGTCAGAAACAAACATCTATCTCTTGTCTCTGTGTCTCTGTTCAGTACAGTACAGTACACTACACTACAGTACAGTAAACCCAACAGAACATAATAAATACTTCCACCTTCTTATGATACCTAACCTACTCGTAACTTGTATTGTAGGTCAGAAACAAACATCTATCTCTTGTCTCTGTGTCTCTGTTCAGTACAGTACAGTACACTACACTACAGTACAGTAAACTCAACAGAACATAATAAATACTTCCACCTTCTTATGATACCTAACCTACTCGTAACTTGTATTGTAGGTCAGAAACAAACATCTATCTCTTGTCTCTGTGTCTCTGTTCAGTACAGTACAGTACACTACACTACAGTACAGTAAACCCAACAGAACATAATAAATACTTCCACCTTCTTATGATACCTAACCTACTCGTAACTTGTATTGTAGGTCAGAAACAAACATCTATCTCTTGTCTCTGTGTCTCTGTTCAGTACAGTACAGTACACTACACTACAGTACAGTAAACCCAACAGAACATAATAAATACTTCCACCTTCTTATGATACCTAACCTACTCGTAACTTGTATTGTAGGTCAGAAACAAACATCTATCTCTTGTCTCTGTGTCTCTGTTCAGTACAGTACAGTACACTACACTACAGTACAGTAAACCCAACAGAACATAATAAATACTTCCACCTTCTTATGATACCTAACCTACTCGTAACTTGTATTGTAGGTCAGAAACAAACATCTATCTCTTGTCTCTGTGTCTCTGTTCAGTACAGTACAGTACACTACACTACAGTACAGTAAACCCAACAGAACATAATAAATACTTCCACCTTCTTATGATACCTAACCTACTCGTAACTTGTATTGTAGGTCAGAAACAAACATCTATCTCTTGTCTCTGTGTCTCTGTTCAGTACAGTACAGTACACTACACTACAGTACAGTAAACCCAACAGAACATAATAAATACTTCCACCTTCTTATGATACCTAACCTACTCGTAACTTGTATTGTAGGTCAGAAACAAACATCTATCTCTTGTCTCTGTGTCTCTGTTCAGTACAGTACAGTACACTACACTACAATACAGTAAACCCAACAGAACATAATAAATACTTCCACCTTCTTATGATACCTAACCTACTCGTAACTTGTATTGTAGGTCAGAAACAAACATCTATCTCTTGTCTCTGTGTCTCTGTTCAGTACAGTACAGTACACTACACTACAGTACAGTAAACTCAACAGAACATAATAAATACTTCCACCTTCTTATGATACCTAACCTACTCGTAACTTGTATTGTAGGTCAGAAACAAACATCTATCTCTTGTCTCTGTGTCTCTGTTCAGTACAGTACAGTACACTACACTACAGTACAGTAAACTCAACAGAACATAATAAATACTTCCACCTTCTTATGATACCTAACCTACTCGTAACTTGTATTGTAGGTCAGAAACAAACATCTATCTCTTGTCTCTGTGTCTCTGTTCAGTACAGTACAGTACACTACACTACAGTACAGTAAACCCAACAGAACATAATAAATACTTCCACCTTCTTATGATACCTAACCTACTCGTAACTTGTATTGTAGGTCAGAAACAAACATCTATCTCTTGTCTCTGTGTCTCTGTTCAGTACAGTACAGTACACTACACTACAGTACAGTAAACCCAACAGAACATAATAAATACTTCCACCTTCTTATGATACCTAACCTACTCGTAACTTGTATTGTAGGTCAGAAACAAACATCTATCTCTTGTCTCTGTGTCTCTGTTCAGTACAGTACAGTACACTACACTACAGTACAGTAAACCCAACAGAACATAATAAATACTTCCACCTTCTTATGATACCTAACCTACTCGTAACTTGTATTGTAGGTCAGAAACAAACATCTATCTCTTGTCTCTGTGTCTCTGTTCAGTACAGTACAGTACACTACACTACAGTACAGTAAACCCAACAGAACATAATAAATACTTCCACCTTCTTATGATACCTAACCTACTCGTAACTTGTATTGTAGGTCAGAAACAAACATCTATCTCTTGTCTCTGTGTCTCTGTTCAGTACAGTACAGTACACTACACTACAGTACAGTAAACCCAACAGAACATAATAAATACTTCCACCTTCTTATGATACCTAACCTACTCGTAACTTGTATTGTAGGTCAGAAACAAACATCTATCTCTTGTCTCTGTGTCTCTGTTCAGTACAGTACAGTACACTACACTACAGTACAGTAAACCCAACAGAACATAATAAATACTTCCACCTTCTTATGATACCTAACCTACTCGTAACTTGTATTGTAGGTCAGAAACAAACATCTATCTCTTGTCTCTGTGTCTCTGTTCAGTACAGTACAGTACACTACACTACAGTACAGTAAACTCAACAGAACATAATAAATACTTCCACCTTCTTATGATACCTAACCTACTCGTAACTTGTATTGTAGGTCAGAAACAAACATCTATCTCTTGTCTCTGTGTCTCTGTTCAGTACAGTACAGTACACTACACTACAGTACAGTAAACCCAACAGAACATAATAAATACTTCCACCTTCTTATGATACCTAACCTACTCGTAACTTGTATTGTAGGTCAGAAACAAACATCTATCTCTTGTCTCTGTGTCTCTGTTCAGTACAGTACAGTACACTACACTACAGTACAGTAAACTCAACAGAACATAATAAATACTTCCACCTTCTTATGATACCTAACCTACTCGTAACTTGTATTGTAGGTCAGAAACAAACATCTATCTCTTGTCTCTGTGTCTCTGTTCAGTACAGTACAGTACACTACACTACAGTACAGTAAACCCAACAGAACATAATAAATACTTCCACCTTCTTATGATACCTAACCTACTCGTAACTTGTATTGTAGGTCAGAAACAAACATCTATCTCTTGTCTCTGTGTCTCTGTTCAGTACAGTACAGTACACTACACTACAGTACAGTAAACCCAACAGAACATAATAAATACTTCCACCTTCTTATGATACCTAACCTACTCGTAACTTGTATTGTAGGTCAGAAACAAACATCTATCTCTTGTCTCTGTGTCTCTGTTCAGTACAGTACAGTACACTACACTACAGTACAGTAAACCCAACAGAACATAATAAATACTTCCACCTTCTTATGATACCTAACCTACTCGTAACTTGTATTGTAGGTCAGAAACAAACATCTATCTCTTGTCTCTGTGTCTCTGTTCAGTACAGTACAGTACACTACACTACAGTACAGTAAACCCAACAGAACATAATAAATACTTCCACCTTCTTATGATACCTAACCTACTCGTAACTTGTATTGTAGGTCAGAAACAAACATCTATCTCTTGTCTCTGTGTCTCTGTTCAGTACAGTACAGTACAGTACACTACACTACAGTACAGTAAACCCAACAGAACATAATAAATACTTCCACCTTCTTATGATACCTAACCTACTCGTAACTTGTATTGTAGGTCAGAAACAAACATCTATCTCTTGTCTCTGTGTCTCTGTTCAGTACAGTACAGTACACTACACTACAATACAGTAAACCCAACAGAACATAATAAATACTTCCACCTTCTTATGATACCTAACCTACTCGTAACTTGTATTGTAGGTCAGAAACAAACATCTATCTCTTGTCTCTGTGTCTCTGTTCAGTACAGTACAGTACACTACACTACAGTACAGTAAACCCAACAGAACATAATAAATACTTCCACCTTCTTATGATACCTAACCTACTCGTAACTTGTATTGTAGGTCAGAAACAAACATCTATCTCTTGTCTCTGTGTCTCTGTTCAGTACAGTACAGTACACTACACTACAGTACAGTAAACCCAACAGAACATAATAAATACTTCCACCTTCTTATGATACCTAACCTACTCGTAACTTGTATTGTAGGTCAGAAACAAACATCTATCTCTTGTCTCTGTGTCTCTGTTCAGTACAGTACAGTACACTACACTACAGTACAGTAAACCCAACAGAACATAATAAATACTTCCACCTTCTTATGATACCTAACCTACTCGTAACTTGTATTGTAGGTCAGAAACAAACATCTATCTCTTGTCTCTGTGTCTCTGTTCAGTACAGTACAGTACACTACACTACAGTACAGTAAACCCAACAGAACATAATAAATACTTCCACCTTCTTATGATACCTAACCTACTCGTAACTTGTATTGTAGGTCAGAAACAAACATCTATCTCTTGTCTCTGTGTCTCTGTTCAGTACAGTACAGTACACTACACTACAGTACAGTAAACCCAACAGAACATAATAAATACTTCCACCTTCTTATGATACCTAACCTACTCGTAACTTGTATTGTAGGTCAGAAACAAACATCTATCTCTTGTCTCTGTGTCTCTGTTCAGTACAGTACAGTACACTACACTACAGTACAGTAAACTCAACAGAACATAATAAATACTTCCACCTTCTTATGATACCTAACCTACTCGTAACTTGTATTGTAGGTCAGAAACAAACATCTATCTCTTGTCTCTGTGTCTCTGTTCAGTACAGTACAGTACACTACACTACAGTACAGTAAACTCAACAGAACATAATAAATACTTCCACCTTCTTATGATACCTAACCTACTCGTAACTTGTATTGTAGGTCAGAAACAAACATCTATCTCTTGTCTCTGTGTCTCTGTTCAGTACAGTACAGTACACTACACTACAGTACAGTAAACTCAACAGAACATAATAAATACTTCCACCTTCTTATGATACCTAACCTACTCGTAACTTGTATTGTAGGTCAGAAACAAACATCTATCTCTTGTCTCTGTGTCTCTGTTCAGTACAGTACAGTACACTACACTACAGTACAGTAAACCCAACAGAACATAATAAATACTTCCACCTTCTTATGATACCTAACCTACTCGTAACTTGTATTGTAGGTCAGAAACAAACATCTATCTCTTGTCTCTGTGTCTCTGTTCAGTACAGTACAGTACACTACACTACAGTACAGTAAACCCAACAGAACATAATAAATACTTCCACCTTCTTATGATACCTAACCTACTCGTAACTTGTATTGTAGGTCAGAAACAAACATCTATCTCTTGTCTCTGTGTCTCTGTTCAGTACAGTACAGTACACTACACTACAGTACAGTAAACTCAACAGAACATAATAAATACTTCCACCTTCTTATGATACCTAACCTACTCGTAACTTGTATTGTAGGTCAGAAACAAACATCTATCTCTTGTCTCTGTGTCTCTGTTCAGTACAGTACAGTACAGTACAGTACAGTACAGTACAGTACAGTACAGTACAGTACAGTACAGTGCGCTGAAACAACAAACATTATTGCAGATTTAGTTCGACACAGTACATCAATATAGTTTTCGAACAGTCGTTCAACTTGGTATTAACTTTGTAATTAAAGCAATAATTATTTTTTTAACATATTACTGGTTGTTATCAAATGATCCATATTTCTGTAGTATTTATTATAAAATTTCATTTGTATATATAAAATATAAATTACAGCAGAGTCAATTGTAACGTTCATAAGAGTTTTATCTACTGAATAATAACTAGTAAAAGTTTTGTTGCTAAATACATAATTAGTATCATTATCAGCTCTGTTTGAGCGTCCAATATAAACTGTTACGAATATTTAACTCCTTTCTCTCGTCACGGAGTTTTCGTCTCTTCTCTTCTTTATATAAACTTTAACTATGAAATATAACGTCTGTTTGCTTACAATTTGCTAAACATTGCTTAAGTTTTGATGTTTAACTAAAAGGAATATTCGAAGATTCTGTGTAGGTAACACAACTGTGGATATACGGAACGAAACAACGAGGCAAGGCATACAATATTAAATGGTAGTTGATGTATAGGTACTCAAAGATTGATCTACTAATTCACTTCTATACTGTGGCAGGCAATGGAGCGTGAGACAGTTGGTCGCGTGCTCCCGTTGTTTATACAATAGTACGAGTATGACGTAGAAAACACTATTCAGACTCGTCAGTGCATCTGGACCAGTGACGTACACCAGACACAACACACACACACACACACACACACACACACACACACACACACACACACACACACACACACACACACACACACACACACACACACACGTTAGAAACAAGAGCATCATGAACGTTACATTACATGTCAGGCACTGAGTGAGTAATTACACACAAATGTGACTAACAGTAGTTGTTACCCTGCAGCATTCGTACTGACTGACTGTTCATTTCACTATCAGATTATATTTCACAACAGTTATGTTATAAAAGTGCACAACTAGGACAATGTAAGCTGTAAGCCTGTTACAACATACTGATACTTATATTCGCTAAACTGTTAGAGAATACTAATAACGCCATCTTTAGAGATAACTACACTACACTACACTACACTACACTACACTACACTACACTACACTACACTACACTACACTACACTACACTACACTACACTACACTACACTACACTACACTACACTACACTACACTACACTACACTACACTACACTACACTACACTACACTACACTACACTACACTACACTACACTACACTACACTACACTACACTACACTACACTACACTACACTACACTACACTACACTACACCACACTACACCACACCACACCACACCACACCACACCACACCACACCACACCACACCACACCACACCACACCACACCACACCACACCACACCACACCACACCACACCACACCACACCACACCACACCACACCACACCACACCACACCACACCACACCACACCACACCACACCACACCACACCACACCACACCACACCACACCACACCACACCACACCACACCACACCACACCACACCACACCACACCACACCACACCACACCACACCACACCACACCACACCACACTACACTACACTACACTACACTACACTACACTACACTACACTACACTACACTACACTACACTACACTACACTACACTACACTACACTACACTACACTACACTACACTACACTACACTACACTACACTACACTACACTACACTACACTACACTACACTATACCAGTACATTCGCACAAGTAATTTGTTTAGACCCAATTGCTATAACATAATCTGCACAAAAAAGAAACTGCAGTGTAGTTGTAAATTCGCCAATTGAATCGGCCATGTAACAGTACGTTTTATCAAGGTCCACTGGGTATATAGTGACAAAATAGCGCCTGTCTGACGGTTTGTACGCTCCAAAATAAATACGTCAACAATGCTACTTATAACAACATATTGTTCTAACTAAACTCAAAAGGAGCTGAACAAAATTGTCTTATCCTTCGCTTTATTAAGGGAGTACATTAAACTAATTAATTATAGAGTGTTGAATGGAGAGTATGATACCAGCTTGGGCACTTGTAACATGGAGTCGAACGGCAGTATACAATTCTCTTGGAGAAGGTAAATATAAATTAAAACGGTGGTCGAGGTCGAAGCTTTTATTTTCTCAAAAACAGTAAAGTATTTTGATCGTCATGGACCTACATTATAATTGTTACAATATCAGAACATGAATCAACTTAACCTTAGTCAAATGAAATCGGCGAAGAAAGATTTATTAATTAGCATTAACGTAGGCATGATCTGTGTCAAGGCGGTGCCACGGGGTGCTACGGGTTTTAGGGTTAGGGGTCAGGGGTCCGGGGTCAGGAGGGAGGGGAGGGGGTCAGGGAAACTGCGGCAGTCAAAATAGTTAGCAATTAGCACGCGGACGCGAAGATCAAGTGTCATGTTGCATCACAGCGGGACCTTCACCCGCGACCTCTGTCGCCCGCGCCGCGTGTCGCTCCTCTGTGGCGCCGCGCCCCACGCCCCACGCCGTCCAGCGCACGAGCTGCTAGCAAGCAACCCACCGGACGGCCGCGCCACCACTGGCCCTTACTTACTTTTTCGTAGATAGTTATACCGGGTCTATTCCAAACAGAATATTATCAAAATATATATTATAATTTTTTTTATATCACTAGGTGGCAAACTAGCTTACGGCCCACCTGATGGTAAGCGGTTACCGTAGCCTATGGACGCTTGCAACACCAGAGGCGTCACGAGCGCGTTGCCGACCTTGCATAAACCTTCTTACTCCTCTTGTGAAGAACCCCATGCTGTAGTCTCTAGGGAACACCTCTACAGGGAGCTCATTCCACAACCTGACTAATTTTGTAAATAAACTGAATAATTTTGACTAACCTCGACGTTTCGATCAAGTTTATATTATATTTTAAAAGTACCATATTTACTTGTACGTGAGTTTAGGTCTAGGCTAAGGGCTAGTCGCACGTTCTATTATATATTTATGAAGGTTTACTTACAACAGACTCTACCATCACTACATAACATAGGTATTTATTATTTGTGCAACACACTAACATCCATAAAAGGTTCATTTGTTCATATTAGAATAAAAGAAGAGACAGAATCAATACTCGTACAATTGGTATGATAGCAACCATTGCAGTTAACTACTTCTGTTTGATGTTAGTGAACATTCATTCTGATACCTAATATTATATAATATAATATAATATGTATTATAGCGGCAAGAGAAATACATTATTTGAAATTTCAACGGTCTAGCTATCGCGGTTCTTCATATACAGCATGGTGACAGACAGACGGACGGACAGGCGGACAGACGGACAGACAGCGAAGCCTTAGTAATAGGGTCCCGTTTTTACCTTTTGGGTACGGAACCCTAATGAATACATTAAAATCCTGCATCACCTGCACCATCTGCACCATCTGCACCACCTGCACCACCCAAGCATCCAAGCACCCAAGCACCACCACCCTGAGCGGCTGAGCGTGTACAAGTAGCGGGACATCATTCACAAATCAATAAACATTTCAGAAATTATTAAGTAAGTAAAATAAATAAATGTTTTATTATTTATTTAAAGTAAATGTGTAATAAAAGAGTGTATCGCAAGATACTTGTACAAAAATATGCGTGTGTCGACATGAACCGCGCGCGCAGATCAAACAAACGTACCGAGTGCGTTACCAGTACAAACTCCTTAGTAACACCGTACTACCTACGAGTCTATTATATTCAGTAGCCTATTGTTGTTTGGACTTTTCTCATAAATATTTGAAGTACAGGCCGGGAGCCCTGCGCTCTTTTAGTGCTTGCGCCATAACACGAGACGTCTCTAAATGTTTCTGACGTGCACTGCTTTCGTGGACATCAATAATAATATTTTTTACACACAACAATTTGTAAATCCGCGACCCCGACAACCCCGCGACCCCATCCGACCCCTCGCGACCCCACCTGACCCCGGACGTGACCCCGGACGTGACCCCCGACACCTTCCGACAACACAACACACGCTGCGCAATCTCTATCCTCCGATGCGATTGTTTACATGAGCTGTTACTTCACTAACCATCTGTCAATGATTTCAATATATAATTAGCATACGTAGGGTACCAAAGATCCGTTAAAATTAGACAGTTGACACAAAGTTCAGGAGTTCACACTTGTCGTACGTACACTGGTAAACTGGTACTGCATAATGAACAATCATTGCACAACGATCAATGAGACACGCATAGTTTTAATAAATACCTTCATCATTCGTAATAGTTACAAATCAATTACTGGCAACACTGAATATATTTTTAATTTATCTATATTTGTGGAGTTTTTTAAATCTACACTAATACCATAAACAGATAAAGTTTCCTTATAAGTTTGGATGGAAGAGGTAATCAATATTGAAATGTTCTCCATCAAAACCGCGAGGTGGAACCTTGTATGTGATCAATAAACGGAGGCTCTTTCCAATCAAACTTAGTAATAGTACAAATGTTGGACACGCTCGTTTAGAAAGGCAGATGGCGCTGATGATGACGCTGGAGGCTGACGCTGAGGCGGCGGCGGAGGCGGCGGTGGCGGCGGCGGTGGCGGCGGCGCGGCGTGGTGCGGTGCGGGCGCCGGAGCTCGATCATAGTATTCAGAGTCAGGTCAACATACATTTTAATTATCTTCATTTGGACAAACCACTTGCATAACTTATATTATAACATTATTATGTAACAAACAATCACTGAGCGATCCGTCCGCATGCATGCTACATACTATCTGTGTGCAGTGTGCAGTGTGCAGTGTGCAGTGTGCAGTGCGCAGTGTGCAGTGTGCAGTGTGCATTGTGCAGTGTGCAGTGTGCAGTGTGCAGTGTGCAGTGTGCAGTGTGCAGTGTGCAGTGTGCAGTGATTCTCCAACGATGTGGCATTCATTCAGATCAAATAGAATGTTTAATAAAACATGAATGTTATCGATTATATAACATTAGTTAACATTGAACTCCTTTCTATAATTTTAATCACGCGTACACGTAGCTTCCGCTCGGAATATATGATTGATCTTTGAGCCAAGTTTCATCTAAATATGACCAGCTATTGCGGGGTGTTTGACCAACAAACGTACAAACAAACTATTATAATTATGTTGAGATTGCGGTCAAACACTTTTCTCTGGATAAAAATGATCCTATATTATATTCCAGAATATTATTTCTTCTTATAAAAATCTATTAAGTAGTTTTTGCGTGAAAGAGTAACACATCTCGCTTTATATAATGTACTTTTATCGGTAATGAATGATGTGTAACAAAACAGTTCCTGATTCTATTGGTTACTTTTAATAAAACATTCCAAATAACAAACTGAGAGATGACAGCTGATTCGGTAACTGTCAGGAAGCAAATGTAATTGAATTGTGTCAGAAATATGTACATACACTACACACATGAAGCTAAGCGAGGGATCCATCGATTTAGTTAATGTTACGTTATTAGTCTAGTGTACCTACTATAATTATATTATGTATGTTTGTTTGTAATACATAAACTCAAAAAATACTTTAAAAAATAAAGCTACATGATGAGCGAGTAACATGGGCTATATTTTAATTAGTATCCGTCGGGGAGGCGGGTGAAACCACTGGGCCAATGCTAGTTTATACATCAGATAGACTTGGGAAACAAATTCAACAATTCCCAAAACATAATATAAATTGCGCAGTTTTAAAGCTAAAACTCAAACTCAAACTCAAAATGTTTTATTCAATTTTGGGACACTGAAGGAACACTTATTGAACGTCTTATTGCTATTTTTAATGCTATTGTTACTGTTACCACCATTTCCAAATAAAGAGCTGTCAGGAGAAGAAACGGCGAAACAAACTACCCGGTTTTTGTTTTTACAATAGGTCCCTCTTTTAAATATAATAATGGATACATTGTACAATATGGTTTAAGAGGAGCAACTCATTGCCATGCTTTGCCATCATTCATATATTCTGTTACTGTATAGTAAGCTTTTAGACATCATTTGTGTTAGATGACACGTTTAAAATTTAAAAAAAGTAATTCTGTAATTGCTCGAGGTAGCTTATTAAAAAAACGTATACTTTGCCCCACAAAAGAATTGTTAGTTTTATGTAATCTTACAGTAGGAACATAAAGTTTGTCCTTCTTTCGAGTATTAATATTATGCAAATCGCTATTCTTTTTTAAGCTGTTAATATTCTTTCTTACATATATTAAATTTTCAAATATAAATTGGCACGGTACAGTCAATATATCAATTTCTTTGAACTTTTCCCTGAGTGAGTGAATCTTTAGATTTCATATTATAAATTGCACGAATAGCCCGCTTCTGCAACACAAAGATCGGGCCAATGTCAGCAGCATTACCCCATAGAAGAACACCATAGGACATTACGCTATGAACATAACTAAAGTATACTAAACAACATTTTGAATCCGGCATTAGATTTATATACCCACCGTGTTACAGATACATATGTATGTATGTATGTATGTATGTATGTATGTATGTATGTATGTATGTATGTATGTCGCCGCATGTCATGTAGTACGTGCTCTGCTCTCTGCACTTCATCATCGGCATCCTCCAACCAAGTGTATTAATAAGTATGATTCTTTGAATAAAATAGCTCGAGTCGTGTCAGTTAAGTGTATTCCAAACCGGTGATAGAGTCCATTGTAACATTCATAAGTGTCTCATCCATCATGGTCTAAAAAGCATCCTAGATAAGAATCATATTGTTTGGACTACTTACTACTTTGTCCACGTGCTACAAATGGTTGATTCGTACTGTTGATCTATTCTATAAATGTTTAATTCTGCTTGACCTGCAGAATATATAAACTTATCTCGAGAGGAAAACATTTTACAAGCAACTACATCCTGAACTGAAAGTAAGTCTGTAGTAACAGTTACTTCTCACTGAGTTACCTCCGTGAAGTGTGTGAAGTAACAGTAGCCAGTTATCTGAGGCGGAGGCGGAGGCGGAGGCGGAGGCGGAGTGATGTCGGTCACCAGGAAAATATACTCCAGTGGAAAAGTTTTCCCGCTCGGGGAGAGTCCGGCGCACGCGCACTGCAGTACAGGGCGGTGAGAGGCAGCGGGGCGAGGAGCGGGGAGCGGGGCGAGGTGGGGGGAGGTGGTACGGTGGGTGGAGGCGCCGGCGTCGGTGGGCACTCGGTCGCGCGCGTTCCATCCGCACACTCGTGTCCTCGGAGCTCCACGAGCGCCTCACACCTTCCCGTCAGTGTCCAGTATACAGCCTCCAGTACCCTCGCTCGGTAACGTACCCGCACACAACACACACCGCACACCACACACACCGCACACAACACACACCGCACACCACACACAACACACACCACACAGTGACAGTGTAAACAAACAAACACACACACCCACGTCGGTGTGTTGCTTGGCGGGCGGCCCGAGGTGTCGGCACCGGATTATAATTGGTTGCCGATCTAAATCGAATGCAATTCGCGTTCGTTGCCACACCGACGGAGCCCCGAGCCCCGAGCCCCGAGCCCTGAGCCCCGCGCCCTCGGGCGGTGCAGCCTCGCCGCGCCGCTCGACATTGGGTGCGTTGCGACACCGGCGCGGTGAGGGCGCGGGCGCGGGGTGAGGGCGCCTGATAGAAAACCAATTTCGATAACATTGAAACTGGCCGCCCGCGCCGACGTCGCCACTCTCCGATTACTACACTCATTGTCATTTACACATTTAGTCTATAAGTTTCGTTTTCTGTATTGTGTTTCTATATTATATTTACAACAATGTATCCCCGACCAGTCGAATTGGAGAAGGTGACCTCGATACAGATACATCATTTGCATAAATAAATAATGATCGTGGACGCACGAGGTGTTCGCCGCGACCCTTGATCCTCCTCGTTGATCGATGACCAAGTAGGTCGCAGTGACGTCACGCGCGCTTCTTTGACCTTTGACCACAGCGCTAATATATTGATATGTATATAACAAGTGCAGCACATCGTTCGGTTCCGGTTCCGTCGGCGACACTCGCTCATGTTCGTGACTCCCCGTGAGTCAGAAGTGTGGTCCACGTCGCGCGTCGGTCGGCTCCAACGCAACACATTCATTTTAGATTCAATTATATTATTTGGCAAGTGAATGAATGAGCTATTCACTTCCTGTCGGTTCTGTTGTGAACTCTCTCTCTGCTATTGTAAATACCTTCGGACATAAATACCTTCGGACATTTGTTCACACACGGCTATCTGATCCCAAACTAAGCAGAGCTTGTAATATGGAAACCAGATGACTGATATAATACATAAATTACTTTTTTTTTTGTAAATACATACTTAAATAGATAATTACACCCAGACTCAGGACATACAGACATGTTCATGCACACAAATGTGTGTCCTGGATGGGAATCGAACCCACGACCTGCGGCGTGATAGGTAGTGCCTTAACCAACCACGCCAACCGGCCCGTCAAAATTGTATGAGTAGAATGGAACATTCTCCTGATGTATTTCTAAACGACTCAACTTTCATACTTTATGTGATGTGGTAGGTGTATAAATTCGTAGCCTCGTAGTAGTTCGTAGCGCGTAGCATAGAGCGAGAGCTACGAGCGGTCAATGATCATACGGTCAAGGTGTAGGAAAGCTGTCCACCCCTCCCCCCTCTCCTTCATCTACAGCGACCCTCGACCTTCGTCCACAACTATGACTCGTCACACTCAAGTAATGATAAATCACTTCATTACCGTAAAATGTAATTATAACACACCGATACACACACAGAGCAGTGAGACAGAGCAGTGAGACAGAGCAGTGAGACAGAGCAGTGAGACAGAGCAGTGAGACAGAGCAGTGACAGGCAAATTATCAACCAGCATTCTGATATTCCTCAAACTTACTAGTTGCCTCAGATAAAAGCAGTTTGTTTGCAAAATAACAAGTTTTTAGAGCTCGGTTTCAACTCTACTTATGCTATTAAATATTCATTAGGTTGCAGTAAGCAATCGCTAGTCGATTTTGATTCGGTCACCGGTCAGTCACCTGTCAGTCACCGGTCAGTCTCGGGTTCCGTGGGTGACTGATACATCACATGTCGCCCCCTATCAGTGAACACTCCTCATATGAGTCATATCACTCGGTAAAGTCGACTTGTATAAAATCTATGAAGTAATTTATCTTGCAAATTATGCTCATTTAAATGTTTAGGCGAGGAGAGGAGCTCTACCAACTCTCCTATAATTAAACTCTGCTAATCTCCCAGTGGTTTTGCAATTTAATGGCAGTGCAACGATCAATCACTAGTAATATAGTTTGATTTTAATTGGTACCTTTCGAATATAAAGTAAAGTTCCATATCATGAGCTACCTGCGTCGACGCCGCTCGCCGCTCGCTATAAGATATGTAGAACGGCCGCTACGTAGCGTCGTTATTCTCGTTAACTTGTCAATTCACACTCTACCTTACATTCCTTCAGTCCTTCCGGATTTTGATGACTGTAGCACACATGTACATCATATCCTGGAATAAAAAGTAGAATACTTTTATCCCAGGATAAAAGTATTCTACTTTTTAAATAAAGTCCCTCGGGAACGCAGGTGAAACCGCAGTGGACAGTTACCTATTTTTTTCGGAAATTTTGCTCTTGGATATCTGAGTGTAAAAGTCGTTATTATCCCCTAGAGGATAAAGTAAATAGAACATCGTGTGCACTAAGTTTGTGAATTCCAAACATCATTAACCTATTTACTTCTCCCTCCATGGTGCCCAATTTATCATACATCCTTTTTTAATTTGGTAAAAACTCAGACTCGGGATCTTCTTGATGTACTTTTTTTTTATTTTTTTTGCACGCGCCATTTTCTTTTTTTACATTTAGTCATTCCCTCGCTGAGGTGGGATGAAAAATTACGTGTTGCACTCGAGTGCAAAGATTTTTCACCTCGTGCTCTTTTGATTCCTTCGCTTACGCTCAGGATTAAATTTTAGAATCCTTCGCTTGCTCGATCATCAACATTGAGCACGCGGCTAATAAACCACTTTACACTCTTGTATAAAAAATAACTATAAATGTAGCGATTTCTTCGTAAAAACAAAAGACTTCAACGCGTTCACTTTTCACAGAATCTCGTTTATGTCTTTTGTATTGACCAATATGGAAAGTCATACGTTTGCATGAAAATTAATAATACAATGTATAATTATAAATAGTTAATTATCTTCATTCAAATATGAGATGTGTAATAGATACTATATATATAAATTGAGTGAGTAATAATTGAGTGGCACTCGCTAAATGTAGAGCAAACAGACAGACGCGTTGTGATCGCGCGAGCGTCACTCACCGCGCGCCGGCGACTCTAATTATATCTAAACATTGACAAGTACATTACGTGAGTACGTTTACATATCTACTACTCAGTGGGGGAAACCCATAACTATTGAACTAGCTAAAAGTGCTAAACAAACAACATTTAAACAATCATCACCCTACATACATACACTTGACTCGGTTCGCAATCAAAATAAATGACATAATTGTTGCGATCGAGGAAATTAAAAAGTGAGTTGTGCTATTAAATACAGCTCAAGTATAATTGAGTGTGAAATACTGAAAACTGGTGGTGCCTAAGTGATAGTTGACATTGCGTGTTGTGTCTCGTGTCTCGTGTATCTGGTGGGTGCGAGCGAGACAATAAACGCGGCGACGGAAAGAGTACAAGGATAACGAGCACAATTAAATGCTCGAATATTTGACACGACACGAAGGTCACCGATCATCGACCACACTCCACTAACAGGAGTCGCAATGATTTCATAAAAGCACACCATCACACACACACACATTGAGAAACATTACGATGTTAAAGGCTAAACTCGTAAACCGTTCCGCAATTGATGATAGAACTATAAACAAAATTATTAGCGTTTATGGACACGTTAAACAAAAATATTACCTACATGAAAAAAATATATGTTGCAATCAAAGCCCAACTATAAAATGTAAATATTTCTAATATAAAGGTTAGATATAAATCAGTGGTTTCGACTTTACACTGGGAGCATCTCAAGTGCAGCTCAAACAAGTAAAGATCACGCTTCTCAAGCACCCTCACATCAAACACTTGGCTATCAATGAAGCAACCAACAAACACTAGTAATAATAATAATAATAATAATAATTTATTTATTACGAAAACATGAATTTATACATATATATCTTAATCTACTAGTGAGTGATATATATTTTTAAAAGTCATAATATTGATGTTTAAGGTTTAAAAAAATGACCGAACAAGTTAACTAGGTTACATTGTGAAGTATATGTTATCCTTTAGTCTCGTTTGTACGAACCAATATCTGAGGATGGAACTTCATTATTTTGTTACTTCTGTTGATCCGATGGTTCGTGTTAGTAGATTCACAGACAAGTATTCCGTTGTACGTTTTAGTTAACTCGCTCGTTCGAAGTTCTTATTATGTCTATACATAAGTAATTCATAAATTTGTTCGTAGCTAAAGTCACATTACCCATACGATTTTAAAATAGGAACAAAATCCATATTACCTTTTAGGCTTCTTAACACTTGGCTCTACCATGTACCGTGGGAGGTCTGTACGTACATATCAATGTATTTGAAAAAACAATAGTATATCAGTTATTTGGTCTCCATACATACATACATACAAGCTCAGTTTAGTTTCGTACATAATGTACATATTTATGTACCTACTCATAAAGACAGCACACATCACATCACAAGTGCATTGATGAGTAAATGACACGAGTGTGACGTCACGCGCTGGTCAAGTGCGCGGCCGCGTCCTCGCGCACACTCACACACTCACATCCTCTTGTGTTATAACATCCCCGTAACGTCACTGTCACCTTCCTGTCACCTTCCTGTCACGTTGACAACTTATATAATATGATGACAAAATTGTAGGCTAATATTGAGTACTAATCTTTCGTTGGTTTGCAACTAACATACATCGTTTTTTTAACCAGTTTTTGTATGAATATTTGATTATTTATTAGCTTAAATCAAATTGTGCCAATTAGAGAAAAACATGAGGTCGAGTAAAGTAGTGCAAATGTTTGATACTTGAGCGGTTTGAGCGGTTTGAGGCCAGCCTTATTGTAGATATAAGAAGTGTTTGAGGCCAGCCTTATTGTAGATATAAGAAGTGTTTGAGCCCAGCCTTATTGTAGATATAAGAAGTGTTCTCGCGATACATACAGCACAGCTATCACATCTGTTCTGTTACGAAACACTTCTAATAGCATGATGTTGTAAAAAAACTGAAAAGACTACCATTAAATTCGGTAAATCGTGTGATAAATCCTTAAACCAAAACAATGGAATGGTGCGTTGGTACCTTGTAGTTTCGATGTTGAATGATGACTTGTGTAGGCAATCCTTTGTACATTGTAATTATGACATAACTTCTATTTCTCATTTAACAACAAATATTCATACGCCATTTTAATGGCAGTCTTAAGAAGGACTTATATTTATTTTAACATCTCATTGTAATACCTAAGACTTAGTTGAATAAATTATTTGATTTGATTTGATTTTGACAGAACCAGAGTTCACTGACCCCCAGATGACTATCATCATAATGTATCATACACAGTAGGTATGTACTCATTAGAGCTGTTACATAGTGCATGTCTCGTGCGTGATACACTGCACGTCGTGTGCGTCTGTCTCTACATACTACACTATCATAATGAAGTAATGTACATACAAATACGTTATTGATCGATATATCGAATTTGTATATTATTATTATTTTTTATTCTCGATTGGCTTGTGTTTGACTACAATCTCACTATGGTAAGTGATTATGTGGCCGAAGATGGTAAGCACAAAGCCTGGATGGAAACTGGCTCTCAAGTGCAGCTGTCGTAAAACACCGATAGATGTTTGGCGACAGATTTTCAACTTGAGGGTGGTAGCCAGCCAGTCGAGTACTACAAAGTACCCTACCACCGTGCTATGGTATCCTCACGATGTTTTCCTTCACCGAAAGCTCAAGCTCATTGTAGGATTCGAACCCACGACCTTCGCCGCGGTATTCGACGTCACTTACCACTGAGCTATCATCGCCTTAAAACTATATATACTAGCTCCCACCCCGCCGTTTAAGTCGCGTGGCGCCCCTTTTTTACTCCATCAGTGATTTAATTTTCCTACATACTCTCTATTAGGAATCTACTAGCCAAATTTATAGTTTGTAGCATTAAAATTTCTGAGATTTCATAATTAATCAGTGAGTAGTATTTCACTTGTAAATACATATTATATTAGATATATTTATATCGTAATAATTGTATTTTACATATGCAATTAAACAATTTGGAATCCATTTGAAATATAGAAACTTGTTGCTATGTGCAAATTGTGTAGAGACGGCGGTACGTTGTCTGTGGTGAGCTTCATCATTAGTTCACAAGTTTATTGCTAAAACCAACCAACACCAAGTTACATGTACACGAGTAATTACTGTGAGTTGATGTTAACGATCATAGCTTCGCCAAGTGAACGCTCCTCGACCATTCATATCATATCATATCATATCATATCATATCATATCATATCATATCATATCATATCATATCATATCATATCATATCATATCATATCATATCATATCATATCATATCATATCATATCATATCATATCATATCATATCATATCATATCATATCATATCATATCATATCATATCATATCATATCATATCATATCATATCATATCATATCATATCATATCATATCATATCATATTATATCATATCATATCATATCATATCATATCATATCATATCATATCATATCATATCATCGCAATGTATCCTTCGCACGACTCGACTGACGTATCGCTTATTAAATCACTTGCACTTACAACAACCGCACACTTCACTAACTTAACTAATGTTGCATTGTCTTACTAATGTTACAAGCTTTTAAACTAACATTCCAACAAATAGTCCTTCATCATAGATTTAAAGTAAATTAAGTAATTAACACGGAGCGCGCGTGTGTGTGTGTGTGTGTGTCCGTGTGTGTGTGGTAGCGGCGACGCGACGCGAGCCGACTAGCCCCGAACATTGCTTCGGAAATGCTTGGGATTATATCGAGCGGGAAAACTAGTACAAGTCTAACTCCGACAAGGTTGTGTTTTATTTGTTTGCGCTAAAACTAACTTCCGACGTTGCGTTGCTCCATGCGTTGCTTCATGCAGTGCGCTATGTGTAGTGCGGTGCGGTGCGATGCGGCAACACATTGTTTGCCCTCCGAGTGTTGTGTGTTTCATATTTAAATACTCACTTCCTCCTTACTAAGTATATTCATGTTTCAACATCCTCTCATCGATCATTAACAAAATACAAGCAAACCTTTACCTACCCACTGTACGACCAGTTTGTGAACAATTGACGCGAACATTCCACTGATGTAATGTAATGTAATGTAATGTAATGTATAGTTCAAACCACTCACGACATATTTGCCGTTTGCCCTTGATCTGTCGAGTTCGCGGCGCATCTCGACTGCCTCACTGCCTCACTGCCTCACTGCCCCTGCTATTTCAAACTCTATTACACACATATAGAGTAGATAGTGGTACACCGTCATGTCTCGTCTCGCTCACAGTAGCCGAGATCTTGAACTTGTCATCTCACGCTATTGTTATGATACGTCGGAGAGACGCGAGGCGGTGACGCCTGCATGTTCTCACCCAGCACGTGCGAGACTCTCTTGTGAATGAAACAAATTATATTCAAAACTTTTACACACTAAAATAATACATTTGTTTTTACTTCATAATGTGAACTTAAATCGTTATCAAATGATGGTGGTGACCGTTTAGATGACGGTTGCGTAAAGTGCAAGTGTTGAGTAAATGTGAGGCCGCATCGTTCACATAATGCCGAGCGGAGCCGAGCGGAGCCGAGCGGAGCCGAGCGACCGGCACTTGTACACAGATCCACCAGATACCCGACACTCGACACTCGACACTCGGAAGTGTCTCGCGAAGTATGCCGATGACGTAACATGTCCTCATCGGGCACAGCCCCTCGCAAGGCTGCTGTAGGACACTCTAGCAACAACCACTATGTCATATACCACATACAACCGGTTTTACCACAATTTTTACACAAATCAAAACAAATCGGCAGGAATTTTCGTAAAACAGTGTTAAAGTTGTGGCCTGTGCTTAATGTCTTTATTCTTTCAGTGTTCTAATAGAGGCGCTAAGGTTTGAATACTTTTAAATAAGTGAGTCTATGTGATAAACTCAGTAGTAATGACTACAGTATAGGTTAGTGGTGCGAGTTGGTTGATCGGAGTGCGCTCGCGATTATGTAAAGTGTTCCAACGTGCCCCCCTCGCCCCCCCTCGCCCCCCCCTCACCTGGCTCCGTGGTAAGTCGCGTTGCGTCATCGCGCGCGATACTACTTTCATCTCGCACACACGCGCAACTACACGCACACACACTCACACACACTCACACACACTCACACAGATATACATTACCTCACTTTGCCGTGAAGTAACTAAACTATGAACACATTTATTGAGATCAAAGATCGCTGTAATGGCGCACAGCTTACAGCGCGCAGTGTGAATATCATATTTTATGTTGAAAATAATAATATAATTTGTTTGATTTAAATATGTACACCAACATATTTAATGTACTTAGATATTTGATGATTTAACTAAATCTAAATAAGTATATGTGCCTACTTTACTTATGATATATTTAGCTCCTAAATATCCCATATAAATAATGTGAAGTGTTAATGGCTTATGGACACGAGACGCTTCTATCTGTCTGACTATCTTGTTGTATAATACTAATGCAAACAGAACACACACACTTACACACTCTCACACGCACACACATGTACACACACATGTACACAAACTGGACACTTACCAACTTTTACTAGAGTTAACAAATAATGACATGTATATTAACTTGATGAAGGTTAACTCGCTAAATGTACGAGTTTCCAATCCAATGTAACCGAGACTCGAACCCTTGACCTCATAAATAACTCTCTCTACAATCCGTAACAAATAATTATAATATTAATACGTATAATTAACTTGAAGATTAACTTTTCTATTCCATAAGCTAAAAAGGTTCCTGGGACATTGTTCACACACGGCCAACTGATCACAAACTAAACTAAACAGAGCTTGTACTATACAAACTATGCTACTCTTTTTTTAATAGATAATTACATCCAGACTCAGGACAAACAGACATGTTCATTGTTCATGCACACACATGAGTGTCCTAGGCAGGAATCGAACCCACGACCTGTGTCGTGATAGGCAGTAGATAGTGTTTAACTAACCACGCCAACAACACCTTCATTAAATGGACTCTTAATCATCATCAGATCAGAAACAATAGCATCTATTAATAATAGGGATATACCTATAATCAAGAAAAAATATCTACAGTGTATAAAACATGTAAATTTTTTTTTTTTTTTTTATTCTGGATAGGCTTGTGTTTGACCACAATCTCACCATGGTAAGTGATGATGTGGCCGAAGATGGTAAGCACACATAGCCTAGATGGAAACTGGCTCTCAAGTGCAGCTGTCGGAACACACCGATAGGTGTTTTGGCGACAGATTTACAACTTGAGGGTGGTAGCCAGCCAGTCGGGTACTACAAAGTACCCTACCACCGTGCTATGGTTTCCTCACGATGTTTTCCTTCACCGAAAGCTCAAGCTCATTGTAGGATTCGAACCCACGACCTTCGCCGCGGTATTCGACGTCACTTACCACTGAGCTATCATCGCCTTAAATACTCGAAAAATAGCGATATTTTTGTTATTTGTACAACTCAATAAGGAAGCTCACCAATACAGTTAATTATAAGCGAACCCTTCAAATACATCAACATATTATTTCCTGAATGAACGTGAATACAGCGCGACTCGCGAGCCTCGCACTATATCTACTCACACCAACAATTCGCTCAGATTATTTAAAAAAAATACTCATTACCAATATAAGACACTAGTTTCTGTCTCCCAGTTTCACTCACACTTCAGAGATTACTGTGTCCTTCCAACACCTGTAATAACTGATATGTACCGAGTTTATTTAGAACTCTTTATCTGTTAGAAATTTCATTTCATTGTAATAATTAATTTTGAATGTGTCCACGTGAATTTCTTCACACAAATAAATGTTATACGTAGGGTATAATACAATAATATATACTTTACAATGTGATTCATTATAGTTATTATATACATGTAATTATTTAAATAGCACACATTTATTTAAATATATTTCAAGATCAAAATTAATTATAAACAACCTCGAGTGCTTCCTGCTCAACTTTGTGCTAAATTATTGTTCATTTTTTGCAAGAAATTTTAATAAATGCATTCTATTTATATTAACGTACGTGCCCCCCCCTCCCCCCCAGGACCTGACCACACACAAACACACACACACACACACATACTATATTTGGACACATCATCACATCCCTCATCTCAAAGGTGAAAAGAGTAATTGCTGAGTTTATTGCTGGCTCTATTCAAAAGCAAACATCCAAATACATCCGTGCGTTAGAGACTAGGCTTCAGTCAGTGCTAAAGCCTATTTGAATAAAACGTACTTATTGTCATTTCATTGTCATGGCAACGAACAGTCTTGGGGCACAACATAGGTAATATAATGTTTAATTAAACATTGTCCATATTACACTTGTCTCAAAGTTAATGAGGTTTCATCACGCCCCCGAGTGGCAGCCACACACACACACACACACACACACACACACACACACACACACACACACACACACACACACACATAGACACATCACGTAGCCAACATTAAAGTAGTAATTAATCTCAATATTTTTGGAGCAAATCATAAAGTTAACAAAGTAGTACAACGCATAATATGTTGCAACCTGTTTAACATAAAATGAATATTTAAATTGTGCGGCCACTTCATAAACACTATATATTTTATAAGTTTATCATACCTACGAGTATGTATGTGTGTTTGTTGTCAACTCGTTAACTTTACAAAACTGATTAATGTAATATCACCGAGTGATCGTGTCTCTTTTTGATTAAGATATTGTTGTTGACGCTTGACTTGACGGTTGTCGATCATGTCATTTTAGTAAAAAAATGTGCAAGTACAGCGGACTCAATGATCGAGATGACATTGAAAGCGCGCGCTCGATAAAGCAGAACAATCGGCGGCAATGACTCGACCGGATCTCGAGCTATTTGCGAAATTCTAGCCAATTAAGTTTGGCGAGGCTCGGACGTGTTCGCGCGTGAAGTGGCCGCCGCACCGCTACCTCTGTGGCACCGCCGCCGCTGCCGCAGCCGGCACTTTACATCGACATCGTCATCGTCAGTGGGACACCAAAAAGTTGACGACGACTTGCATTATATCATCGCTCGGCTCCGTCTCTCCGTCTCACCGACATGTTTTCTATCTCTGTTATTTAATCCGACGTAAACAATCTAATCGATTCCATTGTACTAGCAGGCTGCAGCCAAAGTGAGAAACAAAACTAAATGAAACGTTTCCTTCCTGCTATTGAGTTAAACTAAATTACATAAAAGTTAGTTATTATTAGAAGCTTGATTAACACGTAATCAGTCGGTCTGTTTACATCCAAATATGTTTAATATCTAGTTATTCTAATCGCGTACTATATTATGGTCGGCACACATTCGCTAAGTATGGCGGCCCACATTCGGGCGGCGCACGCGCACGCGCACGTCATTCGTCGGTCGGCGAACACTTTCGCTGCGGCTGTCTCCGTCTCCGTGTCTCAGTTTCTCAGTGTCGGACGTTGGACGGAAGGAGGTCATCGAGAGAGAAAGGGGTCCCCGTTCACATACAGATGCCATAATGTGACATCATAGTAAACGTGAACCACAACACAACTACTTTAATGATGACTGCATCGTATGACACGCTTTTGTTAATAATATTATACCTATGTACTTTATTTATATGGATATTTATGGAATGATACTCTTAGATAAGGGATAATGCTTATTAATTTGTTCGACTGACGTCTAAACAAAACACTGGCTATTGTAATAATGAAAGTACTTACACACACACACACACACACACACACACACACACACACACAGTGTGCGATATGTTGGGTAGTGTGTTACGCGATCGGAGAGCACACAACACAACACAACACGCGGTCGGTAGTGTTGTGTTGTGTTGTGTTGTGTTGTGTCACGCACAGGAATGTGATTGTACAGTGTGATGCGTGACGTTTGTTTGAACAAGTAGAGGACAGGAACAATTCATGTTATAAACATCTATGAATATTTCCTCAGTTACGAAGTATTTGAAAGTCGTTAATTGTTTACAAAGGTTCGTGGTCAAGCATATTGTCATGTCAATGTGAAAGTGATCCGTGAGCACACCCGCACCCGCACCCGCACCCGCACCCGCACCCGCACCCGCACCCGCACCCGCACCCGCACCCGCACCCGCACCCGCACCCGCACCCGCACCCGCGCCCGCACCCGCACCCGCGCCCGCACCCGCACCCGCACCCGCACCCGCACCCGCACCCGCACCCGCACCCGCACCCGCACCCGCACCCGCACCCGCACCCGCGCCCGCACCCGCACCCGCACCCGCACCCGCACCCGCACCCGCACCCGCACCCGCACCCGCACCCGCACCCGCACCCGCGCCTGTGGCTTTTATTGCAATATACAAGGTCACTGTAAGTGTCGGTATCGATTATAGGAACATATTTAATTTTCTTTTTTCTTTTCAATTAATAATGATCACAACATGACTCGCCAACTCGCGATACTAATATCAGTCCGACCACAAACAGATAATACAACAACGTTACATTATTGATATAGAGGTGGAATTTATAAGCTGAAATTAAAAGAGCATCAAAAAATATATATTAGGACACATTCAATATCAAAAACCTTTGAATCTAATATCCCAAGTGTTTTACCACTATATTGAAATTAACTAAGACTAGATAGGAGGTGGTGCAACGCGGCGCGGGACGGTTAGACGCGGAGGAAGCGGCGCGTGTCTTGTGTCGCGGTCAACGTTGAACAATTGGGGCGACACCAGCGTGATGCCGGGGTCACGCTGAACACACAGACAGACAGACGGACAGACAAACAAAACAACCTTTTAAATAACATTAACTATAATTTGTGTTATAACTAGTTGTTATTAGCAGTTCACGTATTTATATGTTATATGTTAATATAGAATACTATCTTTCCGCCCCGCGGTTTCACCCGCAATCCCGTTTCTGCATACAAACTTTCAACCCCCGTCTCATCCCCTTAAGGAGTGAATTTTGGAAAATCTTTTCATAGCGGATATCTACGTCATAATAACTATCTGCGTGACGAATTTCAGCGCAATCTGTGCAGTCGTTTAAACTGTGTGTTGATAGATCACTCAGTCAGTAACGATTACCTTTAAGATATTATATACGGATACTTCACATTATTTTAAACCTAATAAGTTATTCACACATTACACTACACGTGTTCTAGACTCGAGCTAGAGTGTCTCACGATTGTGTTTGTGTATTATGGTTGACTAATGACTATAATAAAGTCAAGTAAATATCTCAATTGTCATGTAGAGTGTCGGTCGGTCGGTCGGTCGGTCGGTCGGTCGGTATTCATTACAAAATCACTGTAGCTGTGTATAATTGATTGAAATTAATTTTATTGAAATATTATTTTGTTTCGTTCAATATGCTGCGAGGTGAAGGTCTCGACCTCCATACTACCCTCCCCCCCCTGCCTTCCTCCCCCCCTCCCCCCTCACCCCTCGCCTGGTCAGTAGGTTGGTTGGTTGGTTGGTAGTAGGAGTGCATTGCAGTGTGCAGACACAGTAGCTTTATCGAATTATGAGCGGTTATCAACAATTTATTGCAAATTGCACAATTGGTTGCGCACAATTATACACGACTATTATAGCAGCTATTGTGAACCTAAACACAAACAATCTAATTTATAATGTGAATGAATTTAATTAATTACTATTACTATTTTAATTCACAATTAACATTGAAGTATTTACCATGCTCTCCAAGCACCTGTTGGTGTGATCCAACAGTTGTACTTGAGAGCCAATTTAAGGCATTGTAATCTGGAGAACAATTTTCCATCCCTTTGGCATTGCTAATGTCTATAGGCGACGGTGTTCGTTTACCATCAGATCCCGCCTGCAAATCTGATCAATATCTGGTGAATGATTAATGATACGTTGTAAGTGCAATGTAAATGATGACTCCTTAATATTGACGAGTGACAGCCGACCTCCATGAGCTCCATGACCTCCATGAGCTCCATGAGCTCCATGACCTCCATGAGCTCCATGAGCTCCAGGGCGGAGAGCGCGTGTCCAACACAATCGTAGTCGACGCTCGTAAACTAGTTACGACATACGACACAATGCAGTAACACCACACATTAACTTTAATATGCACATTTTACATATTAATATACAGATAGGTTTACACTTTACTGCTCAAATTATTGGTGAGCGAAAATAGGTCATCGTAGACAGTTCGTAGCACGCGCTACGAGCTACGAGAGCTACGCAAGTGCGCGCGTTGAAGTCTTTTATATCAAATAGGTTCATTGCATGAAAAGTGTTATTTTACAACGTTATTTGCAATTATTATTACTTTTACGAGTGTGATTGTATATATTTAATGTTTTATGCAAATTTCCTGATTTATAGATATTTAAACTCATGTTAAAGTCAACGCAGTCACTTAAAACGTGGTTTATCTTTATTCTTCATCAATAAACTGATGTAATTACGTGCAATATTATCAGTGAATTTAAAGATTGAACGACCTCGTTTGTGTTAAATATAGAATATATTGGAATAAGCCTTCATTGATAGCTTCCGGTCCGTACAAGGCTTTCATATCGGCCCGAATTAAACAAGTTTCGTAAATACGAGCCTTCAATATGCGAACCGAGCGGCGATCGAACGTTCATCACAAGTAGGTCGCCAGATACATTGACATTAAGCTCTCAAGTTATATAAACGATCAAAAACTATACTCAATTATAGTCATTGTTCACTGTTACGACGTTGAACACGTAACAACAGTTTAAGCTGTTTATTTAAAAAAAAGCATATTTTGCGCCTGAAACTTTACCTCAAAGTTGCAAATATTATTCAAAAACAATAATAGTCCTACATTTAGTTATTTGGATTCAAATCCCAAACCAGTCTCAAGTAAAGCTTATTGCCACTAAGCTATCCATTGCTGTACCTTATGCGAGTGTCGAAACATTATCAAAATAGATTGAGCAAAGATTAGAGTGACAATAGCAGTGCACGAGGTCAGTGACCCCGCGGTGCAATGACACCTGACATTATAATTAGAATATACTCACATACATACATACATACATACATACATACACGTCAAGTTTGTGAATGAACTTTATGATTGGCTATAACAATGCTCGCTCACTTATAGTTTGCAATATTCAGTAATTTTATACATATTTTGTGGCAGAACTCTGACAGGAAGGCTGTTCACTTGATGGTAAGTGACTACGGTCGCCTATATATATACATTCTGGTGTTGCAAGCGTCTATAGGCTACGGTAACTGCTTACCATCAGGTATGCTGCAAGCTTCATCAGATGTGCCGTAAGCTTGTTTGCCACTTATTGGTAGATATAAAAAAAACAATGAAAATGGTCTAGCCGGTGTTGTCAACAGGTGCTTGATTTTCAACTGGAAGGTGATAGGTGGTAGCCAGCCAGTCGAGTACTACAAACTACCCTACTACAGTACTATGGTTTCTTCACGATGTTTTTCTTCATCGAAAGATCGGTATTTAATCTGATTCATGAAAATCATGACCTAAAATAAAATTAACTTTTCTCAACTAAAAATGTGTTGAAACATATAAAATTGTGAATCTAATCAAAATCCATTGGAATATGTAAAAATCAACGCAGGTATAGTTCAATCAATGATAGCGACTGCGCCGGCGACTGTTGCGCAATAGCTTGACAAATAAACGACAGACGCTGTTTTTATGATCAGTGACAGTTGCCTGACCTGATAATGAATCCACAAAATATAAAGATTGCTAAGTGATGCATTTATTGAACGTTTCTTGACGAATCAAATGATCTGTGAAGTAAAGTATTGATACAACACATGCAAGCATCACAGTCAGCACATCACTTGTCTTGTCTTGTCTTGTCTTGTACTTCTTGGTGTTCAGCTACTAATATTGATGTTAAATGATCTGTGAAGTAAAGTATTGATACAACACATGCAAGCATCACAGTCAGCACATCACTTGTCTTGTCTTGTCTTGTCTTGTCTTGTACTTCTTGGTGTTCAGCTACTAATATTGATGTTAAATGATCTGTGAAGTAAAGTAATTGATACAACACATGCAAGCATCACAGTCAGCACATCACTTGTCTTGTCTTGTCTTGTCTTGTCTTGTACTTCTTGGTGTTCAGCTACTAATATTGATGTTAAATGATCTGTGAAGTAAAGTATTGATACAACACATGCAAGCATCACAGTCAGCACATCACTTGTCTTGTCTTGTCTTGTCTTGTCTTGTACTTCTTGGTGTTCAGCTACTAATATTGATGTTAAATGATCTGTGAAGTAAAGTATTGATACAACACATGCAAGCATCACAGTCAGCACATCACTTGTCTTGTCTTGTCTTGTCTTGTCTTGTACTTCTTGGTGTTCAGCTACTAATATTGATGTTAAATGATCTGTGAAGTAAAGTATTGATACAACACATGCAAGCATCACAGTCAGCACATCACTTGTCTTGTCTTGTCTTGTCTTGTACTTCTTGGTGTTCAGCTACTAATATTGATGTTAAATGATCTGTGAAGTAAAGTATTGATACAACACATGCAAGCATCACAGTCAGCACATCACTTGTCTTGTCTTGTCTTGTCTTGTCTTGTACTTCTTGGTGTTCAGCTACTAATATTGATGTTAAATGATCTGTGAAGTAAAGTATTGATACAACACATGCAAGCATCACAGTCAGCACATCACTTGTCTTGTCTTGTCTTGTCTTGTCTTGTACTTCTTGGTGTTCAGCTACTAATATTGATGTTAAATGATCTGTGAAGTAAAGTATTGATACAACACATGCAAGCATCACAGTCAGCACATCACTTGTCTTGTCTTGTCTTGTCTTGTCTTGTACTTCTTGGTGTTCAGCTACTAATATTGATGTTAGATCAAAGGATCTCGACCCATATTATATTAAACATATACATTAGAGTCGGTGGATTGGAATGGGGTTCAGTTTGATAGTTAAATTACACTACACTACATTATATTAGTCTGGGATAAAACGACTAAGTTACACCTTATAACATCGGCTATCTGCTAGTCAAAGTGCAGTCATAACCGGTGTATCCATTTTGGAGATCAGCCGGAACAAACACACAGAAAGTCATGTTTTTATATGTATCGTATATACTTTCATATGCATTTAGTAAACATCTGTTATTTTGACTTTACCAAGACTAAGATTTAGGGTTACAGAGCAGACTCAAATGTTAAATGTTAATTTAATGGTGACACTTAACCATACATATTTTCTTTATAATTTTACATTATTTTTACTGCATTCTGCTGCTCAATTGATCGCCTTTGAGATATAAGCCGAGCGCGGCTCGGAACGAGTCGGAGCGAGTCGGCCACATCTCGTAACAGTTGATATTACCGAGTGAATAGGTAACCGATGATCACTCGCTTCCTTCATCTTATTCACTCGCTCCTTTTAGAAAGTTTCCGCCATTTTATATTTATTTGTATGTAATTACATCTACTTTACAACATTTTATTGGTTAGTACTCTTCCGGTCGAGACCGAGTGTCGAGTGTCGAGTGTCAGTAGACACTTTGTGCATATTCCATACATTTTATTGTAGTTACGAAACTCCCATGATTAATACATAAATTATTAGTAAAAATAGCCTTTAAAATATAGTTAGTAAAATTATTTGAATGATTTATTTTAAATATTAATATACCTAATTTGGCACAAAAGTGTACCGGAGTGGTAACGCGAGCAAAACTGTAAAAGGAAAGTGAATGAAACTATAATTAAGTGAACCTGAAGGTTATCGGAGCTAGGTGGAGTGACGCAACCCTTCGACCAATGCCGACCGATGCCGACCGACGCCGACCGACGCCCGACCGACGCCCGAGCGACGCCCGAGCACTAATAACCACCGCCGCCGTTACACAAGAGCTTTATTAGTCCACAGATAATAATCTCACATTATCGTTAGAGCACTATCCACAAGCTCAGTGTGGCAGCCACACGACACGAGCTACACTCATTATCTTAATGTACCGATACTGTCCGTTCTTATCTACTAGAAGACTCTATGCTCTACTTTTTTTCTTTTGAACGCTGAAAGCTTAAAATTTATGAAATAAATTTAATAACAATCATTGTTCTCAAGAAAATTATACATGTACCTATGTGATTGTTTGTACCAAATTGAGATTGAAGTTTTTACGACGTCCCTTAAAAAATATTAAATAGGTAGTTATTGGTTCTCAGAACATGCAAACTATAATGAGAACAATACTAGGGAACAATGATCAGTAAGAAGTAGGTAAAGTGTAGCAATGTACTTATGTCGAGCGCGGGAGTTAGAGATAAGGGCCGCTTCACACACGCTGTTCTCGAGCTAGTTAGAGAGTGAACGCACCGCGCCGCCCGCTCCCTGTTCGCTGAACTGTCATTGTGCAAAACTGTCCTTTATTCGCCTTCCACTAAATAAGCACGTAATCACAACCATATTTATAGTAAACTCATTAATTTGCTCACAAATAAGGTCGCTGTGACCTTGTTGTTGTCGTAATAATGTGGTGATCGGTGATCCGGTTTGGGAAAGTCCATTTTTGCAATGTACACTCACAGAAAAAACACAAATATTTTTGTTTTTTTTTTATTCTGGATAGGCTTGTTTGACTACAATCTCACCATGGTAAGTGATGATGTGGCTGAAGGTGGTTAGCACACAAAGCCTAGATCGGAAGCCTTTTGTGTTATAAATTCAGAGCTTTTTTCTCATTAATTGCGCAAATTTATAAAAAATCATTAATTTCGATAGAGACATAACTGTTGTAGAGTTACGTAATAATAGAGACAGCTGATAATTCACAACGACAGCAACAACAACAACAAGGAACTGCGCTCTATAATGTATATTATATTGAATGTATCGAAGGGTCGATGACCTCGCTGTCATTATTATTTTTTATAACTGTCCATTTATTTTAAACACAATATGTACCTATTTCCTTAAAAATAACAAATTTGGTTCTGAAAACATGTGTCCCTTTTAATAAGTTAAATGTTTTTAATAAACATACGTTAATAGGTCCTCTACCTGCATTCCACAATTAAATAACATATCAATATAATATTTGGTATTTCGTTACAGTTTCCTTTCAATAAGCGACATCCCTAACTTGATTACAATTTAAAATAATACATTATATATAGTAGAACATACAGTAGGTACAGCAGGTTGTTCGTCACAGTCACAGTGAGTGTAGTGGAGGCGGTAAGATGATACTTAGTTAAAACTTACGATCGACCAGTTTACCTGTGCTGTGCTGTGCTGTGCTGTGCTGTGCTGTGCTGTGCTGTGCTGAGCTGTGAGTAATGCTCGAGATATGTATTGTGGCGCGAGTTGCGACACTGCCTTGTAGTGTACCAACTGTGGCTTATTGTTTACGAAACGCGCTACATTATCCGCCCACCAACTCCGAACGCTGCTTTTGAAACAAAATTATTGAGAAAATATTACACTTTTAGTTACGATTTTGAGAAATGCAATTTAAAGAACAATAAACTATAGAATGTACCTCAGACGAGATTCATGTCACAAGCTACTGCGGATGTCGCAGCGAACAACACGAGAAGCTCTAAGTGTCACTCAAATTATGAGTCTGAGTGAGTCCTCTAAGTGGGGCATTACTGAGTGGCCGATTATCAGTGAGGCAATATGAATGAATACTTTAAAATGGCGTGTTGAAACCGCGGAGTATGAATACATGTGAAATGCAGCAACGTAGCGCTCCGAGCGGACGTCGGTCGGGCCGCTCGTGCCACGCTCGGCTACCATGCACTACAATACAATACAATACAATACAATACAATACAATACAATAACTGTTGCACCGAGCGACGTCACGTCTTATTCTCTATTAATTGATTGATAGATAGAAAGCTTCCGATAACAAATGAGATGCCTTTGTAGTAACCACCCGGCTGGCTACCAGTAGAGCCCTGTAGAGGTAGTTCCCTTCTAGGCATTGCTATTGTCTGCGGTCGGCGTACACACTTACCATCAGGTGACCCGCCTGTGTGCTTGCTACACTGAATAGAAAGCTAGTGATATCTATGGTGCAGTCTACAAGGCTATGGTAACCGCTTACAATCAGGTGGGCCGTACCTGTCTTATGCCACTTTAGTACATTAAAAAATACACCAAATAATCCGGAGAATGTCAAAGTTTAAATATGCACGTAGCCCTCAGTAGATGTTATTCGGGTGTGGTTCATTATGTAAGTGTTCCGTATCAAGAGTGCATCTTTATCATTGTGCAATCCGCCCGCTCCCGCCCGCTCCCGCCCGCCCCCGCCCGCCCCCGCCCGCCCCCGCACGCCCCCGCACGCCCCCGCGCCCGCTCCTCCTGCGAGCTTTAGGTAAAGATACACCGATCGATCTGTTACATACTGCCACCTAAGTATGAACATTACAAGCTGGAGATACTTATTCACCAGTTATTATGTTCTTGAGACAATAAGATTATTTTTGTATAAATTATATAAACATTGACCTATCGTCAATGTCTCTGCTGTACATGATGTGTCACATCACATCCCCGGCAAGTGCAAGTACAGCCTGTACAGCCTGTACAGGCTGTACAGGCTGTACTGCATAAACTCAAATATATCTTAACTCATACGAGTATTACTGTACTCATCCTAATACTATGGACCTACTGTCCTTTGCTATTGGAAACTTTTCAATATAAACTCTTTCTATCCTGACTATATCTTTAGTGAAAACTCAAAGCTCATGTTAGAAACGAATTATACTCACTAGAAAATGTAATCTAAAATCAATTTAAATTTTAGTTAAATTGAATCATAGACAATTAAACCATTGTTAGAAAAAGAAACTAAAACAGAAAGCTCAATTAATTTCAGTACAATATTTTGGCAAGTTGGCTGCCATTAAAATACCACTTATACATTTAATTGCAAATAGTGCAGCGCAACCAACAATTACATGTCTTTTACAACGTTTTATATAACGGTTGCAGCATACGTTTCATTTACTCAATTCCGGTCTACCAGCACGAGGAGTGCCCCTTCCCTTAGAGAGTGATAGTCATCAAACAATGCATCGCCAGCCGCGAGGAACCGACGCTGGAGGTGGAGGAACAACACGGACAGACAACAAGTACCTAACTATACATTACATGAAGACGATTGTTTGGGCGACAGTTGCGAGGTAACCGGCTATTTGTCGGACCACATAACAATACACTACTTTCGCAAAATGTTGCGTCCCACAGCGCGCGCGGCCCGCGGGGTGGGGTGTAGGGGAGGGTAGGGGGGAGGGGACGTCATTAGTTTTATCATAATTGTTACATTACCGGCGACGCGATACTCATCTCTCATATTTAGGTGTAATTTTGGAAACAATGCACAACAATTATCTGATATAATTGACGCATTATGTGTTATTAAGATAATCATAATTTAACGCTAATACGTACGTGAAGTGCCTCTTGAGAACTGAATACCTGACAGTTGACACACATCACCGAGCGAGCCTTATTAAAGTAACTTCACAGTTTCGGTAGAGAGCTTTAAGCGGACACTATTGCGAAATATTTCGTTCACCATTTTTCAATGAATAATGATGAGGAAGCGATGAGATAACATACACCGTTAACGTTGCAATATACCATTATCTCACAGTAATGGTTAGTGGTCAGGAGGTCAGTGGGGGTCAGGGGGTGTCAATGGTGGGGACGTTGCGTCAGGAGGTCGCGGTCAGGTCACACATAGGGATGACGCGACTGAACACTTCCGAAGTGTAATCAGGATATTGCGTTAAATATGGCAAAAGGATCGTCCAACAAAATTTTACAAAGGCACTGTTTATCACGCCAAATCCTTGATTTGACATTTAATAAAAGAAGCTGACTTGATACGTCACTCGAGGTGTCTTCAACACGCAGTTGTTTAGGATGTATCGATAGAAGTAGAATGAGTGTTGAAATAGCGACGTAGTAGAGATTGTTCTACTTGTGCAGCGTGCAGCGTGCAGCGTGCAGCGTGCGTCGCACGTGAGAAGGGCGCGCCGCGTTAGGTATTTGCGTGACACACTCTCCGTCACGCTATTTGTTCCCCTCACTAACTATTGTTGCAAATTTTTACGATCTTCGTGACACCATTCTCTTTGTGATGGAATACCTTTTCCATTAGAACGAAATATTTTAACAAAATTCCATGATCTTTTGGAATTTAAACTTCTTTGTGGAAAAATGTTCAGATATTTAAGTAAGAAGTATATAATAAATTGAAGTGTTATGTTATAGGTACCTACTTGATAATTTGATATTGTGTATAACAATAATCAGCCGCCTCAGTTCTGTTTAATTGCTTTATTTACTAAATACAACCCATTCAAATACAGACAAATAAGTTTAAAATCAATACTACTACTTAGACAAGAAATAATGAAAGAACAGAGAATATATTTATAGGTACTATATACAAATATCGTGTTCAATGTTTGTCCGGGATCATTTCCGAATTACTACTCCGTACTTGATGAAACTTGGCACACATGTAGATCATATCCTGGAATAAAATATAGGATACTTTTTATCCCGGGAAAAGATAAGATCCCACGGGAACGCAGGTGAAATATAAGTTTTTAAGCTGTAAATAATAATTAGTTAGTTTCCCACTCCCCAAGTGTCCCCAAGTGTCCCCAAGTGTCCCCAAGTGTCCCCAACCCCCAGCTCTTCCAAGTCCACTAAACACACGCGATGTTATTATCCAAGTGAAGCCGCGCTATTAACTGAACATTTAAATTCACATCAATCAACTCTACTTACAATCGCAATTAATCTTGAGCAACAATCAATTAATATTAGCTCGTCCGTGACATGCTATGATATTATAAGTAAAAAGTGTAGATAGGTTACAATCCGAAAGCAGGAGGCTTAAAGTGTCTAATTAGTCTATCTTTGATCTGTGTCGCATCGCTGGCATCAACGGATGCACTTCGCGTACCGAGTGCAATTAAAAGTAAAAGTGAGCCAAAACAATCTAAAATACCATCGTGTGTTACGAGATATCGTAATTTAGTGTGCATATTACAATATTAAGTTATTTAAGTGTGCGTTAGAGTGCCGTTTCTCGACCATTTTTTAAGACCGAACGTTGTATAGGTAACCTATCTACATCTATTTACTTGTAATATCATTGCAAAATATATAGACCATATTATGTATAACAGCAGCCGCCGGTCACGTGCAGCGATGATTGAGAACAATCACTTGACACTGTCTGTACCTACGACGAGTATTAATTGTTGTACACAACTAATATAATTGCTGTACAGGTTGTACAACAATTGTACAATTAAAATTAATTGTCCTTTCAATTATAAACATTTGTTTAGTGTGGATAAGTGATTATGTTGCCTGCAGATCGAACACAAAGGCTAAAAGGAACTGACTCTCAAGTGCAGCTGTCGGAACACATCGGTAGATACTTGGCGACAGATTTTCAACTTGAGTGTAGTTGCCGGCAAGTCGACGACCGTACCGTACCACCGATATCCTCATGATGTCTTCCTTCATCGAAACCAACTTAATACAATATCGATAAAATATATACAATCCATTAATTGTAATTAACATCAATCCACTAAAACTCGTATTCGAGAGTCCAAAGGAAATAGTTTGCAACATTAAATTAAGATTATAATCGATAGATATAATAACTGACCCCCTTCAATCCACTCCACTCCACTCCACTCCACTCCACTCCACTCCACTCCACTCCACTCCACTCCACTCCACTCCACTCCACTCCACTCCACTCCACTCCACTCCACTCCACTCCACTCCACTCCACTCCACTCCACTCCACTCCACTCCACTCCACTCCACTCCACTCCACTCCACTCCACTCCACTCCACTCCACTCCACTCCACTCCACTCCAGTCTATTCCACGTGTGACGGGAATAATTAATTACATTAGCAGAGCTGCTAGATAAAAACATTTATATCCGCATGAATGTAAACTTACATTTCACCATCGGAACAACTTTACGAAATAATCCATTGATTTGTCCACGTCGAAGATAATCGAATGAGTTTCGATATGAATGATCGCGTTGCGATAGGTTTGCCTAATATAATAAATGGAATCATTTGAATGTCCATCAGGGCTACTCAACTCAATAGGTATTGTGGCCATTTATTACTGATTTGCGAAACTTTGTGGGACTTTTAAATGAATGTTGTCGACATAACACATCACTAAAAGATTAACTATTTCCAAAAATGTTATTTGCATAACTTTAACTAGGATTAAGCAAGTTGTGATGAAACTTAACGTTAATTTAAAATTTAAATTAATATTTTATTATACCCATAAATATAGGTACATGAACTCGTAAATTATACCCACTACACTATGTAAAGACTTGGACTGAAAATCAGCCGACATTTTATTTTTAAAATTACATGTTCAATTGAGATGTGAAACCGAATCGAATGTGGTTCGAATGAACCCCCCTGAAGTCTTTGAAACCCGAGCCAAATGAGATTTAACATGAATCAACAGATTGCAGTCTGTGGATATGAGTATGTGCACTATGGTGCATTCTATAAAAGCTCAAATAGTGTGAACCGCAGTGTTAATAACTGACAGGTAAGTACATTCTAAAAAATGACCATAACTGTTGCGTTGCGTTGCAAGTTACAACACGCTCATTACAAGTGGGTAGGTAGGTACATACATAAGTAGATATATATATATATCTAACTACATATGTATGGTTAAATTGTTTAAATTGCGCAGTGCCCTTGCATTGTCCACATTATTTGATTAAATTCATAATTGTATAAATTCCGGTTTTTCTCCATATTTAAAACAATATTTTGGGGACATTGAACATGTTGAAATGAATGTCGTTAGTTAATATTTAATGATATACATGAACGATGGGCGGGCATCAACTCCTCCTATTACAAATATCATCAACTTTGTATAAATGAAGACACATTGAGAGCGAATTAATTTATTGTACCTAATTGTTTAAGCAATGTTGAGTAGATGCAATCCTACCACTATTCTACGTAATCCGTGTCTAACTGCTGAAATATTTGTGAGACAACATTTCCGCGTACGTACCCAAAGTATAAACGTAAGTAAGTACCAAACCTACTTATGAATTACTTACTTAATACAAATAACAAGTTAAAGATTTTATCAAATGTCATAATCTCGCATATTCCTTCGGAGTGAACTTGTTTTGTTATAAATTGCGACATATCTTGCGAAATAATGAAAGGACTCAAGAGTGACTCCATCGCGGCTTCGAGGTAAACGACAATATGTTTATATCGATATCGTGTGAGGCTATGAAACGGTGGACAGCCAGGCCGCGGCGTCGGGCGAGTCTCCGTCTCCGTCTCCGTCTCCGTACCGTATGTAGGTAAACAATAAGTGTTAAAAGGATCGCGAGTGCTTTACCGTGTTCCGTGCCTGCGCCTACGCCGCTGCAGCTGTTACCCAACAACCGCGGACCGCGCTTCATGCCCTGCATACATAACGATACATTTTCTCCACAAATGACACACTACACACTACACCAGCATCAGACACGAGTGCGTGTTCGGTACCGAGCCGGTGTGAACCGCTTTTTAAATGTATTTATCGTAACGGCTGCACCTCCGTCATGTTTGAAGTACGCTACATTTACTAAACCTCCTCGAAACGAGGCGATTGAACTAGATAAACAACGAATCTGAAAGTGAAACCTAGCGTGCTTCCTACATGTGGTCGAGGAGCGAGGGAGCCCCGGGAGCTGAGTACTGACCGTTCCTTACCTTCCCCCCGCAGGTGCCAATAGAGAGTTTGAAACGGAGAGAAGGATACGGAATCAGCAGCAGCTAGTGCAAGGAACGTTAACAAGTGACAAGATGAGGACAGCGGTGTACTTGGTGTGTATGATGGGTGCATTGTGGGCGAGCAGCGCGGCGCCCGCGCCCGAGCCCCAGCCCGGCCCCGGCCCTGCCGCCATCGACGACAACACGCCGGAGATCATCGAGATCATCGCGCCCGCCGCCAGCGCACAGGTACCGCCGATTTTCTACCCCGAGTACGGCCACGCCACTCGTAACGTAGACTTACTTATCATAAATAATATTAATTACATTGAATACGATTGTTGCAAAGACCAAACGGTCGACGGGTCACCACTCACCCCTCACCCGTGGGGAGTGGCCACGCTGCAGACGTCGACGTCGCACGTCTCTTGGTTGCGTGTTCCTAATGAGTCGCGATTCATCAATAAAATAATTACGTAATTGCGTGTCTATATTACTTGGAGGCTCATTTGTGTACACTAATGATAATGAGTGGCTTCTCGTTTGGAGCACGCATCGAGGTTACGACCCTTTTAACATTCCGCGGGTCGAGCGGAGACCCTGCACTGCACCTGCGGTCAGCTCCATCTAACAATACCTAAGCTTTGCGTAACCTACCGACGCGAGTAGCATGCGGCCCGCAGTGACCTAGCCTACTGCTGCGGCCCGCACCGACTGCTGCTGACTAAACATGTCGGAGGCCATCCTAACGATACCCTATACATATATATAACACGTGTGTGTGTCACGCACCTTGGGCGAACAAGGACGCGTATAGACACGCACACACTGAGTACACAAGGTATGTCTGTGATGTTGCAGGAGACGCTGTCCACGCTGAACCTCGGCGCGCCCGGCTCCGAGCTGAGCGAGCGCAACAAGAGAACCATCGGCATCCTGCGACAACTGTTCCCCACTCTCACGCAGGTAGTACGAGACATACATACATACATACATACTGGAGTCTAGAGATGTTATAACACCTGAACGAAACAAAGAATCCCATTCAGGGCCGGATTTAAGGGAGGGCAAACGGGGCAACTTCCCGGGGCCTCCACATGAGGGGCCCATAAATAGGGCTAGGCTGGCCTTTGTTGCCCCAGGGCTTCCACGCCTCTAAATCTGACCCTGATCCCATCGTGCATCGGTTGGAAATCTACGATAAATTTTTAAATAATTTTTCAATCATTCCACCGATCAACTCATGGGCTACTTGTATAAATTCAATATGCGTTAGAAGTTAATTTGATCGTAGCAACTAACCTAATAGATTGATTACTGCAACATTCTTTCACAGGCTATAATAGCGGATGCGTGTGTGTGAGTGTGTGTGTGTGTGAGTGTGTATGTGTGTGAGAGAGGTGAGACGGAGCCTAGAGTCCTAAGGGCAGTGTATGTTCTAGATTATCGAACAGAAGGTACAGCAGATAACGAGCATGGTGTTGCAAACTTTCGGGCCGGTGGTACTGAGGGCCTTCCTCGGCAACCGCAACGGAGGTGGCAACACCGGCGGCGGCAGCGGCACCGTCGAGCTCGATGACGACGACGACGACGACGACGACGATGACGACCGCTCGCTGACGAGCACCAGCACCGTCAGCACCGTCAGCACCACCACTGTGGCCGAGAGAAGAAAGCGATCGTTGTTCCTTCTGCCGGTATGGCCGTGTCATTATCGCGCACTAACAGCCTGCCAAGGGACGGCAGTGCGGGCGCGCGCAGACCGCAAGCCTCCATCGTCATCGTCATACATCACCAGCGTCACCTTCATCGTCATCGTCACACTCATACCACCGACACCGTCATCGTCACCCGCCCCGAGCTGCATGCGCTGACGAGTGTGCTTGTGTTACAGAACGCCATTGTGGACGAGAACCAGCTGCTGTCGGGCGCGGAGTCCCAGCAGGCGGAGGTACGTGTCGCGTTCGGCGATGGTGAGGGTCAGGGACAGGGTCAGGTGCAGGTGGCGCCCGCAGACGACCAGCAGACCGCCGCGCAAACCAACTCGGCAACCATCGACGAGATCACGCTCGACGATTCTGATAGCAGCGAAGAAAACAGAAATAAGAGGTATGATTCTAATATTTTGTTAACAATAATAATAAATCGTCGTCTCATGCATTTTTTACAAGTTTCGTAGTAATCTTTTTTTTTCTAATTTTAATTTTATTCCGGTGTTTCTAGTCGATTTCTGTGTTTAATTATTTCTTGAACACGAATTTTGTTTTAATTTCTGTAACAATTGTGGAAATTACAATACAATCTGTAGGAGCATGTCCCTATTAACATGTTTAATAATGTTAATAACAACAGTCAGTAGAGCATTCAGTTTATGAATATAACAATGTCTCGATCATTAGCTCGGTTGCGTGGTCACCCCACTTGTGATCACATCACCTGCCCACTGCAGTGCTGGTACTGCTGGTGCAATACCCACTACCCGCAGTGAGCGCTGAGCGGCATCGGTATACAGTTGGTTGGTACCCACAGTAGGGAATGTATGCAAGTGTGAGGGTGCGACGCTGGCGCTGGCTCGCCGAACAATGGGTCGGCACTCGGCAGCGAGAGCGCTATTGTACGTTTTTGCGATAGTTTCAATTCGCACGATTCGATTTCGTTTGATTTCGTGCAGCTAGAAACGCATTAGGTCATGTAACGGTGGCGTGTTGGATGGATTCCACGTTAGCGCATGCGCTTCGAGCGAGACTCACTTGTGTGGTGCACTGTTCCAGGTTCCTAAGCTTCGGCGGCTCGAGCGGCGGCGCCGGCGGCGGCTCCGGGAACTTCCTATTCGACATCGTCAGGGTATGTACCTAGAGCCGCGCGACACGCGACACGCGACACGCAACTAGTGCTCAAACTGACATTTACTACACTACTATCCTTCCATACTTCTTTCTATATCTTCTATGCAACCTTTAGTTTCAGTTCAACTCCTCCGCTCTCAATATAAATACGTACGCTGTATGTACTTAAGTATCATTCATTACCACCACATTACAAAACATACAATAAAACTACGTTTAATATATTACGAAGTATAGGTACTTTCACTAGACGAGACGAGCCTTATGTAACCATGGGTTTGTTGGACCCACTTTTTGGTGGTTATCGATAGTAGGTTAGTGTGAGTATGGCACAAAAAAAGGAGGTCGGAGTCATAACACGTACGTGCTGTGTGTGTGTGTGTGTGAGTGTGTGCGCCGGCGACTGAGCGTGTGTGCGTGTGACGTTGGTTGCAGCGGCCGGCGGAGGCGGTGGCTCGCGCGGCTGGCTCGGCGTTCCGTCTGTTCGCGGGCACCGACTCACTGAACGTGGGCCTCACCGCCTCGCATACCGCCACACTGGACCCTAACGACCCACAAGTACACACACACTACAACTTACTACATACCAGTACCAACCAACATAATATGCACATTATTAGAGCGAACACACCAGTAGTTCGGACTCGCTGATGCCATGCGCCTGGGACGCGCTCGCTCGGAGTCGGTTCGGTTCGCTTCGGTTCGGTTCGGTTCGGTAGAACGAGACGCTAGAACTAGATGTAGAGTGTAGCGGGTTGTGTGATACGAGTTGGTCCAGCGACTCCAGGTCCAGCGACTGTATGTAAATATTGTAGTGAATCCTGCGCCATGCGCCATGCGCCATGCGCCACACCCACTCAAACAAACCTTATCCGTCTCCTTTTTTCCTTTTTCCGCTCAATTTTCTATTTTCTCTTCATCTGGCTGTATTGTATCTTAGTATTAGAGTATATGCACATTTTCTATAGCTTATTGCACGTTTTTTACCCTTAGTTTAGTTTAATTTAGATATACTAATGTTGAGTAAATGAAGATCTAACAAACTAATGTGAAGAATGTAGTTTGGGCAGAGGTTTCACCCTACTATTGTTAACTTCAGCTGCCGGAGTTAGAATGCCGAGCTACGGCTCTGCTATCCATTCGCTAAAACGCTCCCCCTTCCATCGCCATCTTTCCTTCTTTTTTCATCACTACTTTATGGAATACTTTTAATGACGGTGTTGCCATTTTTGAAATTGATACTTTTATTTAATTTAATCAATAAATTATTATTTTAAGATAAAGTAGCTCTAAAATCATACGATAAACATAAAAATCATGACATTCGGCCATCCGCCATCGTACAGTCTCCGGCGTACGATCAAACAACACAAAAACTGGGGTAAATGAAATGCAATAAGATATAAGTACTTAAGAATATTTTAAAAACTTTGTTTCAATTATTATTAATAATAAATATAATAAAAAGATACAATTTTATCGAATCATAATCATGACATTCGGTCTGCATAAAAATATATTTTAATAATCTGACTCTGTAAGTAGGCGAATCACTGGCACTGGAACTAAATCAGATCAAATAAGTTATAACATCAGAATCATGGCGATATGTGAAGTCAAACGAAAATCTCGCTCACTGTGCCAGCAGAGGTACATCGGCAACACAGCTTCAAGATCATTTGCTGTGGTGGAATAGACCCATTTGGCTCTCAAGATTTAACATTAACTTTGATACTGAGTAACCAGAATATTTCACAAATCAAGAGACGAAAAAAAAAATCAAAGGCAGTTAATGTCGTCACAAATCAAGAAAGAAACGACATTATAGAAACGCTGATTACAAGATTCAGTATTTTAAATCGTAGTAGCATGGCTACGTCAGAGTAGTCACTCTTAAATCAAAGAATGGCTTCATAAAACGTCCTATTAATCAACGATCTATTTTACCTACAGGGTGAGAAAATCATCAACAAACGCAATCAAATCAGTGCACTGAGCCAAAACGGCGTTACTCATTTAAATCCGCTATGATGGCGTTGCTCTTTTGAAAATAGTTTCAAATGCATCATGTTTGAATAATATGTCAGAGTTCAAAGATAGTCAAGTGATGTACTTTGATAAAATTTACAGCATGGGACTGATAAAAGATAACTGGAAAATACTTGCATATTACAACATGAACTCCAAGCAAGGCATAGCTGCATTGAATAAGACTAAGTATATAAAGCATCTAGATGAACAAAATATTCAATGCGAAGTCCTATGGTTTCAGTTACGTCATGGCTGTTCAGAGCTCGACTACTACGATCATAATATGTTGCAAAGTCAACATTCCGACGGCTCCTCCGGCGACCTCACCGGGGCCTTATCGACGGTGTTGGTTACGTCGCCAACCGCCTGTTCGGTTTATTTGATCAGAGTTTTACGGAACCGTATGAAATGGATGTCGAACTGCTTCGAACTAATCATACATCTATTATAGATCAGAATACAATGTCTTAAAAATAACTGAAAGGTTAATCGATAAGCAAACAAAGCTTAACAATCAGCATTTGATGAATTTAGATGCTACAACAAATGTTTTAAACAGGAACTTCAATAAAACTTCGACATGGATCTGTTTACATTAACAGCAAACAATATGCTACAAAACCTAAAGAGTACACAGAAGATGCTAGCAGATACCATCATTGACCTCTATCATGGTCGATTCAAACCTCATTTATTGTCTCCTGAACAACTAAAAAGAGAGCTAAGTACTATTGTTAAACATTTAGCACTGCCTATAGATGACATACAAAACAATCTCAGAAACATCTATCAGCTATTAACAGTGTAAACAACGACTTCAGAACAGTACCTACTGTCTTTTTGATATCAGGGTCCCTCTCGTGAGCCAGAATCGAATCGAACTTTATAGGTTTATACCTATACCTCAACAATCAGGAAATAACAAGATCAGAATTGTGGCAAGAACAGACTTCGTTGGTTTTAATTTACGGAAAGACTTCTATGTAATAATGATAAAATTCGATCTGGAGTCGTGTTTAGACAGCAGAGCTCAGGAACAGCTTTGTGCCGTTTACAGAAACCAACATACCACCTTAGAGAAGATAAAGATCTTTTTGAAATGAACTATCAAACCAATCAAAGTGTGAAACCAAGGTGGAGACATGTACTAATCAATGGATTAGAATGAGCAATACAAATAATTAATAGTAATAAATGTTTGCTGTAATCAGTGTCAAGGTTGAATCATGTGCGAGGATCAAGTTTCCGCACAACAATTGACTTTATCATTTCAAAAACATTCAATATACCTTGCTGGTACAGGCACACATAATTTTACCCATAGATATAGGTATAGCCATAGATATCGAGTCACGTACAAAATCCAAGCTAAATGCTATCCGCGTGAGTATACTTTTACAGCTACATTTGTTTAATAACAAAGGGAGAGAAATGTTTTAAAACAGTTTTAAGTTCAACCTAATTACAACCATAGCACCCAGTATTAAAGTCACAAATCTTCAAAATATTCTCTAATACTTTCTATCATTAGTCACATAAAACGAGCAAAGCAATAAACTACTCCTGGACTTTTTGGCGGGAACTTGCAGAGTGACGTTGCGTTTTCGTTTTATTTTCATTAAATTCGTGTATTTTGAGTTTTATTGAATAATCTCGGTGGTGTTTTATCCAATAATGATCAATCTAAGTGCACAAGTGAAGTGAAATGAAATGAAAGCGTGTATCGTGACTTTCCAGGTTGTCCCAAAAAGTCCGTGAATGTTTTAGTGGAACAACCGCCAATTTCACTAAAGCTTGACTGGACATGTATGGACGAGGACTGGACATTACAGTGAGTTTGATAATGTGACTATAACATAAAAGAAGAAATTGAAACTGAAGAAAATGTATGCGATTGAAAGACTTAGTATTGACTAAATACTAAAACTGTGAGAAATAGACCAAGACCATTTCAAATACTTTGACATTGGCAGAAATATCCTAAAAGGATGATTGCCAGCAACAAAAAAACTGTCCTGTCACTTAATAGAAAAAGACATAAGTTAAAGAACATTTAGTGTGAAATCAACCTTAAAGAGCAACAAATAAAGTATGTTTTCCCGTTATGTTGCCTTGAGAGCTACATCGTTTTGTTTCGTTTATTTTTTTCTTCTTCGAAGTTTGTGCGTGTGTTGGCGAGTTTGGCCAATCATTTGTAGCGTTGGTAGCGTGGTATAAAATATGTAATTTTGTTCAAAATTGTATATTATTTGTTAGTTTAAAGCTTAAAATATATCTTATTCTTTATGTTCTTACCGAAAGTAAGATACCCCGGCCGTTAAATTGCTTTTTCGAGCATTATTTTTGCAACTTTTGAATACACACTGCGGCATTGTGAGACGTGTTTATATTGGCTGTGTTCAAGCAAACTAAACAAAATAAGAGCTCACTTTTCAAGTGCGCTCTTATTTACCGAGACGTATATTTTTGTGCCGACCCTAAATCTATAGCTATTGTGGATCGAAGATTTTACCTCATACTTATAATTATAAGTCTATACTAAAACTGAATGTATAACAAATAATACATTATCTCTTACTTCATTATTCATGCGTGTCGCTCATTCTAATCTTAATCTCAAATTACAATCAATTTCTTCACAGTTTGTGATTATACCTATCATCATTATTACATTTATTTTTATTAAAAATCAAAACTCACTCAATCAGTCTAGGGTCCGGCATGGCACCAATGAACGTTTACAATTGACTCCACGTTCTTTTTTTTTTTTTATTCATTCGCAATTTCAAAAATATATAAGAAACATTTCCCAAATACAAAACAAAACATTCCAGTCACCCCACGTGGGATCCCATTGCAGAAACGAACACAGTTCCCGAGAAAGACCTTTTTCGACTTTAGCTAGCCTGAATTCGGGTGATGAGGATTGCTATTGACCTCAAACAAATTCAAATACCTTCGAACAAACACAATGTTTTAAAATAATAGATCCACTGCTCATGGTAGACACCCTGTGGTAGGCACTGGCAACCGTAAATTATTTACATTGAAAACTATAGTGTCAGGCTTTAACCACGTTTCAGTAAAACATAAAACATCAACTTTCATCACAGTATAAAGATATATTATACTGTGCTTTCATTTTGTTCAACAAGTTCAACATCATGTATTTTGCCAGAGAAGCGATTTATATTCTGATGCAATAAGGTGATATTCTGCCTATAGGCTTCTCTATTGTCAAAACTATATATTTAAATAATTAACCACAATAATATTATTAGTATGACTAAATAAAAGGCTGGGTCACTTCACCTACTGTTTGTTATACTCACTATAACCATATCAATATGATATGCTATCAATGTAGCCATCAAGTTAAAAAAAAAATCTTCTTTAGCGGCGTTGCGCACTTTTGGGATGGATAAAAAATGTTAAACTCGCATCACCGTCATTTTTAGGGATTTAATTCCACTAACAAACTTATTAGTGTCGAAAGATATAAAACTGGCATTAAGACAGGTCAACTTATTAATGTGTTATTTAAATACATAATATAACTATATTGTTTGTCAGTATAGTCAACTGACGCGGGGAAAGCACACAATATATCTTTCATTACCCCCAAAATATTTTTTTTTTTTTTTTTTAGGGACTCATAAACTATTAACTAGGTCTTTCCTATGTATATTTATGCCTTGACCAACTAATATAAAAATATTGGTATACCTACTTGTCCAATTTCATTTGAATAATTATAACAATCTGTATGAATGAAGCACCTGGCATACAATAATTAACCACTGGTTGTTTGGAATGGTTATTTAGAATTGAACCAAAATGAATAGGTATCTATTTTATCCGTAATAACTACTGTTTTATATTCAATTGAGAAAGAGCATACTTCAACAATGGCAAAGATTCCTCAGTAGGTAGTAATGTGTACTACAGCTACAAGTATGGTTATTAGAGAGTGACTCAAATCTATCCTCATTATATTTACACAGATCTAATAATTGAGTCGCAGCCAATATATGCTCTTTTATTTCTTTTTGTGAACTCGCATACTTGATTACCAAATCATTTAAGTAAAGCTCTTTATGCTGTAAGTCAGAGAGCAACCGCCGTGCACTCCACAATAAACCTTCAAACGCACACAATCCAGCAAGTCTAACCAGTTTCGCATAGGCTTTTATGTCTCAAACCTCAACGAATGTACACAATCACAATTAATTTCAACAGTGTCTCAATTGTGTCACGTACATTTATTTAAAAGAAAAACAACACACACATAATATTTAAATAAGTTATAAGTTTAAAAAAAACTTTTTATAAAAACAAGCTTTGGATTCAGAGTGACGTCACTTAATTTTTTTTGAGTCATTCTCAGCAAGCTCTTTCATTTGATACCCATTTTGTAGTATTGCATTAAAAAAATAATAGTCCGCTATCTTAGGTGTTCCGCCATGTTGGATGTAGAATGATGTCACAAGCTAACCATGCATTGTCATCTAAACTAAACGTGTATACAAAATTTCAGCTCAATCGGTTAAAGATATCTGCTTCAAAATTGAGTTGCAAGATTCACCCCGGAAAAACATACATACATTGCAAGCTAATATAAAGCTTGTAAAAAGAAACACGAGACGTGCTCTCGCGTCTACCGATTCTCAGCAGAACCACATTAACTCACATTTACGAACCACGATAAGTACTCTCACGTCTAGCGATTCTCAACAAAACCACATTAACGCAGAGCGACCACATTTATCGAATAACACAAATCTGATTACCACACAGGCTATTACCATACAGGATAGACAACACAAAAGCTATTGCCACACAGGCTATTGCCACACAGGCTATTGCGCCACACAGGCTATTGCGCCACACAGGCTATTGCGCCACACAGGCTATTGCGCCACACAGGCTATTGCGCCACACAGGCTATTGCGCCACACAGGCTATTGCGCCACACAGGCTATTGCGCCACACAGGCTATTGCGCCACACAGGCTATTGCGCCACACAGGCTATTGCGCCACACAGGCTATTGCGCCACACAGGCTATTGCGCCACACAGGCTATTACGCCACACAGGCTATTGCGCCACACAGGCTATTGCGCCACACAGGCTATTACGCCACACAGGCTATTGCGCCACACAGGCTATTACGCCACACAGGCTATTGCGCCACACAGGCTATTGCGCCACACAGGCTATTGCGCCACACAGGCTATTGCGCCACACAGGCTATTGCGCCACACAGGCTATTGCGCCACACAGGCTATTGCGCCACACAGGCTATTGCCACACAGGCTATTGCTACACAGGCTATTGCCACACAGGCTAGCCACACAGGCTGGTGCCACACGGGCCGGTGCCACACAGGCTTTTCTCACACATGGTTAATTTTACTACGAGCTTTCACACTAAACAAGTTAATCTAGCTGCACAACTCACGTCTACAACAGCACCACGCTCGCTCACGTGTGCGAAACCACCAGACGCGCTCTCACGTCAACAAGATAGTACAAAATAAAAAAAAATATCACTAGCAAGATATTAAAATGATGATAAAAGCTTAAAAATTATTTCAGTTGCCAAATATTGGGTTTAAGTATGAAATTGCCCATTTGTATGTGGAATTAAATAAAAAAACCATTTCCAATGTGTTGAACAAATAAAATTATTCAACACTAAACTCACTCACTAAATGCCACATGTTTAAAATAAAAGTTATGATTAGTTATAAATGGCAAATTTTGCTAACAAAAACAAGGAATCACTTATTAGAACCGTTTCAACCATGTAACGTTCTAGGAAGTTTTTCTTCATCACTTTTGTATTTTTCACAGGATTCGAACCAGCGAATAAAATGGTTGTACTATTTAAGATAATTAATTCTCTAATTCTCCTCGTGAAAGGGTTCACTAAACAATACATTATTCCACCCACCATTACGTTGCTGCTTTTTTTTTTAATTATTTTGAATAAAAAAATAATTTCAGCATATTGTTAAACGACAGTATTAAGATTATACAATATTGAAATAATTATAAGCGAAAGTAACGATTGACACCACATAGCAACGCGGTTTATTTCCAAGCATATGGCGGTACCTTTTAACTTTGGTCGTAACTATATTTGCAAGTTCTTGATATTATCGACGATGTAAAAGAATCTAACGCAATTTGTAAAATATCAATATATCGTTCATCAATTTGAGTGGAATAGTCTACATTGAACTTCAATTAACATTCTAACACATTTATATTTAAAAATAAGGAGGGTAGTGAAACTTACATGAAATAATTCTTGATGTGGGAGTAGATTACGAACACTTCTGATATGTTGAGTAAATGAAGATCTAACAAACTAATGTGAAGAATGTAGTTTGGGCAGAGGTTTCACCCTACTATTGTTAACTTCAGCTGCCGGAGTTAGAATGCCGAGCTACGGCTCTGCTATCCATTCGCTAAAACGCTCCCCCTTCCATCGCCATCTTTCCTTCTTTTTTCATCACTACTTTATGGAATACTTTTAATGACGGTGTTGCCATTTTTGAAATTGATACTTTTATTTAATTTAATCAATAAATTATTATTTTAAGATAAAGTAGCTCTAAAATCATACGATAAACATAAAAATCATGACACTAAAATACTTACTAAAATAGTAGTAATGGAAGTAGGTATGAGCATACCTAGTACGAGTAGATACTTACGTAGTATCATTTAAATAGCATAGTATTGTAGATAATGTACATAAATTAATATCTTTAGTACCTTTACTATACCTACTGCTACTCCCGCCCCCAGCTAAATTCTATCTTTTCTATTTAATGTCCTTTCTACCTGCCACTTTATATTAATTCCTATGTTCAATTAATTGTTTGTTTCTATCGAGGTCCCGTAAAACTAAATCTCGAAAAACCTGATATTAGATACTACTAATTAAAAAATAAATAGCAATTAATTCACAAGCAACTCAAAGACAACATTCTACAACAAAAAAACAGGACAATAACTTTCGTAATGAGGTACATCCAATCCATGAGGACTTTAGATATATCCAAAACAGTTTAATATTTTGATCAAATTCGACTTGGGTGGCATTTAGTAGGTATCTAGTTGGTTTTGGTTAGAACTCGTTAAGTGTTAAATAAATAGTAACATGTGTGTGTGTGTGTGTGTGTTGTGTTGCAGCTGGTGGCCGGGTCGTCGTCGGGCTCGTCGGGCGCGGAGAGCGGCGCCGAGGGTGAGGGCGAGGAGGCCGGCGCCGCCAAGGGAGACAACCTCACCGAGGGCGTGCCCGGACCCATCACGCGTCTCTTCATCATCGCCAACCGCGGCGTCGCCAACCTCATCCAGGACCTCATCCTGCGCATCGCGCAGACCTCCGAGAGGATAGTCAACTTCAAGGCGCGACTGATCACCTCCATCATTTAACGCGCCCGCGTTTAGAACAATATTGTAGTTGTAGGTCGTACCGTACGTTAGGTAGAGATACGAGTCCACTCGCTCGCTCAGTCCGGCCCCGGCCCCGGCCCCGGCCCATCTGTACTGTACACGGCCAACCACTAGTGTCCGTTCACCTAGCTAGTACATCCATCACGCACTATCAGAGTCAGTCGCCCCTCGCCCCTCGCCCCTCGCCGGACGCATCGTTTTATTTATTTCGGAATCTTCATGTTTGTAGAGTTTAAGCGACTTAAGTGTAAGTTTTGTATTGTCTGTCTGAGTTAGTGGTAGATAGTCATCATTCATCGCTCCTCATCGCTCCTCATCGCTCCTCATCGCTCCTCATCGCTCGCAAACCGTCCGCGTCGGCGATGGAGGCGAGCGGCGCCGCGGCGCTCGCTAGTGTAGTGTAGTGCCGTGCCGCTGGCGCGTGGACGTGGACGTGGACGTGGCGCCCACGTAGCCGTGGAGCGCGCCCCAGGTGGCGGCGGCGTGGCGCGGCCCGCTGCACGCTGCACGCCACTTGTTGGGCCGCCCGGCGCCGTCGCCTCTCCTGCTCAAGCTTTTTTATACCGCGATATTCTCGATTCGTTTTTATGTTTGTAAATATGTATTAGGTATAGCGGAATTTGTATAAAATAAATAAATAGTTAAATTATAATCATGTTTCTTTTCCACAATCCCCAAATAAAACAACCTCCAACGAGTTAGGTACAGTGGTACACTGAGTATTCATGATTGTTATACCTACCTATCTAGTTCAAGTCAGTTCAACTGATAGAACTCAATAGATATTATTATACTTATCTAAATGTATTCTGTAGATAAACAAACTAGTTTTTTTTGCAAATACATACTTAAATAGATAATAACCTACACCCAGTCCCAGGACAAACAGACATTTTCATACACGTCTGTTCTGGATGGGAATCGAACCCACGACCAAAAGTCTGTGCAGTCTGCGCAAATACGTCACACATCAATCAAAATGTTACGCATTTTTTTTAACGATACGGGCGTTTTTTTCCGGCTAGGGTACCCCTCCCCAACGCCCTGTTGAATATATCATAGGTACCGCGAAAAGGGAAGATCTTCCCAGGCTAGGTAAGTATCATTGCCCGGGGACTGGAGTTTAATATTTCTTATGAGAACTCGTATATATGCAAAGTGCTGAGAAAACTTTGCCAGCGCGATGTAGGAATTCCTGTGTCATATTGTCATTACGTCCATTTGTTGTGATGACGCGCTTCTATTACTTTTCGGTGACTCGACTCGCATGTAGCGCTGTTACTATAGCCGCTTCGGCCCCATAAGGAGCTTCGTTCCAAAAACCCACAGACTAAACTCACCATCGAAGTTTATTGGCGGATCTCTGTCAAAATCTATTCTACAATATGATATAATATAAATTTAAAACATAGAGACCATCACAATTGAATGCACTAAAGATTATAATACGATAACACGTATCATGAGTAGGTATTGAAGAAGGAGTCCACGAGTTTGGCAACACATCCGACATAACAGCGACGCCTCGCCGACACGGTGGAGGCGCGAGGGAAGCGCGGCCGCGGCGCCGGCGGCATCGACACCCGCTCCACCCGCTCCACCCGCTCCACCCGCTCCTCGGGGCACACGTGGCGCGGCTGCGGCGGTGGCGCGGGCTTCGCATACAGTTGCACCTGCACAGGGTACTGCAACATGGCGGGTATCCGCGCCCGCGCCGCCGCCGCTGGGTAAACAGCACAAGTAGCACGCATCATTACGACTAATTAAAAGTGTTGAGATTAAACTTTGACCACCTCTCTAGAGAAAAACAACAAAATTTTATTTCTTTGTAAACAAACATTGATTGAGAAAAAAAAATAAGTAAAAATAGATATTAAAACATTTTATATGTGATGACTTTTCATTGTTTACGTCAAATACCTACATTTCGTTTCTTTTCTCCATGCACAGAAATGTAAGTAGATAAAATCATACTTTTACTTAGGACTTTTTTTGTGTCGCAATATTGGTGGAACTTGGTAGAATTTAATATTTCTAAAAATATTTCAAATGCCTCATCATAGATCATAGATCTCATTGGTAACTCGTCGAATGGAGGTTTAATACTCAAAGGTCGAATGCCTCGATCGTGGGTACGAATCCTACGATGAACTTTAGCTTTCGTAAAGGAAAACATCGTGAGGAAACCATAGCCCGATATTATTACTGCCTTACCTATCTCCAAAGCCGACCTCAAGTTCAAAATGTGTCGCCTAGCAGGTGCAGGGTGCAGATCTGGCCGTTGCACTTGAGGGCAGTCTGTTGAGGGCTATAAGTAGGTAGTATAGGTAAATGGTTGGCAGCACATTGGGTGGTTGGACCATAGCCTCAATTAACGGTAATAACTGAACATCAGCTGACCCCTACGGTGACAAGTCTGACCTGCTCAGCTTGTGAGACTTTTAACGAACACAACTCTTTATGCACTACTATAATTGTACGGTACTGACGTTATTCCAATACAACTTCTCCAAAAATAATTTGTTTCTTCAATAAATTACTGTACAATTTCGTATTCGTTTCTATTTCGTATTCGTTCTCGTAGCAAAAGTGTGAACATAGCGCTCTCCATAGTTCTCTGAGGGATCTTGAGCCTTCTTATGAGGCCGCTCAGGATCGGTGGACGTGGAAAACTTTGGCGGAGGCCTATGTTCAGCAGTGGATGTCTTTCGGTTGAAGTGATGATGATTATTAGGTATTCTATAAAAATCCTGAATTCCATTGTTGCCGATAACAGTAACCAAACACTGTTTTAAAATTGCATTTTATACACGACATATTCGAATACCACTTAAGGCGATTTTAAGGCGATGATAGCTCAGTGGTAGTGACGTCAGATACCCCGATGCAGGTCGTGGGTTCAAATCCCGCAATGAGCTTGAGCTTTCAGTGAAGGAAAATATCGTGAGGAAACCATAGCACGATGGTAGGGTCCTATGTCCTTGGGTGGCTGTTCTATTAAAACTCTTCATAGTCTTTTAAGAAAAACTGAAAAGTCATGATACCTAGGTACACGCTTTCATTTCATTTTACTTCACTGATGCACTTTGATTAAACTTTATTGCACAAAACGTAAAATACCTACACGATTTTAATGAATATGAAATCGCAACGGCACTTCGCATGTTCCCGCCAAAAAGTCGCAACTAGTGTTAGTAACAAACTGAAGATAATTAAATTCTACCAAATCGTGGTAGGTTTTTGTTTCCAACTTATAAACAATTTTTATTTACGGAGGGCAAGATATGTCGAGACGTCAAGTGTCAACGTCATAAAATTTTATTTGTGTTTCGTTTCATCTCTTTTCTTCCAAAAAAATACAGGTTTAGCGTTGTAATTTTGTTGTCTTTTTCGTACTTATATATTTTTTAATATAGCTATCTTGCTGCCATTGAAAATGAGAATTTAACAAATAAAGTTGCATGCTGATTGACATTTAATTTGTCAATTGTCATCCCTCCTCCTACCCAAATTCAAAATATTAAAATTCGCAAAATGATTTGAAAGTAAAGAAATAGAAAATCAAAAACTGCAAAGCAATGGCATTGTACGAAGGAATAGCTCTTATTCAAGAGAAGCAAGCTGTAGTATTGGATCTCGGTACTGATTACACCAAGTAAGTTTAAGACATACTTCATAGATGAACTCATCATGATCATCCATTAATAATGCTTGCTTTGATGATCGTAATTGACAAGCAGTAACTTCTACATTCGATTGGAAGGTTACTCTCATTCTCAGGTTTATATTTCTCTGTTATCACTAACATACAATATAATAAACAGGTAGGTTACTATACGACAAAAATTATCGCATAGGGTACGTTTCCAGGTTTGGTTTCACGGGTGAGGCCGCGCCGCGCTGCATCATCAGGTCAGAGTTCTGGTGCGAAGTGGACCGTTGCATGAAGCGAGTACACGATTATGAGAATGATGAAGAACTGTATGTCAACTTGGTACAAATGCTGCATCTACTGTACTTTAGGTAAGTATTGATGCTTCTGTTTTCATTTTATGAAACCTTTTTGGCTTTACATGCTCCTAGCTTGTCAGTGTTTATTACTTTCAAACTAAAATACTCTTAGTTCGTGAATGAACCTCGTTTTAGATATAAAATAAATACAAATAATTATTACATCTGCAGCTTGTGATGTGAGTTTCTAATCCAGACTACAGTAGGCTATCTAGGTACCCTAGGATGAAATTGGTATAATGTTTCAATGTTGGCAGGCATGTACTGGTGAATCCAAAGGAGCGTAAAGTGATAGTAGTGGAGTCACTCCTCACACCCACAAGGTTCAGAGAAACACTTGCTAAAGTGCTGTTTATACACTTTGAGGTAACACTTTGCTTAATATTGTCAATGTTATTACATAAATATTATGCTCTGCTCTCATTTTAATAGTTCCAACTAAATTAATAACTTCTTGATGGAATTATTCATCTGTTTTTCACTCATTTCGGGTTTGATTTAAAAAGTATATCTATATCCTACCCAAAAGTTAAAAGCATCCCTTTAAAAAAGTTTGTTTTGCCAGTCGAGCCAAGCCAACTGATAGAATACCTTCCAATTGCAATACTACTTTACATCTAACTAATATATAATATAATGTAGGTGTCAGGAGTGGTTTGGGCAGACAGTCCAAGGCTGTGTGCGCTCACTCTGGGTACTCCCATCGCTCTGATTGTGTCCATTGGTGCCAAGGAAGCTGAAGTCACTGCAGGTAACTAATATATAATATAATGTAGGTGTCAGGAGTGGTTTGGGCAGACAGTCCAAGGCTGTGTGCACTCACTCTGGGTACTCCCATCGCTCTGATTGTGTCCATTGGTGCCAAGGAAGCTGAAGTCACTGCAGGTAACTAATATATAATATAATGTAGGTGTCAGGAGTGGTTTGGGCAGACAGTCCAAGGCTGTGTGCACTCACTCTGGGTACTCCCATCGCTCTGATTGTGTCCATTGGTGCCAAGGAAGCTGAAGTCACTGCAGGTAACTAATATATAATATAATGTAGGTGTCTGGATGGAAATCGATCGGAAACATTCACATTCACCGGATCTAATGGCTGAAGCGGTGGTGAATATTATAAAATGTAAAATTGATGCGTGCTTTCCTTTAAAGCCTATACATGCAACAAACAAAAAATCTACTTGGGTAACCGAAAATATTATTAATTTAAATTCTTTACTATTTGATATGCAAGAAATGAAGTTAAAATTTCCATATAATCACAATTTACTATTACAAATTACTGAATATACAATTAAATATGACGAATTACTCAGGAGTGAAAGAAGTAATTATTACTGTAAGTTTAATCAATAATTCCAATAATATAATTAAATCAATGTGGGAGGTGGTTAATTCTGAATCTGGCAGGTCAACGAGACACTGTGACTATACTGAATTGCTGACGAGACCCGATGGGTCGAAATTCCCCAGCAAAAAGGATACTGTCGATGCCGTAAATGCGCACTTTGTGAGTGCAGCGGGTAAGTGTGGCGCGCCCCCTGCTGACATAGTAGCAGCAATGAACGCGCTGGCGTCGACGAGACCACCAGCGGATCGTGCCCTCAGGATTAGACCGTTTAGTGCACCCGAGGTTTTCAGGATTCTTACAACTGGAGTTGCGCATAAAAAATCGAAAGATATGTATGACATATCGATCGCATTGCTGTACGCTGCAGCCGGACCGTTGGCACACATCCTTTCCTGTCTATATAATATCTGCAGTAAAGCAGGTAAATATCCCCTTGCTTTAAAGCAAGTCAGGGTCTCCCCTTTGTATAAGGGAAAAGGTAAGCAGGAGGAAATAAATAGCTACAGACCAGTCTCAATAATTCCAGCCGTAGCCAAAATCTTCGAACATGGCATAAGCACTCGACTTACCGAATTCTTGACAGAGAGTGAGTCCTTGAGTGATAGGCAGTATGCATACCGAAAAGGGCGCTCGACCACCTCTTTAGCTAGGGAAGTGATTCGACGAATACTAGAGGCTCGCGAGAGTAACCAACAAGTCGCAGTTATTTTTTGTGACCTCTCCAAGGCCTTCGACGTCGCTGATCATAAAGTGTTGGCCGGGAAAATGAAGTATTATGGTGTCGATGGACCTGCACTCAAGCTAATGGTTGACTTTATGACAAATCGACATCAGGTGGTCGTAGGAAATCGGGGTTCAGTGAAATCGCAGCCGCTTGAAACAGTAATTGGAGTAGCACAGGGCTCATCACTATCTAACATAATGTTCACTATCCTTCTCAACGACTTGCCTGAACATATTCGTGAAGCCCACATACTGATGTATGCTGATGATGTCGCCGCAATTGTGACTGCCCCATCAACAGACCAACTGGAGCGGAAACTCTGTCACGTGGCACGTGACCTAAGTGAGTGGTTTAGAGTCAACGGATTAATTCTGAACACGACCAAAACCCATTTCATCCATTTCAGCCTGTCAGGTCGCACATATAATCCCCTCGAGGTGAAAGTCGGGAATGTTGAAATAGACCAGATAAAAACTACCACATTTCTAGGTTTTATCCTTGATAGCGGGCTTACGTGGGAAGGTCACATTGACAATCTCTGTGATAGGATTGGTCGTGCCTGTTTTGCATTGTGGCGCGTATCTGCAATACTGCCCCACAGTATGGTCCGAAACTGCTACTTCGCATCTGTGCACTCCCTGATACAATATGGCATCGAGCTCTGGGGACGTGCTGCTGATTGGGAGCGTGTCTTCCGAATGCAAAAGAGAGCAGTGAGAGCCATAGCGCGAGTGCCACAAGAAACTTCTGCACTAGCATTGTTTCGGACCATGAAGATACTAACGGTCCCATCGCTGGTGTGCTTTCAGGCAGCGTTGTACGCGAGAGATAACCTCGACCAGTACTCGAGGCTCGGAGATAGGTATGGGTCCGGCGCACGGTATAGGCACAGACTGCGAGCTGTCCCGCGGCGACTTACTAAGACGTCTAAGCTAGTGCACGTGATGGCGCCGGCGGTCTATAACCGGCTGCCAGATAAAATTCTGGATGCTTCCTCTAGGCCATTATTTAAAGTTAAATTGAAAAACTGGCTGGTTGAGCAGGCATTTTATAAATTTGACGATATGATTAACTAATTGGTATATTTTTGACACAGATCGGCTTAATACAATTTTTTATTTTTATTAGTATTTATTAATATTATTAGTAGTATGTTAGTTGATTATTGTATTCGTACAATGTGATCATATATTTTTATTTTTGAAATTGTAATTTTATGACTTGTAACTTGCTGTTGCCAATAAAGAACTATGAACTATGAACTATGTCAGGAGTGGTTTGGGCAGACAGTCCAAGGCTGTGTGCGCTCACTCTGGGTACTCCCATCACTCTGATTGTGTCCATTGGTACCAAGGAAGCTGAAGTCACTGCAGGTAACTAATATATAATATAATGTAGGTGTCAGGAGTGGTTTGGGCAGACAGTCCAAGGCTGTGTGCGCTCACTCTGGGTACTCCCATCGCTCTGATTGTGTCCATTGGTGCCAAGGAAGCTGAAGTCACTGCATGTAACTAATATTTATGTCCAGCCAGTTGTTGTCTCTGATCTAATGTTTTCTTTTATTCAATATATTAACATATTTATGCCTATACCTGACAAGTTTGAAGTCCAAAAAATGAAGATTGTGAATGTTTATCAAGAACTTCCTTTAAGTTAACAGTGGAAATGTTATGAACAGACAGACTGACATTTGCTTATATACTCGTAATAGTAATAATAGTGGTGACAAATCACATAACATATGGTGTTTTCTATAAAATATTGTAACTAGTGTGTTGTGTTGTATTGTAGTGGTGCACGGGTGCGTGGTGCTGAAGGCACTCCAGTCGGTCCCGCTGGGCGCGCACGCCGTACACCACGAGCTCAGCCGCCTGCTCGACCAAGACAACGGGGAACAGCTGCACCTGCCTGAACATGTTCTCGAGGATATCAAAGGTAATATAAGGATATTTGTGTGCATAGCCATGGCGAGTTCACAGTTTGTATACATTTCAACAAATTGTATACATTACAACAAAAATAATAAAAAAATTATACAAAATTTGATATGATACAAAACAAAATAAAAACGAATAAAAAAAAACGATAAGAGTAAAAATAAAAAAATAGATTATATTGCCACAAAACGGTCCCAGCTCAGCATAGTGCTAGTTTTTATAAACTAACGCTGCTCTTCCGTTGGGACCTGAACGTGAGCGAGACGTCACCAACAGACAAACCATGGGACCATATTATGGTTGTGCGTAAAGAAAGTCCCAGAATATTTATATATTATTAGTTGATAAATGTCTTCCAGTCTACCGACATTTGTAAGGAATGGCTAAAAGTACGAAGTATTAGCCATAGTTGGGAATCAGACAAGTTTATTTTTTAATAACCCAGTGAAAACATGCTTCGTGGGCTCCCTGGAGCGCGCGCAGCAGTGGGAGAGGGCGGCCCCCCCGGACCCCTCGCGGGACGTGCTCTACCCGGTGACGTCGGTGGTGCGTGCGAGCGGGACGGTTCGAGTGTCGGGCTACACGCGCGAGCGAGCCGCAGAGGTGATGTTCGTGAGGGACAACGAGATGTCCTCGCTGCCCGATGCCGTACTGCAGTGTATCATGCAGGTACTACTACTATACTGTACATACGAAATACGAATACAACTCAACAGGTGACATTCTGTTTTCTATACATTTGTTATTAAAAATTATGAGTTCTGTTATTTCTGTACATTTGTATATTATTAGTAATCAGAATTTTTAATGCTACATACTTCTAAATATCATATTTGCATAAAATGTGAATTACAACTGAGACGTACTACTGTACGCTAGAGTAGAAGCACAGAGGACGAATTCCTTATTCTATGGTTTGATAAAATGTGAATAAAGTCTTAAATTTGTAATATTTATTTGTCTGATCGCATTACAGTGTCCAATCGACGTTCGCGGGGCCCTTGCGGGTAACATCCTGGTGTGCGGCGGTGGGGCCTCGCTGCCGGGGCTGCGGCCCCGCCTCGCCGCCGAGCTCAGGGGCCCCGCGTTCACTCAACAGGACCCCTACCGGTACGTGTACACTACACAAGCTCTTTAACTCTATGCCATCAACGTGCATAGAACACTGAAAGAATTTTGATAATTCTCTGGAGTTCGGAGGTGACAATGGTGTTCCACATTAAAATCCGCTACATCCGATCAAAAATTTGGTAATATTGGCGCAAAGTAAAACTAAAACTAAAAGGTGTAATACTAGGAATATTTGTGTCACTTGGCAGGTCCCGTCTCCACGTGCGGACGTTCAAGTTTCACTCGGCGCCTGCGCACTGCAACGCGACCGCCTGGCTGGGAGGGGCGCTCCTCGGCGCCGGCGGCGGGGCTGGGGGTCCGGGGGGGGCAGGTGTGGGGGCTGCGGGGGGCGTGGGTCGCGAGGGGTACGCGCGCCGCCGCCGACTCGCCGACTGGGTGTGCTTGCTGGACAACACGCCGCCCGACCACCCACACCGGCGAGACCTCGACCTCTGATGCTACACCTATACCGATCTACTCTACCCTGTCGACACCGACATCCGACATACACATCAATGACCAAGTTCCAAGTCGCCAAATTCAACATTAATTCCATAGCAAATGCGAAGATTGTCTCGTCTAGTTGTAGTTGCGGCAGTGGTAGACACTAATGTCTGTTAAGCACACCCCTACGTATAAAATGTAGGTACTATTATATAAGCAAAATAAATTATTAATTTTAAATGATATCCCTTATTTGACAACATACATAAGATCCTTATGGAGGAGCGAGGTGTTGGACTCCATGGATGAGGGAAGATCTTCAAACGGTCTAGATCATCGTGTCTGGGGGATCTCGGTCCAACTGTAGATAACAACAACTGTTGGAGTCGTGTGAACATGTGAGTATGTTATACAGGGTATCCGGTATCCACCTGTCAAGGACAAAAAAACCGGTCAAGTATGAGTAATGGAGTCTCATGGTTTTTTAACAAAAAAAAAACGATATGTTTATATTTGAGTTGATTAAATGAATGGTAAATTGCGGTTTACGATTTATGACGTATTAAAAAAACTACTTACTAGATCTCGTTCAAACCAATTTTCGGTGGAACTTTGCATGGTAATGTACATCATTCTCTTATTTTAGAAGTTACAGGGGGGCACACATTTTACCACTTTGGAAGTGTCTCTCACGCAAACTATTCAGTTCAGAAAAAAAATTGAAACTTCAATATCATTTTTTAAGACCTATCCGTATGGGTTTGATGAAAAAAAAAATTATGAGTTTCAGTTCTAAGTATGGGGAACCCCCAAAATTTATTGGTTTTTTTATTTCTATTATTGTGTGAAAATCTTAATGCGGTTCACAGAGTACATCTACTTACCATGTTTCAACAGTATAGTTCTTAAGGTTTCGGAAAAAAGTGGCTGTGACAGGATCGGACAGACAAACAGACATGACGAATCTATAAGGGTTCCGTTTTTTGCCATTTTGCTACGGAACCCTAAAAATGACCTCGGTAAAATGATCACCATTTTTAAAATATTTAGATTTTTCTGATTTTAATTTTCGATGTTAAATATCTCGGTGAAAATGGTGACACTTTTACTAAGGTCATTTTTTAAACGCCACATTTCTTTTTTTCATGGCAACACTAATACAAAGAAATGTGGCGCTTCCAGAGCTAAGTTTTTATTTGACTGGTCAGGCTTAAAATGCTTTATTTCGAAGAAAATCTACAGACCTTTATTTAGTGAGTCTGAACCAACTACCGGAAACCCATGGTCTGTTCCTAATATTCCAACTTTAGAATTTATAACAACAATCGAGTTGGCAGCGCTGGTTTTTACAAACAAAACTTTACATTCTCTTTGTTACAAACTATATTTCAACTCGGCACACTTCACAGCTGACATTTTGGCAGGAACTTGCGAAGTGACGTTGCGTTTTCGTCTTATTTTCATTAAAATTTAATATTTTTAGTTTTATTGAATAAAATCGGTGGTGTTATTTCCAATAAAGATCAATCTTAAGTGCACCAGAGAAGTGGAATGGAATAAAAGCATGTATCGTGACTTTTCAGGTTGCCCAAAAAGTCCTTGGAAAGTTTTAGTGGAACGGCCACCAATTTCACTAAAACCTGACCGGACTTATACGCACAAGGACTCCACTTTATAGTAAATGTGATATAACGTGACTGTAACTTAAGTAATAATATTAAGACTGAAAATCTTTGAGCTGAAAATGTATGCGTCTGAAAGACTTTGTATCTATGGTCATAAACATGGACACACGGACTTTTTGAGACGTTTTGGCGGAAACTTGCAAAGTGACAGCGTTATCGTTTTATTTATTAAATTCGTGTATTTTGAGTGGCTGAATACTGAAAGATTTTGAGTTTTATTGAATAATATTGGTGGTGTTTTATCCAACAAAGATCAATCTAAGAGCACAAGTGAAGTGAAATTAAATCATGTTGTCCCAGCCTGTGAAAAGTTTTAGTGGAATAGCCGCCAATTTCACCAAAATCTAACCGGACTTGTACAGACGAGGACTAGCTAGACTTTCTTGTACAGTGAATGTAGAATGTAACATAAAAGAAGAATATTAAAACTGAAGAAAATCTATGCTGAAGAACTATGTATCTATGATCATGACTTAAAATTATAAAAAATAATCACGTTCATAACTTATTGTCAAATGCGAAACACATAACTATCAGTAATCTGTGATTCTCTTTGATCTGTGATTCGAAATTGTCATCCGTGTCATCGTCAGTCAGATAGTCTAAAAATAATAGTGGAGTTTCAAGAGCTTCTACGTCTTTTTTACGAATATCAGGTAGCCCCGTAGTTTTAAAATATGTCTGAAGTGAAAATAGTGGCGGCGAGCATCGTGAACTTTCTCAAACAACAGCTGGAGGGCACGACGCTGAGCGTGGACTCGCGCGAGAGCGTCGAGGTCGGCGTGCAGTGCATCGAGACCGCCTACGAGCTCGGGCCCGAGGACGCTGCGCGCGGTCTAGATCTGCTGCAGCTCGTGCGGCAGCGAGCCGCCCCGCCGCCCGATCGCGCCGACGCCGAGCGCCTCAAGAACGAGGGCAACGAGCTCATGAAGGCTGAGCGGCACCGCGAGGCGCTCGACAAGTACACGCGCGCCATCCAGCTCGATCCGCGCAACGCCGTCTACTTCTGCAACCGCGCCGCTGCGCACTTCAAGCTTGGCGAGCACGAGACCGCAGTGGCCGACTGCACCGCGGCGCTGGCGCTGCAGCCCGACTACGGCAAGGCGCACGGCCGGCTCGGGTTGGCGCTCACGGCGCTCGACCGGCACCGCGAGGCCCGCGCCGCCTACGCGCGCGCCGCGCAACTCGAGCCTGACAATGAGTCCTACCGACAGAACCTGCGCCTCACGGACGAGCGGCTAGCCCAGCGCGGCGAGCGCGGCCCGCTCGACCTAGGCGGGCTGCTGCAGAACCCGGCGCTGCTCAACATGGCCACCGAGATGCTGGCTGACCCCAACATGCAGAACCTGATCTCGGGCCTCATGACGACGGCGCCGGCTGGAGGCACGGGCGGGGCGGGGGCGGCCGGCGTTGGGGGCGCGGGCGGTATGAACGCGCTGCTGGAGGCCGGGCAGGCTCTGGCGCAGCACATGCAGTCTGCAAACCCCGATTTGGTGGAGCAGCTCCGGCGGCAGGTGCGCCCGCCCGGCCCCGGACCCAACCAGCCACCCGCACAGTGAACCACTCCCACCCAGCCCATGCTACCCTACACTACACTAGTGAGTCTATCTACAGGTGTATTTCCTCATGGTGGCCACCTGTGCTATCATATTGAAGCTTAAATTTGACTTATCACCTCTTTAGAAAGTCAACAGAGAATCACTTGAACTATTTACCTTCTCGTACCTCTATCTTATTGTATCCTACCTACCTATTTGTAATAATTGCTCGCTGGAGTAGGTTGAGGTCACTATTGTCACTGGCGAGTGGTTGCGAGTGGTGGTGAACATAGTGTTCATACTTTAGTTAATTTATTTACATTTTAGGACCGATGGGATTGTATGCATTTATTTTTATATTCCTCGCTCATTTCAATGTCTATCTGACATATTGTGTCTATGTATATTATTATTGATGGGTTCACAGTTCTTAATAAATTGTACAATGTGGAATATATTATAAGTAATGGAGCAGTATGGAGTGGAGTGGAGTGGAGAGTGTCTTTAAGATGAACTGTATAATATATTATAAACTAAATGTTAAATCAGAGGGAAACTGAGACACAACAGTTTACCTCTGTTTAACCAAAATTAAATCTAGCTAAGGTTTGAATAATTGGTACTGTTAATAAATTTATTAAATAAACTGCAACATAGTTTGTACTTAATGTTATCAAACTTCAGTAAATTCAGTAGAATCAAATGCACCATCGGGACAAAAATATTGGGTTCAGAAAAAAAATACAAAACCAAGTTTTCTTAACTATTTATTACACGCTATGTATAATTTATGTTAATTATAATCAATTTACATATCTTTATGTACACATAGTAGCAAAATGTAAAAACACCTTCAACTTGGCGCCTCCTCTGTGCCAGCAAACTATTATCAAAACTGATATCTCTGAGAATGTTTGCACACAGAGAAAGACACAAAAATAGCTTCCAAAAACTCTAATACATATAAAAATCTGTATTTACACAAAACCCAATTGAAGTGACAAATGTTAATAGATATTCGACTCAACATGACGATTTTCCTTCTCATCGCGGCGCACTGAGCCGATAAGGCGATAGCGATAGCGACTGCGCCGCGAGGCTACACGCTGCCAAGCTACTCATACATTACTTACAAAAGCAAAGGCACAGTCAACTGTTGATACTTTCCATATTAAATGCAGTACATGTGTAAATACCTAGTAAGTATTGAAAAAGATAAATCAACGGTAGAAACTACTATTCTACCAACTGATATAAACACTTTACAGCTAATTTTGATTTCATTGTATGACTGTAAATTACAATATTACACGGGAAAGTCTTTTTATGTTTTGTATTTTTATTAAATTGATATTATGATTGTCTCTGTTAGCCCAAAATTCACTAATAGGAACAACTTCATTGTATAAATAAATGATATTAGTACAATCTATAACATTTAATTAATTATGTGTTTGATCACTATGGATGGTAGGTATGTTATTTTGAAATGTATAAAGGATAAAGTTATGGGGTGAATATTACAATCATATTGACTCTAGCAACACCAAAAGTCAAGACAAGATAAAAACTTAGATTATCATTAAATAGATTTATGTACGAACGATTCGTAATGTGTACTTAATATAATTAAATTTAAATGGAATAACAAATAATTTAAACTCTGAGGGCACCGAACAACTTAAAACTCGCTAAGTAAATTAAGTAGGGCACCTTACCGTATAAAGCTAAAACATTGGATGCAGCTACAATAAACTTTGCATATAGTTAATTTTGAATAAATTTAAAAAATACTTAAGGATACAAATAAATAATGTAATTTATCATTATCAATAAAATTTGAATACTTCATGCGATAGATTTACAAAAATAAAATCTTCAATATTATGCGAATCACATCAACCATACAATCAATTATTATAGGAGTCATACTTTCATCAAAACAACAACAAATGTACAATGCAAGTGTGTGTGGGAGCTACATCGCCTACATCGGGTATCTACATGCACATAACGTTGTTTGTTCGAGTCGAGCGAGAGTCGGCGTCAGTGCCTGCGCCTGCGCCTGCGCCGGTCTCCGCCACACTAATCGCTAGTTAATATTGACGACGCGCTCGCTCGCACCACGCGACATTTACGTTCGCAGCCGTTTCCGCGATAAAAACAGAACAATCTTCGGTTGTATAAAATATAGGCTTTCGAAGCGTTTCAACATACATAAAACGTGAGCGCATGCACACAACTACACACAGTATCAAAATTCGAAGCTGCGCATGTATCGATGGTGTAATTAGAAGGTAGAGTAGCACAGGGTACCTACCTACCTACATCTCCAGCCTCTATTTGGACCTCAAGTTCGCGAGAGAAAAACGGAGAACCACTTTTACTGCAGGTTGTAGAGGTGTAACAAAAAAGTGTAGTCATATTTTGAGGGGTGGAGGTCAACATTTTTACCAACTGAAAAAATACTATTTAGAGCAGATTATTCACCTGCTAGGTAAACTGAGAAACCTCTACTAAAACTGCTCTAATTTCAATAGAACAGCTTATATAAGGATAAAAAAATCATAGTTTAATAAAAACGTGAGCAGATGATCGTTTTTCTCGATTGAAGCGAGTTGGTTGTGGAAGAAATGATAAACTCCCCCATATACAATAAGGAGTGCACTTTTTTGTAATTTGATGACATAGCAGGTGAGACAGGTGAGGTGAGTGAGGTGTCAGTTCCGCTTGGAGGGTGGCACGAGATGCGCGGGCAGGTCAGTGGGCAGCGCGTGTCCGTCAATCTTGACGCGGATGAGATGCATCGCGAGCGCGAACTCTTCGTCGTCGAGCAGCCCGTCCTTGTCGATGTCGGCGAGCTTCCATATCTTACCGAGCACTGAGTTCGGCAGCTTAGACTTCACCATCTCCGTCTTGGCGGCTGTCGAGTTAATTGTTACAGTCAGCTTATAGCTAGCTAGCGAGTGGAGTATTAGTCTGCCTCCAATCCTTTTGAGTCGAGAATAATGTTATAGTATTATTTACAGTCGATACTTTTGCCGGCTCTTCTCAGCAAAAGCAACCTTTCGAACCGAGCAATAGAGTCTAGACTATTCATAAGTGTAAAGGCCTATTTGAATAAAAAACATTTTCATTTGAAGTACACGCCTCGCGGCTACCATTCTCATGTGGAAAATTTTGTCAACTGCAGCAGTTCTAGGTTTTACCAGTTTACCACCTTCTTAAAATACTTAGAAGTATAACAGAATCTATTAATGTATATTTATAAAAACGAAATACCACTCACTGATTAATCATGAAATCTCAGAAAGTATAAATGCTAAAAACTTGAAATTTGGCCGGTATATTCTTATTAGGAAGGTAGTATCTGCTAAGAAAGTGAAAATGAAAATATTTTGTTTATTCCCAAAGGTGTTTTAAACAAATTTTACGCCTAAGGGGTGTCCTCGGTTAAGGCGGATGAAGTGTTAGATATATGATACAGAACAGGCATATAGAGCGCAAGATATGAATATCAAAACTACTGACGTTACCCACAAAAGAGATCTTATCGTCCCAAAACAATATCAATTTGGTAAAATCATACAAAAAACATTTATTGCGATAGCAGTAATCCGTGCACTAGTAAAAGAATACTAATTATTTTGTAGAATTTAGATCAGTAAGTATTGAGTCACACAACTTTCAAAGAAACGAAACCACTTTTAATAGATCTACCTATTTGTATTTCTAATATTACGAACACCAAAGGGAACATAAGAGGCGCGTAAACTTGCGAAATACCCTTGCGTTTTATCCAATAAAGTTTATATGAGTGCACCAGTGAAGTTAAATTAATTTAAAACGTGAATCGTGTCTGTTCATTTTGTCTCAAAAAGTCTGTGAAAAGTTTTAGTGTGACGGCCACCAATTTCACTAAAACTTACCTGAGTTTGCATTATTTGATCTCACAGTTAAGTTTTCAATTGATGAATAATCTTCTGCAAGATATGGACTCAATATACCTACAAATACTGAAAGCTACTTGATAACGATTTCTATAAGCAGTCTCCAAGTGTCCAGCAGTCTACAATAATACAAATCATATACTAAAAAAGGAATATCTAGACGACAGCATGGTTGTTGAGACTCCTAGTGAAGTACTGCAATATATTGACTAAGTTACGTCGATAGAACAGCTCAAGTACTGATTTTATTTGCACTATCTCCTCGTCGGGCCCGAAGGCTACTACTCTCGCTTTGTCGATCCAAGAGTGTGGCGCCTTCTCCACGACAAACTCTATGTACCGCTCGCCGGTCAACACGTAAATCATCGCGACGAACAGAAACTCTGTCATTATAAATATTACCACTACGTTTAGTAACAGAAGAGAAACAAATTTTATCATTCGTAATATAGGATGGAAGAAGCTAGTGGAGTTTTCTTGCAAATCTAAGTTACCATGGTCGTCATCCACTTCAATCTCACTATCAGTATCGATATCAGCTTTATCAACATCTATAAAATCGTTTTTGCTAGAATCATGCGCAGGAGTCGTGCACTTCCGCGAATCGTATTCGTCGTGACTACATTCAGATCTAGATTCGAACGTGTTATCTATAGGTAAGGAATCATTGAGGCTATGAATAGACACGGCAGGCGACATCCGCGGACGAGATCCTGACGACCCAACGCTGGGCGTGGGCGCGGAATCGTTAACATACTGCGCATTCAGTAGGAACTGAGTGATCATGCTACAATTTCGCGTGGCTACCGTTAAAGAGTCAGCTATTTTACCGAAGGAAGCTTCGTCGGTGTTTTCGTCTCCACCGCGCTTCTTGATCGTCATACAGAGTTCAGTGAGGAGAGAGCAATTATGTGTGGAAGAGAGCAGCGCTTCCAGCGTCCTGTCTAGAACGACAGTGGCACGCATGTGTGGGTGTGCGATGAGTTGCGTTAGTGCTTGTATGTTTGTGTGTGTGAGGTGCGTACCGGCTCCGGTGACCTTCCCGTCGACGGGGTTGAGGGACTGGAACACTTGGTCATAATTGGGCTTCTCCTTGGTGCAGATCCACTCGGGGTCTCCGTGGCCGGCATCCACGCCCTCGCCTCGCCCGTACCCGAACGGTGATACCTGGTCTTCTACGCCTTCGAAAGCGCCGCCTGCAATTAACATATAATTACGATTAAAGATACTATTTATTATTAGACTGAGATAGTGTTGAGTAGCCACAATACAAAAACTAAGAAAATAATATTAGAATATAGTATTAATATACCTTTAAATGTAATTATCTACGCAAGTATACGACGACCAAAAGTTATTGTTCACAAGTTCAAAGTTAAGTTGTTTGTAACATTCACGAGCCAATGTTATTATTATTGGATTGGAGCGGAGCTGTGTTGGGATAAATATTATATTGCCAATGTCGGAACGTGGTCGGAAGCGCAAACAATGAGTTAAATATTACATTTATTTAAATGATTACGTGTGGCGTGCCCGCCGCCGCCCGCCGCCCGCCGCGCGCCGCCCACAACGGCCTCGCATGGATCAATTCTTACTTTCATGTTACTGTAGTGTACACTTACGTGACTTGACACCTATTTATAGTTTCAAAAATTAGTTAAATTAATGGGTGGTTAAGCTTGAACTAAAAATAATCAATAATAATGATTCATTTACCGCCACACACACTTACGTGACTTGACACCTATTTATAGTTTCAAAAATTAGTTAAATTAATGGGTGGTTAAGCTTGAACTAAAAATAATCAATAATAATGATTCATTTACCGCCACACACACTTACGTGACTTGACACCTATTTATAGTTTCAAAAATTAGTTAAATTAATGGGTGGTTAAGCTTGAACTAAAAATAATCAATAATAATGATTCATTTACCGCCACTGCCGCGCCTAAATGCAATTTAGCGTTATCTAGCATATGATTGTAAGAAATCTCAGTTACTCAAGTAGGTATGTGATTATCCGGAGATCGGTCATCTGTCATGTCACCTTGCACCTCGCCCGCCTCGGTAGTCGGTACAAACAACGATAAATTATTAACGATTATCTGGAGTCATACGCGAGCTGCAACAAGGTCGTTTATTTAATTTCTCTCGCTCCACGGACCGTCCGCGATTGTTTTTGTTTTATCTATGATACGCACCGTTGCATTATTAGTGAATATTTGTATAATTTGTCATCGGTCGCTGTTTGAAGGATGAACATACTATTATATCGTCTATGTAGGTCAGTGGTTGTGAATAGCGGTGGACGGTGGTGCTGCAAAAACAGAAGACAGGTTCGGGGCCGCTGCGCTCGAACAAACTGTACTTAGTTATTTTTTATGAACTAATCAACCGCAGCCATCAAAAGTCTGCTGCTTTGTTACATAACTTAACAGCTAGTGCATTTTTCGATCGCTGCTCGCTGCACGCCACATATACTTAAGTTACTACTATAATATCTAAGTTACTTTCAAAGGATCGATTCGATTTCAAAATACACTTAGCGCATTCAAAAATTATACATAACGAAACTTAAGGCCTTAGTAAAAGTGTCATCATTTTCGAGATATTTAATAACTTGAATTGCTAGAAAATAGATTCTATTGTTATCCTATTGTTTTCCTGTCACTTTTGTCCAAATGATGACCAATCTAAAATTCAAAATCAATACATAAAATCAGAAATATCTCGAAAATTATGACCTTTTCATTGAGCTCATTATTGTATATTTGGTGGGTGACCTCTCAACTTGTTCGAAATAATTTTCTAATTTTGAACACTCGTTGGACTTAACTAATAACCCACTTGCTTTAAGAACCACAACATCACCTAATCATGATATGGGCAATAATGGGCATTGTTGTAGTAGCTATGGTAAGTATGTAGTATATGAAAATACAAAAATATTATAAATTAACAATGAGTATCATGTATAGGTACTTAGTTTGAGTTGAACGGCTCAGTACAGCAAAGGCATTTTTCTAGACATACTATAACAAACTATCTGTTCCCGCGGTTTCACCCGCGATTCCAAGGGTTCTTATCTTTTCCCGGGATAAGTATCATATCTCTTATTACTATTTGTGTGCCAAGTTGCATCAAGACAGACATTTTTCGATATGAAAAATACATTGCTAATAAGTACTGTATGTGACATATATATATATATATTAGTAGGTAAGTATGTAGGTACCTTCCTACCTCGAGGACAACATTCATAGATCGAATGAATGGCCTGCAGATGGTCTATTTGAATACAGAAACACAATACCTACCGGAGCAATGAATGAGTGGAGAATTACATGGACTAGTTAGTGCAGTGCAGTGCAGTGCAGTGCAGTGTAGTGTTAGGTACTCGTATATCACGTGTTTGTTTGTTTGTCACCTTGCGCGTTTCAAATACGTTGCAATACAAACTAACTACCTAACTAACTAACTGCAAACTACAAATAGTTGTGTTGTGCATCATGGCTGCATCACTACACTACGTCACACACAATGAGAAACATATTATGCCTCGGTTGGGTGGGGAATATTTTATTAATTCCGTTGATCGACAATTTATAAACACTAGTGTAAAGTGATCACAAGTGAAAAAATTATGGAAATTATAAAAAGATGGGTTACCAAATTATTTTTATTAAAAAAAAGAAAAACCGGCCATGTGCGAGTCGAACTCGCGCACGAAGGGTCCCGTAAAAACGGCAAAAAAGTCACATTTGTTGTATGTTTGTAGCCCCCATTAAATATTTATTTTATTTTTAGTATTTTTTGTTATAGCGGCAACAGAAATACATAATTTGTGAAAATTTCAACTGTCTAGCTATCGCGGTTCTTGAGATACAGCCTGGTGACAGACAGACGGACGGACAGACAGCGAAATTTAGTAATAGGGTCCCGTTTTAACCTTTGGGTACGGAACCCTAAAAAAACGATCGACAAACAGAGGAGAAGAGACTGAACTGTTTTGTTCTTGCCTATTTATTTATGGTTATTCGAAAATTAAGAAGAATTTACTAACGGATTCAAATGAGGTATTGCAGTACGGGATTCAAATGAGCTAGTTGTCTTTTAGATTTCCACCTCTATCAGATTGTATCAACATAACAGTCAAAATTGTGGTGAATAATACTGCATAGCAATGATTGTACTGAATTTGATGACATCATCGATTCACAACAAGGAAGTGTGAAACTTACTTCAAATTAAATTAACACAAATACGGTATGTATGTCGGCGAATAAAAATAAACACCTCATTGAGTACTGATACACGTTATGTATGTCAAGTTGGTACCTAAGTACACGTAGGTACTTATTCAGTCTAGAAATGTTCAGACGAAACTTGTCTTGATTCAGCAGAACGAAGTGATGATAGCTCAGTGGTAGTGACGTCAGATACAGCGAAGGTACTACTATGAGCTTGAGCTTTCGGTGGTAGGGTAGTTTGTAGTACTCGTCTGGCTGGCTACAACCCTCAGTTAAAAATCTGTCGCCAAGCACCTGTTGGTGTGTTCCAGCAGTTGCACTTGACTGCCAGTTGCCTACACAGGCATAAGATCGCACCCAGTGATGTGACTAGTTGAAATTTTTTGTCTATCGTAAGTTCTATCGAAAAAAAATCCCCATTAATTGGGACACTGATGCCGATTCTGTTGTTTACAACTAATTTATTCTCAGTATATCTCTTTCTAACATAAAAATAAGAATTTTAGCTATTTTCCTGTACATGACATTGGCAGAGATAGATAGACCAATTTGACTGACAGGACAATATCCTTCTAAGCTTTTTTATTTCCTTAAAAGGCTTTAGTTACAAAGACTATCAGCCTAATCTAGAAAACTACAGTAATTCCTAACCCTTTTCTTATGGTTTTTAGAAATATAGGGGAATTCAATTAACATCAGAATTGTTGCAACTGTTTTAAACGTTCCGCTAATTAATATACGGTTCCTTTCAGTTGTCAATATAAAGTAGGTTAACCTACATGTCATTCAGGAGACGAGAAGCTTATCTTATGAATGAGATACATTCTTTATGCCTCGCTTGTTTATTTTATTACAATGATTAATTAGAGAAACTACGTATGATCTTTACGCATGTGTTTCAAGTAAGCTAATATAACATTAATCATAGGATGTATCATAATGAAAGTTTTTGCATCACCTCATAAGGTAATCAGCTCGTGCATGCACGTTACATGCACACCGGGAACTTCGTTCACTTAATTGTACCTTTTGGATAGCAACAACGCCGGCATCGGCAGACATCGGCAGACCAGTCGAGAGACCACAAGTAAACATTGCCTGTATATGTTGAAGACTTCCTTGTACTGTACACATGTAATAATAACCGGACATGTCCAATGACTAATCTTATTTCATTTTACATGGCAGAAGTTCCAATACTGTGACTCAACGATTAAAGACTTAGTACTCATATCATATCAATTTGCAGTTAATGTTTTATCATAATACTACTACAAAGAATTATGAATTCACTGTTATACAGTTTCTTTATATTTTTATAGAGATATTAAATTATTACAAATTAATAATGTTTAAGGGGCGAATCAATATTCTTTTTAATGAGGACAGAGTATATTCAGGAATCATTTGCTCAATAAATAACGACAAGAGACTCTCTCTCACATTAACAAGTTAACAACAGCTGCGAGACAAAGTGTTTTGTTACCACGACTAATGTGAAATGAAAACTGCAAATGACTGCACACTCCGTTACAAATCATGTAATAGCAAATAGGCGATCTAGATCGTGTTACAATTGCGCCGGCGCGGGCGCAGCAGCGGGCTTGGACGCCGAGTGAAAGTGCAGGAAGTGGGAGGGACGTTCCGTGATGACGGACACACCAATCAAAGATTATGTACTAATTCACAAACTGCTGCAGTGATGTGACACACGCGCCCGACTCTGTACAACACCAGTCTAGATTACTCCCCTGTACTGTTTGTTACTGCCAAGCTAGATGGACATAATCAATAAATACAACTACGCACTACGCCAGTTCGGCGTCGCGGCGTTGGCCGGAACAAATAAGCCCTCCTTGGTTTTATGCTAACTAGTGATAAGCTATTATTTAACTTGGTGAACACTCCTCCCAATAGGGTATTTGACAGGTTTTAGAAAAGCATCTAAAATTGTTCATAATACATTTGCAATTTGCTTAATTCTTTGTGAATTTCTCTATTTTCTTTTATTCGGGAAACTAGATATACATATTTTCAAATATTACGATGGCTAAATTGGTTTAAAAATATGTGTACCTACTGTTAAGCTAACAACAATCTATATTTTCATCGTAATCAACTACTCTATTGTTCAATATTATGTCATGTGCAAAAGGGAAGGAAATTAAATGGGTATTTCAAATGACATGCGAAATAAAAATTACAACGATATTAAACACGATGATTCATTTTCAACCAAATAGGTATAGCCGAAGTGCTGCCACTATTAATAGGTGGGCATTTAAAGCACCCCACTGGACAATCCACTTCAAGGCCCAGGTCCAGCTGCACAGGATACCTGTATCCTCGCAGTAAGGAGGATGTGCATCCGTCGTCGACGCCTACACCTCGAGAAACAATTTGCCTTTTACTTTGGGACCGACGACGACTTTACCCTAATCGCCTGAGAACTGGGCGTCGCCTCACACCTGTGACTTTGCACTTTAACCTTGCAAGTCATTAAAAATGAATGCAAAACCTTCATCATAATAATTCCCACCTACAGTATACCGCTGCCTTTAGAAAAGCCCTAATTCACAATCCGCAAATCAATTAACCGAAAATATAATCATTATATTTAATAAAAAAATTATCCGCTCGGATAACTGATAAAATAAAACATTTAAAACTGTACACCATTCAAACTGATAATAAATTTTATCAATAGCATACAATTATATGGGCACATTGTTGTGGGTTGTTTGTTACCTACTCTACTCGGACTTCAGATAAAGATACGTTCCAAACAGTGTTGTTCCTGGTGAACTTGCCTCAGATTATAGGTGTGAAGTAAGGACAATGGTAGGTACCTACATTCACCCATGCTCATGCGCCCATTCCGCGCACGTCGCACCACACTCCATACGCGCCGCACTCGACGCCATTATTACGATTATCATTCGTCGATCGACCCCCTCGACTCCCAACAATACCGTTATATGCACATAATATGACATTGAATAAACATAAACCTACTTTCGTTTATAATGATCGAAATGAAACAATAATCTTTTGCAAAAATGTAGTTCGTAATATTATTTTATACATTTTACTATGTATAAATTAACATAACCAATGCATCTCTGGCATGTGCCAGGAACTCAAGGGCGTCAGGTTAAGCTTACGAGGAAGATAATTTTGATATAAAGTGGTCAATTAAGAACCAGTTACAACGACAACAAGAACAAGGCGAAACTAGCTTCCAGAGGACGTAGTCACAGCTCAGAATGTCAAACAGTTCAAAGACCGACTTGATAAATATCTCCTCAACTGCAAAGAGAACACATTGTAGAGTATTTGATACAGGCCCATCAGTTGTATCTGCTAGCCCTATAACTTACAGTAACTAACTAACATAATTGTCAATGGATAAAATAGAAAACTATTTGGAACTTTCAACCATTATAAAGACACGACAGAAAAAGGTCGCACAACAATTGTATAGTGCGATATAATCTGAAACAATCTAACAGATCACTAGCTGTAAATGGCTAAGCTAATATTGTAGCCGCGCGTCAACACTTGAGTCGCCTCCGCAAGTATAATGCGCGTGCGTTCGTAATCAAGTCACCTCTGTACGATCATACTACATACTGCCCGCGCATTTGTGTTGTGTTTGGTACACATAGTTGATTGGAAACTCGATAGTTTTTCCCCCCAAATATAAAGCTTTAGAACAGTTAACGCGACTTAGAATCAGTTTCAAGCCAAAACTCTTGAGTAAGGGAGGGATTAACACGCAGGCATAACAATGAGTTTGAATCGAACAAACTTTCTTTAACATCGGAACCGACGCGCGGCGCAGATTACAAAGCGAAAAGAACAAACGAGTGATCTAATTCCGAGGGTGCATGGTATTGATGTCGTGATGCGAGCACAATGAGCCGTCATTGAGCGGCAAGTGGGTCGGCACTCGACGCTCGACGCTCGACTCACACACAATGGATGCTGGTCAGATGCGTCTCAATGGTGGCCAGTGGACACATTGAATGATGTCACAGCGGATACAGGAACAATGCCCCGAGCACAATTAGCTGTCGCATGCTCGCTGCTTGCGCCGCCGGCGGACGTAAACAACGCGCTGATGAGTGCGTGCGACTATACAGACAGCCGAAATCGAGTCCATCGATCACGATGACGGAATTGGAGCAACGATTACAACCACCGTTGCTTTCATTAGATAAATCATGCATGCAGGTAGCGTTCAGTTAAAGCGCTTGTTTTTTAGTTTGTTGACACGCTCCTGTTGGTCAACATGTTTGATAGCATTAGGGAAACAAGGAGCGTTTGCTTCTGTAACCAGATCCGTAATACCGCGAGGGTTGCCTCAGTTGATAGCGGTGGGTGTCACGGGCGCTGAGCATCGGCTGAGGAAACCAGCGCCGCAGTGTTGCAAAGCAACGACGCCTGCACTTGCAACACTTCCATCGATCACACGCCGCGGATACTCGTACCGCCGGCGCCGGCCGACCAATGTGCACGCTTTGCATTATTATCATCATCAGCAACTTCATAATGTGTTGCATGATGTAGGTGACATTATTATCTACGAGTATTCATGTATAATGTTCCTACACACAGTTTCAGGTGAATGATGAAACATTAAAACACTATAGGTGGCTGAAAAGAGATTTGAATATACTGTGAAATATATTTCTTGAAACAGTAACAAATTAGCATTATCAATTAAGATTTCTCCGCGAAATGAAAAGGATGAAATCCAACATTGTTGTAATTTACGCCTGATTATAATTTGAGGACAACAACCTGCAATGAGTAACGTTCGTTCACACGTTAGTTTTTCATTGTGGTAGTATTTAATGTAACACGGGGCGAACCCGCGAAGTGAGTGAGTCGGCGAAAGTACCGGTCTCGCTCCAATTGTCCGAGCATGCACTGCACAGTCTGTTCCCTACATGGAGCCTTGGTTGTGCCTTGACATTCACATTAGCCTGCCAGTGCCGGTGTCCTCCGACCCACATGTCATTTCATATTGAGGATACGAGTACTAGCATACAAACATCGTTATCGGCGATAAGAGCAGTGATAACGGAACGATACATTTTGCGTAAATCAGCTAGATAGAATGTAGAAAACTTGTTTATAAATTGTAAGCAGTAACTACTTAAAACTAAACTTTATTTTACCAACTATGAAGTTACACCTATAACCAAATCAAGGAAGGGCAGTAAAATGCATTAGTCATTACATGCCATTGTCTAGTTACGTATAAAACGAACAAACTGATTATAACTAAGAGATCCACATCAGTATGCAAGCTTCTCAGCGTTGTGACAAATTATTTATAGAAATAAGTAATTACTAGGTACGTAATATAGCGTACCTAGTAACAACAAACAAAATGGTCAAAATGTCCAAGTAGTCGACTCACGCTACGCACTAAATAACGTTTCCGTATTAACGTGACCCAGTCATCAAGCCAGCAAATTGTGCCGACGTTGGTAAGGAGTCATGCATTACAGTGTCAACATACACATACAATGCTCCAGATCAATATTCTGATATTAATGAAGTCTAACAGAACGCTACACTTGAAAACAAAATCAATAATGTGCATCGATTTGATGCAATACGTACAGGCAATATAAACGCTGATTCAGTTACGGAGAATAGCAGAACCTCATTAATGGCTGACTGTATGATGACGCACAGTACAAAAAAGAAATATGGAAAAATATCGGCAAATGTTTGTTGAAAATGTTAGCTAGTTGTGGAACGATACCGACACCTGATATTAAAGATACAGACGGTTTCTATGTTACTAGAGGCTTAAATATTACGAAATAGATTATTAATAAAGATAACACGGACACTCGAAAGATAATCGCGCCAAAATTGTACGATCAGCAAGTAGCAAAGGTACGTTAATTGCATTACATAACAATTCTAGATCAATTTACAAAATACGCTAGAATTATACTGATCTATGAATTACTGCAAAAGACGGCAATGTGAAAGCTTAAAAAACGAACACAGGTTGTGTTCAGAGAAACGGATATTTTTTATAAAAAATTAGCATCATTTGTAAGTATCAAATTGTATTTGGCTTTTCATAACCATGCAATGATCTACTTTAAATGGAACGACATCACAGAAATCATTCATTTGTTGGGTATGGTCTATGGTGGTACGAATTAAACGCGCAAGGTCACCGACGATACAGGTGCGGCCGCGCAGCCATATCAGTGATTCATGACAACAGTGTAAGCATAAGCTAAGTTCTGTGTAATTGTCGCTATAAGGCTAACAAATTTTATCAGTACCAATAAAGTTGTACACACAGCCCCTAATTAGAAATTAACTCTATTAATACACAATATTCACGTGATCGTTTTGGGAGATTCTTTTGGTACGGGCAGAATAGTTTGAAACGAGTCATATTTGCAATGGCATATATGTAATATTCTAATTCTAATGTAGGTAGTGTATAAGTGATATTATGCTTCTGTTGCCTACTCATAGCAAACCTAAACCTATAATTCCTTACATATTTATCATCGAAACCAAAGGAAATTGGTATTGAAAGGCTTGAAACGAATGACGATTTAAAATACCTACTCGTTATAGAACATTTAATAAACCACCTAACCTACCTATTGCATTTGATATAACATAGGCTGTCTAGATACTTTGTGTCTACTACCATTCTCCCAAATATGAGTTATGGCTATGCAGGTAACGTGCCCTAAAATGAAGTAAAAAAATCCGCATGTTTGAATTTGAAACAAAATTACCTTCTCGTTAAAATTAATGCTAATTATAAAAGCATAGAGAACAAAGCACCGCAATGTGAAGAGGGCATAGAGAACAAAGAAGGTCACATTTTGACCCCACTTAGGAGTCAAAACACTCAATTTGGAACACACAACTTTTGCAAAATAAATGTATCCACAACAATGTGGTTGATTGTGAGTTAAATCTGCTGTAGCTGTGGTTACAATATTTCAGCAATCAACATGTTGACTTACTTATAAAGTGACTACCACCAAGACAGTGGAATCAATTCTTTATTAACCACTCCTGGGAATGTAGCATCATATCATCTCCTTAATAAACAGTTTATGTATTAGAATATTACTAGAATAGGTTAATCGATTGTGAAATTGGAGGCACTTTTGACTTAAATGGAGTACGAAAATTTTTAAGATAATGTTAGTTGTACCGAGAAGAACTCATATTTATTTGTACAATAGCTATCAACTATGGAGTGGCGCTTCAGTGTGATATGAACGAACAGTTCAAATGAACGATAATTCATTTGGAGTACTTTCACGTACAATATACGAGTAGGTGGTATGGAGTTTGTTCAAACTACTTATGTACTTTACTTCCATCAAATATTTACGACATATTCTGCCTATGGACGCTTATCGGAACAGAACAATAGAGTACCTATTTCATTTAAATTATTCGCTTATTTAAAAAAATCAGATATTTCGCCCCTATGGCCCGTGGTGGCGGATTGGCCAGCACACCACGATCTGAATTTAGGACAATTATTCAAAATTTAATGACAATGATGATATTATTATCTCAGCGGCAGTGACGTTGGATGCTGTAACGAAAGTCGTGGATGCGAATACCACAATGAGCTCTAGTTTTATGCTTTTTGGCTGTTTTATACATCGTAAGGAAACCAACTGCTTTGCTCCCCATACTCGTACAAGATGGATGTCGATAATAAATTGGCATCGTTACTACACGATCAAACGGTTTATGGGATTGACATAGGAGAACGATAAAAATCACGAAAAAATCGTATAAGAAAGTATATCGATGCGAAGATAATTGTCGACATCCATCTTGTCTAAGCCTCTCGCTGGTATTGCTAATGCCTAACAGGCGATACCAGATGGACGGCCTGCTTGCGCCTGCTCACAGCCATAAAAAAGAGTTCGTTTTATTGTTTAGTGATGTACCAACTACATATTTTAAGTTTAATTGTTTCTAGAAATCAGCTAGCCAAGAGATTTATCTATAGACTTGCTGCTTAGATTAACTTACGAGCGCTAAAGAGAAAATTTTATCAGACGTGCTCAGAATTAGTAATGACAAAACTAACAACTGCAACTGGTAGGATTCGTAGTTTGTAGCTAATTTTAATGGGAGTCGTCAATCAATACGACATAAAAGGGCCACACTTTTGTTGGAGCAGGAGTTTGTCGCGAGGCGCTCAAATCTCAATCATCCCGTCTTCTCTTGAATATGGGTTAAAATACGTCAATTTTCCAAATGTCACTAGGATCAGAATTTCTCTTTTTATGTAATTTACTATTAAAATAGCAAGTAAAAGTGCCAATGTAACTCCCATTGTCTCCACAAGCGCTTCAAATTCTTTCAAATGTAAAGTTTTGTGTTCCCAAGCAGCTATTGTTCACAGGTATGCTACTTGTTGAGTAACATTTTGTATTTGTAACTTCAACTTGGCCAGCTCGCTCCCAGTGCATTGACATACATTATGAATATGATATAATCTAAACTAAATAGTAACTAACTCAAATGCTTTTTTTTTTATGTAAAGGCTTGTAAGTCCATAATATTATTTTGGTATGTGGTGGTGTAGTCAATGGAGGTGAGCACATACCCTAGGATATATTTTCAATATTTTATTAATATCAAGTTATATTAATAAGCAAGTACAAAATCTACTTGCTTCTTGTAAATAATGTCACATTGTTTGTTCGACAATCACTGGAAGATCAATAAATATAAGCAGTATGAATGAAGATATAATATAATCTTCTTGAACTTATCCTACAAATGGAATATTACCTACATGAGAATATAATGAACATAAAATTAATAGAATATATTCAAAGATCATGTAAACTAAGTACAAATGAAATAGGTACCTTACTCATATCTAATTATAGTAATTGCCTAACTAAGGCTAATAGTGACTGTTAGCGAATCTTCAACAGTGTGTTATCAGTTAATGATAAGAATGCTTATTCAGGTCAATATCTCTTGATATCAAGCATCTAGCTACAACAGTTGCCTGCCAGTTGTAGCAAAGGATATAACACATACAGCCTTGTCAAACATGTGATAAGTGGTACCTACTCCACACGTTATACAAGTATGGAATTCTATGTATACTGTAATGCTTAAATATTGAGTCATATATATATAAGAACATTTACCACTTTCATAGTGTACATAGGTATATTTATAAGTATAGAATATTTATGTAGGTAGGTATATAAATAAATAGGCACTCACCCTTTATTATTGGGTCAGAGACAATGTTGATCTCTTCCTGTGGGATAATGTCCATGAGGCGTGCAATGTCTGTAGCCAGCATGTGGTCTACAACCTCTAGCAGCTTGGGTTTCAATGGGTGGAACTTTGTGAAATCATGGTTAGCTAATGTCTCCTGCATTTTCTTGAGGTCTGGGAAGTCTCCGGGAGATATTTGTTGCTCTCTTTGAATACGGTCATAGATTTGCCCTAAGTTCTTTATTAATTCTTTCTTTTTACCATCTTTACCAAACATTGAGGGCATTTCTTTCCTAAGTTCACTGACAATGTATGCATGAACCTTAGCTAGACGCGCCCTTTTGATTAAATCATTTAATTTACGCAGTGCTGCATTTCTTGGTAATGATTGCATATCCTTGAAAAGATCCTGCTCTTCATCTTCAAATAGTCGTTTATTAACATCATAGCGTAGAGGTTGATCCCAGAAAGATCCAATGTATACTCTAGCTACTTCAGGTGTTTGCAGAACTTTCCCCAGTGACCACATCAGGGCACCATACACACGCATCAATTGTTGGTGATCTATCATATCTGCTTTGTTCAGTACAATGCGAATTTTATCATCATGACCCCTTAAGGCTTCAATACTACGTCTGAACTCATCTGATATGTCTAATTTGTGAGCATCAAAGAGCAATACAATGCGGTCGACACGCTCTGCAAACCATTCTAACACTCCTGTGAAGTCATATCCTCTGTCCACCCTCTGTTTCTCCCCAGAGAGGATGCCAGGCGTGTCGACAATGGAGATGCCTTTAAGCACAGGTGAGTTGACGGTAGAACACTGAAATCTATTTAAAAAGGCGTTACCGAATTTGCTCAGGGGCCTGAACTGTTTTTTGGGGTCGACAACGAGGGCGTTTCCGGGAATGACGCCTTCCTTCTCGTCGTGCATGACTGCGATGAATCGATCGGTAGTCGGCTCCGGCCCGATGCGGATGCCCGGGAAATCTCGCTCGAGGAGATATTTGATAAAGGTCGTTTTACCGGTCGAGTACTGCCCAACTAGGAGAATCATCGGCTTCGCATCGAAGTCCGGGTCTTCCAGCTGCGGCGAATGGAAATCGTGGAACTGATAGTGGAGCTCCAGGGGCAAAAGTTTCGTTTTATAAATCCTTTTGAGACCTTCCACAACATTTTCGATACTTTCGGCTTTTTCACCTTCCTTCTTCAGCCAGCTAAACATGGTTGCGGTGTTGGGATATCCTTTGTATGTTTTATATTAACAACACGGACACTATTTCACTCACTGAACCACTTTTTTTAGATTATTTCTTTTAACAAGTACGACAAGACCACCGCGATCATCCTCCCCCACAAAAATGAACTTAAACGTCAAATGACGTGTGTGACGTGACGACGTGAGTGACGTGAGTAGTGGTGTTGCCAGTTAAAGTTGGAATTTCATATTTGAAAAAATAATCTTCGAGCTTCGAGATCCAATTGAAATTAATACTCAAAGAATTGAAAAGATCTCGGACAGACTTTGTTTTTTGACGACAAGTAGTTGCAGTTCCAGATTAAGACAACGCGTTTACGCTCCTATTAGGTACATAATTATATTATGCTCGGTCAGGGTGTACACTACACGGTGCACGTATCTAGCATTTTGCTACATGTAAAGTACGACGTAAAGTAGCATTGTGCTACTTTACGTCGACTGTTTGGCGAGTGCTTAGAATCACCCAGAAATAAATTTTTTATAAAAAAAAATCGGTTTAGGCCGTAAGGATCTTATGAACGTTCACCACCGCTTTAGTAATGATTATTATAAAACCTTTGATTATTAATACTCAAAGAGTAATACACACTTAGATTGGGAAGACCAAGGCATTGTAATACTCTGCTCAGGGCAACACCAGTGACAAAAGTTTTTCTGCAGTAGATCCTTGACCCCTGGGGCACGGCAGTGACAAAAATGGAAAAAAAAGGTCTTGATTTTTCAAGAAAATATTACTATTCTGTGATTCGGTCTATCTTGACTATAAATGTGTAGGTTGCAGTTATAGCCTCAGCATATAATATTAAAATCATAAATAAATATTTTTGGGCATGAAGAACGCATGAAGCGTGTACGAAAATACCGGTAAATAATAAAATTACCGATAAATAATCGGTTGTAACTGTAACTGGTTTTTGTAGAACGGATACACACACATCTCTAGTCTTGCTTGACTTGACGTGACGTAAATAAATATAATTTATTCAGCAAAACATAGGTAACATGAAATAAAAATCAAATACGATGACGATATTCCATGATGAAATCGAAATAGAAGACTTTGAATATGAGGAAGATGAAGAAATGTACTATTATCCATGTCCGTGTGGGGACAGATTTCAGATTAGTAAGGTTAGAATTGGGCATGCATTAGTATAGGTTATAAAATGTCTTTCAATATTAGTTTTGAGAAAGTTGAAAATGAATTGTATTCCCGTTCTTTCAGGAAGAATTGATGGCGGGAGAAGAAGTAGCAACGTGCCCTAGCTGTTCTCTGGTTGTTAAAGTTATCTATGATCTGGTAATTTGCTATTTATTATTCAGTATTGTTATCAGGCTAGATGTTGTTTGATACAACGAATAGGCGCCTTTATCTTGCTATACTCGTTTCCTTTCTTGTTTTTTGTGTACATATATAAAGATCAGCAAGATTATTTTAAACATCATTACTTATTGCAGGAAAAGTTCAAAGCTGAATCAGAGGAATTGAACAAGGATGATGGTGACAAAGAAGCTGTGAAGGCATAAGGATTGCTGACATGCTAGCATAATGCAACACTTAATTTGAAGGTTGGCCCCAACCTGGCAGGACTAGCTATAAATCTGTTACTATCATGACATGAACAAAGTTCCATGATGTACACTGTGATTTTATTGCAAGCTATTATATTGAATACAGCTTGGATTCTGACGTATTCATCTTTTTTATTCAAACATGGTCCATGTTGTATGAGGAAATCCCACTTACTTCCCTTTTGAGCATTAATTTACAATATTATTTGAGCTGCTATGAATTAGGATGAGATAACCTTCAATAATTATATATGCAGATAGAAAGAGTTGATAATTAATAGTAAATTAAACAAGTTATGAAATAGAGTTGCAAGTCTTCTATTTTACACTCCTTAAAAATATGATAAACAAATTGTTTACTATTATGTCTTAAAATATTATGTATAATTTGTTCCTTTTCAAATAATATTTTTAAAGGTCACATTAATAAAATGACCATGTAAATAAATAAATACTCATGTTGACTAGCTAGTTAGAAAACCTCCTCTACACACATGTATGATGTACATTGTACAGTACAAGCTATCTTAGTAATATTGTCACACTATTGTAATACATATAATACAAATATTACTTACACACGCACGCAACCTCATGCCAAGTTCATAATAAAAGTTAGAATACAATATCTTACAATTATGTGTCATCAAGTTATTAGAGTGATATTTGGATATAGATCATTTTTAATTCTTATTCTAAAGTGGAAATATAACAGAAGCAGATACAGTGGAAGGATAAGTTTGAGCTAACATATTTGATTAATTAAAGGCTCAGACCACATATAAATAAATAAACTTAAAAAAATCTACAACTAGGTAAGCGTATAAAGCATTAAATCCTGGAATGAAATACATTTATCAATGGTAAATAAATCATACAATTCAACCAATAAAGTAAAACTGGACAGTTTTCTTACAACATAATGTAAATAGGTCATGAAGCAGATCATTTTTTTAAATATAAAAATTAACAAGACTAAGCTACAGGTCTAGTGCTTAACTGAGTAGGTTCCTGCGGTATGGGAGCTGTTACAGTGACAAAACAGAACTGTCTCACTATACCCGTGATGTATAGTAATGAAAATATCAATAACAATTCTGTACCGAAATTGAATTAGTGTAATTGCATATAACAATATAAACTGACAAAATGAGTTACAATATGTTTTAATCAAAAATCGTATGAAATATTTTCATTACTACACATCACGGGTATAGTGAGACAATTCTGTTATGTCACTGTAACCCCTCCCGTACCGCTCCCATACCACAGGAACCTACTCAGTTAAGCGCTAGACCTGTTCATACACAAATATATTTATCACACGGGAATACAACCTACCGGAACGCATACTCCGCAGTTTGAATAGAGCGGTCCTTGAGGAGAGAGGATGGGATTATGACCAGTGACTCGTCTGCCTCTGGACTTGGTCCTACGCGGTCCTCTGTAGTGGCGACGAAACAGTCGGCGGCGCAGTCGGTACTGGTAACGTGGGCAGCGACGCCGGGGTCGGGACTGGCGCCGGGACCGGGATCGGCACCGGGACTGGGGGCGCGGGGGCCACCACCGTCGGCGTGTGGATGTTGAAGTGTCGCACGGCCGCCTCTAGCGCCACGTTGTTGCCGCTGAAGTACGCCGATACTGCATTGTGGAATAGCAGCAGCTGTTTGTTCATCACTTTCACCTGGAGATGATTGAACAATTAATTTCCCAAAAACTGGTCTGTACATGCCACTTGTGCAGGGTGCAAGTAGCAAAACTAAGTTCATATTATTTCATCCCATTGCCAATTAATTATGTAGTGAAAATATAATGACCATTTCTTTGTTTACATTCTTAACCAGGCTTGTGGACCAGTAATGTGGTATATATATATATATAATGTGTGTTGTTTGTACATACCCTGTTCTCGTGCAGCAGGTTGAGTTTGACGGTGGAGTCGTCCCGGAGTCGTTCGTAGTGTCTCCGATGCCGCTCGATGTTGGCGAGCACCAGCTCGGGAGGGTTGCCGCCCGAGCCCTCCAGCTCACTGCGATATGCATCATACTCCACTCTATGAAGAATACAGATTGTTCTATATCAACCGTATCATACTCTAATATGTACATATTGACAGGGCGACATGCATGTATATCAAGACAGACATTTGTATACAAGAAGCAAGTAATATTAAGCATGCATTTAAAAATATATAGTTGTATAACCTGGCAGCCTCGTATTGTCTGATAGTGAGCAGCGTGTCCTCGATGGTCTTATTGGTGAGCGTATGCAGCGAGTTGTTGAAAAAGTGCAGCGCAGCCAGCAGCGTCTCGCCGTTGCGAGTCAGCGACCGCTGCGTGTCCGCGTTGTACAGGAACCTTGGCAAACAAAACTAACACATTACCCATACATACATACAGGTGAGTTGTGACGTCAGCACCGTGCTCAGCCGCAGGAGTTACTTGTGTGTATGGTAGTGAGTAGGGAGTAGACTAACTGGTTCTGCAGCTCAGGCGACTTCTGCGCGAGGTCTGCGAAGGCGTCCCCGAGCGCGCGCTGCGTGGCGGCGGCGCCGGCGAGCTGTGACGTCAGCACCGTGCTCAGCCGCAGGATACCGTTGTACTTGCGCTGAGTCTCGCGCACCATCTCGATCTGACCTTCCAGCTCTGACACATACCACCAACACTATTTTAGACTACTCCTAGTATTAGACTCTTTTTCATATGACAATCTATACAAAATTCAGGCATTTACTTATGTATGAGTATACTTATTACTATATATACTATGTGGTACTATAGTATGTGGTCTCTCCTCCTTCTACCCAAACTTAAATGGTATAATATTTTATTAATTGACATAGAACCTAAATAGACTTGCCAATCAGTGTGACAATGTAACAGGAAATTTTCATAAAAATAAAAAAAAATCAGGTTTTCTGAGGCAAATAGTTTACTCACCAGAGTCCACTGTACGAGAACTCTTTCCGAGCTTCTCATAAAGAATTTGTTTGGTACATTTGTATGTGGAGACACCCCAACTACGAATAGACTCAAGCTTTGAAGACCCTGCACGTAGCAATGTGCTACTGCCTGCGCCACCATTTTGAGATACGTCTGGTGGAGCTGAAAAAATGGTTATCAGTACTACCATTGGTTTACCTACATTTCAGAAGACTTATGCACTTATGTCTTTGGAAGATAACTGTTTTAATAGACTGAAAAATTACAGTGTAACTAGCTTATGTAACAGATTCGAATTATGATGAGGAATGATATCTTTTGAATTCTCTTAATCTGTTGACTCACGACATTAACCTGTCAAACAACTCGTCAACTCGCGTACAGTTTTCAAAATTCACTCCCAATTTCAAGTAAATGTCATTGTCCCGATTGTCCCATTTGAGAACCAAGTGGTGCGGACTCTGAAACCCTGATTGTCCCAAGAAAGAACTGACAGGTTAATACATTACATCCTTCATTACTACCTAGGGCAAACAATTAGAATTGTTGTTCATTGTAGTAGACTCTACAGATTACAACAAAGCAATAAAAGAAAAAAAAGTTAATGAAAACACATGATGCTTGGAATTCAGTCTTAGTTGCAGTCAAAAGCAAGCTTATTATATTCATAGAGTGCACAATAATCTAAACAGGAAGTTGATATACTGAACATTAGGTGTGATAAAGATGTCTTGTATCCTACAAAAATTATTTTATCACCAAACATATTATTTTTTTAGAAGACCTGCTTGTAAACTGAGATGTCCCCATTACACAATGTTGAAAGACAGTTAGCACTCTAAAAATGATTTTGCAGTTCTTGTTATATTATTCAGCATTCATTGAGGTACCTAGCTGCCTATCAAATCATCAGGTAGTTGATTTCCAATACTCTATTGCTGAGGAAATTGAGTGGTTAATTTTTTGATTGTGCATGACTAATTTTATTCTGATGGCCATGGCACTATTTAATCAATATTGGCCTGGACTTTATGAAGCAACAGTCTAAGATATTGCTGGATACAGGAATGCAGTAATGTGGAACAATTATAGATAAAGCTAGTCATTTAGAAGAAATTACAAGCTGGTATTGGCAAGGTTCCTCACCGTATGCTGGTGGGAAGGGCATGGAGCGTGATGTGGGGAACTTAGCTTCGGTACCCGACGTGATGGAGTCGCTCGACTCGCGCAGCGGCGGCGTGTCTTTCAGCATTTCGTGAATACTGCGCTCTGATTGCCTGCACAATTATTATAACATGCTACTTTACAGCGAAACTATATAACTAAATACATATAATGAAACCGGTAAATCGTTCGCTACGATACATTTTTCCTATTTCCTGAGGCAAATTGATGTTGAATTGTAAGTAATGCTTAACGATTCTAAACTATTAACTTATTTACAGGTATAATTCTATTTAGTTAGTGCATCTGCATTATAATTTTATTTCAAAAAATAACATGTTATAGCAATCATACACCACCGCCACGCACCATTTAGACATCTTTTCGGCACTCGGGGATTATATTATTTAAGGAATAAGCAATTAGAACGCGATGGCGTACACAGCAAATATTTATACAGCAAAGTGTATCATAATTACTAGAATATTGTGAAAAACTTCTCATGAAAGGAAATTATTAGTTATCAAATCAATCACGACAGCGACTTGTTACGGAACAACGTACGCTTCAAATTTGACGTTTGTTTGGTTTGACATAGACAGAAAGGTCCAGTGTGACAAGATTAAAATTTAAGTTTAAGCCAGCTGCCCGCCTAAATTGTGCTAAAGATTGAGTACAAGTAATTGTAAAGATTTATAGGTTTTTTTTTTGTAATAAATGCCAAAATTCCGCTAGTGAGTGAAGCCATATTTTGTACGAATATATTAAAATCAACGCAAAAATAATTATTGAAAATAGAAAAGCTAAGCAATTTTTTTTTATTCTGGATAGGCTTGTGTTTGACTACAATCTCTTTTTTTTTTTTTTTTGTTGCTGGCAATCATCCTTTTAGGATATTTCTGCCAATGTCAAAGTATTTGAAATGGTCTTGGTCTATTTGTCACAATGTTTTTTTAAACGACTTCAAAAAAGGAGGAGGTTATATGTTCGACTGTATGTATTTTTTTTTTTTTTATGTATGTTCATCGATTTTTCCGCCAATTGTCAACCGATTTTCAAATTTTTTTTTTTGTTTGAAAGAGTATACTTCGGCGGTGGTCCCATTATCACCAAGTCAGAATCTGATGATGGGATCCTGGGGGAAAACGAGGGCAACCCTCAAATTTTATAAGAAATGTCAACCGATTTTCAAAATTCTTTTTTCATTTGAAAGAGTATAACTTCGGCGGTAGTCCCACTGTCACCAAATCAGGATCTGATGATGGGATCCTGGGGAAAATGAGAGCAACCCTCAAATTTTATAAGAATTTACAGTATTTTTCATTCATATACGTACTTATCAAAGCTATTTCCATCTGGTAGTCATCATCTTATGTTGCAGAGCTGATGATGGAAGGTACAACTCCTTAAAGGTCAGGAGTTAGGGGATATTTCTTAAATATTATAGTCACGTTTAGACTCGTATCGTCGTCTCTTTGTATATTAAAATGAGCTAATGATAGAAGGTAATATCTTTACCGGTTAGGTGTTAGAATATACGTTGTCCTAGATATGAAATGAAACGCAATATCAAGTATCTGCTGAGAAAGAAGCCTTAATCATTTAGGATATATATGCTTTATTTTCTTTAAAAGTTTATCTATTTATGTATTCCCTCATCTAATAGCGTGATGTTATTTAACTTATAGGCTTTCTCGATAAATGGGCTATCCAACACTAATATATTTTATGTAGTTCCTGAGATTAGTGCGTTCAAACAAACAAACAAACAAACTCTTCAGCTTTCTAATATTAGTATAGATAATGTAAATTAATAATAGGCTTAATTTGCTCGATAACAATTAAATATTTCTTGAAAACATTGAAATATAAAAAATGGAAAAATAAAACTTTTTATAAAAAAAATAAAAACGCCTTCAAAGGCAAATGTTGCACTAAAAACCGAAAAATAAACTGAATAAGACATTAAATAAAATGGGAGAAAAATATTTCAATAACTAAATAGACCAAAACCTTTACTTATGTAAACTACCTACGCACCTATTCAAATTATTATTCTATAAATACCTTTTGATCTGTTTGAAGTCGGTGCCAAGCCCAAAAATACAATGAAAGAAATAATAAATGCCTTCACAAGCATCGCCAGATGGCAGTTCAGCCTCCCAGGGAGGAGATTAAGTGATCCCTGGGTTCGGGAACTCACTCTATCTGTGGGCGGCCAGCGGTCAACCGTTTCACCGGATCTCCCTAACCGCACGCCAACATGCTGCGCCTGCACTACTCAATAGCGACTCCATAATATCGCCGGTCCCTCCGCCGTCAGCACAGTGCCTCCTCTAAGGAGCTCTGGCAACCTTACTCACCGCGGGAACACAACACTTGGCAGTGTTATTTGGCTGCGATATTCTGTAAGGTTCTACTTCCCCAATCAGACGGACCCAATTATGAGCAGATGTTATGCTATGTCCTACCTCCTCAAACCGTACGAAGCCTATTAAACCTATTAGGGTTGGCACCGACTTCAAACAGATCAAAAGGTATTTATAGAATAATAATTTGAATAGGTGCGTAGGTAGTTTACATAAGTAAAGTTTTTGGTCTATTTAGTTATTGAAATATTTTTTTCCCATTTTATTTAATGTCTTATTCAGTTTATTTTTCGGTTTTTAGTGCAACATTTGCCTTTGAAGGCGTTTTTATTTTTTTTATAAAAAGTTTTTTACATAAGTTGTAGTCAATACAAAGTCTTTCAATCGCATATATTTTCGTCAGTTTTAATTTCTTCTTTTATGTTATAGTCACATTCTCAAACTCACTGTAATGTCCAGTCCTCGTCCAGTCAAGCTTTAGTGAAATTGGCGGTTGTTCCACTAAAACATTCACGGACTTTTTGGGACAACCTGGAAAGTCACGATACACGCTTTTATTTCATTTCACTTCACTTGTGCACTTAGATTGATCATTATTGGATAAAACACCACCGAAATTATTCAATAAAACTCAAAATACACGAATTTAATGAAAATAAAACGAAAACGCAACGTCACTCTGCAAGTTCCCGCCAAAAAGTTCGACTACAATCTCACTATGGTAAAAAGATGGTAAGTACAGAACAATAAATGGTAAGTGATGATGTGGCCGAAGGTGGTAAGCACACAAAACACTCAACTGGATAAAGTTTTGGTACCTACCCTGAATTCGCTCTGAATTAGCTCTGAATAAAGTGTAGTAGTGCGGTATTAAGACCTAGGTACCTCATAGATTAAGAATTGGTCCTCGCTTTGGTACCTACCCTGAATTCGCTCTGAATAAAGTATAGTAGTGGACCTACCTCATAGATTAAGAATTGGTCCTCGCTCCGCGCGGGGCGCGACGATTTATTCATCTATGACCTACCTATAATTTTATAACTCCACTCTGTTTTCCCTCTTGATATAAAGGAAGAATCTAAGATAATGCAAGTAAATAAGTATTTATTTACAACAAATGTACAAAATATACAAACAAATGTACAACTATAATATATAAAAAACTTCTTCGAGGCTGCCGCTGCTGCCAATCGGCAAGGTTCCCAGAAGGCTGACAGCGTTTCCTCTTTGGATGGCCAAGCTGATGCGTTGGCGGAAAAAGCTCCCCGCCCGCCGGTCACCCGAGGCCTCGATTAATTTTTTTCATTGATTTGGTAGATCATTATATCTACCAAATCAATGAGAGAAGAAACAAAAAAAAAGAAATTATAAACTACATATTTCATATTGTATTGGATTGTTTTATTTTTTCGCAATCGTAGTGAAAAGTTTAGTGTAACACACGGCGCTAAAACCCATTAAAACTCGGTTTCTATTTAGTCCCTCGCTAAAGCTCGGGAGTAAAACTACCTCGTATATTTTATCCCCTTGTATAACAATCTACTATTACATCCGTAAACACACGCAGGAGACCTAAGGAGGCTTAATAATAAATTACATATAAGATATGTTTTCTTTTTGTATTAGTTTAAGTATAAAATTGTTGTTTAACATAAAAAAAGCCAATTACCTATAGTCAGATGGTCCAAAATATGTAACCTTGCTGAGTTTCTTGCCGGTACTTTTCAGTTGAAGGCTGTCTTTCGAACCGGTGGTAACTTTTATTAAAGTAAGTGCGAAAGTATATACATAGGTACTTAAATTATGAATTTGTAAATAGGAAAGTACCTCTTGAATTTTTTCTCATGTACTCTTTGTAACTTTTGTCACGATTACTGGAATTTAATAAAATTATATACTTAGGTACATATTTAATACATTACATTACATTCAATAAATTACATTACATTTAATAAATTACATTAATAAACTTACTAGTAGCAGTTCTTTGAGATCACCTGGATCCGTATAAATAACTACCCACTTAATAAAAAAAAACACGCAACAACAACTTACGAAAACACTTTTGATGTTCATTTCATTCTACCTACCAAAATAATATGTCTGATGTACTTATAAAACTAATTTTGATCGTTTTTTTGCTTCGGTCTAATAAATAAGCTAGGAATAAAAAAAAACATTTTACATTTCTATTTTCATGGATTGTCAATGAAAATCCGTGAAAATAATTTATTACTTTAACAAAATAGTACATAGGTACTTAAAGTAACACGTCGCGCTAACTCTTTAGCACCACACTATTATTCTAATCTTACTAAATACGTACTTAAAATAATATACCTATTTATATATTTTTCAACATCCTTTGTCTGCGAAGTGATGCCAAAAAACAAAAAAAAAATCTCTTTGGTCAATAGTCGGTCGATGTCACGAAAGAACGCGGGAAATTGAACACAACACAGCAGTTTTAGTGTCCTCACTGAACTTATTTTAAATGTGACTTGTGGGTGTGGGTCAATCATCTATCTTGAGCGTGAGTCCGGCGGGGTGCATCAGCAGCGAGGCAGCAGCGGGGGCGCCGGCGGGGGCGGGGGCTCGCAGCGGGCGGAGCTCCCCCGAGCTGTCGCTCACTACCATCGACGTGTCCTGCGGGCAGCACGACGTCGTCTTCATCGACACAGACTCCATTGATGTTTTATGACTCTGTAAGTTAGCGATTATACAATTTTTCTTCATCAAATTAAAGAAGGTACACTAGATTACTTTAGTCCACATTTAACATCGTGGATGGCACAAATGTTTTGCAAATTACTAGTAAGTTGGTAAGTGATGATGTGGCCGAAGGTGGTAAGCACACAAAGCCTAAGTGGGAACTGGCTCTCAAGTGCAGCTGTCGGAACACACCGATAGTGGCTTGGCGATATGTTTTCAACTAGAAGGTGGTAGCCAGCCAGGTGGGTACTACAAAGTACCCTACCACCGTGCTATGGTTTCCTCACGATGTTTTCCTTCACCGAAAGCTCAAAATCATTTTAGGATTCGAAAAAAATATGATACAAGACACAAAGATAAAATTGTGACCCCTAGATTCAGGCTAGCTAAAGTTAATAAATCTTTTCTCGGGAATTGTGTTCGTTTTTACAATAGGATCCCAAGTGAGGTAGCTGGAATGTCTTATTTTAAATTTAAATTTTTTATTAAACTTAGGTTAATGAACAAAGCCTACTATAAGGTGGCTCATTACATGGAAGACAGAAACATATGTATGGTTGTAGTAGCTTCTCTCTGCACCTGCATCCCCCTGGCGTAGTGTAAAATATTTGAAAATGTATCTAAATGTACTTATAAAAATGTAAGAAAGATCCACTGCTAAAAAAAAAAATGCCTTGCTGAGTTTCTTGAGTCTTCTCAGTTTAAGTGTATTCCGAACCGGTGGTAGAGTCAATTGTAACGTTCATAAGTGCCTTACCAGGGCCTAAACTGAATAAATGAGTTTTGAGTTTGAGTTTGAACCCACGACCTTCGCCGCGGTATGCGACGTCACTACTACTGAGCTATCATCGCCTAATATTTTAAAATATCCACTGCGAAAAAAAAATTGCCTTGCCAAGTTACAGTACCTAAATTGTAACATTGATAATAGCCTAAACTGAATACCTAAATGAGATTTGAGTTTGGCATAATGCATTCCGTCCGAGGAAAACCTACAAAAGATAGAGAAGGTAACACAACGCACCCGCTTGAAGCAATGCGCGATGGAATGGCACAGGCCGGCGAGCGAGAACTGTCGGCCGCGCTGCCGCATGTGCACGTACAGGATGGGGTCCAGCACGTAGTTGAGCAACATCAGCATGTCCGAGAGCATGGCCAGCGGGGCCAGCTTCGTCTCCTTCTTGCTGTCGATCGCCAAGTACAGCGCTGATGTCACCTGCACAACTAATTATATTAAACAAGTATGTTACACTTGCGCGAGGCTCTTTCACGTAAATCCTAGTTGTGTAGCGTAGAAATTGTAACTATCGAAATAAAAAAAAACTTGCTTTCCACTTATTACAACAACCCAGTGAGAGAATTTCATATTCTCTTCCGTAACACTTTAGTAACACTAAGTATATGTTACAAATTCCTTATTTATTGATTCAGAAATAATACCTATCTACTAAGTATAGTATACTATCTACTATACTTAGTAGATAGGTAAAATACTATTACGAATACCTACGGGAGCAGAACGCTTTGTACCTACTTTGCTTATTATTATATTATTATTTGTTTGAAGAAATATTTTCTGTTTATATGCTATTCTAAAACAAAAATTAGAAGTTTAACTTTTGGCGAAAGAAACCATAGTAGTAATCCCTGATGAGCAGAATGCGGCAAAGCTGTAACAGGATCCTAAGGATGTTGGCCGACCGACCGGTGTGACGGGAATATCCTGAGTGAGCTGAGGCACTGGGTCGGTCTACTTACAATACAATACAATACAATACAAGTGTTGTGTACTCACTGAATTCAACTAGAAGTACATTTTTTGCTCTATTTGTGATGATTGGAACTATGTAGATATTAAAGTTATAATATTTATCAATGATATTATAAGTAACAAGGTTATTTTTTACTAATATTGTGTGGAGCAATTGTCTGATGATTAATGATTTTTATAAAATAAGCATAGTCCATTCCATAGTAATTATAATGATTTTTATAAAATAAGCATGGTCCATTCCATAGTAATAGTACCTAGTAGGTACTCGCCTGGCTGTCTTCCCAAAATACTGTTGCCAAGCTCTGACCAGTGTGTTCCGACAGCGGCACTTGAGATCCAGTTACTTTCTAAGTTCTTTGAGTACCACGTATCTACGTTCAAATACAAGCCTATCCAACCAAAGTAAAAAAGAGCGCGTGCATCTTACCTATTTAAAAAATAGGATAACCTATTCATATTAACAAAACTTAGGTCGGGAAATGATAAGATATCTCCGGAATGTGGGTGAAACCGCGGGGGACAGTTAGTAGACTGTAAGGTAATTGTGAGGGAAGTATAAACCTTAGCAATTGAAGGTAAACCTTAGGTAAACTGAACAAAATAAACACTCGCTTGGCATTACGAGTACTGACAGGGTGTCAATAATGCCAATAACAATTCATTCACTTTAATTGAGCAATTAAGTACGTAGGTGCTCATCAAGTCGACACTCACCCCCTACTCGGTTATGTTTCTTTGATACATTTAGATAATGTTTTAATGTTATTTTAATTAAAATAGGAATCTACCTATTGAGTACAAATTACATCTATAATCGACTTAACTTTATGTTTCTTACTAAATTGATAAAGTAGAGACAATATAAAGAACAGAGAAAGGAGAAAGCTATATGTATTCATAGATAAGGTAGCTATTGAATACAGAATGAGAAAATTGTTAAGTAAATAATTTGGTGGGCAAGTAAACCTTGTTATTAATCACAATATCAAAATGCGATATACCTAAAGCACAAAATTTTAAAAGTTTTGAAAAAAACTACTGACGACACTAAAAAAATGCTATGCGAATACCAGCGACAATCTGCCGGGAGTCGAGGCTCATTCATATTATGAATAAGATTCTACTTTTATTCGAATACCAATAAAGAAACAATGAAATATTTTTGCTGATCATTGCGTCACCACACCTCCTGCATACAAATGTAGGCCGTTGTACCAACTCGATGGACAATAATAAATAATTTGTAAAGCCGTGTCTGGATTGTCTTTTGGTTCCGTTCATAAAAAACGTTTAGGACATCGATAACTTAGATTAGATTTGACTTAAAGTGTTACTGTTGATATCAAGAGAATAGTAAACGTTAGAACAACATTTAGGGAACTGAAGAACCCCGATGGCTTTGCAGTAGGTACCTATATTAGATAGAAATACAAGGGAGAGTAAAGTTCGTCAGTAAAATTTTCGATAACGCAAATTTTAAATTAGGTAGAGTGAATTGTGAACTTCATAAAGGAACCGGGACGATAGCGAAATACAACGAATAACATTTCAATATAAGACTTGCATTGGATGGAAGGTGGAACAATATAAATAGCATGCGATGTAAGCGTACAATGCTCAATTCACTCAACAATGAGTGGAATATTGATGGCTTGATGACAGATTTTATGTTAATCATTCTATTCGGTTTGATCATAATATTTTGTAAGGATGCCAATCATCCAATATCCTACAAGTTGCTCGCTGCCTTGTGCCTACATTGTTTAAAATTCATTCAATGCTTTCACTCAAACTAAGCAAAAATATTTAAATTTAGATCTCTATTTCAGCATCCACATCGAAATATCGATCAACAATGTAATGAAATGAATCATTTTGGTACAATGCGTCCTCGTAGGTACCTACTCCATGGAAGGTGGCAAGCCAAGGTCGCGGAACACGAGGAACTCCTGTTTTGCATTGCTGAATATTAGCATCACTTATACATTTGTTGAATATAAATGTGCACTAGACACCCTTTACCGCCGATACTGATCCATTGTAAACGTGGTTAGAGTCTTAAGTACTCCCATGGCGTCACACAGGATTCATTTAATGATACTAGCTGTCAAGATTCATCTATTCTAATGTCCATTTTATTTTAACAAGCTGATTGAGATGGCAATAAAGTTTACATTGTTAGAATTGCTAATCGTCCATTTCGTTACTCACCATTTGCGGCATCCAACAAATCATGAAGAGTATAGAGAGCATGGCCATCAGTCTACTGAAAGCGACCTCCTCAGCGGTGGCAGCGTTGTGATGCAGTGCTTGCAGGTTGTTGCCCGAGTTGAGACTGCGCTGTCGCTCGCGCTGCCTGCAGCTAGTCTTGGAGACTCGCCGGACGACGGGCGGGCCTCCGCCGCCGGCCCGCGGCGCCGAGATGGCGTACAGCGCTCGTATCACAGCCAAGTTGCAGTACACGAGGATCAAACATAGCGTGGTGCCTGCCCACAAACAATACTAGATTGTGAGATTTAATACTTCATTTTATACCATATCTTATTTACAATTAAGTTGCATGTCGTGCTTGTGTTTTGCTCATGTTTTGCTCATGCTCATCTTTATGAAATTGTTTATCGTACGTAGGTATAGCATGTCCATAATAAGAAATAATCGATTAGGCTCGCCCCAGTATGCAAGCCGCGCGTCGAATAGATTGTTTGGGCACTTTGCCAGGACCTATGCAATTCGATAGTCGAAGACAGAATTAAATAAAAAAAAGTTTGTGAATTGTTATTATTGGCTATTTTTCTTGAATCTTTTAAGAGCTGCTGAGAAAGAAGACTTACCAAAAATGACATAAATAACACCATAAGCAAAGTCTGAGGGTTTCTCAGCTTCTCTGTATCTGGCGCACTTAGTTCCATTGTAGTAGAGGCCGAAGCCGAACATGGGCGCGCACGTCAGGAGCGCCGCGAAGAACCAGGACCCCAGCAGCGCCATACGAATCATGAAGTATGTCACTTGCTGCGAATAATTCAACAAGTTAATTAAAACAGAGTTCATAAAAGCGTTTATTAATGATTCTGCTGGCACGGACTAGTTAACAGTTGTGCGATATCAATTCTTGGGGTTTCCTCATTTTGATTAAGAAGTCGCTAGATGGAAATCCCCATTGAAACTGGTTATTGCAGACCCATTGATCGTGCAGCAAAAATGTATAAGACTGGTATGTAGGTAGGCTTGTTCATAATTACGACCTCACTCCAATGATTTTATACGCATACTCGTTTATTTGCATTTGTGCAATACGAGCCTGCACCCCGCGTATTATGTAGTATGATTGATGACAATCGCAGAAAGAATGGGAAGTACACCCTACTGACTCGTATACCCTTCCTCATAGGGTACATATTAGTTTAACATTAGCAAGCTACATTAGGTCATATAGGTAAATTTTGAAAAGCGTATTTCGAGTCGCACAATATGGCTACATAATGTTTACAATGCAAATGTATACGAGCGGTGAGCGATCACAATTTCTAGAACATAACTGTCCATGCCGATTCAAGTGAGATCAATGGAATTAGGTTACCAGCGATTTGCGACACAACATCGCACCTTAAGTCATTCCAGGGCAGGGTTGCCATCTTTAAAGTCTGGCAACCAGGACAAGAAGAAGAAAACCCCCGGATTTAGGAACTTAGGTCACTAAAATATTAAGTACTTAGTTTTAATTGTTTTATGTGTTGTTCAATTTTTATTTATTACATATCATTTAGGTAGGTATTTAATTTTCTTAAGAAAACTTTTAAACCCGGACTACTAATGAAACCCCGTCCGAACGTTCCCCGGACGCCCTTTAAACTAGGACATATCCGAGGAAACCTGGTCGGATAGCAACCCTATTCCAGTGTGAAAAACAAGACGAATTTCTGTATTATGTATGTGACGTAGTTTATTGAATGAAGTATACATAGATATCTATCTTCCATGACGGACGGACGACTTACGTATGGAAATGAAGATTCATTGGGACCAACTTTACAGACAATTGAAGGGATTCGTCGACTAGCACCTAACCGACCACCCCAGAGTACATCAGGCCTGGAAGTGTTCCGGAGAGGCTACAAAATCGGTAGAGACTTTTCACATACACTTCTTACAGACATTCAGGTGACGTGGAATGAGTACATATTGCGTTAGAATTAGACAATAGTCCCAAATAAAATACCGAACATATATGGTACACTGGACTTGAATGTATTGAGTTCTCTTCCTTCAAGTTGTAAACTAAACTAATACAGGGCACGGTGCCACGGAGCCACGGAGCCACGGATCCACGGAGCCACGGAGCAGTCAGGAAGTGACACGAGTAAGTGTAATTGCGCACCGGAAGGCGTGCACACACTCGATAACAATGCCCAAACAAACTGCGCCCGCGCCGCGCACCGCGCGCCGCTTGCCGTCACTCACGCGCGCGCTGCGGTCACGAAAAATGGTTGTACAGCGGCAGCCAACCATCCAACCAACTACCGGACTTGCACGTGGTGCTGTTCTTTATTGGCCTCGTGTGTATTTGTTTACAATCGTGAAATTAATTGTCATTACGAATGTGTAGGTATATCAAGGTACAATAATATAGTTACTTGGTTTACTAAATTGTGACGTTATACATAGATGTACAGCATCAAGATATATGTACTTACCTAAATAAAATGTAATAAAGCGTGCTTAGTTTGACATTACCTACTCGTACTACCAGGATATCAAATAAAAAATAAACGTTTAAAATATAATAAGGATGCGACAATGTGGCTTTTTTCAATATAAAAATGTAGCATCATGTTCCGCCCCGTAGTTTTACCCGCGTTTTCGAGATAAAAAGTGGTCTATACTGTATAGTATTCAGGGATAAAGAAGCTTCCAATTAGTGAAAGAATTTTCAAAAACGGATCAGTAGTTTCAGAGATGACTTTACGTCCAAACTTTACCTCTTTATAATATTCGTATTGATTTCAGAACAATAATTTTAAATTAAGATGATAGCAAAATTATGCACCAGTACCTACATTTGTTCAATATTCCATGTAAGTACCTAATGTAGTTGTGTTGCTTGAGTGAATCATAACTCTGTCAGTCCACTGTCTGATTGAATCAAGCGGCTATTCAAATCAAGACTCAAGAGGACAAGGCCCGCCCACACTCCACAGATCTACAATGAAAGTACCTTCTGTATCAATTTATGCTTGTCGCATTTTGGATCTTAAATATTTAATTTAATTACCGATCTAAATCTTCTAATTTATATATACATAATTATGTAAATATCAATGTTTGTTTGTTTGTTTGTTAGTATTTTATGCGTTCATTCATTCGATTGCGATGAAACTTTGGTGAGTGAATTGAAAAAAAAACTGGCCAAGTGCGAGTCGGACTCGCGCACGAAGGGTTCCGTAAAAAAGGCAAAATAATCACGTTTGTTATATGGGAGCCCCCCTTAAATATTTATTTTATTTTTATTATTAAAGTAAAAATACAACTCAATATTTTGTGAATATTTCAAAAGCCTAACTGTTGCCATTATTGATATCGAGCAAAAAAGGGCAAAAAAATCAATCGCGTTTGTTGTATGGGAGCTCCCCTTAAATATTTATTTTATTTTGTTTTTAGTATTTGTTGTTATAGCGGCAACAGTAATCCTATATAATTTGTGAAAATTTCAACTGTCTAGTTATCGCGGTTCTTGAGATAAATAAATATAAATATCCTCGGACATTTTTTTCACACACGGCTATCTGATCCCAAACTAAGCAGAGCTTGTACTATGGAAACCAGATGACTGAAATACTACATATACTACTTTTTTTTTGTAAAAACATAATTAAATAGATAATTACACCCAGACTCAGGACAAACAGAGATGTTCATTCACACAAATGTGTGTGTGTCCTGGATGGGAATCGAACCCACGACCTGCGGCGTGAAAGGCAGACAGCCTGGTGATGATATCAAGCAAAAAAGGGCAAAAAAATAGCGTTTTTTGTATGGGAGCCCCACTTAAATATTTATTTTATAGTAATAGGGTCCCGTTTTTACCCTTTGGGTACGGAACCCTAAAAAGCGACATTACAACGTGTCATGCGGAAGTCTAGACTTAAATATAATATTGGAGGTCAACAGGTTAAGAAGATGTATGCTTGATTTGTCCTTTAACGAAGATATCCAATGGGAAACTCCGACGTAAAGTTTTTTTTGTTTCGCTTAAATAAAAACTAGTTGAAATTGTTCTCTATGTTTATTTTTATGACAAGGAAAAAGTGTTAAGACAATTTTTCTTTAGTTATTGTTGTAAAAAATCTTGAGTGGTTTGTATGACTGAGCACAAAATGTTTTGGAGCATCGCGAGCGATTTGCGAATAACCCGGTTACTGATGAAAATACCTGAAATGGCCACTTGATGTTGCCTTGAGAAGCTACATGATTTAATTAAAATATTTGTTGGGATAATCGATATCAAAAATCTCGAAATAATTGCCGTAGAAAGGATAAGTCAAATATGAAGTAGACATAGAGGACGATTTACAGGTTGGACTGGCGTATTTAACATTTTTCTCAGCATTTCTCAACGAACGATTACACAACTTTATAGCAATGATTAGCTTCAAGCCCCGTGGCTTTTTTCGTTCTCATCACATCTCAATCTTTATTGAACTAACTATTTCAAAATGAGGAATACCTACGACTTGTTAAAATATCATCACCCTTGGCACTTTTATAATAGACTCACTTCTGCCTCGCCGTTTTCCCAACGTTTTATTAAAAGTAAAAGAAGTTGATTACCTCCCAGATTACCCTAATGGGGAGAATGTATCCACTAAATCGGGAACGATGGACAACTAGTTTAATAAAAATCAAAATATTTGCTCAATTAGAAGATAATGTGATAAAAAAAATTGGAAATCAATCCAGGATAATTACTTTATGTAGCTCAATTTAACTTCAAGAAGGGTCAAGCAGCTCAAGTTATTTTCCACTAAGAAGGTAAGGCAAGGCAAGTATGTACTTGGATCTACAATAAAGATCCGCTTTCATATTGCAGGATTTTCATAAGGGAACTAAAAATAAACTACAATAGCTTTTAATGTAGCAATTATGTACAATTGACGTCATAATGTAGCATGTGGTAGGTCCTGGACAATGTGCAATATCTGCCTTTGGCGAGCGATCGGATGATAACGAAGCGCCCGACGCCCGACGACGCCCGACGACGTCCGAACGTGACGCTCGCGCATGTCTATTAACAATAACTATTTATCACCTGTTGTTCTACATAATTAAACTATTGTCCAAGCAATTCTAGTTGACTAATATCATTATTTTCAATTGGCTATTAGAAATAATCCGCGGCAATAATATCGTGTAAGGTAGGTAGGCCTTTCAATGGTAATCAGCTATTGAATTATTGTTATAGAATTTCGTCGTGATATCAATTATTTATACTGTGTCTATTTAGATGTTTTTATCATATGCCTTAACTATTTGTGTGTTCAGGAATACTGGCAGGATTTCTAAATAAAATAAAATAAAATATGTATATTATTAGTTACAACAAAGTCTGTTTATCCGTTATGGCGTGATAAAGAAACAAGGATGTAAATAAACAAACAATGGAAACATTCGGGTTTATAATATAAGTTGATAGAATAGGATAAACAAGCATACAGTCAATAATCACATGGGGAATACTGGCCGCTGCAGACAGCTAAACACACAAACAAATCACGAAAGCTCCGGAATGTAAAGATGATAAAGCTCCCGGTAATCCGATGCGTTTGAAAGCTCGTAGTCGCTAAAAATATTATATTTTATTGCTTTATCGATGAGCATTCGTCTGTCGGTGTCAATAATACTGACATGGGTCGAGTGGAGAGTGGAGAGTGGAGAGAAATGATAGGAGGGTAACGTAATTCAAACAAAATGATCAATAGTGCGGGTCTCGGGTCTCGGGTCTCGGGTGAATGGCAGTTGTATGTTTCATGTTATTTCTTTTTATAATTGCTCTAGTTTCATATCTTTGTTTTGAATGAATGTTTTTTTATTTTTTATGTCACAAGTGACAACGAGGCAGGCGGGTCACCTGATGGTAAGTGACAACCGTCGCCTATAGACATTGGCAACACCAGGGGATTGCCAACGTGTTGTACACCTTTGCCGGAACACACCAACAGGTGCTTGGCGACAGATTTTCAACTTGAGGGTGGTAGCCAGCCAGTCGAGTACTACAAAGTACCCTACCACCGTGCTGTGGTTTCCTCACGATGTTTTCCTTCACCGAAAGCTCAAGCTCATTGTAAGGATTCGAACACACGACCTTCGCCGCGGTATCCGACGTCACTTACCACTGAGCTATCATCGCCTTAAAATAGTTTGTACTAGTTTGTGGAAGACACTATACATATCAGTGATAAATATTTTTTCACTCCTCTTGCTCCGAAAGACCGTCATTGTGGCGTACCAGAGCGAAAAAAAAATAGCAATTCTTCCTCTAGGGGAAAAAGTTTTTTTTTTTAATTTTTGTGTGTCAAATGACAATGAGCCTACAAAAACGAAAAAGTCTTTAGTCATAATTAGAATAATCATGAATAAAGACTCGACTTATTACTGTCTCGTAAAAAAATTACTTCATTTTAATTTTGAAAATGGAACTAAAATCGGCGATCTCTGGTAGAATGCATGCAATGTGTAGCGGCTACAGAAGAAACAAAAAAAAAGACATTATAAACTACATATTTCATATTGTATTGGATTGTTTTATTTTCTCGCAATCGTAGTGAAAAGTATAGTGTAACACACGGCGCTAAAACCCAAAGCTCGGGAGTAAAACTACCTAATGGGTAATTTTAGCTCCTTGTATAACAATCTACTATTCATTATATTGTGTGCGTGTTTTGTGACCTATGTAATTATTATTATATTAATACTAGAAGAAAAAGCTTAGTACTATTATCTATTCTGTTATCAACCGTTTTTTTTGTTTGTTTGTTTTAGTAAGTAGCTTTTGATGAGCTTGACGCTATCAATAAAAAAATAGAAACATTTTTTTTCCTAAAAATATGACGGTCGATATTCGACCAGCGGAGGATTATTTATAAATCGGTTAGTATTATTTGTTTTATTTGGATTATTTCCTCATTAATGATGATTATATATTTCCTCACTAGGGCTCAAAATAGACAAACACGTTGTAGGTAATAGAAATCAATAGCGTCATGATCAACAATTCACGCTCGTGCCGACTGAGCAGGAGCTCGAGTTGGCAGCGAGGTGGAATTTATTAAACTATCGCCCTTACCCAGGGCCATGAGTGAAGCGTGTTCAAATCTGATAACCTAAGCACGCAGAAGAATCTTCGAAGGTGAGGAATGAAACTCACGAGATCATCGAAGTGAAAGAAAACATTGTGAGGAAACCATAGCACGGTATTTTTGCCCCTCGCCGTCTACCATACTTGAGTTGAAAATCTGTCGCCAAGCATCGGTGTGTTCCGACAGCTGCACTTGAGTGCCGGTTCCCTTCTAGATTTTGTGTGCTTGTGGATTCGTGTGTGTGATGGTGAGATTGTGGACACTACCCAAAATAAAATAAAAATGTGTTATAGACAATAATAATAAAAAATTTCGCTTTATTATTAGTGCCTAGATTATTACACACTTTGTTTTAAATCGAATAAAGTAAAATTACCTAAATACTATTGTCTGATGAAATACCTACATATTGGGAAAACCATTAGGGAAATCAAAAATTGGCTTTACGCATAGATTTTTACGTCAGGCGGTCATAGTATCTCGCGTACCTACATAAGTACGAACAAAATAGCTAATAATTAAAAAATAAATTTTACTCTTCGAGTATTCAAATCCTATATACAGCTGATAAGTAGTACTTAAGGGAAAATTACTTCAATAAAAGTGTCACAATTTTCGAGACTTCGATATTTCTGATATTTATATCTTGATTCTGATTTTAAATTTCTTAAGGCAATAAATACTTAGGCCACATACTCCAAACCAACCTCAAGGACAATGCGGATATAGAGCGGGAGCGGAGGGCTTTGTCGGTGAGAGCAAATATGATAGCGCGCAGGTTCGTACGATGCTCCAAGGACGCGAAAGTGACGTTATTCAGAGCATATTGTACTTCATTCTATACGTGCAGCCTGTGGGCTGACTACACTCAGAAATCGTACAGTGCCCTCCGCGTCCAGTACAATAATGCGTTTAGGGTGGTGTTGGGGCTGCCTCGCTACTGTAGTGCTTCTGGTATGTTTGCGGAGGCACGCACCGATTGCTTCTATGCAACTATGCGTAAACGATGCGCGTCTCTAGTACGCAGGGTGCGGGCCAGCGCTAACACCGTCCTGGCAATGATAGCGGACAGACTAGACTGCCCGTACATACATAGGTGTTGTCACCTGCATATTAAGGGCGACACTTAGTTGTAGATTTAATTAGGTATATTAATAACTAACACTTAGATTATAAGTTTACTAACAAATATGAGTCATAGTCACTTGAATAAACGAATTATATTATATTATATATTATAATAAAGATTCCCTAAACCGAAATATCTCGAAAATGATGACACTTTTATTAAGGTCATTTTTGTATATTTGGTAGGAGAGCCGTCCGGTGATATTTGTCGTACTTCTACTACGTACTGGACACCTGTATATGACAGCGAATATCCATCTCAGTGGTGAGTGACGTCGAATACCGCGGCGAAGGTCGTGGGTTCGAATCCTACAATGAGCTTGAGCTTTCGGTGAAGGAAAACATCGTGAGGAAACCATAGCACGGTGGTAGGGTACTTTGTAGTACCCGACTGGCTGGCTACCACCCTCAACTTGAAAATCTATCGCCAAGCACCTATCGGTCTGTTCCGACAGCTGCACTTGAGAGCCAGTTCCCATCTAGGCTTTGTGGGCTTACCACCTTCGGCCACATCATCGCTTACCATAGTGAGATTTGTAGTCAAAAACAAGCCTATACAGAATAAAAAAAAATATTATATCAAACCCCCGATTTTCGCGCATTCGATTTGAATGTAAAATTATACCTACATTTGACGAAAAACATGGCGGACTGCTGTCAAAATTTGGCGCCAAGACCGTGACGCGTGGTGGGGGATAGCATTCATAAAAAATACATAAAATTCTAGTATTTCAGTCCAGCGTGGCATGACGTAGTATCGGTGAAGAAAACAGGGCAACCTTGTATTTGTATAGTATTATTTAGGCCATGTATGTAACTGCTACATTCGTCTAGCTAGAATAATTGAGGTTACGATATCATACCTATCATCATGGCTGAGACCTGAACTCCTAGGTTAGTTCAGAAAGACAATTGTAATATTTAGATAAAACAACTATAGAAGCTGATGAAAAATTTCAGTTATTAAAACTTTACTATTCCATAAAAATGTTACAATAAGCCCTCACAAGTACTTAATCAGAGTTTATTCGAATTATAAATGAGTAGGTAGATATCTTGTGGTTAAACCACGTCATTGAGGAGGGCGCGGTCAGTTCAGTAGCTTACCTACAGGATAATTATAATGGGGTAAATCTGCATTTTGTTCAGTCTTTCCCTAATGTTACTATTTCATTGACAAGTTGTGGACAAGTTTGACATGGACATTAAAATACTGAATTGGTTACTAACCGAAATCGCTAACTAGTCACTATCCAAACTTCGCATACATTATAGAATCACTGTGATTGAAGTCACATCGACAAATATTTTAGTGCTAACCTACTTTTTGGAGAGCATCCTATATATCTTTGTTCAAAGCAGCCAATATAATTAAACTTTGCTTTTTATGCCGGGTCTTCTAAGTGGGAGGCTGGTCCTAGGAGCTCAAAGTAAACAAATGTATATTTAACCAACCTTCTGGTACAAGAAGGGCCTGGTGAGCGCGAGGTACCGCTCCAGCGCCATGGTGACGGCGATGCAGACGCTGCCGATGCCGAACACGCGTAGCACCACCCGCGCCGCGCACACGCCACGCGTGCCCCGCAGCCCGGGCACGTGGTCGCTCACCAACATCAGACACAGCATGCCCATCTAACAGTACAACATACGTTTTGAATACTCACACCATCGGATTCCAAACCAAGCAGAGATTGATGACTGATTTACTACATGTGTACTACTTTTTTAATAATCATATTACATAGGTACTTAAAACCATAACAAAAAGGAAAATAATAAAAATACACTAAATATATACATACTAAATTAGTTTTTTTTTTCACACACGGCTATCTGATCCCAAACTAATACAGAGCTTGTAATATGGAAACCAGATGACTAATATACTACTTTTTTTTGTAAATACATACTTAAATAGATTATTACATCCAGACTCAGGACAAACAGACATGTTCATGCACACAAATGTTTGTCCTGGATGGGAATCGAACCCACGACCTGCGGCGTGATAGGCAATGTGTGAACCAACCATGCCAACCGGCCCGTCAAAAACATGCTTGTTGGTATCGACAAGCAGAATTGGAGAGAATTCATCTATTCCTTTCGATAAGTAATGAGTATTTGTGGAGAGCTTTAGGAATGGAAGACGTCATTTTTACTAACATAAACTTCAGCTTATATACTAACAATGATTGAAGAGGGACATTGCAATTATCACCTGCTATGTCCCTCTTCAAGGAAAAGGCCTACCTATCAACTCCTCAGTTTGGAGAACTTCATGTGGAAGCCAGCTCAATCTGGGTATGTCTAAGTCTGTATTCACTCACCAGAGCAACGAGGTCGTTAGCAGCTAAGCTGGTGAGCAGCAGCAGATGCTTCCGGTTCCTCACTCTCCTCTCCCCTCGCCGCAGAGCTATGATAGCAATCGCATTGCCAATGATTCCTATAATGTACACTATCTTAATGAACACTCCGAACATTGGGTTCGGCGTATTCAAAGCGACCACTGAAGTCCCGTTTGTTCCATTCAGAACCATGTCTGCTATGATGCTCGTATTATTCTCCATATTGATAGATTTTTTGTAAAGTTCTCTAATAATAATATTATTGGTAATTTGTAGTCATACGTCGCCTCGTTCGGAATGTTCGATTTTCGATTTGCAAAGCTGCTCTGATTAGTATTCTAGGAGACAGTACGAGTAGATACATCGCATTCTCATGGTCCATGTAGCGACTGTAACAAAACATTACATATTTACTTTACTTACCTATTCATTGTATTAAAATTAAAATATTGAATCGGCACATTGAAGGCGAGTGATAGAATTAACTTCCACCACTCGTGGTAGAAGTGGTCTCGTGGTACCGAACGACCTGATACTAAACTAAGCAAAGCTTAATTCTATGGGAACCAGACAACTAATAAACTACTTTTTTAAATTGTATGTAGAGACTCAGGACAAACAAATGTTCATGAGTGTCCTGTGTGAGAATCGAACCCACGACCTGTGGCATGACAGGTAGTGTTCTTACTAACCACGCTAACTGGCCTGGATAGATTAGGTCGTGAATAAATGTCTATTATAATATTGTCACAAATAAATGCCATAAGTTTTGACCTACAGATTAAATAAATATTTTTACTGAAAATTTCCATGTAGGTACATATTTATAAATAATAAGAAACAGAAATTAATCCTATTATTAAATCTTGCTAATTGGGATGTTGTTATTCAAAAAAGAACATTTAGATGTTATATACACTAAAAATATCGAATGTTGTAAATTTCATCCTTTTTATGTTTTTTTTTACCAATTTAACGACAAAGAGTAATGGCCTTATTCATAATAAACTTGACGGGGTTTAGTAAGTAAGTGCTTAGCAGATTCTAAATTCAAATTCTCTTTAGAAAATTCGAATTAAGAATCTGCTAAGCAGTTGCTAAACATCGTCGAAATCTTTATTAATAAGGCCATAAATATTTTGATGGTGTAGTATATTTATGACATCACAACTAAAAACCATTTAATAAAAAAGATAATGATTTGATAATAATATGTCACTCAACATACTGACTTCACTCTAGTGCGTCTACTGCGTTCCCGTGGGATCTTATCTTTTCCCGGGATAAAAAGTGTTCTATTCCAGACTATAATCTATCTCTATGCCAAATTTCGTCCTGATCCGTTCAGCCGTTCTGGCGTAAATGAGTAACAAACATCCAAACTTTCACATTTATAATATTATAGCAGGATTATCTATGCTCTAGTGACACATAGTACCTCGATGTAATGTTATGTAAATGGTATGTAAATGGGAGAATCTGTAATGACTAGATACACAGTTGAAATATATATTTATACTGTGCTAGATAGAACTCTTATCATAATATCAATGAACAAATCGTTCTTGTATAACTATAATCAATATTAATTAATCATCGTAGAAAATGATAGTTGAAGTTAGGGCGGACATTACCGGCCTATTACTGTCAGTCAACATAGACCTGCTATTGACTTAGTAGTCAACTTACGAGAATTTATTAGTACTTCCATGTAGAAGTTATATTGTCCGTGACTTTACAAATAGTTATTAGTTAGTACTAACGGAATAGTTTATATCTTTTTATAAATTACTAACTGTCCTCCGCGGTTTCACCCGCGTTCCCCTCATATCTTATCTTTTAGCAGGATACAAATATAGATAGCCTATGTTACTCAGGAATAATGTAGCTTTCTAATGGTGAAATAATATTTAATATCGGTCCAGTTGAAATACATATCTTTATAATATTAGTGTGGATATAGATTGATATTTACTAACAATAACTTCAACTTGGCGATAGCTCAGCGATAGTGACGTCGGATCCTTCGGCGAAGTTCGTGGGTTCAAATCCTACAATGAGCTTGAGCTTTCGGTGAAGGAAATCATCGTGAGGAAACCACAGCACGGTGGGCACTTTGTAGTACTCGACTTGCTGGCTACACTCTCAAGTTGAAAATGTGTCGTGTTGAAAAGCACTTGCATTTAAGGCGTTGCAATAAGGTGTACAGCACATTGGCAATCACTGGTATTGCTTATGTCTATAGGCGACGGTAGTCACTTACCATCAGGTGACCTGCCTTTTCACTGGATATTAAAACCTTAGACATATTTGCAGAGTAAAGGTTGGTAAGGAGATTTTTCATAATAATTTACTTTCCTAAAGCAAAAAGAGTCGGTGTGCTATCTTCCTAATAATTTATACATATTTTGTTTATTGTCAGAGAACTTGGTAAACAACTTCATTTATCAAAAGTCATCAATGCTCAATTTAAATGTGTACAATACAGTTAGCCGTAATAAGCTGCGCTGCCCCTCCCCCAACAAGTTCTCAAATGTTATTCTTTATCTCCTAATAGCCAAATACCATTACTTGATTCGATTGTTGAGTGTTCATATTTTTACAACAAACATCTACTTTGTTTTGCCCCCGTCTACGATGTGGATTCGTGTCTTTTCATTCCAATTAAAATACCCAGCTTATTTCAAAATCTCATCAAAATCTGTTCAGCTATTTAGACGTGAAAACCAGATAGACAGACAGGGTTACTTTGCCTTTATCTAATCTATGTATATATATATATCTATCTAATACCTTTAAACGAGCAACTCTTGTATATCTGTATGTGTATATCTTTATATAATCGGAATCTCGGAAACGGCTCCAACGATTTACATGAAATTTAGTATGCAGGGGGTTTCGGGGGCGATAAATCGATCTAGCTAGGTTTCATTTTTAGAAAACGTCGTTTTATCCGTGTTTTCAGGCAATGAAAAACTGCTACAATATCATTAGAATACCTGCCGGAATCCGTGCCAATTGTTTGCAACGGCCCGCTGCCGTACCAATGCCGGTAAACGGTCACCATTGCGCCGACTAGTTCACTCTTTTAATACTAATTTCAACTCCATCGATATTGCGGCAACGCGTCCTGGTATCTTCAAAAACAAAATTAATAGTCTTTTAGCGTAAAGCTACCATTTTTAACGAATATTTGCTAATCTCTAATAATATTTTTTTTTTAACAAGCTGTGGTAGGCGGTGTTGGTGTCATGATTAATAAGTCGTATTATACATATGAATAGCATAAAATATATTATGTCACTGTTTGCTTACCCTAATAAATTGAAAAAAAAAAATACGGTACATTAAAAGCACAGGTGGAAAATTGGGCGATCCCGAAACCAGAAGACCCCGATTCGATTCCAGAACATTATTTTTTTCCCTTTTTTTTCAAGTTCCTTCTTCCATGAGAAAAACTATTAAAATATTACCAAAACGAACCGGACATCCAGCCTACCAACATTAATATAGAAACGACCTATTATTTAGTAAGGTGAAGACTAACTACAAAAATATATTATTCCGGGAATAGCTTTTCAAATTATCAAATACTTTTCGACTCCATTGTTTGAGAGTTATCTTATTATCACTTAACTTTTATTACAGATTTTTTCATGAGATCTGAATTGCAGGAACACTTCTAATTAAGTAGGTAGAGGTATACTTTTAAATTGAAATGTTGTGTCCCTGAAAAAAGGGTGGACGACACGAACAACAGACGGACATGTGGGAGGCGGGGGAAGACAACAAAGTGATCCTATAAGGGTTCCGTTTTGAGTACGGCACCCTAATAATACCTATTGGACTCATCTCGTTATAATAATAATTTTATGGGACTTTCTCAACAAACGGGCTCAACAATTTGCTGAGTTTATTCTCGGGTCTTCTCAGAAAAATCAACCTTCCGAACCGTGCGCTAGAGTCAAGACAATTCTTTGTCGCCAATCACTAGTCGGTGTGTTCAAAGCGCTTTATTTGCATAATGTGGTACAAATGTTGGAGGTATTTACTTATAAAAATGTATATATCATCTTCATTTTTTACAATGCCATTTTTTACTATGCAATATAAATTCATTGATATTATAGAATCATTTTTCCTTAAGCCGTCTTTAATTGATATTGAAATTTATTTAAAGGTAAATCTCTAATAGCTACTGGCAGCGCATTGTAAATTTTAGTACGAGTATGTACATAGCATGGCTATTATTTTGAAATAGGGTAGTCCACTAATCTATTTCCATCCCTAGTGTTCTTAGGATACACATGTTTAGCTCTTACAAACAGTAGTGGGTGTGTTGTTTACGAACACGCCTATTTCAAGGATAAGTAGTAGGTAGGTACCTCTTCCAAGAAGGTTAATATTCCAAGATCCTTGAACAATGGTTTACATGTCTCATACTCTCTTCATATGGAGGTACGAAGAAACTTTTGTTGGCAGATAAAGGCTCTGTTGGAATCTGTTGAGATTCCCCAAACCATATGTAAGTGTGGACGCCACGGTCGCCCGCCACGGGCCCGTGGTATGCCAAACATACCGTTTGTAATGACGCAGTTTGACGCGTGTTCCGGCAGTTGCACTTGAGAGCCTAAAAAATGACGAAAATTGCTAAAGCCTATAGGCGACGGTATTCACTTACCATCAGGTGACCCGCCTACCTGGTACTCTTAAAAATATTTTCATTTTCCACGAAATGGTTTGTCCTGGATGGGAATCGAACCCACGACTAGTGGCGTAACAGGTCAACTTGCCAACCATCCCTCAATATCCTCCTTATTTATTTATTAAAGCTGAACACACCGAATTCTTTATTTTATTATTTTAAAGGTAATTTGAGCTGTCACGCAAATAAACCATCAGTGTCGTACTGTGCAGACTGCAGATAATAATCATGTCTACGCAATCATTAGCAACAGCCTGCTGTGTCTGAATATTATTTGTGGATCATTTCCGCTGATTGATTATATTATTTGATGAGTGCTCGACCTCTGACCTCGACTACACATTATCTTATTTGATAACCTTTTTTTTTTTAAAACTTCAAATACTTAATTTTTTATTTGACAACAATGGATTGTTCGACTGCCTTGGTTTTGCCCTCCATTATATCTACACAATAAAAAATAATGTAGTCTGTAAATAGTGGTTTTTATGATTTTCGTTCTAGTTCGTATAATATAGTAAATTTTGATATAGAATCTGTACTAACTGATATATCTGCTCCTAGGAGGCTAGGAGTGTGCGTTATCTTTTACAATTTGAGATTTACGTTCAATACGCTTCGATGAAAGTACTTATTTATGACTCTCGTATAAAAAGCTTATTTTTGATCTATTTATTATGCCGAGGATATTTTCTTGCGATAATTCAAATTATGTTTGTATCGTACGTAGCGTGGAATTTATGAAGTATCCGAGCATCCATTTCCAGATATATAATTTTAAAATTCATGTAAGTATTCAGATAAATAATAATAATAATAGCCTTTATTCAGATAAAACATTTTTTTTCAGTATATACAGGATGAATTTTTCAAGTGGGCGTGGATGGCCAAATCCTAAACTAAAGGGAATATCGAAAAATGCTGAAAGGAGTCTCGAAGCCGATTTTGATTAAAACTAAAACTGCATCATTTGATTTTCGAAAAAATATTTCCCCAAGCCAGGAATCGAACCCGATGAATTTGAAAAAAAAAATATGCTCGCTTACGCTCAGTCATCAAAATTGAGCACTTTCCACTCTTGTATAACAAATAACTATTTTAAAGACTTTTTGGATTTCATCCCTTAAACGGGTGTTAAAGTTTAAATGAAAACTAAATTGTTTATAAATCATCAAAATTACTTGAAAATTTAGTATTTATGCTCTTCAATAAAATTAAAGAAACATGTATCGCCTGTTACTGTTACAGAGTCAGTAATACATAATACGGATAATTTTGGGACCAGACAGAAATCCACCAATTTGGTAGGTATACAAAGAAGTTGTTAATTAAATTGTAACTCCTGATAATGACCTTGTTAGTTAGCGTAAGCTAATTGGAGTAATATTATCCAGAGTAATTGTAAGTATTAGACTTTTGTATCGTATCGGTTCGGTAGTAGGATTCAGAATTTGAAAGCAAAGTGGTCTTCCACTATTTATACTTTATGCTCATTTTATATAAATTTCAATTTACATGTAATTTTTATGACTTGAAAAAATAATAAAGTTGAGCAAATTTTGTGTTCTACGCGAGAAAAGCTATGTTTGGATAATTTGAAATATCCCACCAAAACTGGAAAAAACGAATCAGCCAAAATGGTGTAGTCCACGCGGGCGAAGCTGCGGGTGAAGCTGCGGGCGAAGCTGCGGGCGGGAAGCTAGTAACCGATAACTAGTTAGGTAGATAGGAATAAATGCTACATCACTAGTGGAATGGTATTAGGTACATACCTATGTAACAATAATGTGTTATGTTATATCATGCAAGTAAGTAATAATAATAAATTGGGAAAACCAACATTATTTGTGATGAACAGGGTTTTTCTCAATTATGATAGATATTATTATGATCACTGTTTGTGTCATTTCATGTAACTTAATTTTAAAAAAGTAATTGTATGCCGCCTATTTTTTTCACCAAAAACGGCTGAACTGATTTCCAAGGACAAAAATCTCTATGTACCTACGCAGGTATAGGTTTGGAAGAAAGGTGAAAATTCGAAATCTGAAAACTAACCTATCACAATGGTTTTTAAGTATAAAGGGGTACTCGACTGCCAAATATTTTTTTTATGTCCGAAGCGTACCTATTATCTGCCTAAATTCAATCCTAACAATTTTTTTTAAAAAGAAAGAAAAATTATCCTTAGTATTCAATTAATTGTGCAAGTACAATCATTTATAAAATAATCAATAAGACATTAATTGAAAATAACTAATTCAGTAAATTGTTACCTGATGTTAGAAAACAATACTTACCATAAAAAAATAAGAAATCATAACACTAAACTATGTTGTTCCACTGCCAACTTTTCAGTTTAAGAAAAAAAAAGATTTTTATTTTTGAATGTCGCGTTACAAAGTGCGAGCTTTAGACCGCGAAGTATTCAGCCAGCACCGGCACCGGCTACGCGCAGCACGCACCACACGCGTATCTGCACGAATTCCGCGGGGACTACTAAATACAAGCAAACGCTACTGCTCACTGATCCCGCTCCACCATCACTGACATACGAGTATAAATGCAATAATACAGTACAACAATAAATTAGACAAAGAGGTGACAGTGCAATTAAATACCTACATTAGGGATAGGAAAATGTGACCCTCAATGAAGTCATCGGGAGCATTATCCTTACATAGAAATCATGAATAATCAGCATTACTATGACGGCATTGACAGGTTTTTCTCTATGATTTGTTGCCTTTTAATTTCATTTAAGTATATTGTTTTTATAAAATATCTCTAATTCAAAAATCTCTTTATTAAGTAAACTCATTACAAGTATTTTTAATCGTCACATGTTTGATATATCTATAATATAAAAATGAATCGCAAAATGTGTTGGTAAGCGCATAACGCAACAACGCCTGGACCAATTTGGCCAATTCTTTTTTTTAAATGTTCGTTGTTGTCCAAGGATGGTTTTTAAGGCGAGAAAAATTCGAATAATTGCCGGGAAAACCCTAAAAACAGCCCTTTTCTTTTTCCCATACAAACCCCCAGCTGTCAAACATTTGACGTCAATCGAAACAAAACAAAACAAAGACGCGTTTTAGAGAAATAGGGCAGAACAAGGTCTGCCGGGACAGCTAGTTACAAATATTTTTTACTCTAATACACGGTTCTTAAGGTTGCTTTTGCTGAGAAATGTTTGGACATTCTACTTCAGATATTTTTCACTTACCGAATCATTTCTATCCTGTAATCTTACGCCAGTCTATTAAAATAGGTAACAAAAAAAAACAATGACAGCAAATAAATGAAAATGAAACTCAGTTCAAGATTTGGATCCCGAATAAGACGCAGTTTTTAAATTATTCGAATAATTTTAGACAGATACTTCAATCAATATATTATAAGGCGATGATAGCTCAGTGGTAAGTGACGTCGGATACCGCGGCGAAGGTCGTGGGTTCGAATCCTACAATGAGCTTGAGCTTTCGGTGAAAGAAAACATCGTGAGGAAACCACAGCACGGTGGTAGGGTACTTTGTAGTACTCGACTGTTCAAACTTCAAAAAGTCGTTATGAGGCTGACCACTGGTGCCTTTACCCTACTTATTTTACAAAGAAACATATTTAAACTTATGGAAATAAAAAATTCACACCATTGAATTTTTCATTTGGCTTTCTTTATTCTACTAATTAGTAAAATAAAGAAAACCAAATGTATTATACATATATAATCTATACGATGATAGGTCAGTAGCAGTTGTCGCCACCGATATGTGTTCCGAAAGTTGAGCTTGAGAGTCAATTGCCTTCTATGAGTAAGAAGTTTGGCAATACATTGCCAGGCAAAAGCTTCCCGGGAACACGTTGATGAGTGCCGGAACAGACTTGTGTCCGAAATTGAGACAATTTTGGATCATGTCTCAGATTGGGGTCGACTTCACATGGTCCAATTTAACCCCATGAAGTCACAGATCTTCGCGTTTACCGCTAAAAAGAATCCCTTTGTCGTTGAAGATGCTCCACTTCAGGCCACGTGGAGTATTGGGATCCTTGGCGTCGAGTAATCGAGCGAGGTTCAGTTTCGGGGTCACCTGGAAGGTAAGGCAAAGTTGGCCTCCAAAAAGCTTGGTTTGTCGGCGACCAATGAATTTCCGATCGGCTCGACTCTTTGGCCCTGCGGCGTTGCTCCGAGGAATTGTTCGGATTAGTACCAGTCGCTGAATTTCGTCACCGGACAGCTCAACAAATTTAAACCCATGCCATATGGACGTTTGGCGATCCACCACTGTGCGTTTTACGCGGTCTTTCATTCCACGCACGCTAGACCTATGGAAACGACTTCCAGCGGCGGTGTTTTCGAATCGATACGACTTAGGGGCCTTCAAGAAAAGAGCGTATTCCCTTTAAAAGGCCGGCAACATACCTGAGATCCCTTGAGTGTTGTGGGTATGCATGGACGGTGCCCGCATGCTCCATGCTCAGGTATGTCAGACAGTAAGACTAGACAACTGCATATTTTAATGACCCCGTTATGAACCATACTATACCATACCTACGTTACCTTATCACACTACTTCATTGAGAACACAATGCACTATGAATTTGTCACATTTCGGCCGAGAAACAGATAAAACTGAACAAAAATATTTAAATAGCACCACAGTATAATTATACTGTGATAGCACTGTGTACGTACCCAATAAAATTAAAGCATGATAAAATTAGCGAAGTGAGTATCAATTACTTGTGTAGGGGATTTATAGGCACCTAAACGTAGTCAATCACTACATAGTATAAAACAAAGTCGCTTGCGCTGTCTGTCCCTATGTATGCTTAAATCTTTAAAACTACGCAACGGATTTTGATGCGGTTTTTTTTAATAGATAGAGTGATTATTAAGGAAGGTTTATATGTATAATACATGCATAATATAGTAGCGAAACACTGATAAATTTAGAGGTTTCTAATGTGATGTCGTAATTAAGCATTTTTTGCGCTTATATTGCAAACGCTGGCTGAACCCTACGAGATAGACCAAAATAATGTACTACAGTATTGTCCACCTTAAAAAGTTCAACAAAAAAGTCGACGATGGTATATGTCTATCTCTTAGGGATAACCCACCATAACCATTTTTTATCCTTTACTAAAAAGTGATTATTTACGAAGTGATTTTAAACAATACAATATTAATCCTTATCCAATTAAGTACCTCTAATAAATTGTACATTTATTATAGATCAATATGCTTTTTACAGCATGTTATTTAAGTGAATATTTTCGAAGATATTACAAATTTAAAATGCAGGGACGTAGTTGTTGCGGCGCCGCGGCGGTACCGACTACTACCGACCCGCGGCGGCCGGCCGGGGATCCGTTGTGTATAATGACATTTTGTAGTAGATATATTTACATAAGCATTGCACCTAATCCTAACTAATATTTTAAATGCGAAAGTAACTCTGTCTGTCTGTTACGCTTTCCCGCTTAAACCTCTCAACCGATTTAGATTAAATTTGGCACAGATATAGAGTAGACCTTGGGAGAGAACATAGGCTATCTTTTATCCTCCACCACCCCCACTTGCGTGATATAACGTGTAGACCACGCGGGCGAAGCCGCGGGCGGGTCGCTAGTATAAATAATATATTTTAGGATTACATTTCTTTTTTCATTTGACAACACTCTCACCATGGTAAGTACTCATAGGTACCTACTTAATTGATGTATTTCATTATTTACCATATTGTGTCAAAGGCATGTGGCGTAGCCGAAGGCTAATTTATATGGCTATAGGAAACCATAGGGTTGCTTTCACGCAAAACTCAAACTTAATAATTTAAATGAAGTAAACTAAATACATAGGTTACTTCTACATAAGCGTGCACCATCGTAGACCACATCGTCACCTAGATTATATAATTAAAAAAAATACATAACTAACAGTCTTTAAAATGGGTTCATCATTATTTATTTACAATACGAAGTTTATATATTATTCTGTTGTACCTATTACCCTGGACTGGATCTCAAATCTAGTCCAGCTAGCTATGAAATATAGAAGACGTTTGATAAATTTTAATGGCCTACTCAAATAATAATATAACAATTTATACTTTTAAAAAATACAAGTTGCTGAACTGGAAAATCTAGTGTCATTAAAGGAGACAAAATATCGCGCCAAGTAAGAACACACAGGGTTCCGTTGTACTTTTATCAATTATAATTACAACTCGTGAAATACAAGACTCTTTGGACGTGACAGTTTTCCTTCAAAGTCCTGTCCGATGAGCTCAAAAAGGCTTATCCAATAAAAAAAAAGGAAACTAGGTATATGTTAAAAGGTATACTATTACTTTCAAATATGTATAGTTATAGATATTTCATCATATCTGCGGGAAGACGTCCACTGCTGGACAAAGGCCTCCCCCAAGGATCTCCACGATGGCCAGTCTTGCGCTACTCGCATACAGATTTACTTGTACACAAATATTTGCGATGAGTACAAACATTTGAACAATCGAACCCACAAGTAGATATTTTGAATAGTTCGTTCTTTCAACTCAATCGAATTCAAAGTACAAATTACAAGCGAGCCATAAGTTCATGAAGTTTAAATAATTTGTCCGCAAGTTGCCAATTGTTCGTCGCATTATTAAAGTCTAGGTTTACATAAATACAATGGCGACGCCATGTAGGGGCGAGTTGTTCAACGGCCGCTTCCTTTATCGATATGGTGAAGCCCCATTTTCGAACCCGAAATGGCTCTATATGCAATCAACTGCGGTTTGTTTCTTAACGACCTGATACCTACTTATCTGAATCTCATAATAATTAATAATTAATAAAGGTACCTATGGGTTGAGATGAAAGTGGTCCTATTTATTAAGCAGAAACACAAACATCAAATCAGTTTCTCTTTATTACATGTCAATGTCAGAACTATAGTTTATACGGTGGGGAGCTTACGGTGAAGAAATACATGGTGTGGAAACCACAACACGGTGTTAGGGTCTCTTCTAGCTGACCCTCAAGTTGTCACATCTGTCGCAAAGCTCTATCTGTGTTCGGGCAGTTGCACTTGAAAGCCTCAAGGCATTGTAAAAAGGTCGCCAACACTTTGAAATTACCCTCGTATGGTTAATGCATATAGAGGACGGTAGTCACCACAGGCAGAGGCGTAGCTAGGTAACCAAAGGCCCTGGTGCAAAAGGAAAAAACTGGGCCCCTAACTAAACTGTATAAATATAATTATACAGAGTGTTAGGAAGAACGTGTGCCAAACGGTGGGGGTGAGTAGCTGGCTATGTATTCTAGCCCAACAACCTTTTTCTTGCCTTATTGATTTTTTTTTCGAGTAATTTTTAATTAGGGTTATGCCATTATTAAAGCCCTGTTGTAGCTTATTTACATTCCGATGGTGGGAGAATAATTAGCAAGTTCTATACGAGGTTTGTTGGTCAGGGTCCGAGGGCCCCCAAGCTAAGGGGGCCCCGGTGCACGGCACCGCCTAGCCCCCCGGTAGCAACGCCACTGACCACAGGTAGTTACCATCAGGTGACCTGCAAGCGTATTGTCAGACTCAGTTTCCTTCCAAGCATTGAGTACCACCTTAGTTAGCTTCAGTGGCCCCACGGGCAAGGGCAGATCCAGCTTTCCAGTCAGGGAGGGGGGGGGGAGTGCTGACCACATGACCCCCTCCCCCTGGATCCACCCTTGAGTGGGGGAGGACCTGGTGATCTGTACTACAGGTCTACACCAGTTACAGCTCATCTTATTAACATAATTTTGGTATAAAAATACCTTTGACCTTCGTGGGTTCGATTCCCATCCAGAACAGAAATTTGTGTGTATGAACATGTCTGTTTGTCCTTAAGTATGTATTTTTGGTTTTAGGTTTAGGTTCCATATCTCAAGCTCTGCTTACTTTGGGTTCAAATCGCTGTGTGTGAAAAATGTCTGAGGATATATTTTATTTATTACGAGGATCTGATCTTCTCCCGGGATAAAATACTTGTTTTTATCAAAATCTGTTCAGCCGTTTTTGCGTGATTGAGCAAAAATGATCCAAAAATACAAACTTTCACATTTATAATATGAATAGGATAACAATAGCTGGATTATCATCATTTACCGTACACGAATTGTGATCCAATACAAAGCTAGTGGATATTATATTCCGGTTTAAAGTCTGATCACCATATTATGCATGTTAGCTCATATTCATGACTAGCTAGATCCGATAGGTGTGACCGCATCCTCACCTCACCGCTGTGGTTTTAAACGATGACGAATTTGTTATCTCCTTATGTAATATTTAATATACCTGACCTAACTAACTGAATCCCGCGGTATTACTCGCGTTCCCCAGGGATAAAAAGTAGCCTATATCCTTCCCTTCTCCAAGGTCCCCTCTATCTCTAAAAAAATGTAACAGTAAAGGTAATATTAGTAAGGATAAGGATTAGTATAGTAGGTACTTAAAGATTTAATTTCCTTTTGAGATCCTAAATTAATATCTAGAAATTAAAAAAAGTCATGAATTTTTGTAATGAATTTAATGGTTGTATGACGAGTGTGTAGGCTCTACTTTGTCTCTCAATATCTTTATTTAAAACGTATATGTATAGAAATACTTAGATATATTAATACAACACATTGTACATATTACTTATTACTAATTATATAATACAGTTGCGCTAAATGTTATAATATAACTTAGGTATTATGTGCATATTATATGACGAAGAGATTAAATGAAAAACCGCAAATTGCGTGCGTACGAAATATTTATAATTATAGAAATAAAATAGACTTTAAACAAAACATGGGATTTATTAACGGGAATTAAACAATGAACCATATAAATATATCATATTATACAGTCATAAAATTAAAAGTAAAGACTTTTATGTGCCAATTTTGATAGGTCATACAATATTTTAGAAAGACATTTGAAAAAATAATGATAAATACTATTTTCACTCCTCTTGCTCAAAAAGACCGTCATTGTAGCGTACCAGAGCGGTGAAAAAATAGCAATTCATCCTCTAGGGGAAAAAGTTCATAAGTGCCTTACCAGGGCCTAAACTGAATAAATGAGTTTGAGTAGGAAGGATAGGATAGTGTGGATTTCAATGTTAACCTACTCTTGACCTTCACGTAATCGTGTTTATTTATTTTTCTCTTACGCATTATGTTAGAATATTATTTTAAGACCTATACCTACGTTCATCCCTCAAAAAGCACCGTATTTGATTTTGTTAGACCTTTTACTGTGATTATAAGTGTAGAGAACAACTGCAGGAATACATCGATAGGTGCTTGCGAAAGATTTTCAACTTGAGGTTGATAGCCAGCCTTACTACCAAAAACCTAAGCACTAGACTATGGTTTCCTCACGATGTTTCCCTTCACCGAAAGCTCATGCTCATTCGTATTCGAACCCACGACCTTCACGGTATCCAACGCTACCACTGAGCTATCTATCATTAGTTAGCCTAGTTTATTAGTTTCTTACACGTAAACAAACATAACTACAAAAGACACGAAAGGAATATTGACTGCTCTGACCTTCAACATTTCATTTCCAATTACTCTTTACACTGTCGCTTGGTCACTAGTCTGTCTAGAATGTATGTATAGATACTAATATCATAAGGAGAGTTTATTTGTATTTATATGTTTGTTTGTATCTTTGGAACTACTAAACCGATATTACAAATTCTATCAGCAATAGAAATCGGGATCACTCGGGAACGCGGGTGAAACCGCGGGGCGGTAGTAGGTATAATATACATAAATATGTGTGCTGAAGAAGTCTATGTCATCAATTTGCTGATAAAAGCATGTTTGTTTCTAAATATATTATATTTTGAACTTTTATTAGTGGTGTGGTATATAGATGATGTTAAAGGTAAGGTCATGGTTCTAATCGTACAGTGAGCTATGAATTATTAAACTCCAAGGGAATCATTTAGAAATAAATTCAAAACCGTAAACATTATGACATATGAAACATTACGTCACAGTAGAAATATGAAAACTTAATTAATGTTGGGGGAAAACATACATAACTGTCCTATGAACACAACACAACACAACAGTAAACTAAAACACACCTACATTCCTACTGGCACTGTCAAAATGTTCAGCCACCTCCAAACCAGGCTTCAGGCGCAGCTGATTCAACAGTGGAGAGTTCCAAAATACGGAAGTGCAGTTCATTTCAAAATCCTTAGAATTGAATGACGGGCCGGTTGGCGTGGTTGGTTAATACACTGCCTATCACGACGCAGGTCGTGGGTTCGATTCCCATCCAGGACAGACATTTGTGTGCATGAACATGTCTGTTTGTCCTGAGTCTGGGTGTAATTATCTATTTAAGTATGTATTTACAAAAAAAAAGTAGTATATGTAGTATATCAGTCATCTATATATATAAAAGAAAGTCGTGTTAGTTACTCCACTTATAACTCAAGAACGGCTGAACCGATGAAGCTGAAAATTGGCAGGGAGGTAGTTTAGAACCAGGAGAAGGACATAGGATTAAAAAATATGAAAAAATCACAAAAAAAAGAATAATGAAGAAAATTATTTTGTCATACATTTTGTATAGAACGACTTTTTGACATGTCTCGAGATCGGACTGACAGATGGTTTAGTTTCACAATTGGTGGCGCTGGAATCGGGTTTTAAGTTTTTTTTTACAGGGCAGGACAATGTCTGCCGGGCCCACTAGTTTATTATAAAACTAAGTCCCCCGTCGCATCGATCTGTCTGTATGTTTGCGTTAACTCAAAAGCTACTTTAATAAATTTCTTCCGGAAGATTTATATGTAGTTACATGTAGTTACATATAAATCTTGTATGTATAATATAATACATACCTACATGCATATTTTAGTAGAGAAAAGCCTAGAATTGAATAGATGTCGTTTAGCGAAGGGGGTGTCGCGAATGCGATGTTATAGGTACGTACTTACATATATATATAGCTTAAGTTGTACGGTGGCGTGAGGTGAGGGAGCGCGTTCGACGGCGCGACCGGGCATTGAGAGACCGACCGGCGCACGAGCAGCTTCATGTAAGTAGGCTTATTAATTATCTGTGCATGCACTAAGTACTTACCAGTATTATTTCCTTGTGTATGAGTAACCGATGTTGTCGGCCTGTTTGCGAACAGTGTGTGAATCAGATTCAGATACCAGATTGATCAGTACCAGAATCAGACCAGTTGAGAGAGGTTCGGGATGGCTGTAGGGGAGGTTGGAGGCCATAATGGGGGAAACCACCCCAATACTATCAGACCAGTTATTAGTATATCTACCAGAGTGTGTACAGTAAATAAGCATGATCTAATCAGATAATATAAAAGGTTGTTAAATTACATTCGTTGGTATCGCTACCATCCGTTGGTGACGTATAATCAGCTCAGATATTCGTCTTGTGGCCTGATGTTCAGGTATTTGGCGACAGGGGGCGGTAGATGGCTAGTTGGGTATAATAAGATAATATTAATAGTAAAATAATATTAGAAATACATACATAATAATACGTACTTGCTGTACCTCGGATCGAAAAGTTGTATGTTTTGTAGTCTCGTAGCTTCTCTGTGCTCGTAGCTGTGCTTGTAGCTGTGCTCGTAGCTGTGCTCGTAGCTGTGCTCGTAGCGCCTGTAGCTGTACTCAACTGTACTGTAGCCTTCGTAGTAGGTACATACTCTATACATACTACATTACCTATACGTTATTATAATTACATATAGATTATTTATTATTAAATATTATTTCCACTGTTGATAGTATCAACATACGTAATTCCAGCTAGCTGTGTTTTCATGCACATGAATAAAGAAGGTTGTGATTCCAACCATCTTGATTTGAGTTGAGTATCACCTTTCTCGGGGAAATTAAAATAAATTATAGTCTATATTAGACAGTCATAATATAGCTTTCCATTGGTGAAATAATTTATACTACGAACAAAAAAAAACCTTCGTACCTCTTTATAATATTAAGTATAGGTAGATATATTGTCTATGCCACATCTATGGCACCCACTGTCACCCACAAAACAATTAAAAATAAACGTTTTTAATTCTGTAGACTCAACAAAACTAAGTCATGTATCAGTGATGAATAGAAACTACAACAAAAATAGAAGTAACTAGAAACAGTGACAATACAATCAAAGCTGCAACGATGGCTATGAAACTACTGCATGCCATCATCGTAGTCCTCACAATGTTGCTGTACCTAGTGAAGCAAAAATGCGTGTACGCTGGAGTGTGCCCGGTACGTACCTACTTTTGATGAATAGCTCAGTGGTAGTGACGTCGGATACCGCGGCGAAGGTCGTAGGTTCGAATCCTACAATGAGCTTTCGGTGAAAGAAACATCTAGAGGAAACCATAGCATGGTGGTAGGGTACTCTGAAGTTGAAAATCTGTCACCAAGCACCTATCGGTGTGTTCCGACAGCTGCACTTGAGAGCCAGTTAGCCTTTGTGTGCTTACCACCTTCGGCCACATCATCACTTACCATGGTGAGATTGTGGTCAAACACAAGCTTATCCAGAACAAAAACAACATCTAATCTGACCATGGAAACCTAAAAAAAAGCCACACTCAGCGAGGCTTTTTTTTAGCTTACCGGAGTATTTTCAGTTTAAGTGTATTACCGGTGGTACCTCGAGTCAATTGTAACGCTCATACCTTGTCAATCCCTAAACTGAATAGATGGCTTTTGAGTTTGTACTCTTAGTGCAAAACATATTATTATAAAGCTTGGATTGCAATTGGGCCTCAAGTGTAGCAAACCGATAGGTGAAGACGACTGATTTTCAATTTGACGTTGGCAATAATTAGCTTGTTTGTGCTCTACCACCGTCCTATGGATTCCTAACGATGTTTTATATCGAAAGCTCAAGCTCATTGTAGACAACATTCGAATACATGACCATTGACACATTCATTCACAGACATTCGATTATCGCTTAGCCCCTTGGATCGCACGGCAGTTGGTTTACGGGGAGTCTTGTGGAATTAGATAATTCGAGGGACGGAGACGGTCAGAAGGCTAGCTACTTCCAGATGCGTCCTTAGCATTGGCTTAGTCAGGGGTCGGCAAACCGCCGCTCGCGAGCCGCATGCGGCTCTTCAAGTTCCCCTTTTTTTGGGTGCATATGAGATCAAATATTTCGTAAATAACGCGAGCAAATAATTGTCTTTATTTGGAACCCAAACACAGTTTACTACATTTTTTGGAATATAGTGAAAACCCTAAAACATAAATCTGCGGCTCTTTGAGTTTCCATGAAGTCGATATTTTTCTGGAATCTGGCTCTTTGTCTAAAAAGTTTGCCGACCCCTGGCTTAGGTGACAGTCATCATTTAGGACTAGGTCCGTCTGCCTGCTTGTGCTTCACACTTCTTACACATAAATAACCTGTTAGAAAAATAAATAGAATGAATTTATTTTATATAAGGGGGCATAAGGATTATGTCGACAATTTAGCTGAAGATATTTTAAACTATGACTTTTATATACCTAGTTATAAATTAAATTAAAAACATTATATAAAATTACGCGTGAGGTCAAACATGATCATTTTATAGTTGTTTTTCTATGGTAAAAATATAATTGCGATTGTGTATCCAAAGAGTCCTTAGGTATGGAACAACTAACGCCATCTATCAAACACACGGAGAACATAATCTCAACAAGATTCCTAATTGATTTGAATAAAATTAAAACTATTTTTTGCGGCATTATACCGGATTTCTAACATATTTAAAATACTTCAAGTTATTCTTTGTATTAATTCCATTTCTGCAATATTTTTAATTTATTTATATATGAATTTCTCCACGTGTCTATCATGGATGGTCGTCTTATTTTTTTATTTAGATACCAACGTGATCGCAACGTAAACGTAGTGATTTGATTACATACTCTTTGACAACGTGATAATAATGTACCAATATGGAAATCTCAATGAATCGCTACCTATTTGTAATCAACTTTGTTTTTAAATTCGTAGGCAAAGCGGCGAATGGTGGGCCCTATCGGCGACTCCTCCCTGACTCCTCAACCACAATCATCGGAAGACCCTATGATGTGTACTTGCAACCCCAGTATGTATAACAACAAGAGAATCAGCTTGGGGCCAAAATACAAGCGTGACCCAGAGATAACCGTTGATAATGAGGAAATTGGGAAATACCCTTTCGATAAATAATTATGCCAACTCTTTTAAACAAAATTGACACTACCTATGAGTTTTGTATTGTTTTTATTTAAATAAGAAGATCTTCAATCATCGTAATGGAAAAAATGATCGAAGAAGTCTAATAAAAAAAGCAAAATATCGATTTATGATGAGTTTTATTAACTGTAGCCAGAGTTCGAAATTGATGTTGTAGTAGGATATAGAGTGTAGTTGCAATTTCTGATTTATCGTTGTACTTAGTTTAATTTACCTTTGTTCATGTATAATTTAGGTAACTATAACTACTAAATAGTATGATTGTAATTACAGTTCTTTGCGAAACACTCAAGCTTTGCTTTCACTCTAGGCCCTGGATTAAGGCCCAGATAGTCTACTATTTAAACGTTATTTAATGAGTGTTACCTGATACCGGTTCGTGATTTTACACAAGTAATTACAATTATACACTCTATACACACAAAAATATTGAGTTGCCGCATTCACGGAGCTGAGGTCTCCGCGCGCTCTGCTAGTCTGAGACTGTGAGACCCACTCTTTTTCCTAATCCCTTACTGTGCAAGTATGCATCCTTTCGCTAGTATTTTAGTGCTACATATCGATATAAATTTGTATATGTTTATATGTATAGGTACATATAGAAATATCGACAGCACTACAACACTTGCGAAAGGATGCATACTTGCATTGCAAGAGATTAGGAAAATGAGTGGGGTGCATCTTCATGGATGGTGGATGGAACTATCTACCATACCTAAATATGCTTACGCTGTTTCACTATACTCTCAGATTATAGTGTACTAGAAAAGTAGTTTGGAATAATGTACCCAGTGTTACCTATTTTTCTGTGTTATTGCTAAAATAGAATCAAAACCCACTCATAATAAACAAATATAATACCTAAAAAGATAGCTAGAAAATCTGTAAATTATTTAGAACTATGTCTAGTTGGGGAATTATATATTCGTCTTCTCGAGGCTGGTACCATGATGTATCGCACGTTCTTTTTATAGTAGGGACAGGCTGGTTCATCGCAGCCGAGGACTTCTGCCTCTCGGACTCCCTGCCCTCCTTTTTGTAGTAGTAATTCATCTCCGATTATCAGTCTTCTGGCACAAGCGAGCAAGCAAGGCCCGCACACTGCCACTGCACATATAGCTGCTAACAATTCCAAGAGGAACATCACTGCTTCACACCACATTTTAAAATATTAAATAAATATTTTATATTTTTTGTAGTTTCCATAAGGATTTTATTTATATTTTGTGATAGTTATAGGAAATGTTATTGATGACTGATATTTAATAAGTATTTTTGGGTAGGTAGGCAAATTGAAAAAGTACATAAAAAATGAAAATACTTAAAAATACACATTAATATTACACATAATATTTTTAAATAAATAAAACGAAACAAAATATGGAAACGATATAAACTACGACAGAGCAAGTCAAATGAAAGTGACAGATTTATTATTTCTCTATTTGAGTCTCGAGTGTGTGGTGTGTGTGACATGCTTGCTTATGAAGTCATGGTAGAAAATAAAAAAAGAGCTTGCAACAATTGAGATGTCAAAGTCATGCGATACGCTGTCAATTTTATGTCATTTATAGACCATATCAGACATAAATAGTGGCTTGCTTGTCTGGCTGCTAAATGCAATAATACTTAAAAAAATCAGATATGTAAATGTTTATACGTAGATGCATTTAATAACATATCAACTTTTTGGGTGAGCCTGATGCCCTGTATAAGGCCAGAGTAGAGATAGCAGTTCATGAATATGCGTTCCAAAATCGTGATTGGGTGAGTTGCATTTTTTTATTATTCATAATTATTTAGTTCTATAGGCACATAAAATAAACCATATTCAGTAAGTTAAAAAGAAATTAATATGTTATATTAAAATAATAATTAACATATATTTATAGAATTTTAATCATAGGTAGGTTACCTGCTTCTATACAACTTAAAACTAAGAAAGTATTTATAATATGTATATTCTGTATTCGCAAATCTTACAGGTTCTTCTCATTTGAAAGCTGATTTGTGTACTTGTGGCAATATAAGTAGCTAGAAACCTGCCCCTTAGACATTTCTGAGTCCACAATATCACCATGGGTGATATTGTGGGTGATGATGTGGCTTTAGGTAGTAAGCACACTAAACATACTTAGGTAGATGAAGGCTATCCAAGTTGCATGTTGTTAAATATCATCCGCATCTATTGTCAATGTCATGTGTTGTTTAAAATATAGACTATACCTATTTTAAGTAGGTACTATTGAAAAGTTATATAAAACCATTGACCCAAAGATAGGGTGGTGGTATCAAAACTACCTAAACAAAATAGAACTCCAGGAATCAAGAATAAATTTTTTATCATTTTTTTTTACAAATATCTAGAAAATAAAAACCAACTTGCGTTTTGTTATACATACATTACCTAAAGATATCATTATGTAGAAAATACCTGATGTGTCTATAATTTGTTCAGTTGTGTAATCCAACACCAAGTTGTATAGGTATTTACATATTGCTTCATTCTTACATTTATATTTGATATGGTTGGTTATTGTTAATAGAACAATTCGTTGCAATTGTTCTACTAATCTTTTCTATGAGATTTATGACTGCTTACTCCAGATGTTTCATGATCATGTTTAAGTTGTCCTTGAAACTCTTATGTTATGAGTACCTAAAGTAAACAAAAGTATTCTACAGCAGAAAACCTAAAATAAGGCTTTGTGTGCTTACCACCTTCGGCCATATCATCACTTACCATGGTGAGATTGTGGTCAAACACAAGCTTATCCAGAATAAAAAAATTAAAAAAAGTATAAAAAAAATATATTTAAATACATTTTTACAACACAACAAGCTTTTGGACTGTAGGCTATGATTGTGACCTCGACCACATGTGGTGTGAGAGTTTAAATCCTTACAGAGCGAGTAATTTGGACATTAATACTACTTGATAAATGTTAGTAAAGCTAATGATTGCCTGTCCGGTGTCAGATTGGTGGGAGCGTGCTGCGTGGCGGCGATGTGGCTCGTGTCGCGGCTCTACCAGGAGATGCTCTCCACATACAAGCAGTCCGGCTCACTCACTGATCACATGGAATATTCATGGTAATATATTCTTTAATGTCCCGGGGGGTTACCGCCAAATCTTATTGTGATTCAACTCAGACCAAACTGAATTGTTTATGTGTAAAAGTTCATCAGAATGTATGAACTAAATTGATAGAAATACAATGAAGTTTACGTAACGTTGAACAACTAAAAAAGAAAAATCAAAACTCATTTATTCAGCTTGGCCGTGGTAAGGCACTTATGAATATTTACAATTGACTCTACCACTGGTTTGGTGGAGGAGGTGGTAGGGCTCCTGGGTGGCATGATAGGTTGTGTTTTTACTTACCACCCGAACCAACCAGTCAAACTGCAGAAATACCCATTTGTATTTATAATGACTGAAACCTGGCCTCTTTGGATGAATAAATAAACGTTACATTTCATTTCATATAATCATACGATTTTATTCATATAAAAATCAATTTATTTAAATGACAGAATTAAATTTTAAAAAAATCTGTCATATAATAGTTAAATGATATGTAATGTAGGGAGTGTGTATTTGTTTGTTTGTTTGTTGCAGGGTGTTCTGGCTACTGTTGAACTTGGCCGGCTATGCTACCGTGATGCTACCGGGCTTCATATTGTACAAATACCTTGAAAAGTCCAATTACTTTGATAAGATTAGTGAGTATTTATTAATTATTACACATTTATAGATCTATAAACGCACATCTAATCTATCTTGTTTTTTTATGTTTCCTGATTGCAGGTTTGTTTCATAAATTACGTTATTTCCGTCACGAGATCCATATATTAATTTGTATAAAAATATTTTTTTAACCCTAACATTTATTCCTGTAGTTCACATAATTATGATAAATAATTTATTATTTAATCTACATGTTGCTGAATGACCTAGACGAATACGGATGCCTAATTATATGTATGTAGGGAATGCAATCTCGAGACGAGATCGCCAAGTCGAGATCTCGAGGGATTAGAAATTCGATCTCGGATGGTTTTCAAAAAGTATTGTTTTACTTAGATAAATGAAACTATAGTTTATTTTAGGTAGTTTTTAGAATAGTTTTTTTTTAATTGTAGTTATAATAATGTAAATATCTATGTTAGTTTAAAATTCAGATATCTATAATAATAAATTAAATCATCTATATTGATAATATTCGGTATCAATTATAATACTGAATGATCTAAATACTTTAGGAATGTATTTAATATATTTATAAAATAGGTTTGAAAAAAGATCCGCAAAGAATTACTAAATACAAATAAAGAGTCCAAAAATATAAAAAAAAAGTGAAACGTGATTGAACATTAAATTATTGAAAAAATGTGTCAACACTAGTTGTTATCAGCGTGAGCAAGCTGTTGGGGTAGGGGAGGCGAATAGGGGATTTCGGTATTTACTCGAGCGCGGCAGATTAACATAAGGGGGGCAACCTTGCACTTTGTGAAGTACTCTCACCAAATCTGAGCCCTCTATATAGTGTCGAACGTCTACGGTAGCCCGTCAGATTAGTAAAAAAAAACGATGGTTTGAAACACTCGAGCGCGTCAGATTAAGGTGACGATATACGCGAATGACCTTGCTCGATTGGCGCTGCACCCCCCGCGCGCCCTCACAAAGAACGCGCAACGCTCTCCCTCGCAACTCGAATCGAGACAAAACAGATATTTTAAAAGTTCATAATACAGCTTGAAACGTAATAGTTATAGGAGTTACGTGACAATGAACCTTATTTCTATAAGATAAGGTCCAATTTCAACTATCACAGGTTTCAAAGTATATTTGACGAATTGTACAAGCTATGGTTACTCCAGTGCCGCATAAAACTTAGGGTGAGTCCAACAACAATTTCAAGTTTGTTGGTTATCAAAAAATCTATTTTTATTATCTTATTAAATATAATTCTTCTGTACGTGTGTTTGTCACCTAACGGCTGGACCGATATGGATGAAATTTTGTGTGTATATTTCAATGGGTTTCTCGATGGTCTGACAATTGGACCCGGTAGGTGGCGCTGGAAACGGGTTCTAAGTTTTGTTTTAATTTCAGGGCAGGACGTCTGCCGGTCCCGCTAGTATATGTATAATATTTTTCGAAGTAATAATTTAAAAAATGTCTTTATTTATTTTTATTATGTAATATATAGGTTTTTTTAATTATTAGCATTCGCTATAATATGTTTTCATCCGTGTGGATGTCGAATACTGCAAAAAAAAAGTAAGTGTGTAACTTGATGAATTTATATTTTTTCTAAAGGTAGTTACGTACTAATACTATAATCAACTATATGAGTAGTTCTACAAACTAACGAACTTTCGACGCCTCAGCTAAAATACCATGAAACATTTTTAAAATTTTCTAAAAAACATCGCTTAATTAATGGACGAGCCCTAGCAACCGCATCGCGATGTACAGCTAAAATATACAACACTGCTTAAATTACACCATTTATGATATTGTATCGAGTGGAGAAAAAAGTAGCACAGGTCCGATCAGCACAACGTCCCGTCCCGCACTGAAATGACGGGCGAACGAGGGGACCAAAGCTGTCACCGAGTTAAAAATCGAGTATAAATTTAATTAAAAAATAACAGTAACTTTTTTTGAAAAAACAACAAGACAGTTCTATTTGTTTTAGGTGTAAGAATATCTGTAATTAATTTCATGTTATTTGAATCCGTAATATAGGAGAGAAATATGTTTGAAATTTCAAAAAGGCTCATATTCGCGATTTTTTTCTGATGTTCTCGATGATAAAATTAAAATTTGAAAAAGACGATTTTATGTCGTGTATCCTCTAGTTTAACATATATTTTTTATAAATCACTTGCAATAAAGAATGCAGAGAAATCTTGTATCGAAAATCGTCATTTCACGTATATCGTCGCCTTAAGGTAAGGTAAGTTAGTTACATTGAAAATAGTGTACATTTCAATAATCTGACAATTTGGGCGTGACGAAAGAAAATTGGAGACTCGCAAAGTTGCAAAAAAAAACGTCACCTGGATTTTCTCGAGCGCGATTAGTTTTTATTTTATTTTGAAGGAAATTAGTCACGAATCACGGGAATATCATAATCTGCCGATTTGCACAAGCCGAAGTAGCTAAAATCATTATTAAGTGTTTAGTCCAGGAATATTATGAGTTTCACCTCAGAATCAGAGATAGTCAGCTATTAACTTGTATAAACCTTTATTTTGACACCCTAAAACTTGTCTCAGAAGCTACTTATCTTATGGTGCCCGCGACTACTGATTTTTCAAGGTCAAGAAATCATATATTGCAAATATCTCGTTTCCTATGGGTTTTTTGGTATATGTATTCTTGATAAATATTGTAGAAGATTAAATTCTCTACAACTTTTTCACAAACATTTTTTCGATATCTTGAACCATTTTCGAGATTTCGATATTTTTTATAAATTTTTTTTTTCAAACCGTCAGATTAAGGAAATTCCTCAACACAATTGTCAGATTATGGGTCAGTACAACAAGGCCATCAAGAAGAACCGCCTGTATAAAAATCTGACGCGCTCGAGTAAATCAAGGGCACGATTTTTTTTTGCATTTTCAAAAATCGGCCCTGACTGATGGTCGCGTCCAAATCGTCAGTCTTTAAAATAGGAGCTACTGGAGGGTTCACTTAACATCCCTTATCAATGTCTGACGCGCTCGTGTAATTTTTTTTAAAAATATTTTCGACCCCTTCGTACGGCCACCCCCACCACGCAAAACGGCAGATTATTATTTTTCCGTTATCAGACAGACGTGGCGCGACTACCCTATTAATATCTGACGCGCCCACCCCCCCACCGCTGAAGGGGAAAATATCACATAACCTTTTTTTCTTTATTCCACCTAATCTTCAAATTCCAGTAGGTACCAAAGACGCTCGAGTAACTACAAATTTAGCATCATTGCCTCCATTGTAAGCAAATTGCAAAAAAAACCCCTCGATCCTCCACACTCATAGAGATACCGACTCTAGCCTGTCTGTAGTCGTAGTAACCCACGTGAATAGACTTTTACATGCTTTCAAAGTGTCTTCTCTCGATCTCGTCAATCTCGGCCGAGATCTCGTAATTTTATGCTTCGAGATTGATCTCGAAAAATGAGGCGAGATCTCGCGACATCCCGATCGAGATTGCATTCCCTATATGTATGTCTGTCCGTCGGCTTGGTTTTTACGACAAAACAGCGTGAACAGCCTTGATGAAATTCGGTACGGTTTGTGAAAAAATATTTTTAAAAATAAAAAACAAAAACCGACTTCAAAACTGTAACCTATACCTGTGTACAAACATAAACTAAAAAGTAAAGAATAATATTTTAATTTCAAAGCAAGAGCCTTAAAGGACAATCAACAAAATTATTGATATTTATATATCTATTTAATATTTATAAACAGTTCTTTTTGGAGTCGGTGCCAGTCAAGAAGAAGGACAGTTTTGAACTGGACACGAAGTGTTCATACGAGAAAACGCCTTACGACACCTCTCCTTACGGTAATGTTCCTTAGGTCTGCGCCGTCACTCCCCTACTTTTCGAAAGTTTGTTACAAAGGCAGAATTAACCCATTTACGCCCGCTGTCCCCATTTGGGGCCATTTGTTTAAGTACCCACATTTTTAAACATATTTTAGCTATCTTTTGTTAGCTGGCGGATTTGTAGTGCCAAAGAGTGTGGCTTTGTAAAACAAATCATAGTTCTGTGATTTGTTGGATTGAGTGTATAAAATAAGTGATTTTATTCACTCAATTAACCAGATAAGTTTCTGACCAAAGGTAAGTCCTATTTTTTTTATATTTACAATGTTATTTATCATTATTTTTGTATTTTTCACTGGGCTATAGTTTTTACTAGTAAAATATGCTATTATGTCAAGTATTTTCCAAGATATTACTTTCTGGTGAGATATTTTAGTATGGTGTCCCCGAATGGGGCCAATGGGCTGATTGCTAACATTTTTTGTTTTTGATTTGCAGGTTTAGTTTCGGCGTAAACAATGGATAAGCGATCTTTTGATGTTGCAAATGACTATAGAGGACTCGAGGAAGCTCTCGATAACATTTTGAATGAAGAGGATAATCCAGATGTTAGTTACGACATACTTAGAGGCCATTTTTCCAGACCCAAGTGTTCTCACGGATGAAGAAGAAGGCGATGAAGATGATGTCCAACAAAACATTCTTCAGCGTGATATCCCACGAATATCTATCGGTAGAGGATTCAATGGTGAAATATTTTGGACGTCACCCAGCCAAGCAGTTCATAAGAGCACACAACAGGCAAGCCCGTACGATTTGGGTACAAAAACTGTGTGATTGCAAGTGCTGATGGTTATTGTTATGGTTTCGATGTATACTGTGGTAAATCAGCAGGGGGACTCAGTAATGAGCCTTTGGGATCAAAAGTGGCCTGTTGGAAAAAGTAAATGCCATTCTGCATGAGCATATCGTGTATTTCGACAACTTTTTTTCCTGTCACGCATCATTGCTGCGAGATCTGCGTGAAGCTGGTTATCGTGCAACTGGCACTGTGAGGGAACATAAATACCCACTAATGTCTGTCAGGGACATGAAAAAGAAGAACCGAGCAGAATTTGACCACAGATTTGAATATAGCCAATCAAATTTTGGCTGGACAACAGTGTTTGTACCATGGGTACAAACTACGAACTTGTTTACCCTCTTGGTAAGGTAAAAAGATGGAGCTCTGCAGAAGGAAGGAAGGTAGATGTGGACATCCCATTTGTCTTCCAGAACTACAACAAAGGCATGGGCTACAACAAAGGCATGGGCAAAGGTAATCAAGCTGACCGCTTCTGCAGTATACAGAACAGCTATACGAGGCAAAAAATGGTGGTGGGTTCTGTTTACCTACATGCCGGATTTGGCTGTAGCTAATGCTAGGCGTCTGCACATCCTGGCCGCTGAAGACCAGCTCCAGTTTCGCCAAAGTATCGCCCGATTTTATTTGAGGAGTGTAGGCAATGAAAGACCCGATGGAAGGCGGCGTAAACCTTCTTCAGTGGTGCCAAGTATGAGTTTAGATAGTATTGGACACTTCCCCCAGAAACTGCCAAGCCAGCTACAATGCCACGAATGCCACATGATATCACGTTGGCAATGTAAAAAATGTATCAAAACATTGTGCATCGAAAAAGGATGTTTTGGAAAATACCATACATAAGCCCATTGGCCCCATTTGAGGACGGTGTTTTTTTGAATACATAATAAAGGTTTTTTTTTCTTTTTTCTTTATAAAATATCTTACTGGCCTCCAATCGTTACGTTAATAAAGTTTTTTTCAGAATTTTGCTACTAATTTGTATTTGGGTCCAAATGGGTTAAACTGTCCTTCTTGGCTGGCACCGACTCCAAAAAGAACTGTTTATAAATATTAAATAGATATATAAATATCAATAATTTTGTTGATTGTCCTTTAAGGCTCTTGCTTTGAAATTAAAATATTATTCTTTACTTTTTAGTTTATGTTTGTACACAGGTATAGGTTACAGTTTTGAAGTCGGTTTTTGTTTTTTATTTTTAAAAATAATTTTATTTTTTAATTTTTAAAGTTTATTCCTTATTATATGTTATCCTAGGCAAAACTAGTTTGTCCTGAAATCGGGTCTGGCCGGTAAAATATAATATATAACTAGCGGGCCCGGCAGACGTCGTCCTGCCCTGAAATTAAAACAAATCTTGGAACTCGATTCCAGCGCCACCTACCGGGTCCAATTGTATTTTAAAACCATCGAAGAACCCATTGAAGTATACACACGAAATTTCATCCAAATCCAAAAAGTCATGCTCAACGACTCAGTTTGATTCACTAAGGTTTATCAAACGAGATATAATTTTTTTCGTTTTTGTTGATTTTCTCAAAAAGTGCTTAATCAATTTCGACAAAATTTAAATGGGACCACCTCTGAAGTATGATCTACCAAACAAAAAAAGAATCATCAAAATCTATTCATAATTGGCAGAGAAATCGAGTAACAAACATAAAAAAAAAAAAAAAAAAAAAAAAAAAAACATACAGACGAATTGAAAACCTCCTCCTTTTTTTTGAAGTCGGTTAAAAAGGGTTGAAAGTACAATATTCCGCCACTACCGAAATATACCGGGACGTAACGGGAGGAATTATTCCGATAAACTTAAAAAGCACTTCGCAAAATTCATAGTTCAGTAGTATTCAGTTAAATTTAAATAAATTATCTGACAAGCTACATGCAAACGTCGATAAAATACTTTTAAAAACTAATTACCGCGTAGAGTTTTATCGCTATATCGATTATTGCCTGTTAATTATTAGCTACGGTAATCTTTTATCACTTTTATAGATTTCAAATAAATTTAAATGTAACTTGACATGAAATGTCTGTATTGTTTTTAAAATAATAATATTACTTTGTGTAAATATTAGAATTACCTACTCATTATTAAGGTATCTTTATTTTCATTGTCACGGTAATCACTTACCATCAGGTGCGGTTTTTAAGAAACCATGAGGATTATACAGATATTTGTCTCCATACTGTATCTAGTAATTGATGTTTTCTATATTTAAGAAAAAATAATACCAACATAGTAGTCTATAAAACATCGAAAATTCGCGAAAAGAAACGAATACGTTGTAAAATTTATAATTTTATGGTATTTTTATTTCCAAGTTTAAAGAGTAAATAATTATTTCGATGGTTTATTTTTATGACGTCACAAGAATTTCAAGCAAAACTCAATATAAACTATCGTTTTCAAGATATGCCAGTCATTCAATATGTATTATTTATGCACAATCTGGCCAGTAAACCCAGTGAAAGATCATACAAAACGAAACTGTGCAGGTGAAATCACAGGGCATCTAACTAGCTATGTAGTAACTTACCTGTACTGTAATAATGATATTATTGATGTTATATATCACGATATAATACAATACAAAACTTCAACAATAACTCTCTATTGATTTATTACGACTACCTTGAAATACACTATGCCTAGAGGTAACATAGATAACAGAAATTATTAGATGCGTGTACTGTACAACGCTTAATAAATAGTATCACTTGCATTGAAGGCGAAGGTCGTGGGTTCGAAGGTCGTGGGTTCGAATCTTACAATGAACTTGAGCTTTCGTGAGGAAACCATAGCACGGTGGTAGGGTACCAGACTGGCTGGCTACCACCCTCAAGTTGAAAATCGGTGAAACCAAGCACCTATCGGTGTGTTCCGACAGCTGTACTTGAGAGCCAGTTCCCATCTAGGCTTTGTGTGCTTACCATATTCGGCCACATCATCACTTACCATGGTGAGATTGTGGTCAAACACAAGCCTATCGAGAATTTAAAAAAAAAAACGATAAATTATTATGAAAAAAATTGGGCACTATCTATATCAGTTTCTCCTATAATACATATTGCAGCGAACACAAGCTGTCTCTATCGCACCCTGTTCGTATGCTTCGGCGAGCCGGGGGAGCGTCTCCCGGAGAGCAAGGGTCCGAGGGAGAGGGAGAAGGAGGATAATCCGGCTCGGGAGGGCGCCGAGCTTGCATTCTGTTTCACCGGCCTCATGGGGGCCTACCTCGTGTGGGGCCTGCTGCAGGAGAAGATCATGACGCAGGTACTATTATGATATTAGTGGATTGTGTAGAAAGTATTAAAGAATCGTTAAATCGTTTTAGGTTATCAATAATAATATGATATTTTGCGAGTAGCAATCTTTTTATTATTTGGTGTGGTCGCGCGATTGTAATTTTTTAAACTCAACCAATTTATTTTACTTAAACAACTATCAATTGACTAAATAAAAACTTTTGAAATTCGAACAAATGAAGTCCCTTTTAGATAAAATAAAACAATAGAGATTTTGTATTAAAACTAGCCAGTATTTTTTCTGGAACAAAAAGGTTACCTACCAAATTTTGATAAGAGAACAATATAATAAATGAATTAATAAAACTTGCCGTTTTCGTAACATGCTGTCATTTAGACCTTTTATCTACCCATAGCAAGTCTAAATCGTCGTCATAAAGCAGCTGCAGAATCAGCAGTAGGTAGGTAGTATTTATTGCCGGCTCTTCTCAGCAAAAACAACCTTCCGAACCGAGCATTTAGAGTCTGAATATTCATAAGTGCCTGTGAAGGCCTATTTGGATAAATAAACAATTTCATTTAATTTCAGTATGTGTTTGTAATGTTGTGTTAGAACTACGTGCAGTCGGACGGCAGCGTGGTGCGGTTCACGGACTCGCAGTTCCTGGTGTTGGTGAACCGACTGGCGGCGCTGTGTGCGGCCAGCGCGCGCCTGTGGTGGCGCGGCCTCTCTCCGCTGCACTCGCCCGCGCCGCTCTACAAGTTCAGCTACTGTGCACTCACCAACGTGCTCAGTGCCTGGTGTCAGTACGAGGCGCTCAAGTACGTCAGCTTCCCTACGCAGGTCTGTCCTCTGTCACCCGTCAACTGTCAACTTGTAATTATATAATTGAAAATGATTCCTTTTGTGGTACTCTTTTTAAAATAACGATAATGGCGGTAATTAAAAGAATACCGACATTTTGAACTTTGTGTTTTCCGAATTTTCCGTGGTCCCATTGCTCCCACCGATTGATCGCTTAGACAAAAAAATAATCATTATTTTTAAGATAATTTCCGACGACAGATTCGTGTCTATCGTAGATTTTTTAAATATTGTATTTAAAATCCTTAAATACCAATTCCATGTTCCCAAAGACGCGCTTTAAGATATTTTAAATTCTTTGAGTTGATATTTCAAAAGATCCCAATTAACTGTTCGATTAAAACGGACATTATCTTCGTTCCATATTTAACGTATTTTCAAAGAGTTTGAGGGTGAAGTGATACTTTTCGTGTCGGCAGGTCCTGTCTAAGTCGTGCAAAGTGATCCCAGTGATGTTGATGGGGAAGGTAGTGTCGCGCAACAAGTATGAGCTCTACGAGTACGTGACGGCGACGCTCATCTCACTCGGGATGGTGCTCTTCATGTTCGGCAGCCACGACAACTACTCCGGTCAGAACTAGTACCACTACCAACGTTACTAACTTTTAGCCTGGATATCATGGCCAGTACATGAAGGACATTGAAAGACAGTTGCTATCTAAAGATGACTTCAATATCGCATTAGACATTTACCAAGTAACTTTACTTATCTTGTAAAAATCCAAAAGTTTGAGATAATATCGTCAAATATATAGGTACTCTAATTTTAAATGCGCAACATTTAAGCTAAGCGTATACTGAGACGCAGGTTACACAGCACAGTACAGATTTTGCAAGGCAGGGTAGGCGAGGCAGACGTAGCCCGCGAGAGTTTGCTGCGACACACCTACATAGACACATTCGCGTCCTAGCTAGTACCTACAAAGAATAGACGTGATCGACTTGACGAGCAATATAAGTTCAGAGTTAGATTCCGATTATAAAATTAACGAGTTGTTAATACTTTGCAGATTGTCAAACCCATAACAACTCTTTTAATGTCTACTTTTGAATAGTCCGGATGATTAGTATCATACCAACAAGATTCACAATGAACTAATTCAATTAACGTTTTGTCATTAAAACTAAATTATGAATTAGTTATAAAAAACTCTCGTCATTCGAAGTGCACGCGTTGCACATTCCGCGCAGAAATCTGTGCGGACACTACAACGCAGAGCAGGGCAGTCAAATGTCTGCGTTGTAAGTGTGTATGCCGCAGCGTACGCTGCTCTCAGTACGTTCATGCATTACAAAATCTGCTCTGCCTTGCGCTGCGTGGATCTGCGTCACCTGCGTCTCGGCTTACGCTTATCCTGAAACTCGCCCTAACCAATGTCCACTCGTTATGGTCCCCCAGCATCAACAGCGACGACACTGTCGGGGCTGACGCTACTGGCGCTGTATATGTTGTGCGACAGCTTCACGTCGTCGTGGCAGGGCGCGCTGTTCGTGAGGTACCGCGTCGAGCCGTTACACATGCTGTGTGCCGTCAACATGTTCTCATGTCTCCTCACCGCCGCATCCATCCTGCAGCACGGAACCACTCTACACTCGCTCGCTCTACTGCAGGTACGTTACACATGCTGTGTGCCGTCAACATGTTCTCATGTCTCCTCACCGCCGCATCCATCCTGCAGCACGGAACCACTCTACACTCGCTCGCTCTACTGCAGGTACGTTACACATGCTGTGTGCCGTCAACATGTTCTCATGTCTCCTCACCGCCGCAACCATCCTGCAGCACGGAACCACTCTACACTCGCTCGCTCTACTGCAGGTACGTTACACATGCTGTGTGCCGTCAACATGTTCTCATGTCTCCTCACCGCCGCATCCATCCTGCAGCACGGAACCACTCTACACTCGCTCGCTCTACTGCAGGTACGTTACACATGCTGTGTGCCGTCAACATGTTCTCATGTCTCCTCACCGCCGCATCCATCCTGCAGCACGGAACCACTCTACACTCGCTCGCTCTACTGCAGGTACGTTACACATGCTGTGTGCCGTCAACATGTTCTCATGTCTCCTCACCGCCGCATCCATCCTGCAGCACGGAACCACTCTACACTCGCTCGCTCTACTGCAGGTACGTTACACATGCTGTGTGCCGTCAACATGTTCTCATGTCTCCTCACCGCCGCAACCATCCTGCAGCACGGAACCACTCTACACTCGCTCGCTCTACTGCAGGTACGTTACACATGCTGTGTGCCGTCAACATGTTCTCATGTCTCCTCACCGCCGCATCCATCCTGCAGCACGGAACCACTCTACACTCGCTCGCTCTACTGCAGGTACGTTACACATGCTGTGTGCCGTCAACATGTTCTCATGTCTCCTCACCGCCGCATCCATCCTGCAGCACGGAACCACTCTACACTCGCTCGCTCTACTGCAGGTACGTTACACATGCTGTGTGCCGTCAACATGTTCTCATGTCTCCTCACCGCCGCATCCATCCTGCAGCACGGAACCACTCTACACTCGCTCGCTCTACTGCAGGTACGTTACACATGCTGTGTGCCGTCAACATGTTCTCATGTCTCCTCACCGCCGCATCCATCCTGCAGCACGGAACCACTCTACACTCGCTCATTCTACTGCTCCATCGAGCCGGGCTCCTAATTGTGCAACAAAACCCACGCGTACCCGTGGTTTTTTTTATATTGTGGTAGTACCTACATTATTTTTGTTGGCAGAATCCGGTGTTCCTGGTGGACTGTGTGGTGCTGAGTGCGAGCTCGGCGCTGGGACAGCTGCTCATCTACCGAACCATCGCGCGCTTCGGGGCCGTCCTGTTCACTATCATCATGACGCTCCGACAGGTATGTCACTCACTACCACCACACATATAAACCAGAATAAAAGTGAATAAATTTTTATTTTATTTATTTATTTTTATTATATGTAGGTAGAGCTTGGATAAGCTGAATGACGCGCCCCACTACTTGTTACTAGATTTAAATTGAGTGTGACGACAACAACACTTCACCACATCTGTGTGTGAGTGCAAATATACATATTTTATATACCACTTGGTGTCAAACAAGCTTACAGCTCACCTGATGGTAAGCGGCTCACGCGTTCAGGCAAATTGCTAGCTGGACAAGAACAACCACTTAGCATCTTACAATGGCGTTTTTGTGTGTATTGCATCCATTTTTAAGTTTGCTTGTGTGCGTAAATGTGGAAGTGGGACGCGTCAGCTTAGATGTGTATATGTATACTAGTAAGGTTGTGTGTGTGTGTGTGTGTGTAGGCAGTGTCGATCCTGCTGTCGTGCGTGGTGTACGGACACTCGGTGTCGTGGGGCGGCGCGGGAGGGGTGACGCTAGTGTTCGCCGCGGTACTGCTGCGCGTCTACTGTCGACATCGCCTCCGCCGAAGGCAGCCGACTGCACCCACCGGGTAGTCGCACCTGCACTACACTACCTACAGTACGACAATGAATACGTATATATATTTTTATATTAGATTTTTAATGGTGACAACATTTGACATAAAAAAAGTAATTTTTGAATTCCAAAGTTAGTATAAATATTGATTGCCCGATATGTGGGTTTATCGGAATGATACGAAGTAAACCCCAGTTGTTGACATCTATTGATGACACGATCACTTGTGTCATCGATAGGCATTACTGTCATCTGTTGATGATCAGTGAATATGTAAAAATTAAGGGTCACTTCCACATGTTGTCGATAAGTTTCTGATAAATATTTAATTGACTCTCTCTCACTCTTTCAAATTTAATAAAAAGATAGCCTATAATAGTAGATTATGGTATAAGTGTGTAAAGTTGGTCATTACGGCTGAGGCGCAATTGAGACCCGAGCCGTTGGGTGAGGTGAGGGTCATAAGAGAGCCGAGGACGGTAATCATCAATACACACGAGTATCATACGACGTTTTTCAATACACTTGTGAAGAAAATAATACAAAAAAATAATTTTATTTAGTAGATCTTTTTTTTTTTGCAAGTACACCCAGTCATATATATTGTAATCCCTCGTTCAGGATTAAAAAAGCGCCCTCGCCGTAAAAATATTATTTTGCTCCCTTATGATATTATCTACTATTATAACTCACTTTGTGAATAATAGTAATGAAAAAGTCACCGTTTGATTATAGGTGTCATTACGTGCCTAATTGCGGTGAAATAAGAGCCACTTTATGAGCAAGTGTGTTGAAAATATATGAACCAACTCAGCGATCAAGAATTTATCGATAACCTGTGAAACTAGCCTAACTAGATAATGCGCAACGAAAAAATTAATTGTTAGTTAAATAAAGGGAAGAAAGAATAAGTATTAGATAAAGGGTTATTCACACAAATGAATTCAGGTAATCACATTTGATATTAGGACAGGATTGGTTTTGGTTTGGTTTTTTTTTATACTCTAATACAGTACGAGTAATGTCTAGTCCTAAGTATTGCCCAAATGTCAAGGCAGTTATTTGTTACTATAAATTGCTCAAGGCCTTTTTATCATTGAATGTACCATGTATAGTCGGCAAGACAAGTGTCAGCAACTCGTGTCTCTTCGAATTTTGCCGCCAAGTTTTGTTTCATAAATAATTAACTAATTATGATGTGCAATTCCATGAATTAATTTCCAACAGAACTTTTCGAATATTGTAAATAAGTATTATTTTATTATTGAATAGAGTATATTTTACTATCAATATAAAACAAATATTTTGCTAGTACAGTCAGCAATGAAATATATTTCTATATTATTATAATTATTTTTATTGCAGCATTATATTTCAAGCAGTAGTATCGTTGCAGATCCAATTTATTTCTTGCATGAATTATCGTGTTTCCTATAGTTTTAGTTTGCTATCTCAAATATTAGTGTAGAACATTATTTATTTTTAATGAAAATTCCATTTATTTTAAGAAAAATTCGCACACATACATGTGTAATACTTTAATTGTATAAATATATTAGAATTTATTTTTATTGGTCAGTTATGACAGGCACTGAGCACTAAGGAAATATTTCCATCGGAATTCCTCAGTCGGTGTCACATTTCCTCCACTATTTATTTATTTAAAACGCACTATTATTGCTCATCAAAAAAGTGTAACATCATCGATACCTAGAATATACCTAAATGTACATATTTATATAATAATTACTTCTATTAATGATAATTATTAAAGAACATGATACGAGTATGATGTCTCGAAATGTTCATGATATCAATTATAGTAAATGAATTGTGAATATAGGGTTGTGTGACTAGACAAATAAATAAATATGAGGTGATCTTTATTTGGTGTTTTATTTAATACATTTTAAATGTTTACTACCTCCCTACCTGGAATAGGGTAGATCATTTTAAGGCGGTGATAGCTCAGTGGTTCGAGCTTTTGTTTTCGGTGAAGGAAATCATTGTGAGAAAACCATTGCACGGTGTTAGGGTACTTTGTAGTACCCGAATTTGATACCAATACCACCTTCAAGTTGAATGTCTGTCGCCATGCACCTCTCGTGTTCCCGCAGTTGCATTAGAGAGGTGTCTTTAAAGTATTGTAAAAAGGTCGACAACACATTGGTAACCCATCTGGTATTGCTGATGTCTGTAGGCGAAGATTCACTTACCCGTCTGTCTGGTTGTCAAAAAAAGCAATAAAATAATTGAAAAAGTATTCTCTTCCTAAAATATAAGGTCGAATTTCGATCACTTGGCGAAAACTAGGTATTGTTAATCTGTGATTTAGAAAGCAGGGAGGTAGGTACTGTCGGCAAATTTTCAAAGATATTTCAAAAGAAGAAAATATCAGCTGTCATGTCACTAAACAAAATTGATAAAAAGTCATTCGATTGATATTTTTTTTGTTAAAATTGTATTCATTTATTTATCATGTTGTGGTTTGAAAATCCTATAAGTATTAACGACTATTATGAGTTTAAACAGTTCCAAAATATACTTTTTGACAAAAAGTAAACAAGGTAAGACAGACTGTCGTGTCGACACTTTTTCTGCGATAGAATAATGTAGTACTCGACTGGCTGGCAACCACTCTTATGTTGAAAACCTGTCGCCAACCACCTACCGTTTCTCGTATCTGTTGTATCATAGGTTCAATTAAAATAACAGATACTTACAAGCCTCTAAGTTCTGTGACAAATCTTAAAGCATGAGCATTTTTTACAATGCATAAGAAGTGGCTCGTTTTGGTAAGCTTACCTACACAGCCTACAACACTAAATCGACGGAAGAGCTATTTTCTATTATAACTGAAAAACGTTGTCAAGAAAGTATCATTAATTAACCATGTTCACATCTTTAAAACTCGTCAACGCTCGAGTGCCACCTCTGGTTAGCAAGCTTCTAGTCTTAGCTTAGCAGCAAGCTGTGTGGTTGTTTCCCAACTTGGTGATACAAAATGTAGTGTTAGCGATGCTGATGCAGCTGTTGTTGACGGGCGTGGTGGCGTTGTTCCTGTCGCCGTGCGCGGTGCAGCGCGCGTGTCGTGCGACGGCCGCGCGGGCCCCTTCCAGCGTGTGCATGCATCGACTACCCGATGCCGACCAGCAACAGTAGCCACAGTAGCCACAGTAGCCACTCTGTCTACAATCTCATCTTACAACTCTAAACTTGATTTAATAAGTACCTACATTTCTATTGATTATATACTATGTATTTTTGTTACGTCAAAACGCAGCCCTCTTCAACTTTCTCTCTCTCTCTTTTTTCTGTCTTTCTTTTTCTCACTCTATCATCTTACTAATATTATAAATGTGAAAGTTTGGATGGATGTATGTTTGTTACTAATTTACGCCAGAACGGCTGAATGGATCTGGATGAAATTTGGCATGGAGATAGATTATAGTCTGGAATAGCACATAGGTTACTTTTTATCCCGGGAAAGATAAGATCCCTCGGGAACGCGGGTGAAATCGCGCGGAACAACTAGTAATAAATGTATAAATCAGAGAGAAAAATAAAGACAGGGAATGGCGAATCTACTTACTACTTATATCCATAACGGTTTTTTCTCAAATTAAGATTAGTATAACCTATTCCATTTCGAGTGGTATATACCCGATTTAGGAGCCACACAGTCAGAAAAAGATGCCCACAGCTTCTGTAGAAGTACACCTGGAGCTCGCAAAAAAAAAATATATTTCATGACTCTAATTTTTACAGGAAAAATGAACCAGAATAATATTAAAAAAAGTGTCACATGCGTGAAAAAAGTATTTTGAAAATACATTATCTATAATTAGTATATACAAAAAAAATGTTTTCTCTTGAAACTGCGTTTACAGAACCTACCTACAAGAATTAAATTAAGGTGAGCTCCTACTATTAAATTTTATTAAACTAGGTATAGCTAGTTGTACCTACCTATTAGGTACCTACTTATTCATTTTCTGCATTTGTAAGTAAGTAGGTATTTACATAATTAGTACCTATGGCGATAGCTCAGACGGTAGAAGAAACATGTTGGAGACGAATTTCGAGCTAAATGACTATTATATTATTTAGGTATTTATACCTATGTCTCAGAGGCTTTAATTCAATATCCTCTTTTTCATTCTGGTTTCTTAGTTTCTATAATGACTCCAAGACACTTAGTGAATGTGGGAAGGAAGTATTTTACATACATTTCCAAGACAATAATATTGATTGAGTAATTGGCTGTGTTGTGATTCGCGTCCGCTTTGTGTTTACAAAACAAGGCGTGTTGATACATGCCATCATTACCCTGCCCCGTACTACTATATCTTTACAATTAAATATATCGTGAACAGTCTATGGATTCTTATTGTTTTAGAGAGAAAACATTAATTGTGTAGGTCGACTATTTCCCATTCACCAGTCAAATTTTCTCGATAAATATTAATAAATGTAGGTAACATTTGTTTCAGAAGATAATACGATAGCAATCGTGGTTGTATCTCGTGGTAGGAGGGTGTACAGAAGTAGTAAATGCGAGCTCGCATAAATCACGGCGCGAAGGGGTGCGCGCGCGAGTGCGTGTGCAAACGTTGCTGCGGGTGTCGCTGGTTGTTGTGTTGCTTTATGTGCCGCTGCGCCTGCACTCGCGACCCCTGACTACCAACCATCACTCCTATCACTGCCATCACACTCATCACTGCCATCACACTCATCACTGCCATGACGCGCCTGCTGCTGCTCGCGGCGCTTGCGCTGATTCATCCGTACCCGTCCACACAGGTACCTTCTTACTCTCTGCGATAGAATTACTCGGTTACTATTTCGATCGGCAGGAAAGATTATGTTGATCCTGTTAGTCTAGATTTTCACATGTCAAGGCGCTTATAATTATGAAAATGTGACTATTAAAATATTTGTAATGAGTTAATTTAATAAAAAATTGTTTGAGTTTGTGGTAGACGCAGTCTCTTAAGCAATTAAGATACATTCGTTTCAATAGACTACCCAATCAAAAGTCATTGATAATTTTTGTTTGCAGGCTACGTCGGGATGTAAGAACTGTGTCGTAAGTATATCTTTAATATTTTCATGTCAGATATATAGGGAGAAAATATCCATAGTCATTCATCTTAAAAAAAGTAACTCATGTGTTAATTTTCCCCGAATGGATCAAAGCCTAGTACTTAACAGGTTTTAATAAATTTGTCACATTCTAAAGTCAAACAATCTAGACTTGTTTCCGACTATTTACGTTATGCGACTGATAGAGTTTTGGATTATCTCATAAACATAATATAATAATGTAACCTTGGGGTTCCGCAACAGAACTTGTGGTGATTTTTGTTTTATGTACATGTGAATGCCGATTTCGCATTCATTCCGATTCCGGACACCTGCTTGCGATTACAAATGGTTGTGGACTACCTAAAAGTAATTATCCGCACCAAAATCTGCGTTGAAAAAACAAAACGGCTTTTGAAGCACAGGCATTGGGTGGTAGATCCTAGGCAAGGAGCAGAAGGCAATGTTCCGACTGCACTCGGCGGCGTGCGCGCAGTCATCGGGGGTGTCCGAGCGCGGCGTGGAGGCGCTGGTGGCTGGGGACCTGGGCGCGGGCGGGGACCTGCCGCTGTCGTCACACGACCTGCCCGCGCTGCGGCGACACGTCTACTGCGTGCTGCTCAAGTGCAAGCTCATCACCAAGGACGGCAAGCTGCTCAAATCTGCGCTCAGAGGGAAGGTGCTCACTAAGGCTGACGGGAAGAATGCTACTAAGGTGGGAGGGAAATTGTAGATACTCCTGTAGAGATAAGGTAAGAGGGGATTGCACGGTGGTAGGGTACTTTTTAGTACCTACGCGACTGACTGGCTATCACCATCAAGTTGAAAATCAACCAGAGAAACAACTTTTGACGTAAAAAGTGTCGTAAGATTTTTTTCCGTCTAGCCCCCTTTCACAACGCGCGATAAGGATCTTCGTTCCAAAAACCAAAGGGCTTGGTTACATTTCTGTGCCTCTCCTAAGTTCTATTCAAATGACGCGAGGGCTGTTACGGCCTCCAGAAAACAATGGTGAACATATTTTCAGCAAATTTTTCATCTCGTTGGTAAAGGTTTAACTTTGACTTTGACCTACCTTCGTCAGACATCTCCTAATCTAGATATATCAGAGCACAGCCAAAACTACTGGGACTAGGAACGTGAAATTTTGCACAAAGCGCAAAATAATGGAAAGCCCCTTAAAATTTTTGAATAACAATTTAAGAGTGACGTTTTTCAGTGATTTTGGATTGTGTAACGTGGGTGAAGTTGTGGAGCGGAAAGCCTAGCGATAATAAAAATGCCTAAGATCCTGTCTTTAGTCCATCCCCATGGTTCAGGAAGGTATCCCTAAATTTCATCAAAATCTGTTCACCCAAGAAATCCAAGCAAATAAACCAGTGACAACTTTCGCATTTTTAATATAAAATGTATGTGCACGTCAGGTACTAGAGAGCTGTGCCGAGCAAGGTGGAGACAGCCCCGAGGACATCGCGTGGAACATCTTTCGCTGCAGCTACGATAAGAAGGCCCTTCTCTTCAACTACATGCCGAGCGCCCCCTCCATTGTCGATGTCGAAGACAACAACTAATAACAGCTATAAAGTTACCACTTTCTCTCAATAGATGTCACTGTTACAACTGTTTTAAAAATCTGATCGTATTAGGCTTTTGTTTGATTCATTTGATTTTACACCAGACAGTTCGTCCCCATTATCCGTTGCCCTACTGTTTATAAATTATTTCGTAATTGTATCATTCTTCTTCGTATAAATAAACACTATTAAAACATCCGAGTTGTTTTATTTATTGACGGCTTTTAGGGTTCCGTACAAGGGGTAAAACGGAAACCGTATTACTAAGACTCTACAGTCCGTCTGTCACCAGGCTGTATCTCATGAACCGTGATAGCTACAGTTTAAATTTTCACAGATGTATTTCTGATGCCGCTATAACAAAATACTAAAAACAATGAAAAACTACAAAATTTGTACGGAACCCTCGGTGCGCGAGTCCGACTCGCACTCGACCGGTTTTTTGTTTCTACCAAATGAAATGCCTAGGTAGGTCGGTACCTACCTACCTACCTATCTATTTATTATGTCAAAGAGCGACGGTATTATTTAACCATCATGTGAAGACTTTACAAAGCCTTGAAGGGAACTGGCTCTTGAGTGCAGATGCCGGAACACACTGATAAGTGCTTGACGACAATCTTTCAACTTGAGAGGTAACCAGCCAGTCGAGTACTACAAATTACTCTACCACCAGCTCATTGTAGAATCCGGAGCCACGACCTTTGCCACGGTAGCCGACGTCACTACCAGCTAGCTATCGTCGCCATTCACCGTCTGCTTGCTGGTCACACTTTTAACATTCTATCTACTAAACAATTATAAGAAATTTGAGATAGCACTCGCTCACTCAACGTTTAAAAAAAAATAGTCTTTAATGTAATCTGTGGTTTACGGTGTTGGTGTTAAATTTATATATTCATTTTTATCCTTAGCCTTGAATAATTATATAATTTAACACTGTTTGTTTGCCCAAATAAATTAAAAAAAAAAAAAAAAGATCCACTGCCGAAAAAAAAATTGCCTGGCTGAGTTTCTTGCCGGAGTCTTCTCAGTTTAAGTGTATTCCGAACCGGTGGTAGAGTAAATTGTAACGTTCATAAGTGCCTTACCAGGGCCTAAACTGAATAAATGAGTTTTGATTTTGACTAATACATAATATATTTTACCTAACAAACACAGTTAGGCTAAGTTAAGATAACTGTGTTAGTTAGTTTGTCCTTTCACGCAGAGATAGTTTATGTGGTCGAGAGTGACATAGGCTATGTTATCCCGGTAAAATGAAGAAACAATACGCATAAATAGAGGTCGCCTCAAGGCTAGAACTGGAAGTCAATCAAAAAGTGAAATGATTAAACATTACAAACATTTTCATTCAACAGTCATTTGAGGATAAATGTTTCGGTCACTATTCTCGGAAGGTTGGCAGTTTGGCAGCATCTCACGCGATTGCTATGAATGGCATATGCACGGATGGCAATTCGGAGCCTAAACATTTACTTCTTTTGGTAAACAACATATAATATTATTACTTAGTAAGGCTTGATAATATTTTCATCACTTCTTACCATGCGCAAGGTTTCCTGCTAAGCGTTTTATTCTAGAGTTGCTAATAATATCGTGGATGAAAACCCTATTCCTGGAGTTATATTTTTTTTGTATTTCATTTTGTTAGGATCGTCCCACCCGCGGGCCATAAATATTTAAAACATAATGTTTAAAACAACAAAAACAATGTATCTAACCGCATAGCTAAATACGATAGGTTATGTACTTACCCGAATAGTGCAATGAGGTCATCGTGAAGCTGATTGTTGAAGATGATTTGTATAGTACTGTTCAGGTAATTAAGTATGTAAATGTAAGGTTTTCTTTCAGAAGTGTAGTATGTTCCTACATACGTCCTAAACCTTTGTAGACTATAATTAAAAATATTTATACGTAAATCTAGTCCCTGAAAAGTTGATATGCTATGTAACGTACGAGCAAGTATGGAGGAAAATTGTAAAAGCATGTTGCTATATACTTTTCACCTGTCTGCCTGTACGAGTATCTTATTTCTAGTCGGTTTAAATAATACTGAGGCTGTACAAATAGCATCGAGTGAAGTGTAAATGATATTCGAAACAGCTTTATGATCTCATTGCAGGCTGTGGGCTGTGGGCGGTGACCCACAAGCGCTCAGCTCGGAGTACAGCCTCCGGTGGCAGTCCGCACTCCGCAGTATGAGTGCGTGTCTCTGTTCGCTTGTGCCTTGCGACTTGCGTGTCGTCGGTCGTCGCGTGCGCATGCGCGGCGGACATCTTTTAATTAATTGTCAAACACGGTGTTTACGCGCGGTTTTTTTTAAAGTGTTTATAATGCAATTATTTTCGTGGTTTGTTGATAAGGATATTCACAAAAGTTATTTCAAAACATTTAAAGTGAATATTTTTGAGTGGCGGTAGTTGGAGTGGAGTGGAGTGGAGCTCGCAACATAGAGTTAGAATAATTGATAGAAGTGACTTGTAATAAAGTGGCGGTATCTAATGTGTGGATACTTGTGGAGGATTGAAAATATACTCGTCAAACGTAAGTGAACATGTTAGTATTTTTACAAAAAAAATATAGGTAGGTACGGCATGGACGTCGCCAGCCGAGGGTATGGAGGAAGTCATGGAGGTAGGATGGAGGAAGCCATGGAGGTAGGATGGAGGAAGCCATGGAGGTAGGATGGAGGAAGCCATGGAGGTAGGATGGAAAAATAATGAATTGATATCGGTACAGTTAAGAGTACATAAATCTTTAGGTAGCTTTTTTTTTTTTTTTTTAATATTCGATAGGCTTGTGTTTGACCACAATCTCACCATGGTAAGTGATGATGTGGCCGAAGATGGTAAGCACACAAAGCCTAGATAGGAACTGGCTCTCAAGTGCAGCTGTCGGACATACACGCTACATACACTTGTTTGTTGTGCGAATGTTAGTAACTCTACCTACTACGGTCAAGTGAGTAAACTTAGCACTTTGTTTGGGACAGAGAGGGGCAGCTGCCCCCTGCTGAAAGCTAATATCAGATGGCGCCACCCTTGCTGGTAGATGACATTGATTTGCGAAATTAAAAAATGAGGTTTAAAGCTGCTTTTAACCAGCTTTCTTTTTTTCTCATCAGCAGAAAAACTGTGTACACTTTTATTATTACATTGCAATGCACCGAAAATATATATTATTTGAATAAATTATTGAATATTTTTTTCGTTACGATAGGTACCTACTATAATGTGCATGCACTTGAATCTACTTGGATTGTGATTGAATGAATTACGTACTATATTGTTATTTTCTTATAATATGCAGTACGACGTATTTATCTGTGACCTTTAATTGTCTCACCAATTTTTTATCACTTTGTACCCACTTTTAAGCTGTTGGTCGCCCAATAAAAATCACTAACCTATAGGAAGCTATTAAAAAGTTAGAAGCATTATCAGCTAGTAATATGGTCTTCATTTTATTTTAGCCCCCTAGGGAATGCTGTTGAAACCGCCGGGTGTAAAGTTGCCTTACAATATTTAATTAAAAATACCTATAAGGACCTACTATATCTTTAACGGTATATCTAAACTTAGTGCGCACTTATAGGGCTATTTTCGCTGCCAGGATCGATCTAAATAAACCCACACATGCCAAAAGGTACATAGACCTAATGTCAGATTTAATAACAAATAAGTGAACGCTCAATTGACCGCCAATGGTCTCTAATTAGTGCAATTAATACGTATTAAACAATTATATCACGAATGGCTAAACATGATAGATGTGTTTTGTTCTAGAGCTGTTACGTAATTCATAATTAAATGTGTTCTAAAATAGAATGCTCTTGTTTCGAAAGTATTTTTTTCTAATAACATAATGGCTGTCAATAAACAAATAAGTTTTTAATAGCACTAAATAGGTCCTATTATGATTTTTACTTTTTGTAGCGCAGAATAAATAGATGAAATAGAGTCAGAATTATATAATGTGATACTTATGAAGTAGGTCGAGCTATAGGCACTCGATACATGACTCGTAGTAGTAAGAAACAGCGATAGCGATAATTGGATGCAAACTATCGATGCAAATCCTTGAGCTGGAATAAGTAATCATAAACACACAAATGAGAATATACACTTCATTTGCATAAACCACAGTTTATGTGAAGTACATTTGAACAGTTCTCACTCTCAGGAGTCTCAGGTAAGCCACAGTAGGGACTTGCCTAACTGTGACACTACTCACAAAAACAGAAAAAAAAAACATACACTAAAAATCAGACTGCAGCTTTATATGAAACTAGCGACCCGCCCCGGCTTCGCACGGGTGCAATGCTGATACTAAATATACATACCTATTACAGAATGTCCTTATAAAACGTTTACAGCTTTTTTGTCATTAGACAATACAAACATGTTTTGTTTAGAGGTTACTCTTGAAAGAGCGACATATTTTATAGGCACGCGCCGCCGCCTTAGAAACCTCTAAATTTATCAGTGTTTCGCTACTATATTATGCATGTATTATACATATAAACCTTCCTTAAGAATCACTCTATCTATTAAAAAAAACCGCATCAAAATTCGTTGCGTAGTTTTAAAGATTTAAGCATACATAGGGACAGACAGCGCAAGCGACTTTGTTTTTAACCGATTTCAAAAAAAAGGAGGAGGTTCTCAATTCGTCTGTATGTTTTTTTTTTTTTTTGTATGTTTGTTACTCGATTTCTCTGCCAATTATGAATAGATTTTGATGATTCTTTTTTTGTTTGGTAGATCATACTTCAGAGGTGGTCCCATTTAAATTTTGTCGAAATTGATTAAGCACTTTTTGAGAAAATCAACAAAAACGAAAAAAATTATGTCTCGTTTGATAGACCTTAGTGAATCAAACTGAGTCGTTGAGCATGACTTTTTGGATTTGGATGAAATTTCGTGTGTATACTTCAATGGGTTCTTCGATGGTTTTAAAATACAATTGAACCCGGTAGGTGGCGCTGGAATCGAGTTCCAAGATTTGTTTTAATTTCAGGGCAGGACGACGTCTGCCGGGCCCGCTAGTTATATATTATATTTTACCGACCAGACCCGATTTCAGGACAAACTAGTTTTGCCTAGGATAACATATAATAAGGAATAAACTTTAAAAATTAAAAAATAAAATTATTTTTAAAAATAAAAAACAAAAACCGACTTCAAAACTGTAACCTATACCTATGTACAAACATAAACTAAAAAGTAAAGAATAATATTTTAATTTCAAAGGAAGAGCCTTAAAGGACAATCAACAAAATTATTGATATTTATATATCTATTTAATATTTATAAACAGTTCTTTTTGGAGTCGGTGCCAGCCAAGAAGGACAGTTTAATTCTGCCTTTGTAACAAATTTTCGAAAAGTAGGGGAGCGACGGCGCAGACCTAAGGAACATTACCGTAAGGAGAGGTGTCATAAGACGTTTTCTCGTATGAACACTTCGTGTCCAGTTCAAAACCGTCCTTCTTCTTGACTGGCACCGACTCCAAAAAGAACTGCTTATAAATATTAAATAGATATATAAATATCAATAATTTTGTTGATAGTCCTTTAAGGCTCTTGCTTTGAAATTAAAATATTATTCTTTACTTTTTAGTTTATGTTTGTACATAGGTATAGGTTACAGTTTTGAAGTCGGTTTTTGTTTTTTATTTTTATACTATGTAGTGATGCCAGTATTTGTGACGTCATAAATTTATATCGTCAAAACTATTATTTGTCGTTAAATTGGTAAATAAAATCATAAAATGGATGAATCTAACAACATATTCCCTATTTTTGAGTATTTTTAGACGTTTTATACACTGGTCAGTGTTAGAATAATTATCTCCTCTCTTCTACTTGTTGTAAGTGTTGCTGTGCCCGACGACAGGATCCACAAATTGAATCAGACCTAATTTACCACCGAAGGTGTTGTGTAACATCATTGTGGAATGCAAATAAGTAAATATGAAATTGTGTTCTGTGCTTCTCACGGTTCTACGTCAAAGCGCAGGCGCCGGCTCGTCTCGCAGTCAATCTACGTAGAATATGTAGGTACCTATACTATAATTTACCTTAAGTAGGTACTTATCCTGAGTATATTTTGAATACTAATTTACCAGTTATAAAAAAACCGATAAGTTAACATATACTTGGGGAGCGTACATTTTCGGTACTTTACGCCACATAACTGTGACTTTTAGGTAAAAATACTCACTTGGTGGTTACGTAACGTTTTTTTTTAAATATATATATAACTTCGTTCCATCTGGGTGTCCCTTGACACCTCTCAAGTTTTTATTTTTATATACTATGTTAGTTAAGCTACTGTATATGTTTGGTACTGTGATAAAACGCCGATCTAGCCAGTGGGTAGGAGTTAGTGCCAATAGAGAGAGGCTACAGATGTTTATTAACATTTTATGATAAAACAATATTTAAGTTTTAAGGCGATGATAGCTCAGTGGTAAGTGACGTCGGATACCGCGGCGAAGGTCGTGGGTTCGAATCCTTACAATGAGCTTGAGCTTTCGGTGAAGGAAAACATCGTGAGGAAACCACAGCACGGTGGTAGGGTACTTAGTAGTACTCGACTGGCTGGCTACCACCCTCAAGTTGAAAATCTGTCGCCAAGCACCTGTTGGTGTGTTCCGGCAATTGCACTTGAGAGCCAGTTCGCCTTAATAAGGTGTACAACACATTAGCAATCCCCTGGTATTGCCAATGTCTATAGGCGACGGTTGTCGCTTACCATCAGGTGACCCGCCTGCCTCGTTGTCACTTGTGACATAAAGAATTGAATATGTTTGCCTACATATAGTATTTATAGAAATAGTAAAATATATTAATAATAGCACAAAAAATGTACCTAAACTCAACCCGGTATCGATAATTTTATGGAAAATGGCAACAACAGATCGATTTTACATTATAAGAAACTAAAATTTTCAATAATGAAGTAAGTTTTATTTGAAGATGAAGAACCAATCTATACGAGGAAGTTATTAGTTATATTGGATTTTGTTTGGTTATGCCATAAAATGAACCGAAAAACAGCTTAATTTTGCCTGATATGCGAACTCGCCTCTTACTGAGTTAATCTTTGTTTTTTCTTTCATTGTAATATACTTCCGATCTTCTCGATTTCAGTAGTCAGTTCAACAGCTGGACAGAATTGATAACTATATTCAGCTGTCAGTTTCCCAACGACGACAAGTGTCCACGATCATAGCACCTGGTCGTGTAGAGTAGGGTTACCACCCGACCAGGGTTCCTCGGATTTGTCCTAGTTTAATGGGCGTCCGGGCAGAGTTTAATTTGTAGGACGGGTTTAAAGGTTGTCTTATGAAGCCTACATTTCGTTGAATGAAAATAAATAAAAAGTTGATTTATTAAACAATTAAAACTATTTTAAATTTTACTTAGTAAGTTTAAAAATACACTGTAGACATGTCCAGCTCCAAAATCCTGTGTTTTTGTCGCTTCTGATCTTGGTTGCCAGATTTTAGAGATGGCAACCCTTGGTCGTCTGGTGCGCGTGCGTGAAGGCGCGTGGAGGCGCGTGGAGGCGCGTGGGAGCCGCACGGAGGCTCACATTATGGCGCTCTCCCGCACTTTCCGCGCCAAAGGCGGCTAAACGCGGCAAATCATAACAAGCCGTGCTTAATGCGCGCCAAAACTGTCTTTATCGAGCCTATATCATTATGGTGAATTTCGTAACTGATACCTTCATTGTTCGCTTGAGTTTTAATAAGAGATCTTTATGTTCGGTGTGGGAGAATTATTGTTATGATTGAAATAGACGCGATAATTTAATACCTCATTAAATCGATGCCTTATCATTACATTTCATGTTGATTGATAGATTGGCAATATCAGCAACGAAGCATCATTGAGATATTTCCCTACAATGTTAGTTTTAGGAGAGATTATTACGAATAATTTGTCTTGCATTATTTTTCTTACAAACCCAGAATGGCAGTTGATCGTAACTATAAATAAAGAGCCATTACCCCTCTGTTCATTATTACTATAGCGTGGGGGTTTTAATATGGTTACGTACAAATTAACACATAAAATTCCAGTCTAATATAGGTGTAGATGAAGTAGGCGTGTAATCGTTGACGGCCGCACATTAAGCTACATTAGCGCTTATTACAGCGGATTAGCGGCCGATGGATCTATCATCTTGTTTTTGCCTGGAATCATTTATAAGCAGTATTCTGGGAAGCCGCGGCGGCGGCGGCGGTGTGTGGTGTTGTGGGTGATTCAGAGCGCTGTGGGTGCCGCCCACTGCCGCTCGCCGATAATTATCGCAATCCTCGCACATAACAACATAATTGTACTTATTATTTAGATCTTGAATATATGAGACCACCCTCAAGCTGTTATGATGACGAAATGCCTAAGGCTCCATTTTCCCGCAAGCTCTCTGGTGGATTAGATTTAATCCGAATACTTACGTCACAATCCAATATCATCTGTCTCTTTCTCAGTCCTTTACTTATCTATGACTAATAATTGTCCGGGCCTTCCGGAATTAATATACCTATAAAGCATTTCCTCTACATTTTCGAATACAGACATGCTGATCATGTCTGTATTCGAAAATGTAGAGCCAAATATCGTGTTTTATTAAGAGCCAAATATTGTGTTTTATTACCGATTTTAATCAAGACAGTTTGTTAAAATTATACTTTCTGATAATTGTAACTTTCTCCTCTACTGTTTCAGCCCTTATTCTTATCAACATTTCATCCTACTTAGTTTCCTTTTATTATAGCCTAAAAATCATTTAAAAGTAAAAGATTAATCTGCGAGCAGTGTACCTACCGTGAGGCGGTCTATTATTATATTACACACAAAATGTACGCATCGATCCATAACAGTAATGTAATAGCTCATTATGGCTATGTATGGACAGATTATAATTTGATCGTCGCTCCGGGCCGATTGAACAAATTGAATAAAATCACTCACAAATGATGCTAGCGACTACAATAATAGGTTTCAGTGATTTATTACATTCAGCAGCTCTATGTACTATCATAATTTTGTCTCTAAATGGTGCAACGTGTCTGTGCTATGCTATTTGGTTACGCTTGAATGCATTCGAGTTGAAGTTCAGTATTGCGCGGGTCAGTGAGAAATGCACTTTTGATTTCGTACCCAAAATACTAATGAGTAACCGATCGCCGAAGATGGCGACGACAAGCAGCAACATGGCGGCCGACCATAAACCATAACCGGCGCGAGACAATACTATGCGCGGAATATGGACAATAATATGGGCTTATTGGTAGGGTATAAGGAAATAAACGCGAGGACGCGGCGCCCGAAACGGAGTTCGACTAAAATGTATTTATTTATTGGTTCCTGCTTTTGGTCCGAGCGCGGTATGATCGGGCGGTAGGTACCATGTACCATCCGACTCCTCGCCTATATGGCGGTTATCGATTTTTGATGGCGATACGACAAAAGGTGTCTTGTTAAAATAAATAAAATTGAACGAGAAAGGTGAAGGCGAAGTCACTCTAATTTCTTTGTTTGTGGGCATTACGTGATCTGCAAGTAAACATATTAATTGTGCAATGTTTATTTCCCATATTAGCCGATTGTCCGTCCATTGTTTAAAATGTCATCGTATATCTTTATTTAATAAAACAGATAGATAGTTTGCTGTAAGTAGGTATCTATATCAAATTGTACCTACGTAATTGAACTCAAACTCAAAACTCATTTATTCAGTTTAGGCCCTGGTAAGGCACTTAAGCCAGTCTTATACTAAGACTTCGGCAAAAAACTCAGCAAAGCAATTTTTTTTTTAAATTGCTTAAAAATATTACAGACATTGTAATTTTAGTTACATAATTATTTAGTTTTCTGTAGATTCCACATTTAACTAGTTGTTCCCCGCGGTTTAACACACATTCCCGAGAGAACCCTTTAGGGTGTGAATTTTCCAAGATCCTTTGTTAGCGGGTACCTACCCCTCATAGGAATCCACCTGCAATAAGTATAATAATATGAAATATTGACAGGTGGATAAGTTAACTGTACATATTTAAAGTTATGTACCTATGTAGGCCGCGTCCATCATTACTCAAACAAGACCAAGAGGCGCGCAATATCCAAAATACGATCCCACGCAGCTACCATACCATACCGCAGAAACTACTGCCCATCTTTGATCTTATTATAACAATATTACACTGTGGACCACTTGCCACACTGAGTCAAATGATAATGCTCCCTTATATGGTGTTAAGCAGCGTTTAGAGGTCTTCCTACTACCACACATAAATTGATTCTTAAGTACTAAAATGTGTTCTGATTCTAATTTCTATTGAATTCTAGTTAGGCCGAAATTCAGCTCAATAGTTATAGTAGATTTCTATCAGGTACTCTATTATAGAGCTAAATAACTTGATTGCATTAAAATTAAAATATGAACAATTGAAAAGGTAAGGTAGTTTTATTAAGGCGATGATAGCTCAGTGGTAAGTGACGTCGAATACCGCGGCGAAGGTCGTGGGTTCGAATCCTACAATGAGCTTGAGCTTTCGGTGAAAGAAAACATCGTGAGGAAACCACAGCACGGTGGTAGGGTACTATGTGGTACTCGACTGGCTGGCTACCACCCTCAAGTTGAAAATCTGTTGCCAAGCACCTGTTGATGTGTTCCGGCAGTTGCACTTGAGAGCCAGTTGACCTTGCCCTTAAGGCATTGTAATAAGGTGTACAACACGTTGGCAGTCCCCCTGGTATTGCTAATGTCTATAGGCGACGGTAGTCACTTACCATCAGGTGACCCGCCTGCCTCGTTGTCACTAGTGACATAAAAAAAAAAGGCCTTTACGATGTAAAATTGTGTGGTAGGCTTATAGGTACAGATACAGGAGCGACAGTAGCGTCCGCATTTTTGGCACCTAAACTGAGAGTCAATAGATGGCTGAGTTGATGAAGCGACTCACGTACTCTTGTGTTTCTTTTCACGATTGTTGGATAGAGTCTGTAACCAGTACCTATAATGGGTTTTGGCATCTTTCAGTCAGACACTTCCTTATTCATTATTGCAATCGAAATAAATTACAGCATTGAAAATAAACTGTTTAATAAGTAGGAACTCTATGACTGATTGGATTTGGATGAAAGATACAGAGCTAGTTCATATCATAAACTATAAACACAGGATAGTCTTTATTACGAGAAATAAAATTCTATTCTATTCTATAGAAAACATCCAACCTTGAGCATGGAGCTAATAGATATCCTCAGGAGAACTTCAATAACCTCTATTAGTAGGATGCTTACCATGGAGACAATTAGTCTATGATGCCAACGTTGTAAAAATAACTTATGTGCAAAATTCCGAGTTTATAACCTAAAAAGTCTCTTCTTCCTTAGGTGCAATCTCCAACCGGAGGTCGGCTATTATTAAGGCTATCTTTATTTTGGACACAGCTGTGTGGAATAACCACCTTCGAAGGTTTTTGGGCCACGAGGTCCCCTGTATAAGCAGCAGCAGTGTAGTTAACGTCTTTTGATAATATTTAACACCTTCTTATTCATTATCTGCGAAACTCTTTCATTAGTTACTCTATCCGTCCACGATTTCTTCAAGATTCTTCTGTACACCCACATTTCGAATGTCTCTAAGCGTTTACTCATATTCTGAGTTAAGGTGCATGACTCTACGCCGCACAGAAGAACCGAGAACACGTAGCACCGTTCCAGACGACTTACACACAAAGAAAGAAAGAAAGAATAGATTTTCAAAATGTCCAGTCTTCTTAGGTCAAAAATCATCACAACAGTTAAATAAAACAACAGATTATAATCTCCTAATTAATAATCCATTGTGCTGTCTGTTGACAATGTCCCAGTTTGACGTTGCGCATGACGCGTGACGTGTGGACGTGTGCCGCGGGGGTGTGGGTTCGAGGACCGCTCTCATACTCAGCTCAGCCTCAGCTAATACACCCAAGTGCACGGTGTGGGCGAATTTTTGACACTATCCATCAATATGTCGCACCCATAATTGGCACTGTACTAGTTTCAATTGAGTATTGTTAGTTAAGTATTTTTTTGCTCGCAAATATATTATGACTTGCATCAGCTCATAGTCTTCGCAATTGAGGTGGAATAAGGCCTTTACAGAGTGCGGGTTGGTAGATTTTGGCCGTATGTAACTACGCTAAATGAATAAGAATAATATAGGTCCATATTGTTATTCAGTTTACTAACTCTAAGCATAGAAGTCCTCCCGAGGGAATATCTACCAGAGAACGAGCAGCAGCATCTTTATGAGTACTATACCCATCATACTGATGGCCACATTTGTCATATTCCTCCAATGATGGACACATTAAGCGCGGGGGTGGATCACACCATCTCACATTTGCTCCTATCTCACGCGCAGTGAAAGGCCTCGCCTACTTTGACAAGTACATTGCTGAGTGCGTAGGTACTCCCGAGTTTTCGACATTAGTAATCCGTGCTTGCGTTTGTGTCATTTCACTAGGAATTGGTACATTGCAGCGCCTCTCGCGGAATGCTCAACTAATTTCTTCCATATTTTTTTTGTAGACACAATTGCACTCTAAGAAATTTTATGGAATTGTTGTGATTTATCGTAGACTTGTATTTAAAAAACATTGCCGGTTCTTCTCAGTTGTTGTCTGACTTCCAAACCGGTGATAACATCAGTACCTCGACCTTCATATGTGCCCTTCTAGGGCCTAAATATGACTGATTATAACTTTGGCTTTTCCAGATGTAAGCTTCATCTATATAGAGCTGAATAGTTATAGATATTATTATAAATAATAATACCAAATCAAATGAGACCAGCCTTACCTACATTTACAGTGAAGGAATGGTGTCGCGCGCGCCCCGAGGTGTGGGCGGCTGCGTCCGCACCGGTTGCAATCCTACCACGCACCGAGATCGTAATGCATATTACATTACACCTTTTACATAATAATAAATAAACATTGATTATAAATTATTACACAATTAAATTTGCAATTCCATCCAGTGTTTGAAACTTGCTTTGTTCTTTATAAAGTCCTAATTTTAATTTGATGATTAGCGCAGAGTAGATATATTTACCTACTTCCCCAAAATTACAAGATTGTGCGTTTAAATGTTTTACCTTGAGATGACATTATGTAATCTTGTGAATTCTTGTATAAAAATAAATATTAGTTATTTACGTCAAAGCACAGCGACTCTATTTTAGTGTGTTTTGATTTTCGTATCTCAAAAAAATCCTTAGCAATAGAGTGCCGTGCCAAGTAGAATTTTACTTCGCGTAATTACAAAATATTAAAAGTTGTCAAGCTGGTGGTCCACCTACCGTAGCCCATGGACATAACAATTCCAGGATTGCCTATGTGCGATGCCGAACTTTAAAAAGTCTTGAAGGCAACTGGCTCTCAAGTGCTAGGTATTAACACGCTAAGTTGATGATAGATTTTCAAGTGATTGTAACGTTCATAAGTGCCTTACCAGGGCATCAACTGAATAAGTGAGTTTTGAGTTTGAGTTCTCTGGAAACTGTTATATTATAGTATGGTGTGTAATTAAAGAACGGAATTAGCCAGTCGCTTGAATTAGGTGAGTTCATCATTATGGCGGAGACGCCTTGGTATAGTCAGCAATAATAAGTCGCCGTAAATACTAGGTTACGACATGACCATAAACAACATTAATTATTTGTTCATAGCTAACTGCTTTCATCATAGCTTACTCGTAACACCAAAAATAAGGAAAATCAACAAATAAGGTACCTAACATTTGAAAAATCGTCAAAGAAATGTCAAATAGGTCTGTCATTTTGTTTTGCTTTCATTAAATGGGGATAAACCAATGTAAGATTATTTATATTCCACTAACAGCCATAAGTGGTTAGTCAGAAATGGGTCAGCGCACTGAGATCATCCACGTTCGCGAAATGTGCGCCTTGATATATCCGTCGGGTGACCGGTGCGATGCGGCGATGTCGGGCGACACTGGCCGTGGCTGGGAGGAGCGGAACAGAACAGATCAGTAAGCCCCTAGAAGGCAGAGTTCTCGCTCGTAGCCGGTACGCTGCTCTCGGCAGGTAATGCATCCCCGTCGTGCCAGCTGTGGTGCCAGCGTTTAACGCAACGGAAGCAGCTCGAATTAGCCGCGCGCGCGCATCGGCCGGGCCGTCCGAAACTAAATACCCAAAAGCGTTTGTGATCGTGCGAGCGGTTGCCAAATATGGCACGAATCTCGGGTTTCGCGAGCCGCACGCGCCTCGACGCTGGCACACCACCAGCGACTGCAAAAACGCCCTCTACTCCCGTCTAAAAACACGTAAAAAACGTTTTTATTTCTGTAGCGAGCGGCCTCTAAATTTAGGCCGTATGGAAACCGAAAGTAATACGAGCGATTTTGGTCGCGAGCGCGTTGTCTGTATTTAGATTAGAGCGGCGCGGGCGCAGTGCCGATGCCGCGGCTCGGGGACTCCGACCTCGTCGCGACGCGTCGCTGATAGTGTGGTGTGATAGCGCGGCGTGCGGCGTGGCTTAGTGCAGCGACCATACGCAGCGCTCGTCGGCCGAGTGCATCCCTCCCGAGTGCGGATCCCAACACGTGGTGGGCCGTGCAGCTTGCACACCGTGCACCGTACAGTGCCGATCAATGAACACTACCGTGGATACAGTGCACTATAAGGATTTGAATGTCACAAATGCTGCCTGAAGCCGGAGGTGATTATCCACTCTATTACATTTTCATACGGATTTTTTTACGTTTTATTGAACAGTGTGCGAGTGTTGTTTACCAAAAATATTGTGATTATCATTATCTATTAGTGCTTGTACGTGGTTGGTGTAACGGTGCGCGGTGGTATTTAAGCTTTTTTTACCTACCCTACTCTCCTTGAGGTGTCGCTTGATTCTATTTTATTTGTGACAAAAATATTTTTCTGACCTCTACCAATTATTTTTAAATTGCGAAATTATTTAGATTAATTTCTATATTATTTTCACCAGTAAATATAAAGTTCAAAATACCTCTATATTTTTTAGTTTTTTCAATTTTCAATATAATAATAAATAAACCGAATATCTCCTAGTTTAGACTAGTAAAGTGAGCAGTAGATCTGTGCCTAAATATATTGCTCTGCAACTGTGCAGTGCAGGAAGAGTGCAGCCCAACAGTTGACTAGAGTAGCCATCAGTTATCTATGTGGGCCGCGTGGTTTGGTTAACGCAAGTGCGTAAACGACTGTTATCTGCTAGTTTATTATAACTGATATTTAAAGCTTACATAAGACGTAATTTCAATATTTTATATTGAATTATTTGTCAATTAAATTGTCGGAACTACAGGTGCTTAGCGACAACTTGAGCGTGGTAGCCAGCCAGATGTGTACTGCAATTGACCTACCATCGTACGTATGGTTTCTTCACGATGTTTTCTTTTACCGAAAGCTTAAACTCGTAGGATCCGACGGCATTTTCTATCACTGAGCTATCATCGCCTTATAAAGGGTCATTTATAAATGAAGTGTTAAAATAGACTTTGAGTCTACTTATTTCGGAAATTGGAAGATTGACTAAAATTATAATTAAATTCCCGCATACTTTTGTACCTACTCATTTCGAAAATTGGCCAATTTAGTATTTTTATTTTTAAATAGGCAGTTATTTATCTCACATGATAATACACGCGGCTGACAATTCCGGATTGTGTAAGAGCGCCATCAAATAGTTGGCAACGCATCAATTGCTCGAACCGAGATACAGTGGCTCACAAACAACACTACCTATACAATTAACACATATTATGAGTAATATCTATAAGGTACAAGTCTATATAGACTATATTTTTACCTAATATAAATTATAGAATTACTTACACATAATCTATCAACATATACAAGTATTTATATCTATTCATATATAAAAGCAAAATACTACTCACTGATTAATCAAAATATCTCAGAAAGTATTAAATGCTACAAACTTGATAGACACATAGATTCTAAATAGAACCGATTAGATTTTTGAAAATTCAACACAAAGGGAACGCGGGGTCAGATAGTAGGTACCTAGATTATGATCTTAGATGATTTACAGAATAATCAACAATATGTACCTGACATCATAATAAGGATAATAAAAAAAATACAAATTTAAAATGGTGACCAACTTTTGGGTATTTTCTCCGCGGCACAAATACCAACCTGTGTAAACAAAATTATAGAGAAATCTCATATTCTATGTAAACAATTACGGTAGTGTTTACAACTTACACCTCATTCTCCATATGAGGCATGTGATAACAGAGAGCGTTAGTTTCAATGTGCAATCGTATGAACAATCTTCCAAATAGTGCAACCAATGACAAATTCTAGGGTTCCGTAATTATGAGCCTCCGATATATATTATTGCCACAAGCTATGGTAAACTAGGTAGGTATGGTAAAGGCGTAGACGTAGCTATAGCTGAAATAATTAGACATTAAAATACATTTTTGGAACGAATCTTATAAACTAAATAAAAGTGAATCCCATCTACTAGATACGAAATAGTAGCTACCCTGATAAAAAAAATATTATTTACCTAATGCAGTGTTGCCTACCTTAAATAAATAAAAACTTATAATACAGAAGAAATAATAGGTATTTTAATGCATAACAATATGGTGAATATCTAAAGATCAGTGAGCGACTGATCAAAATTCGACCATATCTTTATTTAAAAAAAATAGGAAAAGGTATCTGTTCAATTATTTTATTGATAACTCTAAAGCTCGTCAACTTATAAAATCGCCTGACAAACCAAATAGAAAAAGCGCTCAGAATGAAAAATCAGACTCGCACTTGACCAGTATATTATATTATATGCAAATAAGATCTGCATATGGGGAATATAACTAGCCATGTTGCCCGGTGTAGGTCCGTGTTTTAACAACGGTATGTGACTAATACCGAAAAGCAAATACTTCGCTATCGGCAGATTCGGGACATTTTGACACTTGCCATATATGGGCAATCGGCGATGCTAGGAGCTCTCTGCGGTAACAAGACGAACACACAATTTGATGTGCTGTGTACACATGACACACATTCTGCACCAATCATGTACTCAGTGTATGTGCAAAACAACATTTGTGTGAACAACAAGAACGTGTTGACATTTATATGTATACCAAAAATGTAAAGTGTCGGTTACTGGATTTATCGTTTAGAAAGTTATGTTGCACTGACGGGTTTTAGGATGCTAAATAATACTGTACTAGGTCTCTTTGTTTTGTTTTTTTCATATTTTTAAGACAGCATTTTTTGCTTTTTTTTTATTCTCGATAGGCTTGTGTTTGACCACAATCTCACCATGGTAAGTGATGATGTGGCCGTAAGCACACAAAGCCTAGATGGGAACTGGCTCTTAAGTGAAGCTGTCGGAACACACCGATAGGTGTTTAGCGACAGGTTTTCAACTTGAGGGAGCCAGCCAGTCGGGTACTACAAAGTACCCTACCACCGTGCTGTGGTTTCCTCACGATGTTTTCCTTCACCGAAAGCTCAAGCTCATTGTAGGATTCGAACCCACGACCTTCGCCGCGGTATTCGACGTCACTTACCACTGAGCTATCATCGCCTTGAAAATTATGTTTTATAAAAATTTTAAACTGCACAATATTTTCACAAGCACTGGCTCTTATGCTGATTCAGGTTTCTTTTGTTGGGTGACAGTAAATGTATGTAAAGTAGGTACTTACCTATTTATAGAAGGTTATTTATTTAAATAATTGTCATTTTCGTTTTTACAATTATGTCAACCTAACGATACATCAAAATTCATTAATTTCTATAAACTTTTATATAATATGACGTTATCTGGAGCCGACAAGGGTCTCCAATATTGTGTCTCAAGCGCAAGAGGCATTCCCGATACTTCCATGAATGAGTTAAACTCTGTAACTCTAAAAGTTACTTACTATAAAAGTAGTTCTCAATCCTTATCACAATATCACAGTAAAGACGACGGGCCCAGCCATATAAAAGCGTACCTATAATGCGGGATAGGGAAAATATAATATACATATTATCATTTGTTAATTTTGTTTTGTTATTGAATTATAAGTACCTATATTTATGAACTAGCTGTCCCCCACGTTTCCGGGGGTTTTATCGTTTCCCGGGATAAAAAGTATCCTTATCTCACTATTACATAACCTAGACTATTAGAATAAATGAGTTTTGAGTTTGGTCGAAACTTAATGGTAATTAATGTATTGACTATTGGTTCTTACATAAGTAACATGTTCTATAAAAAAATTGCATCCACCCCGCAGATCAAAAATTAGTCTAGAGACACAATTCAGAGATATTGTGGCTTCTTGTTAGTAATTTTTCATAATCGCACTAGTAGTTTCGTTGATTACCACCAACCATACAAACCAAACGTTGTTTGTTGTTATTTTCATAACCACTAAGTACATCCGCAGTTGTCGCGTCTCCTACGCAGCGCTATGTACCTAGGTAATGATTCACGCCTGTGACGGCTGTGACTGGTGACTGGTGGCTGTGAATGTGAGCTACGTAAATGATGTTACCCATACACCGTATATGGCAGCTATTAGTATTCCCTTTATGTCAATGAATAATTATATTTATAGTCGGTTGCTCTCGGCAGATGATGTTGTTGCCAAATTGACAACCTTCTTATTGATATTAGGCTGCCTTTATTCGAGCATTTGGTACAATAAACATTTGCGCTTTATATCACCGGCTCGCATGTTTTACGCGCGCCCCCGTCAATTTATTATCAAGTTTTTCATGATAAAGCTTACCTAAATAAAATACTAATAAAACTTAAACGATAAAGTGCCCCCTTTATTGATAATTCTACGCCCCCCCCTTGTTACGTACGCGTTACCCGTTTCCAAACAACATTTGTCTCTTTCCAAGCGCCCTGACGTAGCATTCACGTTTGGAAATTGTTTTATAAATCCCACATGTCGAGTATTACCTATTAGCCTAATTCGAGGAGTCGGTCGGTGTAGTGTAGTGACGCGCTCGGTCCATCAGCCGAGCGCTGGCACCGCGCCAAGCGACAATGCTACACGGATACGTAGGTAGGCTTATTACTTTATCAATGCAACTAGTGGACGCATGGGGTGATGTTGCACCCACTTTTACTATCCTCTGTTTGGCAACTAATATTCTTTTAGTAGTTTAATGTAGTGGTACTGACGTCGGACACCGTGGCGAAGGTTGTTGGTTCGAACTTACAATGAGCTTTCGGTGAAAAACATCGTCAGGTAACCACAGCACGATGGTAGGGTACTTGGTAGTAGGTACCTACTCTATTGGCTGGCTACCCTCAAGTTGAAAATCTGTCGCCAAGCACCTGTTAGTGTGTTCTTTATGGCATTGTAATAAAAGTGTATAACACTTTGGCAATCCCCTGGTATTGCTAATGTCTACGACGGTAGTCACTTACCATCAGGTGACCCGCCTGTCTGGTTGTCACTTGTGGTATTATAAAATAGTTGTACGGTAGTACGCTCCAATTCTAAATGAATGAGCGTATTATATAGAAATTATTGGATTTTGGCCAATTTTTAAACTACGAGCAAAATTAAAAAAGAAAAATTTTTAAAATTTTTTTTTTTAATATTTATTTAATAATGTATTTATTTATTTGTACTAAAAACTAAAAAAATCACAATATAGTCACAAGCATAGTGCGAAGTACATACAACTTTCATTGTTATCACTATTTAGTACAAACTGCTACCTAATCTAGGACAAGCCTGTATTCTAGGCAGCAGCCCCCATAGCTGAAGTGGAAGCAGGCAAAGTAGTGGTACTTATAAGTAGGTAATTTTGGGATGTGATCGTAGGTGGTAAACAAACACCCTAACTAGGAGGAAACTGACTCTAAACCCGCTGCCGAAACTAGCCGATGAGTGATTGGTATTTTAGCTTGGTTAGTGGTAGCCAGATTAGGTGCTATGGTTTCCTCTATATGTTTTTCATCACTGAAATTCTACAATGATTATGATGATTCAATCGTGTGAGTTGTGACCAGCAAATAAATGTGGCAACGTCTATAACTATTGAATAGAATAGAAGAATAGAAAATCGTTTATTCAGCTCAACATAGGAAATTACATAAGAAATTTAATTAACAGAAAACTTATTACATCAGAAGGGTAGACCTGTTGCTACGACGCTGGTTTTCAATGTAATTAAATATAGGTTTTTGATTTATTTTGACGCTATAATTTATTATTTGTATTTAGGTATGACTTAATTCGTCCCACTCTTGGCTGTCTGCAAGCGCCATGTGATAAAACGTACCTACTAAAAGTATTATGTAATGCGATAAATAAAAAAAAAAACATAAGATTCAAATGCACGAATTTTGTCACGGAATTAGGATAATCAATCATATTTTTTATCCATTAACGTACTAATTTGTTAATATAAAATAGAATCTTAAAAGCTCACAACTAAACATTGATAAAGTGAGTAAATTAATGATACATTTCGAAAGCTCCGTCCCCACTAATTGCTAATACATATTTAGTATTGCTTAATTGTTTTAGTCCTTTAAAAGGTATACCCACAATTTGTTGATAAGCATACCGTGAAGTAGGTACCATTAATCTTGTGCAATCTTACCTGCCGATTAACAATTAGTCAATTATAACGGTTCACTAAGAATTTAATTGAAGTAGATACCTATCTAGTTTTAAAAAGGCTTGTCAACTATCCCGGCTTAATTAATTGTATCTTATTTGTTATGAATTCCAATAGATCAAGCTTTAGTTCTGTTGTTGTTGAACGCAATCTGCCGTTAGCTGATGGTTTTTAAAATATTATACAATAGATGGCATTGGCTGGGTAACAGAGATATTGAAAGAAATATCTGATCATGATCGTGAGGAAACCATAGAACGATGGTAGGGTCCTTTGTCGACTGGCTGGCTACCACTCTAAAGTTTAAAGACTGTCACCGAGCACCTATCGGTGTTCCGACAGCTGCACTTGAGAGCCAGTTCCACTCTAGGTTTTGTGTGCTTACCACATAGGGCCACAACATCTATAAAATCCTAGGAATAAATATTTGCTTGTACCCTACTACTTTGATTGAAAAGTGGTTTATTCGTCCAATATTGAAGTAAGTGGGTAGGTACCTTTATTTTACCATGTGCTGATTTTTGATGCACTTTTTAAAGCCATATTCTGTTGTAGGTATTTCTCAGTGTTTAGGTATTTAACTAAGCCTATACCTACCTGTGGAAAATCCTAGATATATGCTCCAACCGAATAATGATCGTTTCGTTTTGTGATGTTTTCTCGCATTATGAATTTCCAGTCATACGCTATACGTAATCAAATAAATAGTGGTGCTTCGCCAACTAGCGAAAGTTGGTAGCAGCGTAAATAAGTTTGACGTCATTACGAGTAGGTTTTATTACCTACTGTTTATTATTATGTAGTGATAAACTACTAGGTTTTCAGTTCGAACGGTGTTTCATTTGGGAAAAACCCTTATGATTTTGGTGTCTGGCCGAAAAAAAAAGTAGTTATCATGATGTCATGTCAACTTAATAATGTTTTCATTTAATACAGGTTTTATTTACAACAAATGTACAATTATAATACATAAAAAACTTGTTCGAGGCTGCCGCTGCTGCCGATCGGCAAGGTTCCCAGAAGGCTGGCAGCGTTTCCTCTTTGGATGGCCAAGCTGATGCGTTGGCGGAAAAAGCTCCCCGCCAATAATGTTTTTCTATTACATACCTATATATTTTATCGACAGCCAGTGCTAAGGTTTAAAAAAGGTTCAATGTTGATTTTAATAATTGCGACGACCTATGCTTTCCTAGTACTTTCTGATTTTGATTGTATAAAGCACTGTCATTCTATTGAAATAATGATTTCATAGAATCCTATCGTGGCAAATGATATTCTATTTATAAGGTGGTAAACAAGAAGTCGATTCCTTACGATGTTTTCACCCTCGACCGAAAGTCGTGACTACCACACAGCTATCATCGCTTTGATTCTTACTCATCTCCATCACCTGTGCAGTGAATAGACATGTGGCGCTAACCATCAAACAGATCAAAAGTATCTTCACCAGACGTTTACAAGTCAGTACGTTTCAGTCAACGTATTGTATGGTGAGTGTTGCGTGTTGCGAAATTGGTATCGTCTTTTATTTCGACTGCGCGCGCGCACGCGCCTTTAGCGGCGTTCGTGTATTTCTGTCCGCACTCGAGCACGCTCGGATTTCAAACCTCACACAGATGCCCACTGACACACTGGGCAAATTATTCACGAGTAGCTCTTGTCGGGTTGCATATTTACTGCATCAGTGATCAGGTAGACAATGTGGAGTGAACTCTATACTTATATAGAATAGAGCGTCATGGAGCTTATTCGTAGTAGTGTAGACTGGTACTTGATGCAGCTCAGGCCATAAACCTATTAGGTATTTATATAACACAATAATTTTCAATTGTTTCTAAAAAAAAACGATCGGACTTACGGTATCGTAAACAACAGTGAATGATTTACGATCTTTAATATTTTCTGGAATTCATTGACCTGTACTGTACCTACGTATTAGAACTTAGATACGGGCACTTGATATAGCTGTGGATTTAAAGTTAGATAGGTACTCAAGTTAATTAAGCGAAGAAAAAAAAATATATCAAACTGCCGATTTGTCCGTAACAAAGGATTGGAATAGTTTTCCCCCTTATATGTTAATCAGAACATCCGATAGTTTTATCTGGAAAGTTCTTCACCAATATAGTGGAAGTACAATGAGTTGGTTGAATGTATTAGGTGTAGTGTAGTGTAGGATACATGGAGGGAAATGTAGTAATACATGGTGCGTGTTGTTTGTTATTGTTCCAGAAGTGATGCGCCGCGTGCCGTGCGGCGACGTGTGCCCCGCGCCCTCCACACACCCCGCCCCGTTCAATAGGTACCTACCATCTATATTATACATATATCTACTAATATACATATAGGTACTTACTTTACATAATCACATTATCAATGAGACTAGATAGATAAATGAATACTGAATGTAAGTACTACTAAGGTTTATTGCCAGTTTATCTTCTTAGTAAAAGCTAACTTCATAACTGTGCGTTAGAGTATAGGCTCATAAGTGCTTGAAAAGGCCTATTTAAATAAACCTAATTTTCATTTTCACCAATATCATATTGCTAGTAGAGGAATGTCTCCTGCTGAACGCCTTCCACTTTTATGTTCAACGAAATGTCTTGATAATTTTTTATTGATACCAAAAGTGATAAGCAAGCGACTCACCTGATGGTAAGTGACTACCGTCGCATTTAAACATTGCCATACCAAGTGGATTACCAATGTGATTGCCAATTAAAGGCAACTGCCTTTCAAGTGCTAATGTCGGAACACATCAACAGGTGCTTGGCGACAGATTTTCAATTTGAGGGCAGTAGACAGCCTGTCGAGTACTAAAATTATCCTACCAACGTGCGAAGTTTACTACACGAGGAAAATTATTATGAAATGACTACGACTATTTATTATTTAATGATAAAATATTCATCATATATTTTTAATTTAATTTATAGATCATCGGAGAACAAGGAGCTGCTGCGACAACAGCTACTGTCGGCGAGCAAGGAACGTCTCGCGGACAAGTCGGAGCCGCCCAAACAGAAGCTCGCGAGGAGCAGACAGAAGAACAGATGGAAGCTCAAGTTCCACCACCAGGCGCTGCCGCAGGAGTACCTCGACCACTATGAGCAGAGCTTACAGAAAGCCAACGCCAAGCCGGTGCAGCAGAAGCACAAACCGCCGGATAAACACAAAACAGACACAAACTTGGACGTGAACAACATCACCAGTGAAACGTTCAAGATATGGGCGCAGAGGCTAGCGGGGGTACAGAACGACACTGGTACCCTGTCCCCGGCCCCAAACATGGTGTCCAAGCCGCCCAGCAGGGCCGACGACAAGAAAAAGAAGAATCCAGCGATAGCACCCAGCAAAATCGTCACCTACGACGATCTGCCGTACATGGGAGAAATGACGCTGAACAACTCCAAGCCTAGGCGAGGCCGGAAGCCAAAAAAGGCCGATATATGCCATTTAATATATGAAAATTACGGCACGGTCGTCCCAGGCCAGCCTCAACCCTCTCAGGAGAGACTAAACCAGCTGAGTACGTGTCCACCGTTCAGAAATCCCGATTATCCCCCGTCGAGTTCGCCGAAGACAGATTTGCAGAACAAAATCATTTCGAGCCTCCTGGAGAGGAAGCTATCTCAGGAGAACAAGAGGAGGCTGGAGACGCTCTCCCCGCCGAGGTTCAACAGCCCGGACGAGCCGATGCCCGCGGCGCCGGTCACCATCGCCGGGCCCCTACACAGCGACGATGAGCCGCTGAACCTGTGCATCAGAGATCTGCACGACTTGAAAATACAGATACAAAAGAAGTTCGGAAACATTTACTCGTCGCTACCCGAAGTGAAGGCCGAGGTCGAGGTGGAGTGCACGGAGCAGGAGAGACCCAAATCGGAGCAGCCAAATGCGATATCGGTAATACAGAGGAACACCAACCTCCGTCCAGGGGGGAGCGGGCCGCCCCCCTCTCCCGCCCTCTCGGAGCCCGCCGGCTCCACGGGCCCCCACCGGCTACGGCGCGGGGACGCGGACGGGGAAGTCCCGGGATACGTCTACTGGCCCAACGCGGGCATTTATATGCACCCGCTGGCGCTGCAGACGCAGCTCCTGTACTACCAGAGGCTAGCGGCCGCGGGACAACTCCCCCTGTCGGCCGAAGATAACGGCGTGCCCTCCACGCCCACTAGTGTAAGTGAAAGTGTTTCTACGGACAACTCGTCGCCGCTAGACGACGGCAAAAATAAACTAGTGCTCAAGCAGATCTCTGAACTACTAGACCCTAAAGTGATCAAGCAGGTGGAGGATGCGAGGAGGAGTCCGGACCAAAAGATGAAGAGAGCGTCGCCGAACCCTGCCCAGGGGCCGGTGAAGAGGAAACGATCGGCGATATTCATACCGCCGATACCGACTAGGAGTAACTCCTCGACCCCCACCACAGAGGTGAGTATCTGCAAGTTCAAATTCACGGGGGGATCCAAGCCTTCGCTACAGGAGAAGAAGATGCTGTCCGTAGATTCTGGAGGAAACTTCAGGTACTACAGCGGAACTGGCACCAAAGGGACCAAAGGGTACGACTATCTGCACAGGGACTCCAATCAGGGCAGAAATCAGGAGGCTGCACAAACATCTACCCCCATACCCGAGGAGGTGCAGAGTACGACGATAAGCAAGGAGGATCTCAGTAAAAAGAAGAGAAAATCACGGAAGAGTTTACAGCGAGAGAAGTTGGAGCAGACGTTCAAAGAGAAAGGTTTCCTCATTCAAACGCAACAGCTGCAGTCCGCGGAAGGCGCTACCTATTGCAAGTTCAGGCAGCTGCGGAAGTTCACTAGGTATTTGTTCAGGAGTTGGAAGGACTACCTGCCCGGGGAGTTGGAGGAAAGACCAAATGGTGCACCAGTCGCTGAACCATCACCGCCGGCCGATGAAGGAACGGCCGGCGAGTGGGGGTGAAGACAAGCCGCGAGCCCAAAGAGCCTCATCCAATACTTGACTTGCTTCGCCGAGACTAACAAATATTAATTGGCTGTGTCGGTTGATTTGCCAAATGTTTGTGCATATTTTGTGGAAGGACTATTAAATTATTGTTAGGTTAGTTTCTGGTGTTGACCGTAATGTTGAGGAATGTGAAAATACGTACTAAACCTGGCTGCTAAGTTACTAAGTTAGCGGCCGCTTAATGCATTTATAAATACTTCTTATAATAGTAAGATTTGTACATATAACTTTCATTTGTTTGCCACTCCGTCCACATTAAATCGATTTGTTATTGTTTAGCGGGTGAGCTTTTGTGAAAATGATTCGATGTTATAGCTATAACTAATTAAGTCTATTGTTGTTACACTTGTAATTTTTATGAAATAATTTACAGTATTAAAAAAGTATCCGTGAGTGAAAGGGATAACTTTTGTTTGACTCAACGACATTTAACAAAAGCGACCTTCTGAACTGGTGTTAAGTCATAAAATTCATAGTTTAAATCATTGTTATAATGTTTCTGCCCATTTCAAGTCTTGTAACCTGTTATAAATAATGAGAAAATCCCTGTTAAATAGTTAATACACTAACACAACTAGTCATCTGACACTTCTAACTTTGTTAATATGATTGTACTTACTGTTGCAGTACTAAGTTCTCTGTTATTGCATAATATGACTTATGTAGATATATATAAAGGTGTATTATATAATAGTATTATATAAAGGTGTGGTTTTGCATTCCAGAGGTTCCTTGTATAATAAAAGGCTCAAATTATAAAAAAAAACAGCGAAGCAGAGTAATCAAATATTATTATGATGTGTAACCTCCTCTCGGAAAATGTGTTGGTACCATCTAACAGACAACTCTACCAACGCGAGCGCTCATTGGTCAATAAATGAGTTTTGTGTTTGAGGCTGTATGGGCTAAAACCCTTTGCCTGCACTACAATAGAGGAAATAAAATGACACACTTCCATCTTTATCTGACAACCCAGCTTCCTGTCCACGCAATCACTCCCAAGGATTGCAGGAAAGCGAGAGGAAAGAATACACATCAAAACTATTGATTCTAGTTTTACATAATGTAATACACACTGATTAGTCGAGAATGCAAAACCTCATCCTGTAAATGTGTACCATTAAATATATGAAAATTGTAAATACATAAACAAGAGGCATTCTAGTCATTAATGTTAAGTTTTATACGTTGTTGTTATTAACTGTACATACATACTATAGTAGATATTAAAATTGTTTTTGTGCGAAAGAAAAGGAAACATTTTATACTCAATAAACTTTATTACAAACACTGAATCCGTAATAAGAACAATAAACAAATGCAATCAACAGGAATGTAAAACCAATTAAACATTTAACCAAATCACTTTGTATCATTTTAACAAATATAAAGAATCCCTTTGTGTTATTATCATGTTTTTACAAGAAATGTGAACCTTGAAAGAGACTAATTAAGAAACAATTTCCTTTAACATTAAATAAAACTGTAGTAGTTCAATCTGGCAAATCATAAATTGATACCTTAAAATAACCAATATAAAAAAAAACATAACTCATAATAGTTTCCTTACATACTAACCATACAAAAATCTTTTCAAAACAGTTATCAGCCTTATGCGTACACAGGGCACTGGATATATAAACATTTCAATACATATATAAAAAGATAGATAAAGATCTATATAATATGTGTAACAACCTATTCCACAAATATCTGCAGTCGAATTCGTGCTTTATTTCCTTAGGAGCTAGAATAATTTTAAACAAGCTACTCTGTGCAACAGTAATGGGCTTGTCGAACCGTAGAGAAAGGTCGGAATGTCGAGGGAATGCTATGAATTTTCTCTACGATGTCAGTCACAGGTTCCTACCAGACCGTACTAATTTTATATATTACTATAACACTGCACTTATTTGTCACATACAAATCGATAGGAACAAAGAAAATATAAACGTTACGAGGCGAAACATCAAAATTGAAATCAAAAACGAGGATACGGTACGCTCTAACATCATGTTATTGTATCAACACGGGCATAATAAACACTTGAATTGAGCTAGCAAAACCTTAACTGTACCTTGGTACTAACAGTCCCTCCACAGTCCACAGGTACTTACTAAGTATTGAAATGATCCGCCCCGGGCGGGGTGGTGCCCCTTAAACGTTGAGTACAGCCCTGGCGGCATCAACGATGTGTGGTGCGGAGATGCCGTACTTGTCGAGTAACGCTTGTGGCGGCCCCGAGCGAGGCACCTCACGCACACACACATGCTTCACCACCACGTCACGCTGCAGCGCCAGAGCCGACAGCACCGCCTCGCCGAGACCACCTCACGAGATAACATTATAATTGAGTATTTATGTTACATCACTTCTACTCTATTCAATTCATCGGTGGAACTTTATGATTTTTTCGTATTTTTTTAACTTTTTGATAAGCTTGTGTTTGACGGCAATCTCACCATGGTAAGTGATGATGTGGCCGAAGGTGGTAAGCACACAAAGCCTAGATGGGAACTAGCTCAAGTACAGCTGTCGGAACACACCAACAAGTACTTGGCGACAGATTTTCAAGTTGAGGGTAGCCAGTCAATCGGGTACTACAAAGTTCCCTACCACCGTGCTGTGGTTTCCTCGCGTTGTATTCCTTCACCGAAAGCTCAAGCTTATTGTAGGATTCGATCCCACGACCTTCACCGCGGTATCCGACGTCACTATCACTGAGCTATAATCACTTGGTGAAGTCTAGATGGGTACTGGCTCTCAAGTGCAGCTGTCGGAACACACCGATAGGTCACAAGCTCATTGTACGATTGGAACCTATGACTTTCGCCACGGTATCCGGTATCACTAGCACTGAGCTATCATCGCCTTACCTGCTTGATAATGATCCTCGATGACTACGACCCTCCCTCCGACATCCCGCGCGTTTTTAACAACAGCCGCCTCGTCCAGGGGCTTGATCGTGAACGGGTCTAATACACGAGCATCGATACCTGCACAAACACAACACATACTAAAACTATTTTATCATCACAACAATATAGTATAATCTATGGTAACAACATTTAAACATATACTTCGGACTTTTTGGCGGGAACTTGCGAAGTGACTTTGTGTTTTCGTTTTATTTTCATTAAATTCGTGTATTTTGAGTTTTATTGAATAATTTCGGTGGTGTTTTGTCCAATAAAGATCAATCTAAGTGCACAAGTAAAGTGAAATGAAATGAAAGCGTGTATCGTGACTTTCCAGGTTGTCCCAAAAAGTCCATAAAATGTTTTAGTGGAATAGCCACCAATTTCACTAAAATTAGACCGGACTTGTACGGACGAGGACTAGACTTTACAGTGAAAGTGACAATAAAACGTGACTAAACATAAAAGATGAATATTTAAAATAAAGAAATGGCTTAAAGGTCTCGATACCAGGCCAAAAATCTTCTTAAAAAAAAAAAAACATATACTTCTAAAATTATATTATAAAGAGGAAAGATTTGATTTTTTGTTAGTTACGATATTTTTTTATGTCACTAGTGACGGGGCAGGTGGGTCACCTGATGGTAAGTGACTACCGTCGCCTATAGACATTAGCAATACCAGGGGGACTGCCAACGTGTTGTACACCTTATTACAATGCCTAAAGGGCAAGGGCAAATGGCTCTCAAGTGCAACTGCCGGAACACACCAACAGGTGCTTGGCAACAGATTTTCAACTTGAGGGTGGTAGCCAGCCAGTCGAATACCACATAGTACCCTACCACCGTGCTGTGGTTTCCTCACGATGTTTTCCTTCACCGAAAGCTCAAACTCATTGTAGGATTCGAACCCACGACCTTCGTCGCGGTATTCGACGTCACTTACCACTGAGCTATCATCGCCTTAAGATTAACTAAAAAACTACTGGACCGATTAAAAAAAATCTTTCACCATTACAAAGCTACAATGTAGCCTGAATGACATGCTATATGTTTATTCCGGGATAAAATCCCACGGGAAAGCGGGTGAAACCGCGGGATACTTAATATAGATACAGTCACATTTCCTAAGTATATTCGAAAAATCTTAATGCAGTAAGGATATAATATCTAAGAGTTCCAGTCGGTGCTCTTTCTTACATGCTAATCATAACTTTTTAATTGGAACGAAGTTCTTTTATTGGTGACCTGGCTGAAATCGTCACGTTAGAAACAAGCGTTACATCGTCTACCAGGATCTCAGAAGTTTAAAGGAATAATTTTAAAAGTTTGGTGCCCGATCTCTACGAGATCTGTCTAACTTGTCTGTCGTCGCTACGGTGTGTCGTAGCACTCGTAGGCCACAAATACGAAGAGGACTCCTTCTATGTTCTGGCTGCCTGGTACTTTTCAGTCAATTTTCTGTATTTTGTATTTTGATAAAAGAGATAAGTGAGAAACATTACCTTCGGCCTTCAGTTTATCAGCAGCGGAGAGTGCCTCGTGCAGTGTGATGCCAGCCCCGATGAGTAGCACGCGATCCGCGCCAGACTGACGGACGATCTTGGACTCTCCTACCTAACAAATAACGTTCATAGTTTATGTATAATATAATGACACATCGAGCACCTGGGACAAGCATAAACTATGGAATATGGAAATAAGTCAAAGTCAAAACCATTTATTCAGTTTAGACCCTAGAAGAGCACTTATGAATGTCGAATTACAGAAGTTACCACCGGTTCGGAAGTCAGCCTTCAACTGAGAAGAACTGGCAAGAAACTTAGAAATGTTACATTTTTTAAATATTTTTTTACCACCTGACTATATTGGCTTTGTTTTTCAAATGTTTAACAATTTAATTAAGAAGACTGATATATACTTTTTTAATGTAGCAATTGATTAAAAAAAAATCTAATTGAAGGTCAATTTTAAAACATTATATAATTCTAAGAAGTAGATAGATATGAGTCACCTGATGGTAAGTAATTATCTTGGACATTCGAAATACCAAAAGTATAGCGCCAATTTTCAATTATACTTAGAAACGTGTTAGATTAAGTTACAATAAGTATCTAATAATATTGTTAGTAGAAGCTGATTTTGTTAGTAGTATTGTTTGAATGCTACTGCCCACTTCGTCCAACATTGGTCGCGTGAGTACGACACCCAGTTCACTCTCGCACTGACTTGATGTAATGTACATACAATATGTGTACATTAGACTTAGTGTAGGTAGGTATGTGTATATATTCTGTGGGTAGTTAAACAAAGTAGACACGTTTTTTTTTAAATTGAATTTATAATAATTATTTAAAATACTTACAGTTATTTTATTAACAATATTATAGTATATTTATGATTTGGTAAATACCATTTCCGCCTGCAGTTATTTTTATCACTTATTAACAACAATCTTGCACTAATGGAATCACTTAAGAAATCTATGGAGGACATGACTGCACTTTTTAACCGTCAAATGGAGGAATTCAGGCAGGATCTCAACAAGGCTCCTTCGGCATCAGTTTCTGTTTCCAGTCTGGCCACGGAGTTCCGGGCATTCAAGGATTTTGTCATCAAGGCCCTGGATATGCTTCGCACCCAAGTTGAAGTTATTTCCAAACAACAGGATGATCTTGAGATGCGGGGACGTAGAAAAATCCTTCTCATACATGGAGTCCCCGAGCAGGATGGCGAAAATGTGGTTGCAGCAGTTGCAGATATAGCACTTAACCGCCTGAAGCTCCCCAATTTTAATTCTACTGACATCAGCCGTTGTCACCGTATGGGCGTGACTGGTACAAAACCGAGGCCTATCCTTGTTAAGTTCAAGGAAATTTCTACCAGGGACAAAGTGTGGTCTAGCAAAGTCTGTCTCAAGGGTACGGGCATAACTTTGTCAGAATTTCTTACAAGAGATCGACATCTGGCGTTTATTGAGGCACGTAAGCGTTTTGGCGTCACAAAGTGCTGGACAAGAGACGGGTACGTAATTCTTATCGCAGCTGACGGAAGGCATCGTATCACAAATATTTTGGAACTCGCCAACATCCCGAGTACAATGAGTGCAGTGGCATCCTCCGATGTAGCCCACGATAGCAGACCGACAGAAGCTTTAAAAGAAGCAAACTTAGTCAAAGCTAAGAGGTCAAATCGTAAATAGTTCGATTTAGTTTCTTAATTTACATGCTTGTAATTTATGTACTTTTTACACTTTTGGCATATACAAACAAAGCGGGTGGTAGCTTGTTCACTTTACAATGTTTGTTTTTCCTAATTCTTTCTCCTTTGGGTTGTTGACGACTGTATTCTTTTTTACATAGTTTTATTACCACCCGCCGAATCTATTATTTTAAGATATTTATTATTATGTCTGACATGTCATTATTCGACACGACAGTAATATTTTTGATAGACAGTCTATGATTTTCTTTTGGTTTTTAATTATATAAAAGGCTTGAGTTACAAGACTTCCAGCCTTATAATTTTAGTATTCTTCTTTTATGTTAAGTCACATCTAATGATGATGTATCTGCGTATGTATGTATATGCGTAAGGAGTATATAATATTATATATTATATTCTCTTTACGCATGTGTCGACTAATGACATAATATTCAGTTTTAAAATTGACAATTAATTAACTCAGACAGATAATAATTTAAGTTTTTTTATTTTTTGTTTTATCTCTGTTTTTGTTTCGTTTTACTTGTATGTGCAGTGTTGTTATATTATCTTTGTAACGTTTTAAGTCTAATATGCAGGCGGGCAATCTGGGTAATAGTTTTCTACGGTATATTTATATAAGTATTTAGGTAGCGGTTTATATTATTTATTTTATTTTATATTTTGATTTATATATTGCTATAATTATTTATTTAAATGTCTGATGAAGACAGTGATAATAATTTATTTCGTTCTTTTTCTTCATCTTCTAGTTTGAGCAGCAATGACAGCTTTCATAGTATTCCTCCTTTGTGTGATACGTTAAATTCTCATTTTGATTTAGTTCCTAAAAATTTTAATGTCATTCATATAAACGCCCAAAGTATTCCGGCTCATTACCCCGATATGCTGACATCATTTAGTAATATTAATAATGTTCATGCCATTCTTGTCTCGGAATCTTGGCTGAAACCTTGTTTACCCTCCACTTCCTTTTACATACCTGGTTTTCACTTAATTCGTAATGATCGCGCTGGTAGGGGCGGAGGTGGGGTTGCTATTTATCTCCGTACTCACATTCCTTTTACCATAATTAGCATATCCCCACAGAGCTCCTTTCCTAACGCAGAACATCTTTTCATCGAAGTTAATCTGTCCGGAGTAAAAACTCTTCTAGGCGTGCTTTATAGTCCTTCTTTGACTGTTAACTATTTCGCTCCCTTTGAAACCCTTTTAGAAAACTTGCTTCCTTTATATGTACACTCAATTATAATGGGCGACTTTAATACCTGCCTCCTGAAATCTGACCACCGCTCTAGTCAATTAAGGTCTATTGTAAATTCATGCAACTTAAATATTCTTCCTCTAAATGCTACACACTTTTTTCCAAACTGTGAACCTTCTCTTCTTGACTTGATACTTGTTTCTTCTCTTGATCATGCTGCAAAGTATGGTCAGTGCGCAGCTGATGCTTTTTCTTTCCATGACCTCATTTTTCTGTCGTATAAAATTCGTCCCCCCAAGCATAAATCAAGAATCCTTTTGCATCGCAATTTTGGTGGTATGGACCTTGACAATCTCCTCAAAGATGCTCAGGAGATGGACTGGACTATTATTACGAATGCATCTACGGTTGATGAACAAGTTCAGATCTTCAACAATCTTTTATTACAGCTGTATGATGTTCATGCTCCAATTAGACCAGTTCGAGTAAAGCATCTTCCTGCTCCCTGGCTCACTGACGAGATTAAATCTTTGCAAGCTAAGAAAAACGCAGCTAAATCTAAATTTAAATTAAACCCTGACAAATTTAGAGAAAAATACAGACAGACTCGGAATCACTGCAATAAGATGTGTAGAGATGCTCAACGACGCCATATCCATAAATCTGTTGAAGATGGTGATCCAGCTAAAGTCTGGAAATTTTTACGATCATTGGGAGTTGGAAAATCCAGTAATGAAACAGTCTCAACAAACCTAAATTTAAACCTTATTAATAAACATTTTTCTTCGTCAGCCATCTTTGATGCTAGCACGAAAGCAAATACATTAAACTCTATTCGTTCTACTCAAACTCCTATTTGTCCTTCATTTACTTTTAATCAATTCACTGATTGTGATGTTAAGAAGCACATACTCTCTATCTCCTCGAACGCTGTTGGTTGTGACAACATCAGCCGTAAGATGATCCTTCCTCTTTTAGATTTTCTTTTACCTATTATTACATCTATCCTTAACTTTTCTGTTACTTCTGGCTCTTTTCCTTCTCTTTGGAAAGAAGCTGAAATTATTCCCCTTCCTAAGAAATCTAATCCTATCTCTTTCTCAGACTATCGCCCCATATCTATACTACCTTTTCTCTCAAAAGTGTTGGAACGTCTTGTTCATCATCAATTAAGTTTTCACTTATCTAGAAATAGCCTCTTGAATCCATTCCAGTCTGGTTTTCGTCCTGGACACAGCACTGTAACAGCGCTAGTTAAAATAACAGATGACATTCGATCTGGTATGGAGAAACAAGAGCTCACCATTTTGACGTTATTAGATTTTAGTAATGCTTTTAATTCTGTAGACTTTGATATTCTTCTTGCTATTATGTGCTCTCTTAACATATCTCCAAGAGTAATTGATTGGTTCCGGAGTTACTTGTATGGGCGCCACCAGCGAACACGCATTGATGATTCTGTATCTTCATGGTGTCAAACTGCTGCTGGTGTACCTCAAGGTGGCGTTTTATCTCCGCTTTTATTTTCAATATTTATCTCCTCGATAACCAAGAATATTTCTTCACTCTACCACCTTTATGCAGATGATCTCCAAATTTACAGACAATCTTCTTTTCATTCTCTTCCCAGTGCCATTTTATCAACTAATAAAGATTTAGATCACATTTCCAACTGGAGCGTACGATATGGCCTTATTGTGAACCCAGCCAAAACCAAAGTAATTATTATTGGCAGTAACTTTTTCATTAATCGTTTGGTTTGGGACCAGCTACCCCCTATTATTTTTAACAGAGTTATTATCCCGTACAGTACTACCGTTAAGAATCTAGGTATTATCTTTGATCGCACCTTATCTTGGGTTCCGCAAGTTGCGGAGGTCAGTAGGAGGTTGTTCGCTGCTGCCGGATCAATTAGACGGCTGCGAAATTTACTTCCCATTCACACCAAAATTGCGCTTGCAAATTCCTTGCTTCTACCGATTCTTGACTATGCTGATGTCAGCTATCTTGACCTCACTGAAGAGCAAGTAAATAAACTTGAGCGACTTCAAAATTTATGTATAAGGTTCATATTTGGTTTACGCAAATATGACCACGTTTCTCAATTTCGTCAACAACTCAAGTGGCTTCCCATCCGCCTTCGCCGGAATACACATATTCTATGTCTTCTTTATACTATATTGTTTAATCCAGGTGCCCCAACATATCTTAAGGAACGTTTTGAATTTTATAGCTCCCATCTACACCTTCTTCGTCATTCTCATGCTCTCCATCTAAAAACTCCCTCTCATACTTCACAATTCTTCTCTATGTCCTTCACTGTGGAAGCTGTCCGTCTATGGAACTCTCTCCCTCTTACCATTAGACAAGCTCAAAACATTGTTTCCTTTAAATCTCTACTAATCTCTCACTTTCACTCTCTTTGAACTTTGTCTTCATTTCTCTTCTTTCTCTTTGTTTCTTTGTTAGGTAATATGTCATATTTATTAGTTTATTATTATAGAATATTTATTAGTTTATAAATTATTGTATATAAGATGTATTAGAATGTAGGTGTATTGGAATGTATTATACGTATTTATAATTATTATCATATGTATGTTTACGTGTTTCAAAATACTGTATTTTTTGTTTGCCTTATTAAATATATCCTATTACCCTAGGTTGCCTGGAAGAGATCGCTTCAGCGATAAGGCCGCCTAAATTGTTTTTCACTTTATTTATTTGTCTTTTGTGAATGTAACTTGTGTCCTTTTTATGTGTAAACAATAAAGAATATTTGTATTGTATTGTATTGTATTGTAGTCGGTGCTATGAGTTAGTTATTGTTAGTACCACAAATAAATACATATCTTGGGACATTCTTCACAATCATATAACTTATAATACAATATCATTTTGTTTTTCTAGCGTTTATTTATCTATTTTGATGACAGTTGACGTCACAGGCCTTTGACAAAATGTGGTCGACGAAAAATCACGTGACAATTCGATTTCAAATGTCAATCCCCTACAACTGTCTTGTTTAGGTCCCCAGAGAAAGGGGTCATAGTTGACTTGGTTGGGGTGTTAAATTGCACGTAATCATAGAAATGTCAAATTATAAGTTACAAGTTTCGGACGATAAATTAATGTTTTATTTTTATAATAAACGTGACAAAGATTCAGGTATTCATGCTACTCTATGAAGGATTTAACTATGTATCTATATAAATTTAAAAAAAATGTTTAATAGTACATTACGATACGCGTGACCTAAGTAGGCTATTATTGCACGGTGTGAAGTTAGCGCCCGAGCGCAGCGAGGATGCTAAACGCGGTGCAATAATAGACAACTTCGGGCACAATCGTATTCTATTTTATAGCAAGTGTGTCATAAACCCGCACTTTACGCATGCTTCTCCGTGCAGAGATAGGCAACTTAGGTCACGGAAAAGCGTGCGTAAAGTGCGGGTTTAGGTCACACTGTGCTATAAAATAAATTAAACAATAAAACTACTTTACATACAACTTCTATGCATATCTTTTTTTATTCTGGATAAGCTTGTATTTGACCGCAATCTCACCATGGTAAGTGATGATGTGGCCGAAGATGGTAAGCACACAAAGCCTAGATGGGAACTGGCTCTCAAGTGCAGCTGTCGGAACACACCGATAACCCATAAATATTATTTTCCAATAGGACAGGTAGTTTTAGAGTTTAGTGTGTTCAAACAAACATAGAGTGTTACATATTATTGGTGTAATGTATTGTTATGTTACCTTGAATGTTTCGTTGTTGGGATAGAGCATGGCAGTGTTGGGTCGCGAAGTGCGGATGTAGCAGATGCCCTTTGTATTGGCGGCCAGCTCAACAGCGCGTTCCGCAGACACTGCGTCACTGGAACACGACACTCGATTAAATTACACTATGGTCATTGGTCGTCTCTGGTATCTGGTCATCATTGGTATTGTAATGAGGTCTGTTTATGATAATACATGTCAACTCTAATACCATGACGTTTAACGTCATTGTCAGAAAATAAATATTATATTAATTTTCACCAAGAACTATTTTTATTTTACCTACCAAATTAAAGACAATCGTTAACACTACAGTACGCTTTTAAACATGGTCCTTCGAGCCGGATTAATTATTTCATATATTTTGAATTTGAAAATTCTTGCTATTTTTTAACAATTCTTGCGTTTTACTTTTTAACAATTCCTGCTATTTTACAATAATCTGAACTAGTAAGATGAGGAGTCTCAAGGGAACTGGTCTTCGAGTGCAGCTGTTGGTTGACACCGGTAGTACAGCAATAACTAGCCAGAATAAGTAACCAGCCACCATGCTATGATTTCATTATACATGTTTTTCTTCTTCGATCAAGACTATGATTGGTTCAGAAACATACTGACAGGAGTGTTACTTAGTGTAGTGTAATACAATATACTGACGAGGGATAGAAGACAGTAGCTGTGGGGATGGTCCTGAAGAGGGCCAGGTCCTCAAGCCCCATCTGCGAAGGTCCGTCCTCCCCGATGCTGACTCCACAGTGGGATCCCACCAGGTTCATGTTGGACTGGCTGATAGCCCCCATGCGGATCTGTTAACAAATTGCTTATTGAGGGCCACATTTAGAGGTGTGGAGGCCCACAAAGGAGTTGAGGCCCCTAATTATTTTGCAAAGAGGAAAATAATAAATATTTTTTGATGCACCTCGTCATCATGATGAGGCGTACCTGATCGAAGGCCCTGGCGAAGAAGGCGGCGAAGGTGGATACGAACACGACTGCGCGGTCCCTGCACGCCACGCCCGTCGCCACTCCCACCAGGTTCTGTTCCGCGATGAAGCACTCGATGTATCTGTTGGAAGACATCACCATCATCTAATACTATATCTTAACTATAGAAATTGTATCAGCGCCTTATGGAAGAAATGCTAGCAAGTGATATTTTAATTAAATATGTAAATATATTTAAAATTCTCTCTTTATACATATAGATGGCTCATGGTGAAACCCTGAGTCAATAATAAGCATTACATCACTTACTTTCTGGGTCTTTTTAGGTCTGAAATAATAATTTATTTTCTTATATGAAGTGATCATTTGTATTTAATAACAATAAAAAGTGTAATCAAAATATGATTATCATGAATACGCCTGGACATAACATTATTTTTAATATTATATACAAACCTCTCAGGGTAAGCGTTGCGCAGTTTGTCACTGAATGTGGAATTCTTGGTGTCACCGTCCAAGGCGATCACTCTGAAACAAATCAAACAATTTAGTATTATTACTAACTACTTTAGTACTTACTTACCAACATAAATAATAATTACTACACATATTATTTTTTTATTCTGGATAAGCTTGTGTTTGACCACAATCTCACCATGGTAAGTGATGATGTGGCCGAAGGTGGTAAGCACACAAAGCCTAGATGGGAACTGGCTCTCAAGTGCAGCTGTCGGAACACACCGATAGGTGCTTGGCGACAGGTTTTCAACTTGAGGGTGGTAGCCAGCCAGTCGGGTACTACAAAGTACCCTACCACCGTGCTATGGTTTCCTCACGATGTTTTCCTTCACCGAAAGCTCAAGCTCATTGTAGGATTCGAACCCACGACCTTCGTCGCGGTATTCGACGTCACTTACCACTGAGCTATCATCGCCTTAAAAGAAACTCTAATTTCGACTCTGATTTCAGCAAGTGGACTAGCTTCTAATATGTTTTTTATTATGTACCTTTCACAGTGTAGAAAACGTTGCATTGTTTATATTTATAAGGTTAGTGATCTGGTGTTGTTTTATATTTAGTTATTTAGATAAATTTATTGGCACTCTAGGTCAACAACTGTACCCATTTCTTCATGTATCTATTATTATGTATGACTGTCTGTTGCCAAAATATATATAAATTAAATTAAAAAAAAATGTTCATTCAATAACTTATTGTATGATTTGTAACACTTTTGAATATAGATACCTCTCTTTACATACATTACATACAACATGGAAAACAATTAATGGTGCGTTTAAAAACAGGATCTATGTCATTCAAAGTCAAAACCATTTATTCAGTTTAGGCCCTAGAAGGGCACATATGAAGGTCGAATTACAGATGTTACCACCAGTTCCGAAGTCAGCCTTCAACTGAGAAGAACCGGCAAGAAACTCAGCAAGGTTACATTTTTTAAATATTTTTGGACCATCTGACTGTATTGGCCTTTTTTTTTTCAAATGTTTAACAATTTTATTCTTAAAGTAATACAAAAATACATAAAAATATATGACCCGCATTAGTTACCTACATAGAAATCAATTAAAGATCGTAATTCATCTATGATGTATATTCCAACAATGTATTATCAACTTAATTATTAATGTTTTTATTGTTTGTACTAAGGACCTTATGTGTTTTATTAGTAAGTTAGTACTGTTTGAATGCTACTGCCCACTTCGTCCAACATTGGTCGCGTGAGTACGACACCCAGTTCACTCTCGCACTGACTTGATGTAATGTACATACAATATGTGTACATTAGACTTAGTGTAGTCGGTGCTATGAGTTAGTTATTGTTAGTATTAGTAGTCGTCAGAGAGTTAGTATTAGTAGTCGTCAGAGAGTTAGTTTTAGTTAGTGTCAGAAATAACCTGCAAATTTGCTTGGTTTACTAGTATAGGATATCCGATATAATAGACTTGGCTCTAGCGGGATATATTTTTTTTTTATTAAAGCCTTTATTCAGAATAATTCAATATAAATTAACTTAATTTAGTTATAATATATCTTCTGTAATATTATCTTCTGCTTGCTTTTTAGCAAAGGCCTCCTCTAACCTTTTCCACTCTTTTCTGTCTTGGGCAATTCTTGTCCACAAGTTTCCTATTACTTTGGTGATTTTATCTTCCCATCTTTTGCTTGCTTGCTAGCGGGATATATCTTAAGTAATAATTTTAAAGTTTGTTTTGAAAAGAGTAATGGCTGAGTTTATTGCTGGCTTTTCCAAAACGAGTATTAGTAATCTGACGATTCATAAAGGCCTATTTGGATGAATAAACATCAATCAAAAATAATTTTGTACTATGTGAAACTATTTTTAAGAATTAAATGTAATAAGTCTAAGTTGCTTCTTTAAAAAGAGTAATTGCTGAGTTTATTGCCGGCTCTTCTCAGCAAAAGCAACCTTAAGAACCGTGCATTAGAGTAAAAAATAGAGTTTACTTAATAAATTGATATTTGATTTTTATTTAATAAAATTTAATTGGTCGTGAACTCACCGCATGTTGGTATCAGCGATCTTCTTCAAGGCGGTACCGTACGCGAGCCTGGTGGCGACCAGCTCGCCTGGCTTGTACTGCGGTGGCGCGGACAGTGTGATGTCACCGAGGTGCACGGCCGGCGCGGGGGCCAGCGGGGGCGCCGCCACTAGGCTGATGGTGTTGTTCTTTATCTCACTCTGCAGGATCTGTCACACAATATTTAAGGTGATTTAATTTAAGGCGATGATAGTGACGTCGGATACCGCGACGAAGGTCGTGGGTTCGAATCCTACAATGAGCTTGAGCTTTCGGTGAAGGAAAACATCGTGAGGAAACCATAGCACGGTGGTAGGGTACTTTGTAGTAAGTACCCGACTGGCTGGCTACCACCCTCAAGTTGAATATCTGTCGCCAAGCACCTATCGGTGTGTTCCGACAGCTGCACTCGAGAGCCAGTTCTCATCTAGGCTTTGTATGCTTACCACCATCGGCCACATCATAACTTACCATGGTGAGATTGTGGTCAAACACAAGCTTATCCAGAATAAAAATATTACATGTCATGTCATGTCACTTCCACTTATACACCCATAAATTTATCTGTGAAGCGGCAGAAAACGGAACTCAGCCGCCATCTTGAAAATGTCATTCTACTGTCAGTTGTTATGAGTGTGACCATTATTTTAGCCATTGAAACTACTGTTTGTTTTTTGCTTTGGTATAAGTTTGTGTTTGACAGAATCTCAAGGTGGTAAGCACACAAAGCCTAGATGGGAACTGGCTCCCAAGTGCAACTGCCGGAACACACCAATAGGTGCTTGGCGATAAATTTTCAACTTGAGGGTGTACAAAGTAACCCTACCACCGTGCTATAGTTTCCTCATGTTTGTCCAAAAACCCAAGCTCATGGAATGTATTCAAACTAGCGAACTTCGTCGCAGTATGTAGCTGGGATTAAACTAAAAATGTAAACCTACCTTGATAATCTTCTCGCCCTCAGCTCCCAAGGCTTTCCCATGCCAGTTTTCCAGGTCCTCAATGCCGGGGAAGCCCTTCCCCTTGAAGGTCCTGGCGACGAGTGCCGTGGGCTTGCCGGATACGGTGGCAGCCTCATCGAAGGCTTTCACCAGCTCGCTGACGTCATGTCCGTCCACCACCAGCGAGTGGAAGCCGAAAGCCTTTAGCCGAGAGTCGTAAACTTCCACCTGAACGGACATTTAAAATTATATTACATTAAACTTAGGTTAGTTTATATAGTCAGAAATATATGTCGTAGTCTCACTGCACTTGCATCTCCCTGAAGAAGTGTAAAATATTATAAAGAAAAAAAAATTGCTGGATTTTTCACTGCCCATTCAATGATGAAATGGAATGCAATGGAAAAGTTAAACATCTGTTACTTGTTCGGGAGGTAGGTACAAGAGTTTTTATTTAGTATTTTTTAAAAGTATTTAAGTAAGATCACATTTAAAATGGTTCTTTTATAAAAAAAAAAAATTGTATGACAAAAGAAACAATTAATTATTATAGGCTATTTACAGCTAAATAAGTTACAGTAGCTTTTTTTATCCTAAATATTTAATGCATATTCAATTAATATGTACATATTACGATACATGATATTGTCTGGGGTTAACATCGGCTGTAGCTTCGCAACGTTATCTTATCAGCAATGATTACTGGCCACATAATCTGGCACAACATGTCTACGATAATAACAATGTGTTCAATCGCTTCTCAATCGTGCATTGCATATTTATATCACATCGTTTTTAGGGTTCCGTATCCAAAGGGTAAAAACGGGACCCTATTACTAAGACTTAGCTATCTGTCACCAGGCTGTATCTCAAGAACTGCGATAGCTAGACAGTTGAAATTTTCACAAATGATGTATTTCTGATGCCGCTATAACAACAAATACAAAAAACAAAATAAAATAAAAGTTTAACGGGGGCTCCCATACAACAAACGTGATTTTTTGCCGTTTTTACGGAAACCTTCGCGTTCCCGAGAGGTCCTGCCAAATTTTAAGTTACAATTATAGTTTCGGAGATTTCGCGATTTATCACCGATTGGTATTTCGCTTTTATCGTTATATTGAGACGTGAATAAAAAACTTGGTACCCCTTCTTCTACTGTTTGTCAACCAAATTTATTTTTAGTATCTTTATTTCACACTTTTCGCAACCAACCTACTTTAATAAAATTACTCTATTAAACTTCTAAGATCCTGGTACCTACACGACATAACGCTTTTTCCTTACGTGACGATTTCTGCCAGTTCTATCTACTGTAGGGCGCATAAAAGAGCTTCGTTCCAAAAATAACATACGATACACACCACAGAATACAGCATTAGAGGTACCTTGTGCTGCAGCGAGGTGGGCTCGGACTGTCCGAGTCTGTTGACGTCAAAGATAGCGACGAGGTTGTCTAGTTTGTAGTGCGACGCGAAGTGAAGCGACTCCCACACGCTGCCCTCGGCCGCCTCGCCGTCGCCGATCAAACAGTACACCCTACAGCAATTAACAAGCTAACATTTTTTAAAATTCAACAGATTTGTGTTGTGGTTGATACAGTCTAGAAGGAACCTAGCTCTAAAGTGCAGCTGTCGGAACAAATGCGTACCATATCACCATGTTAGTTTTCTTTTACCGAAAGCTAAAGCACAAGTGTTCTGTATCTAAAAGTACAGTGGATACCACTGCCCACTGGGGACTGATTTTACCACAGCAAATCTACCGTCAAGCGCCTGTCGGTATGTTTCGGCAGTTGCACTTGAGAGCCAGTTTCCTTTATGGCAGTGTAATAAGGCGTACAACACATTGGCATTCCCAATGATATTGCTAATGTATATGTATAGGGGACGGTGGTCACTTACCATCAGATGACCCGCCTGCCTGGTTGTCGCTTGTGGTATGAAGAAAATAGCTTCATTTTTCGATTTATAGCTTCAGTTCGATTGCTTAATTCATTTAGCAATAGCAATTATCATGCTAAGACTCATAAATTCACATGCGAATTCGCTGTTTAATTACCGTCGCTGTTTAAAGAGACCATACTATGTTTAGTAACAAAATGGTATTGAACCTGTAGGGTGCCTGATCGTAGTACTTCCCGACGTATGCCATCCCGGCGGCGACGGCCAGGCCCTGTCCCAGCGAGCCCGTGGCCACGTCTACGAACCCGAGCCGCGGCGTCGGATGTCCCTCCAAGTCTGAGTCCAGCTTGCGCAGGTTCTTCAGATCAGACACCGGGAACAGACCCGCCTCCGCCCACGCCGCGTACAGGATTGGGGCGGCGTGACCCTGGACATATATTATTGCTTGATACTCCCCAGTTTGTTAAGCTATTTTATACCATAAACATGTAATAACGTAGAAGTTGCCCTCGCCCTTAAGGCATTGTAATAAGGTGTACAACACATTCCCCTAGTATTGCTAATGTCTATAGGCGACGGTAGTCACTTACCATCAGGTGACCCGCCTGCCTCGATGTCTCTAGTGACATACAAAAAAAAAGAAGTAAAAAATACTGGTCAAGTGCATTTGTTTTCGACCGCAAAGTCGATTGGATTTAGCTCTTGAACTATAAGACTCTTATTGGACATGACAGTTTTCCTTGCGACTAACAAAGCTGTAGATATTTTAAGACTATTGAAACTTGACAATGATTTTTAATACCTATTCAACGATACCCTACTTGCTAGCACCTATATGAAACATGCCAGCTTTTGACTAACCAGATAAACATAGGGCTTCAGTGAGAGCTCTTCGCCTTCTGATGTTGAAGAAACTCTATAAAATCTCATATTTTTTATTACTAAGGCACCCATCTAGGCTTTGTGTGCTTACCATCTTCGGCCACATCATCACTTACCATGGTGAGATAGTGGTCAAACACAAGCCTATCGAGAATAAATAAAAAAAACGCAGCCACGGGAATACTAAATTTATCTGTTTCACGAATTCACGTTCGTGTGTGAATTTAGCAGGTGATGCTAAAAATTAGGTTAAATAATTATTCGGCCACATCATCACTTACCATGGTGAGATCGTGGTCAAACACAAGCCTATCGAGAATAAATTAAAAAAAAAAAACATACCTTGGAAAGAATGAATCTGTCAGCGGAGGCATCGCGCGGCGCGGAGATCTTGTACCGCATCGTGTGGAAGAACAGCACCGACATGATCTCTGCCATCGACGCGCATGATGTCGGGTGACTGCGCACAAAACATATTATACATATTATTAACAACAAGTTAAAATGTAAAAACAGGAGGAAAATATTGTTTAAATGAAGAATACATAAGGAATTATTGAGAAGGGAAAGGAAAGGACTTAGATGTAGATAATGAGATAGACATAGGTATGGAATATGATGACTGGCTTTTTTAATGTCACTAGTGACAACGAGGCAGGCGGGTCACCTCATGGTAAGTGACTGCCGTCGCCTATAGACATTAGCAATACCAGGTGGACTGCTAACGTGTTGTACACCTTATTACAATGCCTTAAGGGCAAGGGTAACTGGCTCTCAAGTGCAACTGCCGGAACACACCAACAGGTGCTTGGCGACAGATTTTCAACTTGAGGGTGGTAGCCAGCCAGTCGAGTACTACATAGTACCCTACTACCGTGCAAGTGCTTTATATTGTACTGTAATAATAAGTAGTTAACTAAACGACATACTTGTGAGCAGGTGCTGCTTGTGGAGGCTGGTCTGTGCGAGTGTACATGTAACTAAGTCCTATTTTTTTCCACCATAACATAATGAGATGAGAACATAAAATGAGAACTTTATCATACTTTTAACACACATGACATGAATGTTTCAGATAAGAAATGAAAGTTATAAATAAATTCTCACTCAATGATTTGAGACCAACTAAAATACCTATCTCATACTCTAAATAGTTTTGGCAGAAGCAAAATTAGGTCACTTTTGTGACGGAAACTGCTTCTATAGTTTTACAGGGATGGAATTGATGAATGTTAGTAATTAATCATCTAGACCAGAAGGATGTACCTATATTTAGTTTATCTGCTAATACAGAAACATTGTAAAGAAATATGAATCATATATTTATATAGCACAAGAAATCAATTGGTACAGCCAGTAATTTTGAAAATATTATAAATATCTGGCTTCGGTATATAGCCCATGTTCCTTGCAGATAATGTAGCTTTCTATAGGTGAAATATTTTTTTAAATTGGTTAACTATTTTTTGAGTTTATGCATCACAAACAAACATACAAAGAATCAAATCTTTTCTCTTTATATTAGTTTAGATTTGTGTTTTTTTTTTCTTTACTTCTAAAGATGATGTAGCAGAAGATAAGAATACAAAGCTTAAATAAGAACTGGCTGACTCTCAAGTGCAGGTGCCGAATCTCGCCAGCTTACTACAGCTTTTAGAACAAATGTGTGAATGCTACTGCCCACGAGCAGCTGTATAAGCATGCCGTGGGTACGACAAACACTTGCATTATTATAGCACATAAACAATACACAATCATTATGGAAATAAATTGTGTTGTAACAGTGTCTGTGCTAATAGTCAAGCATTTGTGAAGTTTTAGTTAGAGGTTGTTAGAGCAGTCTAGGGAAAGATGTTATTGTGAAGAAAATAGAATGTTGTTCAATCAATATAAAAGCAAAAAACCACTTGCTGATTAATCATGAAATATCAGAAAGTATAAATGCAATTAACTTGAAATTTGGTAGCTAGATGCCTAATAGGAACTAGGTTTCAACTAAGAAATGGTTTTTTGAAAATCCAACCTCTAAACAGTTCCCTCGGGAATCCAGGTAAAGCCGCGGGGATGACTAGTGTCAAACAAAGAAAAGGTTTGTCCAAAGAGAAGGTTTGTCTACATCAGGTCAACCATGATTAAATATATCTTATGATACATTTTTAAAATTCAGCCCAGTCCTATTTGAAATGTTCTTTTGATTGAAAAACTGAATTTCATCTTTGACTTTGTCATCCTGTAAGGGATAGTGGCAAAAAGTAAGCTTATTTAATGAATGAAAAAAAAAATCAATTTTACATACCAACAAATCAAAAAAGCGATGATTATGTATGTATGGTTGGTTATACCATCCCTGATAATGATCCGATTATCTGGTAGATAAAGATATGTATGATATGATAAACTACACTAGTATTCAATGATTGTTTGTTTGTTTTGACGGGGCTGTTTCTACACTTAGCCTCAAATTCAAATCAGTTTTTTTTTATGTCACAAGTGACCACGAGGCAGGCGGGTCACCTGATGGTAAGTGACAACCGTTGGCTATAGACATGGGCAATACCAGGGGATTGCTAATGTGTTGTACACCTTATAACAATGCCTTAAAGGCAAACTATACAATTATAAATATTATAAAATATAGTTGCAATACAAAAGTCCACCTGTAAGAGGAAAAGTTTGTATGTTTTTATATGGTAATCTTTGAAACTACTGACTGATATGATTTTGATAATTCTTTCACTATCAGGAAGCTACATGATACCTGAGTGTTTTAGACTACTTTTAATCTTGATAACGCTGGCGAATCTGAGGTGGAAGCTAGTTATAAGGTGGAAAGTGAGTCTTTGGACTGTATGTTGTCTAAAATGGCTTAATTATTTCTTATTAAAATACAAGAATAGCTGAATCCTGGATGAAAAATTTTCAATATTTTATTTAAAGAACTCAATAACCATTTCTTATATGTATAAATGTAAAAGTTTATTGGGATGTGAACATGTTACTCTAAGAATGGATTTTGATGAAACTTGGCACACAGGTAGATCATATCCTGGAATAAAACATGTGATAAGATCCCCTGGTAACATAGATGTAGCTGTGAGAAAATAATATGCCGAATTCATGAATAAAAATATTTAATTATTTTGTATACTCTTATGTTCGCCTTTATCTTACAAGTTAATAGTTGATAACTCATACAATCACTGGCGAGGTCATCTTTACACATACAGTTCAAGGCTCGTTAATGTCAATTAAAGGTTGTATGTGAAAAAAAAACAAAATTTTGTATAGTTAATATTTATCACAAAATATTTAATTAAAAATATAATTATACTACTTTGTATAAGTACTATAATACCTGTACGTAGTTATTTCTAGAACACTGGGTCATTAACCTGTATACCCAATACCCCATGCCGAGATCTATTTTTAGTCAAATACACAATTTAAATACACATTTGTTGAACTATATTTAAACTAAAAACAGATTTAGTGTAGATAATTATTCATCAAGCATGCCTATTCACCGGACTTTCAACAATATTATTTTCTAATTAGAATGAAATAGCATTTTAATAAAAACTGATTCGTAATGCACATATTCATAATTAGGTACCCCTTATTGTTGCCACTTACAATAAGACCTGCTAATAAGCATTATATGACAAAATAATGCTTAGTAATCGTGATTTATTAGATAATATTGACATAACCATTGGCTGACCTTGAGGATGGCGTGACGCCATCACGTGGTACCGGCAACTTGGAAATGACGAAAAGTTTCCATTTACATACAATACAATTCCCTCGGTGGAAAGGCCAATGAGTAGTAGGTAATATTATTATCATTTAGATTCCAAATTTATAAATACATGGAAATTAGGTCCTATTCGAATCTGTTATCAGTCAGGATTTGTAAACTTTTTTATGGTTACTTTTCTTGAGTTACACGATTCAATGCACAACCTTAAGTTTTTGGTTGATATTATGGGAAATACGATTCTAATACGCTGGATATCTGTTCAACTACTAACCTTCATTAGACCTTCAGTAAAGCATGAGCAAAGCGACAAAAAATGCAACGAGGGAAGAACGAGGTTAGGCCACTTACCCCGATTTCGAAGCGTTTGTAGCGACGATGCTGTCGATTCTCAGCTTGTTGGCGATGTCCTTTAGGGCTTGAATATCAACGTTCTTGTCTCCTTTCATTTTGGAATGTTTTTAGTACTATTTAATACAAAATATTTAGAGCACGTTGCATACGACCGGTTGCTGCCCCGCCGCCGAATTCAATGACATTGACAGCTTGGAAGGAATGACAGCATCTGTCACTCATTATAATAGTTTTTTTAGAGGTTTTAGGCTTGATATCTAAGCCATTTCTGCCATTTCTTCATTTTAAATTCTCTTCTTTTATGTTATAGTCACGTTATATTGTCTCATTCACTGTAAAATCTAGTCCTCGTCTGTAAAAGTCCAGTCAGGTTTTAGTGAAATTGGCGGCTGTTCCACTAAAACTTTTCACGGACTTTTTGTGACAACCTGAAAAGTCACGACACACGCTTTCATTTCATTTCACTTCACTTGTGCACTTAGATTGATCTTTATTGGACAAAATATACCGATATCTATACTAATATTATGAAGAGGAAAGATTTGTTTGTTTGTTTGCATTGATTAGGCTCCGAAACTACTGGACCGATTTCAAAAATTCTTTCACCGTTGGAAAGCTACACTATCCCTGATGAACACAGGCTATATTTTATCCCGAGATAAGATAAAATCCCACGGGAACTCGGGTGAAACCGTGCGGAACAGCTATTATTCAATAAAACAAAAACGCAATGTTATTTCGCAAGTTCCCATCAAAAAGTCTCCATTACAATAGTAGGGATGATAAGCGATATAATCTCATCATTATCATATCAGCCGGAGGACGTCCACTGCTGGACAAAGATATAATCTACTTTCATATAATTAAATAAAAACAGTTTTAGGGTCAAAGTTTAGATGCGAGTGAGTTCTTGTTATTGTATTTTGAATAAAAAGTTATCTTACAGTCAAAACTTCCAATTGTCTGTAAATATTATTATATCTATGTAAGGTGCAAATATGGTAATTAAAACCAACTTTCAAGATAGCTCTTTGTGCTCTTTCTACCTTTGCTTACTACTTAAAGGAGATATGATTTTGCAAGAGAGAGCCTATGCAATAAGTACCTACCTAAGTAGTGAATGGCAAAGGGCAAAGTAAACGGTTTTAAGGATTCTCATACCTAACAGCTACGGGTCTCAGGTTTTTAAAAATCACTATAAGTTTACGTATTCTACACGCTAACAAAATATGTTTTCTCAATCTAACAAAAAAGTTTAATTTGGTATATCACCACACCTAAATATAATATTTAATGTTCTCAGCTTTATAAATTTTCGCACATGAATGATATTTATTATTGAAACGTTGGTCCAAATTTCACCTGATTTGGTCCAGTAGATACGGGGCAAATTGGCTGCGACAGACGGACGGACAGACAGACGCACGAGTGATCTTATAAGGTTTCCGTTTTTTGTACGGAACCCTAAAAAGTACATTATATTATTAAATTAAGTATGAGGATCCTCCTTTCAAATTTGTAGCTATAGGTACCTAACTATACTAGACATTCTGAGATTGAGTAAGTGGTAGGTATATCGCTTTTATAATGTACCTACATCTATATCACGGTAAGCGGTGATTGATGATGGTACTTGCACGACAGTCCAGCCAAAAACTAAATGAGCAAAGTTTAGCAGCTGTAAAAACCGATCAACGCCAACTTGTCTACCCTGGGCTTGGGGACGGCATCCTTTGTCCATCGCTACACATAAATTATCGATAAGTTCCCACAACAACAGAGCAAAAACATTTGATGTCAGTATAATAAGGATCATCTGCTTAATTATTAAACTTAGTTATAGATACTATTTTGAATGGTAGTAAGGGACGATAACACATCGGGGATGTATAGGTTTTCGACCCAAAACCTATAGGGTACTTCCGGTTGACCTAGAATTGTCAATTTGGTTCAAAGCAAGCAAGCAATTAAGGTAAAATAAGTTTTCGCGAAAATCTAAATTTACCCATATCTTTCTATCGTGTCGACTCAGGACTTTGATTTGTATACACCTAATAGGGACTATAATAGACCTTAGTATTTGGTATACATTTCAACTAGCTAGGTCCAGTGGCGTAACTACCGGAGGGCTAGACGGTGCCGTGAACCGGGGCTCCCAAGCACAGGGGGCCCTCGGACCCTGACCAGCAAACCTCGTATCGAACTGGCTAATAATTCCGACAAAAATAGAAGTAAGTGTAGACCAAGACACCCATAAAAAAAGTTACGGTGACTAAAAGTTCAACTTTCGGCAAAAAATAATAATATAATTAAAAAAAAATCGGTAAGGCAAGAAAGAGTTAGTTGGGCCAGAATACATAGCCAATGACCCTAGCTGCTCGCCCCTACCATTTGGCACACGTTCTTCCTAACTCCCTGTAGTTAGGAGCTCAGTTTTATTTTTGCACTAGGGCCTTTGGTTACCTAGCTACGCCTCTGGCTAGGTCCACCCGTACCTGAGAAAATAGGTGGTGACACACGGACAGACGGACAAGAGAGTGATCTTATAGTATACCTAAGGGTTCCTTTTTTTACCTTTTGGGGTAGGTACGGAACCCTAAAAAGATATCGTATTATGTTTAGTATTTTCAATATGAAGACATTACTTTTGCACTCGACTGAAATTCGGAAATGAATAAATTTCGATTCTTACACAGAACAAATAAAAAAGGTAAAAAGGTCTTCGATCAACAATAGCAAAAAAGGTAGAAGGAGTACGTAAACAATAGTCAGTCTCCCTCCAATGAAGTGAAAAGTGCACCAAGTTGTGTTGTGTGCGTGACCTGCACGTAGGTACCTACGTTAGCCGCCTATGCCGCGTGAATAGAGTCCCCAGGAATGCGATCGGCTTCCTTTTTCAAATCAAAGTAGGATATTATGTCCTTCCCAACTGTTCAAAAAATCCCAAAATTTAATCAAAATCTGTTCAGCCATTAAGCAGGTGAAATGAGCTGAAATTGCCCCTCCCTAAACTAAATCCTGGATTTATAATAACAGATACAGGATACTCCCTAGTTCCCGACCTCTGCCGCTGAGTCCAATGACGTCACTATATCCTTGTCCTTATATTATGATAAGTCGGATATTTAGTTATCATAATACTATTGAAAAACATCACACAAACAAGGCATAACGAGAGTAATATTCCGTATGTATGAAGCAATACGATCAAACGCGACTGATTTCAAATTGATACAAAGAGTCCGTCCGATGTTACAAACATAACGTTGCACCTGTGGCAATTCTTATAGCGAGGCATTAGAGTTGAAATTGCCAGTTGATGTTATATGTTGACAAGATTGTGGAGTTATGCGATAAAAGAGGGTGGCTATTCTAAATCGCGCTGACGTATCATAGTTGGACCTTCGCTTCACCTGACTCCGTTGGTGTAGCAGGGATATGACGATGTGACAAATTAATTTGACTGTTTGGTCACAGTAGGGACGGTCGTCCTTACGGTGTAATCGCAATTCAAGTTATGAATGAGAACTCCTTAGTCAGTGAATCAACATTTTAATGCTTGCAACATTAAAGCTTGATAACGGGAATTTAAATTATTAAAAAAAAATTTTTTTTTCGATTTTTTTGTTAAATACATAATTATTTCCAGTCTCAGGACAAACAGATATGTTCATGCACACAAGTGACTATCCTGGATCAAAATCTCATTTATTAATTAAGGCCCAACAAGAAACTCAGCAAAGCAATTTTTTTTTCTGGGGATGGGAATCGAACCTACGCCCTGAGGTGTGATAGGTAGTATTTTAATCAACCGGTCCATCAAAAGTTTGAAATGCGTAAACACAGTGACAGTATGAGATATTTATGTATTCATTTTTAGTAGGGTATAGCCATTGATATCTAATAATCAAAGATAAACAATCCCAAGCAAAAGTTCTCTCAAAACTGTCTCAAATTGTGTTGGGTAATACTAGTTACTTTTTTTTAAGTTTTATTCACAAAGCTATGTACAAAAGGCAATACAATTTTACGGCTCATATCTGCTAGCCAAAATATATCTTAAACGAGCACTGAGGCATGTTTACCGTCGGAGCGTTCGAATGCTACTAGATTAAAAGACCACCCAAATGTTCGAGTGGGTAGACATTCGGTAAGGCCATTTTTTGTCGTTGATTGTGTATCCTTTAGTTATTAGATATCAAAGGGTTTAGCCAAAATCTTAAAAGATATCAAATGAATAACAGAATAAAAAATGATGTCATATCTCGAAATTGTTATCGTTCGTCTAGCATCTGCCCTTTGCTACGTCATAAAGGCGCACGCCAAAAGCGATACGGCAGAATAACGCAAAAACACCGTCGGATAAATAAATATAAAAACAATAAAACTGTTGTCTATGGGCGGGAAAATGGCCGCGATGGGCAGAGGGCAGTTGTAGTGGCCAAATCTTATTCATAATCTAAGATTTATCTTTTTGTATCTAACTATGATAATTGACTGACACAATTTTTTTGTCGTAACCTGTTATTTATAAAAATATACAAATAATAACATCTTATTTTCTATATTCCTATCATCAATCATTAGAATTAGACAAATAAATAAGATTATTTAATTACTAGGTATTGTTTTGTATTCAACATTTGGAGTGGCAATTAATGAACAGGGTATAAAAGTAGAATTATTTTCTATCATTAACCATAGTGATAACATTAAAATAATACATTTACATATTATATTATTGATAATCAGTAATCAATCGATTTATGCAAAATTGACACGTCATTACTTCGTGACTCTACAGTCTAAAATGAAATAAATAACTTTACCAATAATAGGCTCTTCTAAGCTGCCTTTGAGGTTACGTATGGTACCTATTCTGTGGTATACATGGTCTGTGAGGTATGAAAATAACCTTTCCTGCAAAAAAAACTAAAAGAAGATCCTGTCAATCTGAAGCAATTCCTGGTAACATTTCAAAAACATGGTGCCCCCATTCTGGGGTATCGCCGTAGGGTGAGTGGGGTGTCCGAGAGGGGTGAGGTGGAGGGGGGTGATGTTCTGTTTTCAAATTCAATTGGGCGCTGTCCCGGGGCGATCTTTCTCCTTGCAATTCGGAATTGAATATCAATCGAACGATTCGCCGAATGGCTTGTATGGACATGGCGCCAGCGTCGTTATTTTTGTTATATTTATTTTTGTACCTACATATAGTTAATGCTAAATTGTAGACAGTCAGTAGCTGTTTGTTCTGAACTAACTTGTATTGCCTTTCTAAAATTTTACCACCCAATGAATGATAGATATTACTATGACCTTTTTAATATTTGTGTGATTAATCACTAGGCAAGAGCTAGTCTTAAGAATGCGAAAATAAATGGTTTGCAAGAAGGCAGGAAGCCAGCTTTTGCCAAAAAAAGTATGTCATAGTTTGAATTACAATTAATAATTACACTCCTACCAACTTATCTGTGAAAAGGCGAAAATTGGAACTCTCGGAACAATTGGAACTACAGCCGCCATGGACATTCGAATGTCACAACTGTCAGTTCATTTCAGTGACCACTAGCGCCACCCTTCAGTTCACAGATAAGTTGGTGGCACTATACTACAAATAAGCTGAAGCTAGTCGCCACAGATAATGTATGACAATAGTCGCATCCATACAATCTGTGCATACAATAATATCAACGTTTCATTTCAGTCAGCGTAAAGTTCGTTCGGAAATCTGTAAAAATATCTACAAACTATGCGCATTGTTCAGTTTGTTTCAAAATTGTTGCGTTAAATAAACCTACCTACAATAGGTAATACATTTTAATATAGTACCTTGGTTCGTTTAATGCTCTAAATACCTTGTTAATAAAAAACTATAGGTAGATAACAGATGAGAAAATGAAAAGCAACATTTTTGCGCCCTTTTCGACAAAAATCATTATTTACCTGTTGGTTCTTAGGTAGTACGATCGCCCCACAGATACCAATTGAATCAAAAATTCCGCGAGCAAACTAATTAAATAGGTAGGTTAAGAAAATCTTGGTAACTAGGTAGTACTTAACCTACCAACTTTTAACTTTGATTACCTCTGTGTTATTATTAAAAAATTAAAATAAGTTTTTTTCCTAAATCTTTAGGTAATGGTCGAATTTCAACCAGTCAGCGAAAACTAATTATGTACCTACCTAGCTACATTATTATGTAAGCAAATAGCCCAATTAAAAAAATCTGCCTACCTTACCTTATAAGTATTAAATATATAATATGTACAGCTTAAGGTAATTGTTGACATCCCTCGGGGCGGCGCGGCTCGGGGGCCACTCGGGGGCCAACAAACAGATCCCTCACAAACAATACATTTTCATATTTCAATCGGATTCCTTGCTCCACCCGACCGTAAATGTCCGAACGTAAACACACTACACTTGATAAATCTTTGTTTATCTATTTGTGGAAAACGCTTTGATCGTATTAATATTATTATGATCTATTGCAGGAGGTCGTGGGCGGCGAAGGTCGTGGGTTCGAATCCTACAATGAGCTTGAGCTTTCGGTGAAGGAAAACATCGTGAGGAAACCATAGCACGGTGGTAGGGTATATTGTAGTACCCGACTGGCTGGCTACCACCCTCAAGTTGAAAATCTGTCGCCAAACACCTATCGGTGTGTTCCGACAGCTGCACTTGAGAGCCAGTTCCCATCTAGGCTTTGTGTGCTTACCATCTTCGGCCACATCATCACTTACCATGGTGAGATTGTGGTCAAACACAAGCCTTTCGAATATAAAAAAAAAAAAAAACTATAATCTTTATATAAAATGAGTAAATTATGTGCTAAATTACAAATAAGATAACCATCCATGCATACAGACATCTCTACATTGAGGTAAACACGTATGTATATGTATAACCACAGAAATATTATTGTTCTGTGTGTATAACTGTTGCTTCCATTAAACGATAAAGATAGAATTTATATGCATTTTCTTTATTGTGAATATTTTGTAATCTGAAAATAGGCAGAATACATAAAAAAATATTTCGAAATAGTCCGCCGCATTGCTTTTTTTTTTTTGGAGGACTTAAAGGTCGAGGTCTGAGGGACCATAGACACCCTTACGCGGACTTTTCGGTGAGCGCTTAGGGCTCTCAACCGAGTCCGCCGCATTGCGTGAAACACTTCTAAATAAAGTTATTCGCTTTTTTTAATACTACTAGCCACAACCAGGTAGGCGGGTCACCTGATGGTAAGTGAATACGGCCTATAGATATTAACAATTTGAAGTGGATTGCCAATGTATTGTCGACCTTTTCACAATGCCTTAAAGGCAGCTCTCAAGTGTAATTGCTGGAACACCCCAACAGGTGTTTGGCGACAGATTTTCAACTTGAGGGTGGTAGCCAGCCAGTCAAGACCTATAAAGTACCCTACCACCGTGCTGTAGTTGCCTCACGATGTTTTCTTTCACCGAAAGCTCAAGCTCATTGTAGGATTCGAAACCACGACCTTAGATAGCGCCAACAAAACAGTTAAATTTAAAAAGCCATTTATTTTCCAGTGCACAATAATCTCCCTTAGATTAAGTCGGTTCAACATTAGTTCAGCACCATCAGAACATAATCCCATTTGTAGTACATTTACAACATGTAAAACAACGCTTAACCCGCTACGCCTTTCGTACACCACCGACGCACGCCGCACGCAATCCGCACGCGACCCGCACGCGACCCGCACGTGAACCGCACGCGGCTAATACGCAATACAGTGGCGTGACAACAAGATCTTTGTATTTGTGGATTAAACGTATGATCGATGTCACTCAAATGAATCGAATCGTTATCGAATTTGTTGACGCAACAAGCTTCTACATATCGAGGCAGGAGAGTCATGTCATGATTAAACTTTATGGTGAACTTCACACGAAAGACAAACCAACTAAACTTATAGTTAAGTATAATACTAGAAGCTCTGAGAGCTGTAGACTTCGCGAAAGATTTGTGACATTTATTACGCTCTCAAGCCCCATGACTTTGGTTCTGCCATTTGGAAAAAAGAAAAAAAATCCGTAATATAATTATCGAAACTGCTCACAAAATTTCACGAGAATCGGTTGAGAAGTGCGACCTGCAGAAGAGAACAGCGGCCGGACAGACGGACATAGTACGAAAAGCCGAACAGCTGGACCGACATACATTTTTGTCCAAGCTGAAACGGAGACGCTTCGCTCCTTCGCTCAATTAGTAGACTTACTAGATGAGCGATCGAGCGAAGCGTCTTACTGATTGATCGGAAAACACTCTTTCACGCAAAAACTATTGAATTGATTTTAATGAAACTTGTCACACAATTAGATCATATTCAGGAATAAAATATAAGATTCGTTTTATCCTATGAAAAGATATGACAATTACAATTGAAATTGTATTAGAAAAATTGTCCTACTTAATTCTCTCTGAATCTTGTGATGAGCTTTGCTGGACAGTAATTCGAGTAGCATCTCCCTTCATAAGAGACCTTCAGCCTAAACTAAACGATGGATTTGAAGGTAGGTTTCTTATATTGTAAATATAGTATATGTAAAGTTATAACATAATATAAGCTTATGAAATGAGGGATGTAACCACATTGAGTAGCAGGGCACGGGCGCGGGTTCGCAGCGCACGGTCTCGCGCCCATCAATTCTATATCAATGCCATCCGCTTCTACGACGTACACTCGAGGAAACATTTGTAACTAAATATTTGTGATAAGTAAAATATGTAGTCGTAAAATTCTCAAGTTAAGAATTTGAGAAATGGAGATTTTTTTTTTCTGGATCAGCTTGTGTTTGACCACAATCTTACCATGGTAAGTGATGATGTGGCCGAAGGTGATAAGCATACAAAACCTAGATCTTACAATGATTTGAGCTTAGATAACATCAACACCATCATATGCCTACCTTGTTACAAATGATTTGTGGTCAGCGCAACGTATACTTTTCTTCCATTCGGTCCTTCTATCCATCATATCCTACAACTACGTTAGGACAATCTCTTTTCTAACCCTACTTACCCTTAATGAAAGAAAGAGAGATTTTCCCAACGTAGTTGTTATCTTTCTCTTTTTCGCAATTGATAGGTTTTTACTTCAAGTAGGTATTTAGAGTTACCTATCCATACATAATTCTTGGTCATATTAGTGTTCACCCTTTCATACTCATATGATCTCTCTCACACATCCATCTCTTTTTTTGGCTTCCTTTTCCCCATTATCAACTTACTTCTTTTTTCAATAATAGAAAATCATCGTGAGGAAACCATAGACCGTTGGTAGAGTAATTTACAGTACCTCTCTCCAAGCTCAAGTGATTTTGTTTCCACAGCTGCAAGTGTGACCCAATTGAAGCGTGGTTTGTTACACACACACTACATATCACGCTGCAGGTCGTAGGTTCGATTGCCACCGAGGACATACATTTGGGTGCATGAAGTTTTGAGATTAGAGTCTAGGTCGAATTATCTATTTAAGTATGTATTTAGAAAACCGTTTACAACAACAACAAAAAAGATGGACGGAGCTGAAATAAGCTACACATATAAATCTTCTGTATTTATATTAACATACCATTGTATTTTTTCCCCAACTATACAACTATATTATTCAAATAAGTAGTGAACTGGAAATAGTGGACGGGTGTTACACTTGTCGCGGACTTTGGCAAAAACTGGCAAGTTAGCGCAACTTGACGTAACTTATTATAACTTGCCAGAACTATCACTTCACTTACGTACGAGGCATTAAGTGCTTAAGTACACTTAATTTATTGCACATTGTCATTATTTATGTATTTGGTTGTGTTGCCACTGTAAGACTAGAGGCTTTGTGCTTTGTCTTCAATATTTAATGGGGCTCTACATTTATTTAAACAACACATGTTTCTCTTAACTTACAGTTATTTCAGTATGTCACCTTGACTATAGGTAACTACGGCGAAGGTCGTGGGTTCGAGTCCTACAATGAACTTGAGATTTCAGTGAAGAAAAATATAATGAGGAAACCATAGCACGATGGTAGGATATTTTATTTTATAGTACTCGACTGGCTGGCTACCACCTTCATGAGAAAATCTATTGCTGAGCACCTATCGCTACGTTCATACCAGCTGCACTTGAGAACCAGTTCCCATCTAGGCACCTACGGCCACATCATCAATTACATTGCAGTCAAACACACTTACCATGGTGGGATTGCAGACAAACACAAGCTTATTCAAAGTAAAAAAAAAAAACTAGTTGATCAAAATCATGTCAATATAAAATCAATTCTAATATTAAAAGTGCTAAAGTATATTTTGATTTGGGGGTTTTTGGATTCATGATCGCAACAAGTCATATATATTCAGATAGATGTGTGAAAAGATGTGTTATTTATAGTGATTACCTTTGGTTAGTAAAGTAAATCCGATTTACCTGTTCATAATCAAACATTAGTAATATTTGAGCATTCAGTGGGCGAGCGGCAGGTGGCGTGGGTGTAAACTTTTATTCTCCTCATATAGATCACGGGTCGGGGTGCAGCGCGATTATGACATAAAACCTCGAGTTTCGTGTTGTGATCGAATTCTGAAAGATTCCGTCTTGAATAATTAAATATTACTAAATAATAAACCGTCTTCTTATACCTAAAGCTCACACAGCTTGGAAGGGAACAGGCTTTCCTCAAATGAACCTGTCGGAATACATCGGTAGGTGCTTGGCGACAGATTTCTTACTTGGGGTGGTAGCTAGTCAGTCGAGTAGGTACCTACTACAAAGTACCCTACTTTTTAAATTTTTTTTTGATTCACGATAGCTTGTGTTTGACCTCATCAATCTCACCATGGTAAGTGATGATGTGGCCGAAGGTGGTAAGCACACAAAGCCTAGATAACTGTAGAGTATCTGGCTCTCAAGTGCAGCTGTCGGAACACACCGATAGGTGCTTGGCGACAGATTTTCAACTTGAGGGTGGTAGCCAGCCAGTCGGGTACTACAAAGTACCCTACCACCGTGCTATGGTTTCATCACGATGTTTTACTTCACAGAACGCTCATTGTAGGATGAACCCATGACCTTCGCCGCGGTATCCGACGTCACTACCACTGAGCTATCATCGTCCTAAAACTCCCTCGGAAACGCGGGTGCAACAGCGGCGCGGTAAGGTGGTAATAAATAAATCAATAATGTTGTAATGGGTAATGTAATATTAGGGCGATGTTACACTGTACACTGTACACTGTACAGTTATAGGGCTGGGCTGTACACAAATAAGTACAGGTGTGGAATGAACCGTCCGTCCGGTTGTTTCACCGGGTTACGGCCTAACCTATAACCCCGCGTTATGGCTTGTGTTATTATAACTCTTACATACATCTTTGATTTCTAGATGGCATTGAGATAAACATTGTACTTCAACAATCTTATTTTGAATCAAAAATTAAACCACCAACTTTTGACGGGCCGATTGGCGTTGTTGGTTAAAACACACTACCTTTAACGGTCGTGGGTTCGATTCCCACCCAGTAGAGACATTTGAGTGTGAAGGTTTTTATGAAACATGGCACATAGTTAAATCATATCCTGAACATAGGATATCTTTTCATTCCGTTAAAAGATCCTTATAAGATTCCCAAGACAGCTAGTTATCTATATAAAAATGTATTTAAAAACCTAAGTGTAGTATAGTTATCTGGTTTCCTATTATTACAGATCTGCTTAGTTTAGGATCCGATAGCCGCATGTGAAGAATCTCAGGATATATTTTAAGTTGTTTGATAATATCCAGTTTGGCAGAATGTTTTTTTCGATTACTGTACAACAAACTTTAAGGCGATGATAGCGCAGTGGTAGTGACGTCAAATCCCGCGACGAAGGTCATGGGTTCGAATCCTACAATGAGCTTGAGCTTTCGGTGAAGGAAAACATCGTGAGGAAACCATAGCACGGTGGTAGGGTACTTTACCATACGTACCACCCTCAAGTTGAAAATCTGTCGCCATGAACCTATCGGTGTGTTCCGAAAGCTGCACTTGAGAGCCAGTTCTCATTTAGGCTTTGTGCGCTTACCACCTTTGGCCACATCATAACTTACCATGGTGAGATTGAGGTCAAACACAAGCATATCCAGAATATAAAAAAAAACATAATCCAATATTTTTTTTTAAATATTTCAGGCGTTGTCCACAGATCCTACCACATCCAGTCCCCAGTACATCGACGTAGCCGAGGTTATAAGTAACAGAGCTCGGATATTTATTCGTACGGTTCGATTGTAGTTTTATGGGCGGCCGTAAATGCTCCTTATTGGTTCACATTTGAATAATACGACCACCACCGACTGTTACTTGTAATGCGCAAAAATATTTACTTACCCTGCCACCTGACGATACATACATACATACATAATATAATTATATAGTAGATACTGATCAACAATCTGCATCCATTCATGAATATAACCCATGCCTCTGGTATTGCTAATGTTTCTTTTTTTTTTTTTATTCTGGATAAGTTTGTGTTTGACAACAATCTCACCATGGTAAGTGATGATGTGGCCGAAGGTGGTAAGCACACAAAGCCTAGATGGGAACTGGCTCTCAAGTGCAGCTGTCGGAATACACCGATAGGTGCTTGGCGACAGATTTTCAACTTGAGGGTGGTAGCCAGCCAGTCGGGTACTACAAAGTACCCTACCACCGTGAAAATTATTATTTTAAAGGCTTTAGTAACAAGACTATCAAGCGTAAACAATTTCTTTATTTTTAATATGAAATGAAATGAAATGAAATTGTTTATTCATACAAATAGGCCTTCACAGGCACTTATGAATAATCAGACTCTAAATGCTCGGTTCGGAAGGTTGTTTTTGCTGAGAAGAGCCGGCAATAAACTCATCAATCAACTCAATAAACTCTAAATATTATACATATAAGATATGTTAAAAGTCGCGTATACGTATAAGTCCAGTCAGGTCCAGTCAGAGTCTTCTCAGTTTAAGTGTATTCCGAAGCGGTGGTAGAGTCAATTGTAACGTTCATAAGTGCCTTACCAGGGACGAAACTGAATAAATGATTTTTGAGTTTGAGTTTGAGGTTCCACTAAAACTTCACAGACTTTTTGGGACAACCTGAAAAGTCACGATACGCGCTTTCATTTCATTTCACTTTACTTGTGCACTTTTTTGCTTTTTCTTCGAGTTGATTTAACAACTCATTATATTTCTGTAGTTTAATTTGAATAAAACTCGCATATCAATCGCATAGTTTTTTTTGTATATTTGGTAGGTGACCCGCCGAGTGCCGCCGACCTATCTCCCGTACTTTATTTATTATCTATCTCCATGTTAAGTTTGTGGTACTACTGACTACTGACCGGACACCTGTATACATATCCTAAGACATTCTTTACTCTGGCAAGAACACGAACAGTTTTTTTTTTTTTTGGGGAGGACTTAAAGGTGGAGGTCTGAGGGACCATAGACACCCTTACGCGGACTTTTCGGTGAGCGCTTAGGGCTCTCAACCGAGTTGCAAATTTTAGACGACTGACCGCTGAGGGCGCCCCAGTTGGGGCACGAACCTCGGCTCAGGGCGTCGTCGAGGGGACACAAAAGTGGGACGGACTTCAACAGAAGAATATTGTGTAGTTATGAGAATAGTTCTTACAGTTAGCTGCACCCTACGACGAGCGTTTTGACAAGATGGTGTCTATCTTTGATAAGCTTGTCTTCTTTTAATAAACTGATAAGGAGACAGGTTTGTTACACTAAATTTTCTCCTTCAACGTATCCTAAGTATAAGTTTTATCCAGAAACGGAATATCTAATCGAAATGAATGTACCTATGTAAACATCCCGCTGCCGCTGTCGCCAGGTGATTCCGGATACCTAAGCCATTTCTGTATTATTTTTATTCGTCTTTATATTATTTTGTTTCTTTTATAGCATGAGCCAGTGTTGCCATATTTAAATTTTATTCGCCTTAATGTTGCCACACACGCGACTGCTTGCAATCTCATACCTATAACATTACAAAATTATGTTTCATCCGGAATAATATTGTATTAGTTCTTACCACATAAAGAATAGAGTTGAAAATATATTTTGTTTTTGGCACAACTAAAGTGGCACAGATACAGATGCCGGGGAAATAGAAGCGATTTGGGAGCAATGTTTTTATTTAGAACGAGGCCGTTTAAATGTGGTAGGAAGGGTGACCACATAAACTATCTTAACCGAGAGAAAGAAAATTATATCAACAGTCTGGAAAAACAAATAAGACTTTATTTTGATATTATCCAGGAACATTGTTCCCACACGGCCATCAGATCATCTGATCCCAAATCAAGCAGAGCTTGTACTATGGAAATGAGATTACTGATACACTATTATACTATTTTTTAAATACGTAATATTCGGGGTGCGAGGATGCGGTGACATTAAAATGTTTGTTGTTTAAATTAAAAGTTTATTGAATGTTTCTACATGTTTATGTTAAAAATAAATGAGAATGTTTAATGTTTGATTACACCCGGTCAGTACGACGGCACTGAACATATTCCAGGGCGGCAAAGATGAGGATGAGATGAGATGATGTTGAAGAAGATAAAATGTTACTTATATCTAGTACAAGGATGATGAACAGTTTTGACTTAACTATATAATATAAATATAAATAAATATAATATAAATAAATATCCTCGGACATTTGTTCACACACGGCTATCTGATCCCAAACTAAGCAGAGCTTGTAATATGGAAACCAGATGACTGATATAATACATAGACTACTTTTTTTGTAAATACATACTTAAATAGATAACTACACCCAGACTCAGGACAAACAGACATGTTCATGCACACAAATGTGTGTCCTGGATGGGAATCGAACCCACGACCTGCGGCGTGATAGGTAGTGTCTTAACCAAGCACGCCAACCGGCCCGTCTAAAAAATAAACTAAAGCTTTAAAGTTATTGTTATTGAGAACGTTAGCAACAAAAGGCTTCCAGCGGTTCACTTCACCTTGCAACCATCCGAGTACCACCATAGACTGCATCCATCCATACATTTCTAGTTTGTTCGATAAGGATTGTTGAATTTTGTAAATTAACTTCGAAAGTAAATATGTTCTAATCTCTTATGAACGAGTATTTAGAATTGAAACATATGAAACCCGCTGTCATTGGAAACCTTACACCGGAATGCTATATACCGATACCGCACCACGGTGTACAACGCGATGAGTCAACAACAAATTAATACAGAGTGGTTTTAATGCATCGGCTAAGACTTCTACAGGCTGTAGCCTAAACGATATGATGCATAAAGGACCCAATCTTCAACAAGACCTGCAAACGTTATTGCTTAAATGGAGACAATACCAAATACGCTTATATGTATAGCAGACATCGAAAAAATGTGCAGGCAAATTAAAGTAAAAGAACAAGATCAACCTCCTCAGAAAAAATTAATTTGGCGAGAGAACCCAGAACAGCCTTTACAATCCTTTCAACTTACAACAGTTACGTATGAAACAAAAGCCGCACCATTTCTGGCTTTAATGGCTTTGAAGAAACTGGCAGCTGATGAATAAAACACATACTCTGATGCAGCCCATGTGTTAGACAACGCTTTTTATATGGATGATCTGGTCCACGGTTCTCATCCATTGACCAGGGAAAGAAATTGATTTAATTACTTTTCTGAATGCAGGTAGGTGGCTTCAATCTACGAAAATGGGCATCTAACAAGCAAGAATTGATAGAAGACAACAAATCCACGAAGTCTTAACAAGGAGGTGATTTTTAATGTGAAATCCGAAAACACATCGTCCCCTACCTGGCCTTCTGTTAACTCCTCATTATCATTGTCTTCTACAGTTTGTTCTTTCATCTCACTGGTCAATGGATTTGCCAAAAGTTGCCGACATAACTGGTTAACCATAGATTTAACCGCCTGATATGACTCGCTTGTTTTCTTATACTCCTTTTTCGTAAAATAGATGTGAGATTGACTTCTTCGGATAAACGATTATGATTGAATTCACACTCCTTCCAATAACCTTCCAATAACCTTCTAAACTATTTGAGCAGTTTTTCAAGTACTCTATTGTTCTTTGAACACCGGCTTTTTTCAAGTTGATACCGATTTTGGCAAGTTCTGACCTCGTACAAACTGCCATTTTTGTTATATATTAGTTAAAAATGTAAAGATCTTACTTTGTTTCCTATGTTACTACTGTTAACGTTTCCTTGGGTCAGGAGCGTCTTCCTGGACTGGACAGCACTGCAATCCTCACACTCCACTGTTCATCAACACTAGTTCACCTTACACACAAATATTTAACCAGCGCGCAAGGTCGCTCGAAGGACCAATATGTTCGGGGTGCAATGCAGTGGTATTAAAATGTTTGTTGTTTAAATGAATAGTTTATTGAATGTTAATGTTAAAAGTAAATGAGAAAGTTTAATGTTTGTTATGAAATGTTTGAGTACACCCGGTCGGTACGACGGCTAATAATGCACTGCCGATGACAAGTGTTTGGTTGCATCGCACCGATCACGTGACTACTAAAATTTTAAATTAAAGCAACTCAAGATAAACAGGTATACTATGACAAGTTTCATTCCAATTCGTTTAGCTATTACAATTTGAGAAACAAACATTCACACAAACTTCATTTATAGTGGAACTAGTTTTCTGGGGTTGAATTTTGGTTGAAAAAAGCTATTTCTTTCAATATTACATTTGTGAAGCCAGCGGTGTATGTTATTAGTTGACAGATCAGTAAAAATCCATATAATAATAATACCCTTGGAAATTCTTCACACTCGGCCATATGACCCCAAACTAAGCAGAGCTTGTGCTATGGCAATCAGGTTAACTGATCAACTATTTATCTTAAATAGATGATTACACTACTTAGGACAAACATGGGAATCGAACCCACGACCACGCCAACCAGCCCGCTAGATTTAATTTTTGATAGAAGATGTAAAGTTGACAATAGCACTTATCCACATTCAACACGGAGATATGGAGTCCCTATAAGAAGGGATGTTTGATATTAGTACCTGTATTGTTTTGATTTCATCGGCCTCAAGTACACAAGTACCTACAGGGGCCCAGAGAGCCGCCGCCGCGGGCACCAACACAAACCTCTGCTTTCTCTATGGATGTTATCATTGTCAGCCCTAAGGATATAGACAAATCTTTACAAAAGAATTAAGTAGTGTGGAATCCCACAATGAGCTTGAGCTTTCGGTGAAGGAAAACATCGTGAAGAAACCATAGCACGGTGGTAGGGTACTTTGTAGTACCCGACTGGCTGGCTACCACCCTCAAGTTGAAAATCTGTCGCCAAGCACCTGTCAGTGTGTTCCGAAAGCTGCACTTGAGGTCCAGTTTCCTTCTAGGCTTTGTGTGCTTACCACCAATGGCCATATCATCCCTTACTATGGATATTGCTGTCAAACAAGCTTTTCCAAAGATATAAAAAAGAAAAAGTTACATCGCACGGTCCCCTTAAAATCTCTGTCATCGAATTACACAATAGTACTTTCGAAAACTGCACTTGAGAGCCAGTTTTCTGTCAGGCTTCGTAATTTTTGCGACATAAAATATGCAAAATGAATGAAGTGTTCAACATAAACGCCTTAAAATACTAATTACCAATGTCGTTAACTATACAGTCGACAATTGAACGTGAGGTGCGCTACGATTTTTTTTCTTACTCTAATTAAGAGGGAGAGAGCGCCGAGTGCGCTTGGCGTCGCGTAAATCATTCCAGCTTATTAAAAGAATTCTCTACGAATCGAACCTCTTTAAGACGTTAATCTCCTTCAGAACACTGCACTTTAAAATCAACTTTAATACTGGATGGTAAGGTTTAGTTTTCGCTGGGTTAAAAATGTAAAAATCATCGTGTATGTTTGTGTAAGCTATTGGGAAAGCTAATGCTTTTTAATATCGCTGCGGGTGGCGACTGTGAATGATTTCAATGTGTATTAAATATCGGGGATGACGGGATTTATGGCTTTGTTTCAGGGTGGTTCCTTCATTTAAAATTACGTCTGTTTTTCAGTACGTTTACACTTATTTATTAAATTATAGGAGTGACGTTGTAACTTGTTTTAAGTGTAAATAAAAAAAAACTTATTGATAGACTTTACAGCTTAAAACCACATTTGTAAAAAAAATGTTGTATCGGTTATGTATTTTTTGAGTTTATCCATTACAAACAAACATACAAAAATCAAATCTTTTGTCTTTATAATAAATAGTAATAAGATTAGTAGATAATAGATTTAGATTATTAAGGCAAGTCATTGCTTGACTTTCACAAAGCCTATCAGAATCAGAATCCTAACAGACCAAAGACAAGAGTTTCAATGTTGACAAGAACCATACTCATTGTAATTAAGTGATATTTGGCAAGTGTAATCAAGAGGGGCAGAAGCTATGTTATCCCCCCCCCCTTTGTAGGGTGGTACATTATTAGCCTCCACTTGATCCCGAATAAATTACGCCCTGTGATCGGAAACGATTGTTAAGGTGTACAGGGTGTATATTGTTGTACAAATAAAAAATATTTTCCATTTAGACCGAGGGTTTAGCTTAGGTACTAGCAGTCCTCCGCAGTTTCACCCACGTTCCCGGGATCTTATCTTTTCGCGGGATGTTATAGCCTATGTTACTCAGGAATAAAGTAGCTTTCTAATTGTGAAATAATTTTTTAAATCGGTCGAGTAGTTTTTGAGTTAAATTGTAACAAACTAACAAAAAATAAAATCTTTCCTCTTTATAATATTAGTTTAGATTACATAATAAGTAGGTACCTAATAAGTGTACCAACCTTGTTTACGTTAACAATAAATAATACTAGTATAGTAAACTAGTAAATAATTTTTTTTTATTGTTTATTATTTCGATTAGTTAAACTTCATTTCCAAGGTATCTTAGGTATACATATTTATTTATGTAGTACTTAGTATTAATAAATGCCCTGAGTGAAGAATATCCCACTATGTATAATATTTATTGTCTATGTATTTACTTAATTTATATTTATAAGAAGGTAGGATTTCATTATATAACAGCTACAATTGGCTTGAACGATTGCAAATTAAAAAAGTAATCCAATAATCATTTCAATTGAAACCACCCTGTGCCGCCGCCCGCCGTGGCCCCCTTTTGATTCGAGCATATTTTCATAAATGCAAACATTCACAAAGAATTTCCTTCGAAAGCTCATAAATATTGCCCACTTTTACTACTTCCACGGCAAATTGAGACAGAACAATTTAACCTTTATTTCGTGGAGGATAAAGTTAAAAATGTTGTTTATGTCCAAAACTCATAAGCGCGTTTTAAAACGGATCACAGAGGGCGGATTAAAGATTAATCCGAATATCCAATAAATATCGGATCGGATCCGGTACGAAATTGGAATCGAAGAATTGGGACTTATTCCGGATCCATTTGTAGATGAGGTGTTTTTTCCGATATGATTTATGGAATTGAAGTAAAATTTAGTGACCACTTACGGCTATTCCGTAAAACGAAGCGCAGTTTGTTTTAATTACCAAATAGCATTAATGAAAAAGTGTCCACTTCTTTTTACTAATTTTCCAAATGGTTATTTTCTTCTGTGGAAAACAACTTTTTTTATTATAAAAGGGTTGCCTAATTGTGATAAACGCATGCCTTTTGATTAAGGTGATAATAAATAAATTGGAAAAGGTTTTCTTAGTTAATTCATAAATTTTAATAAACTAAGAAATCTAAAATTAGAGTTTTTGTTTGTTGTTTCACATACATTTTTATAAAGAGTTGGCAGTATAGGTGAATTTAATAATTAAATGGCTTTTATAAGTAGTTAAAGAAATATAATTTATTCCTTTTGCGGTTGAGACCATGGGTCCGTGGGGGTCTGACTGAAGCTCGTCGTTTCACAAGTATTTTATTTAAAAATCCAACCAACGCGTCAGCTTGGCCATCCAAAGAGGAAACGCTGCCAGCCTGCTGGGAACCTTGCCGATCGGCAGCAGCGGCAGCCTAGAACAAGTTTTTTAATTTATTATAGAAATATGTTTTGTTACTGCAAAATACAAAAAAATCTACATCCCATTAAGTTTACAAACAATAATTATAAAGTAAAGTAAAGCAACAATAATTACAAAATATAAAAAGACATAATTATATTCATAGGTGGTATTAATTATTTGTGTAAGGATTCCTCACGAGGCAAGCCAGTATTATAGTTGTACATTTGTTGTAAATATATGAAAATGAAATTAAAATAATAATAAGATGACGATTAGAAGTAATTGAACATTTTTTTTTTAATAAATATTCAAAGGAATTTCGTCGCATGAAAAAATGAAAAATGAATTTATTTCAGCAAAATACACACCAAACAAAAGATTAGGCATACCATTTACAGATTACACAGAAAAATAAAATATGCATAATGCTGGAGGTTTTTTCTAGCAAAATGTGCTAATGACTTTCACACTAGGTAACTATAACGCGAAAGAAGGTGTGTTGTGTAAAGGGTATGAGTACCTATGTTAGATAAAGGTTTGATACGAGTGTGATGGCTACGTTACTATCTTCTACGTAGCCGGAATAAAAATAATAATAGGTAATTTATCGATGTCAAAACTTAATTTTAACCCATTTTAATAAGTAAATGTTAATTAAAAAACAAAGATTAGTTTAAGTGTATAGAACCGGTGGTACGAGTAGAGTCAATTGTAACCTTATCAGGACCTAAATAGAATAATGAGCGAGTTTGAAATCGTCCAAATTTCTTTAGATAAACTGTAAGGTTAAAATTTTATACGATTTATGGAGCACTTTATAGTAGAGTTAAGTAGAAAGAATGGGTGGGGAAGGGGAGGGGGAGTAGAGAGTAGTATTAAATTAGCAAATATTGTAACTCTCAGACAACAGGAAATGTGTTCGGAAGTGTTAAAAGCCAATCGTGTAGAGTTAAGAACTTTTAGACATGCCGAAAGCTATTTAATATCGACGGATAAGTATCTTACCTGTTTATTTATAAAATAGCGTAGTGAGTTATGTATACAGTACACTTCTACTTACTTCTTCAAACTGAATTGTAGGTAGATAACTATTTAATATCGACAGATAAGTATCTTACCTGTTTATTTATAAAATAGCGTAGTGAGTTATGTATACAGTACACTTCTACTTACTTCTTCAAACTGAATTGTAGGTAGATAACTATTTAATATCGACAGATAAGTATCTTACCTGTTTATTTATAAAATAGCGTAGTGAGTTATGTATACAGTACACTTCTACTTACTTCTTCAAACTGAATTGTAGGTAGATAACTATTTAATATCGACAGATAAGTATCTTACCTGTTTATTTATAAAATAGCGTAGTGAGTTATGTATACAGTACACTTCTACTTACTTCTTCAAACTGAATTGTAGGTAGATAACTATTTAATATCGTCAGATAAGTATCTTACCTGTTTATTTATAAAATAGCGTAGTGAGTTATGTATACAGTACACTTCTACTTACTTCTTCAAACTGAATTGTAGGTAGATAACTATTTAATATCGACAGATAAGTATCTTACCTGTTTATTTATAAAATAGCGTAGTGAGTTATGTATACAGTACACTTCTACTTACTTCTTCAAACTGAATTGTAGGTAGATAACTATTTAATATCGACAGATAAGTATCTTACCTGTTTATTTATAAAATAGCGTAGTGAGTTATGTATACAGTACACTTCTACTTACTTCTTCAAACTGAATTGTAGGTAGATAACTATTTAATATCGACAGATAAGTATCTTACCTGTTTATTTATAAAATAGCGTAGTGAGTTATGTATACAGTACACTTCTACTTACTTCTTCAAACTGAATTGTAGGTAGATAACTATTTAATATCGACAGATAAGTATCTTACCTGTTTATTTATAAAATAGCGTAGTGAGTTATGTATACAGTACACTTCTACTTACTTCTTCAAACTGAATTGTAGGTAGATAACTATTTAATATCGTCAGATAAGTATCTTACCTGTTTATTTATAAAATAGCGTAGTGAGTTATGTATACAGTACACTTCTACTTACTTCTTCAAACTGAATTGTAGGTAGATAACTATTTAATATCGACAGATAAGTATCTTACCTGTTTATTTATAAAATAGCGTAGTGAGTTATGTATACAGTACACTTCTACTTACTTCTTCAAACTGAATTGTAGGTAGATAACTATTTAATATCGACAGATAAGTATCTTACCTGTTTATTTATAAAATAGCGTAGTGAGTTATGTATACAGTACACTTCTACTTACTTCTTCAAACTGAATTGTAGGTAGATAACTATTTAATATCGACAGATAAGTATCTTACCTGTTTATTTATAAAATAGCGTAGTGAGTTATGTATACAGTACACTTCTACTTACTTCTTCAAACTGAATTGTAGGTAGATAACTATTTAATATCGACAGATAAGTATCTTACCTGTTTATTTATAAAATAGCGTAGTGAGTTATGTATACAGTACACTTCTACTTACTTCTTCAAACTGAATTGTAGGTAGATAACTATTTAATATCGACAGATAAGTATCTTACCTGTTTATTTTTAAAATAGCGTAGTGAGTTATGTATACAGTACACTTCTACTTACTTCTTCAAACTGAATTGTAGGTAGATAACTATTTAATATCGTCAGATAAGTATCTTACCTGTTTATTTATAAAATAGCGTAGTGAGTTATGTATACAGTACACTTCTACTTACTTCTTCAAACTGAATTGTAGGTAGATAACTATTTAATATCGACAGATAAGTATCTTACCTGTTTATTTATAAAATAGCGTAGTGAGTTATGTATACAGTACACTTCTACTTACTTCTTCAAACTGAATTGTAGGTAGATAACTATTTAATATCGACAGATAAGTATCTTACCTGTTTATTTATAAAATAGCGTAGTGAGTTATGTATACAGTACACTTCTACTTACTTCTTCAAACTGAATTGTAGGTAGATAACTATTTAATATCGACAGATAAGTATCTTACCTGTTTATTTATAAAATAGCGTAGTGAGTTATGTATACAGTACACTTCTACTTACTTCTTCAAACTGAATTGTAGGTAGATAATTATTTAATATCGACAGATAAGTATCTTACCTGTTTATTTATAAAATAGCGTAGTGAGTTATGTATACAGTACACTTCTACTTACTTCTTCAAACTGAATTGTAGGTAGATAACCATTTTCAATATTACGAAATCAGACGATGATTTTTTTATTTTCTTTGAGACGTGCATCCATAATATGTTTGATTGTCTGGATGTAAAAGTTCTTTAAAATAAATTGATCGAAAAATTGCACAGAATTTTTAAATATAAAAAAAAACCTGAAACACTTGATGTAACTAGTCCTTATACCTACACTAGCGGACCCGGCAGACGTTGTCCTGCTCTGAAATTAAAACAAAACTTAGAATCCGATTCCAGCTACCGGGTCCAATTTTGTTTTCAAATCATCGAGGAAGCTATTGAAATACCTACACAACAAAATTTCATCCAAATCGGCCCTTTGTTTCTATTTTTACTAGCTGTCCCCGCGGTTTCACTCGCGTTCCCGTAGGATCCGCATTTCTGTTGAATCTAGCGGTATAAAAAATCGATAACAACTTACTCTTAGACCTACTGAATATATATATAAAATTTCATCAAAATCAGTCAAGCCGTTTCGGAGGAGTACGGTAACTAAAACTGTGACACGAGAATTTTACATATATATAGATAAATCACATCAATGTAAATCAAAAGCATAATTATTATTATGTATCTATCTTCACTGCTTGAGTATGTCCCTAAAACGAGTGGAGAGTGGAGATAATATACCAACGAACTATTACTATTCAATTTAGACCGTAAAGGAATTAATATAAAGATTAAAGTACTGATGTTTCTAAAACTACGCACAATGTAGTTTTTGGCAAGTGTTATTATAGTGCTTGAAAACTGCAGGACTATCTACAAATTCTTATGTGTATGGTAACACAAAAGCCTCGATCTCTGCCAGTGTTCCTCGCGACAAATTGCGATTTACGAGCGGCCGCGGGCGTTCGGAACGCGCGTCTTGCCGGCGCCGGAACGCTGCGGTTAAACGCTTCTCCTCTATTTTGTCAATTAAGTCGTTATGCTGGGTGCATACCACTGCCAGGTTTCCATTAGCAGAACCTTAAGGCTATATAAATGTGTCTCACGCTTGATAATAAATTCAATGTTAATCAGGTACCTACCCATCCATAAATTTTCTTTTTTATTGTGTATTACGTCAGTCTCACCATAATTAGTGGTGACGTGGAAGGTGGCTTATAAATTCTAGAAAGGGATAAGTTAACTTGCAATATTTTAAGTTAGTTTGATAGATTTGAAAAGAATTTACTAACGGTTCGGTTAGTATTTGAACAGAGCAGGTCTGTTCAACAACGGCTGCCCGGTGTGTAACAAGCATAGTAATTGACACGTACTCCGCGTGTCAATGCGGTGAAGCAAGCTTGGAAGTGTTCCACGAGTGAGTCGAGTGACACATAGCCAAGTGGGTTGCTAATACAGTTACATGGGGGAATGGGAGCTTGATGTGGCATTTTGTACCATTGGGCGTATGCGGTTAAGCGACATTTAGGAAATTGCCATTTTTAAGGCGATGATAGCTCAGTGGTAAGTGACGTCGAATACCGCGACGAAGGTCGTGGGTTCGAATCCTACAATGGGCTTGAGCTTTCGGTGAAGGAAAACATCGTGAGGAAACCACAGCACGGTGGTAGGGTACTATGTGGTACTCGACTGGCTGGCTACCACCCTCAAGTTGAAAATCTGTCGCCAAGCACCTGTTGGTGTGTTCCGGCAGTTGCACTTGAGAGCCAGTTGCCCTTGCCCTTAAGGCATTGTAATAAGGTGTACAACACGTTGGCAGTCCCCCTGGTATTGCTAATGTCTATAGGCGACGGTAGTCACTTACCATCAGGTGACCCGCCTGCCTCGTTGTCACTAGTGACATAAAAAAAAATAAAAAAAAAAAATTGCCATTTATTTAAATTACTAGCTTTCGCCCTGCGGAATTTATTCCTTGGCAATTGTCACTTGGTAAAAAGAACTTGACTTTATATGTATAATGTCCATTCAATTTTGTAGTTTTATTTTGTTGTTTATACCACATTTGACAACGATGCACGTGGGTCACCTGATGATAAGTGACTACCGTTGTGTCGCCTATAGACATTAGCAATAACAGAAGGATTGCCAATGTGTTGAACACCTTATCAAAATGCCTAAAAGGCAACTGGCTCTCAAGGGCAACTATCGAAGCACACCAGCTGCTTACCGTAAAATTTTCCCTTACCCTATCACCGTGCTATGATTTCTCTTCCTTGCGATGTTTTCCTTCACGAAAAGCTCAAACTCATTGTGGGATTCGAACCCAAGATCTTCGCCACGGTATCCGAGTCATTATCAATGAGCTATCATTGCCTTTAAATTCATGTATATATTATAATACCTCAACGTTTTGATCAAGTCCACCTGTGACCACGAGTGAATCGAAAGAACTTAATCGAAACGTTCGACGATAGTCAAAATTATATTTTGATATTGATCTGTGTGCGAATATTCCCGATATATTGTTAGAAATATAAATTTCTGATGGAATATATTTAATAACAAAATACACAAATTAAAAAAATAAAACTTGACTAAACTAAATAAGCCAACTGGTCCAGATTGTTGTCAGGTGGTAGCGTGGCCAAAATATGAACTTAATTAAATAATAAAAAAAAAACAATATATATAAATAGAAATGAAAATATCTGGCTTGCTTTCTATAAGAGAGAGAGAGAGAGACAGACAGAGAAACATGCGCACGCCACACAGCGGTCGGTGACTTTTGTCACCGACACAAAAAATCACCGACATTAAAGTGTCGGTGATTTTTTTTCCGTCTAGCCCCCTTTCATATTTCATAACGCGCGATAAGGAAATTCGTTCCAACAATCAGCCCATTCATTAGCAGTTTTTTTAATACCCGACATCGATATTAAAAATAATTATTAATATAACTCTATTCAAAATTAAGAGTCGTTTTACATTAATATCCCAATAGTTTCCAGATCCCTTAATTAGTACAATTAAAACAGCAGAACAATCTGAATTATTAGTGGAAGGCATAAAAGGGGATCAGAGTGAACTCGTTACGTCCACTCACCACTGAATGTTCCGAGTTTGCCCACTGGCCGGTTGTTTATGCCCGAATAACTCGCACTACACCACCGTCTTCGCTGTGTGTTTGTAGCACACCAACGCGCGATATTAAGAATGGTAAGCCGCGCTTGGATATTTTATATTTTTTATTAATTAGGTACCTACTTCCGCGTTTCTGAAGGATCTTATGTTTTCTCGGGATAAAAAGTTTCCTATATTTTATTCCAGGTTATGTTCTATATTTGTGTCAAGTTTCATCCAAAGACGTTGAGTTTCTTTGGAGTAAAGAGATAATCTTTGAGGGTGTGATAATAAACATACACACACAAAGTTTCACATTTATAATGTTACTAGTATGAAGTAGGATAGTAAAATAATGTAGAATTTAGAATAATAATAAAATAATTTTTGTAAACGAATACAGTTGTCCGGCAATCTACAAAGAACTTGAGAGCCAATTTGGCTTTAACTTTTCTGTGGTTTCTATTTTTTGGTCACATTTTAAATTACTTATCTAAGAATATTTGTAGTCCTAAAAAAGTATTTTTTAATAAAATAGCAGCGGTTGTCAAAAATAAATAAAATACATTTTGAAAGTTAAATATCAAAATTATAGAAACGGAAAAAATTATCACGTGAATTCACACTCTAAGTAATTGTGGTAATGATACCTAAAAAGTACTTACAATAATCTTTCGACACATACTTATCATGCGTAAACTCCGCAGTTCGGCCGTTCGGCTGTCAAACTCGTCGCAGCGGTGTGCTATCAGCAATCGTAAGGTTAATTAGCGATGTTGTAGGGTATTAGGGAACGAAATATTGGGTGATTAGGAGCCAGTTGTTATTAAAAGTCATTGATGCTAACTGTTGTTTGGCGCCAACATTTGGGGTTTCAACTAGCAATAGTTTACCAACACTGCTGTTGCGGGTTTGTTCTAAGATTAAGAGTTTATAGCTACATACATTATATTCAATGTATAGTTTGTTTAGAATGGTAGAGCAATGAATGATATGCATATATATGACGGGCTAGTTGATACTGCCTATCACGCCGCAGGTCGTGGGTTCGATTTCCATCCAGGACACACATTTGTGTGCATGAACATGTCTGTTTGTCCTGAGTCTGGGTGTAATTATCTATTTAAGTATGTATTTACAAAAAAAAATGTAGTATATGTAGTATATCAGTGATCTGGTTGTTCATATTACAAGCTCTGCTTAGTTTGGGATCAGATAGCCGTCTGTGAACAAATGTCCGAGGTATAGACTAGCGGACCGGTACGTGCTTCGCTACGTATAAAGTGAAATAATAAAAATGTGATAAATGTAGAACCACTCGACCGATTTTGTGCAAACTTTACATAAACCATCTGCTAAATAGTCCGAACAAAGCCTTAACATTTGGTTTGGATAGGTGAGCCCGTTCTTGAGTGATAAAGTTTCAACGAAAAGTGGCATTGATTTTTATACAGATAACTTTTTTATTTACAAGAACAAATGTACCAAATACTATAATAAAACTTATAATTATATATAATTTAATCAATAAAATAAAAATATTTACAAATTATACATACCTTGCTTAAAAAAACATTTATTATATATATATAATAAATGTTTATATATATAAATTATTATATAATTAATATTATATAAATAGAAATGAAAATATCTGGCTTGCTTTCTATAAGAGAGATAGAGAGAGAGAGAGAGAGACAAACAGAGAAACATGCGCACGCCGCACAGCTTACAATAGCTTACTACACACAACTGTCACCGACAGTGACAGTGACACTAAAAGTGTCGTAAGATTTTTTTCCGTCTAGCTAGAATATCGAGTTCAAATCGCTGCCCGTAGGATTACAGATTATATTTATTTATGTATCTATGAAGAGTGTGAGTACTGAGACGACGATCGCACCTAGCGTGGAATAAAGACAGGGAAAGGAAGAAGGTAGAGTTAGTTTTCGTTTAAGTGTTAAGTCAAAGCAACTTGAATTAATAAGTAAAAATTTGAATGAAAACCTTAAAACGTCATAATATTTTTTTTATTGAATTGAATTCCAGGTGTTACTTTATTATTTGCCGTAGGTACAGCCACTTTTACAATGTTCTTTGTATTGTTTGTACAAGAAATCAATACAATTTGAAGTCAGACGTCGTGATTGATATTTTCGAAATATCTTAAGGATTTTTTTGAATCCTGGTCTCCACTTTTTAGGTAGGTACTTGACCCATGAAGTAGGTACAATGAAAAATATGATAATAACAGTTTCAATTATAGAATTACATTGATTGAATTTCTAAAAAATGGTCTGAATTTCTTTCTTACCCATAGTTTGGTACTATGATAAATCAAATATCTAGAAATATTTGGTAAAAATAAAGGCCTTATTAAGAAATAAGGCAATAAATTTACGATAAAGAATAAAGCGTTTCTTAAACTTTTTTAATCGCAGCCTCGTTCATTGTCTGAAGGGGGCTGGGGGCTGGGAGCGGGGGGCTGGGGGCTGGGAGCGGGGGACCGGGGGCGACAATTTATCGTTTTTAATTCAGGTGGTCGCGATACAGTTTTCGCCAATCACTTGATTCGATATCAAATAAATGTTTACCCATTGCACTTTACCTTCTCAAGGGATGGCAAGTTACGATATATTTTCTTTGACAAATTACAAAAATAACTTGGAATTACAAAGATAATTAAATTCTTCTTGAATATCGAAACAGACGACCGCGCCGTCCGCAATCTACATACAAGATTCTACTTATTTACCTTAACTTATTTTCCGCCCTTAGCTATCAAAGGGACAAAAGTGCCAGGAAAACAATAAGATAACAATAGAATCTATTTTTTAGCGATTCAAGCATTGATATATATATTAATGGATCCGAAGGTGAAATATCATTAAAAAAAAATAGAAACGATCTTTACAATTACTTTTATTAACTTAAATCAACATACCGTACACCGCGTATAATTACTTATCTTAACAAAATATAAATCTATTCGAACAAATCAAACTCAGAAACTAAAGTCACTCACTGATCGCACCGACAGTCTATCCGGCAGAGCTTCCGCTCGCAACCGAATCCAAGAGAAAAGTGTCTTTCACAGAGTGGAGGGTTGCTATTTATAGAAAAATGAACCCCCACTACTCAGGCCATTCTGGAATGACCTAATACGGCTTCTCCTGACTAAGCGTCGCCCTCGACCGCGTCTTGGATGTCAGGCAGAGCGTTAAGTGTTGCAGTTACTCCGAGTGTGGTTGGCTGGGATGGTCCAGCCTCCTCAGTACAGAGTGGGATGAGCCCGACATTTTCCTCAGTGGCGGTGATGTCTCCATTGGTATTGTCTTCTGTAAATCACACAATTACTTTTACTTCGGGTTATAAACGAAACACGCCTATATCTCACATACATCACTCTTACAAGGCCCTCAGTCAAAAACAATCTCACAGTCTAGTTATAATTGCCTATCGTTTCATGGAAAGTTAGAACTTTTTATCTTAAAATTCCATGAAATTTGATTACACGCGCTCGTACCAGTTTTACGTCTTTTCATACATTCATCACTGACATACCACGATATGTAGGGCAAGCATCCCGCAGTCTGCTGCCAATAGGATCGTCCCGCAGTCCGTCCTCTACATATCATAGGCATCCCGCAGTTTGCCTCCCTCGAGGTGTCCCGCAGTTCACCTCGAGTCTATTCATCATGTTCATGCGGGCACATGTAGGGCAAGCGTCCCGCGGTCCGCTGTCGATAGGATCGTCCCGCAGTCCGTCCTCTACATGTCATAGGCATCCCGCAGTTTGCCTCCCAATGAAATTTTGAACCTTAGACTCACGCTCAAAGAATGCAGCGCAGGTCTCCGGACACCACTCGCCACGCCAAGGCACCATGTGTTGTGCCGCGGCTTGTGTGATCTTCCCATATGAGCCACTCAGAAGTCGCAGCTCATATCGTCCACTGGGTAACGCGCGTATGACCCTGTAGGGGCCTCGCATGCCTGGATCAAGCTTGCCTGTCGACTGGGAAAACTTTATTACGAACACAAGATCATTGACTTTAAATTCTCGAGGAGGATGTCTGCTTTGGTTGGCATACGTATCCTGTTGGGCCTGGTTCCGCCGCAACAACTCGGTAGCACGACTTCGGTGTAGTTCACGTTGCGCTTCCCGATTCGGCTGGGCACTCTCAAGCGCAACATCGCGGACCAGCGACCGGATCACCGGAGTACAAGCGTCGACCCCAATGAGAAGATTCAATGGAGAGGCCTGTGTTGTCTTCTGCTTCGTGACATTGATTGTCAGTTGTAGCTTCCACAGTGTATCCGCCCAGGCTGCATCTCTGTGATTAACTTCGACGCGAATCATGTTTAGTAAGGTTCGAGCATATCTTTCGACTTGCCCGTTTGCATGGTGCATTTCTGGAGTGATATAATGGATTGCGGTACCTATGTCTGCTACAAATTTGGTAAACACCGAGGACTCAAACATACGACCTTTGTCTGTCACTATTAGCTTAGGCACGCCGAAAAGGGAGATAGCGTTGGTGAACACGCGTAACAGTTCGTCCACATCTTGTCTATATATGGGATACAGTAAAACATATTTGGTAAATGCATCCACCAGCAGCAACACGAACTTGTAACCTTTCGATTCAGTAAGGGGTCCTAACGTGTCAATATGTAGTGTGGAAAATGGGGTTTCAGGTTTTTCCCAGGAAGTTATGTTCTGAAGCGGAGCTCTGGGTACGCGTTTTTTTGATACACAGACCACACAGTGTTCTATATATTTTTTGACAAATTGCCTTAAGCCCGGGAACCAAAAGTGTTTGAGGATGAGGTCTAACGTTTTATCATATCCGACATGACTATGTTCGTCATGAAAGACACGCAACAAACTCAGCCGGTGACCTTTGGGGATAAAGCAAAGGAGTTTAGGCTCCTCACCTACAGGTGTGTATCGATAATACAGAAGATCGTTTTGGTAAACGTAACGTGACGAGTCTAGATTACCGTCGTTAAGTTGTCTAACAAGAGTCTGAGTCTCATTATCCGCCTCCTGCGCTATCTGGGCCCAGTTCCGTGGTTTTGTAATATTGAGCACTTCAATTGGCGGATTTCTGCTCAGATAGTCTGCATGAGACATCATGACGCCCTTTCTGTACTCTATCTCGAACACAAAGTCTTGGAGATAGATCCACCAGCGTGCTACTCGCGGTAGTAAGTCCTTTTTTTGTTCCGTGGCCTTAAGGGCATTACAGTCAGTAACGACTTTGAAACTAATACCAATCAAATAATGTCTAAAGTGTTGTAGAGCTTTTACGACGGCAAGTGTCTCTAGCTCATACGAATGGTATCGACTTTCAGCACCCTGGGTAACTTTGCTGAAATAAGCCACAGGCTTCTTGATGCCATTTTCGTGAGCCTGAAGAAGCACTGCCCCATATCCGATGCTACTAGCGTCGGTGTGAACCTCAGTTGGTAGTTCAGGATCAAAGATAACCAAAATGGGTTCCGTTGTCAACAGCATTATTATTTCCTGACGGACCGATTCTTGTTCAGGACCCCATTTAAATTGGATATCTTTCTTCGTGAGCCCAGAGATACAGCGTGTCTTGGTTGCGTACCCCTTAATGTATCGCCTAAAGTACCCGGCTAGTCCTAAGAATTGGCGTACTTGCTTCACGTTCTTTGGCGGTGCTGAGTTTACAAGAGCCTTGACTTTATGGGGGCTCGGCCTAACCTGACCTTCGCTAATGACCCTGCCTAGGTATTCTATCTCAGTGGTAAGGAAAACGCATTTTCGCAGATTAATAGAAAAACCCGCTTCAGTTAGGGTGGTAAGTACCTCACGAAGCAGATCGATTACCTCGCGCACCGTGGAGCTCATCAGGAGTACGTCATCGATGTAGACCAGCACGTTGCCTGCCTCGATGTGTTTGCGTAGCGTCTTGTTGATAATACGCTGATATACGATTGGAGGGTTACTAAGACCGTATGGCATTTTCAAGTACTCATAGTGAGCTTCCGGTGTCACAAAGGCTGTTTTGTGGATTGAGTCTGGGCTGACCTTGATCGGATGGAAGCCGGTTGCCATATCTAATGACGTGAAACGTTTTATCTTTCTATCACCTAAACGATCAATATGGTCGTCGATAAGCGGTAGCGGATACCGGTCCTTCACAGTTATTCTGTTCAGGGCTCGGTAATCAACGCATATCCTATCAGACCCGTCCTTCTTTTTGACCAGAATAATTGGACTGGCGTATTCGGATTCTGACTCCCTAATGATGCCCTTTTCCATGAGATCGCCAACAATCTCTCTGACCTTTAATTTTTCTGCTAAGGAAAGCTTATAAGGTCGATAAGTGACGGGAACGTCGCTCGTGAGATTGATATGCATCTCACCGGTTGTCACGGTAGTGGATGCGGTACCCGATATGAAAAAGTCAGAGAAATCGTGGACTACCTCCATCAGGCGATCCCGCTCCGTACCTAGCAATGGCGTGTTAATTTCGAGTTCAGCGTTGCTGGAAGTTGCGACGATATTAGAGACGACATTTGTAGTGCGCGTGAGGTACTGTTTGTTTTTGGTCCTAACATAAATTATTCCGTCCCTATTCAAAATATCAGTGCCAATTATAATAGGCGTAGACATGCAAAAAGCTGGTACCACTACTAAATCTGCCTCCACGGATATCTCGTTGAACTCAAGGGTGAGGGTTACGTATGACTTGGCTGTGACTACTTGATTGCTTAATCCCTTCAGAGTGCAGTTTGTCGGTTTTAATTGACATGAGAAATATTTTACGACATCTGAAGAAATCAGAGAAACATTCAGAGCGCCGCTGTCTATGAGGACATCGACTGGCACACCTTGAACGACCGCGGTAGTGATGTCATTATTTTCATTATTGGGACGAGCTTGGCACAAATTCACATTACGTTTATTCTGATCCGTCCTAGTTTTAGCGAAACAATCGTCCTCTGAGTGACCGGGCTTCTTACAAAAGGTGCAAGTGATAATTGGAGTCGGATTTTCTAGCCGTTTTGACTTTTTCGGGCAGTGGTAACTTCTGTGCCCCGGCAGATTACAGTTGAAGCATTTGGGACTAGGGCCCGGCCTAACATGGGGATGGGTACCTTTCCTTGGTTGAGATGACTGTTGGTTCTTATAAGACTTTTTATCTGAACTAGGTTTCGTATATATTGACAGAAATGAGACAAGATTCTCAGGCGTTAAGTCTGCATTAGCGGCAGCGGCCCGTACTTGCGGATCGTTAATGCCGCGAATAACTATGAGCGTCATTAAATCCTCGCCGAGTCCTTTGACTATACGCAATCGCAAAAGTGTCCGACGAGCATATTCACTGTATGAAGAGTATTTATCCGACGTATTATTCATAGTTTCGAATAGAATATTTGCGTAATCTAGCTTACGGGGGCAGAGGGGTCTGAACTCGCGCTTGAAACTACTCCAGGACCTGTCACTAGTGACCCATTCGTTTAACCACGTCTTAGCGTCTCCTTTCAAACAGCCCGCGACGCGCGACAAACATTCCTGATCGTCCCAGCGATTGGATAGCTGCGCTCGATCCACCTCATCGCACCAAATATCAATGTCGTGTATGGTCGGGTCAAAGTTTGACACATAGTAGTTTCGAGAGCGGTTTGGAACGATGGACTGGATCGCATCAACTATAACTTGGGCAGTGGACGGTACTACACTTTCAGAGTTACTAACTTTGGGGGTAGACGCGAAGTTATTTTCAATCGACTGCAGTCTAGTAAGAATAGTGTCTAGCGTTTGGTCAAGATTTTCTCGTGGCACGGGTTTTACAGATTCACTATTTACATTCGTTCGCGAATGAGGCTCGAGACATGGTCGCGAGGAGGAATCCATCCGAGGACGCAGTGGCGATCGCGAGCGAGACCGGTTTCGAGACGGAGACCGTATCAATGTTGGTACGCGCGTACGCCGTCGAGATCGTCGCGAGCGGGACACACGCGACGCACTACGTGAATATCGAGACCTATTGCGCAAATCACGCGAACCATGTCTTTTTCGCGACCGTTCGCGTGTCGAACGACGTTGGCGCGATCGGCTACGTGAATCACTTGCTCTTGGCATGTTAAATCGTTAACAACAATAAAACAAATATGCACTTAAAATAAAAAAACAGGCAGTAATAATAAAATCAGAGAGGGTAGTTTGATTTGTTCTTTGATATTCAATAATTCAGCAAAGTTACTTGGATAGCAAAACGGTTAAGGCTGAAGGCTTGGGTTGAGATCCCACTTCTGATAATGGATCCGAAGGTGAAATATCATTTAAAAAAAATAGAAACGATCTTTACAATTACTTTTATTAACTTAAATCAACATACCGTACACCGCGTATAATTACTTATCTTAACAAAATATAAATCTATTCGAACAAATCAAACTCAGAAACTAAAGTCACTCACTGATCGCACCGACAGTCTATCCGGCAGAGCTTCCGCTCGCAACCGAATCCAAGAGAAAAGTGTCTTTCACAGAGTGGAGGGTTGCTATTTATAGAAAAATGAACCCCCACTACTCAGGCCATTCTGGAATGACCTAATAATATATATTTTTATGTCACGTGTGACAACGAGGCAGGCGGGTCACCTGATGGTAAGTGACAACCGTCGCCTATAGACATTGGCAATACCAGGGGATTGCTAATGTGTTGTACACCTTATTACAATGCCTTAAAGGCGAACTGGCTCTCAAGTGCAATTGCCGGAACACACCGACAGGAGCTTGGCGACAGATTTTCAACTTGAGGGTGGTAGCCAGCCAGTCGGGTACTACAAAGTACCCTACCACCGTGCTGTGGTTTCCTCACGATGTTTTCCTTCACCGAAAGCTCAAGCTCATTGTGACGATTCGAACCCACGACCTTCGCCGCGGTATCCGACGTCACTTACCACTGAGCTATCATCGCCATAAAATATCTAAAATATCTAATAAGGTATCAAAGGATTCAAGTTATTTAAAAGGCAGTGATTATACGCGTATTGCTGTTAATGTTAGAAATACAATTATTTTGTAAGTATTGTCTGATTGGTTAAAAGCACAAGTGTAGGCACTCATTATATAAAAATATATATATAAAAAAGAACTACTAGAGTCTTTAGGACATAGACGAAGAGAATGGGCTCTCAAGCACCTACTGGAACACTGTGGTTGGTCTGATGCTTGGCAATAGAACTCCACCGTGAGGGTGGTAACCAGCCAAAGTCAAAGTCAAAACCATTTATTCAGTTTAGGCCCTAGAAGGGCACTTAGAATTACAGAAGTTACCACCGGTTCGGTAGTAAGCCTTCAACTGAAAAGCCAAGAAACTCGGCCAAATGTGATTTTTCTTGAATTGAATTTTACTTGAAAAAAAAAACGAGTTATCGACTATAAGTTTATCGATATGCCTTGTACAGTTTTCCGGCCAACGCCCCTCCCTAGAGGCACCGTTCGTTAGCAGTTGAAGTTTTCCAATACGCGCCGCTACACCTGCCGCCGCCATGTTTACTGTATTTGCTCTTTGCTCGTCGATATAACGATGTGAACACGCGACACTAACAATATTATGATGTTTTGCTCTTAATTAGTCTGTCTTAAGCACTTTATGTGAATGAATGATCAGAGTATGTTGTTATTGTTTTTTTTGGATACAGTCATATTTTTAAGAACAAATATGACCAAAGTCAAAGTCAAAGTCAAAACCATTTATTCAGTTTAGGCCCTAGAAGGGCACTTATGAAGGTCGAATTACAGAAGTTACCACCGGTTCGGAAGTCAGCCTTCAACTGAGAAGAACCGGCAAGAAACTCAGCAAGGTTACATTTTTTAAATATTTTTGGACCATCTGACTATATTGGCTTTTTTTTTCAAATGTTTAACAATTTTATTCTTAAAGTAATACAAAAATACATAAAAAATTATAACCCGCATTAGTTACCTACATAGTAAACTAAAACAAAAAATACCAAGCTAATAACAGCGTATTAAAAAAAAAATGGTAATTAACAGTAAAAAAAAAAAACAATGTGTAGGTACTTGTACAGAGTGCAGCTACCTCCAGACATCTTTATCCTCAATATATTGGGCTACCTTGTAATAAGCTTTTTCTTTCAAAACTTTTTTTATGTACGATTTGAATCTAGAATCAGTCATCTTGGTAACAGATCCTGGTAATTTATTATAAAAGCGAACACTATTCCCAAGAAATGACTTTTTAACTCTAGCTAATCTAAAATACGGAACAACTAATTTATCTTTTTGTCTTGTATTGAAATTATGAATCTCTACATTTGATTTATACAAATCTACATTTTTTCGAATGAACATAATATTTTCATATATATACAGTGAAGGTAAAGTCATTACGTTTATTTCCTTAAATATTTCCTTTAATGATTCACGTGGACCCATATTGTAGATTGCACGAATGGCTCTTTTTTGTAATACAAAAATTGTTTCAATATCTGCAGCAGCTCCCCACAGTAAAACGCAATATGATAAAAGACTATGGAAATATGCAAAATAAACTAATCTGGCCGTCTCAACATTCGTCAATTGTCTAATTTTTTTAACAGCAAATACAGCAGAACTCAATTTACTAGCTAAAGATTGTACATGAGAACCCCACTGTAGTTTAATATCAAGTGTTATACCCAAAAATACAGTTTTATCAACTAGTCCCAGGCTGCTGTCATCTATTAATACCCTACTGTCTACTTGCGGTACGTTTGGAAGAGCGAATCTTAAACATTTTGTTTTCTTTGAGTTTAATAAAAGATTATTTACAGCAAACCATTTAGAAACTATTGACAAAGTATCATTTACTCTAGTAAGTTCTTTGTCTTTTCTATCTACTTTAAAAATGAATGAAGTATCGTCAGCAAACAAGACTACATCTGAGAGACCATTTACGACCGACGGTAAGTCATTAATATATACTAGAAATAGAAATGGCCCAAGTATGGAACCTTGAGGTACCCCCATTTTGACTACAGAACCATTGGACGTTGTACCTTCAACTCGTACCTTTTGTTGGCGATTAGTTAAATAAGACAAAACAAGTTCATGAGCAGTTCCACGAATACCATAATAATTAAGCTTTAGGAGCAGAGTACGGTGGTCAACGCAGTCAAACGCCTTTGATAGATCACAAAAAATGCCTATGGCATCCTGTGAGTTTTCCCAGGCTTCATAGATGTGCTTCAATAATTTTGCTGCCGCATCTGATGTAGATCTCCCCTTCGTGAAACCGAACTGATGACCATGCAGTATCTCACAACTATTGAAATGACCTAACATTTGATTGAGCAACAGTTTTTCAAAGATTTTACTAAGTGCAGGAAGCACAGATACCGGTCTATAATCAGAAGGATTATCTTTACAGCCTGATTTAAATATTGGAACTATTTTACTATACTTCATTAGGTCAGGAAAAGAACCCTGATCAATACATTCATTGAAAATATCCGATAAAATAGGTGCAATTACTGTTATTATTGATTTTAAAATCGTTACTGACAATCCCCATAAGTCTTCTGTATTTTTTAAATTAAGGCTATTAAATAATTTTAAAATATCACTAGAAGTGACGTGACAAAATTTAAAACTGGGAAAAGATTTTTGAATATGTTGCCTAAGAAGTGCTTCAGCCGCTTCGGGACACGAGTTAAGGCTTTTAGTGGTTTCCTCTGGTATACTTGTGAAGAAATCTTCAAAAGCAGTGGCTACTTCCAACTTATCTGACACAATTTTATCATTAATTTTTAACGTGAGCTGCTCGTTTTTATTGTTAATTTTACCAGATTCCGTATTTATGACATTCCAAACTGCCTTGATTTTATTGGTAGCCTTACCTATTTTATTACTTAAGTATATTGATTTTGCCTGATGACATACTAATTTAAATAATTTTGAATAATTTCTAACATATTTATGGAATGCCTCGTCACGAGTGAATGATCTTAAATGATAAATTTCATACAACTTATCTCTGCTTTTCCGAATTCCTTTAGTGGCCCAATCACTAAACTCTAGTTTACCGTTTACCTTCACTTTTTTGATAGGACAGGTTTTATTTAGTTCATCGCAAATACTAGTTAATAAATTTCCATATAAAACATTGGGCTCATTACTATTTTTTGTCTTACAGTTTAGTCTGAACTCTAAGTTATTTTTTAAGTTATCTAATCGCACCTTTGTAATAGGTCGAATTTCCTTTACTTTCTTAGAAACATTTAGTTCATAGGGTAATTTTACTATTTGAGCCATATGATCAGAGCGAACACCACTTATAATTGATTTACCTAATATACTGCTATTACTTATTATATTATCTATGCAAGTAGACGAAGTGGGTGTTGACCGTGTTGGCTCATTGAACAACAAATCTAAGTTAAATGATTTTAATAAAGCAATAAAGTTACATTTTTCATTTGAGTTGGTTAGAATATCAATATTAAAATCTCCCCATTTTGTACTGAAAAAAAAACCCGTGACTTGATTCTATTAATGTTTGCGAATCGGTGTCTTTAAACGTTTGTTGTATGTAATTGTTAGTTGCACGTTTGCAATCAATTATAATAATAAATAATAAATATCCTCGGACATTTGTTCACACACGGCTATCTGATCCCAAACTAAGCAGAGCTTGTAATATGGAAACCAGATGACTGATATACTACATATACTACTTTTTTTTTGTAAATACATACTTAAACAGATAATTACACCCAGACTCAGGACAAACAGACATGTTCATGCACACAAATATCTGTCCTGGATGGGAATCGAACCCACGACCAGCGACGTGATAGGCAATGTGTTAACCAACCACGCTAACCGGCCCGCTATACTATAACTATAATAACTATGTTATTAATACCTAAAACTAGAAAATCAATTAGGTAAATTAAATTAATAGAAATAAATTGATTACGTGCGTTAATCGCACTAACACATCTATGAAGTGCTTCATGATAAGCGTATCAAATTTACCCGCAAATATCTTCAGGACTCTATTGGGACTAGACCGCATCCTTGTGAGTAGGGAAAAGCTCTTTTAGAATAAGGCTAAAGAAAAAAAAAATATTGCTTTAATAATAGCCAGTTCCTTTATAGGGTCCGCGTGCTTACCTTAACCCTTAAAGTTGTAGTCACATCAGATCACACACCTCATATTTCAAGTGTCATTTTATTTAGGAACCTACGAAAAATATGTTTTTAATTTGATATACCATGGTGTGATTATTCAAACAGAAGCCTTTCGTTTCTTGTGGTAACTTTGATGTAAATAAGTAGATATTACGAAAATTTACCTAGGACCTACAAGAAAATAAAAAATAACCACTAAGCGTGAAAAAGTCACTAACTATATGTTTATGAAAGGTGTGAGTATTGAAATGATTAGTGATAGAGCGGAGTGGAAGAAAACATGTTGTGACGACCACACCTAGCCTGGGATAAGGACAAAAAGGAGAAGAATTTTTTTTTTTTTTTTATGTCACAAGTGACAACTAGGCAGGCGGGTCACCTGATGGTAAGTGACAACCATCGCCTATAGACATTGGCAATACCAGGGGATTGCTAATGTGTTGTACACCTTATTACAATGCCTTAAAGGCGAAATATACGTAATTTCATTTGGTAATTAAATATTATCCAAACATAGGAGTGATTAATATAAACTCTACATCTATTAATCGAGGCCTCGGGTGACCGGCGGGCGGGGAGCTTTTTCCGCCAACGCATCAGCTTGGCCATCCAAAGAGGAAAAGCTGCCAGCCTTCTGGGAACCTTGCCGATCGGCAGCAGCGGCAGCCTCGAAGAAGTTTTTTATGTATTGTAATTGTACATTTGCATGTATATTTTGTACATTTGTTGTAAATAATAAACTCTACATTATTCATATGAATTAAAATTTTAAATCGAATCATCACGTTTTATCACCATCACCATTCAGTAACCGAATTAACGTTTTCATTAAGCTGATGTTTGCCAAACTCGCAGTAAATCGAGCGAAATAATTCCATTTTACAATAATAGATGCCCCTTATGATGCATTACTTAACTTTTAATACAAACTCGTCGGCTAGGGTTGGGGAACCCTAAATAATGGAATTACGGAACCCTCGTGTGGAGGGGCCACTCGCGTGATTTAATTTTAGTTTGTTTAGTGATATTAAAGCTATTCCGATTGATTTACTGATCATTTTTGGAGATTAAAAATTAACTATAAGTCGTAAAGTCGGTTTTATTGCAATTTTTTATGGAGCTTCAGTTTAGAGGCCGATTATTTGTTAAATTGAAAGATGTAAATTGAAACTTCATAATACTTATACAGGTTTGTCAAATTTATATACATATCTATTTTTATTAATAAACATTTTATTTTTGTAGCTTCTTATCGCACAAAAATCTTACATAATATCTATTCAAATATTTACATAGTATGAAAGTTTTCTGTCAACAAAATCCATATTTGATTCTAAACTAAGCAAAGGTTGTAGGTACTATAGAAAAATATTACTACGGTATAGGGAAATTCTTCACAAACGGCTCTCTGATCCCAAACTAAGCAGAGGTTGTACTATGGAAACCATTTACCATTTAACTGATATTACTTTATTAAATATACATTAAATAATTATACTCAGACTCATGACAAACAGTCATATTCATGCACACAATGTCTGCCCTGGATGGGAATCGAACTTACGACCTGTGCGTATTGTGTTTAACCACGCCGACTGACCCGCTTCACGTGTAGTGAAGATTACTGGGTCAGACAATAAATATGTCAAAGATCACGACCATATAAAGATCTTAAGTTACCTATACTGTTATGCATACAAAGTATCTGAACCAAACAACCTATAAGCGTAAACTCCTGAAAGTTTCATCCATTTCATAACACATCCACTCTAGGACGCAGCTGAATAACGTCTGAGCCCAACAAAAACACGTGGGAAACTCAACAACGATAGGCGGGGCTTGTAACACAACCAGCCAATCACCATCCTCGGTTGTTTGCCTCTCTCATTCCCACACGCTAGCTGCCTCACTCTAATTCGTAGATTACCGTAGTCGATTCCTCATATCTGGGTGCTTGATTTTTTTTTATTGCCGTTTTAAAGTTTGGAACGCGTTGGCAAATATGGTGGACTCCGCAATACGTTTTAAGTGTAGCCGTATTCAATTTAAATGGGTAATATTTTTTATACTTCATAGCATTTAAAAGATTATATAAATAACGTATCATAGAAATATTCTAATATCATCGAATATCAAATAGCAAATTCTTTTAGCAGAGAGACAAATAAATTATTGGAATTGAAAAACAAATAACAAATTAAAAAATATACGAGTTTTTTTTCCAAAATTCATAAATGGGAATGGCATAAATCGAGCTCTTCAAGGTCGGCAACACATTGGCAACCTCTCTGGCGGTGACCACACATATCAGATAATATCTGTGTTCAACCCAAACTACCCAATTCACTAATCCTGCCAATAAATACCCCCAATTATAAAATACAAAAACCCAACATAATCCTCATTACATGAACATAAAGCTCAATATCGCTTGGCAATGTTTAGTAAGCAACAGTCACGTCATAGGTGTTATAATAAGCGGATGATAAAATCGGGACAATGCAAAGGTGTTGGCCTAATTGACGTCGGGATGAATGGCCGACGCGCCGCCTGTGGGGACGCTGAGGTGAGTCGGGCCCGCACTGAGAGCGGGGCAACGAGCGGAGCGGGAGCGAATTATTTTGTGTAGAATAAAAAAAGAGCGATCCACTTGATACTATGTGACCACCGTCGCCTAACACTTACTATGGGGATAGTCATTGTTACTGGCCTTTTGCATTGCCTATTGTAATTATTAATTTAACAGTGATTAAAGCCATGGCTTTATCAGTATTATAATTATTTTTTTACATAATTTTTCTATTTGGAAGATGATCATTAGGTAGATAGGTGAAACATTTTTCAAATGTGCCGATTTACCTAATGTATTTTTATCATGAAAATCATATTCCGGGTTGTAATTATCAAAAGGCTTATCTTCCATAGTGATCATAAGAAAAAACAGAAATAAAAAAAAGTTTGGTGACTTTGTGTTTTTTTTTACTTGATTTAAATATTGTCTTTGTATAAAAGTAATGGTGCAATAGCCATCAGCGCAGATTGTTACGCAAGCATCACCGTAGTATATCGCTAGCTTGCATTACCCTCAATACGAACATCAACAACTGCAGTGGACACGAGGCGCTGACGCTGACGCTGCGCAACGTGAGAAGCCCGTGAACCGACGATATTTCGAAACCTTCAACGAGCGGCATTCTTGTCTCACACTTCGAGCATTTGTACTTTTAATATTCTAAGTAATAATTTCTATTGTAATACTTATATTGGAAACAAATTGTTTTTTTTTGCATCTTTCGCTGTGACCACGCTTAATTAGATAGTAAAAATTTACAAAACCTGAAAAAGTTTGTTAAGAACCGTTTGTCCTAATAGTTTTTTATACTATGATATGTGTTACCCAAAATTGGTAAGATTTGCCTAAAAAATATATGGGATCACAGCAGTAAAAATAGAATAATCATTATTTATGTTTTTTTTAAACTTGATTATTGGGTTTTATAAAAAAAATTACCTCATTATTTTTAAAACTGAATCTCCTCAGATATTCAAGCAACAATACGAAGTATACATTTTTTAAACCATGTTGTAAGTTAGGTAACATAAAACAATATGTCTGTACGTAAGCCAGCCCGCTTTTATTCCCCGCGTGCAGTGTGACCGCGTCCTCGCAGTTTGCTCATCGTGCGGGTATTATGTTACATCCGGTCGACGGTCGACGGTCGGTGGACAACAAAGCGTGAGTCTCTCCTCTGTGTTGTTACGAGGGAAACACACCATCATTATTTCTATAGCCATTCGTTTATTGATAAACAAGACGAGATTTAATTTTAGATAGCTAATTGTATCATTGCTTTATAGTGTTGAAATAAATTAGTGTTGGATATTTGATTCAAAATTAAGCAGAATTTGTGCTAGGGAAACTAGTTCTATTCTTCCTGTTATGGGGTTGAATTCAAAATGCTATCTTAGTTTAGCCCTATATTTACTCTATGGTAATAAAAAGAAGTAAGATGCTGAGTTTCTTGCCGGAGTCTTCTCAGTTTAAGTGTATTGAACCGGTGGTAGAGTCAATTCTACCGCGGCGTGGAAGATAGTAGGGATTTGTGTGCATGAACGCAAATATTTATTCTAGGTGGGGATCGAACCTGCGACTAATACTAAGTGTTTGATTGTTTGATTTGAAATAAGGCATTTTGATTGAAAGCAACATAGGTAGGTAATCTATACAGGGTTAAAATCTAACTTCTTATTCCACAGTTTCACTTTTGATCCCCTATTTCAAGGGTTGAATTTTGAAAAACAAGAAGAAAGACCGGACATTGCATTTTGCACACATTTTTTATGACGTATATATTAGACTTAAATGTTTTTTTATACTACAAGTGGAAACCAGGCAGGCGGGACAACCTGATGGTAAGTAAATACCATCGCAAAAAATGTCGAGCATTTTACAATACTTTGAAGTGAACAGCGAGAGGTGGCAACACATTTTCAACTTGAGGGTGGTAGCCAGCCAGTCGGGTACTACGAAGTACCCACCACCGTGCTAGGTAACTAGATATTCCTGTGCTATGCGTTTCCTGGCTCCCCTTCTTGATAGGTTTTAGTTACAATAGAAATTGAATGTGAAGATACAAAGTAATACAAACAGTATATCTAACGTATTTATTTAAAAAATGTAACCTTGCTGAGTTTCTTGCCGGTTCTTCTCAGTTGAAGGCTGACTTCCGAACCGGTGGTAACTTCTGTAATTCGGCCTTTATAAGTGCCCTTCTAGGGCCTAAACTGAATAAATGGTTTTGACTTTGACTTTGTCTACGTGTGTGTGAGTGTGTATGCGAATGTGTGTGTATGTGTGTGTGTGAGTGCGAATTAAATAACATGTAAGGTTCTACAAGGAACCCTAGAATAATAAACAGGGTTCTAAATATCTGCCGGGATGCGCCACAAATCATTTTATTTATAAATGAATGATCTAAAAGTGTTTGTTATTATATAACCTTATAATACCGGTAGGTGTATTAGGGGAAGTGGTTTTTTAAAATTTTACTTAATACCCTTACATTAGGAATTTAAAGGGTGAGGCGTTAAATTTAAGTTTTATATTGTGGTAGTTAACTTTAACTATTGTTATAATTACAAGGGATTTTGAGCTTTATATCGAACGTGATAGGAGAGTAATTAAATAATTTTGATGTTTGATAAAAGACACATTTAAGCCGGATGTGGTTGCAGCTTTATATTTAAAATACATTTTGAACCTAAAGTTATGTTTAAATTATGATGATACCTATTTTAAGACGGATTTCTGCTTTTAATGAGGTCTAATATTATTAAAAGTCCTATAAATCTATAAAGTAAAAAAAATCTAGGTACAGCCGTACCATTCTGCATCTTCTCTGTCTTATTTTCAATTAATACATTCCATATAAAATAACCCTACAGAGAAAGCTCAATATCTATTATTTCTTGGCGTTTTTTTTAAATTGCTGAAAAATATTTGTTACTCGGTTCATAGACCGTAGATAAAAAAAGAAGAGCAGATGTAACTCTATACACTTAATTGTCTGGGTGTTTTATTTCGTCGGCACATCGAGTACCATTCACACCACACTGTCAATTAATATTATATTTGTCACATAAATTATCCAATGACAAATGAGTCGAGATCCTTCCGGACCTATTATACTGTGCGCGTCATTAAATAAACTCCGCTAGCCCTTATTATTCGACACACAATAGTTTTTAGCGGCGGCTCGGACGGCGACAGAGGGGGAACCGCGCGGTGGAAGGCTGAGAGGGGGGAGCACCGCAAAAACTGCACCCGACTTAATTATAAAGAGACAAGAAGCGCCATTAAATAGCGATTCGTTAAATCTACGCTCTCGTGTTAACACCACACATCTCGCGTCCCTGTCCCGCGACCACCGAACAGAGCGAGACGTGTATATAGTCGAGCGCTCGCTTCAGTCATGGGCGGCGTCACGATATAAGGTTTAGATTGACTGGGCGGCGTTCTCTATTCATCGGTTTTTTTTGTTTGCGCCGACCAAAAGCTGCGATCCGTGAGCTTTTCATTTGGTGTCGGGTCGCGCGCGCGGGCACTCGTCCCGTCTCGATACATCGATATCGATAATCGAACGTTTGTACACTTACGATGTGTGAATAATCTGACTTGAGACGAAGTGTATCAATAGTGAACAATTAAATGATTAACATGTCTGAGTTGCGCGGCTCGCCTCCGCTGTCCAGGGGAGCGCTGGAGAACGGGTTCGGTGCTCCGCTGGCGGCGCTGAGCTCGCTGGCCGAGGCGCCTCCTCCGGCTCCGAACCCTCACGGCATCGACCATATACTGTCGCGGCCAGTGGTTGGAGCCAACGTTGGCGCTGGCCTGTTGGCTCCAAGGTTGTCGCTGGCGGCGGCGGCGGCTGGGATGGCGCACTACCTCCAACATAAGCCTCTCTATTGGCCAGGCTTCCAGGGTTTGGTGTCCAACCCGATGGCGTGGAGGGATCGATTGCAATCTAGTAAGTTATTTTGTTTTTTTTGGTACTTAAAGGTTTAAGTTGTGCCTTAATGTTTTCTTTACAATGTGCTCGATTTTTTATCAATGAAGGAAAAAGCTAGCCTATTCTATACTATTATACCTTGGTACACTTATGTACCTATTTGTGACATAAAATAAAATTAAATCTTTATCCAAATATGTAGTCACATATGATATGAATAGTCTAGACTCTAACGCACGGTTCAGTAGGTTGCTTTTGCTGAGAAGAGCCGGCAATAAACTCAGTAATTACTCTCTTCTGCCGTAAGAACAGCATTGTTGTTTCGAAATAGCTAATTATACTTATTGCAAACAAAACAATGTAGGTACTATATAACTATAATACCTATAGGTTGTATCTAACCCTAATATTGTTGTGGGCATTATAGAAATATATATTTTTATTTTTTTTAAGTGAAAAGTCAGCATTCATATAAAAGACATCAACGCGCGCAAATTATTTTGCAGTAAACTTGTTTTTGTTTTTGAGAAAATTGCAATTGATTGAAATAAAATGAATATTTTTTTATTGGAATTCATACAATATAATTTTTTATGGGTGGTAAAATAAATAATAAATGTACAATTTATCCTTTACTTAGCTAGTACATATTATATTGTAGAAGTCTGAGGGAAAAATATTTTTTTAACTTTGTCCATTACAAACAAAAAAAGGAGAAATCTAACATTTTATCTTTAAAATTTTAGCTTATGAATTTATACATGACATTTAAATAATAAAAACCTAAGCTGTAATAAAATCGTATATTTGAATAAATTATATTTGTAATAGGATATTATAAAAATAATGCCCATCTATATTATGCTATTAATTATTAAAGAGATATTTATTATTAATAAACAACAATTGTGATAATAAACTGATTCATTTATTTAATAATAATTTTAATTTAATCGTAACAATCATCGTAAATAATAATAACTATTAAAAAACAAAAGAAGATTAATGAAACAAAAATACTATTTTCAAAATCCTTGCCATTTGTATGAGTGTGAATTTTTATGTCAAAGCTAACATGTATGCTGGAATTACAACAGTTATAAGAAAATTAACATGAAATATTTTAAAGTAACCATAACATTGTGACTCTAGGTGAACATAGTTAATTAGATAAATTATTAATCTTACCATAGTATGTTCTGCTTAGTTTGGTACAGCTATGTTTTTTTTAATTCTGTATAAGCTATTTTTTTTGTTACTGGCAATCATCCTTTTAGGATATTTCTGCCAATGTAAATGTATTTGAAATGGTCTTTTGTCACTCCATTTTTATTTTTTTTTAATATTTTTTAGTCAATACAAAGTCTTTCAATCGCATAAATTTTCTTCAGTTTTAATTTCTTCTTTTATGTTATAGTCACATTCTCAAACTCACTGTAATGTCCAGTCCTCGTCCATACATGTCCAGTCAGGCTTTAGTGAAATTGGCGGTTGTTCCACTAAAATATTCACGGACTTTTTGGGACAACCTGGAAAGTCACGATACACGCTTTCATTTCATTTCACTTCACTTGTGCACTTAGATTGATCATTATTGGACAAAACACCGCCGATGTTATTCAATAAAACTCAAAATACACGAATTTAATGAAAATAAAATGATAACGCAACGTCACCCTGCAAGTTCCCGTCAAAAAGTCCTCTGTATAAGCTTGTGTTTGACCACAATCTCACGGTGGTACCTAAGTGATGATGTGGCTGAAGGTGGTAACCACTCAAAGCACGAGTGAATAGGTTGCTTTTAGGTAAGCGTGCACCATCGTAGACCACATCGTCACCACCATCAAGTGAGGTAGTGGTCAAAGGCGAACCTATACTCAATAAAAAAAACAAAACCTAGTTGGATAACATTAACAAGCCATTTGTTTTCTGAGCATTGTTGAAGATCAGCTACACATTGTCAATCCCCTAGGTATTTTTAATATCCATAGGTGACTGTAGTTACTTCACACAACAATCTATTTGCAAAACTTCACACATTTTTTATTTAAATACATTATAAACAAATTAGGTCAAATAAATATTATTGTATAGGTATGTATAGCTTAGTTTAGGATTATCTACTTCGACACTAATATTATAAAGAGGAAAGATTTGTATTTTTGTATGTAACGAATAAACTTAAAAACTAATGGACCGATTTCAAAAATTCTTTCACCATTAGAAAACTACATTATCCTCGAGTAACATAAGCTATATTTTTATCCCGTGAAAAGATAAGTGTTCAATTTAAAACATAAGAATTTTATCTGTGGTCGCTCTCTCTCTCTGGTCTGCGACGTTCTAACCTTGTACTGTGTAATTGAGTCAGCTAATAAAAAACAATTATTAAAATTATTTTATGTTTAATTACAACATAAAAAATGGTGCCGAAACCCTTTTTAAGGATCTAAAAGTATTCGTCTGGAGTTATTTCCCAAAAATCTGCGGCATAGCAGCATATTTCTACTTTGGAGCTACGCCGGCCGGCGAGGTTATTTCAAAGTCAAGTAATTGAGTAATGATTGTAATTGAGTCAGCTAATAAAAAACAATTATTTACATACACTCGGCAAAAGTATACTTGGGCGATACTGTCGTGAAAAAGTAGAGCTTTGCATATATTTTTTTATAATAAATGCACGTATACTTTTGGGGACGAATTAAGGATTAAGGAAGAATTATGCTAGGAATTGTCAATTACCTAATTTGGTAATTATTTTATGTTTAATTACAACAATAAGATAGCACGGGAACGCGGGTGAAACCGTGGTGGACGGCTAGTTATTACTTGTTGCTATTTTTTCATTATTATTTTATATTAAAAGTGTAGTATATTTAGCTTTTTATCTACATTGTTATCTTTAATAATTACCTAACTAAATATTAAGCTTTATTTTTGTTTGTACACCCCCCTGTCAAACTGTGATTAACGATGTTGGTTTCACAATTAGTTATATTTTTTAATTACTGTGTCTTACAAACTTTTTATTGTGATTCTGTTTGTTAAACCCTAATAAACTAAAAAAAAAAACTTAGAGCCGATGTGGACAAGTACGCTATTGTTATAAATATAGTAAATAAACAATTTAAACTACTACATTAACCAAAACATGATTAAACATAAACATAGATGAGGCGATATATTCAGTAAAACCTTTCTTCGGCCGTCGGTCGCATTCGGAGTAGCTTCGCGCGCCGTCGGAGGCAGTCGGAGCCTCCCTTCAAGTTATTGCCCTAGTGAAGTGGTGTGGTGGTAGCACTATAGGACCGCTTACAACGTTCTATAACTATTTGAAGGGTTCGTAACTGCCTATTTACTGTTAAGACTGAAGTTACAAGAAAGATATCACGTCCAATGAAAGTCTTATAGCTCATCTGTATTTGATTTGATTTTTAAGGCGATGATAGCTCAGTGGTAAGTGACGTCGGATTCCGCGGGGAAGGTCGTGGGTTCGAATCCTACAGTGAGCTTGAGCTTTCGGTGAAGGAAAACATCGTGAGGAAACCATAGCACAGTGGTAGGGTTCTTTGTAGTACCCGACTGGCTGGCTACCACCCTCAAGTTGAAAATCTGTCGCCAAGCACCTATCGGTTTGTTCCGACAGCTGCACTTGAGAGCCAGTTCCCATCTAGGCTTTGTGAGCTTACCACCTTCGGCTACATCATCACTTACCATAGTGAGATTGTAGTCAAACAGAAGCCTATCCAGAATAAAAAAAAAACTAGTTTTCTTTAAATAAAGTGATTTATTGCTTTATGGTATGCATGGTTCTATGCACTTCGTTGGTTTTAAATGTCAGTAGTAGAGATCACCTGATGGTAAGTGACTATCGTCGCCTATAGACGTTAGTAATACCAGGGGATCACAAATGAGTTGCCAATCTTTTATATTGCCGCTAGAAGAAAGCCTTTCTAGTACAATCGTAGGTGCTTAAAATACCGATTTTCCACTTTAGGGTGGCCTGCCACCGTTCTGTGGTTTCCCCACGATGATTTTCTTCTCTGAAAACTTAAGCTCATTGTAGGATTCAAAGCCACGATCTCCAACATGGCATTCGACGTCAGTGCAGACTGAGTAAATAGGAAAATGAATCTAAATTGCATATGTTTTCTTTTGATAAATTAATGTAGCAAATGTCCGCCAAATTCAAACTCAAAACTCATTTTTTTTTATTCTGGATAAGCTTGTGTTTAACCAAAATCTCACCACATACCAACCGCACACAAAGCCTAGATGGGAACTGGCTCTCAAGTGCAGCTGTCGGAACACACCGATAGGTGCTTGGCGATAGATTTTCAACTTGAGGGTAGTAGCCAGCCAGTAGGGTACTACAAAGTACCCTACCACCGTGCTATGGTTTCCTCACCATGTTTTCCTTCACCGAAAGCTCAAGCTCATTGTATGATTCGAACCCACGACCTTCGTCGCGGTATCCGACGTCACTTACCACTGAGCTATCATCGCCTTAAAATCTACTTATTCAGTAAAGCCCCTGTTAAAGCACTTATGAACGTTACAATTGACTCTACCACCGGTTCGATACACATAAACTATGAAGACTCCGACAAGAAACACGGCGAGGCATTTTTTTATCTGAAATGGATATTTATTTTAAATTTACCTATATATTTGTTTATAATATTAGAGTAGATACGTACATGCTGTCAATTATTGATATTATAATATAGGGTTACCAAAATATGACACTACATTAAAAATGTGAAAGTTTGTTGAGAAGATACAATGACAATACTTCACAAGTGTGATTTGGATATTTTTGGAGTTAATTTGGGTTCATTTAAAAAAAAATTATTTCATAAAATGTAACAATTTATTTCTTAATTTTCTTTCTTTCATTGAATATTTTGCTTGCAAATATATAACCAATACGTATACCTATAAATTATTTAATGTATAAATTCGTACTTTTAACAAACATTAAATGCAGTGCTTTCATTTAATTTCGATGCATACGAGAAAATAAACTGTTATAGTTTTATAAGAGAATGTTATGTGTGTATTTAGTTGATAAACCAATAAATAGACAAAAAAAGATGTTTTACTCTTTGATGAAACAACACACAGATAGATAATATCCTGGAATAGAACATACAATTATTTTTATCCCGGGAAATGATAATATCTCTCGGGATAGAGATGTTGACTGACTTATCAAAATCAGCTACTTTTAGGGTTCCGTACCCAAAGGGTAAAAACGGGACCCTATTATTAAGACTTCGCTGTCTGTCCGTCTCTCTGTCTGTCCGTCTCTCCGTCCGTCTGTCTGTTACCAGGCTGTATCTCAAGAACCGCGATAGCTAGACAGTTGAAATTTTCACAAATTATGTATTTCTGTTGCCGCTATAACAACAAATACTAAAAACAAAATAAAATAAATATTTAAGGGGGGCTCCCATACAACAAACGCTATTTTTTGCCCTTTTTTGCTCGATATCAATAATGGCAACAGGTATAGGCACTTGAAATATTCACAAAATACTCAGTTGTATTTTAACTTTAATAATAAAATTAAAATAAAATAAACATTTAAGGGGGGCTCCCATACAACAAACGTGATTATTTTGCCTTTTTTACGGAACCCTTCGTGCGCGAGTCCGACTCGCACTTGGCCGGTTTTTCATGAAATGTCAAAATGATAGTTTGTTTGCAGGTTTGAAATACTGCCACGTGACGTCATAAATAAACACCATCAAAAGATATGTTTTTGTTACTTTTATTTGTAAAATTGGTTATTAGAAATCATAAAATGGTTGAATGTTAACAAAGTGTTCCCTATTTAAGAGTATTTTAAGATGTTTTATACCTACTCTGGTTACACAACATCCCTATTGCGACTGATACCCCGGTTAACTCATAAAATACTGTTGCTAACAGCCAATCGAAGCGGATGAATATACACCATAGGTCGTGGGTTCGATTCCCATCCAGGACGGAGTATCGTCATAAACATGCTTGTTCTGAGTCAAAGTCAAAGTCAAAACCATTTATTCAGTTAAAGCCCAGATGGTCACTTATGAAGGTCGAATTACGGTTCGGAAGTCAGCCTTCAACTGCGAAGAACCGGCAAGAAACTCAGCAAGGTTACATTTTTAAATATTTTTGGACCATCTGACTATATTGGCTTTTTTTTTCAAATGTTTAACAATTTTATTCTTAAACTAATACAAAATTACATAAAAAATTATAACCCGCATTAGTTACCCGCATGAGTCTGAGTTTAATGTCAAGTTGACTGTGTGTAAACAGAGTTCCAGATTCCAGAATATTATCACTATTTTTATAACACCTACGTGACTATAGATATTATTAATGAATTGATACAGTACGTTATTAAAGTATGTAACAGTATGACAAGTAATCTCGCCACTTGATACCGCTGCGACGCAGTTATTACATTTTGTGCATTGCATTATGAACTCTACGACTTGGCTACTTTGTCGTAAACTTGTATTTACGAATTCTCATTCAATATTACATTATTATTTCGAATATGCTATAGGTATATTTATTTATAAAAAGACTAACTGATAATTATGTCTACCTCTACCTCTACCTCTACCTCTACCTCTACCTCTACCTCTACCTCTACCTCTACCTCTACCTCTACCTCTACCTCTACCTCTACCTCTACCTCTACCTCTACCTCTACCTCTACCTCTACCTCTACCTCTACCTCTACCTCTACCTCTACCTCTACCTCTACCTCTACCTCTACCTCTACCTCTACCTCTACCTCTACCTCTACCTCTACCTCTACCTCTACCTCTACCTCTACCTCTACCTCTACCTCTACCTCTACCTCTACCTCTACCTCTACCTCTACCTCTACCTCTACCTCTACCTCTACCTCTACCTCTACCTCTACCTCTACCTCTACCTCTACCTCTACCTCTACCTCTACCTCTACCTCTACCTCTACCTCTACCTCTACCTCTACCTCTACCTCTACCTCTACCTCTACCTCTACCTCTACCTCTACCTCTACCTCTACCTCTACCTCTACCTCTACCTCTACCTCTACCTCTACCTCTACCTCTACCTCTACCTCTACCTCTACCTCTACCTCTACCTCTACCTCTACCTCTACCTCTACCTCTACCTCTACCTCTACCTCTACCTCTACCTCTACCTCTACCTCTACCTCTACCTCTACCTCTACCTCTACCTCTACCTCTACCTCTATCTCTACCTCTACCTCTACCTCTACCTCTACCTCTACCTCTACCTCTACCTCTACCTCTACCTCTACCTCTACCTCTACCTCTACCGCTGAAGTAAGAAATTTGTACACATGTTCTTTTATAACGTAGCTATCTAGGATTTTGTTATAATTCAAAGAGATTTAAAGATAGATACAATAGAGCGGCTATCAGAAGAAAAGTCATAGAAAAACTGTGATCCCATTCCATGCCTCAGTAATGCCATCTATCTTTGAATTAACTATACTAGACTGAGTGACTTTTGTCCATTAGGACATAAATATCGGATTACGATTTTGTTCGCAATTTCCTGTCTATTAGTATAAGTTAAAAGTCTTTGTTATAACTCTAACTATAAGGAGTTGAAATAACCTATATATATAATATATATATAGGTTAGCCAATAATTGTGTTTGCATTTTAAAATTGTGTATTATTTTTATGAACGGTGAATTATAAAAAATGTTTATAGAAATAGGTAAGGTACCTTTAAAACTGAAATGATCAAGAGAGAGTTAGCATGCAGAAAATAAGAGCTAATTAAAATTATTATGTAAAGAAAACCAAACATAGTAACTGAATCAATAGAGTCTATAATAGGATTAACAAATATGTCTTAACTAACGTAAAACCTGTAGCATTAGCGGTGCGTCTCAAATGCATTTACTGTATCAAATTATATTTCTATTTTTCTAAAAACACAAATATCTATTCGCAATCGTATAACAAACAAAACATATCAATTTTCATTAATTCCAGTACAAGTGACATAATTTAATATTGTTCATTCCTGGTCACGGCTCACCGCTGATTTTAATAAAAGCGTGTGATCCGATAACTAGAGGCAAAGCTTATTAACTGATAAACTAATACTAGTTAAACTTATCTAACAGATAACTCATCAAGTAATAATATGTAATGAACAATAATAACTTGTCAGGGCAAACTTGTATTAAACCTCACGTGTCTATCTAAATATTTAAGTTATATTAGTTTTTTATCATACGATAATGTTATTAATGGGAAATTGTAATATATGTGTAATAAAATATGTTTGTTTGTATGTGGTTGTGATGTCCCCGGACACGCGGACACGCGGACATGCGGCGGGAGAAGCGGGAGGACGTGTGCGGGTCAAAATGTAGGGCAAAGTGATAGCGTTTACTCTATACGTTTTGATAATAAAAGCCTGTGTTTGTTACAAAATTTTAGGCTTAGTGCGCAGTAGGGCATCACAACTTTAAACTACATAGGTACGTAGGTATATACCTACTTAAGTTAATCCCAATTAAAATAGTTGATTTATTAAAATTATAGCTTTATTTCAGATTTACATTAGATATTGCTTATTATCATAATGTATACAATTACAGAAATCATTAGTTTAATCTTTTTAGAGTTTATTAAAAGTTACAAATACCATAACAATTACATATTTTTATTTAAATTTCTAAAAATATTTGGGTTCAATATAAACGAAATTAAAAAAAAACGTCTCCGTGAACCACAACAAAAATTGCAAGAAATGCACTTGAAATTACACACAAACTTACACGGTGTTTTCCGATTGCTGCGCTTGAGAGGCCGTTTCCTTCTAGGCTTTGAGTGCCACCTATGGCCACATCATCACTTACTATGGTGAGGTTGTGGTCAAACACAAGCTTATTCAAAGTGAAAAAAAAATAGATAACAAAAACAAAATAGAACAAATTTAAATGCAAAATAAACATAATTATAGTAAATAACCCAGAGTCAATTAATAAAACAGTATCCAAACAATAATCTATAAAAACATTGGAATCGCTCCGCTCTGAAACATTAGAACATTATTATTAAAATCCCAAAACAATTTCGTCCCATTTGAGCACATAACGCGCTTCGTTTGAAATTATTAATTAGTTAGGGAGGGGTAAGGCTGCGGTCGCACTGGCCGCGCACGAATGAAGTGGGACACATTTTTTTAATTACGCCCCCCTTTACCCCCACCCACCCGTGTTATTGCCCCCCTGTGGGTAACAGTTCCCAAACTGCGCGGCATATGTTACTGGGAATTAAAATTTCAGTTTTCAGATGCAGTTTTCAATTGTGCTGCGGTCGTGCGAATGTGGTTATGCGATATGGAGCCAATTTTTCAGTATTAATACTTTTTAATGACATTTTGTTATCGTGAAATAATTAGCTCAATTATCAAGGAATTATATACGTCTCCTTGTACCTACAGACTTGATTGAAAAAAAAAATTTATGGCACTTTTGTTATGTAAATGATACTTAACATAAAATTTAAATAAATAAGTGAGAAAGCTTTTATGTAAAAAGCCAGTCTTTACCATAAAAAATGTTACAAAGATTTTATTAAAAAGTTTGAATTTATACATTTTTAAAACACAGTTTTTATTATGACGACGCACTCTGTAACTTAATTAACAAAGTAGAGATAGTTTCATTTATATAATGCAACAGTTCCAAATGGGCCCGTTGGTCTGGAAGTTACCTTAACAGCCACGCTACAAGGTTTTAGGTTCGATTACCATCCGGGACAAGCATTTTTATGTAAGAACATGTAATTTTTATATTTAAAAGGTAATTAATCTAATAATATAAAATCTAAATAAAAAAGTCGTTGTCAGTAGGCAACGTACCCAGAATGCTGGCAGCATTGCCACGTTGGATGGCAATGCTGATTCGTTGAGCGAGGTATATGCCAGCATTCTGGTCACGAGATGCGTCGACCAGTCGTTTTGACATTTCTCGGAAAAGGTGGTGTGCACTCGGCCCCCACGGACCCAGAGTTTCAACCCCAAACGGCTCAAACATGTAACTTGTATCTAAGTTACTGTATTTTCGCCGCTTGAGGATCTCTGCATTGTTAAGTGAATTTTTATATTTATAGGTATACGTAGTATATCTGGTCACGATCAATATCACAAAACTCTGCATTTAGTTAAGATGACCGTGCAAGAAAAAAATCCCAGGTTACTATTTTATTTATAATGAATCGCGTGAGTTTAAAAAAATATCTGATCAAATCCAATTGATTTTACATAAAAATAAACCTAGGCAATACAAAGTCTCTATAAAATCACAAATAATTAAACACATGCAAACTACATGCAGTAGCACAATAAACGTTTTTATTAGCAATAAAAAATCACAGAAACGATTCACCGACAATTATCCGGCACCCGAGCCGACTGTACCCGAGTAATTATAGCTCGGTCGACATAAAACCTAAAGTACAATCTCGCCGAGCCTAATGAAATTAAATTAAGAAAAACATAATTCCGCCCGCGTGGTACTCGCACCGCACATTTTCGCGTGGCCCCCCGTACTCCCGTGTTGCGCGCTCGCCCCCCGTGCCCCCGTCCCCAGCGCCCCCTTGACTCCATCTTTGTTTTTCGAAATGAGGTGACGGTTATTATTTGCCTGCGTCAATGTGGTATGATGTTGTTTTGGTTGTATTATAGCAGTAGTTTGTCTTGAGTTTTGTATGACAGTTGGATTTGGTGAATTTATTCTTCTTTGTTACTTCGTTACCTAATTCACCAAAATTTTATATGCGAAAAGAATAGGTATATGAAAAATGACTGTTTTTTGTTACTTCGTCACTCTTATGCCAAATGCCTACAAGAGTATAATGTTTAAGATTCGCACATTTTATGAGGGGTTCTTGAATGTAAAATCGGTCAAGTGTGAGCTGTTTTCAACAAATAATGAAACTCAATCTTATTTGTAGTTCTGTTATTACTTTGCAACGAATGGTATGTAAAATAATGCAAAATATATACGTATATGTTAGTTTTTATTTGCTAAATATTTAACATTCAACATACTCAATAATACAAACAACTAGGTAGGTATATGTGAAAAAAATCTGCTGTTCCATATAAAAGTTTAAAGATCTATGGACTAACTGTTTAACTTGTGTTTGACCGCAATCTCACCATGGTAAGTGATGATGTGGTCGATGGTGGTAAGCACACAAAGCCTAGATGGGAACTGGCTCTCAAATGATAGGGTGGTCAGCCAGTCGGGTACTACAAAGTACCCTAACACCGTGCAATATTTAAATTTCAAAATTCTCAAAGTAGATTGATAAGAAAGCGTCATGTATTCCGCTCAGCGAACAATAGCTGTAGGCAATAGGGTGTCAGATTGGTGCAACGATAAAATATTTTAATAAAATCACTCGGCGATCCCCACTCGATGCTTATCTCCGCTTTACCCATCGACGGAGGGAGAGGTTCGGTTTTACGGATTACTAAATCCGCATGAAGGAATTTAGTATTATAGATTAGTGCTGATTTGGGGATTTATTGTGTGTTACTTTGGATAGAAAGTATTGATGAATAATAAGAATAAAACATGTTTGAGCTATTTTCGATTCAGATACTGTTGAACTAGTTAAAATTGTATTTCAGAAACTACAGTTTCTTACAGTACTAAACGTATCATGTTTTACTGTATAAATACTTCGCGTACCCCTTTTCCACGCTTTTAGGGGATGATTTTTCAAAAATCCTTTCATAGCAGATAGGTTGGCTGGTTGGTTTCCTCACGATGTTTTCCTTCACCGATAGCTCAAGCTCATTGTAGGTTTCGAACCCACTACCTTCGCCGTTGTATTTAACGTCACTACCACTGAGCCATCATCGCTATATAACTGAACTGCAAGTATAATAATCATAACAAATAAATGACAAAAAGCATGTAGTTATCGAAGTCATATAACGAGGGAGTTCTGCCAAGCTTGCCGGATGGGGCAAAAACTATTACCCGGGCATCTCTGTCGAGTTACCCGGGTAACGGGCATCTCTGTCGAGTTACCCGGGTAACGGGCATCTCTGTCGAGTTACCCGGGTAACGGGCATCTCTGTCGAGTTACCCGGGTAACGGGCATCTCTGTCGAGTTACCCGGGTAACGGGCATCTCTGTCGAGTTACCCGGGTAACGGGCATCTCTGTCGAGTTACCCGGGTAACGGGCATCTCTGTCGAGTTACCCGGGTAACGGGCATCTCTGTCGAGTTACCCGGGTAACGGGCATCTCTGTCGAGTTACCCGGGTAACGGGCACTATTCACTTAGCTATACTTACTAATGTAGTTATGTAAGTATATTAATATATATGTAAGTGTGAGTTAGTTTAGTAATTAAATTTAGTAATTTTTTACCGATATTATTGATCTTGTTTCTGTATGGATTTACTCGTGTTACTAAGCGATTTAGTATCTTAACGATATAATTACTATCTATATAATAGTTCCGAGGTACAATCTATCTATATTTAAAATTTTATAGAATTCTGTGATTGAGTAACAAACATCTAGGACTTCGGGTTTTAATTTTAATTTTTCAAATATGGCTCTTAAAAGATGAGTGATTTAAGTAGAAATTACCATAAACCTCAAAATGATGGAAAATTAAACATACATTTTACGCAAAAATATGCCTTGTGTGTTCATAATAAATCGTCGTAGGCCGCTACGAGATGTGCTACGAATATTGTAGCTGTTGCTACGAACATTAAATCGCGTAAATATGATCCTAGGGAATTCGTAGATTGGGAACTAAAATATTGATAATGTTTTTTCTACATAATAGAAGAATATAACTTATACTAATAAAATATTGTTTGTTAGTCTTTTACAGCTTAAACCGATGAAGAAACTAAAAAAAGGGTAGGTATTTTCTATTTTATATGAGGAAGTAAAATAGGGAAACGCTATTGAAACCACAAATCAAAAAGCTGCAAACAAAGCATAATAAAGTATGAATAAAATAAGAAAAAAAGTACATAATTATATAGATAGAATCTTACTGCTACAAAAAAAATGTGTCTGTTTGGATGTACTACAAAAACGACTGACTGAATTTGAATGAAACTTACCACACAGGTAGAACATACCCTGGAACAAAACAAAAGATACTTTTAATCCCGTAAAATATAGGATCCCAACTAGCACTCGATATAAACATGACGAAGAGAACATCAGTTATTCTAATAATAATTCTAATCAAACAACATCTGTCAATATAAAAGATTATTTCAAATGTATCAATATAGTCGCAAAGTGTTGCTTGTTCGAGCAGCCTACTTGTGTTATCGCAGACAGGTGTGTGGCGTGTGGCGTGTGGCAGCCACACGGCGCGCCTCGTCGACTCCATCGCTTTATTACGCGCCATCGTTGTACTACATTGTTATGTTATGTCGCGCTTACGATTATTGCGATTGTTGACGCGCGTGATCAGAATGCCTTAGTTAGGATGGATATTTCGATCTAGTGATATCTTATACTAGCTGACCCGCGTGGTTTCACCCGCGTTCTCTAGGGAACCCTTTAGGGGTTGAATATTCAAAAATCCTTTCTTAGTGGATTAGCTGATGAAATATTCTTTGAAAAATTCCATAGAAAAATGATGATCATTACGATAATTTTTAAAATAAAGTTTTGCCAAATCAGTCCAACCGCATTTAATTGTTACTTAGATAATTTATGCGAAAGTAACTTTGTTTATTTTTAGCCTTACTACGGTGGTGAACATTATTTATTCTTATTTTTACTAAAACTCTTTTACTGTTTATTTCTGCTTACTGTTGGAAGATTAGACAAAACGCTTAAGTCATAGCTACATGACTAAATTTTAAAAGAAAAAAGTTTTTTTTTACTTAAGACTTTCTTTCGGCTCTCTCTGTTCCGCTATCGTGTCGATCAATGCGCATATAAATTGTTAATTTTTCAATAAATAAAACCGTGTTATTGCTAAATAGAATTGATTTCATCACTTACCTCTAGGAATGGATGATATGATCCATCCTCCAGTAACAAACTAGAAATAGGTTTGTTTTTAGGGTTCTATACCCAAATTGCACAAAACTAACCTTTATAATTCCGTCTTGTCCGTATGTCACAACAGTTTTATTTGCTTTTATTTATTTATTTTTTTATTTATTTTCTGATCAAAACAATTTTCACATGAATAGTTTATTATAGATTCATCACCAAACGAAAGCCTGAGAGGCTTATGTGCTCGGTGAGAGTTCACTTATAACAAAAAATTTAAACAAACTTATAATAAACTAATGTAAATACTAATACAAAAAAAATAAATTGTCCCCCTTCCATTCCCAGCATATACCTTTTTATTGACTTTACAGTTTTAACATTTTGCGTATATTTTATTTGCAGTTCGTTAGGTAAGCTTTTGATTTTATGGCCGGTTTTTTTAATTACAACTTTAATGTTCGCTTCTCAAGTACGCACATTCATCAGCATCTCTGCCCACCACTGTAACATTGTCACCATATAAATAACCCTCGTGGAGCGGAGAGCAAGGGAACAATTAAAACTCATGTTCAAAAGGAAACTTGCTTCATTTTGCCACCCTCCTCAAGTTTGAGTGCGGTAGGTAAATCGCGAAACATCCTTGTGTTTCCCACGTGTAAAGGTACGACTAAGGGGGAAAACTCAGCTCATAAAAACAAGGACATTTGTATGGATAACTTTTTATTTCTGTGGATAAGCTTGTGAATACAATATTACCATGGTAAGTGATGATGTGACTGGAGGTGGTAAGCACACAAAGCCTTAATGGGAACTGGCTTTTAAGTGCAGTTGTCGGAACACACCGATAGGTGCTTTGCGACAGACTTTCAACTAATGGTGGTAGCCAACCAGTCAAATACCTACTAAAAAGTACGCTACCACCGCACCTCAATCACGCAAAAATAGCTTAATGGATTTTGATGAAACTTGGCACACAGGTAGATCATATCTTTGAATAAAACATAGGATACTTTTTATCCCCGGAAAAATAAGATCCCTCGTGAACGCGGGTAACCGCGGGGCGAAAAACTAGTCTGACATAAAAATGAAAGTATAATAATCTGTCATCGTAATCAATGACAATTTTCATAAAAATCGGTTCGGTTATTGTGACAACAAAAAAAGAACTGTTGAATAGTTTTTTTAATTGATTTGAAATACTAAAACCGTTTAATACTCGTAGACGGAGACAATAATTAGCAAATTGCTGTCAGATTAAGATAAAATTTGTAGGAATCGTAAGTAACAAGTAGATAGTCATCTCTCTGTTTTTCATGATCTGAGAGGGGGGTAAATGAAAGGATTTATATGTAGCAGATTCCGAGCTGTGTTTTCTTCGATGTAGACAATGGTATGAATTAGTTTTGTTCATGTACTTAGTTACCAGTTACCTATTGTTAGGTAGGTATATTATGTGATTTTAACCGAGTTATATCCGCGTTACCGAGGATCTGATATTTGATTAGAAAAAAGTATTGGTACATTGTTTACTTCCAGGATATGATCTGTCCCTGTGCCAAGTTTCATCTTAAACAGTTCAGCCGTTACGGAACATTTATAGTACTTATTATAAATTAGGTTTAATATGTAAATAAATTCATACGATAGATGTGATTTTGCAATTATGTACACTTCAACGACTCAATAGATTTTAAAATCCTAGAGCAAAATATCGGAAATATATTTTTATGTTGTTTACAAAAAAATATCTGTTCCGCGCGGTTTCACCCGCGTTCCCGAGGGATCTTATCTTTTCCCGGGATAAAAAGTAGCCAATGTGCTATTCCAGACTATAATCTATCTCCATGCCAAATTTCATTCACATCCATTCAGCCGTTCTGGTGTAAATGAGTAACAAATATACATCTATCAAAACTTTCACATTTATAATATTAGTAGGATTGTCAAATGACTGAAAAGCAGGCTGCATCTTCCTGACGTTAAGTAGCCACCGCCACCTATAGACATTAGCTAAAGGATTGCCAATGCATTGCTGACCTTTCCCTCGATGTCTTTTATTTGAGACTAGCTGTTCCGCGCGGTTTCACCCGCATTCCCGTGAGATCTTATCTTATCCCGAGATAAAATATAGACTATGTTCATCAGGGATAGTGTAGCTTTCCAGCGGTGAAAGAATTTTTGAAATAAGTTTAGTAGTTTCGGAGCCTATTCAATGCAAACAAACAAACAAATCTTTCCTCTTTATAATATTAGTATAGAAGTACTTTAAACATATCTTCGTTCACACAACAAAGGTTGATTCAGTAAAGTAGCGAGCCTCATAAATCCGTCAAGTTTGTACGTATTTAGTAAAGGAGTAGTTCCATCTCGTAGCAACAGCCGAGCGGTGAGCGGCGAGCGACGAGCGACGAGCGACGAGCGACGAGCGACGAGCGACGAGCGACGAGCGACGAGCGACGAGCGACGTGACGTCTATGTGTCCCAGGGAGACCATCGGGATGTGCACGCGTTAACGTACGGGACGAGCCCCCCGTTTGCGCCTCGTTAGTAGGGGACAAATTGAGACACGGACGTTAGCGGGGGCGGGTAGGGTGCCCATACTTTTAGAATAATATAGGACATTTTTTTTAAATAAAAATATTTGACTGTATTTTTAATGGGCGTTTGCTCATAGTGGACAATAACGAAGCCTACTCTAGCCATGAGAGTCCCTAGATTTTAGAAGCCAGAAAACATGTTTGATCCTAGTTTTATTCTTTCGCTGTCCGTATTATAAATGTCTGCCCATGTTCGACGTAATTTTCAAGATATATTGCATTTTCATCGCGTTTTTATTTCAACATCTTGCTGTTCATACACTAATCAAACTGTCATATTTTATTATTCACATTTTTTTATACCACACGTGATAATCAAGCAGGCGGGTCACCTGATGGTAAGTGACTACCGTCGCCTATAGACATTAGCAACAACAAGGAGCTTGCCAATGTCTTGCTCTCAAGTTCAATTGCCGGAACACACCAACAGGTGCTTGGCGATAGATTTTCAACTTGAGGGTGGTAGCAAGCCAGTCGAGTACTACAAAGTACCCTGCTATGGTTTTCTCACGATGCTTTCCTTCACCGAAAGCTCAAGCTTTAGAATTCAAACCCACGACCTTCGCTGCGGTATCCGACGTCACTGAACTATCATCACCTAAGAAGTTCCTATAAACAGCAAAACACGTGGTCACCTTACAATCAAGGGTGAGTAGGGGGCCTACGACACGGGAGGAAGGGGTTCGCGGTTTAGAATCGTGGTCGGGCGTTCGTGCCGCCCGCATACGGAATGGGTCGAGTGCACAGATTTACTCGCTCCTCGATGTGCCTCACCTTGCCTTACCTCGCCTCGCCTTACCTCGCCTTGCCTCGCCTTGCGACACCTAGTTATCGTGTGTTTAGTTTTAATTGTTTTAAGTTCTTCATCTTTAGGATGGTGATTTGTTTTGATGGTGTTGACAAATATGTTTCTGTGGTTTAGCTTTGATCGAAGTTTCTAGAAATTTGTGAAGTTTCCTTTATTATCTATATGTATATACATAGAAAGACGTGTCCTGACTGATTGTCTATCTATCAACTAAGCTTAAACCGGGATGAAAAAATGAACACAAGTTACTTTTATAAATTGGATACTAAGAAAAAGTTTATTGAAAATCAAGCCTTGATTGGGTAAAATACGGTAGAAAAACAGCAGAGCAAAATGGTTGAAAAAAAAATACGATTACTAATTATCTTATTATAGTTGTTTATATATTAATTTCAAGATACATACTCGTATTTGAGCGGGTTACGTTATCAAAAACTTTTAAAAAGTCTTTCAAGCACTTGAAATACTTTTTAAAAGGATTCGTTTTAGTTAGGACTACAAAGACTAAAATCAACTGACCTATAAAAATATTCTTCTATTTATTAATGCTTTATAAAATATCAGTTTAACTCTATGTAGATCGGACCCAGCTAGATTTCATCTTCTAGATAAAAAATATATAAAAATGCACATTGTAACATCCCGATCGAAGCGACAAATTCCACAATATCGTAAGTTGCATGCTTCTGCATAGTGCCGTTCTGTTCCAAGACTCAATATTAACAAACAGTTGGCTGCATAATGCATGACGCGGACGTCGCGGGCGCGGCATACAAGCGGCCACCGGCTGACGGTGTGGGGGGGGGGGGCTTTATGTACAGTTTAGTTTACTTTAAATGCTTGGCTAAACTTTAAGTTAGCTCGAGGGGATTTATTTGTAGCTTCTTATTCCTTTAACTAGTTCATTTTTTAATTCACCAATGTGGTCAAAAGCCTTAAGCACATACAGCTTAAGGGAACTGACAAGTTATTTTTGTGAAATAGTTTCCATACATAATAACGCCTCTTTTGATTACAGACTAAAATATACTCGATATATGACCAACCTAACCACACGATGAACGGTGGTAGGGTACTATGTAGTACCCGACTGGCTGGCTACCACCATCAAGTAAAAATCTGTCACCAAACACCTATCGGTGTGTTCCGACAGCTGCACTTGAGAGCCAGTTCCCATCTAGGCTTTGTGTGCTTACCATCTTCGGTTCAATCAAAATCATCACTTAACATGGTGAGATTGTGGTCAAACACAAGCCTATCGAGAATAAAAAAAAACCATGTTCATCCAATATTCAGCCATGTTTATGAATGACTGCCGTTCCACTAACCAAATTAATTAATACGCCGCCATTATAACGAGTACAACAAAACAAACACATTTATTACTATAATATATTGCACAAAACGTTAGCAGTTGGTCGCTGTACGATAACTCCTATACACCGCTTTGGAACAAACAGACATGTACTGAACTTTAAATGAATGCAGCGCACTCCCAAAAGTTACCCTGTCCACTGACACCGACAACACAATTTAATCCTTAACTTGTTATTAATAAAGTTGAAAATCAACTGTCGCTGTAAATACATTTCCTTTCAAACAAATACCGACAGTGATTCTAGGGTTATAGAGTTTATTTTCAAGTGTGGTGTGGGGATGTTTTCATGATGTTTCAGCGGAGCGGGCGGTCAGTGAACGAATCGGTGTTGTTTCAGTTACATTAGCTGTACTGTAATGGGGCCCGCGTTGTTTAATGGTCATTGCGCGCAGTGAATGTGGAACTTACATAATTGTTACGTTTAGGCAATTTACTGGACGGATACTGTCGCGTAGTTGGAAAATTATTATTTTAAGTTTAGTATGTACTAGTAATGGATTAACTTTTATGTTATTATTGAGATGTGAGGAAGGTAGAAGACATTTAAGTTACCACCGGTTTAGCAGCTTTTAATTGAGAAGAAGTAGCAAGAAACGGTATCTTTAGAAGGGTGTGAGAAGAGATTTTTGCTGTTGACGACGCGCGAATTATACCTTTGGTGTTGCAGGCGAGCCGTATGCTTGTTTGCTACCTTAGTAGTAACTTAGAACCATATCAACCGTTATTGATGTGTAAAATCTTTCTTTCGTTTTCCTGCAATCTGTTGCAGTGATTTCGTGAAAAGGGACGGAATTGCGTAACAGTATGTCGGGTTGTTAGATAGGAACGGATGTATGTAATTTTATTTTCTCTATTTTATTGCAGGCAAAGGGTTTTAGCTCATACAGCCTAAAACTCAAAACTCATTTATTGATCAATGAGCGCGCGCGGTAGTAGAGTCTTATATGTATGCTTGCGTTTAAGATGGGTCCTACAGATCCGTTCTTATTTGTTTATACCGTAAGCCAAATTGCTAAATTATTTATCAGCTATTCCTTGAATTAAACACGCTTAATAAATTAAAATCTCAAATTTGTACATCACCTAATTAATTATCTCAAAGTACCGCATATATTTTAAGCAAATATATGTATTTTATTATTTCTTTTGTAATTTTTGCTAAACATTCTGTACAGGACAATTTATCACGAGGCAGTAACTGTTGGTAAATAATTCAAATATGCACATAATAAATAGCAATAATTCTTGCGAGAGCAATATGTTTACAAGCGGCTCGTAAACAAGCCACCTTCTAACGTATATTAATATGAATGTTAACCCTGTGTGTGTGTCTGTATGTCTAACATATTTTTATTAACTACCATGTTTACTAAACTGGTAACTCTGAGCTGTAGAACTCGCGAAAGATTTTTGTAAAACTGAATTGACTAAAATCCGATATAAGGCGATGATAGCTCAGTGGTAAGTGACGTCGGATACCGCGACGAAGGTCGTGGGTTCGAATCCTACAATAAGCTTGAGTTTCGGTGAAGGAAAACATCGTGAGGAAACCATAGCACGGTGGTAGGGTACTTTGTAGTACCCGATTGGCTGGCTACACCCTCAAGTTGAAAAATCGCCAAGCACCTATCGGTGTGTTCCGACAGCTGCACTTGAGAGCCAGCTCCCATCTAGGCTTTGTGTGCTTACCACCTTCGGCCACATCATCACTTACCATGGTGAGATTGTGGTCAAACACAAGCTTATCCAGAATAAAAAAAAATCCTTATTCTTAATTATCGAACCTGCTCACGAAATTTCAAGAGAATCAGTTGAGAAATGTGACCTGTTCTCCACTTTCCTCTGTCTTGGGCAATTAGGGTCCAGTTGCTGCCCGATACTTTTTTGATGTCATCCTTCCATCTCATCTGTGGTCGCCCTCGAGGTCTTTTCTGGTCTATTCTAACACTCTTTTAGACCAAGAGTTTTGATTTCTGGCTACATGACCAGCCCACTTCAACTTCATCTTTGCTACCCTTTTAACAACGTCTGATACTTTGCTCTGTTTACGAAGCCATGTATTAATTTTTCTGTCCCTCAATGTCACACCTACCATTTTCCTTTCAATGGATGGACATACGAAAGAATTTCCCAAGTTGAAACGGAGACGCGTTGCTCGGTCTATTAGTACTTAGTTAAAATAAATAAAATATACCCTGCGATATTCTGATCCTAAACTAAGCAGAGCTTGAACTACGGAAACCAATAATACATATTCAAAATGTTATTTATATGTTGTTCATGCACATAAATATCTGTCCTGATTGGGAATCGAACCAAGGACCTGTGGCCTGATATGTAGTAGGTATTCGTAAATTCGTCTATTACATACTACAATGTTTTTTACATTTGGTCAACACTATTGTTTTTGATTTTCAAACGAAGAAAAGAACCAAATAATCCTGGATATATTTATTCCAGAGCGCACAGCTCGTCAAAAACGACATAAACCAAAACAAAAAGTCATCATACACCGACCGCGTTATATTTCATCGCATATAAAAATGTTTTGATGAACAGACGTCGCGTCGGTACAGTCGGCGACGTAAAGCTCCCGCGGGAGGGGGCCAGGGGGCCAGGGGGACAGAGGGGCCGAGCGCTCCGGGGAGGGGACGAAAAAATGAAATAATGATAAAAACGTCGACACGATGACAGAGGGAGCGTCAGCCGTTTAATTCGCAATATTTCGCGTTTTATTGAATAGTTTCAATGTATTTATAGAGAAAGAAAAGAAACAATCTTTATGTAAAAAGGTAAATTAAATACCACTGACTGATTAATCACGAAATAACAGAAAGTATAACTGTTTGATTTTGAATTTGGTAGGTAGATGCCTAATATAAAGTAGGGGAGAAGAACTAGAGGTTCAAAGAACGCGAGTCAAACTGCGGAGGACAGCAAATAGGTAAATTATATTTAAATACAAAGTTTAAAACAAAGTAATTTACTCAGTCTAGGTCTTAGTAGGGCACTTATGAAGATGAAAGCTATATCGAATCTTCCCCGGATCGGAACTAGCCTTCAACTAAAAAGAACCGTGAAAATCAGCACTTACGAGTATACATGCTTTTTAATACATTTGTTTTTTATTGACCATATAGGAGTATGGGCAATTTAAACTAATTGGATACAACGTAACCATATTTTTTATCTTTTTTTTTTATTCTGGATAGGCTTGTGTTTGACTACAATCTCACTATGGTAAGTGATGATGTGGCCGAAGGTGGTAAGCACACAAAGCCTTGATGGATACTGGCTCTCAAGTGCAGCTGTCGGAACACACCGATAGGTGCTTGGCGACAGATTTTCAACTTGAGGGTGGTAGCCAGCCAGTCGGGTACTACAAAGTACCCTACCACCGTGCAATCTTAAACCATTTGAGTATCTTATACTAATATTTTAAAGAGATTAAGTTTGTAAGTTTGTGAGGTTGTAGGGGGTAATCTCTAGATCTACTGAACCGATTTTGAAAATTCTTTTACCAATAGAAAGCCACGTTATTCGAGAGTATAGTAGGCTATATTTTTACCCCGGGTAATAATAAGATCCCACGGGAACGCGGGTGAAACCGCGGGGGACAGCTAGTTACTTATAGAGTAGGTACCAGATTACTAACGTAATTAGCATTAAACTGTAATCAATCGTGCGTTAATTACCCAATGACGATATAATGTCCTACTCATTTAACTTATCTGATGTAATTATACATGTATTTAATATAGCTGTAAATAATAGCACCTATGAATTTGCCATTTAGCACAAAAAACAGAATCAGTATTTTTTTATTTCTATTAATCGTAGTACCTATTCACTCATGCTAACCCCTTCCTGAACGGGAGACAACAAACTCTTCAAAGGCGTTGCACTGCCACTCGGTCATAGATTTTTTTTCTTGCTAAGAAGTTGCCCAAATCTGGGCAACAACTAACATTTTGGCAAAAAGTACAAGTGATCGCAACCCTAGCTTATAATAATAATTTTTATTTTCATTTACATAATACATACATGTTTATACTTAGTGTTGGAGCCTCCTTTTAAGCATGCAATGCCTGTATTAGGAGACTCCGCTCTTCTATAACAGTTTTTTTAATTACATTTTAATTGTTAACTACTAATATGTGTGTGTTTGTGTGTTTGTGTGTGTGCGTGCGAGCTTGCTGCTCTTGTTCAAAAACGCATGACCCCACACTGCACAACAGACGGTCTCCAAACTAAAAGTGATCTAATGAACTCTACTTTAACAAACAATTGAAAATCAATCACAAGTAGGTACTGCAATGATCAATTTTCCTCGATTGAATTGGATGATATTTTGTAAGAAAACGCAACGTAGATATTATGATGGTAACTTGCTGACGTTACTCCCAGCAAGATTATGTACAGTGGAATTGAATTCTCGTTTTATGTCGCGAGCGTACCTCGGGAGAGGGGGGGGGGGGTGACGTCACAGAGGGACGGGGCTGGCGCCACTGTATACCATTTCCAACTGCAGTTTTGTATTATGTACTTCATGGCCGCAGGTCGTGAGTTTGATTCCCATTCAGGACAAACATTTGAGTCCATGAATGTTTCTGTTTGTCCTAAGTCTATGAGTAAACAAATTGTTTAAGGCGATGATAGCTCAGTGGTACTGACGTCGGATACCGCGGCGAAGGTCATGGCTTCGAATCCTACAATGAGCTTGAGCTTTCGGTGAAGGAAAATAACGTGAGGAAACCATAGCACGGTGGTAGGGTATATACTTTGTAGTACCCGACTGGCTGGCTACCACCCTAAAGTTGAAAAAGCACCTATCAGTGTGTTCCAACAGCGAGCCAGTTCCCATCTAGGCTTTGTGTGCTTATCACCTTCGGCCACATGATAACTCACCATGGTCAAACACAAGCTAATCCAGAAGTAAAAAAATAGGTTATCAAAAAAAAGATCTACACACAAATATATTTTGTTCCAGTGAGCAATGGCGGTTTAAGCGCGTGCCAGGGCGGGATGGACAAGGACGGCAAGAAGAAACACACCCGGCCCACCTTCAGCGGACAACAGATCTTCGCCCTGGAGAAGACCTTCGAGCAGACCAAATACCTCGCCGGCCCTGAGCGAGCGAAGCTTGCTTATGCACTAGGAATGACTGAGTCCCAAGTTAAGGTAGGTTTTGTTGTTTTTTATGATGATAATGTGTTACAAGGTTGCACGGTGACCGGGTACTTTTGGCTGATTACCATCAAGTTCCGGCAGGTGCACTGCGAGCCATTTGCTTTTGACATTGTAAAAAGGTATATACACTTTGGATATCCCCTGGTATAGCTAATCTATAGAATGGTAGGCACTTACCATCAGGTGACCCTCCTACCTGCTTGTCAGATCTCTAACATAAAAAAATATTAACTTATGCTGAGTGAGAGGCCTTTTCAGCTTCATAGATTTAAACATAGCTTAAGACAACTGTTGGAGATTTTTTAATTGTGTTAAGCTGAATAAACTTTTCTATTCTGTTCTACAAAATATTAGGTGTTTTTAAAATATTATGGTAATTAGAACTTTAGCGTAAGACCCCTGGTAAATACCCAAAGCCGTAGGTACTCCAAAATGTATTGAAAGGGTAAGATAGCGATTTTAGTAGGTACTTAAGTGTGAATACAAAATAAATTATTCTCATTAAGGTAATTTAATTTAAAATCACCTATAAATAATCTGATTCTAACAAACGTTTTGGAATGTTGTGTTTGTTGAGAAGAGTCGGCAGTTTACTCAGCAATTACACAATTCCAAACTAATTAGACCAATCAAATAAATTAGTTATTTATTTATACTATATTAACAGCATAATATATCTTATTCAACATAGCCACTTAATTAAGAAATCGATCTAAAATTGGCATTACCGACGTAGAGCAAAAAATACTGAATTATTCTGAATAAATAATGTATTTTCAAACAATTTAATGTACATGTATAAAGTGACTCGATACAATTAACCAGCTAGATGACATTGGAGTGGACAGTGGACAGTGACGCGGCACATGTAGGGTAACAGCACCAACACTCGGCCACTCTCCCGCTCAGTAATCCGATTACACAGATTGAAAAGTCAATCACTTAGCCGGTCGCGCGGCGCAATCAAACGATTCGCTCTATTACTGGGGATTAAATACGGGCGACATGTGGACGTATCGACTTTGTTTTATTGTTCATATCGACTAAATTGTTGCACGTAGGCGTTTTATGTCGTGATTCACATATTTTTCTTGACTCTATGCGTAGTGCCTATCATTTTAAATGTCATACATATTTAGATTTCTATTCATGTCGATGATTGTCATTTTGTGACATTTTATATGGTAATACATGGATTTAAACTTAAAAAATACTTTCTATGAAGCGTTTGGGTTGATATTTGTATTTCAACTAACTTCATTACGAAATTATTTTTATTTCAATATGATTTTACTTAAACAATTGCTTTAATTTGTTAATAGTACAACTTCACAAACATCAAAATCTTAACAACAATAATGTTATTTGTATGCTCGTAACTACCGCACAGTCAACTAAACACATAATACGAAACGAGCGTCTTTCAATTAATCCAAACACATAAAATAGGCGTAAAAAGGCGCATTTTTATTCCAAACTAATTAGGGTGTGACATAGCGTCCCCTCGGCTAAACGGTCGCTAAATGTCGCCGTCAGGGGGCGCCGGCCCTTTGTCCCCGGGTTAGTGTGGGGGGCTGAGCACAGTGGTGCCTACCCTACTTGCGGTCACGCGTGTTTAGCGCTATTTCGCTAAATGAAGGCTTATTCAATATAGTTTTGTTTAATGCTCAGTTAATTGGATATAAAAATAATTTAGTTTATTGCTACGATGTTTTAATCATTTATGAATACTACTTATTTCAACAGGTTTTTTAAGGAATATTATTCAAATATCATCAGAATGAACCTTCAGCGTTTATGTTCAATAACAATAATCACGGCACAGGTCGTGGGTTCAATTCCTACATAGGACACACATTTGTGTAGTACTTAATTCAGTTATCTATGACTGGCTGTGTGTGAAAAATGTCCCAGGATATGTATTAATTAATGTTAATACGTATTTACCAACCCATTTGACTATAAAGTTCAAAAACATTATTTGTTATTATTAGTATGAAATTGAATATGATTGAATTGAAGGCGATGATAGCTCAGTGGTGACGTCGGATACCGCGGCGAAGGTCGTGGGTTCGAATCCTTACAATGAGCTTGAGCTTTCGGTGAAGGAAAACATCGTGAGGAAACCACAATGAAAATCTGTCGCCAAGCACCTGTTGGTGTGTTCCGGCAATTGCACTTGAGAGCCAGTTCGCCTTAATAAGGTGTACAACACATTAGCAATCCCCTGGTATTGCCAATGTCTATAGGCGACGGTTGTCACTTACCATAAGGTGACCCGCCTGCCTCGTTGTCACTTGTGACATAAAAAAAAAAAAAAAAGAATATAATAAAAGATTTTTAGTTGAGAAAGAGAATAACAAGCGAAAGATCTCTCCCTTGCTATTCTCTATCTTTATTCATCATACGAGTATCGAAGCATTTAACGTAGAGGGTTCAAATTATATTATACTAAGTGATACATTCCTTTAAGGGGACTAAATGGATGCGTTAGGCTGTCTGCAGAGAGAACGATCGACGTCAATCAAATGAAAAAAAAATAGTTTTACTTTAAGATTATTGTTTATGTCATAGCCTTCTGGGTATTATTAAAGGTTGGCAACACATTGGCAATGTCAATAATGATAGTCATATACCATCACCCGTGTGTTTGTCAGATTTCTACACAAAAAGAAAATGCTCTATACAAGAAAATTACGTGCAATTGTTATAAAAACTACGGACGAACTTACTATAATAAAATCAACATATTATTATATCAAAGAAAATATACTAAAATTGTGATTATAAATTAATTAACATCATTAATCAAGTCAAAAAAGTGTTTGATCAGTCTTACCATCATTTAACCGGTCATAATAATCGCACAAAAAGGATGACTATACGAACCAGAATCGCCAGCCTGCATCCCAGTCGGTAGACAGCCTAACATCACTTTATTTAGGGAGCCATTGTATAGGCAATAGTGAAAGTTTGCGAATGAAATCAAGTGTATATAATGAGATTAATGGACGTGATATATCGTTCGGAAACAGTTGCGCGACTGACTAATACATTTGACGTACCTACTGTGCGACGGATCATAAATACTTGACATGCGTTAAGTGATGCCACGAAATTGTTGCGATGTCAGATGTTGGACTAAGAAATGTTTTGTCGGCATACTAAAAAAATAAACTGCTTTTATCTGTGTTATCTTTGTCTTTCTTAAATACTTAAAAACTTGAGAGGTGTCAAGGGACACCCGGATGGAACGAAGTTATATAAGTCGAGAGAGTATATATATATATAAAAAAAAACATTTCTATTTATATATAACTATATATATATAAATAGAAATGAAAATATCTGGCTTGCTTTCTATAAGAGAGAGAGAGAGAGAGAGAGAGAGAGAGAGAGAGAGAGACAGACAGAGAAACATGCGCACGCCGCACAGCTTAATAAACATACATAGTGGCATAAAAAGTGTCGTGACAATTTTTCGTAAGATTTTTTTCCGTCCAACCCCCTTTCACAACGCGCGATAAGGAACTTCGTTCCCTACGGTACTTAAACCGTAGGGAATTTAAGTAGAAGTACCGGCTTGGTGCTTGGTGAAAGAAAAGTGTTTGGGCAGTCGACTGGCTGGCTACATTTAAGTTGCAAGTCTTGCAAAGCACCTATCGGTGCGCCAGAAGCATTTGAGAGCCAATTATGAACAACAACACATTGGCAATGCTTCTTCTTATTAGCTATTAATGACTATAAGTGACGGAAGTGTGACCATCAGACCCACCTTCCGGATTATCAGACTCCCTGATATTTATGACAATAATACCTTCAACAAGTTGTAATTTACTCCGCTGCATCCAAATATTATGTTTATCACTCTGCAGATGTCTTTTATGATTAAACAGCGGATTTATTAAATTGTAACTCTTAAATGTTTATAATTATGCTAACAGCGATACCAGATTCCAATGACTCATCTTGATTTAGAATGGATGATGCAAAACAGAACCATCAAAATATTACTTCTTGAATTTTCTTTTAAATCTAATAGGAATGATGCAAATGCCCTTTGTTATTGTCTGTTTTTCTCTTGAACTCTTATGTCTCTCAATTGGTCATTTAAAAAAAAACGTCAATACTTTAAAAAATAAGTCAAAATTCTAAATACCAATCCATCAGCTTACTATAATCTTAACAATACACGCAATAACCATATAAATGGCACAATAATCCTTTACAACGCTAAATACGGTATCACCCAACAAATGAGTGCATTCATTCACAAATTGAGCTCAAAAGCCAATGTACCAAAAGGGGCTTTATTACCTTAGTTAAACAACCAATGCTTCAATCCAATATGAACTTTAAATCTTTGAGTTAAGAGTTACGTCGACAGTAAATTTAATTGTGTGGGGTCTTTCAATTCCCTTTATATGGGTGTCATAGCTCATTTGGCAATCGATAAAATTAATCCATAGGGATGATTAACAATAGAGGGAAACAGTATTTACACATGTGTCGTATGTCGTCGCGTCGCGTCGTATCGTGTCGTACCGTATCGTATGTCGTCGCGTCGTATCGTATCGTGTCGTGTCATACCGACTTCTATCGGGAGTAATGCAATTAATTATTGAGCGACTGTTTATTATTAATTTCGTGGTTCATTTCCACATCTACACTAATATTATGAAAAGATAACATTTGATTTTTGCATGCTTCGTCGCAAGTCACAACCAACATTAAGAGGGCAAACCTCTTAATGTTGGTTGTGACTTGTGAACGTGGTAAATGAGTAGTAGTGAAACCCGGAGTAGTGCTCAATCCATTGTGTATTGTCAGAAGAGAACTTAAACCTAATTACATATCTATTTATATACACTTATTGTTAAGTGAACCAACAACATTCGGCAATGTAGCAGCGCGTAATTATGTCGCGGTGCAACTGTCAATATCGTCAGATACTACAATATTTAAACTCAAAAACTACTGGGCTGATTTCAAAAATTCTTTCACCATTTGAATGCTACATTATTCCAGATTAACATAGGCTATATTTTTATCCCGGGATAATATAAGATCCCACGGGAACGCGGGTGAAATAATGGATAAACTTTAATAAATACTTTAGCAATTTTAAAAATTCTTTCACATTATATAATGTTACATTATTTGCGAGAAATATGGACATAGTTTAGTTTAATGTGACTGTGGCCAAACCTTTATACATATAAATAGAATTTTATATTTTTTTTGTGCGGGAAAAACTGAAAGTGCATTTTTCTATTCATGGAAACAAAGTAATTTTTATACTTTTAACAAGAAAATAGCATGATGCTATATTCTTTTTAAATAGATTTTCGTGCGATCATTTGTTCTTAGTAACTTAAATATTCTTGATAATAAAATTGTTGAGTACATAATATTATCTATATCCAGTCAAGCGACTTACCAGTGGCTCACTATAATATCGTACAATGGCGAACGTAAAAGGAGTCTCGTTCGATTTTCAAATTTACTTACCTCTGTAAATCGAATTTACAACCCTCATCTTGAGTTAAATACGACCTATTTCCAAAGCAATAGTAATAAAAATATTTATATAAATATCGCTATATCGATCAATAACGAGTCGATATTTGCAATAAAATGTACCAATTAGTAATAATAATTCAATTACATTTACGATTATTATCGATTCCCTTATCAATAAAATGATCAAGATCGATTCATTGGCTATCGACTAATCCGATGCTTTTACAGCAATAAATGAATATGCAGCGCTTGTTATATATTATTGCTCGTCATAATTCGTTCACGTTTAAATGCACGTCGGGTAATATTATCACTCCCTTTATATATCAAAGTTGTAAAGTTGTGTGGATCAGTTACGAGTGCGAGTGCGAGTCGTTTGATGGTTCCCATTGCGAAACCGATGCCGATCGGTGGACTTTATCGTCACCGAGATTGGCTGGGGAGCTTTAAATTGTCGTTCATAAATTTAGAGAAAGAAATTTTAGAAAATATTAAAAAAAAAATTGACGTAAAATACAAGATTTTGAGTATGATAATTGGCTCTAATTACTTATACTGAATGGAGACTGGAATTCGGAAATAATCTCAACAAATTGATTTTATGTCCATGATCAGCTTTCAAGTCCTACTGCTGAAACACAGGGATACATTTTCGACTCGAGTAAAAATAGCTTTAATAAAAACTTACATTCGAAATAAAAATTTGAATCTCAAAATGGCTGTGGGTACCTAACGCTGCTTACTTCGGTACTTGCTTGTTCAAAACATGCCTCGAATAAACTTTTTATTTCAATATGATTTAATATAAAGATAACTTGATAAAAATATATTAAAATAGATGCATGAAACACTTAATAAAATCTATTTTAATGCAATTATGAGAGCGCAGTTGAGCGCGAGTGTGGCGCCCTCTAACGACGCGACGTCACAGATAAGATAAACGATCATTTAAACTCATGTAGATGACTATTGATTGTCGACCACCGAGCCACCGACTATGGATGCAGTATAATTATAAACAGTAATGCAAACGTACATTGGGCAACGTTGTACGTATGTTAATGTTTTTAAACTAGGTTATAATCATTTCAGCTTTTGTATTTTTTTTGTTTACAATATTGTTTATCCATTACAATCAAACTTAGAATAAAAATCGAATCTTTTCTCTTTATAATATTACTAGCTTTCCGCCCCTCAATTTCACTCGCGTTACCGAGGGAAATTAAATAATATATAGCCCATGGTACTCGTTGAGCTTTGTACATATGAGAGCATTAAAAAAAACACACGTAAAACTGTTGATGTAGAATATTATTTGTTTTAGATTAACCATATAAAACCTAAAAGCCTTTTGGAATAAAAACGTTCTTATTACCGTTATTTTAGTAATTAAGAATTCAGATAAAAACTCCCCTATTTGAAGATACAAAGTTGCATTACTGCTTTTTATACCATACTGTGTCTGTTATACTGGGGACAGACCGGGACACAGGGGACACTCAAGCATATTAAATTATTTTGATGGATGACACTATAATTTAATTTTAATGTGTTTTGATAAAAATAACGCTTTTATGAATGCTAAATCGCGGAACTGTTTTTAAACAGTTTTAGTAATTGAAATATAATTTACGAGTGAAGGGCTCCGGTGCAGTTTTTAGACGGTATTTAGTGACGCTGCGTTTCGCTTTGATTGATAATATAGTTAAATATTTTGAACTGTACATTTGCAAACGTTAGTGTGGGAGCGGCATTAATCTGGTCCCGTCAATATGATTGATTATTAAAATGCTACGCACAAAAAATAGATAGCGCTTCTTCTTGCGGAGACTCACGATCATCAGTAGATGAAGACAAAAGCTTTTTCAGACGATATTCATGACTGCTGCACTAATGCTATTCAGCCTTGTGTAATGAGATGGACATAAAACAAAAAATAAATACTTGAAAATTTTTCACACGCGGCCATTTGATCCCAAAATTACATATTTAAATAGATATTTACACGGACAAACAGACATGTTCATGCACACATATGTCTGTGCTGGATGGGAATCGAACCCATGACCTGCCGTGATAGGTAGTGTGTGGCCAACCACTCCAACTGACCTGTCAATTTTTTTCATAAAATCCACCGATCGATTATTTTACGTCAATACGTAAACAAAATCTTTTAATATTTTCTAAAATATTATTCTCAAAATTTATGAACGACAATTTAAAGCTCCCCAGCCAATCTCGGCGACGATAAAGTCCACCGATCGGCATCGGTATCGCAATGGGAACCATCAAACGACTCGCACTCGTAACTGATCCACACAACTTTACAACTTTGATATATAAAGGGAGTGATAATATTACCCGACGTGCATTTAAACGTGAACGAATTATGACGAGCAATAATATATAACAAGCGCTGCATATTAAATTATTGCTGTAAAAGCATCGGATTAGTCGATAGCCAATGAATGATCGATTATTTTATTGATAAGGGAATCGATAATAATCGTAAATGTAATTGAATTATTATTACTAATTGGTACATTTTATTGCAAATATCGACTCGTTATTGATCGATATAGCGATATTTATATAAATATTTTCATTACTATTGCTTTGGAAATAGGTCGTATTTAACTCAAGATGAGGGTTGTAAATTCGATTTACAGAGGTAAGTAAATTTGAAAATCGAACGAGGCTCCTTTTACGTTCGCCATTGTACGATATTATAGTGAGCCACTGGTAAGTCGCTTGACTGGTTATAGATAATATTATGTACCTACATTAAATATTGAGACGTTATTGATCAACTATAAGTACTGGTCCTGACTACCGGCATAATTATTCAAATGAAAAAAATGAGCTATTTTTAACAAAATATCATATTATAACATTTCATTTGATGATAATTTTTTACTAGCTTTACAAAGTAACTAGTCTATCACAGTATTCACAGTCTACATCATTGCAGTCAAAATTCAACCATAATCATTGTTTAAAAAAAAACATTTCGGAAAGAAAACATGACTGTTAAAAAAAATACACAAAAAAAAGTCGTAAAGTATTTACCTACCTTTTCTCCTGTGTTAGTCAGCCAATTTCTTGACCAACTTCGACTATTAGGTGGTAGAAGTGTGATAGGTGTGTATTTAAGTGGGGGGTGTAGGAGGGGTGGAGGGGTGGAGGGGAGGCCAAGATATATTTAATAATGTGCGACGAAGCGCCGCGACCGCGACATATGTCTGCCATGTAGGCGGTCTCTGTTATCTCTATCTATAGCGTGTGTGTACTGTACTATGTGTAGCGCTGATTGTGACGCGATATGTCGCTTCTAAAAGTAATATAGACACAACTGACAAAGTATTTTATGCTACAGGTAGATTAGGTTAAGTCCTACTAATATTATAAATGTGAAAGTTCGGATTTGTAATTTTGTTGCAAAAACGACTGAAACTTGGCACACAGGTAGGTAGATCATATTCTGGAATGAAGACATAACATAACTAAGTTTTTATTCCAGAAAATTATAAGATCCCTCGGAAGCGTGGGTGAAACCGAATTTTCCTTATTTCACTAGCTATTTCCCGCGGTTTCGCCCACGTGGGATCTTATCTTTTCCCGGGACAAAATATAGCCTCTATCAGAGATAATGTAGCTTTCTAATGGTGAAAAAAAAGTTCAAATAGATCTAGTAGTTTCAGAGCCTATTCAATGCAAACAAACAATCAAATCAGTCTTCTTTATAATATTAGTATAGATATACGCTTGGTGTAGACGACAAACAATATTATGTCAAACTATAAATAAACAAGGTTTCAATATACGAACCGATATATTAGTACCGATATTGATAGAACACTCGTTGACGTATATTCGCCTAAATTCCGACGCTAAATCTATCCGACAGCAGTTTGTGTTATTCCCATAGACCATGCATTACAATAACATTCACTTAATTTCCAACTGTATTGTAATAAAGACATAGTTCATTTTTATTTGTGATACACAATTGAGTTGTGACGTTATGGAACTATGGAGACATTGAGGAGGCTTTTCAAATACCAGCTCACATACAATTTTAAAAAAGTTCAAAATTGAATGGCGTTTGGTTGAAGCGATGGGTGATCAATCGATTGTCTCGATGACAGGCGCGAGCGAACGTTAATCGCTGCTCATTAGTCGAGTTTCAGTGAATCGATTTGTTTGGTATAACCATTTGGTCTGCGTCCTACTTAATATGGAGGTTCTTTATTTAAATACTTTCCAGTAGTTGAGTAAAGAAAATTTTTAATTTATTTCAAGACTATCTGTTCCGCGCGGTTTCACCCGCGTTCCCGAGGGATCTTATCTTTTCCCGGGATAATTAATTGCCTGGAATAGCATCCATAATCTATCTCCATGCCAAATTTCATCCAGATCCTTTCAGCCGTTCTGGCGTAAATGGAAACAAACATACATCCATCCAAACTTTCAAATTTATAATATTAGTAGGATAAAACAAAAACTGCATGCTTTTAAATGCCTTTAAAATATTACAATATTTTACTGACTGACTGACTGATCTATAAACACACAGCTCAAAACACTGAACGGATTGCGCTGAAATTCGGCACGCAGATAGTTATTATGACGTAGGTATCTTGCCAAGAAAGGATTTTCCAAAATTCATTCAACATTCCTAAGGGGATGAAACGGGGTCCAAAGTTTGTATTGAGAAACGTAGGTACTTAACAAGGCGTAAATAAAAACAATATTTTATTGCAATACTTAACGGATGTGATGTCTGAGCGTAGATTCGAGTGTACGACCACTGAGCTATCACGCCAGTATTTTAGTCTAAACGTGCATCGATGATAGCTCAGTGGTAAGTGACGTCGAATACCGCGGCGAAGGTCGTGGGTTCGAATCCTACAATGAGCTTGAGCTTTCGGTGAAGGAAAACATCGTGAGGAAACACTGGGAACTTTGAAGGGGACGTTGAAAATCTGTCGCCAAACATCTGTCGGTGTGTTCCGACAGCTGCACTTAAGACCCAGTTCTCATCTAGGCTTTGTGTGCTTACCACCTTCGGCCACATCATCACTTACCATGGTGAGATTGCGGCCAAACACAAGCTTATCCAAAAATAAAGTAAAGTATAATGTAGTCAAGTCAACAATTTACACAGTTGTCAAAATGGTACTTAGGGCGTCATGACGCGTGGGCGTCTCGCCGCGCGCCGCATCACGCGTCAAGGGGCGGCAAGCGGCAAGCGGCAGCCGCTCTACGGACCCCTAATTGATTGGTTCACGTTAACGACGCGTTTTTAGGATCCAGTAGTCGTCAGATCTATCGTTAACTATCGCCATATTTATTGGCTGTTCATTAAGTACCTACATAGATTTTATTGTATAGATATTTATTTTTACGAACAAATGGTTTTCGTCTCATAAATATTTATATTTAAATAATAATAATTTACTTTTGGCTAATAAGTTAAGGTTTTGTACTGGGGACCGAAGAGCTGGCAGTCTCCTCGCACAACGTATCAGCATTGCGATACAGCGAGGAAACGCTGCCAGCATCCGAGGAACCATGCCGAGGGGGCCTAACTTTTTTTATTTATTTTAGTTATTAGTTTTAGTATGTATTTATTTAATTATTATTAGTATTTTATCTTTATCTGAAATTATATTATATTCATCGTTTCTAAGCATCATAATTATATTTACTTAGTTCCTATTTGAACTATATTTGCTAACTTTTTAACTACATTATCATTAATTGGTCGCTAACGTCTAATAATAATATAAATAAAAATAACGTTACTAAAGCTTTAAAAGATCTATTTATCAAATTGACTGACTTCTAAGCACAGGTAAAAATTGCCTTGCTGAGTTTCTTGCTGGAGACTTCTCAGTTTAAGTGTATTCCGAACCGGTGGTAGAGTCAATTGTAATCTTTTCTACTATTATCCAATAATTGAACATACATTTGAATTTTGAATGAAATAAAAGCCAAGATGATCCAAAAATATTTAAAAAATATAACCTTGTTAAATTTCTTAACGGTTCTTCCCAGTTAAACGCTGACTTCCGAACCGGTTGTAACTTCTGTAGTTCAACCTTCATAAATGCCCTTCTAGGGCCCTTAACTACTCGTAAATAAATAACTTTAACTTTAACTAAAAACTAATATCATGAAAATAATAAACAAATTCGACAACGCAACAATCCGGAAAGATTGAAAACCGCAACGGATTTTTAGTTAATTCTTCAGAGGTGCCCCTCTGTCAACGACCCTCACGTCGCCGAGTGTGTCTGTGTGTGTGTGTATGTGTGTGTGTGTGTGTGTGTGGGTGAGTGTGTGGTGAAATCAATCATGACCACAGCTTTGCGCAGCTTGGTCACAGCTGATCTCAGGATGGCGAAAATGGGGTTAGAAGCTTAGAGCACAATCACAAAAAATATTAACGATTTACTGGATATAATTTATTAACATTATTTATATTTATCACATTTAATGTTTTATCTAAACTGAGAGAGTTATGAGGAGATATCGAAAATATTGATGACCTAGATATCCTGCTGCTAGAGCAGTCTGTCAACACAACTTATATGAATAACCTGTAATCTAAACTTATAACATGCAGCACATACATCCTGCCTTCCGACTTACTAAATACTATTCCTCTTAATATAGTTGCGAAATTAACTTCACATTTTTGAGTCTAAAATGTAAACTTACAATTTTTTTTTGAAGGTTTTTGGCTTGTTGTCCAGAACATTAAGCCAATTCTTTATGTTAAATTATTCTTCTTTTATATTTTAGTCACGATATATTGTCAAATTCACTGTAAAGACTAGTCCTCATCCATACAAGTCCGGTCAGGTTTTAGTGAAATCATAAAATATACAAACAAAATATTAATATTATTTGCACGCATATGGCCCGCAGTAGGCGTGTCGCACACCGCGCCGCGTGGCCGCGAACTGTCGCTCATTACCATCACAATAGTGTGCGCGCACCCTAACATTAATAATATATTTGTTTGTTTGTATGACAGACGGTTTTGTTGTATGATTAGTTATTTGGTAATACGTCAATATAAATGTGACATTGGCTCGTCACGTGGTTTATTTTGTCAGAACACTGATAATGCGTCTGATGGTAAGTGACTGTCGCCTTACATTAGTGTATCGAAGGCAACAGATTTGCAACTTGAAAGTTTTTTTTTTGGATAAGCTTGTGTTTGACCGCAATCTCACCATGGTAAATGATGATCTGGCTAAAGGTATCTACATTTCTATACTAACAATGTTTTCATTTATCATTTCTCTACAATAGTGATATCTGACATCAATATGCTTAGTTTTATTATGGAAAACAGGGTTCAGTAATAGTTTCTGCGCACTCATACTGTCATTATACATAGTAATCTTATAAAATATTTTGGTCACTTCATATTGCAAGTTTCTTAAATATACTGCCTCTTTGCAGGCCTCTGAAATTGACACATATTCGGCTTCTGTACTAGAAAGTGCAATACATTTTTGTTTACTACAGCCCCAAGATATAACAGATCCTGACAAAGTATAACAAAATCCTGAATATGACTTTCTATCATTAATATCATTGCTCCAGTCTGCATCCACATACCCTTCAATATTAACATTTTTTTCTTTACTATATTTCAAACCTAAATCTTTTGTGTTTTTTAAATATCTTAATACTCTTTTTGCATAAAGCCACTGTTCTTGAGTGTAACAATTATTAAATTGACTTAAATATGACACTGCATAAGCTATATCGGGCCGTGTAAGGACAACTAAATACATTAAACTTCCGATAAGCTGCTGATAAGGATTCTGATTATTACAATTATTCTCCTTTTTACTTTTTAAATTTGCCTCCATTGGAGTATTGACTGTTTTACAATTTGTCATATTGAATTTGGACAGTAATTTATCAATGTATTTCTCTTGACTTAAAGTAACAGTACAATTTTGCTTATCAAAACTAACTGACATGCCAAGACATTCTTTTACAATCCCTAAGTCTTTCAATTCAAAATTCTTACTTAACATGTTTTTAAGATGATTAGTTTCATTTATATTATTAGAAAAAACAAAAAAATCATCAACATATAAAGTTACAATAGTTTTGCTGCTGCCAACTATTTTTAAATACATACATGCTTCTATTTTAGATTTAACATAACCATCAGCTAACATAATAGCATCCACCTTCTTATGCCATTCTCGGGATGCCTGTTTAAGACCATATATAGCCTTGTTTAATTTAAGAATCTTTTTATCATCTGTACAGACATAACCAATAGGTTTTTGCATATATATAGTTTCAGACAGGTCCCCATTTAAGAAGGCTGTTTTTACATCAAGGTGAGTCACTTCTAGATTTAATTGCACTGATAATGCAAATAATAGCCTAAGCGTGGTATGCCGCACTACCGGAGAAAATGTTTCACAGTAGTCTACACCATATTTTTGAGAGCACCCCTTAGCCACGAGCCTGGCTCGATAACGGACATTATTTTCAGAGTCGCACTTCTTTTTCAGAACCCACTTGCATTTTACTATGTTTCCACTTACAGGAATATCGACAATGTCCCAAGCATTGTTATCTTTAAAACTTTTCAGTTCTTCTTTGATAGCCTGTTCCCAATGCTCCTTTTCTGGTCCCTGCAGTGCTTCTTCTAATGTCAATTCATCACTGAGAGGTTTATTACATTCTTCTGTACACATAAAACCATATCTTTTAGGTTCTTTTCTCTCCCTATTAGGTAAAGTTTTTATTATTATGTCTGACTGTGACTCTTCTTCAGAACTTATGAACTCCTCACCTGGTACATAAGTTTCATCCATGTCATTACCATTTTCCAAAGAAACAAATGAATCCTCTTTGCTGGTGTCTGATGTATCTCTCACTGAAGACTGAGATGGTCTGCTTTCTATTGGTTTCTCATCTATCACTTCTATTTTAACCATATTCTCTTCACAATTATTTTCGTTAATAATGATGACATCTCGACTTGTTGTGATTGCTCGTGTCAGAGGATTGAATATTCTGTATCCTTTAACATCTTCAGGATAACCAATGAGTATGCATTTCTCAGACTTCTTATCCCATTTACATCTTTTCTCCTTAGGAATGTGTTTCATGACAGTACTACCGAAGATTCTTATATGACCGAGGTTTGGTTTAGACCCTGTCCATAATTCATATGGTGTACGATTATTCAATCTAGTTTTCACAATTCTATTCTGTAAATAAACAGCAGTGTTAATGGCTTCTGCCCAGAATTCTTTACCGAGTTTTGCATCGAACAAAAGGCATCTAGCCTTTTCTATGATAGTTCTGTTCATGCGTTCACAAAGCCCATTTTGTTCGGGTGTATAGGGATTTGATTTCTGATGAATAATACCATTTTTTCTTAAATAACTATCAAATTCCCTATTACAAAATTCTCTGCCATTGTCACTTCTCAGAATTTTAATTCTATTTGATGTTGCATTTTCAACTCTTGCTTTATACTCTTTGAAATAATTAAAAGCCTCGTCCTTACTTTTTAAAAAATAAACATGAGTCATGCGGCTGTGATCATCAACAAAAATCAAAAAATACCTGGATCCTCCTAGGGATATTTTCTCCATTGGACCACAGATGTCACAGTGCACCACACCTAACAGCTCAGTGCTCCTGTTACCTTCATGACCGAATGGCAATCGACTTTGCTTTCCTTCGCAGCACACGATACAGTTAGACTTGTTGATGTTGGCTGCCTCAGAGAGTATGACTCCCTCCACAGCATCCTGCATTTTATTCATGTTATAACTGTTTACATGTCCCAGTCTACGATGCCAAGTAGTACTTGAGACTTTTACTGCAGCTACTAAGAGATTTTTCGAGCTCACAACATTTAATCTGTATACACCATTTTCTAGACAGGCCTCACCAATACAATCATTCTGTGAGTTGTAAATTAAACATCCATGCTGGTTAAACTGTATTCTATTGCCATTAGCAATGATTCTACTCACTGATAGTAAGTTCGTAGTGAGGTTAGGCACACACAAAACATTGTTTACATCAATTGTATACTCTTTGTTTCCAACACGTGTGGTGAGCTGCAAGTCTCCGGAGCATAACACTTGCACGACAGTTTGATTCGCAACCATTATCTCTTTTATATTAGGTTGAAAACAAGTATTTTTTAATAAGTTCACGTTCGATACTATATGTGTGCTTGCACCGGAATCTAAGTGCCAGTCCGACTGACTGAATTCTTTTGTTAGAAATACTGCACTAAATGCATTTGTCTTCATGTTATCAGCACCCGGACATTGATTTTTAAAATGTCCTATCTGTTTGCATTTATAACATCGGATTATTTTCCGCGCCATGTTTGACTTATTTCCACTGGCATTGACAGATGACGTTCCCGCATTACCAACATAACGACCTTGTCTTTGATTTTTGTGGAAATTTCTGGCGGCAAATGCACTTTCCGACTTAACCTCAAAATCTGCACTCATGTCTAGTAACTTAGTCTTGATTGAATCCGCAGTTATTTCGATGCCTGAATGTTCAATTGCCATAATCATAGGACTGAATTTTTCTGGCAATCCGGCCAACATAAGTGATCCCATCCATTGGTCATTGATTTCGAAACCCGTGCCGACCAATTTTTGAGCAGTTTCTATAATTTGGCTTACATAACTCGTCATCGACTCGCAGTTTTCTAGGCGTATACTTATAAGATTTCTGAGCAAACTAATTTTCCTGGAATATCCCGAATCATCGAACATGTTCTTTAAGGTCTTCCATAAGTCGTAGGTTGTTGACGCTTTCTTAATGTGCACATAAAGAGACGTGTCGATGGTCAATATTAGTTTTGCTCTAGCCTTTAAATCAACTGCTTTTTCATCCAAACTAGCTGTTGGCGATAATGGCGATTTGATAGCGTCCGCCATTCCCTCCAACACGAGTACGTTTTCTGCCGCGAAACACCAGTCATCGTAATTCTCGCGACCTTTCAGTTTCGGAACATTCACTAAATAGTTAGTAGACATTTTTCTGCACACACTGAACTTATTACGATACTTCAAACTTATTTTTCGGGACTGGGCCCATAACCTATAATAAAACAACGTATCTTTCTGAGATCAAGGAACGATAGACTTTATTTAACTGTCAATGATGGAATGCTTAGGTACATTACAATGTGTCACAAGATGGCGCTAGTAGTGTCTATATTTTGATAGTATATTATAGGTTATGGGCCCATAACCTATAATAAAACAACGTATCTTTCTGAGATCAAGGAACGATAGACTTTATTTAACTGTCAATGATGGAATGCTTAGGTACATTACAATGTGTCACAAGATGGCGCTAGTAGTGTCTATATTTTGATATTTACTACACTCCCACTCAAAATAGAGATTACTTGAAAACAGAACAAAAATTCTAATAATTAAACTTTAACAATTCCTAAAGCATTCAAATGTTTATAATGTTTTACAGCACCTAAGCTCTTGGTGAGCAAGTCTGCAGGCATATCTGATGTGCACAAATAATCTATACTAACAATGTTTTCATTTATCATTTCTCTACAATAGTGATATCTGACATCAATATGCTTAGTTTTATTATGGAAAACAGGGTTCAGTAATAGTTTCTGCGCACTCATACTGTCATTATACATAGTAATCTTATAAAATATTTTGGTCACTTCATATTGCAAGTTTCTTAAATATACTGCCTCTTTGCAGGCCTCTGAAATTGACACATATTCGGCTTCTGTACTAGAAAGTGCAATACATTTTTGTTTACTACAGCCCCAAGATATAACAGATCCTGACAAAGTATAACAAAATCCTGAATATGACTTTCTATCATTAATATCATTGCTCCAGTCTGCATCCACATACCCTTCAATATTAACATTTTTTTCTTTACTATATTTCAAACCTAAATCTTTTGTGTTTTTTAAATATCTTAATACTCTTTTTGCATAAAGCCACTGTTCTTGAGTGTAACAATTATTAAATTGACTTAAATATGACACTGCATAAGCTATATCGGGCCGTGTAAGGACAACTAAATACATTAAACTTCCGATAAGCTGCTGATAAGGATTCTGATTATTACAATTATTCTCCTTTTTACTTTTTAAATTTGCCTCCATTGGAGTATTGACTGTTTTACAATTTGTCATATTGAATTTGGACAGTAATTTATCAATGTATTTCTCTTGACTTAAAGTAACAGTACAATTTTGCTTATCAAAACTAACTGACATGCCAAGACATTCTTTTACAATCCCTAAGTCTTTCAATTCAAAATTCTTACTTAACATGTTTTTAAGATGATTAGTTTCATTTATATTATTAGAAAAAACAAAAAAATCATCAACATATAAAGTTACAATAGTTTTGCTGCTGCCAACTATTTTTAAATACATACATGCTTCTATTTTAGATTTAACATAACCATCAGCTAACATAATAGCATCCACCTTCTTATGCCATTCTCGGGATGCCTGTTTAAGACCATATATAGCCTTGTTTAATTTAAGAATCTTTTTATCATCTGTACAGACATAACCAATAGGTTTTTGCATATATATAGTTTCAGACAGGTCCCCATTTAAGAAGGCTGTTTTTACATCAAGGTGAGTCACTTCTAGATTTAATTGCACTGATAATGCAAATAATAGCCTAAGCGTGGTATGCCGCACTACCGGAGAAAATGTTTCACAGTAGTCTACACCATATTTTTGAGAGCACCCCTTAGCCACGAGCCTGGCTCGATAACGGACATTATTTTCAGAGTCGCACTTCTTTTTCAGAACCCACTTGCATTTTACTATGTTTCCACTTACAGGAATATCGACAATGTCCCAAGCATTGTTATCTTTAAAACTTTTCAGTTCTTCTTTGATAGCCTGTTCCCAATGCTCCTTTTCTGGTCCCTGCAGTGCTTCTTCTAATGTCAATTCATCACTGAGAGGTTTATTACATTCTTCTGTACACATAAAACCATATCTTTTAGGTTCTTTTCTCTCCCTATTAGGTAAAGTTTTTATTATTATGTCTGACTGTGACTCTTCTTCAGAACTTATGAACTCCTCACCTGGTACATAAGTTTCATCCATGTCATTACCATTTTCCAAAGAAACAAATGAATCCTCTTTGCTGGTGTCTGATGTATCTCTCACTGAAGACTGAGATGGTCTGCTTTCTATTGGTTTCTCATCTATCACTTCTATTTTAACCATATTCTCTTCACAATTATTTTCGTTAATAATGATGACATCTCGACTTGTTGTGATTGCTCGTGTCAGAGGATTGAATATTCTGTATCCTTTAACATCTTCAGGATAACCAATGAGTATGCATTTCTCAGACTTCTTATCCCATTTACATCTTTTCTCCTTAGGAATGTGTTTCATGACAGTACTACCGAAGATTCTTATATGACCGAGGTTTGGTTTAGACCCTGTCCATAATTCATATGGTGTACGATTATTCAATCTAGTTTTCACAATTCTATTCTGTAAATAAACAGCAGTGTTAATGGCTTCTGCCCAGAATTCTTTACCGAGTTTTGCATCGAACAAAAGGCATCTAGCCTTTTCTATGATAGTTCTGTTCATGCGTTCACAAAGCCCATTTTGTTCGGGTGTATAGGGATTTGATTTCTGATGAATAATACCATTTTTTCTTAAATAACTATCAAATTCCCTATTACAAAATTCTCTGCCATTGTCACTTCTCAGAATTTTAATTCTATTTGATGTTGCATTTTCAACTCTTGCTTTATACTCTTTGAAATAATTAAAAGCCTCGTCCTTACTTTTTAAAAAATAAACATGAGTCATGCGGCTGTGATCATCAACAAAAATCAAAAAATACCTGGATCCTCCTAGGGATATTTTCTCCATTGGACCACAGATGTCACAGTGCACCACACCTAACAGCTCAGTGCTCCTGTTACCTTCATGACCGAATGGCAATCGACTTTGCTTTCCTTCGCAGCACACGATACAGTTAGACTTGTTGATGTTGGCTGCCTCAGAGAGTATGACTCCCTCCACAGCATCCTGCATTTTATTCATGTTATAACTGTTTACATGTCCCAGTCTACGATGCCAAGTAGTACTTGAGACTTTTACTGCAGCTACTAAGAGATTTTTCGAGCTCACAACATTTAATCTGTATACACCATTTTCTAGACAGGCCTCACCAATACAATCATTCTGTGAGTTGTAAATTAAACATCCATGCTGGTTAAACTGTATTCTATTGCCATTAGCAATGATTCTACTCACTGATAGTAAGTTCGTAGTGAGGTTAGGCACACACAAAACATTGTTTACATCAATTGTATACTCTTTGTTTCCAACACGTGTGGTGAGCTGCAAGTCTCCGGAGCATAACACTTGCACGACAGTTTGATTCGCAACCATTATCTCTTTTATTATAGGTTATGGGCCCAGTCCCGAAAAATAAGTTTGAAGTATCGTAATAAGTTCAGTGTGTGCAGAAAAATGTCTACTAACTATTTAGTGAATGTTCCGAAACTGAAAGGTCGCGAGAATTACGATGACTGGTGTTTCGCGGCAGAAAACGTACTCGTGTTGGAGGGAATGGCGGACGCTATCAAATCGCCATTATCGCCAACAGCTAGTTTGGATGAAAAAGCAGTTGATTTAAAGGCTAGAGCAAAACTAATATTGACCATCGACACGTCTCTTTATGTGCACATTAAGAAAGCGTCAACAACCTACGACTTATGGAAGACCTTAAAGAACATGTTCGATGATTCGGGATATTCCAGGAAAATTAGTTTGCTCAGAAATCTTATAAGTATACGCCTAGAAAACTGCGAGTCGATGACGAGTTATGTAAGCCAAATTATAGAAACTGCTCAAAAATTGGTCGGCACGGGTTTCGAAATCAATGACCAATGGATGGGATCACTTATGTTGGCCGGATTGCCAGAAAAATTCAGTCCCATAACCTATAATAAAACAACGTATCTTTCTGAGATCAAGGAACGATAGACTTTATTTAACTGTCAATGATGGAATGCTTAGGTACATTACAATGTGTCACAAGATGGCGCTAGTAGTGTCTATATTTTGATATTTACTACATACAATAAAATATATATTCCTAAAGAATTTTGACAACTAATTCTAACGTACTAGGTAATTAATCTAATTATATAAAATCTAAATAAAAAAGTCGTTGTCAGTAGGCAACGTACCCAGAATGCTGGCAGCATTGCCACGTTGGATGGCAATGCTGATTCGTTGAGCGAGGTATATGCCAGCATTCTGGTCACGAGATGCGTCGACCAATCGTTTTGACATTTCTCGGAAAAGGTGGTGTGCACTCGGCCCCCACGGACCCAGAGTTTCAACCCCAAACGGCTCAAACATGTAACTTGTATCTAAGTTACTGTATTTTCGCCGCTTGAGGCTCTCTGCTGACATGGCTGCACCACCGGCCCTATCCACTGTCTCTGGAAGATGAGACGGTGCTAAGGTATCAACACACGTGGCATCCCATACCAAAGGTCGACCCATCTTCCAGGGTATAAGTGTCATTCCATCGGGTCTCTTACCATCGTCACGAAACAAGCCATTTGGTTCTAAAATAGCTGTTACGTTGGCGCTGGTAAGGGCCCAAAGCATTCAAATGTTTATAATGTTTTACAGCACCTAAGCTCTTGGTGAGCAAGTCTGCAGGCATATCTGATGTGCACAAATAATCTATACTAACAATGTTTTCATTTATCATTTCTCTACAATAGTGATATCTGACATCAATATGCTTAGTTTTATTATGGAAAACAGGGTTCAGTAATAGTTTCTGCGCACTCATACTGTCATTATACATAGTAATCTTATAAAATATTTTGGTCACTTCATATTGCAAGTTTCTTAAATATACTGCCTCTTTGCAGGCCTCTGAAATTGACACATATTCGGCTTCTGTACTAGAAAGTGCAATACATTTTTGTTTACTACAGCCCCAAGATATAACAGATCCTGACAAAGTATAACAAAATCCTGAATATGACTTTCTATCATTAATATCATTGCTCCAGTCTGCATCCACATACCCTTCAATATTAACATTTTTTTCTTTACTATATTTCAAACCTAAATCTTTTGTGTTTTTTAAATATCTTAATACTCTTTTTGCATAAAGCCACTGTTCTTGAGTGTAACAATTATTAAATTGACTTAAATATGACACTGCATAAGCTATATCGGGCCGTGTAAGGACAACTAAATACATTAAACTTCCGATAAGCTGCTGATAAGGATTCTGATTATTACAATTATTCTCCTTTTTACTTTTTAAATTTGCCTCCATTGGAGTATTGACTGTTTTACAATTTGTCATATTGAATTTGGACAGTAATTTATCAATGTATTTCTCTTGACTTAAAGTAACAGTACAATTTTGCTTATCAAAACTAACTGACATGCCAAGACATTCTTTTACAATCCCTAAGTCTTTCAATTCAAAATTCTTACTTAACATGTTTTTAAGATGATTAGTTTCATTTATATTATTAGAAAAAACAAAAAAATCATCAACATATAAAGTTACAATAGTTTTGCTGCTGCCAACTATTTTTAAATACATACATGCTTCTATTTTAGATTTAACATAACCATCAGCTAACATAATAGCATCCACCTTCTTATGCCATTCTCGGGATGCCTGTTTAAGACCATATATAGCCTTGTTTAATTTAAGAATCTTTTTATCATCTGTACAGACATAACCAATAGGTTTTTGCATATATATAGTTTCAGACAGGTCCCCATTTAAGAAGGCTGTTTTTACATCAAGGTGAGTCACTTCTAGATTTAATTGCACTGATAATGCAAATAATAGCCTAAGCGTGGTATGCCGCACTACCGGAGAAAATGTTTCACAGTAGTCTACACCATATTTTTGAGAGCACCCCTTAGCCACGAGCCTGGCTCGATAACGGACATTATTTTCAGAGTCGCACTTCTTTTTCAGAACCCACTTGCATTTTACTATGTTTCCACTTACAGGAATATCGACAATGTCCCAAGCATTGTTATCTTTAAAACTTTTCAGTTCTTCTTTGATAGCCTGTTCCCAATGCTCCTTTTCTGGTCCCTGCAGTGCTTCTTCTAATGTCAATTCATCACTGAGAGGTTTATTACATTCTTCTGTACACATAAAACCATATCTTTTAGGTTCTTTTCTCTCCCTATTAGGTAAAGTTTTTATTATTATGTCTGACTGTGACTCTTCTTCAGAACTTATGAACTCCTCACCTGGTACATAAGTTTCATCCATGTCATTACCATTTTCCAAAGAAACAAATGAATCCTCTTTGCTGGTGTCTGATGTATCTCTCACTGAAGACTGAGATGGTCTGCTTTCTATTGGTTTCTCATCTATCACTTCTATTTTAACCATATTCTCTTCACAATTATTTTCGTTAATAATGATGACATCTCGACTTGTTGTGATTGCTCGTGTCAGAGGATTGAATATTCTGTATCCTTTAACATCTTCAGGATAACCAATGAGTATGCATTTCTCAGACTTCTTATCCCATTTACATCTTTTCTCCTTAGGAATGTGTTTCATGACAGTACTACCGAAGATTCTTATATGACCGAGGTTTGGTTTAGACCCTGTCCATAATTCATATGGTGTACGATTATTCAATCTAGTTTTCACAATTCTATTCTGTAAATAAACAGCAGTGTTAATGGCTTCTGCCCAGAATTCTTTACCGAGTTTTGCATCGAACAAAAGGCATCTAGCCTTTTCTATGATAGTTCTGTTCATGCGTTCACAAAGCCCATTTTGTTCGGGTGTATAGGGATTTGATTTCTGATGAATAATACCATTTTTTCTTAAATAACTATCAAATTCCCTATTACAAAATTCTCTGCCATTGTCACTTCTCAGAATTTTAATTCTATTTGATGTTGCATTTTCAACTCTTGCTTTATACTCTTTGAAATAATTAAAAGCCTCGTCCTTACTTTTTAAAAAATAAACATGAGTCATGCGGCTGTGATCATCAACAAAAATCAAAAAATACCTGGATCCTCCTAGGGATATTTTCTCCATTGGACCACAGATGTCACAGTGCACCACACCTAACAGCTCAGTGCTCCTGTTACCTTCATGACCGAATGGCAATCGACTTTGCTTTCCTTCGCAGCACACGATACAGTTAGACTTGTTGATGTTGGCTGCCTCAGAGAGTATGACTCCCTCCACAGCATCCTGCATTTTATTCATGTTATAACTGTTTACATGTCCCAGTCTACGATGCCAAGTAGTACTTGAGACTTTTACTGCAGCTACTAAGAGATTTTTCGAGCTCACAACATTTAATCTGTATACACCATTTTCTAGACAGGCCTCACCAATACAATCATTCTGTGAGTTGTAAATTAAACATCCATGCTGGTTAAACTGTATTCTATTGCCATTAGCAATGATTCTACTCACTGATAGTAAGTTCGTAGTGAGGTTAGGCACACACAAAACATTGTTTACATCAATTGTATACTCTTTGTTTCCAACACGTGTGGTGAGCTGCAAGTCTCCGGAGCATAACACTTGCACGACAGTTTGATTCGCAACCATTATCTCTTTTATATTAGGTTGAAAACAAGTATTTTTTAATAAGTTCACGTTCGATACTATATGTGTGCTTGCACCGGAATCTAAGTGCCAGTCCGACTGACTGAATTCTTTTGTTAGAAATACTGCACTAAATGCATTTGTCTTCATGTTATCAGCACCCGGACATTGATTTTTAAAATGTCCTATCTGTTTGCATTTATAACATCGGATTATTTTCCGCGCCATGTTTGACTTATTTCCACTGGCATTGACAGATGACGTTCCCGCATTACCAACATAACGACCTTGTCTTTGATTTTTGTGGAAATTTCTGGCGGCAAATGCACTTTCCGACTTAACCTCAAAATCTGCACTCATGTCTAGTAACTTAGTCTTGATTGAATCCGCAGTTATTTCGATGCCTGAATGTTCAATTGCCATAATCATAGGACTGAATTTTTCTGGCAATCCGGCCAACATAAGTGATCCCATCCATTGGTCATTGATTTCGAAACCCGTGCCGACCAATTTTTGAGCAGTTTCTATAATTTGGCTTACATAACTCGTCATCGACTCGCAGTTTTCTAGGCGTATACTTATAAGATTTCTGAGCAAACTAATTTTCCTGGAATATCCCGAATCATCGAACATGTTCTTTAAGGTCTTCCATAAGTCGTAGGTTGTTGACGCTTTCTTAATGTGCACATAAAGAGACGTGTCGATGGTCAATATTAGTTTTGCTCTAGCCTTTAAATCAACTGCTTTTTCATCCAAACTAGCTGTTGGCGATAATGGCGATTTGATAGCGTCCGCCATTCCCTCCAACACGAGTACGTTTTCTGCCGCGAAACACCAGTCATCGTAATTCTCGCGACCTTTCAGTTTCGGAACATTCACTAAATAGTTAGTAGACATTTTTCTGCACACACTGAACTTATTACGATACTTCAAACTTATTTTTCGGGACTGGGCCCATAACCTATAATAAAACAACGTATCTTTCTGAGATCAAGGAACGATAGACTTTATTTAACTGTCAATGATGGAATGCTTAGGTACATTACAATGTGTCACAAGATGGCGCTAGTAGTGTCTATATTTTGATATTTACTACATAAAGCACACAAAGCCTAGATGTAAAATGGCTCTCAAGTGCAGCTGTCTGAACACACCGATGGGTGCTCGGTGACAGATTTTTATCTTGAGGATGGTAGCCAACCAGTCGGGTACTACGAAATACCCTCACCATGCAATGGTTTAACCACAATGTTTTTTTTTTCACCGAAACTCAGGCTCTATAGGTTTCGAACCCATCTTTGTCATAGTATCTGACATAACTACCACTAAGCTATCACTTTTTTCTATATCCAGTTTCCACCTAGGCTTTGTATGCTTACCACTTTCGGCCACATCATCACTTACCATGGTGAGAGTGCGGTCAAACACAAGCTAATCCAGAAGTTAAAAAATAAAATATCATATTAGAGACGCAAAATACTAGAATAGATGAATTTTAGCACTTAGATAGTTCTTATCCTAGCCCTATTACATATGTATTTAAAACTACACTTAAAGCTACAACCATATAAAATAAAACTCCACAATTCAATTTGCTTTACAAAAAGATTCGGCGAAACCTCCAGCATCCAGCATCCTCTTGAAAACAATAAACGTGCTGGATTCCCGGTAAATCCCGCAATAATAAGCAGCGTGTGATTGATACAATGAAATCCCCTGTCGACACCGACATTTGCATTTTTATGGGCGCCGCCCACGCCCTACGCCCGCCCTAGGTGCCACCCTCGCTGTATGTACTATGGACAAGTGTACAAGTATACTTGAATTAAGTGTCCCTTTATGTATGTTACACGGAATAAAGGGTTTGGTTAGAGAGGGAGGAGGTTTTTGAGTTGACAATTTTAAGTTCTTGAAAAAGGTTTTGGTGATGGAAAATATTATTTGAAATCTAATTAAAAAACAGGGTCCGTTTTGAATTAAAACAAACACAACTAGAAAATCTTTATAAAATAAATAAATAAATATCCTCGGACATTTGTTCACACATGGCTATCTGATTCCAAACTAAGCAGAGCTTGTAATATGGAAACCAGATGACTGATATGCTATCTACTACTTTTTTTTGTAAATAAATACTTAAATTAACAACAACAAAAATAATAACAATTAAAACTGCAAATTTAAACACTCTAACACTAACTATGGCTACGTTTCTACATAGATAATAACACAAAATACGCGGACAAAACTATTCATTAATAATATAATAATAATTGTTATAAACACATGTAATCTGTGACACATTTTCATCATTTACTTATTATTAATAACTAAAATCAATGGCTATGTAAGAGCGGCATCTCCTATCACAAGCAAACTTTTGCTTAAAGGGGGATTCCTGAACCAGATGTATACGAGTGAAAAGTTAATGAAATAAACGTTTTTTTATTTTTTTATTTAAATTATCACATAATTACACCCGGACTCAGGACATACAGACATGTTCATGCTCACAAATTTTAATTTCTTTCCTGGATGGGAATCAAACCCACGACCTGCGACGCGATTGGTAGTGTATTAACCAACCACGCCAACTGGCCCGTCAAAAGCTGCAGCATTCTAAATTCATTTTATTTGACTCTCGTAGCACGTAGCACGCCGTAGCACCATCGTAGCCCTCGTAGCCCTCGTAGCCCTCGTAGCAGTATAATTACTACATAATATTATAATCCTTGTACCAAATTGTACAACTATTCATAAGTGGTTTGAAGGAAGTGTTTGAATTAAAATATTTTATTGAAAACTGCATTTTTTTTATATTTTCTGCTCTACGATTTTAAACCGTTTCTGAGGGATCTTTACTAAAAAATATCACAACGATTTTGTATGTATAGGTAATCTTTATGTTAATTAATACTTACAATAATTTATTGCCAAATAATTTACGGTTCGGATAATCAAATATATTTAATAGATAAATTGTGGTTTTAGAATCGTTAACTTCACAATGAGACGCGAGATTGAAATTAACTTCTTAATTCGTCTCGATCGTAGGCGATGAATTATTTTTTAATTAACGTTATGTCAGGCATCAAGTGACATTTCCGGATCAATCGAATTATTATAATCGAGTTGGCAGTCAATTCGATTTAACTGTATTGCTTATTAATTTATAATCGACTTTGCATCAACGATCGCTACTTGTATGTTATGCGTGTGAAAAAATGTGTTTTGGTTTAGTCTTAGTGTTTATACATGGTGTTTCATAAATAATTAATGATGTTTTTTAAACAAATAAAAATGAATTTAAATGCCATCATCTATAGGAATAAAAGTTTCGTCCTAACTAACTGATTGAATGATAAATCTATCAATAATTTATTTTTATAATGAAGGTATAATGGCATTTTTTTAAATCAAATGCAGAAGTAAAATAGGGTGTCATGGGCGAAACCGCATCGTTTATTAGACTAAAAATCTTCAATTAGGATTACAAATACAAAGATTTGAGACTTTGTTTAAATACATGGTGTAAATAACAAGACAACAGGAATTTGTCAATGTTGACAACAAGGTGTTTACGAGCGAAGGCGAGATTCGTGCCCGCACCGCCGCCCGCACCGTGCCGGTTCAACTTGCAAACGGCTCGTTATCCGAGATTACCTTTAACAACGTCTTCAAATAAAACAATCGAGCGAGACTGAGCCCCGAGTTCTGACAGCCGAATAAACGACAACACTCCAGTTTTACGCGCGCAAACAATTATTTATTACCGAACACCCTATACATGAAACGATCTGCGAACTCGAATGAACTTTAACACTTAACCGTTAAGGTTGCCTATCGTATAACAGACGCCAATCCGCAGTCGAGCAAGATTAATAGGGCATAAAACGTAAGATAATACAATATACAAGAAGACACGTTGTTAACCGTTCCGTTTAGAAGCGGCGCTGACTGATCGCGGCCGTCTCTTTCGCGCCTAACTAAGTCGTATATATCTATCTCGTTCGCACACTTTCAATTATCTGCCTAATCCCTCAATTACGTCGACAGATGTCGCTCGCGTCTTCGGGCTTATGCGTCAGTTTAAAGTACGGTCCGCAGAAGCAATTACTGTTGATCGGCGAGATTTGAAGATTTTATTGTAGGCTTATTATTTAAGACGTTACTTGAATACAATTAAAGTCTCCTTTTGGTTACAATTTCATTCGGTCGCCATTGCGTGGTAGGGTTTATGTAGATTGTAGCTGAATGATAATTTTTGGAAAAAGTAATAAATAATTAATAAAATAATTGGAACCTTTACTTTTCTAAAGGAATCCTTGCTGCTTAATTGTATTTGTTTTAAATTACAAAAGTGTCATTTTTGCCAAGTCTTAAGTTTGATGGCACGGTTGTCTATGGACATCATCAATGGGTTGCCGCCATTTTACAATGCCTCGTATGCAACTGACTCTCAAGTGAGCTACCGAAACAAAATAAACAATGCGTATTTGTCGTGCAGTCAGTACAAAGGTCGTAGTCACGTCCCTCAAGGGTAGGGAAGGGACACGAGTTAGCTAATAATTAATATTATAATTAATGTTCCTATAACCGAAACCGCGCCGCCATTAAGCCGACACTTTGTAATTCATCCGCAGCCGGTTAACTCGCTCTTAGATGTTTTAAAACATTTATTGTGTTTAAACAAGTACCTATATAATACAACAGTTTATTGTTTATTGCTATCAAACTGTTTAATTATTACTACAATTTAAAATGGCATCTATAGTGCTATAATTTGGGTTCAGATTCATTTTACAAGCTTTATATTAACTTGCAATGTAAGTATGTATTTTTTTCCGGGGTGAATCTTGCAACTCAATTTTGAAGCAGATATCTTTAACCGATTGAGCTGAAATTTTGTATACACGTTTAGTTTGCATGACAATGCATGGTCAGCTGTGTGACGTCATTCTAAATCCAACATGGTGGAACACCTAAGAGAGCGGACTATTATTTTTTAATGTAATCCTACAATATGGGTATCAAATGAAAAGGCTTGCTGAGAATTACTCGAAAAATAAAGTGACGTCAATCAAAATCCAAAGCTTGTTTTTAGAAAAGTTTTTAACTTATAACTTATTTAATAACAGTCTGTAGGTAAGATTCCGAAGTAGGTACTTACTTTAACTAATTCGAAAATGGGTTTTCGATCGCTTTGATCTAATTAATATAGCTCATGAACTATGTATATAAATATGAAGACTTTTAATACATGTGACAGTTTTTCTTGTAAATTCAGTATTTTTTTTTGAAGAGCTGTATTGGAACGAAGTTCCTTATTGCGCGTTATGAAATATGAAAGGGGGCTAGACGGAAAAAAAATCCCCGACATAAAACTGTCGGTGATTTTTTGTGTCGGTGACAAAAGTCACAGTCACTTTTGTCACCGACTATATATATACCGACTTGACTATATATATATATAAATAGAAGTGTTTTTTTTATATATATATACTCTCTCGACTTATAAACTTCGTTCCATCCGGGTGTCCCTTGACACCTCTCAAGTTTTTTTTTTAATATTTTGCAGGACTACGGTTTTAGTGGTAGCATTTAAAACGTAAATAGCCACTCATTTTATAAACAGTAAACTTATATCAAAGTACAATTGGAGAAAGCAGTTTTTTTTAAAACCTATTCAACCAAACGAAAAATTACTTACATGGTATTTTTTTCTCATTTTTTCTTATAAAAAAAACAAATTTTAAAATGTTTGTCTCTCTGTTACTTCAGGCTAATTTCAGAAACGGATTCACCGATTATGACGGAACTTTCACAGCCGCTATCTGATGTTAGATGAAGTAACTTAGGCTTCTTTTATTCCGAGAAAAGATAAGATCCCTCGGGAGCGCGGGAGAAACCGCGGGGGAGAGCTAGTTGTATTCCCATGATGACGTAACCGTTACTGATCTGTATCTGTATCATCGTTAAGTAACTTGAATCTGACAACCCTAACGTTATTATGAATATTAGAATAGTAATGGATTTTTGGATGACAACTTTCGAAGTGACGTTGAGCTTTTTATTTCCTAAAAATCGTGAATTTTGAGTTTTAATTATATTCCGTGGCGTTTTGTTAATTTTTTATCTTATCCAAAATTTTTGTTTTATTCATTGTTTATGGTATTAATAACTTGAATCGAGATTCAAATAGTTATGGGACGACCGTTCCATATACGAGCAAAGGAGTTAATATTATTAGGGAGATAGCTTAGTAAGTAAATGAAGTCATTTTATGTGTGTTTATCTGTATGTAATACATTGTAGCGACTGTTGGCAGAAACTAAATCCTAATAATATTATAAACGCGAATGTTTGTATCTATGGATGTTTGTTACTCTTTCACGCAAAAATGGCTGAACGGATTTTGATGAAAGTTGGCACACAGGTAGTCCATATATTGGAATAAAACATAGGATACTTAATATTCCGGAAAAAGATAAGATCCCTCGGGAATGCGGGTGAAACCGAGGGGGACAGCTAGTTTTATATATTTCCCACACAAAATATCGATACAAAATGGTATCCAACTAAAAAGAACAAGTCTCTGTCGTGTCGTATAGTATTGGATCGCTCACCCTCACTTCTTCCGAAGAAGCCTATTCAAAACGTCATTAGTATAAATGTCATTAATGAAATCGTCAGCGGCTACCGAACGGCATTCCGCCTTGTCGCTTATAATCATTACCATTCTGACACGACAATTCAATTCTACATTCTAAAACTAGCTTTACTCCTTAAATACCACACTGCAATATGAACTGTACCTACCAATAAATAAAATCGATTTTGGATTACAAGTCATTCGACTTATGACCTTTTGAATAAAGTGTGACGAATTTATAAACGGTAAAAAGGTTATAACTAATCGTATTATTGTTGTTGGAATTTAATCCTTTTGTAATAGATTTAGAGACTGATTTCGATGTAGATAATTATCGTCGGTATTTAATTTCTCCGATGAGACGGCGGACGCTTTCATTTGTCAAGCGTCCGACTGACGGACAGATGGACAGATTGTCCGTATTATGCCTATCGAGTGATATATTAAAACTAGGGTTGTAGTAGATAACGTATATTTAGTTCGGATACGAATCGATCTAAGGCGATGATAGCTCAGTGGTAAGTGATGTCGGATACCGCGGCGAAGGTCGTGGGTTCGAATCCTTACAATGAGCTTGAGCTTTCGGTGAAGGAAAACATCGTGAGGAAACCACAGCACGGTGGTAGGGTACTTTGTAGTACTCGACTGGCTGGCTACCACCCTCAAGTTGAAAATCTGTCGCCAAGCACCTGTTGGTGTGTTCCGGCAATTGCACTTGAGAGCCAGTTCGCCTTTAAGGCATTGTAATAAGGTGTACAACACATTAGCAATCCCCTGGTATTGCCAATGTCTATAGGCGACGGTTGTCACTTACCATCAGGTGACCCGCCTGACTCGTTGTAACTTGTGACATAAAAAAAAAAAAAAAAACCTACTTGTTTTAAAAGATACTCCAATAGCATACCTACGGGCCAGTTGACGTGGTTGGATAACACACTACCTATCACGCCGCCGGTCGTGGGTTCGATTCCCATCCAGGACAGACATTTGTGTGCATGAACATGTCTGTTTGTCCTGAGTCTGGGTGTAATTATCTATTTAAGTATGTATTTACAAAAAAAAAGTAGTATATGTAGTATATCAGTCATCTGGTTTCCATATTACAAACTTTGCTTAGTTTGGGATCAGATAGCCGTGTGTGAACAAATGTCCGAGGATATCCCAGGATATTATTCTTTTTAAACACTTTTTAATTCTATCACTTACCCTTTTTTAGTTAGTTTAGTAAAACTATTTACAGATTCCAAATGAATGCAGTAAAGTCTATTTTAAATCATGGGGTATCTTCCCACGCCTTTCAGCCAATAAATTTATAAAAATACGCCGACCAAATTAAAATCCGAATATCCGAATGTTTCGGTCACGAATATCGATATCAGGCGCATCCCTATCATAGATGGTATTAAGATACACGATTATTAAGTTGGCAGTTAATTTCCACGTGTGTAACCATGGCCACTGGGCTGGTCACTCTAGTATTTTAATTGATTTCATGTTCTGCTTTTTTATGTAGAGATTGATATGTGATTAATCTTAATTAGTTTGTTATAGCTTCTGATTGTAGATGTAGAAAACTAGTGACTTGAAGAACTTATCAAAAGCAATATTAATTACTTAATGTTATTTTTTTAAAACTTAGGTACATAAATAACACAGACATGTTCGAGTACATAAACTGTACTGGATGAGAATCGATCCCAGGACTTGTGCGTCCGTCAATCTATTGTCATACACTAATATAATATTTCTAATATTATAAAGAGGAAAGATTTTTATGGATGTATGTATGTAACGAATAAACTCACAAACTACTGGGCCGATTTCAAAAATTCTTTCACCATTAGAATGCTACATTATTTCAGATTATCATAGGCTATTTTTTTATCCTGGTATAAGATAAGATCCCACGGAAACGCGGGTGAAACTGCGGAGGACAACTAGTTATAAAATGAAAATATTAGATTTTTTTGTATGTGTGTTTGTTATGAATAAACTAAAAAAATACTTAACCGATTTAAAAAAAGTCTTTCACTAATAGTAAGTTACATTATTAGCAAGGCTAACGTGAGCTATATTTTATTTTAATAAAATACTACTCATTGTTAACCCTGATAATCATCTCTTTCCACTCTTCTAAAAGTAAACAGCGTGGATATAGGTATAATATAATATAGCACATTACTCCCCCTCTATCGTACCCCAGAACCCCCTACTTTTGTGTGAGCGGCATCACGCGGACACAATCGATAGAACATTATTCATATGAGCCGACGACGCGGCACGGGATGTCTTGAGTTTTGAATACAGAAATAAGTGGAGTAGCTATTATAAGCTTGATATTTTTGCCAACTTTTTTAAAATTCTGTATAAGCTTGTGTTTGACCACAATCTCACCATAGTGAGTGATGATGTGGCCGAAGGTGGTAAGCACACAAGTCTAGATGGAAACTGGCTCTCAAGTGCTGCTGTCGGAACACACCGATAGGTGCATGGTGAAAGATTTTCAATTTGTGTGTGGTAACCAGCTAGTCGAGTACTGCATAGTACCCTACCACAGTGCTATGGTTTCCTCAAGATGTTTTTCTTCACTGAAAGCTCAAGCTCTTTCCAAGATTAAACGAAAACGCAGTTACGGTGAAATATAGAACTAAGAATTCAAACTCTGCAATGAGGTTGGACGGGTGTCGTTAAATTTTTTTCACCTGTAAGAATGAGAAATTCGTGAAATTAAGAATAAGAATAAGAATAAGAAATAATTTATTGGACAACACATTGGCATCAGATAACAACAAAAAATATATAAAAAAATAATAATAATTCTAACAACCTTAATAATTATCATGGTAGACACCAAAGTGAAGCCAAAAGGGCAGCCACTCAGCATTATGTTGCGTCGGTCAATGACAACTGACGCAACGCTGATATTCTGTGGGACCCTCTATCGGTTTATGGGTGATGCAACGGCCATATCACAAGATCTACTCTAAACAACTTCCTCTAAATTCTACAGTTCGATGGTGTGGTAAAAAAAAAGAAGGTAACTGGAGTCTCTCGCTTTATTTAAAGGGTGTGTCCAGAAGCCCTAAATAAATACATGTTCGTTTTCATGATTCCTGGAATTGTTTTTAATGATGATGTGGGACGACCGTCTCATGTGCGGTTATTTGAAACGATTTTAAGCCTTCGAGGCAAAAAAAATATTTAAACTTAACTCTCTCATCCTTTACCGTAAATACAGTAAAATAATTCCACCAAAATATATTATCGAAACTAATATTTTAAAGAGGAAAGATTAGATTTTTTGTTTGTAACGATTTAACTCAAAAACTACTCGACCAATTTAAAAAAGAAAACACCATTGGAAAGCTACATTATTTTTGAGTAACACAGACTATATTTTTATCTCGGGAAAAGATAAAATTCCACTGGAATGCGGGTGAATATTTGTATATTCCACACAACCAGAGTAGATAGATAATTAGTTTGAGTTTATGTTCACAATAGATTTAATACTTTCCTACGGCTACCTACCTTACTAAAATCCTGTTGCATCAATTAATTTATGCATTGGCAGGATCAAAATATCAATCGGTTCAATGGTCAAAAAATAAAAATATGTAAGCCCCAACATCAACTCCACAGCACCCGTATTCCGTGAGACTGTTAGCGACACGCGCGGCTCATGTTCGCGGCGAGACGCGACATCAGAACGATATTGTATTATCTCGCGTTATTCAATATTCCAAACCCATACCGATACACTTCTATTCGTATTATTCTTTATTTATTATTAAAATAATCATTGTATACCTATTTGAGATAAAAATAGGTGGTGGTTATCGCTTACTATCAGGTCTGCCTGTACATGTAAATTATCTATACTAATACTATATCTCTGGATCTACTGAACCGATTTCGAAAATTATTTTACCAACAGAAAGCCACGTTATTTGTGAGTGTCATAGGCTATCTTTTTATTCCGGGAAAAGATAAGATCCCATGGGAACGCGGGTGAAACTGCGAGGGACAGCTAGTCTAAAAATGTATGTGTATTGCCTGGTCTGTTGATTATTTTGTGGTTTGGGGATCTCAATAATAATGTACCTATGTATGATGGTAGTGAAATCGTTACTAAGTACTATTATAAATGCGAAAGTTGTTTTGGATATGAAGATGTTTGTTACTCTTTCACGCAAAAACTACTGAACTCATTTGGATGAAACTTGCCACACAGGTAGATCACATCGTAGTATATAACAAAGGATACTTTTTATCCATATAAAATCCCGGAAAAAACCACAATAAAAGCTAATAAAAGGAAAATTCAAAATACTATAATATAATTTGAAGCCAAAAAACACTTTGCAAGCAACTAGCCAATCCTAAAGGCATTAGTCGCTATCGATTCGGACCGCTACATGTGTCTACTTCGCGACTACATCTTCACACACCCCACTAGAGGGGGGAGCTAGAGGGGGGGGGGGGGGGGGGCTGGATAGACAACGCAAAGTCAATATGTGGAAATAATAATAAAGGTTCGCGCGTCCCGCATACGTATCGTTTCATTATCGTTGTGTTATCGTTGTAACATCGGTAACGAGTCGATGTTTGGAATAGTAGTTTAACTTACTATTGTATCGATATTGCTTCTTCTGACAGAATATGGCTGACTATTTATTGGGATTATTGAATCTTATATGTATGCCTAGATTCAATTCTTTAGTTATTGTTTGGTATAACTTGTATGTATAGCGATTTCTAGAATTAAATTTTTTCGTATATAGTTTTGGGACGACCGTCCCATCCACGATCGAAGGGGCTAAATATTTCTTTGTCCTCGCTTCATTAATCTTGAGGTACCGTTTAGGTACGCCATTTATTCCACAAAGAGACTAAAAACCGACATATTAATTTAAAAAGAATCTCGTGACTAGATTCAGGTACCTACAGAATTAGTATCGTCAGTAGGCACGTGCACGTGCACCTCACCAACCGACGAGCCTATTATCTGTGCTAGGTAGGTATATCTAGGATCTTGAAACTAGCTCAAAACCAATAATCCTACTAATATTATAAATGTGAAAGTTTGGATGGATGTATGTTTGTTACTCATTTACGCCAGAACGGCTCAACGGATCTGGATGAAACTTGGCAAATAGATAGATTATAGTCTGGAATAGCACATAGGCTACTTTTTATCCCGGGAAAAGATAAGATCCCTCGGGAACGCGGGTGAAACCGTGGGGAAACAGCTAGTACCTATCTAAATTGAGAGCCAGTTCGCATCTAGGCTAGTGGTTACCACGTTAGGCTACATCATCACTTAAAGATGAAAACCTGGTATTTCATAAAATTCATTCCAACAACCCATGGTCTATAAAAAATCGTAGTAACGATCTGCGTATATCGTGAACAAGAAAATCCGATGTGCCATCATATCGATATTACAGCCGTCCGACTAGATGGCATTCGATTCCGCGCCGACATCGATTCATGAATATATATTACGCTCGGATCCTAGCGGACCGATTGATATAATCGATTCTGTTATCGTTATTATGATGCTAGTTCCTTATCGCGCGTTGTGAAAGGGAGCTAGACGGAAAAAAATCTTACGAAAATCACCGACACTTTAATGTCGGTGATTTTTTGTGTCGGTGACAAAAGTCACCGACCGCTGTGCGGCGTGCGCATGTTTCTCTGTCTCTCTCTCTCTCTCTCTCTCTCTCTTATAGAAAGCAAGCCAGATATTTTCATTTCTATTTATATATATAAATGTTTTTATTTTTTTATATATATATATACTCTCTCGACTTATATAACTTATATAACTTCGTTCCATCCGGGTGTCCCTTGACACCTTTCAAATTCTTTTTCTATTTGGATTATGTCGGATGATATCAAAATAAGGACTTAAAAACTTGCTTAAATAAATCTATGGATCTTGGTGATCTGTTGACACTAGTCCTGTCATTCTGGATTGGTTCCACTAATCACCGATAAATAAATATCTATGAACGTGCGCTTTCGGTGAACCACCTATCGTTGTGTTCCGACAGCTGCACTTGAGAGCCAGTTCCCATCTACGCTTTGTGTGCTACCACCTTCGGTCACATCATAACTTACCATGGTGAGATTGTGGTCAAACACAAGCTTATCCAGAATAAAAACAAATCTGGGATATTCTTCACACACTGATGATATGCTTATTCTCAAACCATAATCTTTGTTCACGCAAGGATCAGTTAAAATTCTTACTACAGACCATTAGAGACAACATCATATTAGAAAGTTCCAATATGTAGTTACGTGCACTAAAATTGGATTCCAACATTTAACTCTGACATGACCATATTGACCATATTTGATAAATGAGAAGTGACACACGTGACCTCACCACACCAATATCGCAATAACTTGAAAACATTGTCAGCTAAGTGTATATTATTGTACACTTGTGGCAAATAAACTGTTCACTTGAAAATTAAAACAACTTTATATCTATACGTGAATTTTTCTTGCCAAATTTATTTTTGATTAAAGAACTCTTAATTTCAAAATGTCAGTGTTAAAGTGCATAAATAATAGGGGACGATTGTATCACGCCACAAGTCGTGTGTTCGATTCCCATCCGGGACAGACATTTGTATTTATGAACGTCTATTTGTCCCGAGTCTGGGTGTAATTAATTTAAGTAGGAATAAAAAAAAAGTTGTAGTAAGGTATATCTATCAAATGTCTAGTTTATATAATACTAGTGGTCCCCCGCAGTTTCACTCGCGTTCCCGTGGGATCTTATCTTTTCCCGGGACAAAATATAGTATTGTTCATCAGGGATAATGTAGCTTTCTAACGGTGAAAGAATTTTTCAAATCGGTCCAGTAGTTTCAGAGCCTATTAAATGCAAACAAACAATCAAATCTTTCCTCTCACATTTATAATATTATAATTTAAAAATATATGCGTTAGTACCTTACCTTTGCACGGTGGTAGGGTACTTTGTAGTACCCGACTGGCTGGCTACCACCCTCAAGTTGAAAATCTGTCGCCAAGCACCTATCGGTGTGTTCCGACAGTTGCACTTGGGAGCCAGTTCCCATCTAGGCTTTGTGTGCTTACCATCTTCGGCCACATCATCACTTACCATAGTGAGATTGTAGTCAAACACAAGCCTATCCAGAATAAAACAAAAAAAACTAAGTATGAATCGTTTATAGCGTCTGCAAGTGTATCAATACACGTCCACTAGCGAGCGATGTGATGTTATTGGAAAAGTTTTCAGCTGAGTGCGTTACAATGTAGCGGCTGAAGCGCTTTATAGCAGAGCTGCGCTTACAAATGTGCGGGCATTCACTTGCTTTGTATAGTTAAAAACGATTTTACAGTTTCCTTATATAATCAAATTAGTTTACATTCATCGCAATTTTTTTTTACTTTGGATAAGCTTGTGTTTGACCGCAATTTCACGATAAGCACATAAAGCTTAGAAGGAAGCTTAGAAAGGAAACTGACTCTCAAATGCAACTGTCGGAACACACGATAGGTGCTTGGTGTTAGACTTTTAACTTGAGGGTGGTAGCCAACCAGTCGAGTACTACAAAGTACCCTACCACCTTGCTATGGTTTCCTCACGATGTTTTCCTTCATCGAAAGCTCAAGCTCATTGTAAGATTCGTTATTTTTTAATAAATTAATCGACAAAATACTTTCACTAGCAATAAAGATATCATAACATGTTTCTAGACAATCAACAGAATTTAATTAATCAATAAAATACAGTCGCGCACAAAAACGGTCAAGGAATCCAGCGCTACAAGATAACAAGGTTAAGAGACACGTCAGCGAACATTTTTACGACGGACAGCTCTGTAGGTACTACTTGTACCAGCCATGGCTACTCACAGCGGCTCGGCTATTCCAGCGGACTTGCTACTCACAGCGGCTCGGCTATTCCAGCGGACTTGCTACTCACAGCGGCTCGGCTATTCCAGCGGACTTGCTACTCACAGCGGCTCGGCTATTCCAGCGGACTTGCTTACGTGACTCTATTATTATGTTTTATTGGCGTGTTTCAATGAGATTCATGTTAGAATGCGAATGTAGGGGATGATAAAAGCGAAGATGTGTGTAAAAATATTGGATTATTTTCTTTTTACGTCAGTTTTTAAATTAGATAGGTAAGTTTAAGGCGATGATAGCTCAGTGGTAAGTGACGTCGGATACCGCGGCGAAGGTCGTGGTTTCGAATCCTACAATGAGCTTGAGCTTTCGGTGAAGGAAAACATCGTGAGGAAACCACAGCACGGTGGTTGTAGTTATGTAGTACCCGACTGGCTGGCTACCACCCTCAAGTTGAAAATCTGTCGCCAAGCACCTTGTTCCGGCAGTTGCACTTGAGAGCCAGTTGCCTTTGCCCTGAAGGCATTGTAATAAGGTGTACAACACGTTGGCAATCCCCCTGGCTAATGTCTATAGGCGACGGTAGTCACTTACCATCAGGTGACCCGCCGGCCTCGTTGTCACTAGTGACATAAAAAAAAGTCAAATGTAGATGATCACTTTATTATGAAAAGCTATCGTGAGAATGTCAAAACATTATTATGAAAGGGTACAATAGTGAAAATATACTTTCCGAGCTGACTGTACTACAAAAGTAATAAGAGTCCGTAAGTCCGTGTATGAACTAGGTAAATAGCTTTCAAGGTCGGCAATCACCCTGGTATCGCTAATGTCCATAGGCGGCGGTGACCACTTACCATCAGGTGGACGGTCTGCCTGTTTGTCAACCTAATGACATGAAATTAAAATAAATAGGTATAGTGCTATATCATTCCAAAAACTAGCCACTATCCAGAATTCAACGCAAACATTCATGACCAATAAACCGATAAATCCGGAGCATTGTCACAGGCACTGTCGCCATAAACAAATTCACCTTTAGCGAAAAAAAGCGAGGTCACAACCATTTGTTATCCATTTTGTCGTATGTATCTCGGGTCCATTAATAACAGGGACTTATCCGAGCCTAATCTGCCGCTCATTCCCGCCGCTTGCCGCTTTCCGCGGACTCTTTAGCGCGGTGAAAAAATGGCGGATAGGGCTGTCCGCGCGGATTTATAGCCGCTAGGATTACATGAGCGGATAAATAATATGACGTCACCGTTTGTAACGCAACACGTGAGTTTACGTGTCAATATATTAAATGCAGTCATTAATATAATATTTAATGTAATAGGTTTAGCCTTATTCGTAACCTATCTGAATACAATAAAATTCCTCTATCATGATGTTGACCCGCGAAGAACTCCAAAACTACTAAACCGATCTTGATGGTACTTGGCACACATATAGATTATATCTTGGAATAAAATATAGGATACTTCTATCCCGGGAAGTGGGCGTGGTTTCACAGCGCGGAGGACTACTAGTAGTTTTATACCTATACTAATATTGTAAAGAGGAAAGATTTGTATTTTTGTATGTAACAACTAAATTCATACTACTGGACCGATTAAAAAAAATCTTTCACCATTCGAAAGTTACATTATCCCTGAGTAACATAGGCTATATTTTTATCCCGGTAAAAGATAAGATCCCACGGGAACGCGGGTGAAACCGCGGAGGACAGCTAGTATAAAAAGCGGAATACCACTAACTGATTAATCACGAAATCTCGATATAAATGCTAGAAACATGAAAGGTAAGTAGAAAACTCATCCCCTAAAGGGTTCCCTCTAAAACGAACTACAACTAATAATCTATAGTACCTGGATCACCGAGCATTGCTCGTTTTTTTTTTAAATTTTAATGGTTTTTCTCACAAAAGAAGGAACTTGAAAAAAATAGAAAAAAATTACACTATCTGGTCTCGAACCGAGGTACTTCGGTTTGATTGTCGCTCGATTTCCCCCTGAGCTATTATAATCTGTCAGAAAGTAGCGAAATTTACCTTGGTATTCTAACGATATTGTAGAGGCTTTTCATTGCCTGAAAAAACGGATAAAACGACGTTTTCTAAAAATTTTACCTAGCTAGATCAATTGATCGTCCCCAAAACTCCCTGCATAAAAAAATTCATGAAAATCGTTGAAGCCGTTTCCGAGATTCAGATTATATATATACATACAAGCATTGCTCGTCGCAGATTTATAACAAACGATTGGTAAATAATGAAACAGTGCTAGTACGACATGCCGCTGCCGATGCGCCGTCTCGATAGCGTATTCTTTATGGGTTATTTTCAATTTGTTTCGGCGGTGATACGGTTATCGGGATTGGGTCCGCACCGTCGCGCAGTGGTGGAGTGGTGGAGTGGTGGAGTGGTGGAGTGGTGGTTCCCTCTGACGGGGAAGGTTGTAATATTGGTCGAATGAGTGATCGTTGTGTTTGTTACTCTCAAATGGAACTTAGTTTCACTCTTAGTAAACTGAAGATTTTATTGCATCAAGTATTTCAACTACTAGTTTCAGCTTCGTGGGATTCTGAGGGAATTATAATAAAACAATTAAGAATACGCTGTAAAATTAATGCTTTTAATGATTTTTAATTACCAATTTAACGACAAAGAGTAGATCTTTTGATGGTGTATAGGTATTTATGACGTCACAAGCCAGTATTTCATACAAAACTCTATGTAAACAAAAATAAGGTGATTTGATATGTCAGTCGACATTCCTATTCATGAATTTAGTTTAGGCCCTAGTAATGTACGTCTTCCGGCTTACATGATGTACCTACGTTACAATTGCCTCTACCACCGATTCGGAGAGAAGGGGAAAATTGGTGGGCATATCACCTACCAAATATACAAACAATGACCACTTATATTTAAAATTAAAAAATCGGAAATATCTAAATATTTTGAAAATAGTGACGTTTTTACAAAGTTCATTTTTGTATATTTAGTAGGTGACTCGCTCACCTATCTCCCCTTTAAGTTTATCGTACCTTACCGGACACCTGGTATATTAATGTCAAAAATAAAATACAGCGATGATTTTCAAAATTTAAAGCGATGATAGCTCAGTGGTAAGTGACGTCGAATCCGCGACGAAGGTCGTGGGTTCGAATCCTACAATGAGCTTGAGCTTTCAGTGAAGGAAAACATCGTGAGGAAACCATAGCACGGTGGTAGGGTACTTTGTAGTACCCGACTGGCTGGCTACCACCCTCAAGTTGAAAATCTGTCGCCAAAACACCTATCAGTGTGTTCCGACAGCTGCACTTGATAGCCAGTTCCCATCTAGGCTTTGTGTGCTTACCATCTTCGGCCACATCATCACTTACCATGGTGAGATTGTGGTCAAACACAAGCTTATCCAGAATAAAAAAAAAAGTCTATATTTCGCTTTTCCGCAAAGCAAAACAAACCTTTGTCCGTACAGCAAATGTACAAACGCGGTTAGAGAAACGGTTTGAAATGCACCCTCGTTTCATGGACGCGATAAGGCAAACGTATGCACGTTTGAATGTCGCGGCTCAGTCAAAACAACCATGTAATACCTTAATTTAAATTTAAATGACATCTAAGCCGAGCGATGCGATCGTGTCGTCCACATCATTACCGACGACGACCGAGGGTGCTCGGCGACGCTCGGATTTACGATATCATTCGGTTTTAGTTGAGTTTAAATTCTTATTTTGATTGCGAATATTAAAATTTATTTGTAGATAGGAATATTTGTACTTTTTAAATTGAGATAATGGTTAAAAAATATGAGAGAGATATCCAGGTGACGATAGACAGACGGACGGACAGTAGAGTCTTAGTTATAAGGTTTCCGTCTTTACCCTTTGGAGACGGAACCCTAAAAACTAATAGTTGATATCAAAACGTTTGTGCCACAATATAAAAAAAACTGCTTTCGTATGTTTGTGTACGGAAAACTCAAAAAATAATAAAAGGATTGAATTTATTACACAACGTTTCATTTTATTTTTTTCGTTTTTGAGATTTCATATCGAATTACTCGGGTATTTCAAAGCCATTTCTGTGGTTGAGTTATAACAACAGTTACCATGGCAACGGCAACAATTATAATATCAGACGGAGCCACAGCAACGGGTTAGCTAGTTCAATGTAAAATGAGACATTAAAGAATAATTACTTATCGAAGTAATAATTTCACTCGGTTGTCGAAAAGACGTAAGTTACTGACTTTCAAATCTAACACTTTCCCCGTAAACATTAAAGACGTATATGATTTTCCAACACTTTTCACCCCAAGGTCCCACAATGACAGCGCAATATAAAACCCAGTTTACAATATAAGCTAACACCTACTTGATGAGCAGCTTACACGATAAGGGCGGGATTACACGGGGCGGGCGAGGCGGGCGGCGCGCGGCGGCCGTGTGCGCTCACCCTTACTTTAAACTTTCCAGATCTGTTGACAGATAGTGGGTGCGCGGGAGGCTTGAGGGATTTATGTCTTTAGCTATTTGGATGGAAACCTTGCTAATGTAATGTTGCCACAAATCCGTTTATTTTATTTGAAAAAAAAAATGTGAAAATGTCATACTTTTTTCTATAGCAATATTATAAATGCGAGTGAGTCCGTCTTCCCGCTTAAACCGCTGAACTGATTTAGACGAAATTTAGTATAGACATAGATGGAACCTTGGAGAAGGAAATAGGATACTTTTTATCCCGGGAAAACATAAGATCTCTCGGAAACGTGGGTGAAACTGCGGGGCGGAAACTAGTACTTTATAAAAATAGGTTTAAAGAAAATGCTCCTTCACTAATTGTAAATGAATCAAACTCTCCCAAATTGAAAAGAAACGTACAAATTCATTAATCAAATGACGGAAAAGGTAAAAAAAATCAACGTCACCGGCCCCGAGGCGCTCCTATCAAAAATCTCAGCAATTTCATTAACTTGCAAAGTAAAAATAAAGAAAAGAAAACGTCACCAAAAAAAAATGGGAAAAGCACAGATTAAATTTTAAGAGGCGTTTTTCTAAATTAATTAATAAGGGGGAGATGTGACATGGCGGGAGGAAAAAATTAAATGTCAAAATTACAACAAGATTCGCCTTGATTATGTCCGTGGGGGGAGGAGGGGGTGTACCGGTACTAATTACATTTTCTTAATTTGAAAAGTTCTGTCGGCCAGTTCCTCTTGCATGCCAAGCCGTCCGGTGTTTTCAGTCCCTAGTGACTTGTATCCAAGTTAATTTAGCAAATCATTGAAACCTCTAATTCTATAAGTTTTTGAGTCAGAAAACTTCGTATTATATAAGGGATAATTTAACGGATCGGCTGGTTGATATAAAGGCTGTCACGCTACATATAGTGGGTTCAATTCATACAGGACATTTTTGTGCATTTTGATTTTAGTTACCTGTAATATTTATTTAAGTAGTTGTGTTTATAATAACTATTTTAAATTATATAGCTGTCCCCTAGTTTTACCTGCGGAATAAAAAGTATACTATTTCTTATTCAAGGATACCTATAATCTATTTCTGTGCAAGTTTCATTACAATTGGTGGAGTAGTTTTGGAGTTGGCGGACCAAGATGTAAAAAACCCTATCTGTAGTTTTCATACGTATAAATACAGGATAAATTAAGTAACTACTCCTCGTTGAATAATATTTCCTGGTAGTTTAATGAAGACACTATTATAGGCCATTATCTGTATAGAGTAGATGGAACCCCCACGAGGCCACGACATAACGACTCGCTCGGCCGACGCGGCGCTCGACGCTTAACGTTCAACATTAAAAATTTTATTCTCACTTCAAGTGAACGCTAAAAGGGTTCGTTTTTTTCATCGCCCACCGGGGACCCAAATTGAAGATAATTCAGTTTATCGCTTTAATATCTCTTTGTCTTTCTAAATTTGCAAATGAGTTTTTTTAATAATGCCAAATTTGTAGCAGCGTTGCGCTGTGGGGGCGCTTCCTCTAATCCTTTTATGATTTATGGCCGACATGCGGATAGATGCTCGGATAATGAAGTTTTTTTTAACTGTTTCTTGTTTGTTACATTCAACCCTTATTTTAGATTAGATAGGAAGTTTATTTACAAGTCCAGATTCAATTTAAGTCTCTCTTTAAGACTTACCGCTTAAGTTCCTGTTTCTTTAGTTATTCAAATTATTATTTTGCTGTCTAAAACGCTACACTTCACACAAGGTGTTGATTTTTTTATGTTATTTTTGTTTTTAATACATTTACCTCATAATAAAATAACCAACATTAATAAATAAAAAGAAAAATTCACATAAAAAACCACAAATTACCATTTCAAAAACAGTTTTTGCATATCAACGAAACGCATCGCCCAATGTCGATATGTTACGGCACTTTTTTGTTTTTTTTTTCAGTGGCATCCATTAGTGAGCGCGCCATCGATCAAAAACACAATTCCAATTTACCTATCGGCCACAAATTCTTCAAAACGACTGTCCGCTCTCTGGCAAATAAAGATAAAAAATACAAATGCCGGTAGATTCGCCGATATATAACAAACGCATGTAAGTGTGTAGGTACATTACGAATACTTTATGGTGAAAATAAATTAAGAATAATAATATCCAAACAACGTCCCTTTTAAATTGACATTAATTATTTGAAGGTTAATTAAAGCTGATTGTTTTTTAATCGATCCTTATGACATTTCAAGATTTTTCATCATATATTATAAAAACGCTAATTCAGGTATCTCTGCCTGTTGATTAACACTTAGATTGAGTTGAATTCTATACATTGGATTAATATACTTTGTTTCAAAGAATTATTAGTAATTTCACTTCCCTTAACTTACATTAAACCCACCATAGGCTCTTCTCTAGAGTCTAGACTCTAGATGATGATACCTTGACGAAAGTCGTGGGAAGAAAACCTTCAATGAGGTTGAGCACGGTGGTAGTGCACTTTGTAGTACTCGACTGGCTGGCTTACACCCTCATATTTTCTAACACTCTCAAATCTGTCGTCAAGCACCTATCGGTGTGTTTTTTTTAATTATTTTTTTATTTATTGAATAGTTTACCAACATTAATTAAGTAAACACAACATGTAATACAACAAATATTTAGTGGGGCATTATAAAAAAGTCGAAAACACATCGGCAATTCCCTTGGTATTACTAATGTCTATAGGGGACGGTATAGTTTCTCACCAAAAAATACCTAGAAATAAAAGAGCATAGGGTAGACCAATGAGGATATTATAAAGATAGCAGTACGATACTGGGTGCGAACAGCAAACGACAGAGAGAAATGGAAGCAATTGGAGGAGGCCTATACCCGAAAGGGGCCAGGAGAATTTTTCCTTCAGTATTTTTTTATTTCCTTACAAACTAATTAAATTTGTCTTGGCTGTAACAAAGGCTTAAATAAATAAATTATAGTTTCTTACCATCAGTTGACTCGGCTACCTGTCTGCATCCAACACAAAATCCGGATGATCCGGCGCCTGCGCACGCTGGCCATCATCACTAACGAGCCACTGTAGCCTTATTAATAATTATTATTCTCCTATTATTATACAATAAGCGCCAGATTGACCCAAATCACTTATTAATGTGTCTGTAGATCAGACAACGCGCAGGTTTGTAAATGATCATTGATTTGATTTGCATCAGTGAACTGTAAAGGTTACGTTTAATATTATACTGGATAAGTTTCTCGTACTGACATTTTGTGCTCTGAGGTGTAATTACGATAATTAGACAAAATGCTTTGAAAGGCATGACATTTTAGATTCATTTTGTTTGAGGCGATGATGGCTCTGTGGTAATGACGTCAGATACCGCGGCAAAGGTCTTGGATTCGATTCTATAATGACCATAACACGGCTATACCATCCTCTAGTTGAAAATCTGCCAAGCACCTATCGTATGTTCTGATAGTTGCACTTGAGAGTCAGTTTCCTTCTAATATTTATGTGTTTACCACCTTCAGACACATCATCACTTACCATGGTGAGATTGCGGTCAATCACAAGCTGATACTGAAGACAAAAAGAAAAAATTAAAGCTTTTTATTATCTATTAGTGAAAGAATTTTCAAAATAAGATCAGCAGTTTCCGAGATAACCTCCTACATCTAAAAATACTAACTTTACCTCTTTATTATATGAATTTAGATTACAAAAACCGCGCAAAAAGGGTTCCGGCATAAAAATCACGTTTATTGTATGGGAGCCCCCCTTAAATATTTATTTCATTAAAATTTTATTATTTATTAATAAAGTATAAATACAACTGAGTGTTTTGTGAATATTTCAAGTGCCATTATTGATATCGAGCAAAAAAGGGGCAAAAAAATAGCGTTTGTTGTATGGGAGCCCCCCTTAAATATTTATTTTATTTTGTTTTTAGTATTTGTTGTTATATAAATTTCAACTGTCTAGTTATCGCTGTTCTTGAGATACAGCCTGGTGACAGACAGACGGACAGACAGCGAAGTCTTAGTAATAGGGTCCTGTTTTTACCCTTTGGGTACGGAACCCTAAAGAACACTACAATATAACCTATTGCCTTACCGAGTTTCTTCAGAGTCTTTTCAGTTCATAAGCACCTTATCAGGGCCTAAAATTAATTTATTTTGAGTTTTTAAATACTGCAATCAAAATGGCGATTAAAAAAGAAAAATCTGACCAATCCACAGTGAAAAAATAGCAGCATCCTTTCTACCACACACGTAGAAGCTAAATATCCCAACATCATCATTTATAAGGCGATGATAACTCAGTGGTAAGTGACGTCGAATACCGCGACGAAGGTCGTGGGTTCGAATCCTACAATGAGCTAGAGCTTTCGGTGAAGGAAAACATCGTGAGGAAACCATAGCACGGTGGTAGGGTACTTTGTACCCGACTGGCTGGCTACCACTCTCAAGTTGAAAACCTGTCGCCAAGCACCTATCGGTGTGTTCCGACAGCTGCACTTGAGAGCCAGTTCCCATCTAGGCTATGTGTGCTTACCACCATCCGCCACATCATCACTTACCATGGTGAGATTGTGGTCAAACACAAGCTTATCCAGAATAAAAAAATAAATAAAAAAAAACATTACAGTTGGTTGCAAGTCATTTGTCACGACGCGACTTATCGCCACCCTTTAGTTAATACTCGCTGCAATTTGTCGCCGACTAATGGTTCGAGGCCTTAATGATCTTGTTACGAGCAGCCTCTGATTGTATCGAGTTTTATTTAGAGTTAAATGGTCATTTTCATCTATACCCGGGTCAAGTTATAATATTGAGATGCCGTATTATCGAATTTACTCTGGGGTTATTGTGTTTTTATCTCTGGATAAGCTTGTGTTTGACCGCAATCTCACCATCGTAAGTAATGTGGCCGAAGCAGTCAAAGCTTAGATGGGAACTGGCTTTTAAGTGCAGCTGTCGAAAGACACCGATAGGTGCTTGGTGACAGATTTTCAACTTGAGGGTGGTAGCCAGGCAGTTGGGTACTACAAAGTACCCTACCACCGTGCTGTGGTTACCTCACGATGTTTTCCTTCACAGAAAGCTCAAGCTCTTTGTAGGATTCGAACCCACGACTTAACGACGGTAGTCACTTACCCTCATGTGACCCACCTGCCTCATTCACTATCCCATATGAACTGTTTGTATTTTTTAGGAGAAAATAAACATTATTTAATTCTAAATACATACATTAAATAAACCAAAAATTGTATCAAATCAAATATGCCAACCAGTTACCAACACAACAAAATATAAAAGACAGTAAAATATGGAGCCGGACTTACCCCACTTCACCCACATTTATATAACACAGAGAGTAATAGAGCTGCTGTCAATATGTTAAAATAAATCAAACATTTCATTTGTACCGTTCAGAAACTTAAACCCGTCGGAAACGTGACTGTGGTGCAAATACCCCATATTATATGATGTTGCTGAAGAATACATCAATATATTAATATTGCTATTTATTACCTTTAGAATCGATATTATGTAGAACGACGTATCCTAAGAAACGTCACTTTGACATTTTATTTAGTCTGACAGTTGTTGTTAAAAGTATAATATTTATTCAGATATTGCACTTAACTTAATTTTGAATCTAAAATTATTCCTTACTAGTTATCCCCCGCGGATTCACCCGCGTTCCTATGGGATCTTATCTTTTCCCAGAGTAAAAATATTGCCTATGGCACTCACAAATAACGTGGCTTTCTATTGGTAAAATGTTCAAAATCGGTTCGGTAGATCCAGAGATTACCCCCTACAACCTCACAAACTTAGCCTCTTGATAATATTTGTATAGATATATTAAGACCAAACATTACAGACCAAATATTATTAAGAACGACTTTTTAACACGCCTAGTAATTAAAATATCTCACATAACAAACAACTCAAAACAACATGGCCGAACTGACCCAGAACACATTTTTATTCACGCTGCCGCCGCCTGAAGTCACATTATCTCTATCAAGCCATTACAGAAAAATAATAGTTATTCACATAATTACCCCAACCCTTCGAAACGGGACGGCAATACTAGACACTATACGTTGAAAAGAGATGGTAAGTACCCCGCGTTTTGTCTTCAAGCACTTAAGTAATTGAATAGGGAGAGTAAGACGGGGTAGAACTTGAAAATAATACTATAAGTAATAATGTAGCTCTGGTGGCGAGAAAGGGCAACTTCAGTTGGTCGTTAATATTATCATAAACATACGTAGGTTGTTTGGGCCGCGGCTGGCGGGCTGGAGGGCCGCGGCTGGCGCATGGCGGGCTGGAGGGCCGCGGGAGAGACGTGTTAGCTAACTTGTGTAACACTCACAGAAATATGGCAATAAAAGGGATTTATACGAGAGTTCTGGTAGCTGGTGCTACTATGAAGAGAGTTATCTAAGAGCTGGTTTATGGTGAAGAAAAACATGGCGATGAAACCTATACGGTTGAGAAGTGAAATTCCGAAGTTTGCTAATTCGCACTAGCATTGTATACTCTAATAACGTTATTTCTGATGATTGATGAAGTTAATTGCATTGTTTTAAATAGTTAATTGCATAGAATTTGTAGCAGCATTATTCAGCACCAGTAAAATCTGAAACTTGTTCAAAATGTTAAGTGCACTGTTCGACTTTAAGTTTGCTGTGAATTGATTTAATATGAAATGAAATGTTTGAAATGAAATTAAAAATTCTTCCACTTAGATTTAGAAAGCTGAATTATCAGCAAGTAACATGGAGTACATTTTATTTTAATTCTTTAGGGAACGCAGGCGAAACCGCGTGGCGGAAAGCTACTAATATTATAAAGAGGATTCGTTTTAAGTTTATTTCCATATTTTATTATTAGTTATATTTACATACGGCACTTATTAATTTAATTTTCCATTCATGCTATGTAAGCCTTTAATTGTATTTTTGCAATGCCTTTAATGCATTGTAATAAGGTGTACCTACAACACATTAGTAATCCCCTGGTATTGCCAATGTCTATAGGCGACGGTTGTCACTTACCATCAGGTGACCCGTCTACCTCGTTGTCACACGTGACATAAAAAAAAACTATGATAGTTTTTACTTTATTTATGTTTAGTTCCTAAGATGCTGTGCAGGTACTCTTAATATACGTCGGCAAACCTAATAAATTAATAAAAAATAAAAGGTAAGGTTTTATTGTTTAGAACTACTGAACCGTTTCCAAAAAATCTTTCACCAATGGAAAGCTATATTTGACGCGAGCGAAACCGCGGGGCGGAAGCAAGTATAGCATAAAACACAAGCCAGTTTTCCGCCCATGAAGTTTGTCAACAATAAAACCAAATGATCCTATGATAATACGAATAAACTACTATTGTCTTGTTTTCTCGCAAACATTTTTTTATTGCGATCCACCGACTGTGTATCGGGAGTCGGGACGGCTAGCGGCTGATTTGTTTTACAACCCGGCTCACTTGTATGAACATTTCTATATTTACTCGTAAAAACTATAATGAGCTTACTTTAGCTTCTTACTAAATCAATATAGGATGCGCGTGTTCCATTTCTTTAAGTACTTCTGCAACAATAATCTGCACTGAGTTCCATATGAGTCCGAATAAAGATTAGTATAGCGATATCTACGAGAGATATCAGTAATTATTACATTTTAAAAGTATACGTACATACTTCGTTTTATGTTATAGGTACTAGCTTTCCTCCGCGGTTTCACCCGCATTCCCGTGGGTTCTTGTTATTGTCCCGGGATAAAATTATAGCCTATGACACTCAAAAATAACGAGGCTTTCTATTGGTAAAATAATTTTCAAAATCGGTTCAGTAGATCCAGAGATTACCCCCTACAACCTCACAAACTTATTATTATATTAGTAAATGAAATGAAATATTTATTTATCCAGATAGGCCTTCACAGGCACTTATGAATAGTCAGACTCTAAATGCTCGGAGCCTGTAGAGTATAGATTAAAAAAACAACACTTTATTTGAACGTTTTAAGAACTTTTATAAACGTATATATGTACTAGCTGGTCCCGGCGGCATGCAATGAAATGCCACGTAAAGAAACGTGATAAAAACCTTTTTTTGGGCCCTGGTACCATCGCGGGCGTACGTAAACATTTTATTTATGCAGATAAATAATTTACAAACAATTTTTTAGCAACCCATCAAACGTCACCAAAATAATAATGATACCCAACACACATCATATGAACGCCAATCTCATCGCATCACGTCGTAAAATGAAAATCTTAATTAATCCATAAACGTCAAATCTCCATAACCCTAGGGCCGTCGCGCGTCGGCGTCGTCGGTGAACGACTCGGCTCCCGCTCGGGTATTTATGACACTACACTGAACCCTGGGTAACCCGGCTTGCGAACGGCCTAATTAATAAGCAAGCCAAGTTGCCGGCCGCGGCAGCCATCAAAACATCGTTAGAGGCGATGTTACAACACTAATCCTTTGGTTATAGTAGAGGTGAGCGCATGGTGCATGAGAACGATTTAAGCGGGTAATAGTTGATGAGTTTTTATTTCTTTATACTTAGGGATTTACTTAACGCTTCAAAGTATAATTAATTTAAAGATACACGAATAAAAAATAGGATGTTGTCTATTGAAATTAAAAACAAAACTAACAAGTGTTGAAACAACCTAGAAATACAACATCAGACATGTTATAAAATTCATCTTTCTGTCGATTTTTAATTCCAATCTAACCACAAAACGTATTTCCTTATTTTGATGGTGCTGCTGTATGACGTCATAAGTTAGTATTTCGTACAAATCTCCATTATAAATGTATGTTGATTAATTATTGTGACTTTCATAAGTGCACACACATAGTTTTAATATTTTTTATGACGATTAAAAATTATACGAAAATATACGCTTATTTATTGACCGGCCATCGTGGAGATCCTCAGGGGAGGCCGGTGTCCAGCTGTGGACGTCTTCCCGCTGATATGATGATGATGATGTCATGTGTCTTAACCAAGTTTTAACATACTGCTTACTAAAGGATCATAGGTAATTAAGGTAATAGTTGTAGGTAATAGTAACTGTAGGACATGTTCTATTAATGATACTGTAAATTTAAAATATTATGTAGCATTCACGGATGCTTCGCTTATAATTTTTGCATGCCAGTTCTTGGCAGAATATTAATGTACTTTTTTTGTTTTTTCTGTCACCATATTCTTGCAATTAAAAATATTATTATTATTATTAAGACGGTTTTTGTCACAAAATATTCACTACAGACACTCGCACAAAAAAAGTCTAAACAATTATTATTTCGTAAACTATCAAGTAACAGTATTTAATACAACTGGTTAACATACCTTTACAACATCCGCGCCCGCGCCCGCGCCCGCGCCCGCGCCCGCTGCCGCCTGTGACTAAACACAGCCTTCAATTTAATAAAGCTATATTTACAACTGCTCATTAAACGTCATTCTGCGATAAGATGGCGTCAAGTAACCCTGTTTCATGGATTATTTTATTTGTCTTTAAATACCTGCTTTGTGGTACGATCCATCATGCATCCATCATCAAGGAAGGAATTGGTGAGGCTCTTAGATATACCTACAGGTCCTTGAATATTTATCTAAACATATTAAAATATCGTCGTGATTAATACCTACAAGCATTTTATATGAGGCCACTATTTTTTTAACCACAAGTGATACCCTAGCTGGCAACCTGATGGTAAGTGACTTCTATCGCCTAGGCCAGGGGTCGGCAAACTTTTTGGACAAAGAGCCAGATTCCAGAAATATATCGACTTCTCGGAAGCTCAAAGAGCCGCAGTTTTCAGTTTTAGGTTTTTTACTGTATCCCAAATTTTAATAGGGCTGTAGTAAAATGTTGTAACCTGTGTTTGGGTTCGAAATATAAACAATTATTTGGCCCGCGAGCCAATTACGAAATATTTGATCACATATGCACCCAAAAAAAATATTTGAGGGGAACTTGAAGAGCCGCAACTGACCTTTCGAAGAGCCGCATGCGGCTCGCGAGCCGCGCTTTGCCGACCCCTGGCCTAGGCGTTAGAGACACCTCTGCGTGAAGCAATACTATTATTTATATACTAAGTCAGATATTTCATTGAATTTATGTATTTTGATTGCCTTTAAATTATCCGTTTTAAAATATCTGGTATCCAATAGGTCCTTTGAACACACATATTTAGCACCATTTCAAGTAATTACATTCAATTGTGTGTGATCATTTCGATATATTTAGATACTTATGCCTTCCTTAATATACCTTCATAAATGTTCAAGCAGTAAGCATTTCTACTTAGTATCATAATAAGTCATCAATAAAAATCTTTAACATCAGTATCGACTGATTAACATAACGAGCGCCCCCGAAGACCTAATCCGAACCTTGCCGATTCATTTATAATATCTCCGACATCTGCTCCCGAATGTAATAACCGTCCCAAACCCGGTCCAATTTCAGGAGCATCGACAACCGGCTCGAACCTGCGTCTAATCATGAAAATGTATTTATGACCTAATTAAACTTGTGTCTGCTACCCGACGGGCCGAGCGAGCGAGACGCACCACCCAACAACCCCCAAGAACAACAGAGATAGTAGACACCCCAAGCCGGTGATTAATGAGCGTTATATGGCTGGTTAAGTACCGTGTAATTTGCAAAACGACCCTTAATTACCGTAGAACATGGCTACTATCTCCGTCCTTATTTAGTGGCGGGGGATGTCTTGGGTGTGAGAGGGATAGCTGGGAGTCCGTGTTGCGACTTGAAAGGCGGTATTTAATGAGGCATTATGATGTCGCCTGTGGAGATTAGGTTCACATGGTGCTGAAAATTGTTTGCCCGCTCTTTATATTTGGCTTTCTGTGTGGCAAACATTGGGCGCCAATTTAGTGGCGCTACAAAATGTATAATGAAGATTTAGAATGTGTACAGCGAATACCTCGGCTCTATTTGAGTTTCAGTCTCCCAAATTATACGGGGTTATGGTAACGTTTTGTTTTACGCTTAAACAATTTTGTTGTTCAAAGTCTTTGTTTTAAATTCAGCTGTGAAAGAGTTAACAGAATTGATCTAGATAGTAGATACAGTCAGTGTCAAAAGTAGATCAGGTTTTATACAAACTGTCAAGATAATGTCAAAAGACTATGATGAAAGTGATCATCTATTTTTTAAACTGACTGTACCTAAATTAAACTTATTTTCATAACTAATACGTGAAAAATAATTAGATTGATAAATAAAACATACAATATTCTTGCTGTACCTATGTAGAGTCGTCAACGCCCCCCTGTTGTTCCAAATGTCTATAAGCTACGGTAACCGCTTACCATCAGACAAGCCACTTTACTAATGACAACTTTTTTCCACAGGTGTGGTTCCAAAACAGAAGAACAAAATGGCGGAAAAAACACGCCGCCGAAATGGCGACCGCAAAACGTAAGCAAGAGGAGCTTGGTGAAGAGTGCGATGATCAAGAGCCCCACGACAACGACCCCTGCAGCGACGACGACGACGCCAAGCGACCCAGGCTCGACCTTCATCACCAGCACATCAGTCATCACCTGCCGCATCACCGCCAGTGATCACGTGCGCCGGCCCCTGGCCAGGACAATAGTGACGGACACTGTGATAGTGAAGCGAAGAGCGACATTGATAATGATATGAACAGTGCTAGCACGCGGAGCGACGACAACGACGAGTGTAAAGTCAATTTTAAAGATAAATTACAATATAATTACAGTGCTGTCGATACGAACACTCACACTGGTGACCGCGATGCTTTCTACGGTTCCACAGATTATTTAGCACCTAGAACGTTCTGTAAGGAGAACACCAACACCCCTTGTGATTTATCGAACTGGCATATGAGAAGCATGAGCAAATTCGAGCAGAGTATGGTAGAGAATGATAGAGAGATCGCGAACACCAGTGCGTCTATCGATAGCGATAATTTGAACAGCGACAACACTAATGTCGATGAAAATCAACCGATAAATTTTGCATACTATCATTTTTAACAGACAGTTGCGCCGCGCGTTTACGTTTACGTTTATAATTTGTAAATATTTAACATTAAGTAGTCACGTGATAAAAGTAAGTAATTTATTGTAATGATTAGATTTTACATCGTATTTTGTGAGATAATGAAACAGTGTAATTACTTAACGTGAAAGTTAACTCTCGGTGCCAATTATCCTATTGTAGGCAATATTTTAAAAATGTTATTTCATAATGTTCTGCTTCGTATGTCATTGAACAATTAATTCGTCAATTTTGAAAATCCATCGAAAAAGTCTTATACTTTATTTATAATAAAAACTCTATAATGAAATATACAGCATGCTTTTATACTGAGACGACAAAGAGTTCAAAGTAGTTGGGTAGAGAGGGATGTGTTCAAATCGCTATATGTTATGAAATTTTTAAGTTCACGAAGACTTTTTAGTACCGCGAAGAAGGGCCCCACTCTTTTTTCTTACCCCTTATGCTTTCTACATAAGCGAAAGAATCCACATTTGCACTGGGATTAGGAAAAAGAGTAGATTGCGTGTTCTTGGGTGACACTTTCTATACTGATTGCCTTCTAGGCATTGTAAAAGTTCGACAACACATTGGCGATTCCCCCGGTACTTCTAATGTCTATAGGCGTCGGTAGTCACTTACCATTAGATGCTCCTCAGGCTTCTGACATTAAAAAATATATTTGAATCGTCTTTCAATTTCCAGGATCAAATAAGTATTTTTTGTTGCAATGTCAGAGTCGTTGTACATACGTCAATTAGAAGACCTTTTGACGGTTAAATACAAACACATCCTATATAATTATGATGGTAGGTACCTAATTTCACCCTCATATGTAAAATCAACTCTATGTTAATGAGTTAAGATTTAATTTCTATAAATATTATTTGCTAAAATCATTGTAAATATTGATTAGTTTTAAGAAAACAATCATTGAGTATTTTAAAGTTTGACGCCAGTGGAGTTGATTGCAATATATATGTATATTGTATTGTATTGTACTGTATAATAAGTGAAAGTATTGTAAATAGTTATAAATATATAAACGAATTTAACAATTGTAACAGTGACTACGTGTAGTTAAGACCACGCGAAGATACAAAATGTTTTATAAAACCAAATATGCAGGATAATAGCTTACCATTGAGTATACATATAATCAACCACAGATAAAAAATAACAAAACAAATGTAATTTAATTTCTACTATCATTTTATTTTACATTTATCGATTTCTCGACATCTATATATATAAAATTCAGTCCTCACTGACTGACTGACTGACTGACTGAGATATCAACGCACAGCCCAAACCGCTGAAGCTAGAGACTTGAAATTTTGCACATAGATACCTTATACAGTGTAGGCATCCACTAAGAAAGGATTTTCCAAAATTCACCCCCCAAGGGGATGAAATGGAGGTACAAAGATTCAAAGATAGGATTTTTTGAAATTCAATCTCTAAATGGGTAAAAAAGGGGTACGCGGTTGAAACCGCGGGGCGGAAAGCTAGTACACATATAAAAAGACAGACAAACTATACTACGGAAGAATATGCCACGTAAACTACCATTGAATTAAAAATACAAGTGCGGTATCCTCTTGGCAATGGTGCCAAACTCTGCCAAATCCGTATTGCCAAGAGCCAGTTTAAAAATATTTTATTAGCCAGGAAGATATTTCTTTTGAACTTCAGTGTTGCTAGTTAATGAAAACAATACCTCCCATTTCAACTGCGTATTTGGTTTTTTAATTGAAAAGAAACATGTTTAAAAAATAAGTTAAAATAGTAAATTGAGCTTCTACTAAAATACAAACTGCTTATAAATGCACAAAGTAATAGAGATCAGTGTAAAACGCTTTGTAATTATGATAAACCCACCAAATTAAGAATACAAGAGTGTTTGTTATAAAGGATTCAAAGCATACACCACTTTTAAATTAGTTCACATGTCTAGATCATGAGCGAGCGTGGAGGTACTGTGGTTGAAATAAACGGTTAGTAAAAAATATAATGATTTAATTTATTCATCCTTTAGTTATTTAAGCCATTATTTATGTGGTATTTATCACTTTAACAACTAAAAACAGACAAAATAAAGAAAGAAATATAAAAAGAAATAGTTACTAGTGTAAAATATTTTTTAAAATGGTAATTTAAACCAAATTAAAATAAAGTATGTTTTCTTTTTGATTTGTTATGAGTTCTAAATCCTGTAATACACAGTCAAAAAATATTAAATGAGAAGAAACGTTTTACAATGCAAAAAATGTAAAATCAGATAACTGAAAAATGTTACTTGAAATAGGTTCGTAAGAGAAAGAAAATTAAAGTGAAAAGGCAACCATTTCATCCGTTTCAAATCTGTTGAGGAAATAGGGCTGTCGACGAAAAAGAAAACTAGTAAAAATTATCACCATTTCTTTCTATTCATTATGTTTATGTTACAATAGAAACCTAAAACTCATTTATTCAGAAGAGTTCTTGATTAGTTACTTATGAACGTTTACAATTGACTCTACCACCTGTTCAGAATACACTTAAATAAGAATCTCACTCTCAACTATACAATATATCTCAAAATCTCAGCAGTGCATATTTAATCTTTTTTATTTATAAATATTTATCACCAATACGTTACTGTATTTATTTTACAAAATACATTAAAGTTCAAACACAAATTTAAAGTTTAGTATTACCAGGACAATAAAAATATTATTTACCCCAAATTAAGGTAATAAAATATAAAACTCCGCACAAATCCTGAAACTCCTGAATCAATATCATGAATCAGTAGCAGCCCTACGTCAAGAAAACATTTCAAACGACGCCGCGCGCCGCCATCCACCCTCCGCGCTCCGGTCTCCAATTTATTCTCTCCAACATTTATCGAACCACTCAACTAGGTATTACTTGTATACCTACTTACACTGATCAGAAAAACCTTCGGAGGTAATCGAAGGAGGTGCCCGACCAAAAATCGCGACCCGTCGCCATGACAACCAACCAAATCTCTAACAATCCAAAGAAATAGTAACTGTAACGTCGAATGATACGGTTCATTTTGTAACAAACCATTGAACGACAGTTTTATACGAATGCGGCTTGTAGTTATAAATGTAAAACAGCGTTTTATGTCGGAGCGGGAGAGATGATGAGACGGCTATAGTCTTGGGGTGATTTTCCCCCTATTTAAGGGGGGGTATTCTTTCATTTGTTGTGGCGGTTTGCAGCGATAAGGTGCGGGCGTCTACCTTTTATTTATGACTCCATTTTAAAGTGGGGGGACGAGTGTGTTACGCAATTGAGTCTAGTGTGATTTCTCGAGGAAATACGCTTGTTTTTGGGGACAGTACACTTGTGAAAAGGCGGTTAATGGTTGTGCTATTTTATCTCTGTTTTATTGGAACGAAGTTCCTTATCGCGCGTCGTGAAAGGGGGCTAGACGGAAAAAAATCTTACGAAGATCACCGACACTTTTGTCACCGACCGCTGTGCGGCGTGCGCATGTTTCTCTGTCTGTCTCTCTCTCTCTCTCTCTCTCTCTCTCTCTCTCTCTCTCATATAGAAAGCAAGCCAGATATTTTCATTTCTATTTATATATATATATATCTAAATAGTTTTTTTTTTAAATATATATATACTCTCTCGACTTATATAACTTCGTTCCATCCGGGTGTCCCTTGACACCTCTCAAGTTTTTTTTACTTTATTTCACTGTATATGGCTTAGTAATCTATTATACTAGTTAGTGCTACTCGTATATACAAACCGACAGATTGGGAAGCTTTCAAACTAATCGTAAAGTAGATTAACGGTCATTTTTGTTATTCATTTTTTTTTATTATCCCATTATTATTTTTTATTATACATGAAATTCGAATTAATCTTATTTAAATGATCAATAAATAGCGAATACTGCTAGCGGTAAATAGGGATAACGACTGACATATTAAATAAGATACATATTTAAATCTAGTATATCACTTATCTGGTTTCCATAGTAAGTACATACAAGCTCTGCTTAGTTTAAGATCAGAATGAAGTGTGATGAATGCAATGCCCAGGATAGTACCTATATTAAACAGAATTGACATTTACCTGACCTAGAACCAGATTGCAGCGCCCCATATCCAGTCAAATTGTGAATCTAATCCACCCACTCAAACACACTCAAAATTTTCATCAAAATCGGTACAGCAGGTTCAAAAAAATCAAAATTAATTTATTCAGTGTAGGCCCTGGTGCACTTATGAACGTTAGAACAATTGACTCTACCACCGGTTCGGAATGCACTTAAACTGACGAAGACTCAGGCAAGAAACTCAGCAAGCCATTTCTTTTTCAGCAGTGGACCTTTCTTATATAGTTTAAGAAAGATCTTAAGATTTAAGAAATAGTTTAAGAAGAGTTTATTGTCATATACACGTACAGAAGATTAATCTCTACTAATATTATAGGTAAAAATTGTAAGGTTGTAGGGGGTAATCTCTGCATGTACCTACTGTAACGATTTTGAAAATTCTTTAACCAATAGCAAGCCACGTCATTTGTGATTGTCATAGGCTATATTTTTATACCGAGTAAAGATAAGATGCCACGGGAACGCGGATGAAACCGCGGGGTCAGCTAGTAATGTATAAAGAATTATTAAAGCCCTAATAATGAACAAAGCTATTGAAGCTGCCTTCGAATTGTACGAGGGTATCCATTTTTTTTATCATAGACTCATGTTTGATCACCTGTCGGTGCAGCTGTCGGTGGACATTGGTGCTCAGCGATAGATTTTCATCTTGACGGTGGTAGCCAGAAAGGCAAGTACTACAAATAACCTTACCTGCTACGGTCTCTTCACGAAGTTGTAGGATTCGAACCCACTTTCGAACGAACTTTCGCTGCATAATTATAACCTTAAAAGGTTGTAATTCGACTTCAGACGAAAAGCCTTCGAAATCATCAAATAAATAACATACAAATCTTCTTTAAAAATATTAAGGCATTAGGTAGTTATAGAATTACGTAAATCCTAATTAATTTTAGTTTTGATAATCGTTGAGAAATATAGAAAAAAAAGAAAGTACAGTAAATGACTCCAACATTACCTTAAACTTGGTAATGATAGACTACAACACAAACAATATTTAGATTCTAAACGACGTGATATCAGATTAAAATAACATGAACAAAAATAAAAACCTATTCTGAGATACTAAAACGTTGTCACATCGAAATGATTTCGAAACAAATGCAGATACTAATTAGAGCGGGTGGTCGCTGCGACCAATAAATAAAAATTATAATAAAACCGGGCCTACGCTCGCAGTCGTTCACTATATTATAAAAACACTCGTAACTGTAATGGTATTTACTATTCCACTGATCGTGGGCCACACACAAACATTTGGAGGTGTATTCTCTAATTCGAATTCACAACCATTGGGTTACCATATACCTAACAAATTTAATGATAGCTCAGTGGTAGTGACGTCGGATACCGCGACGAAGGTCGTGGCTTTCGGTAAAGGAAAACATCGTGAGGAAACCCGTCTAGCTGGCTACCACCCTGAAGTTAAAGATCTATCGCCAAACAGCCATCGGTGTGTTCCGACAGGTACACTTGAGAGCCAGTTCCCATCTAGGCTTTGTGTGCTTACCACCTTCGGCCAAATCATCACTTACCATATTGAGATTGCGGTCAAACACAAGCTTATCCAAAAGTAAAAAAATAATGACAGACTTGTCACTTGAATGAATTTGTCTAATGTAGAGAAATATCTTCAATTAAAGCGTAGTTTCTAGAACGAATCATACACTAAAGAAGAAAGATACTAAAGATTTTAATCATTTTCCACGGTTATATGCTATCTGCAACTATCACCTTCCAGGCCAATAAAACACTTTCTCGAATCAATATCACATCGAATCGAATGGATGTCGTTTCTAACCAGAATAAGTCAATTTCCGATCGTTGTGAAATAAATACATTTACACGGTCCGGTGAGTGATTCACGTCTCGTATAGATTTACTGCGACCGTCCGCCTGTCCGGCTGTCCGAGTGTCCGAGTGTCCGTCCGCTTGATTTATACATTCACCCACATCGCCTACATACTAATTAATAACATATTCTTTATTGTCAATTTTATATGGATTAAAATGTAGATTTATTGATAAAGATTAGAACTTGCGAAATTCACTTTTATTTTCATGACTGTAAGGTATACTTAAAGTATTTTTAATTCAACAACATTGTAAAGGAGCATCTAACTTTATTCTGTCTGTCTGTTACCTTTTTACTCCTAAACCGCTTAACTAATTTCTACAAATTTTGGTATACAGATAGACGGGACCTTAGAGTCGACAGGATACTTTATCCCGGGAAAAGATAAGACCCCTCGGGAAAGCGGGTGAAACCGCGGGAAACAGCTAGTTAACTCTAATTGCAGTTTTAAAATGATAGGATAGTTTAAGGCATCGAGTTTGTCGTCAATTATTATCTTATCATTGATAAAGGGTAAAGGGATAAAATATGATCAATGAAAGATTATTTTTGTTCCTGTAAAATGGACGTTTCTTATATTTAAGAAAAATATCTAACACTAACCAGACATCTGAATATAGGGAATAATAGAATCGAATGATAGATTACGTTGGAAAAATCCATCATTTTCATGATAATATAATTAATTTTGACGGGCCGGTTGGCGTGGTTGGTTAATACACTGCCTATCACGCCGCAGGTCGTGGGTTCGATTCCCATTCAGGACACACATTTGTGTGCATGAACATGTCTGTTTGTCCTGAGTCTGGGTGTAATTATCTATTTAAGTATGTATTTACAAAAAAAAAGTAGTATATGTAGTATATCAGTCATCTGGTTTCCATATTAATCATTTTGCACGGTGGTAGAGTACTTTGTAGTACTCGACTGGCTGGCTACCACCCTCAAATTGAAAATCTGTCGCCAAGCACCTGTTGGTGTGTTCCGGCAATCGCACTTGAGAGCCAGTTCGCCTTTAAGGCATTGTAATAAGGTGTACAACACGTTGGCAATCCCCTGGTGTTGCCAATGTCTATAGGCGACGGTTGTCACTTACCATCAGGTGACCCGCCTGCCTCGTTGTCACTTGTGACATAAAAAAAAAAAAAAAAAATATTACAAGCTTTGCTTAGTTTGGGATCAGATAGCCGTGTAAAAAAAAAAAAAATTATACCAATTTAACGACAAAGAGTTGGTAAGTTCATCTAACTGCCTTATCAGCGGCTCTTATCAGCGGCTCTTATCAGCGGCTAAACTGAAATGGTGTAGGTATATTTATGACGTCGCAAGCCAATATTTGATACAAAACTTCACATCAACTAAGACGTTGATTTGATATCTCAGTCAACATCCCTATTGCCACATTGAAAAACGTACAAAGTGATTTCGAAATTTAACATTAAAAAACAAAGAAACTCGTGAATATGGTATAGAACAACTAAGGTAGGTATCCTTACAGCACAAGTAAAGAGAAAATTTTGAAAAATAAAAAATGTTGAAAATTAAGGCAAATTTTTGTACTTACAAGTTTTCGCGAAAATCTAAATTTTCCCATATCTTACCGTGTTGAATCAAGACCTTGATTTTTATACACCCAATAGGAACTATAGACCTCAATATCTGGCTAGATTAACCCGTTCCGTTCAGACGGACAAGAGAGTGATCTTATTACCCTTTTTTACCCTTTGGATACGGAACCCTAAAAAGGAAAAAAACTCGTGAATACAGTATAGAACAACTAAGGTACCCTTATCAGGCCGTGCATCTGTGGTGAACAGTTAAAAATCGATTTAAATACATTATAGCGGGCAATCAAATAAAATATTTAATAGTTATACAAATAAATAGGAGCGAGGCAGTAAAGACATCAAATAAAACTCGATTGATTGGTAACAAACATGTCTAAAACAAAAGGGGTAATAAAAACAAATCATCAAACTGGCGAGTTGGTATCGAATGTCACACGTTTTAGTGGATTCATCCATCAGTCTTACTAAATTGGTCAACTTTTAGTCGTTGCAAAGTGACACATGATTAGTAATGCAAAACTTAGTTTACAGAAGTGTGTCATTAATAAGAAAAGGATAAAAGAACTTCAGTTCTGTGAAATTAGTCCAATTGGCTATTTGTAATACTCGTAAATGTAGTCGCCAATGTGTCGCCGACCTTTTACAGAGCCTGGAAGGCAACTGGCTCTCATATGCAACGGTCGGTACATACCGGTTGCCTCAGAGATCACGTTTCTTCTCGATGATTTCCTTCACCGAAAAATCAAGCTCATTGTTTGTAATAGATATGATAGCTCAGTGGTAGTGACGTCGGATACCGCCGCGAAGGTTTTGGGTTCGAATCCTACAATGACCTTGAGCTTTCGGTGAAGGAAAACATCGCGGGGAAACCATAGCACGGTGGTAGGGTACTTCGTAGTCGACTGGCTGGCTACCACCCTCAAGTTCAAAATCTGTCGCCAAGCACTTATCTGTACCGACAACTGCACTTGAGAGCCAGTCCCCATCTAGGCTTTGTGTGCTTACCACCTTCGGCCACATCACTTACCACGGTGAGATTGCAGTTAAAAACAAGCTTAAAAAAGCCAATAAAACTCGAAAGAATTTGGAGCCAAGTATTGTTACTTACAACACTGTTACAAACATGTTTAAACGTGTCTACAGCCGACTGATTGTAATACATCAAGAAAAAACAACAAGCGGACATTGTCTTAGTAGATACTCCATCACTATAAGATAAAATGTTAAACACTTAACAGTTTATGGTAACATTAAAACAAAACAACAGCAGTGAAGTCCTTTTTTTTATTCTTGAAGTCCTTTTTTTTATTCTTGAAGTCCTTCTTGTTATTGCCAACAATCACCATAATAAGTGATGATGTGGCCGAAGGTGGTAAGCACACAAAGATGGGAACTGGCTCTGAAGTGCAGCTGTCTGAATACACCGATAGGTGCTTGGCGACAGACTTGAGGGTGGTAGCCAACCAGTCGGGTACTACAAAGTACCCTACCACCGTGCTATGGTTTCCTCGCGATGTTTTCCTTCACCGAAAACTCAAGCTCAATGTAGGATTCGAACCCACGAACTTCACCGCGGTATCCGACGTCACTACCACTGACCTATCATCGCCTTCGTGGTCCATTCGTGAGGGATCTTGTTCTATATTCTGTTCATTTCCAAATCAATTAATGATAGGACGAAAGAACATCTTTGGTGCCCTGCGAATCCATATTTTGAGTTCGTATAATCACTAAATATTTTTTCTAAAGGACGTTTTCAACAAAAAAACAGAATCAATTTAAGGCGATGATAGCTCAGTGGTAAGTGACGTCGAATACCGCGGCGAAGGTCGTGGGTTCGAATCCTACAATGAGCTTGAGCTTTCGGTGAAGGAAAACATCGTGAGGAAACCATAGCACGGTGGTAGGGTACTTTGTAGTACCCGACTGGCTGGCTACCACCCTCAAGTTGAAAATCTGTCGCCAAACACCTATCGTGTTCCGACAGCTGCACTTGAGAGCCAGTTCCCATCTAGGCTTTGTGTGCTTACCATCTTCGGCCACTTCGTCACTTACCATGGTGAGATTGTGGTCAAACACAAGCCTATCGAATATAAAAAAAAAAAAAAAAAAAACAAATAATTATAATGGCGATCCGTCAATCAATCAACAGCAATCGAGCACGATTGAGCCCTATACTCAGTATTGCAGACTTTATTAAAATTAATAACACTACGTCGGCCAATCAACTTGAATCAGGCATAATGTGAACCATCACTGACTACACTCCGTCTGTCTATATGTTCAGTTCAGATTGTTCATAAATATCCTCGAATATTCTTCACCCGCGGCGATCTGCCGAAACTAAGCAGAGCTTGTGAATGGAAGCCAGATAACTGTTATACCTATTACGTATCCCACTTTTTAAATAGAACAGAATACAAATGTCTGTCCTATTTTTTTTAAAGGTTTTTGGCGTGGTATCTAGACCTTTAAGCCATTTCTTTTTTTTTTTTTTTTTAATATTCTTTAAATATTCTTCCTTTATGTTATAGTCACGTTATATTGTTACATTAACTGTAAAGTCCGGTCAAGTTTTAGTGAAATTGGTGGCTGTTCCACTAAAACTTTGTAAGGAGTTAAAAGTTACGATACGCACGCATTAATTTCATTTCACTTCTCTTCATTGGACAAAACACCACCGATGTTCTTCTTCTATCTTCACTAAGCAAGTTCCCGCCAAAAAGTCTCTGTCCTATATAGGAATCGAACCCACCGACCAGAGACGTGACAATTAGTCTTACCTACCGCGCCAACCGGCCCGTCAAAACAAAACTACGTAATTTGAATATAGCAAAACCATTAATTACTTAGTAGACGGAATGAAGGGAAGGAGGACTCGATTGCTGAATTCGCTGATTGCAAGAACTGAAATACCATTCATTTTATAAACCCTTTGTTTATCAGATTATTGATTATGCAAGTGTTTAAAAAACCACACTTTGTGGTAAACACTTAACAGACTAAAAGAAGACTTACTTAGCGCTAGATTTTCTTATGGAGGGTGATAACTAGCCCAAAATGTACTACAACTGAAATCTCAAGCTTATTCCTTTGTCACCTCAATCTATCAACACTAATAAAAGACACGAAAGCTGTTTGCATAATTCGGGAAAGATCGTGTAACATTCTGAGATTTATCTTGCTGAATAGCAAGTAAAGTCTGGTGTCAGAGCGAGTATAATATGATTGGTGTGCAATAAAACCGAGGCGTTGGAATTTAATAGGTATAATATGAGTGTACGTCATAATTAGTAATTCGCACTAAGCCGACAACTTTTATTGCGTTGCGAAGGGCGAGATTAAAAAAGAAAAACGTTTTTACAACAGGGGATTTGTATGAGAATATATGAATTTTCAACTCCAGTGTTGTTATAGTTAGTGCCATCCACGAATACGCTCTTTTTAGGGTTCCGTACCCAAAGGGTAAAAACGGAGACCTTATTACTAAGACTCTACTGTCTGTCTGTCTGACAGTTGAAATTTTCACAGATGATGCATTTCTGTTGCCACTATGTTGTTGTTTGTTTGTTTGTTATGAACACATAGTTAAGTACTAAAAACAGATTTTTTTTTTTTTTTTAAATACAAAATTTGTACGGAACCCTCGGTGCGCGAGTCCGACTCTCACTTGACCGGTTTTTTGTAATCCCTTGCAGTACAAGTGTGCATGCTTTCGCTAGTGTAATAGTACTGTCGATTTTTCTATATGCATACAGGGTGTCCGGTAAGAAATACGATAAACTTAAGGGGGAGACAGGGCAGGTCACCTACCAAATATATATATAAATAAATAAAATAAATAAATAAATATACAAAAACGACCTCAGTAAAAGAGACTTTTTTTTTTATGTCACAAGTGACAACGAGGCAGGCGGGTCACCTGATGGTAAGTGACAACCGTCACCTATAGACATAGGCAATACCAGGGGATTGCTAATGTGTTGTACACCTTATTACAATGTCTTAAAGGCGAACTGGCTCTCAAGTGCAATTGCCGGAACACACCAACAGGTACTTGGCGACAGATTTTCAACTTGAGGGTGGTAGCCAGCCAGTCGAGTACTACAAAGTACCCTACCACCGTGCTGTGGTTTCCTCACGATGTTTTCCTTCACCGAAAGCTCAAGCTCATTGTAAGGATTCGAACCCACGACCTTCGCCGCGGTATCCGACGTCACTTACCACTGAGCTATCATCGCCTTAAAAGTCTCCATTTTCAACAACAGCAACCTCAATCTCGCAAAAACATCCAAACATACTTTCACATTAATAATATTAGTAGGATTTCCTGCCTGCTTTTCATTAAATCTATTTAACTTTACATGTTAAATAGATGATCTAAACACCGTCCGTGTGGCAGGCCTTAGAATGACTGTACAGTCTGATACGGAAGCGACAGCAGTGTCCACATTTTGGGCTTCTAAACTGAGGGTCAATAGATGGGCGAGTTCGTGAAGCGACTCTCGTACTCATGTTTTTCTTATCATTGATGAAAAAAAAAAGAGTGTGTATTAGTATACACACGTAAGAAGTGAAACTTCTTTTATCATATTAGTCGTATTAATTAATAATTGCTAGTTTTAATGAAATTATATACATTTACTGATACTTACCATCAAAAATTGAGGTTAATTTTAAAAATAAACATGGCGCGTAACAGAAAACGTGACGTTTTTTTTTTTAATTTCTATAAAATTTTCACATACGTCGATAAAGAAGTTTCACTTCAAAAATAGCTTTAAACCAAAACTAGCGCTCTAAGACAAGTAAAAGGTGTCGAAACAAACAAAAAGTGAATCCTTTTTTCCCTTTAAAATTTCATCACTTGACTTTATCGATCACAACTCAAAATGTATCTTCGTTTTTTTTTGTTCTCTACACGCACGTCGTTTGAACGATAAAGCACCGTTGCCCGTTGGCACGCATTAAAACATTTTAAAATGCCATAAATAACGGCGTTTAACGACAACGACATGAGCCGCTATTAATCACAAGGCAAGTAAAGGCTACTTTTTATTACATGTAAATGAGTGAGGTGTGCGATGTGATATACTCCGAAGATTGTTTAAAGGATTGTTTACACTGTACGACATGATACGACATGATACGACACGATGTCAAAACGTATTATCTAACAATTTTACTTGTACTTGGATTTTTAATTAGGTGAACTGATTTGACAGTTGTCGTAAGAAATATTTCGTTGCTCAGAAATGATTTCTAAAAGAATGAATAAGAATACCTGTAATCACTGATATTAGATTGACTTTTATTTATAAAAAGTGATATGGTCAAACCATGAAACAGTAATTTAAACCATATTACGCTCGTAACTGTCAGTTTAGTACTACTAATGTTACAAATGCTAAAGTTTGTTATTCAATCACTATAATGATTGATCAGATCTTAATGAAATTGGGGGCAAATATAGATCATACCGTGGAGAAAAAAAAGCATACTTTGAATCTGCAAAATAATTTGACATCTTTGGGAAACACGGGGAAAGGATTCAAGCCTTACGTTTTGTAAGCACGATAGTAAAGTGGTACCTACCAGTCTGGGTGGTTCTTTACCTATATTTAAAAAAAAATTAATTGCTGAGTTTATTGTTTTTCGCCCTTCTACGTGCTAATGCACGGTTCGAAAAGTTGCTTTTGCTGAGAAGAATAAAAAAATCAGAAATATATCAAAAATTGATAACTATTAAAAATACTTGTAATGAGTTCATTTAGTGAAGATAGTTTGAGTTTTGAGTTTATACTTAACAACAACATAATCCAAAGCGAAGTTATGAGGGTTCAAAAATACGACGAAGCGCTTCGAGAAAAGGTAGGTAGTGTCCCTGCGTTTTCGCTTCGCTGGCTTGTCTTGGCGGGGCACTGCCGTGCCCCCAGATTTGGGAACACCGTCACTTATCCGTCACCGGGAATTATGATAAACGCACACCACAGCACCACAGACAGCACCCAGTTACTATTGTCTATGACCCGCCTGTTTCTGACACTTCTGACATAAGAAAAAGGAAAATTAAAATGATAAGAAAAATAATCTCGATGAATAAAATATATCATGACGATAAAAATCTTCGTTTTTTTTCTAGTTTCCAAACTTTTCCTCAATTTCAGTGAGGTTTCATATTTTCCTGTTATAAAAATGAATAAAGTAAAAATCGTATGATATAAAAGGCACGCAGCGAAGTATTGAACTAAATCGATAGATCCGAGATATAATTCATATTATATTGGCAGATTATAACTTGCGCAACTTATAACAACACAACACAATATCCTCGGACATTTGTTCACACACGGCTATCTGATCCCAAACTAAGCAGAGCTTGTAATATGGAAACCAGATGACTGATATAATACATATACTACTTTTTTTGTTGTAAATACATACTTAAATAGATAATTACACCCAGACTCAGGACAAACAGACATGTTCATGCACACAAATGTGTGTCCTGGATGGGAATCGAACCCACGACCTGCGGCGTGATAGGCAGTGTGTTAACCAACCACGCCAACCGGCCTGTCAAATAACTTGCGCGCGTTTTCAATAATAATTATACCTATGAGTATTATATACCTCCGTTATAATAAACCTAGGTTGAATATAGAGCAATAAACAGCTCTTAAATATTATTATTTAAGGCTATGATAGCTCAGTGGTAAGTGACGTCGAATACCGCGGCGAAGGTCGTGGGTTCGAATCCTACAATGAGCTTGAGCTTTCGGTGAAGGAAAACATCGTGAGGAAACCATAGCACGGTGGTAGGGTACTTTGTAGTACCCGACTGGCTGGCTACCACCCTCAAGTTGAAAATCTGTCGCCAAATACCTATCGGTGTGTTTCGACAGCTGCACTTGAGAGCTAGTTCCCATCTAGGCTTTGTATGCTTACCATCTTCGGCCACATCATCACTTACCATGGTGAGATTGTGGTCAAACACAAGCCTATGGAGAATTAAAAAAAAATATTAGAAGAAGAATCTTCTGAGGTGATTTTCAAGTATATTCATGCTTATTATTATACTACAGAAAATAATCCTCGTAAAATTGAAAATTGTTTAATTAATAGGCTTACTTACGCATTTCATATGTAAGGTATGCATAAAGATATGAATGAAAATTATTTCATCCCACTATCTTACTAAAATGTGAAAGTTTGGATGGATGGATGGATGTTTGTTACTCAATCACGCCAGAACGGCTGAACGGATCTGGATGAAATTTGGCATAAAGATAGATTATAGTCTGGAATAGCACATAGGATACTTTTTATCCCGGGAACAGATAAGATATCACGGGAACGCGGGTGAAACCGCGGAGGGCAGCTAGTTACTACATATTACCACTCACGTAAATCTTGGATTAAGTCAATAAAGGGAAGACAAGGTACATACAACAATAGGCGTGGGATAATAAAACTACGTCTATCTAACATCTCACTAATATTATAAATGTGAAAGTTTGGATGGATGTATGTTTGTTACTCATTTACGCGAGAACGGCTGAACGGATCTGGATGAAATTTGGCATAAAGATAGATTATAGTCTGGAATAGCACATAGGCAATTTTTTATCCCGGGAAAAGATAGATCCCTCGGGAAACAGCTAGTTATTACATACATGTAAATGGAGCTATAGTCGCAATCAAGCGACTAACTGAGCGTTAGCTACACGTACACTTTTACACTTTTAGTCCCCAAAAAGTATATCTCTCTATTTGCACGGTGGTAGGGTACTTTATAGTACCCGACTGGCTATCCTCAAGTTGAAAATCTGTCGCCAAGCACCTATCGGTATGTTCCGAGAGCTGCACTTGAGATCCCGGTGACAGAGATCTAGGCTTTATGTCCTTACCACCTTGAGCCACGTCTTGACTTACCATGGTGAAATTGTGGTAAAAAACAAGCTTATCCACATAAAAAAAAGTAACAACCAAAGTTACTTATACTTCAAACAATTGTTTCTAATCGAAATGCGACGTCTTTCTAGACTCGGTCATAAGATAGTCACAACATTTCCTTCATTCAAAGAGATTAGGCCCCAACATAACTACAGACTTAAAAACTATAAAGCCGAGCACAGACGAGCGGGCAATAAATAAATGTAACATATAAATAAATAAATATAGAAATAAATCGCCCGTTATTTATGTGAGTGAATGGAGATTTAATGACGTTGGACGGACAGACGGATCGTCCGCCTCGCGTCCGTGATATTAGTAATAAACCTCGGCTCGTATGCACTCCGCCTTTGTCCACGAAGCCTGTATTTTTTATGCTATAAGACTATTAAGGCAATCTTTATTGAATATGAAAGAATATTTGATTTTTTTCTCGATTTCGTTGATGGGAATGGAACTGTATTGAATCTTATATAGAACTGTAGATACTAAACCTGTAGGGCGATTGTTAAACCTAATCGACAACATCGATTTAAAGTTAAAACTAACCATTGAATAGACATAGCAAGATTATTAGTTCTACTATCATTCCGCGCCGCGGTTTCACCCGGGTTCCCAAGGAAAGTATTTTTTTTAAAACCGGTTGTATTTTTGGATTATCCTTTACAAAAAAACATACAAGAATCAAATCTGCACCATATTTTTTAGATTTAGCTTCAAAAGCATGGAAAAATTTCAGTTCAAGACAATATGTTATAGCAAGAGTGAAATTTCAAATCGATAACAATAATAAACAAATGGCAACAGGTACGCTGTTGCCATTATTGATATCGAGCAAAAAGGGGCAATAAAATAGCGTTTGTTGTATGGGAGCCCCCCTTAAATATTTATTTTATTTATATATAAATATTTAAGGGGGATAACTGTCTAGCTATCGCGGTTCTTGAGATACAGCCTGGTAACAGACAGACGGACGGACAGACGGACAGACGGACAGACGGACAGACGGACAGACGGACAGACGGACAGACGGACAGACGGACAGACGGACAGACGGACAGACGGATGACGGACAGACGGACAGACGGACAGACGGACAGACGGACAGACGGACAGACGGACAGACGGACAGACGGACAGACGGACAGACGGACAGACGGACAGACGGACAGACGGACAGACGGACAGACGGACAGACGGACAGACGGACAGACGGACAGACGGACAGACGGACAGACGGACAGACGGACAGACGGACAGACGGACAGACGGACAGACGGACAGACGGACAGACGGACAGACGGACAGACGGACAGACGGACAGACGGACAGACGGACAGACGGACAGACGGACAGACGGACAGACGGACAGACGGACAGACGGACAGACGGACAGACGGACAGACGGACAGACGGACAGACGGACAGACGGACAGACGGACAGACGGACAGACGGACAGACGGACAGACGGACAGACGGACAGACGGACAGACGGACAGACGGACAGACGGACAGACGGACAGACGGACAGACGGACAGACGGACAGACGGACAGACGGACAGACGGACAGACGGACAGACGGACAGACGGACAGACGGACAGACGGACAGACGGACAGACGGACAGACGGACAGACGGACAGACGGACAGACGGACAGACGGATAGACGGACAGACAACGAAGTCTTAGTAATAGGGTCCCGTTTTTAACCTTTGGGTACGGAACCCTAAAAAAATTTTGTCTCATAAGATACAAAAATATTGTTGTGAAGGAAATGAAACTAGATCTTTCGTTACTTATGTTATTGTAACTAACGGGATGTTTGTCAAACGACGGTTTTTACTTTTTAATAATAAAACTGTCATCAGTAGAGTTGAAGTTACAGTTCAGAAAAAATCAAAACGAAATGGGTACCTAAATATTTAAGAAATGATTTGGGTAATAGGCATGTTGCCTATATTCGAGAAAATTATCTAACACTAACCAAAGTATAAAACATATAAATTATCTAACACTAACCAAAGTATAAAACATATAAATTATCTAACACTAACCAAAGTATAAAACATATAAATTATCTAACACTAACCAAAGTATAAAACATATAAATTATCTAACACTAACCAAAGTATAAAACATATAAATTATCTAACACTAACCAAAGTATAAAACATATAAATTATCTAACACTAACCAAAGTATAAAACATATAAATTATCTAACACTAACCAAAGTATAAAACATATAAATTATCTAACACTAACCAAAGTATAAAACATATAAATTATCTAACACTAACCAAAGTATAAAACATATAAATTATCTAACACTAACCAAAGTATAAAACACATAAATTATCTAACACTAACCAAAGTATAAAACATATAAATTATCTAACACTAACCAAAGTATAAAACATATAAATTATCTAACACTAACCAAAGTATAAAACATATAAATTATCTAACACTAACCAAAGTATAAAACATATAAATTATCTAACACTAACCAAAGTATAAAACATATAAAAATACTCGTGAATAGCAAACACGTTGTAAAATTCATCCTGTTTCTGACTTTTAATCACCAATTTAACGACAAAGAGTGGATCTTTTGATGGTGTACCTATACCTATTTATGACGTCACAAGTCAGTATTTCAGACAAAAGTTCAACATATTTTAGAAGCTCTAAGAATAGCAATACCAGCGGGATTGCCAGTGTGTTGTACACCTTATTTCTAAAGGAAACTGACTCTCAAGTGGTGCTCGGCGACAGATTTTCAACTTGAGTAGCCAGTCAGCCGAGTACTACAAAGTACCCTACCACCGTGCCAAAGCTGAAGCTCATTGTAGGTTTCGAACCCACGACCTTCACCACGGCATCCGACGTCACAACCACTGAACTATCATCTAGTTTGTTAATAAGAGTCAGGAATACGAATAGCACGTTCAAATCATTTGCCAATTTATATCAAGACCAAAAAACGGTTACCAAAGCAAAACCGTTGCATTATATCAATAAAAAGCAAATCATATTCATAAAGCTTATCATTTTTACAAGCATAACATGAAGGTATCTCCACACATCCGGTCACATCGCAACTGAACAAAAACCTCAAACTCATAACTTCAAAGACCAATAAATCCTGAATTAATAACTCCAATCTTGGCACCTTTACAATCATACCAAAAGCTATTTTCACTCTTATTCTAACGACCATAAGAACTAGATGTAAGAGAAAGGTGTACCATAATCCTATGCAATAAAAAGTGTGGTCAGTAAACCGGTAGCCAAAAAGGATTACTTATAGGTTTTGTATCAAAGCGTTGATGGGTTGATTTTAGGGATGGGAATATTACTTATCGATAAAATAAAATAAAAGGTTGAAACAAAGTACTAGACTTAGATGAGGTGGACAACTTCAGTTTTATGTGATTTGAGAGTGCGTAAGTAACTGGGCCATTAATACCTATAAAAATAAAAGAAGTTATCATATTTTGTTTAAAATTTCAGTGGTATGTGACGTCGGATATCGCGGCGAAGGTCGTGGGTTCGAATCCTACAATGAGCTTGAGCTTTTGATGAAGGAAAACATCGTGAGAAAACCATAGCACGGTGGTAGGGTACTTTGTATTACCCGCCTGGGTAGCTACCACCCTCATGTTGAAAATCTGTCGCCAAGCACCTATCGGTGTGTACTGACAGTTGCACTTGAGAGCCAGTTCCCATCTAGGCTTTGTGTTTACCACCTTAGGCGACATCATCACTTACCATAGTGATATTGCAGTCAAGCACAAGCCTATCCTTATCGAAAGGAAAATCTAGCTGTATCATTATAATAGTATCGATAAAAAATATCGATATCGATAAATATCGATAACTGTAATAACACAGTATTAATCATTAATGACTCAAGCATCATTAGCGCACAGCGAAGAGTGATCACTGCACAAAGACTATAGCCATCTCTATCTATCTATAATCTATCCTTTTCCAACCCACCATAGAGGTGTAATATGAGATTATGTTTTTGTTATGTGAGAACGTCGCGTCCGCGTCGGTGGAATTAAACTTTTGTGTAATTTTGGACGTTAGAAACCTATAGGTTGTTTTATTGACTACATGGCTTGTGTTGCAGCTGAAAAGGTTGAATTAATTAAATAGACTTAATTATACAATTTTATAAACGTATGTATAAAGTCATAACGTAGGCATAAAGTAAGTTATTTTTTATATACCACTAGTGACAACGAGGCAGGCGGGTCACCTGATGGTAAGTGACTGCCGTCGCCTAAAGATGTTGACAATATCAAGTGGATTGCCAATGTGTTGTACACTTTGTTACAATGTCTTAAAGGCAACTGGCTCTCAAGTGCAATTGACGGAACACACCAACAGGTGCTTGACGACAGATTTTCACGGAAAGCTCAAGCTCGTAGGATTCGAACCCGCGGCCTTCGCCACGGTATCTGACGACGTAAAATTTGTATCTTTAAATGATATACCTAATTAGTAAAAAAAATCATATTTACTATTTTACACGTAGCTCCAAGAAATACTAAACCTTTTTTACCTGCCCATTAAATTATCCAAACGAAACCAATAAAACTAAAAAAACTAATAGATCCCACAAAACCCACCCCCTATACAGAGCTGCGCGCGCGCATTCATTCAGCATATTTTTTCGGCGCGTTTACCTGCAACTTCCTTCCTACAACGATCCATTACTGTGAATGACATTCCATGGCTTTTGACAGCCAAATGGATACCATGACATTATCGGAACCCAGATAAAAACATACCTTGAAGCCCTTAACATTAAGTATAAAGTCGCATAAGGAAAAGATTTAGAAAACAATAGTGCGACCAGAATCTATTTGCGTTTGTCTATCACGCTTTTAACCCTTAGTTCTATAGTTTCAAAGTTGAAATTGGATTAGAAATGAATTGAAGGACGGTAAAAAGATGTTGATATTTTTCTAGTAAGTGAGTAAACGATAGGATAGAGTGAGTGAGTGACGTAAACGTCGCATGCGCATTGTGATCGGTGCCAGGCCGTCTGCCGCGGTGGGTTGTTGTAAGGAATCCTTAGGTTTTTTTTGTTACCGTCCCTTAATGTTGCCTAATGATACTCGATGAAAATGACAAACGTTTGCTTGTCAACTGGTTAATTTAGTTAACTAATTAGTTTTAGCTACTGTGTGGGAGCCGTTTTACAAACTAAACTGTGAGGATAAATGCACCTAAATGCTTATTTCTAAATGAAATAACTTTAGAAAGAGTCTCATTACGTAAATGCGTATTACTAGCAGTCCCTCGCGGTTTCACTCGCATTTCTGAGAGATCTTATCTTTTCCACGATAATAAGTACCATGTTTTATTCCACAATATGATCTACCTGTGTGCCAAGTTTCATTAAAATCCAATGAGCCGTTTTTACGTGATTGACTAACAAACATCTCAAAATCTAAACATAAAATGTATTATTACAGATTAAGATTATTGCTATGAAATATCATAATGAGTCTTCGTGATTACATTTTCCAATCAAACTGACATAAATCCATAGCATGGTGTCCCATTGAAATTAATCCGCATATTTGTTATTTAATTCTGACACATTTCTGTAAAGGATCTCAAATCCAATAAAATCAAACAATCACGTTACAATGCTCTGCAAATGTTACAGTTCTTGTATAGGGATGCTTCGTTTCCTGTGTTGCAGTCACATTGCTAAAACTGACTTTTTATGGGCGAGAATTTTTAATGCCAAACTCAATTTACGTATATCAATGGTCACTTTTCAGTCATTGTCGAACGTGTGACGTTATTCACTTATCCGTTAAAAAAGTATTTTAGTTAAAGTACTAAGGATGAGTTTTTTATTTAATACTAGCTGTCACCCGCGTTCCCGAGGGATCTTATCTTTTCCTCGGATAAAAAGTATGCTATGTCCTTCTCCAAGGTTCCATCTATCTCTATACCAAATTTCATCTAAATCGGTTCAGCAGTTTAAGCGTGAAGAGGTAACAGACAGACAGATAGACACACTTTACCATTAAATATCCTGGGGCATTTTTCACACACGGCTACCTGATCACAAACTAAGCAGAGCTTGTGCTATTGAAACCAGATAACTGATTTACTACGTTTTTATATACACTAGGTATATACTAAAATAGATATAATTATGTAAAGTAAAAAGTCATAAAACAGATAATAAAAAAATTACATAAAATTTAAATGGGGCTCATAAATATTTTAATTTCGCCGTTTTACAATAATCCTGAATTCGCATGACAACAGCAACTCGTACAAATAACAACACGTACGTGTATGTGACACAAAGCTAGCGAACCGGAAACGAGCTTTATTATAAAGTGAATGAAATAAAGTCAGTTTTTTCATCTTTGCCCACCTTCGAATGCTTCATTCACTTCAATGGATACGAAGTCCATTCACGACTTTTACTAGTTTAAATGTCGCGTAAAATTATTGTTCGCATTTTTTCTGTTTGACTCGGATATTAAATGATTTTATAAATAATAATTATTATCTTTATTCTAAATCAAAATTTCAAATAATTATTGTCACCTTTGTTGCGAAATTAAAATGCAATGCACGGTGGTAGGGTACTTTGTAGTACCCGACTGGCTGACTACCATCCTCAAGTTGAAAATCTGTCGCCAAGCACCTATCGGTGTGTTCCGACAGCTGCACTTGAGATCCAGTTCCCATCTAGGCTTTGTGTGTTTACCATCTTCGGCCACATCATCACTTACCATGGTGAGATTGTGGTCAAACACAAGCCTATCGAGAATAAATAAAAGAAAAAAAAAAGCTTTAGGTTTGAATATTTTTGATTGATTAATGGGCTAACTAATTTTTCAATCACAATTAAAATGCTGAACGAATTTCAAAGATATTCGACAGATAGTTAGTACCTACTTTAATTAATATTAGGTATTTTTGTCTTGAACGAAAGGATGTTGACTGACGTATTAAATCAACATATTTTTACTAAATCTTAAAACGGTAGTTTAAATTGAGTTTAATATTAAAACAAGATTAAAACTTGTGACGTCATTAAACTTCTCAAAAGACCGAATTTTTATGTTAGGTTAATCAATATTTTATATAATAAGAAACCTCTTAGAAATTTGCCAAAAAACTATAATTAAATCCAATAATAATTTTAGAAAGTACAATAAAAGTCAATACAACGTGAAATAATCCCTGGATGGCGTAAAAGTGGCTTAATGTCCCACACTAGGTAGGTATAGTAACAAGACAACAATACACGTCCATATCCGGTGGAGTGAATGAAATAGACCACCTCTATTGTCCTACTCTATTGTCCGAAATAAGGTCCGAATAGTTTTTATAATGACGCGTGACACTTTTGATCTACGAGTACCTATAATCGTCTCGATTTTTAAACGACTTCAAAAAAGGAGGAGGTTATATGTTTGACTGTATGTATTTTGTTGTTTTTTAATGTATGTTCTTCGATTTCTTGTTGTATACTAACTAAACTAATAATGGAAAAGAAAGAAGAAATTTAGTTTTATCAATTTCATTGTCATTCCATTCTAGGCTTTATAAGGCGATTATAGCTCAGAAGGTCGTGGGTTCGAATCCTACAATGAGCTTGAGCTTTCGGTGAAGGAAAACATCGTGAGGAAACCATAGTACGGTGGTAGGGTACTCTGTAATACCCGACTGGCTGGCTACCACCCTCAAATTGAAAATCTGTCTCGAAAATTGAAAATTGAAACTCTGAGAGCCAGTTCCCATCTAGGCTTTGTGTGCTTATCACCTTCGGCCACATCATCACTTACCATGGTGAGATTGGGGTCAAACACAAGCTTATCCAGAATAAAAAAAATAAAAAAACTATCAATATGGGTATATTGTTTAAAACAACAAGCAGTTAGTGGCAACAGGGAATCGATACAAACGGAAATAAAGGTCACAATGTGACACTGACACTGTTGACATGTAAACTGTCAGTGACAGGATGCTGTCAGGGTGACATCCCGGTCCTAACACAACACGGGACGTAATGACAGGTTAGCCAATGGTTTGATTGTTTCTCATGGTATGGTATCTATGTGGCTGCACAACATCGTGAAGAGACCATAATTTTGATTGTCATACTTGAGAGCCAGTTGGCTTCGTTGCTAGTTGGTCGGCAACGCATTGGCCACCCCCTGGTTTAGTTAATATCAATAGACGACTAGCCAGCATGCCAGAATTAATTGAAAAAAAAATTATACGTTTTTTACTTGAAGTAGTTAAAGTATAACCTATTGTAAATTCCAGGTCGCTTTTTCTTTATATGACTTTAGAGAAAATAAAAGATTTTTACATGATTTTATTTAAATCATACACGTAATGAGGCCGTTGCTATTAAAATCGACTACAGACAGACATAGTCTTAAAAAATACGTGTGAGTTATATAAATACCTACACATAGATAAGTGATCATTAATTTAGTGTGTAAGTAGTGGCTAACGAACAGGTAGCGGGTTCGACGCTGGCCTGGCAAAGAGAACAAAAGTGGCTAAGCCGCGGCTGATAAATGACCGGCCATTGTCGGCTACCGGTCTTGATTCGATCCCACAATTATTGTGAAGAAGTGTGGTTCAGTATATTGTTTATGTAAACACTTTCTGAGATATGTGTATAACTTATTTATTAATAATAATTTATAGGTATATCTGTATATTATTATAATAATAATTGAATGTTTCAATATTTTTTATGTTTCAAAGACATGTAAAACTTAACCAATTCAATGATAATTTTTATCTGCTATATGTATCTGTAGATAGTTAACAAGTTGTACCCCGCGGTCTCACCCGCGTTGTCAGTTTAAAGAGTAACCAATTTGTAACATGCTTCAAGCTCTCTGCCAAAGTTTATCCAGATCTGTTTAGTAGTTTAGCCGTGAAAATGTAACAGACATAAGGGATCAAACTAACTAGAAATTCACGTACATAATATTTAACAAATGTCCGTCTAGATAAAATCATCTCAAACACAAACTCAAACCTCTTTTTTTCAATTTATGCCTTCATAAGACACACAATGAACATTACAATTGACTCTACCTGTAGGCGATAGCTCAGTGGTAGTGACGCCGGAGATCGCGGTAAAAGTCGTGGGTTCGAATCCTGCAATGAGCTTGAGCTTTCGGTGAAGGAAAATATCGCGAGGAAACCATATAGGTACCACACTCAAGTTAAAATCTGTCGCCAATCACCCATCAGTTCTGACAGCTACACTTGAGAGCCAGTTCCCATCTAGGCTTTGTGTGCTTACCACCTTCGGCCACATCATCACTTACCATTGTGAGATTGTAGTCAAACACAAGCTTATACAAAGTTAAAAAAGCCATCGATTCGAAATAAACTTAAGCTGAGAAGACTCTGGCATTAAACTCATCAAAAGATTTTCAGGCTTCCGTAATACTATAGCATAATCTAAACTTTTTTTTTTTAACGTTTTATACGGGCCGGTTGGCGTGGTTGGTTAACACACTGCCTATCACGCCGCAGGTCGTGGGTTCGATTCCCATCCAGGACACACATTTGTGTGCATGAACATGTCTGTTTGTCCTGAGTCTGGGTGTAATTATCTATTTAAGTATGTATTTACAAAAAAAAGTAGTATATGTAGTATATCAGTCATCTGGTTTCCATATTACAAGCTCTGCTTAGTTTGGAATCAGATAGCCGTGTGTGAAAAATGTCCGAGGATATTTATTTATTTATTTATACATATAATATCAATATTTTATGGTAACATAGGTAACTACAAATGAAACAAGCATCTTTTCTGATGTATAAACAATTACCACAACGGTTTTTCCGTCCACCAACAAAACTCAGTGAACCCTAAAGATATGAAAAATAAAGGAGTCCGGACCTTTTGTCCGGCGGTGTATTAAATGTTCAAATGTTAGCCGGACCGAGTTTATTGACGTCGAGGTGTGAAAGCATACTTTTTACTACGTCATTACATTCGTTATGGCGGCAAATGGAATACGTATACGATGTGTCCGATTTAACGAATCTGTTTGGGAATCATAATTATAATAAGGAAAAGCAGATTATTAATCTGAAAGTGTCGTTTGTTAATAAACCTTTCCTAGCACTTATGAATAGCGTGGCTCTACGTTCGGAAGGTTGCTTTTACTGAGAAGAGCCAGTTTTTTTTTTTTTTCTGTCACTAGTGACAACTAGGCAGGCGGGTCACCTGATGGTAAGTGACTACCGTCACCTATAGACATTAGCAATACCAGGGGGACTGCCAACGTTGTACACCTTATTACAATGCCTTAAGGGCAAGGGCACCGGAACACACCAACAGGTGCTTGGCGACAGATTTTCAACTTGAGGGTGGTAGCCAGCCAGTCGAGTACCACATGGTACCCTACCACCGTGCTATGGTTTCCTCATGATGTTTTTCTTCACCGAAAGCTCAAGCTCATTGTAGGATTCGAACCCACGACCTTCGCCGCGGTATCCGACGTCACTTACCACTGAGCTATCATCGCCTTAAAATAAACTTATTCAATAATTATTTTTATAGTCTCACTGATTATAGCAACTTTTGTCATTTTGATAAAGTTAAGAGGTGTAGTTATTTGTCCTTCTAAAACAATAGATCTTGTTGCTTATGTTACATTCACATGGCAGTCGCACATGTAATGTTTATTGGGCTCCAAAATCATGTCTAGTGAAGACTATTTTACTCATTTGTTAAAAAGCTTTTATCGATATTGGCAGATCTGGTAATTGAGAAAAAAGAACTCGTTTAACCTTTTGGCACGCACAAAAACTAGAATTCTAGGAACCTTCTTTTTTTAATCCACTATTATAGAGCTATCATCCAAATTTTTCAATATAGGTATCATATGGCAACCCTGATTTGAAACATCTTGAAACGATTCTTTGATCTCAGAAGTCTGAGAAGGAGCCAGGCAGGTCACCTGATGGTACGTCTACTACCATCTACTAACTAATGAGATGGCGAATGTGTAAATCTTTTACAATTCTAAGAAGGCAACGGGGTTTGAACTGCGACATGGAGGAATAGTTATTTCCAAATCTGAGAAAACATTAAAATACTGTCAAAAAACATTATAGCTACATGTACTGCACGTACACACACACACACACACACACACACACACACACACACACTTACACAGGTAATAAATAAGTGTTGGTATTGTATTAAGTAAGCCGTTATGGCGTAAAGATGGCGGAGCGAAGCTGCGCTCGCGCCGCGCGCCGCTGTCGTATCTACTAAGTACCTTCATTCTCAGACTTTTTAATCTCCGCGCTTGGTTTACATGTTTCCGATGCAGTTTATATTCCCCGGGATAAAACGCACTCTATTTTAATCCAGGGTATGATCTACCTGTGTGCCAAGGCTTATCAAAATCCGTTAAGCCGTTTTTGCGTGATTGAGCAACAAACTTCCGAACATACCATTTTGTAATATTATTAGGATAGTAGGGATGATATGACCAATGTTGGTATAGATAATGAAATGGAAAGGTTTTTTATTCAAATAGCCCTTTGCAAGCACTTTTTAATCTAGCTAAAACTAATGCACGGTTCTGACGAAAAAGCCAGTTGGTCCAAAAATATTTAAAAAATGTAACCTTGCTGAGTTTCTTGCCGGTTCTTCTCAATTGAAGGCTGACTTCCGAACCGGTGGTAACTTCTGTAATTCGACCTTCATAAGTGCCCTTCTAGGGCCTAAACTGAATAAATGGTTTTGACTTTGACATAAAACCTAAAAATGGTTAATGAAATAAATAAATAAATGATAGTTAAAACTAAAACTACCACTAAGAAGGTGGTAAGCAAACAAAGCTTAGATGGGAACTGGCTCAAGTGCAACTGTCGGAACACACCGATAGGTGCTTGGCGACAGATTTTCAACTTGAGGGTGGTAGCCAGCCAGTCAGGTACTACAAAGTACCCTACCACCGTGCTGTGGTTTCCCCACGATGTTTTCCACCGAAAGCTCAAGCTCATTGTAGGATTCGAACTCACGACCTTCGCCGCGGAATCCGACGTCAGTACCACTGAGCTATCATCGCAATTAAATATTATGTGATGATGTATGTGTACGGATATGCTTTTTTCAATCATGACTACTAAATATTTATTATATACTCAAATCCAAAGAACCGATTTAAAATATGGCAGACATGTAAACCTTCCTCAATATATCTTCCACACTGACTGCGGCAGGCGCGTAAACAAATATGTATATTTTAATAACTTTTTATTGCCATAATCTGGACATAATTTACGTTGATAAGAAGATCAACAACAGCTCATATATTCCTGTGCGCGTGCGCTTTATTACCAGAAATACCTTTAATCCATGCGCGGCTGAAAAACGGCAGCTTCATTTTGTCCACTTTTTAGGATTGCAAGCGATATTTCTGACAGACTCGACCTTGTGAAGGCTCTATGGTGGAGGTATTAAAGACTGAGTGAATAAAAATATATTTTGCGATATTATTTACTCAGTCATCCTCAAAAATCTGAAATAGATTTTTTTAGTAATTTGATACCTACTGAAAAAATCAATTTCAGATTTTTACGTTACTGGAATTTCAATGAATGCAATTTTGGGGCAGCTAAATTGATTTTCAAATTAATCCAAATCAAATGTGTGACATTTTGAAATTGGCAGAAAAGTGCTAATTGGACGATTACCATCAAAGAAGAAATAGGTACTATAAATATAATAGTCAAATCTACGTATAAAAGTATAAAGATTAGTTTTTTTTTAAATGTCGATTTTAAAGATTCTTTCACTTAGGTATAAAAGCTATATTAGCGAGTAACATGCGATATTTTTTATTATAATTCCTTGGGGATCGCGGTTGAAACCGAACGAAAAGCTAGTCAGAAATAAACTGACACCCAATTCAATATTTATTATTTGCAGAATGCTTATAGAACGTCACTAATAAATCCTACTAAATGTAATTACAGCAACAAATGCCCAAATTTGGTGCAAAAACGACATATTGTGCCAATTAAACAACTGTCACTCTGCCATATTTCGTCAATCTGACGGCATCCTGTCAGAAATCGGTTTATTCCTATCGATTACCATTGTGTACCTTTTACATAATACTATACGTAAACTATACTATTCACAATGCAATGAAATATACACTTTACTGGCTTTAGAATAAAGGTGGGATATTGTTGGCGAGGCGTTGAATATTTAGGGACGAATGGCGTGAAAAGTGATCCGATCTATTACAAATAATATAATCGGATGATCGGTACGTGAGATTTGAATAGGATTATAGCTGCCACAGTTACGTTTAACACACGTTCATATTATCAGTTTGTGTTATAGAACATTCTGCTAAACACATTGTTGGAAAATAATTGCGTTCGTAAATTTCATTTTTTTTTTTGCTACTTATGGTAAATTCGTTTTCTTATTTATTTGGTTTTCTAAATTATAATTTCTTTAATATTAATTAAAATTACCTACCCTGGAATTCTGTATTTTTTTGTCAGTAAGAAGGACCGTCTCATCTGCAAGCCAAGGGGCTTAAACATGACAGACAGACAAGATATTTGAAGCTGTAAACTTATTTTTGACAAAAAAAATATTTTGTACTTTGACTCTCTATTATTTATAATTATTTTAAGGCATGTAACAAAAAAGAGTATTGGGCATGAGTGTGGATGGATATAGAGGTAGAGGAAGGCCGAAGAAGGCATGGATGGACTGCGTGAAGAATGATATGCATCTGTACTCACAACAGAGACGACTAGTGATAGAGCGGAGTGGAAGAGGAAAACATGTTGTGCCGACCAGAGCTAGCCTGGGATAAGGAAAAGAAGAAGAAGAAGAAGACTCTCTATTATTTGAATACCAAATTAAAACTGAATAATAATACACAATTTCACCTTTTTCTTTGTGTATGTATTTGGTGTGTATATTCACCAAAATACACGATCGCACGAAAACAAAAGTCAATAAATTTAAACTTATAATATCTACCATAAAGTCAACAAGCATAAACGTTAAATACCCACGTTTCTTTGTGAACAATTAGTTAAAAGTCACATCTGCCGGGCCCGGGTTCGATTCTGGCTACATTGTACATTTGTAACGACTTGCGACAAATTGTCGCCGACTGAATGTGTGTAATAGTTCGCATCATTTCATGGAGTGTGCAAAATTAGACGGCCCATTCATGTTCCGACGACGGAAAACTGTTTGCGACAAAAGTGCTTTAAGTTACTCTCACACACAATTTTATAAATGTGAAAGTTTGTATGTTTGATGAAGCTTGAAACATAGGATAAAACATAGGATACTTTTTATCCCGGGACATGTAAGATCCAAGCACCTGTCGGTGTGTTCCGACAGTTGCACTTGAGAGCCAGTTCCCATCTAGGCTTTGTGCGCTTACCACCTTCGGCCACATCATCACTTACCATAGTGCGATTGTAGTCCAGAATTTTAAAAAAATACCCTCGGGAACGTGGGTATTTTTTGAAACCGCGGGGCGGAAAACTAGTTGTTTCATATCTAATAAACATATTCAAACTATTGTATTAACTAATTTCTAGTTTGTAATTAGCTACGTATACAGGATACAATTTCCTAAAAGTATTAAATTTCTAGATATGAAACCAATAAAAGTGAAGTGAGGGAAAAGTCGCGATCAAAGTCAAGTCAAAGTCAAAACCATTTATTCAGTTTAGGCTCTAGGAAGGCCCTTATGAAGGTCTAGCTCAGAAGTTACCACCGGTTCAGAAGTGAGACAGCAACTGAGAAGAACCGCCAAGAAACTCAGCAAGGTTACATTGTTTTCATATTTTTGGACCAACTGAATGTTTAACAATTTTATAATTAAACTAATACATAATAAATTGTGTAATTGTACAGAGTGCTTCCAGACAACTTTATCCTCAATATAATGAGCTACTTTGTAATAAGCAATTTCTCTCAAAATTTTCTTTATGAATGAATTAATTTAGAATCGCGATTTGTCGCATCATGAATGGCTCACGTTCCGGCCATGTGTTATTGGCAGTACTATGTTGTAAAGGTGCGACGCCATTGAAAGGTCGTCAATAGATTATTGGGTCGGAAGTAATTAATTTTATTGCTAACTAAACGGTCCCTATGTCGTGGACGGGTACTTCGGAAACTTAATGTGTGTTTTGTCAAATCTTGTAATAATAAACAGTAATTTAAAGGGAGATATTTTTGAAGAGGGATACGGTTTAATTATTTATTTATATCATCCTTTACCACTAATATTTTAAAAGGTTGTCTGGTTTCTATAACAAGCTACGCTAAGTTTGGGATCAGATGGCGTCGTATAAGAATATGTCAAGATTTATTATTAACAGCAATATTTACGTTTTTTTTTTTTTTTTTTTTTTTTTTTTTTTTTTTTTTTTTATTAAAATAAAGAACAAAGCAAAATATTAATATTAAAACATCACAAAAACCTCAATAGGTTTGTCCGGATGTTGAGACACTTATAAGCTATCTTAATACTATACACATTGTACATTATTAATTTAGGGTTAACACATATTTTATAACAATAACGTCTCCGACGATTTCGATACAATGAACACTTTGAGTTTACGGGGGTTTATTGATCGATAATTTCGCTTATTCCCTTAAAACAGCAATTAAATTAAGCATGGCAGAGCCAAAAGACATGTTTCTTACAAAATTTGAATAAGCACTCGATGAAAAGGTTTTTTCTTTCTTTGTGATTATTTAATATTTTCACCGCTACAAGAATCCTACTAACACAACCTTACTTGAGGTATCCCCATTAACCCAAACACATATTAGCAGGGTCGCTCGTAAGATTTACCGCTCACCGACCCCTGGCGCCCCCTGGTGACCGCCTCTATTACCCCTGTTTACCCACTACTAATCGCTGCCCCTCGAGGTGGACTGGGGTAAACATTTTCAGGAGAAGAAACAACTATGTTTCAGCGATAAATATGTTAGTTAGCGAAAGTAATTTAGCAATGAAATTGTACAAAAAAGGTAGTCATTAGGAGTTAAGGCGATGATAGCTCAGTGTTAGTGTCGACGAAGGTCGTGGGTTCGAATCCTACAATGAGCTTGAGGTGAAGGAAGACATCGCGAGGAAACCACAGCATGGTGGTAGATACTTTGTAGTACCTACCCGACTGAAAATCTGTCGCCAAGCACGTAACTGTTAAAATCAAACTTAGATTGCACAGAAACAGAAAAGTATTTAATCCACTTCAAGAAAAATAATGTAACATTTAATTAATTAGAATCATTATTCCTTTTCTTCTTGTACAACACGTCACAGGTTCCCGACCGTCACAGAGTAGGTACCGCCGAGTTGCCACCAGCATTCGTCAATCGCTCTTCTCCACAGAGCATAAATCTACAGGTGATAGGCAGCGGTGCGGTACATATCGGTGTGTTCCGACAGCTGCACTTGAAAGCAAGCTTATCCAAAAGTGAAATAACGTGGTATCAAATTTTTTAATTTAAATAATATCTATCGACACTCAGAAAATAACAAAATTAGGTATATACATTTTTTATTTATAGTTTTTTATATATAGTTTTTTTTTTTTTTTTTATGTCACAAGTGACAACGAAGGCAGGCGGGTCACCTGATGGTAAGTGACAACCGTCGCCTATAGACATTGGCAATACCAGAGGATTGCTAATGTGTTGTACACCTTATTACAATGCCTTAAAGGCGAACTGGCTCTCAAGTGCAATTGCTGGAACACACCAACAGGTGCTTGGCGACAGATTTTCAACTTGAGGGTGGTAGCCAGCTAGTCGAGTACTACCAAGTACCCTACCACCGTGCTGTGGTTTCCTCACGATGTTTTCCTTCACCGAAAGCTCAAGCTCATAGTAAGGATACGAAATCATTTTGCAGATGATACCTCTCTTTTATTTAAGATAGATAGACAAAAATGTAACTTTGACGATGTAAATAATGCTCTCTCGGACGTCGTGCATTGGTTTAGTGCTAATAATCTAGTACTTAATAGTAAGAAAACGAAATGCATAAAATTTACAATGCCTAATGTTAAACAAGCACAAACCAATATACTGATAAATAATGAAGTGTTGGACCTTGTGGAATCAACAGTTTTCCTAGGAGTTACATTGGATCACAAACTGCAGTGGGGCCCTCACATAGATAAGTTGTCGAATAGACTAAGCTCTGCAGCATTTGCGGTGTGGAAAATTAGACACCTAACTGATATTAATACAGCCCGTTTAGTATACTTTAGTTATTTTCATAGCGTAATGTCCTATGGTATTCTTCTATGGGGTAATGCTGCTGACATTGGCTCGATCTTTGTGTTGCAGAAGCGGGCTATTCGTGCAATTTATAATATGAAATCTAAAGATTCACTCACTCAGGGAAAAGTTCAAAGAAATTGATATATTGACTGTACCGTGCCAATTTATATTTGAAAATTTAATATATGTAAGAAAGAATATTAAGAGCTTAAAAAAGAATAGCGATTTGCATAATATTAATACTCGAAAGAAGGACAAACTTTATGTTCCTACTGTAAGATTACATAAAACTAACAATTCTTTTGTGGGGCAAAGTATACGTTTTTTTAATAAGCTACCTCGAGAAATTACAGAATTACCTTTTTTAAATTTTAAACGTGTCATCAAACACAAATTATGTCTAAAATCTTACTATACATTGTAGCAGAATATATGAATGATGGCAAAGCATGGCAATGAGTTGCTCCTCTTAAACGATATTATACAATGTATCCAATTATACATTTAAAAGAGAAAAGAGGGACTATTGTAAAAAAAAACCGGGGAGTTTGTTTCGCCGATTCTTCTCCGACAGGTCTTTATTTGGAAATGGTGGTAACAGTTACAATAGCTTTAAAAATAGCAATAAGACGTTCAATAAGTGTTCCTTAAGTGTCCCAAAATTGAATAAAACATTTTGAGTTTGAGTTTGAACCCACGACCTTCGCCGCGGTATCCGACGTCACTTACCACTGAGCTATCATCGCCTTTGAATTAGTTAACCAAAACATATAATGGACTGCGCAATCCCAGTACCTTATTGACTATGAATTTTCTCGGCTGAAATTTTGAAAAAATTGGTATACAGTACCTTGAGCTCTGGGGAAAGACTTTAGTAACTTTTTGATTCAATCCAGAACAGCGTGAAATACAGATATAAATAAGACAAATGACCCTTAATGATTTAAATTCAACAACGAATAAAAAGCTGTTATCGATACGTCCAGGGTGGGAAGCTTGTTTAATATCATCACATTAACTGTACGAATGACTTTGTACGGTTAGACTAATAAGTATTTTATTTTTCTGATAAAAAGAATCCTGTTACGTTTAAGGAATTCACAGTAAAGCTTAATTTATCAGCATACAATAGCATCCTACTAACATTATTAATGTGAAAGTTTGTATGGTTTCCTTCACCGAGAGCTGAAGCTCATGGCAGGATTCGAACCCACAACCTTCGCCGCGGTATCCGACGTCACTACCGCTGAGCTATCATTGCCTTGAATCGCCGGGCTACACCCAAGTAAATGTAGCATGTAGTATTAGCTATGAGAATGTCACCTCTAATTCCATGAATTTTCTTACGATTCTGCATGTTTTTCAAACTGTACCTGTAAGACAGTTGGATAGATAGTTAGATAGATTTAAAAAAATTTAACAGCCTGTCATTTCGCGAAGATCCGCCAAGTGTCTGCGGGTGTGAGGGGAGGTGGAACCGGCGGGAGGGGTGAAGAGGAGGTAGCTTGTGAAAGTAATCAACAATTTAAAATTGGGGCTAATCTCGCGCTCGTCCGTAATCGCTGGCGATCGTTCTTCTACTCGCGCTTCTAGGGATGTGCTCCTGAGGTGTGACGTTTTGAATATCGGTTTTTTTTTCACACATATTTTATTTTTTTATTAGTAGATTAAGGTTTTAGTAATACCTAAATATGGTAAAAAGTTAAATGAAGCTAAAAACACTGGTTGTGCAGTGAAATATTGAATAGTGAAGGAAACGTTGGTGGAAATATCGTTATTTACGTATTTTTATGATTACCGAACATAATTACGTTTATTTACAACAAGTTTACAAAATATACAAACATTAAAGTATTTATCTTACTTTATTCAAGATACATTAAAGATAATCAAAGTATTTGTATAAAAATTTGGCTACCCGAAAAGAGGCTGCCGGCCTACTGGTACCTTGAATTTCTGCATAAGTATTATATTATGTATTGTAAATTAGTAAAGATACTTTTCCTGGTTGTCTGAAGCAATCATAAATAAGTAAACAATATTAATTTATAGAAAAAACATTTATTTCATGTTTTTATTTCACATCCCTATAGACAAACTTCCTAAGGTGTTTGTTTTTCCCTGAAACTGTACAGGACAAATTGACGCGTCAGTCATCTTCCGTCTCTGTCGCACGCAAGGCATACATACACTATTGCCTTTTCGCTCGCACTAAATAACGAATAACAAACGTAATCTCGGCTTATAACAACAATCATTTGTTCCATGAATATTTATTTGAAATTTAATAGTATATTTGATATAATTAAAAAAGAAATAACAAATTCTGAACTTATGAAATAACCTATGTAATGAGCGTGAACTATATTATGACCAAAGACTTTACCTAAACTATTTAACCTGTCAGTTCTTTCTTGGGACAATCGGGGTTTCAGAGTCCGCACCACTTGGTTTTCAAATGGGACAATCGGGACGATGACATTTACTTGAAAATTGGGCGCCAATTTTGAAATTTTGAAAACAGTGCGCGAGTTGACGAGTTGTTTGACAGGTTAATGTCGCGAGTCAACAGATTAAATTTCTTTGATTATGACAGACATATTTACAAAACTGAAGAAAACTGGCATTCAAGTGCAGCTTCCAATCACCATGAGGAGGCAATGTACGAAGCACGTGTTTTTTTAACTTTATAAGCTTGTGTTTGACTGCAACCTCACCAATCACCATGGTAGGTAAGTGATGGATGATGTAGCAGTTCTGAAGGTGGTAGGTGCAGTGCAATTGTCGGAACACACCGAAGGGTTTGGCGATAGACTTTCGACTTGCACTACAAAGTACGGTAGGCTACGGTAACCGCTTACCATCAGGTGGGCCGTAGAAAGGCCTTTAAGGCGTTGTAATAAGGTGTACAACACATTGGCTATTCCCCTGTTATTGCTAATGTCTATAGGCGACCGTAGTCTTGTGAAATAAAAGAAGGGCACGTAGCAAATCCAGCACTGGACCTTCATTGATTCGAAATCAATGCCAACAATACTTACAATTATAAAATTTACTTCGAACTTTATATTCGACCGTGAAATGTCTTCATTAAGACCAGGCCAGTGAAGCCAGCATCTGTTTAACGTTCAATTTATCATGTTATTTCTCAAACAATTATTGTAGTCGGATCAATCAAACGCTGTCATAAAGTTTACCACTTTCTTAGTACCTACGACGAGTCAGCCTTCATTTATTTCAAGGGTAGGTAGGTGCCTTGAGTCAGCGACGCGACGCTCCATTAATAATATTTTTAGATTGTCTTTTGAGTGGATGTAGAATAGAAAATTATTATTAACTCTAACAAAACATTTGAATTACTATCTATATACTTAGGATAAAAATGTTATGGATCGCTGTCTATACTTGGCAGATATGTAAATGAGAAAATTTTTTATCGGGACCTTTATCAACGCAAATAGCGCCCAAAACAATGGTTGTTAGAATTTTTGTCGTTTTGTCTGTGCGTTTGTGCACGCTAATCTCAGAAACGGCTTATCCGATTCAGATGTGGTTTTCACTAATATATTGTGGCAAGCTTCACATTACATCTAGTGTTTGTTTCATGTCAATCGGTTCGTAAATAAAAAGTTATGCCAATTTAAAGAATCACGTCGAACATTATAAACGTGAAAGTTTGGATGGATGAATGTTTGTTACTCTTTCACGCAAAAACGGGTGAACGGATTTTGATGAAACTTGGCACACAGGTAGATCATATCCTGTAATAACACATAGAATATTTTTATCATGGGAAAGTATAAGAGAAAATCATAAAAATGGCATAAGGTAAAAAAAACACTGTACATAAGTAGTAAAAAATTATACAGACCGAAGGAAAAAACGTATTTACACATAGTAGGTAGGTGTGGTACCAAAAAGCTCCTAGCATGAGCTGCGGAAATCAGTAGAAACGGAAAGAAAAGAAATAGACTAAAATTTTAAAATCAAGTACAGTGGCGCCATCAATACAAATTTGTAAGAACTAAATTGTCTCTGTTACTCACGTAGGTACCTTGCTATCAAGTGTAATTCGAAAATGTCATCACACCCACCTTCGTAGTTCCGTTCAGGTTTGTTAGATGGCGCTTATACACATAATGCTTTTACTTTTTGGCGGGAACTTGCGAAGTGACGTTGCGTATTCATTTTATTTCATTAAAATATGCGACTTTTAGTTTTATTGTATATATATCGGTGGCGTTTTATCCAATAATGTTAAATGTTGTTGTGACACCAAACGAAAAGAAAAAAATAGTATAGACTTTTTGGCGGGAACTTGCGAAGTTTCGTTGCGTTTTGAATGAAAATATTTTAGGATGTCTATGTTTATGTATTTTTGGCTTGTGCTAATATTTGACCATTCTTAACTTTAATACCTATAATGAAATAAACAGAAACTACAAAGATAATGGAAAACTATTTATTTCTCATTCCGAACTCACTATGCGTACACTAAAGCTACATCATTATGAGTTACATAGCTCTTCCGGTTTAAATCTAAAACTAATTTTCACAATTTCTATTCAATAATTTAAAATTTTTTACATGAAAAATAATGGCCATTGTCTATGGCTGTATTTTTTTTATTGTTCGAAAACTTAACTTAGGTACTAAGATCGAGTTCAGAAGCGATAATTCAAAAGTATTATTTGTATGACACTTACGTATGAAGAAACATAATTACAAGTGTATGTATCTAGGTTTAGGTAGATATTTGTTGAATTCAAAAATACTTCGATACATTTATTCATAATAAAAAAGATAATCTATTCATTGTAATTCAATAATACAATATTTAAAATTCGTATACATTTTTCTTTGATACATAGATCAAAAATTTACAAAAGTATGTTTTTTTGAGCTGGTAATTAATATTTGGGTCTAGCCAATTTCAATATAAACTAATATCGTGAGGCTTGTACAAAATTATTTGTATCAATAATTGTATTGTAGATAAATTTAAAACATTATTTAAGTGCTCCCGTGATCTAATGACATAATTTCTCTACAGGTATTGACACAGTGCCTCTAGCGGAATCCTTATGGAACTAATGTATCCGAAGACATTGATGGTCAAAGAATTATGGAAATATTTGTTGAAAATTAAAAATAATTTTAAGGATATTGTGTTGGCATACATATGTACAATTGATCCATGAGGTATAAAATAAGGCATGTAAATATAAGAGACGCAGCTTTTGTTTTCTCAATAAGAAGCTGTCAAATTCTCGATAACATATTTTTACACGCTATCTCATTATGATCATTTTAAAAGAAAGAGATAGCAGTTAAACTGCCGGTAACATTATTTCTATATTGAAAGACTTAAAAGCCTCATTTTTTTGTTAATATTTATTATTTACTCTGAGCTCAACCCAGTAATTTCAAAGTTTTCCTCTAGAGGGCGCTATAACCAATGGATATCAAACTGAGGTTTTATAAATGGGTAATTTCAAGTGATATAAAAAAACTTATTTCTATAATATCGATAAAATCGATTATTGCACAAAAATTATTTGATATGTATATATATACTGTATACACATAACACGATCTCAGTTATTGTTGAAATTCTGTTTACAATGTTTTTATTCAAATATAAAAGTCTACAGATACAAATCATCTTAAACATTTAAAATAAATTGCATCCTGAGCGATAACATATATAACTACGAATATAAAAAAAAATATTTTACTTAATACTTGCTGAAAACGCAAACAGATGGCGCTACTTTTATTTTTCGTCTTAAGATTTATTAGTTAACATCAAACCGAAAGGAAACTTGTTATTATATTATCTACGACACTACATACAATCGTAAACGTAAACAAAACTTTTTTGTATAAAATACTTCACACAAACTCAAAAAAAAATATTTACAATTTTATTAAGGGCCAATTTGAACAATCTTTTTTGTAACAAAATCAAAAGTACATTGACAGTTGACTGACACCTAATTGATATTTAATTATTGAAATTATTAGGTTCTTTATTTTCACGAGATCAAAGAAATACTGTCTAGTTCTGAAGGTATACACACTTCAGAAGCTTGAAAAGAACGCGAATTCAATAAAACAGAAAAATTGACCCAAAACAAGAAACTAACTAACCTAAAAGATTTTACATCTCAACGTCTCTACTAATAGCATCAAATTTCATATCTTTCACCTCATCGGGGTTGAAACTTTTCACTGAAACCTTGCTTTCCCCCGACAAATCTGTACTTGATAATTTATTGGTTATTTTTGTTATTGATATGCGACTTTCTATGTCGTTCGCGTCGCATATTGTTTCTAATACAACTCCCTTTTCAACTTTCCTCGGTTTTGGAAGAATTTGAGTTACTACCTGTTTACTTGTGAGTACTTTTGTGCTGAGTTTTTCGCTAAGTATTTTATTACAGTTTTTCTTTGACATGTCTATAGCTAGTGGGTCTTCTTTAGCGGGATCTTCTTGCTTCTTCTCTTCTGCGGTAGGTTTGTTATGCTGTTTGAGTTCTGCTACTTCTGCGTTGGTGATGTTGTCTTTCTTCTTCCATTTCGTTCTTCGATTTTGGAACCATATTTTTACCTGTAATCAAGATAATTATAATTTTAATGGAAGAAACTTCGTTAGTGATAAAACGTCTTCGACCACAATCTCATCGTGGTAAATCATGTGGCTGAATGTGGTCACCACATAAAGCTCTCGAGTGCAGTTGTCGGTACACCACTTTGTATGTTAAATACTTTTTATTGTTGTAATTTCATTTAGTAATTTTGAATACTAAAGAGATTCTGCTTCTAGACTGTAGATTTAAATAGGTAAATAAATGCGTCGGATACGTTGCAGATTCAAATCCTGATTTTATAAAATACGGGCTGGTTGGGGTGGTTGGTTAAACACAGTTAGTCGTGGGTTCAATGGTATGTAATTAGTAGGTTTATCAGTTATTGGTTTCCATCACAGAAAAATCGTTTTTTTTTCTGTGGTTTCCATAATACAAGGTCTGCTTAGTGTTTTTCACACCTGTCCTGGTATTAGCAAGTATTTTTTTCAACTAATCTATTTAGTTTTACACTTTTAGATACCGAATAACATTCGTATACAAAATACTTTGATATCTAATAACTAAAGATACACAATCAGCGACAAAAAATGGCCTTACCGAATGTCTACCCACTCGAACATTCGGGTGGTCTTTTAATCTAGTAGCATTCGAACGCTCCGACGGTAAACATGCCTCAGTGCTCGTTTAAGATATATTTTGGCTAGCAGGTATGAGTCGTCAAATTTTATTGCCTTTAGTACATAGCTTTGTGAATAAAATTTCAAAAAAATAACTACACAATTTGAGACAGTTTTGAGAGAACTTTTGCTTGTGATTGTTATTAGATATCAATGACAAAATGTTATTATAAACACATCAGCAGGTAATATCATTGGCGAGCAGGTAACGTTCTCAATTAAGTAAATTAGTGTGGTTTGCAAATCATACACACATTCATGTTCTACCTATATATACATGTGTTTACGTGGTTGTGTGTGTGTGTGTGCAGTGTAACAATAGAGCTTGTGTATGTATGGTATCGGTTAACAAACAGTTAATTACTGTCTGATCGATCCCGGCCCAGGGGAGACTGATATGATAGTGATGGGACATGGTCGATAGTTATAGTCGAGGTTATTAGGTATGGTTTCTATAGTTTGAATTATTATTATTAAAGTTATGGTGGACGTAGGTTTATAAAATTTTGTAAAAAAAATAACAACTTTAAGACCTATAAATAATTAATCGAACAAATTTTTTTTTTTTTTTTTTTTATTCTGGATAAGCTTGTGTTTGACCACAATCTCACCATGGTAAGTGATGATGTGGCCGAAGGTGGTAAGCACACAAAGCCTAACGGGAACTGGCTCTCAAGTGCAGCTGTCGGAACACACCGATAGGTGCTTGGCGACAGGTTTTCAACTTGAGGGTGGTAGCCAGCCAGTCGGGTACAAAGTACCCTACCACCGTGCTATGGTTTCCTCACGATGTTTTCCTTCACCGAAAGCTCAAGCTCATTGTAGGATTCGAACCCACGACCTTCGTCGCGGTATTCGACGTCACTTACCACTGAGCTATCATCGCCATTAATGAAACTGAGAATAAAAGTAACAATATAATAACGACATCATAAAATAAAGCTAAGTGCACACAATAGAAGAAATCGAGGCTTAATGATGTGTGAGCAATAATGTGCAATATAAAAGTAGGAGCACACTGGCGGTGCGCTTCACGCCTCACGCCTCATGCCTCACGCCTCACGCCTTGCCTGCCTCATCGTTCAGTGATGGCGCAATAAAAATAATCGTTAAAATGTTACAACTGTGTTTACTTAGCAACTAGGTAGGTACTATTATTCTTAACCATACAATTTCACTTAAATGTTATGAATTTGTCGATCTGCACTCAATGTGACTTTATTTACAAGACCAATAGTATGTTAGTGAAATAGTTTATAAGAATGTAGCTGTATGTTTTAGTTGGCTGTCGGTCTTGTTATCCGAGATTTGCTAGTTCATTTGACACTGACAGTTGGAAATCACGTGATGCATTTTTTAATGTTCATTTTTTTAAAATATTTTTTTTACTTCATGATAAGCTTGTGTTTAACCGCAATCTCACCATGGTAAGTGATGATGTGGCCAAAGGTGGTAAGAACACAAAGCTTAGATGGGAACTGGCTCTCAAGTGCAACTGTCGGAACTCACCGATAGGTGCTTTGTGGCAGATTTTCTACTTGAGGGTGGTAGCCAGCCAGTCGGGTACTACGATTGAGCCAAACAATAACAATTGTATATCTATAGGTACTAAAAGTTAAATAGATAGGTATAAATCGACTGTCATTTTTCAAACATTAAAGCTAAATAACCAAAAGCCTATCTAAAAGGCTTGACAGAGGCATATTTCTTAATGATAGTCTCTTAAAATGTCAATTCTAACAGTCAGAAACGGTCACTTTGATGAATCCGTCTCTCAAATCATCCATTAAACTGCAACAGCTCAATGGAAACATAAATAGAATGTATGTAATGTACAGTCTCGGCATGTATGACCTCATTTAACATCGCATAGCCATACATCATAGCGGTGCACAATGCGCGTAGCACTGTACTTCCGTGTAATTGCCTCGCAAATTAATCCGACTAACATGTGACATTTGACTCGGCTCACTGTGTACACCAACATATTATGCATAATGCACCTGTAAAGCTGGGTGTACACTATGTTGCCTCAAAAATAGTTTTTTTTGTTAAATACTCATTTTGTTTGGTGATAAACAAAGAGATTTAAAGATAGATCTATACAATAGAGCGGCTATCAGAAGGAATGTCATAGAAAAACTGTGATCCCATTCCATGCCTCTGTGATGCCATCTATCTATGAATAAACTAGACTAGACTGAGCGACTTATGTCCCCTGGACATAAATATCGGATTACGATTTGTTCGCTATGTCCTGTCTATTAGTATAAGTTAAAAGTCTTTGGTGATAAATGTATTATTTTATTGATTAAGTTAAAATCCTTGTTTAGGACTAATCCTAAAAAATCATAATTATAGGTCACATCGTTGAAAAGGTTAGGAATAGACTAATTCAATCTTATTTTGGAGAATAAAAGCCCAAACTTTTTCACGATAACTAACTCACTGACAAAAAAAATCATCTATACCAAACTACAACCCTTTACAATACAGATATTAAATTCGTACAAACATTCATACCTTTGCGCTACGCCTTGAGGCCAGTTGAGGCGAGGCCGGCAGTATATCCCCAGCCTTATAATGTACAATGCAATACACTTGCTTGCAAACATGAAGATAATTATTATTGATTGCGCATTAGTAGTGGTCGAGCGAGACGGCAGATGATATAGCATTTGAGAAGGGTGAGATACGGTGATGTTTAGGGATTGATACAAGCTGCGAGATTAGATAATGGTTGTGCAGATGTGGACATCCTTTGAAATTATGATTAATACCTACATGAATGAATGTATACTAAGTGAATCTTTCACTTGACGTTATGAGAATTTGGTAGGTTAGTTATAGTCATTTATAGTTAGTAATAGTCATTTATAGTTAGTTACAGTCACTAGGTTTAGGTTTCTTACCTATTATTAAATAAACTCTTATTTAATAACTCACATTATAAACTAGTTTTCAGCCTATGTGTTCAAATAATTTGTCGTTGTCAAAAAACTATAAAATAATAAAATTTATGAACAGTACCTCTACCACAAGTTTGCTCTAGTAACGTAATCGATACTCGCTAGCGACTACGGAAAACATGTATGAAGATCTGTGCAGCGCCTCTTACGGACAGTTGTGGCATCACAGTTATTCATACAAAGTTTATTACGATATTCGCTAGCGAGTATCGACGATTACAGAGTAAACCCAGGGAAGAGGTACAAAATTACTAAATAAAGTCCAGATTATTTATTATATTATATTCAAGAAACAGTTTTGTGTCGGCAATTACACATCTGACAATTTATTGATCTATACAACAACTAGGTATTGATGATTTTTCAAAGGATATCCACCTCTGTTGGGAGGTTAGTTAATCTATGCAACGTCAGATGATATAATGCGATGGTTACAGTGAAAGCCACACTAATTGCGCGTCTGTGACGGCCGTATGTCAAGTGACCTCCGTACGGAACTTAGGCGTATCTGTTTACTATAGACGTTAATAAGTAGGTACTTATCAATAAAAATAAGCAAATATTAATTATTATTATGACCCTGGGCTCGCAGATGGGACGGTCTTCCCAATACTTTATTATAAAAAATATAAACTTAAGGAATCTCTATTCAAGTTAATAATGTAATACAATGACAAAGTTTTTTTTGTGTATCATATTTTTATAGTAAAAGTAATTTAATGTAAATGATTATTTCAGCGCACAATAAAAAAACGGTTAATTGAATTAGGAAATAACCAAAATAGTATCGATTTATATCTGTCTTTCTTTTGATTTTATTGTAGGTATTATAATTAATATCTACCTCAATAAAACTATCTAACTAATTAATTCTTCACACTGCATGAACCTAAATAAAATGTCAAAAATAGAACGTATTAACAAATCTGTATTAAAAAAAAAACTCGCAATAATTTCCTCTACGAAGTCAAAGTAAAATAGGTAGAATATAATGTAGTTTTATGTACTTATTCTATGACACCCCGGTCCCCGACTGATGATAGAATTCGGCATTGCGTAGCTATTGTAACACTGTAACACCTTAATTGCACGTTTGTGTCGCTCGTACGTCAAATGACCTCCGTATGGAACAACATCTATGTTATATCTGTTCCTAGTCTATGGTAGTGGCTTTAGTGTTGTACAAAATAAGACTTTATGACGGGAACTTGCGAAGTGACGTTGCGTTTTCGTTTTATTTTCATGAAATTCGTGTATTTTGAGTTTTATTGAATAATATCGGCGGTGTTTTGTCCAATAGAGATCAATCTAAGTGCACAAGTTATGTAAGCGTGCATCGCGACTTTTCAGGTTGTCTCAAAAAGTCCGTGAAAAGTTTTAGTGGAACGGCCACCAATATCACTAAAGCCTGACCGGAGTAGGACTAGACTTAACAGTGAATTTGACGTACCTTGCTGAGCTACTTGCCAGGGTCTTCTCAGTCGGGTGGTAGAGTCAATTGTAACGTTCATAAGTACTTTAGCAGGATTTAAACCAAATAAGTGAGTTTTGAGTTTGAGTTGAAATAATATAATAAATATTTACAATGTAGTTTTTCATGACAATATCAATTTCAATAAAAATGTACGATGAAGTGAAAATCCGGACAAAGCTAAATGTAGCCGTTGCGTGAATTTTAGTTTTTTTTTAAATTCTGGATAGGCTTGTGTTTGACTACAATCTCATTATGGTAAGTGATGATGTGGCCGAAGGTGGCAAGCACACAAAGCTTAGATGGGAACTGGCTCTCAAGTGCAGCTGTCGGAACATACCGGTGCTTGCCGGTAGCCAGCCTGTCGGGTACTACAAAGTACCCTACCAGCGTGCAGTTACTTATAGTATAAATAATTTGGTTGAATGAAACAAAACTGAATGAATACTAAATTGTTAGTCACGATTCAAAGCTCGCAACCAGTTTTATTAATAATTAAGTGACCGGCCCATACCATGAGTTCAACCAACTTTAATTTTAAATTTCACTTCTCTATAAAAGCCTTTATTTGACATGCTTTGTTTTTTTTTTGTTTGTAATAAATCTTGTATGTTAATTATGAACTTCAATATTTTACTGTTAATTACCAATTTCTTTAACTAAAATTATTTCAATTTGATTTGGGTAGACTCTACCTAACAATTTTATCTAAATCTTTCGGTCCTAAGATTTTTTACAAGCATTCAGCCATCTTGATGGAAAGCGGTTACCGTAGCCTATAGCATAATCGCTTACAACCCCAGGGTTATCACTCCCAAGTTGCCCACACTTTAACTCTTTTATATGTTACCTTTTTGACTGTAGATAGAATTATTTTTGATTACCACCAAAGTTCAAGTACAGTTCAAGCATGGTTTTAATAACTGTTTTCGAGAATGAGTTCCCTTCTTTGTGTAGCTACCATACACATCATCACGTACCAAATTAATACATAAGCCTTTCAAATAGGACATTTTGGCGGGAACTTGCGAAGTGACGTTGCGTTTTCGTTTTATTTTCATTAAATTCGTGTATTTTGAGTTTTATTGAATAATTTCGATGGTGTTTTGTCCGATAATGATCAATCTAAGTGCACATGTGAAGTGAAATGAAATGAAAGCGTGTCTCGTGACTTTTCAGGTTGTCCCAAAAAGTCCGTGAATGTTTTAGTGGAACAACCGCCAATTTCACTAAAGCCTGACTGGACATGTACGGACGAGGACTAGACATTACAGTGAATGTGAGAATGTGACTATAACATAAAATAATAAAATTAAAACTGAAGAAAATTCATGTGATTGAAAGACTTTGTATTGACTAAAACTTTTTCTCACTGACAAGTCGGTTCAACTGACACAAGCTGCGTGTTGCCATGAGTAATTATTCTATCTATGATGTTCATAGAGATACATACAGTACGATGTTACATGAGATATTAAAGTTAACATTACGTGTCTCATGTATCAAACATCTTATTATATTCATTTTTAAGATAAATTCGAGTAGTTTTTACATTCGAATCTTTTACATTAAAAGTCTATAGAGTTTTTAATTGTTGATAAAGATTAATGCCAAAGTCCCAAAGTACATTTAATGTTAAACATTTTTGTAACAAAGTGTTTGATCTTTCTCTTACAAGGCGACACGGATAGCTACAGGCGAATGAGAATAAAATGAACTGAAAATATTTAGGCAATTAATGTAATTTATAAAAAAAAATGTTACAAAACTGCTTTTGCATTTCTAATGTTTATTGGGAATGCAAAAGCTAAAAAATTTTTTTTTTTGTAAAAACCGTTGACAACCCTAACGCATAATGTGCCTAAAAGCCGAGTACACACTATGACACTCACACAACACAACTGGTATAAGGCAAGTTATACACAGTTGTTTGAGGGCGATCAATATTAGCGCCGTGCGTCGCTTTGTTCGCGAGATCAGTGTACACGACCCTATTAGTGCCGGCTTTTTGTAAGGGATGCGACGATTATTACGTTTTATCGATAGTTTGGATTGTAGAGTTTTTTTTATTTTTTATTCTGGATAAGCTTGTGTTTGACCACAATTTCACCATGGTAAGTGATTTTCAACTTGAGGGTGGTAGCCAACCACTGAGCTATCATCGCCTTCGGTTCATTTTAAAGTTGTATAATGAAAATAATAACTACAGTTTCGTTTCATATAAATACTTGTGTAAGAGATATGCGGTTAAATACTGAAACGCCACTTACATTTATTATATTGTGGTTAATTTGACATTTGAGAGTTTGATTGTATGACATAAGCTTCTTAAGGATAAGCTTTATAGCAAAAAAAATACATACAAGGCGATAGCTCAGTGGTAAGTGACGTCGGATACCGCGGCGAAGGTCATGGGTTCGAATCCTACAATGATCTTGAGCTTTCGGTGTAGGAAAAACATCGTGAGGAAATCATAGCACGGTGATAGGATACTTTGTAGTACCCGATTGGCTGGTTACCACCCTCAAGTTGAAAATCTGTCGCTAAGTACCTATCGGTGTGTTCCGACAGTTGCACTTGAGAGCCAGTTCCCATCTAGGCTTTGTGTGCTTACCACCTTCGGCCACATCATCACTTACCATAGTGAGATTGTAGTCAAACACAAGCCAGTACAATACATACATGTTTAATGAAAAAAATAGCGATATCGACATTTAGCCAACCTGCTGCCTCCATCCCTAGGCTTATCTAAGCCGGCGGCGATCGAGGCCGATGACTAAGCCTCGTTAATCTAACAATTATTCATTGTAGATACTCCCGGCTCCTAACGAAACCGACTCCAATCAATTCTTCTTCCGTCCCTTTTATACTTTCGAGAATAGAACGGGAAGGTGGGCACCGTTTTTCTTTTCATTAACGACTGATTTAAGCGGATTTGCTTACGTTGTATTCTTTGGGTTTTTCTTTATATCAGAATATTAAAGAGCAATTTGATGTCTTTGTCATTTTTGTAGAGGAAAGATTAGATGTCACTAGTGACAACGAGGCAGGCGGGTCACCTGATGGTAAGTGACACCGTCGCCTATAGACATTAACAAGACCAGGTGGACTGCCAACGTGTAGTACACCTTATTACAATTTGATGTCTTCGTCATTATGGTAGAGGAAAGATAAGATTTTTTGTTTGTTACGATTTAACTCAAAAACTTCTCGACCGATTTTGAAAATTCTTTTACCATTACAAAGCTACATTATCCCTGAGTATATATAGGCTATACTTTTATCCCGGGAAAAGATATGATCCCACGGGAACGCGGGTGAAACCGCGGAGGACAGCTGGATGGACGGATGTTTGTTACTCTTTCACGCAAAAACGGCTGAACAGATTTTGATAAAACTTGGCACACAGGTAGATTATATCCTGGAATAACACTAAGGATACTTTTTATCCCAGGAAAGGATAAGATCCCACGGGAACGCGGGTGAAACTGCGAGAAACAGCTAGTAACTAAATTTAACGTTTATTGGCATACATAAATCTACTATTATTATACTAAACTAATATTTGTGAAAGTAACTTGTACAAACCACTTTCAAAATATTTTTAATTGATACTTAACCAGCAATTTGACAAGTTGATAAGCAGCCAAAAGTAAGCATTAATGCTGTAATTGATCGGCGATTATATCCGCCTATCACAATAAGGCCGAATCGATTAACAATCGAATGAATAATCGATTGTTAATTGAATGCAATGCAAATGTTAAATGATAAAGTGTGTCGGTGTAGCAATGAGGATATTGTTGAGTTAGGTAATATTTGCCTGAGGTTAAGTGAATTAAGTTTTTACTAACTTACGGTGGGAAAGAAAAATGTGGGCAGACCACAAAACGATGGATCGATGACATAATATCGGTGGTGGGGAACAATTGGATCAAAACAGCACAGAAATGGGAAAAACGTGCGAGTCGGACTCGCGCACGAAGGGTTCTGTAAAAAAGGCAAAAAAATCACGTTTGTTGTATGGGAGCCCCACTTAAATATTTATTTTATTTTATTATTTACTATTAAAGTAGTGCCTACCTGTTGCCATTATTGATATCGAGCATAAAGGGCAAAAAAATAGCATTTGTTGTATGCTCCCATTCCTACTTAAATATTTATTTTATTTTGTTTTTAGTATTTGTTGTCATAGCGGCAACAGAAATACATGATTTGTGAAATTTTCAACTATCTAGCTATCACGGTTCTTGAGATACAGCCTAGTGACAGACAGACGGACAGACAGCGAAGTCTTAGTAATAGGGTCCCGTTTTTACCCTTTGGGTACGGAACCCTAAAAATGGAAGTAGTCGTAGTAATTAGAATTTACTATTGCAATAAAAAGGCTATATTTACTAGGCTATCCTACGCGGTTTCACCCGCGTTCCCGGGATCTTGTCTTTTCCCGGGATAACAATATAGCCTATGTTACTCGGGGATAATGTAGCATTCTAATGGTGAAAGATTTTTTTTAATCGGTCGAGTAGTTTTTGTGTTAAATCGTAACAAACAAATAAACAAAAAATCTAATCATTCCTCATATAATATTAGTTTACATTAGAGGATGTCGTTACATTGTCAATTTTTTAGGTAGTTTTGGGACGACCGTCCCTTCCGCGATCCAAGGGATCGAGTCAGATGAGGTTCTAATGTGGAGATTAATAATTTAAATTATGCTTGATTTGTTTCTAACTAGCTTAAACTAATCTGCTTTATAACATTTGAGGTTGTCATACCATTGGACATTTATGCAATTGCATATTTGGACAAACGATGCGACGAGGGAAAAATCAGCTAGGGTTAGCACTAGCGCATATTCACCTAAAAAATATTGTCACCTATCAAACTACTTCTGTACCAAACCACAGAGCTGGGTCTGACTGAACAGCAGTTTTGAAAATTTTTGTTTCTACAATAAATGTTATTATTCCTTTGTTTTCTTTAGTTTTTTATCTGCATTTACATGAGTAATTTAAAATATTTACTATCATTTTCATAACATAATTTTTTGTTTTGACTGAAGATAAACACACAAATATCTATGGTGTACTAACCTCCCTGTCAAATCGGTTCATTCATTCATTCGTTCAATTGATCTTTTCGTGTGTTAGTAGCAACCCTATAGGTACCTAATTGGCGGAATGTAATTTAAAATATCATTATATCAACGAACGCAAATTGTAATTTAATCCCCAAATAGATCAGTGAGCTGTAATGAATAACGTGAATATTGAAATGCATTTTACACATGCAAAACTATCGCATATACCTATCAATGATATTATAAATTACTAGCTGTCCTCCGCGGTTTCACCCGCGTTCCCGTGGGATCTTATCTTTTCCCGGGATAACAATATAGCCTATGTTACTCAGGGATAATGTATCTTTCTAATGGTGAAAGAATTTTTCAAATCGGTCCAGCAGTTTTAAAGTTAAATCGTAACAATTAAAAATTACACCTTTCCTGTTTATAATAGATATTATTAATTTAGAAAAAGTGTAGATAGGTTACCTACACTACATTCGATCTTAGAAAATGGCCGAGAAATGGATTGCAGTATCCACACTACATTATGATATCTGCATAACAAACGATTACATTTTTGGTTATTTTGGGTCTGTTTTTTCTTTTAATTGCACTCGATACATGAAGCCATGAAGTGCATCCGTTGGCGCAAGCGAGGCGCCACAGGTCTAAGTTGGCTAATTAGCCACTTTTTAGCCTCCCGCTTTCGGAGCGCTTATAAAACTATCTACATTATTTTAGGAGTAAGAAGGTTTATGCAAGGTCGGCAACGCGCTCGTGACGCCTCTGGTGTCGCAAGCGTCCATAGACTACGGTAACCGCTTACCATCAGGTGGGCCGTAAGCTTGTTTGCCACCTAGTGGTATAAAAAAAAACTATATAGTAAGTATCTTTAAATGAATTGTTTTAATAACCACCCTCCGCCGCAAGCGCTTGCATTCACAGCTAATTAATATTCATCATTTTACATGGTTATGTGTTTTATTAGAGTTCTCTTTGAGTTTTCAAATTATTTCTTATGCTCACTTAAATAAATAGACAGAACAATTGACGGCTACTTCTGATCGTAAAGTTACTATTTATTTGACCTTTTTTTGTCTTCTTAGGTCATAAACTTATGTAGAGCAATGGACAGGTCCAAATTATTGTTACTAAAAATGGTGCTAAGGTCAAAACTCTTAAAAACAATAATGTAGATGCATTTACAGAGATTTTACTGAAGCAAAACATTGTAAGAAAACCATGATTGCACGGTGGTAGGGTACTTTGTAGTACCCGACAGGCTGGCTACCGGAAAGCACCGGTATGTTCCGACAGCTGCACTTGAGAGCCAGTTCCCATCTAAGCTTTGTGTGCTTACCACCTTCGGCCACATCATCACTTACCATGGTGAGATTGTGGTGAAAGACAAGCTTATAAAAAAAAATACCTAGTCCCTTCCATTACCCTGTCTATATCAAAGTGAGACAGTGATGGCGTGTTATATCATTTCATTCCCATATTATTTATTTTGATCTCATTAAGCCTGCGGCCGCGGCCTGGGTCGGTAGTGTTCATTCGTCGATGATAAATTAAATTATTGCTAACGTGTGTGTTAATGTCGCACTCGTTCTATTTACTACATGTAATTCCTACCTATAAAACAATGATTATACATCTGTTTGAGACGGACTTTGAAGCGGATTTAAATAATATTAGAGAAGGGATGACTTTGAAGGCTTTTTAGTTTTGATGGAATGTATATTGGATTGATTGTTGTAAATAAATAAAAAAAACAATATTATTGAGTTAAAGTCTACAGTTGCATTAAATCAACAAAAAGAAAAGCTAAAGTGAACCCTTTATACATACGTTTAGTCATAAAATGCAATATCTATCTGATATTATAAGCAATGCGATGGTAGAGTCAATGGTATATCCGACTGTCCGAGTGTCCGGACCGATCGTCCGGGTGTCCGGGTGTCCGGGTGTCCGGGCGTCCGTTTCATTAATACCTACGTGCTTTGATCGCCGCGGTTGTTATTGATTTATTATTGCGGTCAGCTTGTTGGACTAGCATCATAATATTACGTTTAGGTAATTGAGCTATATAATATTTTATTTGAGGTCACCTGTGTTGCTGGAAATAAAATAAGCTGTAGCTATAATGTTATATTTGATGGAATTAAATGCCGGTATAAAATAATTCAGTGAATTGAGTACGACGGTTTTTATTGAATATATACTAATAATTTGATAAATTTATGTAGGGGTAAAACTTTGCAATTACATAATTTATACTTTAGAAGAGATATTTTGTGCAGCTTAATTGTCTAATCTATTGTTACTAATGAAAATGATAGAGACATTTTTTTTATTGGCGGCTCTTCTCAGCAAAAGCAACCTTCCGAACCGAGCATTTAGAGTCTGACTATTCATAAGTGCCTGTGAAGGCCTATTTGGATAAATAAACAATTTCATTTCATTTCATTTCAATTATTTTTAACAATTTACTAGTCTACAACTACAAGAAATGAAATTACAAGAAAAACAATAAGGTTTCATTGAGTCTTATAGTTTACGAGTTATAGTCAACAAACTTTACCAAAAACTCATTTCCAAAAGTACTACGTAACCCTACCTATAGGTTGCATGGTCTTGGCCAGTTTTTCAGGGAAGCCTGTTACAATAGACCCCTTCAAACTTATAATAATAATCGTATGGCTGAATGTTTGCAGTTCAATAACGTAAGAACGGCTACACGGATTTTGATGAAACTTGGCACACATGTAGATCATATCCTGAAATAAAATATAGGATACTTTTTATCCCGGGAAAATATAAGATCGTACTGCATTGCGGGTGTAACCGCGGGGGATTACTAGTGTGTAATAAATAAATAATATCCAGAAATGCCCTCTCTTTCAATCCGATCCCTCCGAGGATAGAAACATGGTGGAAGTATAAAACGCTGTCGATATCCGACAACATGAAAGCTCGAGAGAGAAACACTCAGGAACTGCAGTTACCGTACCGGTGATATGAATGCACTACGGATGCAGGTCTCAATGCACTACTGGAATTGTCTATGAGTTAGGTATTAACTGGATGTGGCGATGTTTAATTTTAACAACTACACAAATAAAATTAAAATACTGTAATATGATTATTTGCACGGTATCTAAACCTGAACGTTTTTAAAATTTTTGTCTCTTTAGTTTCTCTTCTTAAAAACAGCTGAATGATTTTTGTGGCGTTTATTGAAGCTAGATTACTTTTTTTAGGATATTTGTTATACTTTGAATGAGGGAAAAACCGTTTATTTATTATTATTTAGAGCCTTAAATTTTATAATTAAATGGAACTATGACTGAGATTTACCAATTTAATGTTTGAGGAAAAAATAAGTACCTATTTGAGTGAGCAATGGTCTATCTAACAGTTTGAATATCATACCTAACTATTTTTATTGAAACTAAACGCAACATTTCCAGGATTGTTTCAAACTTTAATCAAAACGTAATTTATGTATTGATTGACGAGTTGCTATGGATGTAAGACATGTAATAAATAGGCGTTTTCTAATTTTAAACTTATTTACTATCTGGGGTATTTACTTTATACCGTTTATTTATCTTATTTTTACTTAATCGCTATCAATTATATTAATAAACTCTGCCTTGTTTCACGATGTTTATTTCTTTTAAGTACTTTTATTCAATATTCTCAAATGCGATAAACAGTCAAAACTGGTTCCCTTTTAAAAAAATCCGTCACGTGACGCCTGACAGATGTGAAACATTTTAATTATTTTGTACAAGTAATATACTACATATAGACTGTACATACATATAATATATTCGCCACGCCAACAATCGGTTTTACTCGCGGTTATAGATGTTTCACATCAAAGTAAACTACGCTCAATAGACCCACAATACCCCGCTCAAATGGTCCCTTCCATGGTCTCTACATCTGTAAATCTTAGTCCAACTATTGCAATATCTGCAACTGTATGCACGGAGCGCAGTTTTTGGCACAGCCCCGACTTGCCAACTCGCATCAAGTGGCTACTAGCTGCCAGTGGCTGCCAGTGGCTGGCACTAAACCAACTTATATTTAAACTCTATTAAATATACCTCACTTTGTGCCTCCATTAGTAATCGTTTGGAGAACGTTAGGCGTAAGTGATTTGATGATTCATCGACACATGTAAAGTTAACTAGGAACATCTAGTTTTCCGCCCCGCGGTTTCACCTGCGCTCCTGAGGGATCTTATCTTTAACCGGGATAAAAAATATCCTATGTTTTATTCCTGTGTATGATCAACCTGTGTGTCAAGTTTCATTAAAATCCGTTAAGCCGTTTTTGCGTGATTTAGCAATAAACATACAAAATTTCACATTTATAATTTTAGTAAGATAAGGGTTGGGCCGAGAAAGGAGATTTGGGCTTTAAATCATTGAAAAGTAAATTTAAAAAAAAACCTACATACAGAGGAAAATCCGTGTTGCAATGTTTGCACAGCTGAAAGACAACGTGTCTTCTGACGTCTTAAGACTGTCTGTAGGTACATTATACTTCCATGTCTTAACGAGGCCTATGTCGTATTAAATTATATTCCTATCACCCTACTACTATTCTAAATGTGAAAGTTTGTTTGGATGTGTGTGAAGATGTATGTGAAGATGATTGTTACTCTCACGCAAAAACGGCTATACAGATTTTGATGAAACTTGGCACACTGGTAGATCATATCCTGGAATAACACATAGGATACTTTTTATTCCAGAAAAGGATAAGATCCATCGGGAAAGCGTGTGAAACCGCGGAGGACAGCAAGCACATTATAAAAATGTGCCTCACATCTTTTTGGTATCCGATTTTTCGAAGGTGAAATAATTTTATATTTTTACGGTGTTTTTTTTTATTTACATCTACACATATTTATCGCAGTTATATAGCAAGTTTGTAGAGTTAGCTACGTCTCTATCTCAACTTATTAATATTCTTAAGCCTCGTCAACATAGCATCAATGGCTACAAGCACCGTCACCGAACAAAAACAGCAATTAAACCTCATTGAATTGCAAAACAAAAATAGGTGCGCAAGAGCCGATCGCCCCTCGCTCCCATTGGCTATCGGCGAGTAGGCCGTTGCGATAAAACGCTGCGATTGGCCGACGCGTTTGAACAACAACAATTTGGCAACGTTTCAAACAGGCGGGGCTTGGAACAAACATTTTTCAAGTTTGGAACAAACGAGCTGCCATCTGGCGGCGATGACAGTTGAAATTATTGATGACTATAAATATGAGCATACACTAATACCCAAGACTAAACTTATACATTGTGAATACAAGGATCGTTAAGGATTAGATGCCAGTGGCTCATGACTGTTAACTGTGGACTTCCCCTAAATCCTACTAATATTATAAACGCGAAAGTTTGTGTGTATGAATGTTTGTTACTCTTTCACGCAAAAACGGCCGAACGGATTCTGATGAAACTTGGCACAAAGGTAGTTCATGTCCTGGAATAAAACCCGGGTGAAACCGTGGGGGACGACTAGTACTGAATAATAAAGAAATACACAACTAACTGGTATTGGAGTCGATTGGACTGTACACAAGAACTAAACATAAAACATGTCAGTCCTTTTCCCACTATAAGAAGATGATAATGATGTTAAATTTAGTTTAATTTTGTACACTTACACTAAGATGACAAGTCGCAAATAATAATAATTCATTTATTTCAGATATTATAAGATCCATTAAGTACGAAGAGCAAAGAGTCCACTTAAGTACGAACCTAATCGATGTTTTTTTTTATTTTATTTTTTTTATATTCGATAGGCTTGTGTTTGACCACAATCTCACCATGGTAAGTGATGATGTGGCCGAAGATGGTAAGCACACAAAGCCTAGATGGGAACTGGCTCTCAAGTGCAGCTGTCGGAACACACCGATAGGTGTTTGGCGATAGATTTTCAACTAGAGGGTGGTAGCCAGCCAGTCGGGTACTACAAAGTACCCTACCACCGTGCTATGGTTTCCTAACGATGTTTTCCTTCACCGAAAGCTCAAGCTCATTGTAGGATTCGAACCCACGACCTTCGCCGCGGTATTCGACGTCACTTACCACTGAGCTATCATCGCCTTAAATGTAAAGAAATACATAAGAAAGCTACAACAAAACCACAGCAAGACATACAATGCAGCCAAATGCGGCGTTACTTTAAAATGTAAATGAGTCCCTTTAAGTCGATGGCAGTGTAATGTGACACCTCACATTGCACTGCCCTGTATCCCTATAAAGGTTTAAAGATAAAATGGCGGCGGAATCGAATCGTGCATTAATCGATCCTTTTAATAGAACGGGTATAGTAGCCCGCTGCTAATTATACGGCATTTAGCTTGCTTGTGTTTCTAGTTAGGTTTTAGATTTCTTTAACAAAGAGTTTATGTAAAATAACGATCGACTTGCATCTGTCTCCAAGCACCTATCAGTGTTCCGGCAGTTGCACTTGAGAGCCAGTTTCTTTCTGTGCTTTATATCTATGGTCACATCGTCACTTAACATGGTGAGATTGTGGCGAATCAGATTCCTTTTATTAAATGTCAAAACGATGATTTATACGGAGTTTTGTATGAAATACATACTTGTGACGTCATAAATATATACCATCAAAAGACCCTTTGGTAAAAACCATAAAAAGGTGGAATTTTACAACGTGTTCGAGTATTTTTAGATGTTTTATTACACTAGTTAGTTAATGTTAGGTATTTTTCTTGCATATCTATAAGCATCATCCTTATTCAAATCAAAATCAAAACTCATTTATTCAGTTTCGTCCCTGGTAAGGCACTTATGAACGTTACAATTGACTCTACCACATTCGGAAGAATCCGGCAAGAAACTCAGCAATGCAATTTTATTTTTCATCAGTGGACCTTTCTTAAATTTATTTACAATTTCATAAATACATTTAGATACATTTTATTGGTCCACAAACCCTTGGACAAATAAACCACTCCGTCCAAGATCAAACCGCATAATTAGTAGTAACAACCAAATGAATAGACGCACAATGAAACAATGGTTCAATCGATCTATACATATAAAATAAATAATTTTTGATTTTTTTTGATTTTTTTTTAATACAATACATATTTCAGATAAACATCTAAAGAAGAAGAAGAAAGAAGAAGTAATTATAGCCAACGTTGATGTATGCGTTTTCGAATACCAAGAATTTAAGGCGATGATAGCTCAGTGGTAAGTGACGTCGACTACCGCGGCGAAGGTCGTGTATTCGAATCCTACAATGAGCTTGAGCTTTCGGTGAAGGAAAACATCGTGAGGAAACCATAGCACGGTGGTAGGGTACTTTATAGTACCCGACTGGCTGGCTACCACCCTCAAGTTGAAAATCGCCAAGCACCTATCGGTGTGTTCCGACAGCTGCACTTGAGAGTCAGTTCCCATCTAGGCTTTGTGTGCTTACCACCTTCGGCCACATCATCACTTACACAAGCTTATCCAGAATAAAAAAAAAAATAAGTGAGTACTAAACCAAAATAAATCTCTTAACTGCAAGCAAGGTGCGAAATAACTGGTGAAGAGCATTGTAATATACTAAATCACGCCAACCGATTGCAGGCAACCTAATTCTACACGTTTAGCTGACAGCACAGCGTTTGTACTGACAACCACAAAATTGTTTACATATTTTTTCTAATGAAAAGGCCAATTACTATTTTATTCCGCTAGGTGCCGCTGGCGTTGTTTAACGGACAAACAGCATATATTTATATACATTACATTCAATTAGTGCCTTGAAATGTAATAATAAAAATGCACACCGGTGTCCTACAGATAAGAAAAACTTGCAGTGGCAACAGCTTTACAATTAAAATAAGCTACAGTCAATGAAAGAATGCATGATCGCATCTTTATTACCAAATAAAGATTATTACTTATAAATTAATTTCAAATACGCGTTGACAAGTAACAGCGACGGTGGCGCCATCTGAGGTTTGTTTGTGATAATATGTATGTACCGTAAATCAATATCTCCATGAGTGATGGGCAAAAACTGAGTCGGTCGACGTTAGGCAGTACAATTGTATGGGGCAAGAGTTTCTGAAGTTTAATTCGTTTAACGCTCCCAATTTTTAAAATTTTTGTTGCACTATTGTAATTAATTAAGTGATTAACCATTACTTACATATAATACTCCCATTTAAAAATTTGATTAATTTTCTGACTAAACTTTATCATTCTTTCTGAAACTATTTAAAACTCCTCGCATAAATTTATGTCACGTTTCGACGACATAAACCACGTGCTATCGACTTATCCAATTAAACGTGCATTTTATTAATTAATTCTTTCCACTTATGTCGGCGACGATACCTCACAGTACGTACAATCAATTAAGGCGCGTGTCCGGACATTTTTATGCAAATGGCGCCCGCCCGGTGGTCTCGCCTTGCCTGCGCCCGCGCCGGTTCCGTAGGAAATCACGATTGTTGATGTCGATTAGATATCGATTATCTATTCGATTGTTTATTCTCGCCTTGTCGTAGTATTGTTTTTAGACTTAATTGGATTTATTGTGAGTAACATACATTACTGTACATAATAAACTAGATAAATAATTATTGAATGTAATAGGTGTAAGTTGTTTTTGAAAAGAGTAATTGCTGAGTTTATTGCCGGCTCTTCTCAACAAAAACAACCTTCCGAACCGAGCATTCAGAGTCTGACTATTCATAAGTGCATGTGAAGGCCTATTTGGATGAATAAATATTTAATTTCATTACTTTCGCCTAATTTTATTCCACTTGGTTGGACTCTATTAAAAAAATGATCAACTTAAAATCAACATCGTAATTTTAATTTAATTTCAAATCACATTAGAATTAATATTTAATTGTATACCTACTACAAAAGAAAAATTGCTGTGTTACGATATTAGCATAGAATTCTTACTTATTTTAAAATCCGTCTCTCTATTTGTCAGATAGGTCCTAACTCGTGAACGACTGTGTGAATTTACAATTCTGATCTGAAATCTAAGGGCCTAACTACTGTCTAAAAAATCGCATAAATAATTTGATACTAACTAGAAGACGACGAAACCAACTGAAATCGGTTGTTTCCCTTACCGAACATTACAGAACGCGACATTCTAAACTCAATTGGATTACATCTAAAATGTAACTTTTTTTTTTTTTTATGTCACTAGTGACAACGAGGCAGGCGGGTCACCTGATGGTAAGTGACTACCGTCGCCTATAGACATTAGCAATACCAGGGGGACTGCCAACGTGTTGTACACCTTATTACAATGCCTTAAGGGCAAGGGCAACTGGCTCTCAAGTGCAACTGCCGGAACACACCAACAGGTGCTTGGCGACAGATTTTCAACTTGAGGGTGGTAGCCAGCCAGTCGAGTACCACATAGTACCCTACCACCGTGCTGTGGTTTCCTCACGATGTTTTCCTTCACCGAAAGCTCAAGCCCATTGTAGGATTCGAACCCACGACCTTCGTCGCGGTATTCGACGTCACTTATCACTGAGCTATCATCGCCTTAACTTGACACAATCATAAGCGTGTAATCAGCTTACCATATTCAAAGGCATGTAATTACATTACACATTACATAACATTATCAAATCAATTGTATGCAATGATAATGTATGTGTTTAGTCAACCGTGTCGGCAGACCACAGTCGCGCGATTGACGTGCGGTTTCCTCTATATAAGTGTGTATATAGTAAATATAGTAATAGCAGTTTATATGTATTATGTTTTGAGGTGGAATAGTTTAGATTGGTCTCTCGATTAGTTTCATTATGCTCGCCTCGCGGTTTCACATGCAATACTATCTGTCCCCCGCGGTTTCACCCGCGTTCCCGTGGGATCTTATCTTTTCCCGGGATAAATATATAGCCTATGATATTCATAAACAATGTGGCTTTCTATTGGTAAAAGAATTTTCTAAATCGGTTCAGTAGATCCAGAGATTACCCCCTACAACCTCACAACACTTTACCTCTTTATAATATTAGTATAGATATGTAATATTTAATGAGGATGTTCTAGGTATTGTAAAATTGACAACGCGTTGTCAATCCACCTCAGTAACTAGACTAATTCCAGTCTCAGTAGTCACGTACTTAATGGTAAGTGACTACTATCACCTTCAGACTAAAAGGAAGACATATGTATGAAACAAGTGACGGTTAAAAATACTTGTAAAAATTTAAAGATATTTTGAGTTTGACTTCTATCTCGGGAAAAGATGAGATGCCCGGGAACGCGGGTGACACCGCGGCAGGCAGCTAGTCTGACATAAGAAAGGCATTGATGTAAAATAAACACACAATGGCAATGTTGCCAGTTTTTTGGGTACGTTTCCAGTCGACGGCGATGCGGAGGAATTCTTCGACGTACTTTTATAGTTTATTTTAGGTAGGTTTTACATTAGATTAGTATTTTTTTTAATGTTAATATCTATGTTACAAATAAAGTCAAAGTCAAAACCATTTATTCAGTTTAGGCCCTAGAAGGGCACTTATGAAGGTCGAATTACAGAAGTTGAGATTGTGGTCAAACACAAGCCTATCGAATATAAAAAAAAAAAAAAAAAGTTACCACCGGTTCGGAAGTCAGCCTTCAACTGAGAAGAACCGGCAAGAAACTCAGCAAGGTTACATTTTTAAAATATTTTTGGACCATCTGACTATATTGGCTAAGTCTAGTCTATCTGAAAGTATAGTGTAAATAGTAGATAATGTGATTTATTAGTTGGTGGGAGCCAGACGGGTGCCAAGTACCTTACCACCGTCGCTCGGTGACGTATTGTTTTCATCAAAAATTCAAGCTCATTGTAGGATTCGAACACACCGTTCGTCACCGCTTTCAACGTCACTACCAAGGGGTTTTTCAAAGTAGGCAAGGTTGGCATCGCCCTGTGGTGTTTCAAGCGTACATAGGCTACGGTAACCGCTTACCATCAGGTGGGCCGTAAGTTTATGTATAAAAAATCATCGCCTTAAAAAACATATCACTAAATCCTCTATTTTCATAACGAAAACATTCACTTAACCACTTAATAACGCATCGGTTATTAATATATATATAACTCAACAATGGGACGTCACCCTTATAGGACAAAGGGATAAATCACTCCCTTATGCAAACAAAAATTCCCAACAACCCTCCTCAAATTAATAGTTGTATTGAATGCACGTACGGAGAGCAACGCAAGTTCCCTTCGCTATATATTATTGCTAGCTGTATCCCGCGGTTTTACCCGTTCTCCAGGGATCATATCTTTTATCTGGATAAAACCTATCCTGTTTTATTTCAGGATATGATCTAGGTACCTTTATAATAATATTAAATTTAATCGGTCTATTTTGCTTTTTATAAAAGAGTAATTAATTAGGTAGTTTATTGTCGGCTCACGTCACTTAATAGTTAACAAAAGATACTTTTGAATTTTATTTTGTGCCAAGTTTCATCAAAATCCTTTCAGTAGTTTTTGTGTGAAAGAGCAACAAACATCTTCACATCCTAACAATCTATCACATTTATAATAAAGATTTAGAACGCAACTTCTCTGTATGCCTGTCATTCTTTTAACCACAGTTTCGGAGATTAGCTGAAACAAACAGACAGACAGGCAAACATTTTAAAAATAATTTTTTTCGCTTATTACATTCATATGAATTTAGTAAAAAGCTGTTATTTTTGTCTGTTACAAAGAGGAACATAAATTTTAATTATATTGGTATGGATGTAGATAAAGATTGGTGAGACAAGCTATTTCATATGGTGTACAAAAGACATTCCATACATTGTGTACGCAACTTATTACAAATATTTGTTCAGAGACAGTAATGAACCCTACTTATTAAATATGGCGGTTTAAAGGGACTAATTAAGTTAAGGGCCTGTGTAAATAAATGTTATTTGTAAAAACATTGTTTTCAATATTTAGACGAACTGTTTCGCTTATAAAATATTGGGATATTTCATTTTTTCGTGTTGTTTTTAAATATTGAACAAAAATAGAAAGTTTTTTTTTCTAATTTGGAATCACTTTTATGTAAGACTCGCGCGGGTTTTTGAGTAGGGATAATGTAGGTTCCTATTCGATATTTTTTTAAAATCGGATCAAGAGTTTCGGAGATTACCTACCTTTTACAAACAAATTTTTCCTCTTTATAATATTTGTATTTTAAAACTTAATTACGATCTGCCTTTATTCGTTTATTTCATAATCATGCCATTTCGTTTACTTAGGATATTTTTTTGTTAAGTTTGTTACATTATCGTCTTTCATCAAAACCTGTTCAGCCATTTAGCCGTAACCAAGCAGACAGACAGACGGAATAGTAAAATACATATTCATAACCCAATCACAATATAACACTTAACATTTTTTTTAAACTTAGTACTTAATTAATACCTGATCAATATAACTGCTAAGTTCCCGGCACCTATCCATAAAACAAAGCACACCTCATCAATTTACAGCATAAAAAAAACTCAAGTCATCAGGTAAATTTTAACGAGTGCCATTCAAACCTGCCACCCCGCGATCGCGAACGTGCGCTATCACCGCACCATCGCCGCCTGGGGCCTGGGGGAGAGCAGCCCGGGATCAATTGCATGGCTACAATACAATTTAGGGAAACGTTGACGATATTAATGGCATGAGGGTTGAAAGCTTCGATTTTGTTATGAACTCGCGATGGGAAATTATAGTAAAGGAAGCCGAATTTGAACAGGGAAGCCGATCGCGTTCCTGTGCGATCGGCTTCCCTGATCAAGCTAATTGTAGGATTCGAACCCACGACCTTCGGCGCGGTATCCGACGTCACTATCACTGAGCTATCATCGCCTTTAAACGTTTACGTTACCTTTTTTTTTTTTTTATTTCGATAGGCTTGTGTTTGACCACAATCTCACCATGGTAAGTGATGATGTGGCCGAAGATGGTAAGCACACAAAGCCTAGATGGGAACTGGCTCTCAAGTGCAGCTGTCGTAACACACCGATAGGTGTTTGGCGACAGATTTTCAACATGAGGGTGGTAGCCAGCCAGTCGAGTACTACAAAGTACCCTACCACAGTGCTATGGTTTCCTCACGATGTTTTCCTTCACCGAACGAAAGCTCAAGCTCATTGTAGGATTCGAACCCTCGACCTTCGCCGCGGTATTCGACGTCACTTACCACTGAGCTATGATCGCCTTGAAACCCTTCTACCTTTTTTACTTATTCTTTGTCAGTTACATTATTTTCTCCCTTTAGTCATAGTCTACACTCTTTCTCAAGAAAATCCTTAATACCACTGTGCAATTCATAATGTAATTTAAAACGCAAACCAAAATGAAAATACACCCATCAACTTAAAAGGTTGACATTCCCTAACAGTTCCTGGACTAATTGAATATTCTGACCGATAAAAAGTTATCCACATTTATAATTTAAGATCTAATGTTAACCCGAATATCAAAATTGTATTAATACACACAAACACACATAAATCACAAACAAAACATAATATTTTAATCGCCCACACTGACACGCCTCTCAATAAGCCGAGAATCCAAGAATCGTTAAAAGTGTCGCGCGATGAAAGCTCTAAACAAGTTTTGGTACATCGCGTGTTTTCTTTAGAACAGGACAGAACAGAACAGAACAGCTCGTGTATGTTAGTGGAACTGTCTATTAGTAGTGGATGTCAAATAATGGCGATAGGAAATATGTGAGAGCGCTTGTAGCGCATCTCGGAAGCGACGCGATAGCGATGGAGAAATATAAACTTAAATATCCACGTATGCAGTATTGTGCTGCTATATTTTTTTTTCATTCTGCATAGGCTTGTGTTTGACTACAATCTCACTATGGTAAGTGACGATGTGGCCGAAGGTGGTAAGCACACAAAGCCTAGATGGGATGATTATAAATAATATAAAACTAATAATTGATTTGATAAGTAAATTACTTACATGGACGAAAATATAATTCTGGATATTCATATTTAATTCAAATTAAAATAAAATACATAACACTAAAACAATAAAAATCCATTACTTAAAAGATAGAATAAATCTAAATAAAAAAATCGTTGTCAGTAGGCAACGTGCCCAGAATGCTGGCGGTATTGCCACGTTGGATGACAATGCTGATTCTTTGAGCGAGGTATTTGCCAGCATTCTACTACTTACATTATATTAGTTTTACACGCATATTTTTTTTAATTTAAATTGACCTTTACTAGAACTTATGAATACGCACGGTTTGAGGCCTGCCTTTGCTTAAAAAATCCGGCAATAAACTCAGCATTACTCTTTCCGCATAAATGTTTTTCCGACCTTCCACATCGCTGTTGTATAAAAGATTAAATACTTTTTCAATTTACACATTATAAAAAACCACCTCTAAAATATTTTTTAAGCAACGTAGCAACCAAATCGCCACGCTATCGCTTATGTTTACACACTGTACCTTAACATGAAAGTCGTGTCAATTATACTCCAGCTAGAATAACATCTCTGAAAATTCCTGTAAACTCATTTTTCAGCGAACGCTCCGCGGACCGCGCCGACAGGCGGACAGATTACAGCGCTCGTGTCAGCGCTCAGCGCGCGCCGATACAAAAAAAAATCTACACCTACCCACATTTTCAGCGAATTGGAAAATCTCTTGATAGTTGAGGATTAGTGTCGCTGTCAATGTTTTGGACTGTTTTGAAACGATAATTATACATGCTGCTGTTATTTTGTTATTGTATCAAAAAAAATCTTTAAAAATGACTGTTTAAAAACTCGAACAAAATTAGCTGTTCCGTTAAAAATCATTTTATCAGCTTGGTGTGGTAATTTTGTGCGACAGAACATTGTTTTTAGAACATATTTTTATCTGGGATTTATATAAAAATTGACGAGTCAAAAATGCTCTGAACGAATTAATGAAGGTGAATGACCAATAAATCGACCAATATGATAATGATTGTGATTATGATGATAGACGATAGACTTTTTTTTTTTTTTTTTATGTAACAAGTGACAACGAGGCAGGCGGGTCACCTGATGCCCGTCGCCTATAGACATTGGCAATACCAGGGGATTGCTAATGTGTTGTACACCTTATTAAGGCGAACTGGCTCTCAAGTGCAATTGCCGGAACACACCAACAGGTGCTTGGCGACAGATTTTCAACTTGAGGGTGGTAGCCAGCTAGTCGAGTACTACCAAGTACCCTACCACCGTGCTGTGGTTGATAGCAAACACATTTGTTGATATTAAACGTAGACACAGAAATAGTCTGTGCATCAACCCACGACCAACGAACTTGCGACAATTATCGTATATACACAAATACAGTCTACCCAGTACCAATAATGTTTATGGTTCAACGACGTGGGAGTAACTGTTGCCTAAAATTGTAAATGAGCTACCAGAGGAAATTAGACTCAAATATATCGAGACAGATAGTTATATATAATACTTCTTAAAAATATTTACTTAACATTAAAAAATGTATTACTTGAATTCTCATGCTTCTAAGCTAAATTGTTAAAATTGCTAAATTAAAAACCTTAGTTATTTTGTGTTATAAATCTATGTACCTAATCATTGAATATGATTGTAGTTGTGAGCGACGACCGCCATCACAGATAAGCCCACGAGGCTTCCGTGCAGACTCTTTAGTTTATAATATATTTTGTAATTGGAACGAAGTTCCTTATCGCGCGTTGTGAAAGGGGGCTAGACGGAAAAAAATCTTACGAAAAACCAACACTTTTAGTGTCAGTTGGTCGGGTGACAGTTGTGTGTAGTAAGCTATTGTAAGCTGTGCGGCGTGCGCATGTTTCTCTGTCTGTCTCTCTCTCTCTCTCTTATAGAAAGCAAGCCAGATATTTTCATTATATATATATATATTTATATATGTACTCTCTCGACTTATATAACTTATATAACTTCGTTCCATCCGGGTGTCCCTTGACAGGTGTCAAGTTTTTTTTAATATGGAAAATAAATAAATAAAAAAACGTATTGTTTATGAATAGAATAGGAAATAGGAGTCAGAAAGTAAAATAAAGTTATTTCACATTCCCATGGGTGGATCCATCAAGCGGAAGGTGGCTAGACATGGAAATAAAAAATGTATGATGGTACGCGGTAATTCCCGATAGAAATATCGTGGATATACCAACCTAGTTTATTGTAATCGTGGAAAATAGACGAGTACATGTGTATACTAATAATATTATAAAATGGATTGTTTGTTTGCATTTAATATTATTTCAAGGCGATGATAGCTCAGTGGTAAGTGACGTCGGATACCGCGACGAAGGTCGTGGGTTCGAATCCTACAATGAGCTTGAGCTTTCGGTGAAGGAAAACATCGTGAGGAAACCAGCACGGTGGTAGGATACTTTGTAGTACCCGACTGGCTGGCTACCACCCTCAAGTTGAAAATCTGTCGTCAAGCACCTATCGGTGTGTTCCGACAGCTGCACTTAAGAGCCAGTTCCCATCTAGGCTTTGTGTGCTTACCACCTTTGGCCACATCATCACTTACCATGGTGAGGTTGTGCTCAAACACAAGCTTATCTAGAATTTAAAAAAATAGGCTCTGAAACTACTGGACCGATTTGAAAAATTCTTTCAACATTAGAAAGCTACATTATACCTGATGAACATAGGCTATATTTTGTCCCGGAAAAAGATAAGATCCCACGGGAACTCAAGTGAAACCGGGACAGCTAGTTCTGCATAAACAAAAAACTAGAAAGATACGAATGATCAGCTGTGTAAGAAAATGGTAATGAACTTTACAGAATACTTTTTTTCTCTGTCTCTCGAGGTTTCACCCGCGTTCCCGATAGATCTTATCTTTCCCCGAGATAAAAAAGTATCCAGGTATTATACAATTCCAGATAATGTGATCCAAAATGCATGGTGTTGATTACCATAACGCATAGCTCTACAGTCCCAATGAAATGATTTCGCAATATTATCTTCAACGATAATTTTAACAAACGTATTTCAATTTTGATGGTCTTTGGCAAAGTCGACAACTGCCAGTGCATTTCGAATCCAGACATATCCGGCTATTAAGAATCCCGGGACAATATCTCCGATGGGTGTTATTAAATGATATATCGTTATATCATTGGTACACATGCGTTCTGCATTCGGTTGCCAAGTGCACATCAAAACGCCACTCGGCATATCCGCCTGTACTGGACCTGGTACGCTTCTGAGCGAATGCCCACGCGCAGCCGTTCAGCGGATATGGAGATCAATCGGCAGCGACTATATGTATAGGGTTGCCATGCAATTAATCTTGATACTTTTTTTTGAATTGTGAAAGGGGCTTAGACGGAAAAAATTCTTACGACACTTTTAGTGTCACTGTCACTGTCGGTGACAGTTGTGTGTAGTAAGCTATTGTAAGCTGTGCGGCGTGCGCATGTTTCTCTGTCTGTCTCTCTCTCTCTCTCTCTTATAGAAAGCAAGCCAGATATTTTCATTTATATTTATATATATATATAAAAAATGATTTTTTTTTATATATATATACTCTCTCGACTTATATAACTTCGTTCCATCCGGGTGTCCTTTGACACCTCTCAAGTTTTTTTTCTTTTTTAAATGAGTGTTTAAAAAAGGAAAAACGTAGACTACATCTCACGGTCACTTATAAGTGAGATAGTGGTCAAACCTATTTCACAAAAACAAAGAATGGTTTTATATGTGTATGTTTCTTGTTCAATCACGTAAAAACGGCTGAACGGATTTTGATGAAACTAGACACATTGGTAGATCATATCCTGGAATAAAACATAGGCTAATTTTTATAGCGAAAACGATATGATCTCTCGGGAACGCGGGTAAAACCGTGGAGGACAACTAGTTGAAATATGTTTATTCAAATAGGCTTTCAAAAGTACTTGTGAATAGAGAAAACTTGTTCCGAAGGTAGCTTTTGCTGAGAGCCAGCATTCAACTCCGCAATTTAAAACTATAACATAACATTTTTCATGATATGACATTGTACGCGTGATTCTGAAATATGACGACATGAATTTCACTGACTATATACTTAGGCTAAACTTACTTATCGGACTAAACCACATAATAATTAAGCCTTCATTTAGTAAATCAACTTAGTCAGTGTTCAACCCTTCGTGTAATTCGATCGCAGGAAGCGCGCAATTAATGTGTGATGGGCAGAGCGGCGCGGCGGCGCGGGCGCAACGGTTATGAGACGAGCGGATTTAGTTTCTTGGAACTTGTCATTTGGGACAGATCTTGTGCAATTATGTTCATACTGAATGGATTTTGATACTTGGCTCATCCATTTTTTCTAATTAGCGTATCTGTGGTTGGCATGAGCTTTTTAAATTCAATTAGTAAAATATAAGATTTCTTGAAAACCAGTGCAAAAAAATCCTTTGTAAAGAATATTTTAAACCTTCGAAGGGCACTAATTAACCCCGTACCACCTTAAAATGAGGAGAACCAACAGAAAACTCAGCATGCGTACAATTTGATGGTCTACTTATTTTTCCTTTGTATTATATCACATTAAAGTTAGTCCCCTGTATAATTCAGGTCAAGTTTTCGACAATAAATTTTCACTGACTTCGACAAGTAAAAAGTCACTATACACGCTTTCATTTCATTTCACTTCACTAGTGCACTTAAACTTAACTGTATTGGACAGAACGCCACCAATATTATTCAATAAAGCCCAATACACGATTTAAATTAAAAAAAAATATAACGCAACGTCACTACGCAAATTACAGTCAGAATGTCCTTGGCTGTCGTCAATAACAAATGATCAACATTATAGAATACTGTTGACATTGGAATGAATCTAAATATCGCAAAACACTTTATGACAAGTGGTTCTGAGAGCTGTAGACCTCGCCAAAGATTTGTGACATCCGGACGGCCGGACATACATAATAAAACATTTTTTTTAGAATAAGCTTGTGTTTGACCCCAATCTCTCCATGGTAAGTGATGATGTGACCAAAAGAAAGCACACAAAGCCTAGATGGGAATTGGCTCTCAAGTGCATCTGTCTAAACACACCGATGGGTGCTTGGCGACAGATTTTGAGGGTGGTAGCCAGCCAGTCGGGTACTACAAAGTACCCTCCCACCGGGCAGTGGATTCCTCACGATGTTTTTCCTCACCGAAAGCTCAAGCTCATTGTAGGGTTCGAACCCACGACGTTCGCCGCGGTATCCGATGTCACTACCACTGAGCTATCATCGCCATAAACTTTTCATATAATATATGCATATCTGTCTATCTGCATTGCTTTCACGGCTGAACAGATTTTGAGAATTTTCTTTTCAAAAAAGCTTTTTTTGCATTGACACTGATACCAACGGATTAAAGATAAAACTGCAAGATTCGACTCAAACATAACAAACAAGCTTGCATAAAGTAGGGGTAAGCGGAGTCGTAGACGAAAGTTAGTTTATAGTTGGAGAATAAATACAGAGAGAAACTGGAGAATCTAAATTAGAAATAATAAGCATAAACGACTAACAATCCTCTAAACCAATTCCATTAAAACGACAAAAGTTCGGTGACACGTAACATCGAGTCGCCACTTTCCATCCAACTGCACAGTTCAATACAATCGCTTCGCTTGTTTAGAGTTAGCGACAATCCGAAAATATCACACAGAGCTATGAATCACATTTGGAACCTATTTCGATGCACTATAAGCTGTAGAGATGACATTGTCGCAGCTTCCTCTATGGCAAGCCAAATTGCTCACTCTATAACAGTGGCGTTAAATGTTTGATGGTAAATCGTAGCTCTACAGGCGGATCGCTGAGCGTTTAAGGTGTGGTTTCTTGGGATATTGCTCATTTTAAACGATAGTAATCGGGATTTCCTCGCTTGGAAAAAATAACAAATAAAATTAGCAAATTTCTTTACTTCTTTACTCGCGTTACAAACGGATCTAATGTTGTCCTGATTTAAATTATCCTATAGATACTTAATTCCAGGGTGTGATCTATCCATGTTCAAAATGTCACCCAAATCTATGAAGCTATTATGGCGTGATTGAATAAATATCACAGTATCTATCCACACAATCACAGTATCCATACAACGCCTGAACCGATTTGCATATTTTTGTCATACCGCTGATTGTCTATCTCTTTGATTGCGTGTTGACTGACCCTGGTCGCCTGTTAAGCATATACAACTCTTTCCTACATTTATTCTAAGATTATAGTTAAATTGAGCATAGAAAACTAGATGAGTCTGTATTGAATAATCCGGAAAAATCTGTTTTTTTTACATGCTATCAATATCATCCATTTATATATTTTTTTTAAATTACATAAGCTCTAATAATAAGACTGAGGAGTAAGTATTTGGAAGCCCATTTCGCTAAATGAGCTTCCAAATACGCTTCTCTCAAAGAAATGAAAATTTATAATAAAAATAAATAAATATTGAAAGCACATAGTGCAACTCCCCCTTAACAGCCATTTTCGAACATCACCGTATTATTGTCGCGTACGTCATACAACGACGTCGAACACTACACTTTGATCTATAGGACAGTCTATTCTAACACTAATGCCTCTGAAATAAGACTCACATTCTATTGACACATTGTTTGTATTCCAGACTTTATCATCTGCTAGATATGTTATGCTGTTATGAGCTTTACACGCTTAAGTTAAGGTTGATTTTACGCTGAGATAAATACTAGACGGGTAGTGCCGCGTGTATTTGACACGAGGTACAATTGCCGAGAAATGGAACGTTCACCCTCTCATAACTGTTGCTATTACGATTCGAGTGTTCGATTCTTTTGATGCAATCGATTTGTTTGAATAGCGATTATGATTCGATATTCAGTAACGTTTAAAGATGAAAGGTTTTCGGAATGCTAACAAACTGTTTTCCTATTGATGATATCCTGGTACTCTTTAGATAGACGAAAAAAATATTTATTGGGGTTTTGCCTTTCTATTAATGAATAAACTGTGACGTCATACGTATGCACTATCAAAAGATCTACTTTTGTGGTTAGATTGGAAATGAAAAATCATCAGTATGATGAATTTTATAACATGTTTGATATCTTAGAGTATTTTGTACATTGGTTAGTGTTGATATACCTTCAGCTGCACTTTTTTAAAGTGCCCGCAAAGCTTTATGTGACTACCACCTCCCTCCAGCCACATCACTCCTCATGGTCATGTATTTATTAAAAAGTTGGTTCTATAGTTTCTACCTGAAAGAGTAACAAACATCTTCACCTCAAATCCTAATAAAATCTCAAATAATTCAGCTTACATTTGGTCCGATTAACTTAATGATAAAAATTAATGAAGCGGTCGCAAGTCGCCACATTGGAACCGCTCCTTTAATATGTTCAGTATCAATCTTTCAAGGGGGGCGACTTAATGGATAATCTCTCATCCTTGTCACTCATTACGTTATAATTACGTGTGAAAGAGACAAATTGTGCCACTGACAGATTTCAAATTAAGTGCCGCTTTGTGAGTGAAAGCTTCGAATGAAAGGAAGACCTCGTTTTATAAAAAATAAGCAGAAGTAGTTTTCAACATTCGATATTTTTTTATTCTGGATAAGCTTGTGTTTGACCACTATCTCACCATGTTAATTGATGGGAACTGGCTCTCAAGTGAAGCTGTCGAAATACACTGATAGGTGCTTGGCGACAGATTTTCAACTTGAGTGTGGTAACCAGCCAGTCGGGTACTACAAAGTACTACAGTCGTGTTGTGGTTTCCTCACGATGTTTTTCTTTACCGAAAGCTCTAGCTCATTGTAGGATTCGAACCCACTACCTTCGCTGCGTTATCCGACGTCACTACTACTGAGCTTTATTGGTGCGCGGGGCTCTGTATACCTTTTTTATTCAAAGTCAAAGTCAAAACCATTTATTCAGTTTAGGCCCTAGAAGACACTTATGAAGGTCGAATTACAGAAGTCACCACCGTTTCGGAAGTCAGCCTTCAACTGAGAAGAACCGGCAAAAAACTCAGCCAGGTTACATTTTTTAAATATTTTTGGACCATCTGACTATATTGCCTTTTTTTTCAAATGTTTAACAATTTTATTCTTAAAGTAATACAAAAATACACAAAAAATTATAACCCGCATTAGTTACCTACCTATTTGGTCTGAGGTTTGGATAGAGAGCTGCAAATCCTTTGTTTCTAATGCGATAACAAAGTACATACCTAGTTAAATAAATTAAAAGTATAACCTATAAACATAATCTAACAAATAAAACACACATTACAAAACAATCAGACACGCTTCATTGAATACAAAATTTTACAGAAACTACATTAAACAACGACAAAATTATGTATACCCCTTAACATTTACCTAAATGGGTAAGCAAAGGTTAATGTATAAAATATGAGGGGTCATATTAAACTGGTCGCTTTAACATTCAGAATAACACAGTCCGTAAACAATTGCGTTTGAAAGCTGACAGTTTTATTGGAAGCACTTTATGACAACGCTCGGCTCTTATTAAAGGACCAATTTAACCCATTATAGTGTTCATAAAAGCGTACATCATCCTGTTTTGTAGCCGTCTCCCTCTCGCACAGGTGGAGAGTATACTTTTATCTCAATTTGCACCAAGAGCTGAGAATACGCTGAATATGGTTTACGAGATTTCGAAGTGAAGGGAGTATTTTCGAAATTGTTAGGGTTTGAGGCGTTGGTACTTCATCGATATCGATATACAAATTTTATTAAGATTTCCAAGTATTTATTTGAAATGAAATGAAATGAAATAAGTACTTATTTATTCGTCCAAATAGGCCGTCACAGGCACTTATGAATTTAGTTTAGAAGGTTGCTTTTGCTGCCAACAATACATTCAGCAATTACAAAAGATATGTCCTGATTTGTATTTCACGTCATTCACACATACTTATTATAATATTTTTATTAAAATTATTGAGAAACACAATTCTATTAATACTACATCTACTATTAATTTATCTTTTCATACAATAAATGTGATTGTCAGTCTGTAAGTCTGTTTTTTTTTTTATGTCACAAGGGACAGCGAGGCAGGCGGGTCACCTGATGGTAAGTAACAACCGTCGCCTATTGACATTGGCAATACCAGGGGATTGCTAATGTGTTGTACACCTATTCAATGCCTTAAAGGCGAACTGGCTCTCAAGTGCAATTGTCGGAACACACCAACAGGTGCTTGACGACAGATTTTCAACTTGAGGGTGGTAGCAAGCCAGTCGAGTACTACAAAGTACCCTACCACCGTGCTGTGGTTTCCTCACGATGTTTTCCTTCACCGAAAGCTCAAGCTCATTGTAGGATTCGAACCCACGACCTTCGCCGCGGTATTCGACGTCACTTACCACTGAGCTATCATCGCCTCATTGTCTGTTACATATCTACGTTTCCTTTACTTACCTTTTGATGGACATGATTCTTTTATCGATGCAAGTAAGACTGTGGGATTCCACTAGACTTTAACTAGGTAATAAGTTATCAATGAATAGCACATTTCTTGATTCACAACAAATTCTAAAAACTAAAAAATCATTTATCCATCCAACAACAATTAATTCCACAATCGAGTATCGACATTTTTATAATAGTCGCATCACTAGCCGCAATGAGCGCTCACCCAGACAAGTATAAGTTTGCAGTCAATTAAACTAATTGCCATTTTATTTTATACCTTATTTCGTTGTGATACGTATTGAAATGTGATTTATGGGACAGCGTTTAACATTGGCAGTGCATTAAGTGCTTGATGAGCGGTCGTCGTGATTTTATTTGATTGTTTATTTGTTCGACTAGTGTTGTACTCACTTCGCGTGCTATTTGTAATAAGACAGTGTTGTAAATTGTAAATATGAAGCTTTATACATAATTTTATATCTGTAATTATACTGTAAGCTCTTGCGAGATATAGGCAGGATTTCGTTTAATGTCAACCATTCTATAAGTAACTCTAAACGTGAAATAACAAATGTTATAAGGGTTGAAAACACATTGTCAACTTACCATCAAGTGATATCCATCTACTTGTGATAGTACTTGTTTTTTTTTATACCACTAGGTGGCAAACAAGCTTACGACCCACCTGGAATGGAACTTGAACCTAGGACCAGCTATGAGTCTAGGTTTCCACAGTAACCGATCCGTCTCGATCATTCGATAACGAATAATTACATAGATTGACTTCATGAGAAAAGTGTAGATAATAAATCCTACTAATATGGGTGAAGTAATGTTAGAATTTGTTTGTTTGGCTAAAGGGATTTTAATAAAACTTGGCACTCAAGTAGATCATATCCTGGAATGAAACATTGGATAAAATGTATCCTGAGAAAAGATTAGATCCCTTTTTTTTTTTTTTTATGTCACTAGTGACAACGAGGCAGGCGGGTCACCTGATGGTAAGTGACTACCGTCGCCTATAGATAGCAATACCAGGGGGACTGCCAACGTGTTGTACACCTTATTACAATGCCTTAAGGGCAAGGGCAACTGGCTCTCAAGTGCAACTGCCGGAACACACCAACAGGTGCTTGGCGACAGATTTTCAACTTGAGGGTGGTAGCCAGCCAGTCGAGTACCACATAGTACCCTACCACCGTGCTGTGGTTTCCTCACGATGTTTTCCTTCACCGAAAGCTCAAGCCCATTGTAGGATTCGAACCCACGACCTTCGTCGCGGTATTCGACGTTACTTACCACTGAGCTATCATCGCCTTAAATCCCTCTGGAAAACGGGTGAAACCGCGAGGGAGAACTAGTACTGGCGTTCTGAGTTTCTTGCTTGAGTCTTCTCAGTTTAAGTGTATTCCGAACCGGTGGTAGAGTCAATTGTAACGTTCATAAGTGCCTTACCAAGGACGAAACTGAATAAATGAGTTTGAGTATACTGTTTATTCATGGAATCCAATATCATAACTTCAAATAAACAAAAACCGACAATAACTTTGCTAACAAAATACCATCTCGTGAGGAAACATAACAGAACAAACTTTTCTCCTTATTTATAATGTAGATTTATTGAGCCATCTGTCAGTTCTCAGCGAATAATATTAAAGGTTATAGCTTTATTAAGAGCCGAGATATAATTTAGGTTGGGCTTGTGGTACACTTGGCCACGTTAATTCGATTTCAGTTTTTGTATTGTATATTTAACCTATCAGTTCTTTCTTGGGATAATCTGGGTTCTTAAAGGTCGTAATTTCTCAATCGAAACTCGTAAGGTTTTGTGGGCAGTTTCGATAATTATATATGGTTTTTTTTATGTCGATTAAAATTTGGAAAGTTTTCAAAATGGCGGAACAGAGTTGTTAGAAAGCGAGGTCTGCAGCTCACAGAGCCACAAGTAACTATTTTTATTGTCAGTGGTCTGACAAGGCGGGTCACCTGATGGTAAGTGACAATAGTAATACCTAATTAACAAGCGCAGGCAGACAATACACCTGATGGTAAATGGTCACCGACACCGCCCGATGTTTTTTTTAATTTGGGGCCGTGGGATCTCAAGTAGCTACTTAAAAGCCTGTAGATATTTTAAATTATTCATCTGCATGCTATTTTTAATCAGAAGTAAGCTATAGGAAGTTAGACTGGCTCTTGTGACGTAGTATTGTTAGAGGGTAGCTGAAAGTCCAATTTTTTTATGAACTAAGTCAATCTCAAGCCTTTCATATAAAAGGGCTCACTAATTGAGTATTAATGAGTTCTACTTTTTTTCAGTCTAAAAACGCCAGTGTATCCCAAACCTTATAATCCACGTCTCGTGTTTAACTGGCAGCCTTGATCATTAGTTAATGCGGCCGTTTTAATCAGCGTTTAACAGTTCACCTGTGTGTGAATATTCGTAATTAATTGGATTACTTACATTAGATTGGATTTGCAGAGCACCTTGAATCATTTTTGATTAGTTTACTATTTGATGTGATTGAGATCACATTATCAATCTAAAGTTGATAGCCGTAAAGTCGAATTTTAAAGTAGTCCAAATTAAATAATCCGTTGGAGTAAGAAACATTAGGTAACAAGTTCTTATTATGACGTAGGTAGGACGTTAAAAAGGTATTTTTTTAATTCCCCCCTAATAACCGGTAATAACCGGAATCAGAAAGCGAAAGTAACTGTCCCTCGCCCCGCGGTTTCACTCGCATTCCCAAAGGGACCCTTTTTAGGAGTTGAATTTTAAGCGACTCCAAAAAAATTAGGTTCTCAGTAAATTTTATTTTGTATAATATGATTTCTAGATTCTTCTAGAATTTTCTGCTGCCTAGAATACAGGCTTGTCCTAGATTAGGTAGTAGTTTGTACTAAATAGTGTTAACAATGTAAGTTGTATGTACTTCTCATTATGCTTGTGACTATATTGTGATTTTTAGTACAAATAAATACATTATTATTATTTCTAGAAGCTGGCTGGAATGTTTTTTTTAATGCTTTCTTACCTACTATATGAGTAATTTCCCTGACAGTATTTATACTTTCTGAGATTTCGTGATTTATCAGTGAGTTTTTCACGTTTATGTAAATGTAGATTAAACGATAAAATATTTACAGCCTGTATTTATTAATAGGGTTGTCACTAACCCTTTTTATTACTTTATCTATATTTACACGTAAAGTAAATATAGCAATTGACCCGCGGTCCATAAACAATGTGGAGGCAAGTGGTCGTGCCATAAGGTACTTTTATAGCATTTTTAAATGTCAACGGAGGGTTCCGTCGGTTAATGTGATAAGTCACGCTTGGCTTGGACGAGCCAGAGCCTGTGGGTACTAATGTTATTATTCATACACTAGGCACAGTCTGCGGGTTTGTCGGCATTTATCTGCCGGTTCATATATTTGTTTAATCTTGTGTTCTTTTTTATTAAAATTGTGAAAGCAGATAATATTTAAATGGTTTTAGTAATTGTACAAATAATAAATATATAGTAAAACACACAGTCATTATAATTGTATTACATACTCTATAAAGTTTTATAGAAAAGAGGACACGCTGTGCCGAACAATATGAAACTAAATTACGGTAATAAAATACAGGTAAAAAAAATACACACGAACATCTATATAAATCTATAATATTAGAAAGACACAAAAGGAATAGAAACTCTATAATAACCATGCAAACACCTGTTTACCCAATAAAGATTTCGAAAAGTGCATAATTGCAAAACACAAAACTATTCGAATCAACAGAAACATTAAAACAATCCCGAGAGAAAACAAACTATTAAAAGCAAAACTGAACAATTCAAGCTATAAATCCATTTAATGGCAACACCAATAAAAATTAAAGCCTTTATAACCACTAAACTATCGACATTATTATTTTTGTCTATAAAAAACTACAGAGACACCAGCATCATTTAATCTCTACACCAACAAATCATCAAAATGAAGAGACACTTAAAACATAAAGTGACTCATCTAGAATGTGACCACTAAAATAATAGAGACTAAATCAAAATGAATTTATGGGGCTCTGTGTAAACAGGATGGCTGCCCGGAATTAAAATGTTCACTTGTATTATTTTTTTGCGTCTGCAGCTCTTTTGGTGGCGCGGGATGATAATTTAAATTAATTGTGTTTGGTTAATAGGCGAGCCGGCTTGTTCCTGATTTGGGATTCCGCTGTTTCGTAACATTGCGGAAAATATGAGCCAAATATGACAGTAAATATGTCTGCTTTACGCGAATATGCTTTTTTGTGTATGAAAATTAAAATGGTTCATTGTTATGTTGGTTTTTATGTGATCAGCCGTTTTAATACTTGCCTGTAATTTTAGTGGAGAGTATATTTTGTTATGTTTATGAATATAAATATCCTGGGACATTCTTCACACACGGTCACCTGATCCCAAACTAAGTAGAGTTATGGAAACCAGATAAATACATTTTTTTTAAATACATACTTGGGCAGATAATTACACTTAGACTCAGGGCAAAAAAATTTATACACACAAAATGTCCTATATGGTAATCGAACCCACGACATAATGGTGTGATAGCGTTTAACCAACCACGCCAACCGGCCCGCCAATACGACGAAGCCAAATAAAAATAATATTGTCGCCATTTTAATCTTAAGTGGTAGTGACATCGGATACTGCGGCAAAGGTCGTGTGTTCGAATCACAGATTTCAGAACCAAGGTTCGAATCCTATAATGAGCTTGAACTTTCAGTGAAGGAAAACACCTTGAGGAAACCATAGCACGGTGGTAGTGTACTTCAACTGGCTGGCTACCACCCGCATGTTGAAAATCTGCCACCAAGCGCCTGTTGATGTGTTGAAGCGGCAGTTGCACTTGAGACTTGAGACTAGTTGCCTTTAAGGCATTGTAATTCGAACCACATTGACATTGGTATTGCTAATGTCTATAGGCGATGGTAGGCACTTACCATCAGATGACCCGCCTTCCTGGTTAAATTAAGCTGATATTTCGTGTTAATCTAGTGATGTGATAATTTTCTGAGAAAAAAACACTTATTAGATTTGATTTATCCGAGAGCGTTAAACATTTATTTTTCTTAATTATAAATTATTGGTCCAATAAAAACAATACCGAAACGTCAGTTAGCCGAGCGGGTCGCGCGGGCCGCTCGTTGTTTTTGTGGGCTAATGAGGCGGCGGCTAAACGTTTGATGTGCGCAGGGCTGTCGCACACCGATTAATGTACCATCCATCAAAATTTAATGGGGACCCGTCTTCTCTATCAGTTTATGTCCCGCTGCGATGCCTGCAGATACTTTTTTTATTTTTTCAAATCGTAAAGTCTGTCAATATTCTGTTTATAGGTATCATGTTTAATTAAGTTTTAATTTAGTTGAATTGTGTTTGTTAATGAATTTAAACCTTGAATTTTAAGCTTGCATTAATGTAAGATTACGTATTTTATAAGCCAATAACTGTACCCCTTGATTTCACCCGCATTCCCGTGGTATCTTTTCGTTTTTCGGGTTAATATATAGCCTATGACTAATAATAACGTGGCGTTTTATTGGTAAAATAATTTTCAAAATCGGTTCAGTAGATCCAGAGATTACCCCCTACAACCTAACAAACTTTACCTCTTCATAATAGTAGTGCAGAGACATTATAACATCAAAATCTGACATAAACTAAAATTGAGGTTATTATGTGACGTGAATTAAATGTTTGATTTTCAATCAAATAAAATAGGTAGGTATATATTGCCAGCATAATTTTGATTTACAAGGGAAAACCAATTAACGACATTACAAATACTTAATAAAATGTGAAACGTATCACATTCCAAACACCGAGAATGAACAAACATTTATTTAACAACCGTTTAAATAAACTGAACCTCTATAATCACGGCGATACGATTCAAATTCCAATGTAATTTAAATAGCCGCGAGCAAAACAATGTTGTGTAAAGCGGCCGTCAATTTACTGTAACTTGGCAACCCTGAACGGGACTGTGCTCATATTAGAATTCAATTTCAATTTTCATTAATGTACTGTTTGTTTATGAATCTTATCATACAGTATTAAGGTATGTTATAGCTTAATACTGTGCCTTGTAATAAGTGCCTTTTGTGAAGTGAAATAGTTCAAAGGAATGTGTCTATATAGGTTTGCTGGAGTATAAATAGTATATATACTTATATGTGAGTGTGTGTGTGTAGGAAGTTTGTGAATTTTGGTATTATTATGAGTTAATTACTTTACATTGGTTGTTTTGATTATGATAATTTATAAAACTCAGGCATATTAGGACTAAATAATAAGGTAGACAAATCCCCCGCACTTAAAGTGAAGCACTCTAAAGGAAGCCGAATTTGAAAAAGAAAGCCGATCTGGTTCCTGTGCGATACGAGTCACGTGGGATACGTACGTGCAGGTCATGTTCACAACTTCATACAGGATGCTTCACTTCATTGGAGACTTGTTTACGTACGCTCCTTCTACCTTTTTTTATTTGTTCTGTGGTAGGACGTTTATAATGTTTACATATGGATGAATCGATGACGATTCCGAAAATGTGTTTAGATAGAGTATCTGAATAATGTAGTGTACCTAGGTATTGTTGCAAAAACACTCAAAAAGCAATGATAGAGTACTTAAGTAGGTAAGTACCAAGTGCTACAATACCATAGAGCCGAAAAAAAATCGGATGAAAACTACAACTAGGTCCACCCGTTCCTGAGATAATCGGTGGTGACACACGGACAGACGGACAAGAAAGTGATCTTTTTTTTTTACTTTTTGAAGTACGGAACCCTAAAAATGAAAACATTTCGAATGGACTTTATTGGACAAAACGCCACCCCGACTCAAGAAACAAGATTTAAAGACGCATCGTCACTTCGCAAGTTCCCGCCACAAAGTCTACAAAGTAGGTAGGTTATATCATAAATAGCACAGGGTGTTGCTTGCTTCAACAAATACACTGGATGTTAATAGGGGTGATTCTAATTAATGTTGTTTATATAACCGACTCTGAGACTGTAATGAGTGTGGGGATTAACACGGTTTTAGTAGCGGAAGTGTAGACTGTCGAGATATTAGACTTCCATTTTACATGATTTGTGGGCGGGGGGTGGTAGAAATAGGTTTAAAAAGCTAAAAAAGGTGTGAATTTATTATAGTTTAAGTACAGAAACCGTTATAAGTTATAAGCACTGCAGTTTTCATATGAACTGTTATAAAAGACACTTTTGACGCGGACTGTACCAAGCATACCCACTATTGTAAGAAATGTTGTACCTAGGTTATAATAAGGTAAGCACATAAATCTCAGCATTAACGGATTCAGAATTTTGGTTTGTGAATTGTTATTGCAGTGTAATATTTGCTAAAAACTATAATTTGAATATTATCAAGTTTATTTTGTTATGAAATGCAGCTAACATAACACAACTTTTCCCTTCTAGATTAGAAATTGCGGTCAAACATAAAGCTTAGGTATCCTAAATAAACTTTTGAAATTGTTGGCGGCCAGAGTTTCCGCAGAGTACATTACAGCATGAAGCCTATAGACGCTTGCAACTCCAGAGGTATCGCATGCCAACCTTGCAAAAATCTCTTCTTTTCCTCCTCATCCTGGTATGGCAAACAACATTTGTTTTATATTTTTTACTAAACAACTGACCGTCGACTTCATCTTCAACAAGCTATTTGTAGCTGGTCACATTCCGTATCCTACAAAAAGAGTCGAGAAATTCTCAGAAGAACTTTTTCAACGAAGTCGATTTAGTATTAACGGGAACCATGGACCAGCAGAAAATCCCAAAACAATATTTATACAGATGTGCACTTTTATTGTATATATAAAGAAAGTATATTTCTTTAACTGATATTTTTGTATAGTCCTAGTGTTGGTAAAACAGTGAACATGTACCTATGTAACATATAGATGGCACTATTAATGGCGGCCAACACGGCAGATAAAGCAGGTGATGTTTTTTTCGGGTTGACAGATCTCGCCGTGACTGGTTATATCCTAGGTTATTTTATGAAGTTATTATTATAAAAGAACTGTGAAAAGGAATTGACAAATTAAGGAATAAACTTTAAATGTTGTTTCTTTGTTTTACAGGTAAGATAATACCTAGGGTTTAAGTAAAACAGTTATTCTTGTGTGTACGTAAATAATAAAGAAAAAACTTTGTTTTACAGAGCAACGCATTCGTTTAATTAAAATTCCTGTCAAGTCAAGAACTATTGTCTTATATATATAGGTATACAGAGTGGTATTATTTATCATGTTTTATGTTACTAATAAATTGAATCACGATTTATGGAATTTTTAGGTAGGTAATTATGGGACGACCGTCCCATCCGCAATATCAAGAGACCTACAACACTTGCAGTGCTTTGGTTCACCGAAATGTCATTATTTAATTCAAACCTTGATCAAGGTATTCTAGCCCTCAAGCTATCATCACCGGAAACCTAAGATGCAAGATAAATCTTTTTTTACATGTCATCTTTCCTGCAAACTGTGGGAGTAATTTCATGAAAAGGGACGGAAGTGTGTAACAAGATGCTGGGTGGTAGCTGAGAAACTTATTTATTTTTCCGAGAGTTTGATATACAGTCTGTAGCGTAAATAGCGGTCCAACGTTAAGGGGTCGATACACCGTAATCTCAGCGATCACATACCGCTATTTAATTTAAAATTACATTAGTAGAAATTACAGCCAAATTAATAACTCAAGATTTGTTTTTTTACATATATTGAAATTAAATCTGAGACCCGTGGTAAAAAGTGGACTAAACGTTGGTATGTGATAGTTGAGTCTATTGGTTAGTTGGGCCACTACCACTTTTTACGCCACCCCCTGTATGTATAGTATTGCGAGGTGAGATGTCAGATGCGAATACTGTAAGACTCGTTCGTTTTTTTTTTCTTTCACTATTTCAGCTTTGATCCTATAGCAAAAACTGTTTAGGATGATCAATCTATCTTAATTGTGCAACATCTGTTAATTTCCACCTAGTATAGCTGACATGGACTTTTTGGCGGGAACTTGCGAAGTGACGTTGTGTTTTCGTTTTATTTTCATTAAATTCGTGTATTTTGAGTTTTATTGAATAATTTCGGTGGTGTTTTGTCCAATAAAGATCAATGTAAGTGCACAAGTGAAGTGAAATGAAATGAAAGCGTGTATCGTGACTTTCCAGGTTGTCCCAAAAAGTCCATGAAATGTTTTAGTGGAATAGCCGCCAATTTCACTAAAATTAGACCGGACTTGTACGGACGAGGACTAGACTTTACAGTGAAAGTGACAATAAAACGTGACTAAACATAAAAGATGAATATTTAAAATAAAGAAATGGCTTAAAGGTCACGCTACCAGGCCAAAAATCTTCTTAAAAAAAAATATAGCTGACATTACCCATTGGATCGTTGTTTATATAGTGCCCCATCGAGAACTATCAGTGCAATATCTCCCGCATGTATACACACCCTCACTACAATAATACTGTAAAGTATTATCTAAACGTAGCTGTTAGATTCTGCGTGGAAACGTTTAAAAAGATTGGATGGCATGTCAAAGACTAAAATTGTGTTGGTGCAGAAAAGACTCATGTCTCTCTCCAGGGATATACACACGGGCCTTACCTATATAGGTATTATCCTGGGACATTTTTTTCACACGGCTATCTGATCCCAAACTAAGCAGAGCTTGTAATGTGGAAGACAACTGATATATGAAGTACATATACCATTTTTTTGTTAATACATACTTTAACAGATAATTACACCCAAGCTCAGGACAAACAGACACAAATGTCTGTCCTGGATGGGAATTGAACCCACGACCAGCGGCGTGATAGGTAGTAGTGTTTACCAACCATCCAAGCCAACCGAAAAGGAATATTAGGTAGGTACTAGCTTTTCGCTTCACGGTTCCCGCCATGCCCTATTTCACCCTCTCAGGGGAATCCCAGGGAAAACCCTTTCTTAGTAGATGACTATTATTAGTTTTTATTTATTAGTTTAATCAGAACTTTCTCCAGTATTGAATGACATGGAAACGTATTTTTATATCTTATAACTTAACATCTGACAAATCCTAATTATAGTATTTTAGGTATAATAGATAGAACAACCTATCTATAAAATAATAATGAAGTTAGTATATGATGCGCAGGAGTGTAGTTAGTAAGTGGAGCCGCACCGGAGCGCACCGCGCGGGAGACGACAAAAAAGCTCGCGGCACTTAACAGATGACATATGGTGAGAATGAGTTTATACAGCGTGCTCATTATACATTATTATCCTTCAAAATAATAATTAATATTAAATAAAAACATACCTAATTTATTCGACGCTTCCGCCCCGCGGTTTCACCTGCGTTTTTTGAGATAATATCTAATCTAGAGTATGCGCGAATAATGTAGCTTTCTAGTATTGAAAGAATTATCAAAATCGGATCTCTTGTTTCAGAAATTATACCTCCTTCATTCAAATATTCAAACTATATTTCTTTATTTAAATACTTATTATACACCTACATAAAATTGGGTCTAGGAGACAATAGATGGACATTCATCATCAACATCCTATTGTATAAAATACTAGGTACCAGCCCTCCACGTTACTGTGTCAAAAAAGGACAAAGCAACAAACACTCTCTCAATATTTAGTACTAGCTGTCCTCAGTCCTGCAAGGTTTCACCCATGTCACCCCATGTTTCCGAGAGATTTTATCTTTTCCCGCCATAAAATGTATCCTATGTTCTATTTCAGTATATTTACGTGTGTGCCTTTCGTCCTAATCCGTTGGTAATGATTAGTATGAAGTATGACTAGAATCAAACCAGAGCTTCCCCTAAAAAAGAAAACAGTTCAGTTCACCCATAGACAACAATGCGATTACTGATAAACCCCATGTTAAATAATCTATAATATAAAAATGAATCCCAAAATGTGTTGGTAAGCGCATAACTCAACAACGCCTGGACCAATTTGGCCAATTCTTTTTTTTAAATGTTCGTTGTTGTCCAAGGATGGTTTTTAAGGCGAGAAAAATTCGAATAATTGCCGGGAAAACCCTAAAAACAGCCCTTTTCTTTTTCCCATACAAACCCCCAGCTGTCAAACATTTGACGTCAATCGAAACAAAACAAAGACGCGTTTTAGAGAAATAGGGCAGAACAAGGTCTGCCGGGACAGCTAGTTATTTATAAAAAAAACACATCGTTAATCACCAAAAGATAATTATTTTCAAATTGACACGAGCAAATTAAGTGTGAAATTAAAACCTGCCTGTATAGTCGAATCCCTCCGGACTGCATAGATCAATAAAGAAGATATAGAATATGCGACATTAAATTTTATACCGTTGCAACACGGTTTATTTTCGTTTGAGATCGTCAAGTGATTATTTAGTTTAGGAGAAGAGGAACGTCAATTAGTGTCTCAATTTAGAAATGATATAAAATAACATTTTCTACGTAGTCGCAGAGTAGTTCAATATTTGTGGCGATAATTATGTGGTGAAAAGTGACATAATAATACACGAACGTGTCGATATATGGTTATATGACAGTCAATATTTAGGTAACTGATAGTTATTACTAGTATGTAAAAATGTTTTTTTTTAGGGTAAATATAAAAAAATCCTTAGTTATAATAAAATCCTGTGTTTGGCCGCTATGAATTTTGAAACTACTAAACTGATTTTGATTAAACTTGGCACACAAATAGACTAGACCCTGGAGTAAGAGATAGCTTTTTATCCCGGGAAAAGATAAGATTCCAACCCAACCTTAACGATAACAACGTACTTACCGGACACCCTGTTTATACAGGTAAGATTTGATGTATTGGAGTTTAGACGCGAGTGAACCCGTGGGGCGGGATGCAGCAAGCAGCTGTAGCTAACATCATTATACGCTTTCTATTAATATAACATATCGCAAGTAACAAAAGACACTAAACGTCCGCTGTCGGACACGTTTTTCGTCCAAGTTTTTTTGCCAAGTTTTTGCCTTCGTCATCGTCGTTAACGACATTCTGCGGGATAATTGACTTCCTATCGGATCCCGGGACCCCGGACCCCGGACCCCGGACCTCGAGTCCCGGACCCGGGAACACGTGGCTATCACGCCTAGTCATTAAGGCGCCGGTTAAAGTTGCATACCAGTAAAACTTTAGTATCAATGGAGTAATTTTTAGGTTTATGGTAATTTTTGAACATTCTGCTTGCTTATGTAACGTTTTTTTTTTAATTAAGAGGAATATTGTGTATAAGACGATGATAGCTCAGTGATTGTCGGATGTCGTGGCGAAGGTCGTAGGTTCGAATGCTACAATGAGCTTGAGCTTTCGGTGAAGGAAAAGAGCGTGAGGCAACCACAGCACTGTGACAATTGCACTCGAGAGCCGGTTGCTTTTAAGGCATTGGCAATAAGGTGTATAATACTTTGGCAATCGCCCTGGCACTGTTATTGTCTACAGGCGATCTCTAACTTCCATAAAAGGTAATTTTAAATAAACATTATCAATAGGCTACAAAAACTAGATAAACTTTAGTCTATAATAAATCTCGGTAAATCTATTTGTAATAAATCTCAGCATCTCGAAGACAGAATGCGTGGTAGAATGCACCAATAGCCATGGCTGCGTGGTTTTAATTAGTAACGCCATATGTGACGGCTCACGTCGCGGGGGACAGTCCCCCCTGTCCCCCTGGCCCCTCACACGTCCCCTTTAGTCCGTGCCACCTTGGTGATAGTATAATTATCTCAGAACGTTTAAGTATAAGGTTCAAGTGATGAGAGAAAGCGGGAAGATTTATTATAAAAACAAAAACATAACTTGTAAATCGCATGCAAATACATTTTATGAAATTCTTAAAAAAACTTAGATTAATTGCGTTGAGTCCGGCAGGCCGGCTGGGTATCTTATGAAGTTTTCTCACCGATAAATGCATTAAGAAACTGACATACTCTATTATTCCTACTAAATTTTAGTTCAGCAACAAATAAACAGATGCAGCAACGTATGTTAGTTACAGAGAATATTCTAAATTTAAATGTATAAAAAAATCAGCTCCTCGCTCCTCGCTCCCCGCTCCCGCTGCCGCTTACAACCTGCGCCGTACAATAAATGAAGAATAGCGCAGCGACGTGTGGGCTACGAACTAAAACATTTAATTTGGTCCGGACACTTCGTGGAAGCTGAGAGACTGATGACCCATTAAGTGATTTGTTCTAAACTAACAACATCCACTCATTATTAGTTTGATACGGATGATTTAATTAATTTTTCATATAAAATCTTGAAAAGATTATTAGATTTGAGAATCTATACTAATATTATAAAAAGCTTTACTTCTTTCTGAGTGCTATATAGCTTTCGAAAATGAGGCTGAAACCGAGGGGCGTATAAAATATAGAATTGCCTGAGCCTTCTCAGTTTGATACTCGATCAGAGATAGGTAAAGTTCGTCAGAGAGTACACTATCATTCATAAGTGCCTTCATATGAGAGTTTAAATGAATTCCGAATTTGAGTTCCACTTTTGTCGTATTTTAGGACTATTTACCGAACATATTCGAGAGAAATTCTTAATTTTTATTATCCAGCTGAGTTCGAGTGTCTACCATAGCTATAAACATCGCTTTGCGATTTCGAAAAATTTAATTAAATTCCAAAAGCCTTATAAATATACTAGACTCAATCACACAGTTCAGAAGGTTCCTTTTGCTGAGAAGAGCTGACAATAACTCAACAATTACTCATTCCATAGCAACTTGGACCTATACAATAATTAATTAATCTAGTCTCACTGATAATATTTGCGTTGGAAATCCCAACACTTGATTTAGCTTTTTTGGTCTTAAATTGTTTGTAATAATCATGTACAATGATTGAATGTGCTTTTTAATATGGGTTTTTGTGGGGACGTTTATTTTATCAGCTTGTAATAAATAAATAGAATTTAGTTGTAAGTGACCTATTTTAAAAAGACTCAAGCAAAAATAAGGTTTAAAGTCCTTACCTGAGTCTCGGTAACATTTAAAAGCTTGGCCATATCAGCTCTTTCTCCGGACGATAGATACTTCTTGACTTCGAACAGTTTCTCCAGCTCAAAGATCTGGCGGCCAGTGAAGGTGGTCCTCGCTTTCTTCCGTCTGCCGATCCCTGCGTCTTCACCTTCCTCGCTGGTGAGAGATCCCTCACCTCCAAGAGGTGATCTGACGTCATCAGTGGATTTCTTACGCTTGATGAGTTTTGATGAATCTGGAATGTTGAAAGATTGATTATTGTCGATTGCTTATTATTGATGTGTTGGCGTAGTTGGTAAGAACTATCACCCCACAGGTCGTGGGTTCGATTCCTACCCAGGACAGATATTTCTGTCTATCTGTTACGCCTAAACCGCTAAACCATTTTTTATGAATTTTGGTATAAAGATAGATGGGATCTTGGAGAAAGACGTAGGATATTTTCTATTCCGGAAAAAGATAAGATCCCTCGGGAACGCAGGTGAAACCGCGGGGCAGAGCTATTTGTCAATTTGATGACTCACTACTCCTCCTCGCAAAAAATAGGTTTGAACGACCAACGACTAGGACCATTACTTAAATGCAAATTTAATCTCACTTAAATAGGTACTTAATTTGGTTGCATTGAGGTCAACTTATAAACTATTATTAAATAACTTTTTTACTAACTTACGCTGCTTACGCTCTACAAATTCAATGGTATTTTTGAAAGTTGTGACTGGTTAAATTTATCATAAAAAGTTTTTATTATTACTTTGAATACGCTTGTGTTTGACCGCAATCTCACCATGGTAAGTGATGATGTGGCCGAAGGTGGTAAGCACACAAAGCCTGGAAGGAAACTGGCTCTCAAGTGCAGCTGTCGGAACTCACCGATACACCGAACTTAATGTTGGTAGCCAGCCAGTCGGGTACCTACTACAAAGTACCCTACCACCGTGCTATGGTATCCTTACGATGTTTCCTTCACTAAAAGCTCAAGCTCATTGTATGATTCGAACCCACGACCTTCGCCGTGATATCCGACGTCACTACCGCTGAGTTGTCATCGACTTAGAATATGTCTGAGTCTAGGTGATTTACTTGAGCTTAAGTCTTCAGTTAACTCCTTAGCTCGTGGATGAAAAACATAAAGTTCCAGGAATAATAATAAATATCCTCGGACATTTTTCACACACGGCTATCTGATCCCAAACTAAGCAGAGCTTGTAATATGGAAACCAGATCACTGATATACTACATATACTACTTTTTTTTTGTAAATAGATAATTACACCCAGACTCAGGACAAACAGACATGTTCATGCACACAAATGTGTGTCCTGGATGGGAATCGAACCCACGACCTGCGACGTGATAGGCAGTGTATTACCAACCACGCCAACCGGCTCGTCTATAAGATTTTTTTTTTATGTCACTAGTGACAACGAGGCTGGCGGGTCACCTGATGGTAAGTGACAACCGTCGCCTATAGACATTGGCAATACCAGGGGATTGCTAATGTGTTGTACACCTTATTACAATGCCTAAAGGGCAAGGGCAACTGGCTCTCAAGTGCAACTGCCGGAACACACCAACAGCCGTTCAGCCGTTTTTACTTGAAAGAGTAACAAAATTCACACATATCCATCCAAACATACTTTCACATTTAGTAGGATAGGATTTGTCAAACGGCTACTCTCAGACTTTATAATTTGACAGATTAAATTATCTCCATCTTTGTCTATTGAAGGGCTTTAGAAAGGGACAGGTCAAGAGATAATCAATACAAATAGCGTAAACAACAAACACGGCAATGCACGGTGGTAGGGTACTTTGTAGTACCCGACTGGCTGGCTACCACCCTCAAGTTGAAAATCTGTCGCCAAACACCTATCAGTGTGTTCCGACAGCTGCACTTGAGAGCCAGTTCCCATCTAGGCTTTGTGTGCTTACCACCTTCGGCCACATCATCACTTACCATAGTGAGATTGTGGTCAAACACAAGCCTATCCAGAATTAAAAATAAAAAAAAACACAATAAACTATCAAATATCTTTGCAAATTAGTTTAGTTTCTCTTATTCTATTGGCATAGTCTTACTTATGATCCTAACTTCACCTTATTCCCATCAAGTCATTAACAATTAAAAAGAGAATAGCAACTAAATTAGAAACGTCTCAGTTTGAAATTTCCAATTAAATTCCAAATCTTTATCCATATTGCCTGCGTAGTGAGCACCGTCAAATTAATTATGTCTACCGCCTTAATGAACAACTATCATCTTATACAATTTCTGCTAAGAGAGATTTATTAATATTATAAAGAGAAGAGATTTGAAGTTAGTCAGGGATAAACTCAAAAAATACCTAACCGATTTAAAAAAATATTTCATCTACAGAAAGCTACATTATCAGCAAATATAATGGGCTATAATTTATTTGAACTCTCTGTGGTATGTGGGTGAAACCGCGGGCGGAAAGCTAGTCTATCAAAACTATAATATTATAAAAAGTGTGTGAGGTTGTAGGGGGTAATCTCTGGATCTACTGAACCGATTTTAAAAATTCTTTTACCAATAGAAAGCCACGTTATTTGTGAGTATCATAGGCTATATTTCTATCCCGGGGAAAGATAAGATCCCACGGGAACGCAGGTGAAACCGCGGGGGACAGCTAGTCAGTTATACGTCGCAGCCAAAGTTCACACTGAATGAAAGCTGGCACTTCCAGCTCTAAGCAATAAACATTTTGACGGGCCGGTTGGCTAACACACTGCCTATCACGCCGCTGGTCGTGGGTTCGATTCCCATCCAGGACAGATATTTGTGTGCATGAACATGTCTGTTTGTCCTAGGTCTGGGTGTAATTATCTATTTAAGTATGTATTTACAAAAAAAAGTAGTATATGTAGTATATCAGTGATCTGGTTTCCATATTACAAGCTCTGCTTAGTTTCAGATAGCCGTATGTGAAAAAATGTCCGAGGATATTTATATTTATTTATTTTGACTAATTTACAATATGCCATTACCAACCGTCTTCCATAGTGATTTATAACGCTCGTTAATTGATGCTGATAATTATGTGAACTTGTTTATGGTACATTAGCTGTTCCCCGCGGTTTCACCCTCATTCCCAAGGATCTTATCTTTTCCCTATATAAAAAGTATCCTATGTTTTATGACAGAATATGTTCTACTAGTGTGCTAAGTTTTATCAAAATCCGTTTAGCCGTTTTTGCGTTATTGAGCAACAAAATATATCCAAACATTTCTAAATTTAAAAAAAAGCTATGACCGATCAGCAGTTTATTTCGCGCTATAACATGTAGTAACTAAACCTTCTTATTGTAGTTCTTAATTTGAAATTCATCAGCAATGCATAACTAAAATGGTTTCCAAGGTTAGATTGGCTTCCAAAATTTGAATTTCGAAGCACTAATGTAGCAACCCTAGCGAGCTAAAACGGCGTAGATACATTAGTGAATGAAATGTAGGGCAAAGCTGTCAGTGCCCAGATCACCTCATGAAATATGCCTAATTATGATCGCATCAGTAACAGGCGAGACGTCATTCGTTTGACATATAAATGACAGAAAACCGTGTGCCAAGTCTAGAAGCTTCCACGACAAATATTTTAATTGGCGGTGAATGTTGATCGAAAATTTATTAGATTTGTACAGAAATCAAGTTTTATTAGCAAGAATTCGTTCACTCACGCCTGCAGCACAATAAAACACTTATTACAAAATAAAATTTAAGATCCTGAAGTGTCTTTCTTTCATGCAGCAACTAATCGACATGAATTTTAGCATAATATTGAATGATATTAAAAAATAAAATGTTGTATGATAGGATATTTTTTTAATTTTGGATAAGCTTGTGTTTGACCGCAGTCTCACCATGGTAAGTGATGATGTGGCCGAAAGTGCCGCTGCCGGAACACACCGATCGATAAGTGCTTGGCGACAGATTTTCAACTTGAGGGTGGTAGCCAGCCAGTCGGGTACTACAAGTACCCTACTACCGTGCTATGGTTTCCTCATGTTTTCCTTCACCGAAAGCTCAAGCTCATTGTAGGATTCGAACCCACGACTTTCGATCTTCGAAAATGGCCCAAAATGGCACACTAACGTAGACTATAAACTTAATGCTGTTACGATATCTCATCATAACTCACATCAGCATTATTGTTTGTTTTAAGTCACTTTCACTTTTAATTGCACTCGGATTTTGAATTGAATCCGTTGATGCTGGCGCAACACAGGTCAAAGTTGGCTTATTAGCCAGGTTTTAACCTACCACTCACGGAACGCTTACAACTTATCTACGCCTTTTTACGTATTATTATCATTGATGAATATAGTTTACGCCCGGAGAGTGATATAATAAAACCTAGTGTTAGATAAACTAGATGTTATTACATAATGCATTTATACAAAGTACATACAAATGTATGCCTTACAGAGGTATAAACAAGACACAATATAGCGTGAAGATTCCATAAATAATAGATCGTATACAGCGCGATCGGTGTCGTGACTGATATACAGGCTGAATACAATGTTACAACACGTTACATTAAATTAATGCTAGGGATGACATCGGCGAGTTATTTCAGACCAAATTTAGGGTTGGCGACGAGTAATTTGTTTGTTTTGAACTGTTCATTTGCTGTGGAAAGGTGTTTGGAAAGTAAGTTAAATATCACTGTATATGTTAGGTTGGCGTGGTTGGTTAGGTTAGGTCGTGGGTTCGATTCCCATCCAGGACACAGATTTGTGTGCATGAACATGTCTGTTTGTCCTGAGTCTGGTTGTAATCATCTATTTAAGTATGTATTTACAAAAAGTAGTATATGTAGTATATCAGTCATCTGGTTTCCATATTACAAGCTCTGCTTAGTTTGGGATCAGATAGCCGTGTGTGAACAAATGTCCGAGGATTTATTTATTTATGTATTTTTGTATTAGTTTAAAGTTTAAGAATAAAATTGTCAAACATTTGAAAAAAAAGCCAATATGTGGTCCAAAAATATTTAAAAAATGTAACCTTTCTTAGTTTCTAGCCGGTTCTTCTGAGTCGAAGGCTGACTTCCGAACCGGTGGTAACTTCTTAATAACCTTCATAACGGAATAAATGGTTTTGACTTTGACTTTGAATTGACTAGGGTGGCAGACATTCATAATAGCCTGTCTGATGGAAAGCGATTTTCGTAGTCTATAGATAGACGTTTGCAACACCAGGGGTATCAACAGAGAGTTGACAGCTCCAACTATTAACTGTATTCCATGAATAGATGATGCCTATATTTAAGTAAAAATACCTAGACTAACTAGTGTATAAAACGTCTTAAAGTAACTGGGAAATAGCGAAATCGTAAAATTCCGCCTTTTTATGATTTTTAATCACCAATTTAACGACAAAGAGATCTTTTGATGGTGTACATTTATGACGTCACGAGTATGTATTTCATACATTTAATGAAAATAAGCTGATTTGATATGTCAGTCGTCCTATGATAAATAATGCAAAGATACGAAATTATAAACTGTAAAAAAATCAAACCCGCCTTTACATAACTATTTCAAGAAAAGAAAAAGATTGCTAATTTATTTTTTATTTTTTATTCTGTATAGGCTTGTGTTTGACTACAATCTCACTATGGTAAGTGATGATGTGGCCGAAGGTGGTAAGCACACAAAGCCTAGATGGGAACTGGCTCTCAAGTGCAACTGTCGGAACACACCGATAGGTGCTTGGCAACAGATTTTCAACTTGCCAGCCAGTCGGGTACTACAAAGTACCCTACCACCGTGCTATGGTTTCCTCACGATGTTTTCCTTCACCGAAAGCTCAAGCTCATTGTAGGATTCGAACCCACGACCTTCGCCGCGGTATCCGACGTCACTTACCACTGAGCTATCATCGCCTTAAAATATAATTTACATAATAGTTATCAATTCATCGAGATAAAAAAAACAATTGAAAGATATAAAGTACCTACCTAAGTTACATAACGAACACATTTAAAACAAAGAAACGGTGTGTTTATAAAACGAATGGCAACAGGTATAAAATAATCTCATACAATAACTTAGATAAAGTGACATTTGAGTTCAATATAAACTAGTTAGATTCATAATAAATGACCACATCTGAGAGGCCCCCCACACTAATGTAAACGTTACGTGAGAAAGCTCATACATCGGCGTATGCGCACAATTGTTTAGTTAAGGTTGCGGACATATTGCACAAGCGGAGCGTAATTGATATTATATTTGTGACAGTGAAAAGAAAATTAAAAATCCATTGTTACCTTTTCCTTCTAACTCTGAAAACGCAAGTTTTATCTAGTCCCTTGGCCTATAATAGGGACAGATGTCCCAGGAAAACAATAAGATAACAATAGAATCTATTATATAAGCGATTCAAGTTATAATCATAGAGAAGGTATTGCAATATTTCTTTAGAGTTAGAAATATTTGTAGGTTCATGTCTTATTTTCTTTTTTTAACATGAGAAGTAATTACTCAAGTGTCTATTCTTTCGACCCGTTGCGATGATATGTGATTTATTTTTACAATATCATCAGAAACTACATCTGCTTGGAATAGACGCCCTTGCTTAATGGTAGGGGAGGCAATGATGCTAAATTTGTAGTTACTCGAGCGTCTTTGGGACCTACTGGAATTTGAAGATTAGGTGGAATAAAGAAAAAAAGGTTATGTGATATTTTCCCCTTCAGCGGTGGGGGAAGCGTCTACAGGGTTTCAAAAATGTAAAAAAAAACAGTCACCAAGAAATACTCGAGCGCGTCAGATATTAATAGGGTAGTCGCGCCACGTCTGTCTGATAACGGAAATATAATAATCTGCCGTTTTGCGTGGTGGGGGTGGCCGTACGAAGGGGTCGAAAATATTTAAAAAAAAAATTTACTCGAGCGCGTCAGACATTGATAAGGGATGTTAAGTGAACCCTCCAGTAGCTCCTATTTTAAAGACTGACGATTTGGACGCGACCATCAGTCAGGGCCGATTTTTGAAAATGCAAAAAAAAATCGTGACCTTGATTTACTCGAGCGCGTCAGATTTTTATACAGGCGGTTCTTCTTGATGGCCTTGTTGTACTGACCCATAATCTGACAATTATGTTGAGGGATTTCCTTAATCTGACGGTTTGAAAAAAAAAATATATAAAAAATATCGAAATCTCGAAAATGGTTCAAGATATCGAAAAAATGCTTGTACAAAAGTTGTATAAAATTTAATTTTCTACAATATTTATTATGAATACATATACCAAAAAACCCATAGGAAACGAGATATTTGCAATAAATCATTTTTTGCCTTTGACCTTGAAAAATCAGTAGTCGCGGGCACCCTATGATAAGTAGCTTTTGAGTTAAGTTTAAGGGTATCAAAATAAAGGTCTATACAAGTTAATAGGTGACTGTCTCTCATTCTGAGGTGAAACTCATAATATTCCTGGACTATACACTTAATAATGATTTTAGCTACTTCGGCTTGTGCAAATCGGCAGATTAAGATATTTCCGTGATTCGTGACTAATTTCCTTCAAAATAAAAAAAAATATAATCGCGCTCGAGAAAATCCAGGTGACGTTTTTTTTTTGCAACTTTGCGAGTCTCCAATTTTCTTTCGTCACGCCCAATTTGTCAGATTATTGAAATGTACACTATTTTGCATGTAACTAACTTACCTTACCTTAATCTGACGCGCTCGAGTATTTCAAACCATCGATTTTTTTTTACTAATCTGACGGGCTACCCTAGGCGTTCGACACTACATAGAGGGCTCAGATTTGGTGAGAGTACTTCACAAGGTGCAAGGTTGCCCCCTTATGTTAATCTGCCGCGCTCGAGTAAATCCCGAAATCCCCTATTCGCCTCCCCTACCATAACAGTTTGGAGGTTTTTATACGAGGGAGGTAATGTCAGTGATTCATTCATACTGTTAATAGAATAATAAGATATAGGACAATAAAATACAGAATATCAAAAATGAGCTAAATTATAATAGTCATTTATCAAGTCTCTCTAACCAATTCGGGTGAATGGCAGAATATATTATTGTACCATAGATAATGCAAAAATCCTCGTTCGATTTTCAAATTTTAAAATTATTTCGAGTCAAATACGACCTTTTCAATAACCTTATTACTTTTAGCGTCAGGTATATTATATCGCTCCCCGCTCCCCGCTCCCCGCTCCCCGCTCCCCGCTCCCCGCTCCCCGCTCCCCGCTCCCCGCTCCCCGCTCCCCGCTCCCCGCTCCACTCATGACCATAACCAACGTATGATCGAACAATAACATCGCTGACTGCAATAAAGTGAGAATCACACGTCTTGTGATTATTGTTATATCAATTACAAACGAGTGCAGGCAATTACTTGGAATTTTATAATCAACCTACTATAACGGTTGCATATTATACTCGTAGTAGGTATAGAACCTACTGGGTTTCATCATATCATTTGTTTCACAAAGATAGTGCTACGTTTTTTTTTTTTTTTTATTCTGGATAGGCTTGTGTTTGTCCACAATCTCACCATGGTAAGTGATGATGTGGCCGAAGATGGTAAGCACACATAGCCTAGATGGGAACTGGCTCTCAAGTGCAGCTGTCGGAACACACCGATAGGTGTTTTGGCGACAGATTTTCAACTTGAGGGTGGTAGCCAGCCAGTCGGGTTATGTTATTTTAAACACAGCACTTTCAGGAGGATTGCTAATGTTTTGCCAACCGTTACAAAAGAAGACCAGCTAGCGTACCAATGCATGGACCTCTTTTTAAGATCTTATCATCATCTCATCTGATACACGTCCACAGATAAACATAGGCCTCTCCCACAATTTCTACAACGTCCAGCAATGCATACAAACTCAGTATCAAGTCTCAGTCAGGCGAGCGAGCTCACATCGATGAGGCCCATAGTCAGCTTAGTTCAGATCTTACAAGATTTAACAAGGCATGAAAATAGGGCTGATCTGCTTGAGTTTGTTGTTTCAATCACTCGTAACTAAATTCAATTCCTTATTCCTTTTTTACCGCCATAACACACATACGGGTATATTATCAGTGAGACTATATATAAATAATTATTAAATGTAATAGGCCTAAGTTGCTTTTTTTAAAAGTGTGTCGCTGAGTTTATTGCCGGCTCTTCTCAGCAAAAGCAACCTTCCGAACCGAGCGTTAGAATTTTACATGAATCAAATTGACGATTAAAAATACTTGTAATGAGTTTATTTAATAAAGATATATTTGAGTTTGTGTTTGATTCTCTTGTTTATAAAGTAGATTAATTTAATCTCACTGTATCTGTTTCCAGAAGAAGAATTTTATTCAATGCCAATTTCATGTGGAACATTTTAATAAATAGGTACGTGTTTATATTGAAACAATACATTGAACATTTGACAGGACTAATGAATGATGAGAGACTTCTTCTAGTCTTAAGAATATCTAACAAAGGAAAAGATCATTAGTTTTTGTTATTTGTTAGAAAGAGATTTATTTAGAATAAATATAAACAATAGAATCAGATATTACTTCACCACCATATAAGGATCAGGGTGTAGTGTGCAAAATTGAGAAATCATATGAAAATTATTTTTCTATAGAGTTTTCTAAGCGAAATAAAGTGTTAAGGTTTCCGCGAAGCTTTCCATAAAATATTTATTTATTTGATAATGTAACTGTCCATAGGTAAAAGAATATTTCAAATCTGTTAAATATATTTTGAGTTTATCCATTTGTCAAGAAAAACAGGTGCTGCTTGTGGGGGCTGGTCTGCTTGAGTTTGTTGTTTACTAAATCAGTCATAATTAAATTTTATTGATTACTAATTTTGCCGCCATAACACGCAAATATATTTACTAGATAAATAATTATTGAATGTAATAGAGGTAAATTGTTTTTTGAAAAGAGTAATCGCTGAGTTTATTGCCGGCTCTTCTCAGCAAAAGCAACCTTCCGAACCGAGCATTAGTCTGATTATTCATAAGTGCCTGTGAAGACTTATTTGGATGAATAAAACATTTCATTTAATTTCAAACATAAGAAATAAGGTAGCTAAGGATAAACCAGTGCTATGCTAGATTTAAAGTCAAATAAAACGACTTTGGAAACCAATAAAGTGAACGAGTGTCGGCAGTCGGTGCGAACGATATTACAGTGAATTAGTGACAACGTCGGCCATACAAACAGACGGTCGATATAAATCTCTATATAAAACAATAGACATACCGACGGGATACGGTACACCTGGGTCTATGGTTGTTTTTATGGTGATTTTACTATGGAAATATTTTAGCTTTCTTTTCTTTAATGAGTGGATTTATTCTTTGATGTTTTTTTATCACGATACTCGTATTTTTTTAATGGCTGTTCCTAGTATAGTAAGTTTTTGCTATTTTTGTATTAAAGATTATTAAATGAAACAAAAACCTGATTGCTTTAAAATACTAACTCAAAGTCAATCCCTATACAGGAGTCCGGTAAATAGGTATCCGGTAAATAAAAAAAATAACATCTAAAATTCTAAAATCAATACATAAAAATACAAGCGGTGAAAATACAGTAACTTAGATACAAGTTACATGTTTGAGCCGTTTGGGGTTGAAACTCTGGGTCCGTGGGGGCCGAGTGCACACCACCTTTTCCGAGAAATGTCAAAACGACTGGTCGACGCATCTCGTGACCAGAATGCTGGCATATACCTCGCTCAACGAATCAGCATTGCCATCCAACGTGGCAATGCTGCCAGCATTCTGGGTACGTTGCCTACTGACAACGACTTTTTTATTTAGATTTTTTGGAACGAAGTTTCTTATCGCGCGATGTGAAAGGGGGCTAGACGGAACGACACTTTTAGTGTCACTATGTATGTTTATTAAGCTGTGCGGCGTGCGCATGTATATATGTATATATATATAAATAGATTTTATATATATATACTCTCTCGACTTATATAACTTATATAACTTCGTTCCATCCGGGTGTCCCTTGACACCTCTCAAGTTTTTTTTTATCCTTTGATTGGGTGTAATTATCTATTTAAGTGCCAACTAAATTAATTATGTAATGTAGTTAAATAGGTATAAAAAATGTAGACTTTATTATAATACATAAAAATCTGAAATATATCGATAATGTTATTAGCAATACCAGGCGGATTGCCAATGTCTTATCGACTGATTACAATGCCTTAAAGACATGTGGTGACGTAGTTTTGTTGTGTTACCGCAATAATTGTGTACCTATACCACCAAGCACCTGTCGCTATGTTCCGGCAGTTGCACTTGAGAGCCAGTTGCCTTTAAGGCATTGTAATAAGTTGTACAAAACGTGCTCTTAATTATAAACTGAAAAGCTTAGTCGATAGTCTCCCTAAGAGTGAATAAATAAATATATAATTATATATACAATTCCCCTGGTATAGTTAATGTCTTTAGACGGCAGTAGACACTTACCACCAGGTGACCCGCCTGCCTACTAGTCAAACTTCTACCTATCAAAAATATAACCAAACACTCTTGAGTTGCTCAAGCGAATTGTTGAACAAGACTGCTAAACTGTAACTCTGTTTACAAACATTAAAATCGGTTCATTCGTTTAGAAGTTGATCGCGGACAAAAAACGTAACACGAAATTTTTTAGGTATATTAAGTTAGATATATATGGCTTAAAGGTCTAGATACCAAGCCAAAAACCTATTAAAAAAAGTTAGATACATAAGTAAAGATAGACAAATGATGGTGATTTACTTCAATAATGATGCAGTTATTCATGGACACGTCAGCTCACATCACCCAATCACTGATCTAGCAGCCACTTAACATTTTCCCTAGCCCAATAAACTGAAATGCAACCCGTTAATAGACCAATAAATCGAGTTGGCCGTCTCTAAAGTCACGCAATAAAGTAGGAAGTGGTCTTTTGAAGTCGGTCGTGTAATTTACGTTTCATAGTTTCCGACGCGTTTGTGGTTTACTGCTCGGCTGTCATGGGACATTGTTTTTTGTTCGAGTGTAAGACCTGTTATGATGTGAGTCTGTAGTATTTGATTGGTTTACAAAACTAAATCGTGTAGTTTTTATTACACCACCATTGTATAATAAGATCACTCAAATATATTGTTTGTACCTGTATCTCTAGCTATTCGAATCATTCGATTAAATAATAGTAGATTGTTATACAAGGGGCTAAAATGACCCATTATATACGAGGTAGTTTTACTCCCGAGCTTTAGCGAGGGACTAAATAGAAACCGAGTTTTAATGGGTTTTAGCGCCGTGTGTTACACTAAACTTTTCACTACGATTGCGAAAAAATAAAACAATCCAATACAATATGAAATATGTAGTTTATAATTTCTTTTTTTTTGTTTCTTCTGTAGCCGCAACACATTGCATGCATTCTACCAGAGATTTTCAAAATTAAAATGAAGTTCTTTTTTTATGAAACAGTAATAAGTCGAGTCTTTATTCATGATTATTCTACTTATGACTAAAGACATTTTTGTTTTGTCATTTGACACACACAAAAAAAAAAAAACTTTTTCCCCTAGAGGATGAATTGCTATTTTTTCACCGCTCTGGTACGCTACAATGACGGTCTTTTTGAGCAAGAGGAGTGAAAAACCTATTTATTGATATTTGAAAAGCGACTCAACTCCATATGAATCGTTATGTATTTCGCAATTAAAGCTAAAATATTTATTGATCACTCAACATTTAACGATTTTGTTGCAACTCCTGCTATTAAATAACCTTTTTCTATTAATCTTACTATTATAAACCTTAACGTTATTAATTTAAGGCACACAATTTCAGTTGTTAATCAATTAATTGAAAGTGTGTATGCTATTATCGATTGTTTAATCGATGCCTTATTCGATACATCGAGTGAATGCTTGGCAAGTTTAAATGTCATTTGTTGAACTGGAACTATTGTTTCATGTCATTTTTTGCTTCTTGTCAAATTTCATGGTTCTAGTCTAGGTCAAAGGGAAGTGCCCTATATGTCAAAGTCAAAGTCAAAACCATTTATTCAGTTTAGGCCCTAGAAGGGCACTTATGAAGGTCGAATTACAAAAGTTACCACCGGTTCGGAAGTCAGCCTTCAACTCAGAAGAACCGGCAAGAAACTCAGCAAGGTTACATTTTTTAAATATTTTTGGACCAACTGACTATATTGGCTTTTTTATTCAAATTTTTAACAATTTGTATGTATTGTATGTAGGATTTGATCCTCGTGCTAGAGTCGAAATATGCGGCATAAATGGAGCATAAACAGCCGATCTTTTGATTGCATTAACTTAGAAGATTGATTTTTGAATTGCTCCTAGGGATTGCAGACTTGAGGATGATATTAATTTCAACTTAATACCTCTACGCGTTCGTGAGAACAAGGATCTTAACAGACGGACAAAAAAGTGATTCTAAAAGGTTCCGTTTTTTCCTTTTGTCGTACGGAGCCCTAAAAATACGGAACATGTATGAAGTACATATATAAATGCGAAAGTATGTTTGTTGATTCGTCCTTCTTTAATATAGCGATGGAGCAACATAATATTATCTTTATACTGTGATAACAACTTGAGAGGTGTCAAGGGACACCCGGATGGAACGAAGTTATATAAGTCGATTTATATATATATATATAAAAATAGAAATGAAAATATCTGGCTTGCTTTCTATAAGAGAGAGAGAGAGAGAGAGAGAGAGACAGACAGAGAAACATGCGCACGCCGCACAGCTTACAATAAAGTGACAGTGACACTAAAACTGTCGTAAGATTTTTTTCCGTCTAGCCCCCTTTCACAACGCGCGATAAGAAACTTCGTTCCAAAACATTGTTCCAATAATCGAAGACTGACATCGAGTACGTTTTATCCCGAGAATGCGGGTAAAACCACGGGGCGGGAACATGTATGATGTAAATAATCTTTACAGTTGATATACCAACATTGATGCAAAGAGAACACAGTCATTTAAAACTTGCTAGGATAATTGTTTTTAAATGAATGCAGAACTGATATTCAATTATGTACAACGCGTATTTATGAGTAATTAAATATTATACCAACAATAATTGACAAAGAACATATAATTGAACTCAATGCATCAATATTTAATTATTTACCGCAAACATCCCGCTTTTGCCTCGGGTTTTACTCTTTCCCAGGAGCTAATGTTTTACTGGTAACTATAAAGACATATGTTTTCCCAGGGTATGTTCTGCCTATGTGTCGAATTTTATCAAAATCTGTGAAGTACAGAGAAAGTCACGCGAACATAAGTGCATTGAATTTTTTTTTATATTTACTTTATGATAATTAATTATTCTTGAAATTCCACACATAGGAAGGTAATAATAATTGTTTTATAAGTAGGCGTGGATGGAAAAATCCTTGATTAAAGGGAATAGCGAAAAATGCTGAAAATATATTAACTGAAACAAATCAAAACAAGAATCTATGCAGTATTAGTTCTGCATAGATTCTTGAAAAAACGGTGGTAGGGTACTTTGTAGTACCCGACTGGCTGGCTACCACCCTCAAGTTGAAAACCTGTCGCCAAGCACCTATCGGTGCGTTCCGACAGCTGCACTTGAGAGCCAGTTCCCATCTAGGCTTTGTGTGCTTACAACCTTCGGCCACATCATCACTTACCATGGTGAGATTGTGGTCAAACACAAGCTTATACAGAATTAAAAAAATATATATATCCCAAACCAAGAATCGTAACCGACGATTAAAAAAAAAGCAAAAAAAACATAGTTTGTATTATTGTACCATCCAATAATGTTGCTTATAAGGATTTGTTTAGTTCTAGTTTAAGATTTTGCTATTATGTGGTGTTTCAATAAAGAGTTTTTTTATCTATCTTCTATCTATTAAATTCTTGGAAGTAATGACACACCGCAAACTAAAAGAAAGCATGTAAAGTGGCCCCAAAGGCCATACTTTCTGCAAATCATTTTATATTGAATTAGAACAAAATTCAAAATATGAATCTGTCATATTCGATTACTATTAATGTCACAGATAATTTTGTAAGATTTTAAGTTAGATAAACAACAAACTTTCATTTGAAATTCAAACCATTATTTAAAGAAAAATAGATGTACTCAATCAAAACGTTTAATGCAAGTAAATAGGGGCCAGACATCTTGTTTCTAATCCAGGAGCGTGTAATGTGATTTATTGCCTCTGCCGACTACTGCCGAGGACATCGGCACCGCAGACGGAGAGTCGTGAAGATTAAAGCATGCCTCGATAGCCCATGGGACTTGGCGAGACTTAAAATTAGATTGACTTGCTACTGTTTGTTTAATGACTAAATTGGTTTTACTTACAGCTTTTATTTAGATGGCTTTAGTGCCCCAATCGAACTGTATAATAGTAGCGACATCTATCTACAAATAAATATAGTTTGCACGACTCTTAGATAGATGGCGCTCCAATAATCTACATCGCGCTAACGAAGTTTTCTATGTGATCTGCATATATACCAGATTCCTATATCTACAGTAATGTGCGGTCCCCAGGCACGATGACTTAGCCTGGCGGAAGATCTTCCCTTTTCAATGGAGAAGTCTAACACTTCGCTCCTCCATACACTTCACTGAAGCAGCTGCCGGTGCAATCCGCCTGATGCACTTGAGAGCCAGTTGCATTAGGCATTAGGTAAAAGGTTGTCTATAGGTGACTTGCCATCAGGTGACGCACCTGACTGCTTTTCAGACATCCTACTTCCTACTAATATTATAAATGCGAAAGTATGTTTGGATGTGTGTGAAGATGTGAAGATGTTTGTTACTCTTTCATGCAAAAACTACTGGATGGATTTTAATGAAACTTGGCACACAGGTAGATCATATACAGGAATAACATATAGGATACATTTTATCCCGGGAAAATATAAGATCCCTTGGGAACGCGGGTGAAACCGCGGGTTGGAAAACTAGTATATTATAAATGTGTAAGTTTGTATGTTTGGATGTTTGTTCACGTAAAAACGGGTGAATGGATTTTCATGAAACTTGGCAAACATGTTGAAAAGAAAAAAAAAGATAAGATCCCTCGGGAATGGGGGGTGAAGCCGCGGGAGACAGCCAGTCTAGTAGGTAATTTGCAAATTAACTGATTATTTGATTGATGATGATTTATTGATTGAATGATCCATCATAAATAAATGACTATGAACATAATTACTTAGGTTAAAAATTATCATTTTGTCACAAAATTTTATATACGACATTTAGAGCAAATAAATTATTATTTCTTTCTTTCTAATAATACAACGTATTATGTCCCAAGTCTTAAGCACTTAACAGAAAATTATGTAAATTTTATTTATAAAAAGTAATATCAATAAATGAATATTAATAAATCAATAAACTTTCACAAACAGATCGTTATGGGTTTGACATGGATCAATAAAATTGATTTTTATTAATTAAAATTACTGATCGAGTTCACATAATGGATTGTACCATTTTTCAATTTATTTCAGGAATCTGTCAAACAGAAGTGACTCCTAATGACCTTTTACAAGAACGCAACTGGCTCTCAAGTGCAACTGCTGGAACACCGATCAGTGCTTGGCGACAGACTTTCATTTTGTTTGCTCAGACACAAAAAAGGTAAACAGAGCCCCGCGCTCTTAAAGTGAAGCACGTAAAGGAAGCCGAATTTGAAAAAGGAAGCCGATCCTGTTCCTGTGCGACGCGAGTCACGTGGGATAACATATGTGCAGGTCACGCACACAACTTCGTGCACGTTGCTTCACTTCATTGAAGACTATTGTTTACGTACAGGGAGCGTACCTACCTTTTTTTATTTTTTCTGTTTTTGAATAGTTAATAACCAGAAATAGTTATATATATGTAGATAGTGTTGAAACGACCGTCCCACCCACGAGCCATGGATTAAAGTCAGTGACAACCCGTTTAAAAAAAAACTATTAATCCCCGCGTTATGACCTGCGTGCCATGGATAAAAAGGAGGCTAGATTACTCTCAGAAATATTCCTTGCATATATAAACATACAAATCCGGACAAATAAACCGATAAATATAAAAAATCTTTATTGAGAAATCACAGACAGAGACATTTATTTTATTTGTAGATTTAAAGTACCTACTCGTACCAAAATAATTGAAGAGGAATTCCAACGAGAGCCAAGCGTGTATGATATTGCTATATTGATGTGTAGTCTGGAATTAAACCGAAGACCTCTTAATGGTGCAATCAACAAGCCCACGTTTTGTCCTATTTGCGATCACTAACTGCTCGACTAAGAAGGATAAATCACTGGGTATTTTGACTTGCTGCAATTATTGATGAACGTTTCTTGTGACTAGGGCTGCCAACCTTGTTTTCAGAGGTCTTGGTTATATTTTAAAGCAAGAAAGATTCTTATGGTAGGGGAGGCGAATAGGGGATTTCAGGATTTACTCGAGCGCGGCAGATTAACATAAGGGGGGCAACCTTGCACCTTGTGAAGTATTCTCACCAAATCTGAGCCCTCTATATAGTGAACGAACGTCTAGGGTAGCCCATCAGATTAGTAAAAAAAAATCGATGGTTTGAAATACTCGAGCGCGTCAGATTAAGGTAAGGTAAGTTAGTTACATGCAAAATAGTGTACATTTCATTAATCTGACAATTTAGGCGTGACGAAAGAAAATTGGAGACTCGCAAAGTTGCAAAAAAAAACGTCACCTGGATTTTCTCGATTAGTGAGCACGATTAGTTTTTTTTTATTTTGAAGGAAATTAGTCACGAATCACGGAAATATCTTAATCTGCCGATTTGCACAAGCCGAAGTAGCTAAAATCATTATTAAGTGTATAGTCCATTCACCTCAGAATGAGAGATAGTCAGCTATTAACTTTTATAAACCTTTATTTTGACACCCTAAAACTTGTCTCAAAAGCTACTAATCTTAGGGTGCCCGCGACTACTGATTTTTCAAGGTCAAAGGTCAAAAAATCATTTATTGCAAATATCTCGTTTCCTATGGGTTTTTTGGTACATGTATTCATAATAAATATTGTAGAAGATTAAATTTTCTACAACTTTTGCACAAACATTTTTTCGATATCTTGAACCATTTTCGAGATTTCGATATTTTTTTTATATATTTTTTTTTCAAACCGTCAGATTAAGGGAATTCCTCAACATAATTGTCAGATTATGGGTCAGTAAAACAAGGCCATCAAGAAGAACCGCCTGTATAAAAATCTGGCGCGCTCGAGTAAATCAAGGTCACGATTTTTTTTTGCATTTTCAAAAATCGGCCCTGACTGATGGTCGCGTCCAAATCGTCAGTCTTTAAAATAGGAGCTACTGGAGGGTTCACTTAACATCCCTTATCAATGTCCGACGCGCTCGAGTAATTTTTTTTTATATTTTCGACCCCTTCGTACGGCCACCCCCACCACGCAAAACAGCAGATTATTATTTTTCCGTTATCAGACAGACGTGGCGCGACTACCCTATTAATATCTGACGCGCTCGAGTATTTCTTGGTGACTGTTTTTTTTTTACATTTTTGAAACCCTGTAGACGCTCCCCCCACCGCTGAAGGTGAAAATATCACACAACCTTTTTTTCTTTATTCCACCTAATCTTCAAATTCCAGTAGGTCCCAAAGACGCTCGAGTAACTACAAATTTAGATCATTGCCTCCCCTACTATTAGTAAGTTTTAATAAGTAATCAAATACTTTTACTTGTTTTTGTCAGTATTCCGATAGTTTAAAAAAGGCACGGTTGTCCCAATATTGAATATGAAAGAAAAAGAATTTCAAGATTCGCGTTTCAATAAATTTGTTGCGTATATTATATTTATCATCGGCAAATAATATAAAAATAGTAAAAGCTATTTTTAATTTAATCCCTGACGGGGTAAAATACGGGATCGCTCAGCAGAAAGTGCTATACGGTGTCTTGTTTTTGAAACAAAATATTCTGGTGATCAAACTTTAAATTTACAACCCTAGATAAGTCGCTTTAATTCGAAAATATATCTAAGTAGGTAAATTATATTAACCTTCACATTATATTAAGTTCAAAGAAATTGATATATTGACTGTACCGTGCCAATTTATATTTGAAAATTTAATATATGTAAGAAAGAATATTAAGAGCTTAAAAAAGAATAGCGATTTGCATAATATTAATACTCGAAAGAAGGACAAACTTTATGTTCCTACTGTAAGATTACATAAAACTAACAATTCTTTTGTGGGGCAAAGTATACGTTTTTTTAATAAGCTACCTCGAGAAATTACAGAATTACCTTTTTTAAATTTTAAACGTGTCATCAAACACAAATTATGTCTAAAAGCTTACTATACAGTAGCAGAATATATGAATGATGGCAAAGCATGGCAATGAGTTGCTCCTCTTAAACGATATTATACAATGTATCCATTATTATATTTAAAAGAGAAAAGAGGGACTATTGTAAAAAAAAACCGGGGAGTTTGTTTCGCCGTTTCTTCTCCTGACAGGTCTTTATTTGGAAATGGTGGTAACAGTTACAATAGCTTTAAAAATAGCAATAAGACGTTCAATAAGTGTTCCTTAAGTGTCCCAAAATTGAATAAAACATTTTGAGTTTGAGTTTGAGTTTTTTTGACTTAAATTATGAAATTATGTTTCCTTATGGTTTTAAAATATTATGAGGAGGGATGAGAGTCATGTAACTAAAAGATTTAAGAATATGAAAGAGGATATAAGGAAAGAGGAAGACTCAAAAAGAGATGGATGGCGTGTGAGAGATTATGAGTAAGAAAGATGATATAATAAGTAATTGGAATGACAAGGCATGGTAATGATAAACTAAAGAATCTTGATCTCACTTTTTTATAAAATTGTAAAAAAATGTGAGATTTAATTTAAAAACTACCTATCAACAAATGACGACTGGATATAATTTAGTAATTAACTTCAGTTATTCTTCGCGTATCTTTGATGTAGGTAATTTATTTTAAAAAATCAACTATTTTTGTCTTCCACTATACCTAACCATTCGAGTTGTCATATTTCAATGCATAGGTAACGAATCTGCAAATTTTCAAAATTTTACATCTATACTAGTGGACCCGGCAGACGTTGTCCTGCCCTGAAATTAAAACAAAACTTAGAACCCGATTCCAGCGCCATCTACCGGGTCCAAATTTGTTTTCAAATCATCGAGGAACCCATTGAAATACACACACAAAATTTCATCCAAATCGGTCCTGTTACCATACTCCTCCGAAACGGCTTGACCGATTACTCAAATTACTAAAATGGCTATTAAAAAATAAGGGTTGATCGTAGAAGGGTGAAAATTGGGGATTGTATGTATTTTTGTATGTTGTATCATAAAAAAATAGAAATTAGAAATTTTGTCTCATAAATAAAAATAAAAATTTAGGGGTGGACTACCCCTAACATTTAGGGGGATGAAAAATAGATGTTGGCCGATTCTCATAGATACCGGATAAGCACAAAAAATTTCATCAGAATCGGTTAAGCCGTTTCGGAGGAGTATGGCAACTAAAACTGTGACACGAGAATTTTATATATTAGATTTCAAAATCACTTACATTAAATATTGGTTTTAAATTTAGAATGAATCGAGCCTAGTCTAAACAAGGAGGCATCGGCGAGTGCAAGTAACAAATTAAATTGTGGATCGCAGACTGATGATGTGGCGCGAATACAATCGAACTTTACCAGGGTTGCCAACTAAACTTAATTTAATTAGTCGATGTTTTACTTAAGTGTTTTTTTTTTAATGTCTCTGATCGTTTATGTTTGTTATCATCAAATTTATAATGTTACCTACCTACATAGGGTCACAAGTGTTTCTTTTTTTAGCTCAGAATTTCGTAATATGAAATCTATAATTCCAAAATGGCCAAAATTATTCCTTATTGCGTGTTAACAAATAATTCTATCAAAACTCTACAAAAAAATATAATCAGTTCAATTATTATTCATTAAAATATTTTTTTATTTTATTTCTACAAAAAAAAACATATATTGTGTCACTCTTACTTGCTTTTTAATAAAACTATGATAGTTCTAATTATTAAAACACTCATTAGGTACACAAAATCGAGATAATATTATTATTTTTCAAGTTTGGTATTTGCAGAAAACTTTAGGTAATTATATTAGTTATCATCTTCCATTTATTTTATTAACAGACACATAAAGCTATCGAAGTCTACTTTAATTGATGCAGTGACTCGTTTCTCCGTAACATGTTTATTTCAACACATTAATGAGCTCACTCCACAATTCAGCAGTAAATAAATGCATAAAACATAAACTAATATCACTTTTAGCCCACTCGGCGACTCGACAAGCAATCCCGGATTCCATTCACATCCCTGAAACGTTCAAGATGGATTCATCAAAGTATAAACACGTTCCATTTTCGATTGACGCAATAAACCGACATTAGCATTGCGCCCGCTATTAATCCAAATAAATTTATTTCTAAAAATAAATTGGCAACCCTAGCGATGTATGGCACAGCTGCAACAGCCAATAGCTTATTGCTTGGACGTTCCACGTTCAAATTACATCGGGCAAACTTAGGAATACACTCGTTCAATACCAAATCACATCTTAATATGATACGAATAAAGTCGCAAATTGGTAATGAAATTGTTAACAAAGTGAATAATAAATATGTCAGTGTATTGAGCCCGATTAAAACGCAACGATATAGATGCAAGAGCAATGCGAGATTAGAAAAGCGTTATTCGTGTTCAGTGTAAGTCATTTTAGGAACTAAGAGCTTCATAAGAACCATTGACAAATAACGGAATTATATTCTATTACGGAATAATTAATGAAGATATAATTTCTCGCATATGGATGGATATAATGGTTCACTCGCTCACTTTATGATTTGGTTGAGTTATGAAGGCATAATAAAGTGTGAAAAAAATTGTATTACAAGTCACTTTTTTAATAAAATTACGACGAGTTTAGTGAATATTTCACCAAATCCAATTTCAAAAGTTTGTCTTCTATCTATCTATTTAAGTACATGTACCTACATATAAGCAAAATACCACTGACTGATTAATCACGAAATCTCAAAATGTATAAATGCTATCAATTTGAAAATTGGCAGGTAACTTCCTCATAAGGAGTAGGTAGGTAGCGCCTTATGAGTTCCATGGGGATCGCGAGTGACACCGCGGGGGACAACTAGTTTAAAAGAACCTATTTTTAATCGTCTTTCGTTTGAGTTACACATCACATTTTTTAGAATTCCGTACTCAAAGGGTAAAAACGGAAACCCTATTACTAAGACTCTACTGTCCGTCTGTCTGTCTGTCCGTATGTCTGTCACCAGGATGAACCATGAACCGTGATAGCTAGGCAGTTGACATTTATTTTTGTTGCCGCTATAACAACAAATACTGTAAACAGAATAAAATAATTTAAAAAAAATTACAAAATTTGTACGGAACCCTCGGTGCGCGAGTCCGACTCGCACTTGACCGGTTTTTTTTTAATAAGTAGTATTAGCTTACTCAGTTACCCTTAATGGCAGTTTTGGTATATTTATAAAGAGTACGTTTTATAATGATGTCGAAAAGTACGACCCATTCTTTCTTGGAACTAAAGTAGATCTAAATAACCGAATCGCCTTTAAGGTATTGTAATAAGGTGTACAACACATTAGCAATCCCCTGGTATTGCCAATGTCTATAGGCGACGGTTGTCACTTACCATCAGGTGACCCGCCTGCCTCGTTGTCACACGTGACATAAAAAATAAATAAAAAAATAAATATCCTGGGACATTTGTTCACACACGGCTATCTGATCCCAAACTAAGCAGAGCTTGTAATATGGAAACCAGATGACTGATATAATACATGTACAATTTTTTTTTGTAAATACATACACCCAGACTCAGGACAAACAGACATGTTGATGCACACAAATGTGTGTCCTGGGTGGGAATCGAACCCACGACCTGCGGCGTGATAGGTAGTGTGTTAACCAACCTCGCCAACTGGCGCTTCAATACATACATAGTATGTAGCAAGTGTAGCAAATGTCAATAACACAAATCAAAGCAATACGCGACCCATCTGCCCAGTGTGGCCCCGTCGAACGTGCACTAAAAATTGTTATTACCCGCCTAAAACGAGAGCACTTTGTGCTTTAACCTTTCGACTAATTGACTCTGATTTACAACTCGGCCGGTTTATAGCCAAGAGGCAATACAAACTCTTCGGGGAATCTTATTTGTTTATTTGCCACCGTGTGTGGGATTCTGATTAGTTTATATTCATGTTAGTTTCGTTATTGCTCATTCACATTTTTATTATTCTAATATTCAAGTACTTTTCAACGTATGAAGTCTTTGATTCGATTCGGTTATTCTCGTTACTTAGGAAGTATGGATAAGAACTTAGAATAACAATTTTCCAAAGAGGAAACGCTGCCTGCTGGGAACCTTGCCGATCGGCAGCAGCGGCAGCCTCGAAGAAGTTTTTTATATATTATAACTAGTGGACCCGGCAGACATTGTCCTGCCCTGAAATTAAAACAAAACTTAGAACCCGATTCCAGCGCCATCTACCGGGTCCAATTTTGTTTTCAAATCATCGAGGAACCCATTGAAATACACACACAAAATTTCATCCAAATCGGTCCTGTTACCATACTCCTCCGAAACGGCTTGACCGATTACTCAAATTACTAAAATGGCTATTAAAAAATAAGGGTTGATCGTAGAAGGGTGAAAATTGGGGATTGTATGTATTTTTGTATGTTGTATCATAAAAAAATAGAAATTAGAAATTTTGTCTCAAAAATAAAATAAAAAATTTAGGGGTGGACTGGACTACCCCTAACATTTAGGGGGATGAAAAATAGATGTTGGCCGATTCTCAGACCTACTGAATGTAAATATAAAGTTTCATCAAAATCGGTCAAGCCGTTTCGGAGGAGTATGGCAACTAAAACTGTGACACGAGAATTTTATATATTAGATTGTACATTTGTTTGTATATTTTGTACATATGTTGTAAATAAAGCTTTTAAGAATAACAATTGGGGAAATATTCTAATAATTAAAATCAATGACCAAAAAAATACCCGTATATTTTTGAAACAAAATAGAATACTATCAAATTAGGTACCTATTATATGATCTAACACGATATTTAAAACCAACTTGCAGTTTAAATAAATTGAATGTTAATTGACAGTCAATGACATGAATAATTCATTATTATTTTAAATACGAATTTATTTATAAAATGCAAATGCAATTAATTTAATTATAAAACAAAAAACTTAACGATTTACGAATGTTGCAAAATCATTTAATTTAAATACAATCGAAAAATCTATATATAAATAATCTAAGCTATCTTACCTTTAACACTTTTGTCCTCGTCGAGCCCTGAACTCCAACCAGGCGAATCCTTCGACTTTGGCACTGACAAGTTAAGGGGCTGCTCATCACATTTGAACCCAAACACTTTACTATCAAATTCACCATCACTAGTTCTAGCCTTCTGTAGCAACTGTTCTTGCAGTCTATTTTTATGCACACTTAACTTCCTTTCCACAGAATCCGTCTGTACTTGAATACTCATTTCCGAATAAGGTTTTTTAACTTCGAAATTTCTTTTAACGTTCATAAGTTCACTGACTGACGACTTTTTAACTTCACTCTTTGATATCCCTAGTATATATTCTATGGTGTGTGGCGTTGGCATTTTCGGTGGTTTACCGTATACGTGTGGATGCCACGACGGTTCAAAGGTTATTTTAGCTAGTTCAGTATCAAACGCGTCGCTTGTCACTTCAATATTCTGAGATTCTTCGTCAGCTATAATAAGCTCTTCATCCTTGTCCTCGTCCACGTTGATTTTCTCCTCGTCTGTACTCCCATCGATGTTATACGGATAGTTTATATATTCCTTATTGGCATCTATCAGTCTACTATCCGCCTGTTCTATCAAATTTGGTGTGACATAACTAGAGACGACAGTTTGCATGTCTCCTTCCTTTGGATCACATTCAGCTTGGTCCGCGCTCATGTGTTGAATTATTCAGTTATGAAAACAGAAATAGTTATGTGACATGTTTGTTTTTATGATTGAATTAGATTTTAATAGCGACCCGGGATTGATGTTCTTGTGGACGTTTGATGTCTGACGCTTTGAAGTCTGGATTAGAGATGTTTCCTGTAACAAACAGACGGTCGATTTGAATGTTATTGAGTGTATAAATGCGGTATGATTGGGGTGAAGTGGAGCGGGAATGGCCGCTTGTGATTGCTGGTTTGTTCAGTGTTTTGTTACGTGTAATTGTGTGCAATGCTAACTGCGGCTCTTTTAGTGGCTCTTACGTTGATGTGTGTGTTATTTTTATTATTTGAATGTGTAATGATAAAATAATTTAAAATTTTACCAATACGTTTTTAATTAAAATATTGACTTTGAAATAACTTTTTATTGCGGTTAACATTATTAGTAATTCATGTAATAAAAATATTTCTTAGCTAAATTTAAATTAAACAAATAATTACAGGTATGTTTCGATGGCAACGAAATTTCATACTTTAAGTTTGAAAATGCTTAAAAGATATAATAAGATTTAATTATACACTAGCTGTCCCTCGCGGTTTTACCCGCATTCCCGTGGGATCTTATCTTTTCCCGGAATAAAAATATAGACTATGACACTCTCAAATAACGTGGATTTCTATTAGTAAAAGAATTTTCAAAATCGGTTCAGTAGAACCATAAATTACTCCATACAACCTCGCAAACTTTACCTCTTTATAACATTAGTACCTATAGGTAAGAACCTACACATAAATAAAAAAAAACATTCCGTTTATAGCAGTTTTTATCAAAAGAATCCAAATATTCAGTGGTATGATGTGTAAGAATCAACAAACGGTGGAGTGCACAAATTCCCTCTCAATAAAGCAGCGTGCTCTATCTTGCAGCTCATCGTTTCCACGTAGCAAGCAACCCCGGCCCTCGCACAGCCCTCCGCCTTTAACACAGCATACAGCAGAGCAGCCTTTACACTCTATTTATTATTATTGATGTGTAACATCATTCTGCGGGCCGGTTGACGTGGTTGGTTAACACATTGCCGCAGGTCTTGGGTTCGATTCCCATCCAGGACACACATTTGTTTGCATGAACATGTCTGTTTGTCCTGAGTCTGGGTGTAATTATCTATTTAAGTATGTATTTACGAAAAAAAAAAAGTATATGTAGTATATCAGTGATCTGGTTTCCATATTACAAGCTCTGCTTAGTTTGTGATCAGATAGCCGATCAGTGAAAATGTCCGAGGATATTTATTTATTATTATCTATTTATTCTCTGTGTGGGTGTGATTTCGGATGTGTAGCAGGGAGCCGGGTGGTAGAGTTGGCTGTTAGATAAAGAAATTTCGTAAAACCCTTGGGCTAAAACCCTTTGCCTGCACTTTGTAGTGCCACTTTGTAGTACAGCCTCGAAATCAAAATACTCAATTAGTATGGTATGGTATTACCAAGGTGAGATGACAGATGTTACACATAAATACAGTACACAAAATAAGATATATTGATAATTCAATCAGAAAGTCGCTATCTTTGATCTATTACAAATAACCAATTATTCTAAGCATCTTTTTTTGCATTATCTCATCGATATAATTCGCCATTATCTCGTAATGGCAATGGCTGTGTATTTTAAGCTGTGGACTCGCTCCCCCCTAACGCACACGCAAACACCGGATCAACTCTCTTCGGTAAACGCTGATTGATTTTTATTGGTATGACAACTCAGGGCTGTGCCGAATGAAACATTGGAACAATTTTGTTTAAAAAAAAATGCTGAAACTTGTATATGAAGTGATGAAATAAACCAAAAAAAACAGGTACAAAGTTCTTTTCTAGGTGTCCGGATACAGAATCACAATTTCAAAGCGTGAACATCTCACTGTTTTCCTTCACGGAAATCTCATTGTTGAATCACATTCTACAACCTCGCAGTCATAAGAAATCGTCTTGCAAGTCAATTACAAAAAAAAAACAGAAGCAAAGTATCAATAAAAGTGCACGTGCCAACCCTACAGCAACAAATTGAAACAAAGCTCCAATGTCGAGAGAAAACAAGTTATATAGCAGATGTTACGAGCGCTCATATACAACTCAGACACGTATGTGTTGTTCATGATATTAATGTAAATTGGCCGTTTACGAACCCCTCATTTACTTTTAAAAGGTGCCATAGAATTTTAACAATTATTTTAAGGCTAAGGTTGCAAGCCCATACAGCCTATTAGAGAACGTTGGCTAATTACATTCAAAGTCAAAGTCAAAACCATGTATTCAGTTTAGGCCCTAGAAGGGCACTTATGAAGGTCGAATTACAGAAGTTACCACCGGTTCGGAAGTCAGCCTTCAACTGAGAAGAACCGGCAAGAAACTCAGCAAGGTTACATTTTTTAAATATTTTTGGACCTTCTTTTTTCAAATGTTTAACAATTTTATTCTTAAACTAATACAGAAATACATAAAAAATTATAACCCGCCGATTCAGATATGAAGCTAAGATGCTGCAAGCGAAATAATGGTATCAAATTGATTAGACGTCTCGTTTATTGAAATTTCCTGACTTTCAGTGCTTTTGTAGATCGCGGAAATACAATTTTAAACAAATTACCGACCATCCTAATATGAGCATCGATAGATAATCACATTAATCGATAACGACGTGTGGACAGTCCCCGACGGGCCACAAAGTCGCGGAAGTGCCGTCAGCTTGTGTGGCCCTGTGGCTCTTTGATATCAACCGACCACGCTCTACAATTGATTTGAAACTTAAACTCTACGATAAAAGAGTTCTCTTTATGAAAACTTGATTTAAATTTAAATAAAGAACATCGAAAGCGGCCAGTTTGTCGCGAATCAAAATGGCGGATGGAGATTTTGGTGTTAATTGTCAGACATTTCCTGGATTAGATCGTTTTTGATGAGACGCTTTGATTTTGAATTAAATATGTATTTTATATGTTTTCGATGCTAGAATGATTTATTAATATGATTTAGTTGATTGAAATATATGTGTATCAAATTAGAAATCTGACATTTTTAACTAAATGTGCCAATTTGGTAACAGCAAACAAAATGGTGGCTTGCTTGAAGATATTTCGATATTCGACGACAGACAGTCATCGAAGAATTTTTAGAATAATAAGGTATAGGTATACAAAGCCGCATCAATTGCTTGCGCTTATCCTCTGACCAAATAAAATAGGTAGAGAGTGCCCCGCTCACTTAAAGTGAAGCACAGTAAAGGAAGTGAATTTGAAAAAGGAAGCCGATCGCGTTCCCGTGCGACGAGAGTCACGCGGCATAACGTACGTGCAGGTCACGCACACAACTTCGTGCAGGATGCTTCACTTCATTGGAGACTATTGTTTACGTACGCTCCTTCTACCTTTTTTATTTGTTCTGTGCGCGTATCAATAAAGTATTATTGTGGGACTTTTTGGCGGGAACTTGCGAAGTGACGTTGTGTTTTCGTTTTATTTTCATTAAATACGTGTATTTTGAGTTTTATTGAATAATTTCGGTGGTGTTTTGTCCAATAAAGATCAATCTAAGTGCACAAGTGAAGTGAAGTGAAATGAAATGAAAGCGTGTATCGTGACTTTCCAGGTTGTCCCAAATCCATGAAATGTTTTAGTGGAATAGCCGCCAATTTCACTAAAATTAGACCGGACTTGTACGGACGAGGACTAGACTTTACAGTGAAAGTGACAATAAAACGTGACTTAACATAAAATATGAATATTTAAAATAAAGAAATGGCTTAAAGGTCTCGATACCAAGCCAAAAATCTGCTTTTAAAAAAAAGTATCATTGTGTTGATGTCGACAGTTGTCATCGATACGATTCGATCGATCGAGTAACAAATCGATTATCCCCGTAATTCTGATCTTTCTCATATCAATCTAAAGTTAGTAAGTTTGTATGTAGGACACACTGATCCGATTTTGAACTTTCTTTCACTAACAGTAAGGTACATTATCCCTGAATGTTAAACACTACTTTTTATAAAGTGAGTGAAACCGCGGCATATTTATAGTCACATTTTTTTTTTAAATTTCTGGATAGGCTTGTGTTATGACCACAATCTCACCATGGTAAGTGATGATGTGGCCGAAGATGGTAAGCACACAAAGCCTAGATGGGAACTGGCTCTCAAGTGCAGCTGTCCGGAACACACCGATAGGGGTTTGGCGACAGATTTTCAACTTGAGGGTGGTAGCCAGCCAGTCGGGTACTACAAAGTACCCTACCACCGTGCTATGGTTTCCTCACGATGTTTTCCTTCACCGAAAGCTCAAGCTCATTGTAGGATTCGAACCCACGACCTTCGCCGCGGTATTCGACGTCACTTACCACTGAGCTATCATCGCCTTAAAGTCGATTAAAGGTTGAAAGTCTAGTAACAATGACGATTATCGAAATCCATATACTAATACGGATAAAGCAATGAGCCAACAAACAAGAAGCAATTAATCTCCACAATTTATACGTTTCATAAAGATAGTATTCGAAATTTTCCAATAAATAGATTGTCATTTTAATCATAAAATATTATTATAATTGAGATAATACATATAATGTGCGATTAATTGTGGCATCAATTTATTATCTCATCAATCTGGATTATTTATTAATTATGTGCTTATTTTGGTTTATACTTTACGTGCGTTGGTTTGTCGATAGTTTATCGGGATATGTTTGAAATAAACATGACATAATACTGGGTTTTTTTAGGACGGAAATTGAAAATCAGGCCGAAAATCCTTCATCTGATGGTAAGAGGCTACCGTCTACGTCTTTACACTGCATTAGGATTGGAGGATTGCCTATGTGTTGCCAACCATAGCCTAGTTTTATGTTTAATTTACAAAAAAAAACTGAAAATTTATAAGAACATATAAACTACATAACAGTATTCAAAATAAAGCATACATAATAATATTAGAAATACCCAAGCAAATACAAAGAACTATCAAGTCAATATGTAAATATTGATGACTTAAAACATTCCAAGATAATCGATCTAATAATCATTAATAGCTATTTTTAATTACAAATTATGCTTACATTACACTGACGTCAATCGCGACCTAATACAATGAAAATTACTAAATGATTGATCAGCAACTGATTACTGAATCCACAACAACGGGGAAACACTACAATTGACGAGTTACATCGCGCGTTATGTACGCTTATCGAACACGGCTTGTGTGACCGACCTGCAATGAATGTTTCCGCGGATTAACATACAATTTTAAGATACGGTGCAAAATATCTTAAGCCATTAAGCATTTAGCACACGTTATGAAGGACAAATATCGAGTTACTGATGAAATAGTTTCACTTAAATGATTTTTTTTATCTATGCAAAATAATAGCGCACATTTTAAATGTTTCCGTTCGTTCGAATCCTACAATGAGCTTGAGCTTTCAGTGAAGGAAAACATCGTGAGGAAACCACAGCACGGTGGTAGGGTACTTTGTAGTACTCGACTGGCTGGCTACCACCCTAAAGTTGAAAATATGTCGCCAAGCTCCTGTTGGTGAGTTCCAGCAGATGATAGCCAGTTGCTTACAATACATCGGCAATTCCTTAGGGAGAGGAACTGGCAATCACATAATGTTTTATCTAAGATATGATCTACCTGTGAACCAAGTTTCATCAAAATCCGTTCAGCCGCTTTTGCGAGTTTGAGTAACTGAATAAATGATTTTAACTTTACAGCAATATTTAGGGGTCGAATTTTCAAAAAACATATAGTAGCTGAAATAATATTATGCGTCCCTTTGCGTCATAAAATTATGAATAAATTATAAATAAATACGTGTTTGATCTTAAAGACGGGCCGGTTGGCGTGGTTGGTTAACACACTGCCTAGCACGCCGCAGGTCGTGGGTTCGATTTCCATCCAGGACACACATTTGTGTGCATGAACATGTCTGTTTGTCCTGAGTCTGGGTGTAATTATCTATTTAAGTATGTATTTACAAAAAAGAAAAAAGTAGTATATGTAGTATATCAGTGATCTGGTTTCCATATTACAAGCTCTGCTTAGTTTGGGATCAGATAGCCGTGTGTGAAAAATTGTCCCAGAATATTTATTTATTGTTTATTTAAAGTAATAATCATCGATGATGAAACTTGATTGGTGATGATCTAGATAAATAATATTTCAAAGTTTTTATGACCTTGACTAATGACCGTTCGAAGAAATGATTTTGCTACTAAATGCTATTAGCAGACCTGACTTGAGAGTTGTACAAACCGTTTTATTAGTTTTTTTTAACAAATAGCATACAGATTTTTTATTTTAATTGTAGATATTGTGTATAAAATTATTAAAGAGAATTATAGAAATACCCCAAAATTCATCGAATATTATAATAATATAAAAATATATTGGGTAACTAAAAATAATATGAAAATAACTCTTTTGTACTTTCTTTATTTGTTTCCACGCCTAGCTTTTCGTTATAAAAGGCCCATGGACGTTATAGAAACATAGAAACATATACATTACATTTCATTCACAGAACCAATAAAGTTTTCCCTTAACACAATCGATTTTACTTCTTGGAATAAAACAGTGTATGAGTCATCACTATGGTTAGGTTTCCGCGTCGCTTGCTTGAAAAAAACACCGTCCGACTTTCCAAGAGATTTGGAGACAATTCTCTTTTTTTTTTTTTTTTTTTTTAATTATTAAAAACAACTTAATGGCAATCATTGTTTATAAAATTGTAATATTATTAATACCTATAGAAAAATCTATGATTTTTTGTTTGTTAGTATTTTATGCGCCGTCATACCGTTCATCCGATTGCGATGTAACTTTGGTGACATGATTTTCGTTTTGCGAAGGTTACTGGCAACATAAAAATAGAAAACGAGGCATTGCGAGGCATGCCGGGTAGGTACCGCTAGTTCACACTAATATCACCTAATATTATAAAGAGAAAATATTTTTTTGTTTTTATGTTTGTTTTTCTTTCTTTCACCTATAGAAAGCTACAGTATTTTGAAGGCATATTTAAATATGATTTGATAAATGATATTATACTACCTGCTATTCAATATTTAACATACCACAGCTCCCGAGAGCTTATTTACTATCAAACACGCGTCTACTAAGATCCCTATACAGTTATACACTGATTCTGGTTGCCGAGAAAATTAACTTAGTCTCATGCTCGGTACGTAATGGGATAAAGGAAAACGATGTTATATACCAACATACATACACCCTGTATCACCCTGTATTAAGTGCTCAAATTTTGATCGAACAATAGGCATTGTTATTAGAAGGTATTTAATGAACACATATAGGTAGGTAATAATGTTATTTTTAGTATTTTCTCTTTATAATATTAGTTTAGATATGTATAATGTGAAAGTTTGGATGGATGGATGTTTGTTACTCATTTACGCCAGAACGGCTGAATGGATCTGGATGAAATTTGGCATGGGGATAGATTATAGTCAGGAATAGCACATAGGCTACTTTTTATCCCGGGAAAAGGTAAGATCCTTCGGGAACGCGGGTGAAACCACGCAGAACAGCTAGTATTATTATATACGACTAACTGTCCTCCGCGGGTTCTTCCGCTTTCCCGCGGGATCTTATCTTTTCCCGGGATAAAAATATAACCTGTGTTACTCAGGGATAATGTAGCTTTCTCATGCTGAAAGAATTTTTAAAATCGGTCGATTAGTTTTTGAGTGAAATCGTAACAAACAAATAAAAAATATAATCTTTCCTCTTTATAATATACTAGCTGTTCCGCGCGGTTTCACCCGTGTTCCCGAGGGATCTTATCTTTTCCCGGGATAAAAAGTAGCCTATGTGCTATTCCTGACTATAATCTATCCCCATGCCGAATTTCATCCAGATCCATTCAGCCGTTCTGGCGTAAATGAGTAACAAACATACATCCATCCAAACTTTCACATTTATAATATTTGTAGGATTGTTATCACGAGTAGTTTAGATTATGCTTGAATGTAGCGCTCGCTCTAGCAGAAAACACATGCGATAAATAATGTTGGTTTTGAAAGAGTAATTGCTGATTTAATTGTCGGCTCTTCTCAGCAAAAGCAACCTTCCGAACCATGCGTTTGTCAAAATATTCATAACTGATTCAAGTAAAGTTATTTAAAAAATATTTTCATTTCATTCCATTGCGCATTCATTTGAATTTAGAACTTACTTTCCCGCTAATCTTAATGGACGCCATTGTATGCGACTGAAAGTATTTTTGACGTTTTTGCAGATACAGTGTTCCATAAAAATAAAAATAAAAGGATTTCTCAATTGTCTATGATTATTTTGACACTACCTATAATGAAAAGTCATATAGTTTTCTCAATAATTTCTGAGGTAATTCAAATATAACTTCACAGGATAAATCTGTTAACACGCATTTTCGTCAGTAGATTTCTGGGATAAACTTCCCTTATCCTATATTTATACCTATGTAACCTACAATACACAAACAACCAATAATCACCGCGTTTATTATTAGATAGCGTGGATAATAGCAGGCAATCAATTTATTAATATCATTATCAATATACATTCGGGCAATTACATATCATTATTATAGATAAGCAATCAATAATTATAATATTTTATTTCATTAATTACAACTTCAGTCGCATTCTAGAAAAAACTATTGTGATCTTGTCTATGGTGCTGATGCTAATTGTATTTTAAAATTCGTAAGACTAGGCAGTATGGTTATTAGACTATAGACTGTCTTGAAGGGGCGAAAAAAAATTGTATTTAAAAAAACGAAGACCATATTCAAATGTTCATTAGAAACAATAAATTAGGCTTTTTATAGCATTTCACGGCCCAGGTTGTGGGTTCGATTTGCATCCATGATAGACATTTTTATGCACGAACATGTCTGTTTCCCAAAAAAGTAGATAGGAACTGACTCTCAAGTGCAGCTGTCGGTACACACCGATACGTGCTTGGCGACAGATTTTCAACTTGAGGGTGGTAGCCAGCCAGTCGGGTACTACAAAGTACCCTACCACCGTGCTATGGTTTCCTCACGATGTTTTCCTTCACCGAAAGCTCAAGCTCATTGTAGGATTCGAACCCACTACCTTCGCCGCGGTATCCGACGTCACAACCACTGAGCTATCATCGATTTAATCATCATCATCGTTTTCCTCTTCCACTCCGCTCTATCACTAGTCGTCTCAATACTCACACCTTTCATAAACATATCATTCTTCAAACAGTCCATCCATACTTTCTTCGGCCTTCCTCTACCTCTATATCCATCCACACTCATGCTCAATACTCTTTTGAACCTGATCTATGTCAATAATCGCACAGTGGTAGGGTACTTTGTAGTACCCGACTGGCTGGTTACCACCCTCAAGTTGAAAATCTGTCGCCAAAACACCTATGTGCTTACCATCTTCGGCCACATCATCACTTACCATGGTGAGATTGTGGTCAAACACAAGCCTATCCAGAATAAAAAAATAAAAAAAAAAAACTCATAAACTTCCTTTCGTGATGTGATATATTACTTCAAAGAACAACATAGAATACTCTGAAGCAGCGTTTTCTAATCTTATTAACATTTTATCATTGTAATTAATAGATAGATATTGTATAGTATTGGTTGGAATCCTGTGCCATTTAGAATTAAGGACCACTGAATCCTAAAATACGAGTAAATGACTCAGTTTAGGAACAATGTGCTACCAACTATGTAAAGACCTTTGTCCAGCGCAACAAATTTATTATTAAGAAAGGGGGCTAGACGGAAAAAAATCTTACGACACTTTTTTTTTTTTTTTTTATGTCACAAGTGACAACGAGGCAGGCGGGTCACCTGATGGTAAGTGACAACCGTCGCCTATAGACATTGGCAATACCAGGGGATTGCTAATGTGTTGTACACCTTATTACAATGCCTTAAAGGCGAACTGGCTCTCAAGTGCAATTGCCGGAACACACCAACAGGTGCTTGGCGACAGATTTTCATTGTGGTTTCCTCACGATGTTTTCCTTCACCGAAAGCTCAAGCTCATTGTAGGATTCGAACCCACGACCTTCGCCGCGGTATCCGACGTCACTTACCACTGAGCTATCATCGCCTTGTGTCATTATAGTAAGCTATTGTAAGCTGTGCGGCGTGCGCATGTTTCTCTGTCTGTCTGTCTCTCTCTCTCTCTCTCTCTCTCTCTCTCTCTCTCTTATAGAAAGCAAGCCAGATATTTTCATTTCTATTTATATATATATATATATATATAGAAATGTTTTTTTTTTATATATATACTCTCTAACTTATATAACTTCGTTCCATCCGGGTGCCCTTGACACCTCTCAAGTTTTTTTTAAATTATTATTATTTTACCTATCATATGAGTGTGTTTGTTGATTTATTCTTTCAGCAACAGAGAGTGATCGATGTGATTGTTTGCATTAGGATAGTTAGCCCGGGATATAGGCTACTTTTTAACTCGGGAACGGGATAAAATCTGATATAGGCGGTATCCATTAACACTGTAATAATAATTTATTTAGTTATTTAGATAAATTTATTGGCACTCTAGGTCAAGAACTGTACCCATTTCTTCATGTATCTATTATTATGTATGACAGTCTGTTGCCAAAATAAATATAAATAAAAAAAAAATGTATACTTTATGAAATTTTCTGCGGAAGAAAAACCTTCAATGCAAAATTTAAAAGGTATATACAAACAATAACTGCCAGATCAAATTTCGTATTTTTATCTTATGGCCTGCTTTTATGGATTCTCTAATGTTAATAGATACGTTTTGACTTGATAATATCCGATTACCTACTTACACTCGTATGTAAACTAGCTGTCCTCCGCTTCACCCGCATTCCCGTGGGATCTTATCTTATCCCGGGATAAAAACTATAGCCTATTTTAATCTGGAATAATGTAGCCATCAAATGGTGAAAGAATTTTTGAAATCGGCCCAGTATATTTTGACATACATACATACAAATCTTTCTTCTTTTTGATATTAAGAAGAAGAAGAAATGCGAAAGTTTGTGTGCTGGATTTGGATGAAACTTGACACAAAGATAGGGATGTCGAGTGAAACGCGGCAGAAAGTTAATCAGAAACGATACATCCCTAACTTTTCATCCTCTGAGAATGTTAGACAAATTAAAACTTTATTTCTGTATCTAAACTAAGTGTTGTGTAAGTGAAAGTAACTTTATATGAAGCAGACAACTTCCTAGTTGCCGATGCAGAATGCAAAACTGAAAGAAACAGATTACAATAACTCTGCTTTCTACTTAAATGCATATAAATTCTATAATTATATCAATTATGTAACACAATTCTTTATGAGAAAGTTTATGCATAATGAAATGAAATGAAATATTTATTCATCCAAATATGCCTTCACAGGCACTTATGAATAGTCAGACTCTAAATGCTCGGTTCGGAAGGTTGCTTTTGCTGAGAAGAGCCGGCAATAAACTCAGCAATTACTCTTTTCAAAAACAACTTACACCTATTACATTCAATAATTATTTATCTAGTCTCACTGACAATATTTGCGTGTTATGGCGGCAAAAATAGTAATCTATATAATTTAATTATGACTGACTTAATAAACAACAAACTCGCACGGACCAGCCCCCACAAGCAGCACCTGTTCACAAGTATGACGCGTGTGGCATAGATATTAACTTCATTGTTTTTAGGGATACAAATATGAAATGTTTGTTCATCCAAATAGGCCTTCACAGGCACCTATTAATAGTCAGACTATAATGCTCGGTTCGGAAGGTTGCTACTAGGTTAATACTGGACCACAGTTTCACATGAAGCCAAGAACTGGCTCTCAAGTGCCACTGCCGATAAACACTATGACAGAGGATCTATAACAGCACACTACTGTCAGTAATCTAAACTAATATTATAAAGAGGAAAGATTCGAATTTTTGTATGTTTGTAACGATTTAATACAAAAACTGCTCAACCGATTAAAAAAATTCTTTCACCATTAGAAAGCTACATTATTTCTGAGTAACATAGGTTAAATTTTCATCCCGGAAAAAGATGATATCTCACGGGAATGCGGGTGAAACATATAAACTAAACAAAATTACAGGAATTTACATACATACATGTGTAACCTTAATTATTAGAATACCCTGGGACATTCTTCATTAGTACATAGCCATCACCTCCCAAACAAAGCAGAATTCTATGGAAACCAGATAACTAAAACACTGCTTTTTAAATATATACCCAGGCTCTGGACAAACAGACGTCTGTTTGTTTGTTCATGCACACAACTGTCTGTTTGGATGGGAATCGAACCCGCGACCTGTGTGACAGGTAGTGTTCTTGCCAACCACGCTAAACCCGTCGGTACTGAACATAAGGTACAATACCATATGGAATATTACTATAGTAACTTAGAAAATTGGATGAAAATATTACCATAAAACAGCATCAGTGCCAATACATATATTAATACCTAGCTGTTGTCCGCAGTTTCACCCGCATTTCCATGGGATCTTATCTTATCCCGGGATAATAATATAGCCTATGTTAATCTGGAATAATGTAGCATCCAAATGGTGAAAGAATTTTTGAAATCGGCCCAGTAGTTTTTGAGTTTATATTATTTATGTAGTACATACATACATACATACAAATCTTTCCTCGTTTATAATATTAGTACCTATAGACAAATTAGGTTTATCAAATCTCAACGAAGCTTATAAACCATTCTCTATTCAAGAAGGTTACTTACTATACGTATTCATAGGTAGAAACACGCTTAAAAACAAGTAAACATCAATCAAAATAATCATAGATTGTTATGTAAATCAAAAAATAATTCTAAATTAATCTACTATCACAGTTGTAAGTAACCAGTTTAGTTAACTTAACAAGCTCCAATTAATATAAAACAACTCTTAATTAAGCATCGGTCACGCAATTTAAAAGTAAAATTGGCACTAACCTCAAAAAAACTGGTCCAATATCCGTCCAAAATAAACACTCATAAAAAAAACACTCAAATGTCACAGTTTAAAGAAATCAGTTCTTAATTGAAAATCAATTAGAGTCACTTCCGAGCGCGGTGTCGCGATCGTTGTAAAGTCGCGCGAAAGGTTCGCATTCGTAGAATCGTATATGAACTGCGACAGATATGAAACGTTTACCAGAAGATGTGACGTTGTACTGGCGACTCGCGCCTCGCGGAGCCTAGCTCGATGTGTGGGTGTCGTACACACGACCCGTGCGCTTGTGAGCGTGTGCGACAAAGACAGCTAGCGAACTGTTAACGCGGCGATCCTCACAGTTAGACTAACTCACATCCAAATCGCTTAATTTTATGAGTTGTTGCCTTCTCCACCCCCTCGCTAGGGACCTGCGGTGTGACTTTGTCGCGGCGTCCCACGGGATATTACTTTAGCTCAAGTTTTGCAACTGTTGTGCTATTCTGACATAATGTATCTCCGTAAATTGATATTCAAAGGTTGTAGCGTCTTGTCTTGATACTTTAAATCTACTTACAACTACATTTTTACATATTTTTTTATTTCAAATCGTGATGTTATTTTCATTTTCAAATATTACAGATAGCACTAATGCTTTAAACGACTATGGTTATTATCTAATTTTATTTAAGGTTGGCTAGTAGAGATCGCTATCAGTGATAAGGACGCCCATTGTGATACTCGCTCGATATTAATACCATTATTGTTCATTTTTAATGTGGTGTACCAATAAAGAGTTATCAGTTTACATATCTATCTTATTAGCGATCTATATAAATATACATTTTTTTTACTTACAGATGGTATATGATCACCACTGCCTACATTTTGAGTCCTACAAGAGCTTTTTTTACACCACTTTTGAAGGACTCTATATCGTAAAGTTGGAGAATGGGGAACTCATTTATATCTACTATTTTTGCCGATATAACACGCAAACATTGTCAGTGAGACTAGATAAATAATCATTGAATGTAATAGATGTAAGTTGTTTTTGAAAAAAGTAATTGCTGAGTTTATTGCCGGCTCTTCTGAGCAAAAACAACCTTCCGGACCGAGCATTTAGAGTCTGACTATTCATAAGTGCCTGTGAAGGTCTATTTGGATGAATAAATATTTCATTTCATATCTCTATAGTATGCAGTAAAAACATCTGACTCCATTATTGAAAGGACAATCAAAGCGAAAATTTGTACACAATGGTAATCTTGTGCTGCTATATTTGGTTTGGTGACTGCTAGCGCTCCGTGGCCAAAAACTGAACTAAGATTAAATTACCCGACTGCTTTAAGGTTAGCCGATTCTCAAGGCTTTTTATCAGCAATCTTGTTGATGTTGAGCGATCCTAGTTTAATACATGACCAGCCTAGCCATTCAACAGAATTACCAGATCTTATGGCTGCGACATAAATACCATCACATATAAAAAAAGAAAAACCCTATGAGATTTTCGTTGTGCGTAAATTGTTTGTATGAAATGTTTTAATGTAAATTAAACAAAAATAAAAAATCATACCATGGTAAGATTGCGGTTAAACCCAAGCCTTATAATTATCCATGATGGATAATTATTGATGAGCAACTACTAAAATTAATCGCTTAATATAAATTCGTTCTAAATATAACGCCAATGTAATGATATCACCGATTACCAATAATCATCCAATTATCATATAGATAGTAAGTTATAATATAAATTAAAATAGGTATTATTAATTAGATAACAATGCGGACTGATTGATAACTACAATTAATCATCAATTAGCCATCACTTTATCATCATCATGAGGTTTAAAAAAACCCAAATTACAAAGTTATAAAGAATAGAAAAATAATATGTAGGTATTATAGCTATTCAACGAGGTAATGTGGCCAGCCTTCTGGGAACTCTACCGCAGGGCAGTGACCTACAGCTTTTTTATTTTCTTGTTTTTAGTTAAGACTAAACATTAGGAAGTTAATAATTTTGTATTTTAATTTAATTTAGTGTGTTTATATTTATTTTTATTATTTTCCTTTTAGTCTTAAGTATGTAAATAGGTACACCTTAAATATAGTTTAATTTGTTTTGAACTATTAAATATGTATTGTATCACCTCATCATATTTGATCCATATTTTGTTTTAATATGATATATATAAATAGTTATTCTTTACTTAAAATAAGATGCGAAAACAAAAATAATGTTGTGTTTGTTTTTTTGGAGCTTTTTCCGCCAACGCATCAGCCTGGCCATCCAAAGAGGAAACGCCGAACGGCAGCAGCGGCAGCCTCGAGGAAGTTTTTTATACATTATAGTTTGTATATTTGGACTCAATACTTGATAAGTGACAGAGAATATAATAATAAAATAATAACAAAAGGTAGGTTACTAACTAAGAGCTTATTTCTAAATACATTTACTAACCTATATTTGTGAGAGGCTGGTGCCTGAGATAGGTATATAAATACCTGTATTACAGGTCACCAGGTCACCAGGCCCCATTTAATCTATTAGTAAAACCTTACGATGTATTGCACATGCTATGACAATATAATATATTAACTAACCGTACACCTTAGACTTTGACTTGTAATCTAATCGGAAGTCATGGCATATATCCTATTATATATTATAGCGTATCTATTAGCGTATTATATTTTATCTAAAACGATATTAATATGTGTAACAGTAAAATTTGGCAGTTTGTCTAAAAAAAATTTGAAACACTAATAACCGAACACAATAATTTCAGATTTATCGATGTATCTCCAGCTAGTACAACTTAAACGAAAGCACTATTAAAATTTAAACATTTAAATAAAATAATCACCCCGCGACAAGATCATAACTGGCGAGGCATTTAGCGCCGGTACAGTAGCAATAACTCAGCGCAGGAAATCACGTCATCGCTCTATTACAGCACACACACTAGAGCAGCTCTCGCACACACGCACAGGTGGCGCCTGTTGGAATTGTGGATTAGACGTTCCATAAAATGTGGTGCATGAAAACCATTTTAATATACTTTAAACTAAGGAAAGGTCATTTTATTTCCACAAATATAATTTTCCGACATTCAACAATCATTGTCATATTTCAGCCAATATATATCCAAAATCATTAAGTTATATACCAAAAAAATCCTCATGAATTACTCTATCTATTAATGAAAACTGCATGAAAAACCGCGGGGAACAGCTAGTGATTGTTGTAAGTAAAAAGGTGTACACCTACACAACATTCGATCTTAAAAAATGGCCGAGAAATAGCACTCATAAATAAATTAATATTGCAATATCTACACTAAATTACCATATCTCATTACACACGTTGGCATTTTTGGTTGTTTTATGCCACTTTCACTTTTAATCAATTCAAGCAGTTTGGTTTTGCACGTTGGTAGGGTACTTTGTAGTACCCGACTGGCTGGCTACCACCCTCAAGTTGAAAATCTGTGGCCAAGCACCTATCGGTGTGTTCCGACAGCTGCACTTGAGAGCCAGTTCCCATCTAGGCTTTGTGTGCTTACCACATTCGGCCACATCATCACTTACCATGGTGAGATTGTGGTCAAACACAAGCTTATCCAGAATATTCCAGAAAATTGCACTCGGTACGTTAAGTGCTTCCGTTGATGCCAGCGATGCGACACAGATGAAGTTAGGCTAATTAGCCACTCTTTAGCCTCCCACGTTCAGAGTGCGTATAACCTATCGAACTGGGCAGGAATAAAAACGAAATAATCGATGTAGCGAAGTAAATAGGTTTTTATTTTAGATTAAGCGTTGCCAAAATAGTCAGATCACAGATGGTCCAAAAATATTTAAAAAATGTAACCTTGCTGAGTTTCTTGCCGGTTCTTCTCAGTTGAAGGCTGACTTCCGAACCGGTGGTAACTTCTGTAATTCGACCTTCATATGTGCCCTTCTAGGGCCTAAGCTGAATAAATGGTTTTGACTTTGACCATTCAACGTGGTAATGTTGCCAGTCTTTAGGCACGTTACCAGTCGACGGCGATGCGGAGGAATTCTTCGACGCACTTTGATAGTTTATTTTTGTACGTAATACCTCGTTACTTTAGGTTTTAAATAATGTATAGTTTAGTTTTACAAACTAAATTAATAAAAAACCCGTTTAAAGTACTTTTAAATATTACAAAAACAAATCATACACCTTTTAACTTCAAGGCGATGATAGCTCAGTGGTAAGTGACGTCGGATACCGCGGCGAAGGTCGTGGGTTCGAATCCTACAATGAGCTTGAGCTTTCGATGAAGGAAAACATCGTGAGGAAACCACAGCACGGTGGTAGGGTACTTTGTAGTACTCGACTGGCTGGCTACCACCTTCAAGTTAAAAATCTGTCTCTAAGCACAGTGTCTATTCCGACAGCTGCACTTGAGAGCCAGTTCCCATCTAGGCTTTGTGTGCTTACCACCTTCGGCCACATTATCACTTACCATGGTAAGATTCTGGTCAAACACAAGCTTATCCAGAATAAATAAAAACTTGAGAGGTGTCAAGGGACACCGGGATGGAACGAAGTTATATAAGTTATATAAGTCGAGAGAGTATATATATAAAAAAAATACATACATATATAGATATAAATAGAAATGAAAATATCTGGCTTGCTTTCTATAAGAGAGAGAGAAAGAGAGAGACAGACAGAGAAACATGCGTACGCCGCACAGCTTACAATAGCTTACTATAGCAAAAAGTGTCGTGACAACTTTTCGTAAGATTTTTTTCCGTCTAGCCCCCTTTCACAACGCGCGATAAGGAACTTCGAACTTATAATATAATTGAGCGCAGCGCACATAAGTTGGTCGAACGTATAATACGACCTAATTGTGTGCGTTGCCATCACATCGCATTGTTATTACTATGTATCCATTTGAAATATTAACGATATACGTTATATTAAGCGACGTAGGTACACTTGATATAGCCGTATAGTCGTGTAGCACTCACATAGCGTAATATAAGAGTAATTAAGCCGACAGTTGTTAGTACGAGTCACGTGGATCGCTGGTAGTGTTTTGTTTAATTAGAGCGCCTCTGTAACGGTATTACGTTTGATTCGCGCGTTGTGAAAGGGGGCTAGACGGAAAAAATTCTCACGAAAAATTGTCCCGACACTTTTTATGTCACTATGTATGTTTATTAAGCTGTGCGGCGTGCGCATGTTTCTCTGTCTGTCTCTCTCTCTCTCTCTCTCTCTCTTATAGAAAGCAAGCCAGATATTTTCATTTCTATTTATATATATATATGTATAGAAATGTTTTTTTATATATATATATATACTCTCTCGACTTATATAACTTATATAACTTCGTTCCATCCGGGTGTCCCTTGACACCTCTCAAGTTTTTTTATTTGAAACCAGCTGTTCCCCGCGGTTTCACGCGGGCCGATTGGCGTGGTTGGTTAACACACTGCCTATCACGCCGCAGGTCGTGGGTTCGATTCCCACCCAGGACACACATTTGTGTGCATGAACATGTCTGTTTGTCCTGAGTCTGGGTGTAATTTATAACTATTTAATTGTATGTATTTACAAAAAAAAAGTTGTCTATGTAGTATATCAGTCATCTGGTTTCCATATTACAGCTATGCTTAGTTTGGGATAAGATAGCCGTGTGTGAAAAATGCCTGAGGATATTTATTTATTTATCTTATCATTTCCCGGGACAAAATTATAGCCTATGTTCATAAGGGATAATGTAGCTTTTAATGGTGAAAGAATTTTTCAAATCGGTCCAGTAGTTTCAGAGCTTATTCAATGCAAACAAACAATCAAATCTTTCCTCTTTATAATATTAGTATGGTATAGATGATTCATGTAAATAATTGAGTAGGTTGATTGAAAATTTAACTGATTTAAAATTTTATTGCTATTGATATATGTGCTAAAATATGAGTTTAATCCGCGTTAAAACTAGATACTTGTATAAATATTGTTTATACAGTACTTTTTACCTAATGGTAAGTGAATACCGCCGCCTATAGATATTTGCAACACCAGAGGATCGCCAATATGTTGTCAGCCTTTTTACAATACCTCAAAGGCAACTGGCTCTCAAGTGCAATTGCCGGAATACACCAGCAGGTGCTTGGAGACAGATTTTCAACTCGAGGGTGGTAGCAAGCGCTATGGTTTCCTCACGATGTTTTTCTTCGCCGAAAGCTCAAGCTCATTGTAGGATTCGAACCCACGACCTTCACTGCGGTATCCGACGTTACTACCAATGAGCAATCATTGACATATTTTAATAGAATAAGTTGTAGTCAATTTAATGAAATTAGAGTATATTTAAATTTAGACACGATTTCTTTGATGATAAGATATCTTAAGTAATTACATATTCCACTAAAACGTCACAAGTTATATTAACATAATTAAGCAATTTAAACTGTTTAAATATTAATTGGTTTGTGAACGGATTGAAATGGTTGTGAGAAATATTTATGTCGGCTAATGGACTTACAGAAGAAGGTTATTAAGTCTAAAATAACTTTGTAGTCTTATAAAATTCTGATTCTACGTTGATCTACTTACTTATATTTCACTTTAGTGTTAACTAATAATATTTTCAAGCTTACCTTAAGTTAAATAGTCGTTCTATTGTCGAGTACTTTTAGGCTTTTTAAAGATCTTCAACACATTCAAAATTAAACTCAAAACGCTTTTATTCGGTTTAGACCCTGATCAGGCACTTATGAACGTTACAATTGACTCTACCACTCACCTTGACGCAATCACCTTGGTATAGTCAATATCTATAGGTGGCGGTGGTCATTTACCATCAGGTCGATAACACCTTGACACATTTCACACACGACCATATAAAAAAAAACGTAATAAAGACTGATGTGGCATTTTTTGTAATGGATGTAAATGGAAAGAGAAATTAGAAAAATTCCCGGAAAATGAAAATATTTTTTTTAATTAAAATAGGCCTTTCTAAGCACTTATGAATAGTCTAGACTCTAATGCACAGCTCGGAAGGTTGCTTTTGCTGAGAAGAGCCGGCAATAAACTCAGAAATTTTTTAAATTCGGTACAAAGCGAACGTGCTTTTTTTCTGTGAGATTCCTATATGAACGAAATTTAAACACAATTCGAATTATGGATATTCCTAATTCTTTTTTTATTTACAATCACTTACCTAGTAATAAATAAAAATATAATTGTACAAAATTACGACAGCGCGTCTAAATCTCTTTGTACGTAATTAGTGTCTACGGCGTAGCAAGTGCTACGGTTCACTTGCTACGACAATAGTTACGCAACACGTAATGCGTAAAAGGTTAATGTTATATGTGCTACGGCGGAATACTTGGATGAACGATTTTGATCTCTAACTAGTGGTATTGGAGTAGGAATTCAAAAACTTTTATAAATTTAGTGCTTTTTTTAATTAATAACATTTGATGGAATGATTGCACTTCAGAAGAATATATATAATAAGAAGAATATTGAAGCTTATAGTACAACTATTATTTAGGTCATAAAACTAATATATCACAACGTTTTAGAGTTTGTCAAAGGATATTTAGCAGAGGTTTTACCCTAAAGTCTGATTACCATAACTTATTTATTTATTTTAAATATGGAAAAATAACAGGAATAGACTACAAATAGAACTACGAAACTAATAACAATAACAGATATTTTAAATCTACTCCCTTAAACATTTTTCACTAAGAACTATAATTATAAAAATATTACGGTGGCAAAAATTTATAAGCTTAGGTTTATACATACGCGTACATTATATATTTATAGTATCCAATTACAAAATATGATATGAATATTAAACAAAAAAAATATATGTATATACATACCTATATTACTATATAATTTTGTATTATCTATATGAAACATACAGCCAAATACACCTTTTGTAAGAATTAAGATGCCTATTTGTTTACAGACTGATCAAGTATTTGTCTCATTTGTAACTTGGTAAGTTTAGTTCTGAGGCCCCCAATATTTTATAGGATTTAACCTAACATTCCTGATCAAATCGCCCAGTATATTATTATCAACAAAAACTAACAATAAAATGTTGAAATCATGAATAAAAATATAAGTAAGTAATAACAAATTAAATATACATACAATATATAAAATAACAAATGTTTATTCATCCAAATAGGCCTTCACAGGCACTTATGAATTGTCAGTATCTAATGACTCTAATAAAAAGAGAAGCCCAGTTACATTAAGTGATCTATCCCTTTCCCACGTGCACAGTCTTAAAAACCCACAAAACGGCCTAAATAAAAACATAAATCAAAGGTTTAGGAAGCTATTAGAAACATAAAAACTATTACCAAATGGAAACGGCGGCGACACTGGTTTCTTAGAATGCCAAGCGAAACACTAACTTAACGAGCAAATAAAAATGGTCCATAAAACATAAGTTATACATACTTAATAGTGCTGTTGATTCACGTATTATGTTATACATATAAATATGTATAAATCTGTGTATGTTTCTATCTACAGGGGAGTCACGATTTCGTAAAAATGAAAATATATTTCTTTTTTTACAAATTGGCCTTTGTTGGAAATCTATGGAGTGAGGGTATTCTCGGATAGTGACACTGGTAATTATGAGGTACAATGATACACATACAATGCTTAGGGAACTGACTCTTACAGCTATTATAAGTCATCGATCATCTAACATCAATTTGAAAGTTAATAGTTTTCTTCTCCTGAACGTCTTCTTTTACAAAAACTAATATTAAATAAATAAAATTGACAGCAGGACCGAACTGAAGAATAGTTGCTCAAGACAGGCAACGTGTTTGCTTATCGTGTTAGACACGCCGAATTAAGAGATATTTTGAAATTTATTTTCATATTTTTGAGTTTAAATGTTAATGTCATTTTTATTCCCAATAAAGTGTTTTAATTATTATTAATATTAAGGTGAGGTATCAACTGAACTATCTGCCTGGTTCTTCTGGTTGGTCAAAAAAGAGCGAAAAATCGATGTCAAGTATGTCCTTACCTTACCTTAATAATCCTACTAATATTATAAATGCGAAAGTATGTTTGGATGTGTGTGAAGATGTGTAGATGTTTGTTACTCTTTCACGCAAAAACTACTGTATGGATTTTAATGAAACTTTGCACACAGGTAGATCATATACTGGAATAATATATTATTTAAATATTGTAAATTCTTAAAAAAATATTAGTATAAATTTGCTATACCTGAAAAAGGTCGCTAAGTTTTTAAGTACTGTGTAATATTATAAGATCTATGTATGAGACACTTAGTAGCAGAATAAATAAATGAAATGACAATGAAACATATAGGATACTTTTTATCCCAAGAAAATATAAGATCCCTCTGGAACGCGGGTGAAACCGCGGGGTGGAAACTGATTGTGGAACTAGATTTACATACAATACAAATTAGAACATCCCGTATAAGGATGTGACAATAAAATAGAGACATTAAACAGAAAGCATTTAGATTGGACGCACGTCATAATAATACAATACAAAAACATTATGTCGGTTATAAAAACTACTTCAGATACTTACTGCTACGTGAACGTCACGAATATTGATATAAATAAAGCAATTGAACTCCAATCGTAATCGGATATTGTACTAAATTATACCAGATTAGGGTCTTTTAGGGACGTGCCGTCGCTATTTGAAATATCTACAAATAGTCTTTTAGTAGGTATATTTTGACTTGTCTTTTGTCATTTGAAAAAGAACTACAACGACAGCTAATTGTATACCACATTTTCATGCAAAATAAAATATTCTTATACTTATTCTAACAGTTTAAAATATATTTCACTCCTGTAGATTTAGTCGATTATTAAGATAATGTCTTCATTCTCTACCAAATACCTCTTCGATACTCTACTAAAACCTGTTAAGGTTCAATAAAATGTATACCCTTCTTTTAACAATTAAGACGGAGCAATTAAAACACCCATTTAGTTAATCGCCTCCGATATTCCGACAAAAAAGAACCGAACAAAAACGGGACACAAAAAAATTAAAATCGCTCAAGATGTCTTCATCGCGTGTATTGAAAGTTTTTTGTGACAACCCTGGGTTTAACCGACGTCTATAACATTTAAAACGATGAAGGATGACAAGTTGTTTGTAAAAAAACAACCCTAGGTACGGAGTACTTTTGGATTGAATGATAAAATTAATAATGGTTTTGTAGTGCTTACATACCTTTATTGACCTGTTAAGCTAAATTCGATCTTTTTACCATTAATAATATCGGTAACCTTAATGGTTATAATTCGAATTCATCACCTATGAAGTTAATTACATGGATCGATAGCTAAATTAATTATAAAACATATGTCAGTTTGATATTTTGTCCGCAACTGGAAACTCTGTCATGCGGGTGGAGTCGTGTGTATAACCCTAGCTAGACGAAACAGAATTATCAGCACAATTTAATATACCTTATACCATAATAAATAAGGCTGTATATTGATCAATATATCCTAGCTTAAAGTACAGGTAGTGCACGATATTAAAGCCATTTGATGTTAGTAGGGTTCTGAGGGATTAGTAAAAACATTTTTATTGAAATCCTTAAAAAGTTATCGGTTTTTTAATTATTATTTATAGTTATCTGCTTGAGTTTGTTGTTTATTAATTAGTCAGTCATAATTTAATTCTATAGATTACTATTTTTGCCGCCATAACACGCAAATATTGTCAGTGAGACTAGATAAATAATTATTGAATGTAATAGGTGTAAGTTGTTTTTGAAAAGAGTAATTGCTGAGTTTATTGCCGGCTCTTCTCAGCAAAAGTAACCTTCCGAACCGAGCATTTGGAGTCTGACTATTCATAAGTGCCTGTGAAGGCCTATTTGGATTAATAAACAATTTCATTTCACAAAAAAAAACTAGCTAAATGTTAGCAAAATTAGCATTCATTTATTTGAGTTTTAAATATTAGTTTGACATGTCATTACATCATGCATATCTACTAAATATCAAAGGCGATAGCTCAGTGGCAGTCTTGGGCTTGAAACCTACGAAGAGTTTGAGCTTTCTGTGAAAGAAATCATCATGAGGAAACCATTGCACGGTGGACTCGACTGGCTAACTACCACCTTCAAAGTGTGTTTCGGCAGTTGTACTTGAGAGCCATTGTAAAAAAAGTCGAAAACACATTTATGTATTTTATTTATTCACTTCACATACCCAATACCTCTAATATTGCTAGGTGCAGTATTTTAAACATCACTTGGCGTGATAGGGTAACGAATGAGAGAGTGTTGATAATTGCACAGCTTCCCAGCATTACCGCAATGCTTAAACAACGAAGATTGCGTTGGCTGGGGCATGTGCAACGAATGGATGCCACTCGTTTACCAAGACGTGTCCTATTAAGCGAAGTTGCTTTCGCCAAGAGAAAGGTGAGAAGACCCATGTTACGATTCAAGGACTGCACTAAACGCGACATGGTGGCTTTCGGGATCATCCCTGGGAAGTGGGAGGACCTGGCTGTGGTCAACCGCAGCGGGTGGAGGTTTCTGGTTGAGGGTCGCGGGGCCCACGATAGGTGCTGGTTTCAGAATTTAGCGGGCAAGCGTGAGAACAGACACATGAGTGCGAGAGTCGCTTCACCAACTCAGCCATCAAGCGAACCTCAGTTTATGTACCAAAAACGCGGACGCTGCTGCCGCTCCCGTATCGGACTGTACAGTCACTCTAAGGCCTGCCACACGGACGGTGTTTAGATCATCTATTTTACATGTATAATTGCTAGGCGACGGTATTAATTTACCATCAGATGTCTCGCCTGCCTGTTTATAATTACCTACGGAACCTTCCTCTCTGTTAGCATTTCAACCTTTATCAGTTTTTCCAACATTTTATTTGTGGAAATAAAAGTTAGGCATTAACGCCGACCAGCGGCAGACGGCGGACTAATCGCGGCCAATACCGACACATAAACGTAATTAGAGAGTTCAACATAAAACATTATTTAATTGTTATTGCCCGCTCGATGGATGGATGGATGGCCTTATTTACACTGCCGCTTTTATCTATTATGTTTTGATTGTGTAATGGTGTGTGAGATGGAACTTTAACTGATTTAAGGCGATGATAGCTCAGTGGTAGTGCCGTTGGATACCGGTTGACGTTGGTTCGAATCCTACAATAAGCTTGTGCTTTCGATTCGGTGAAGTATAACTGTCGCCAAACACTTATTATAAGGATTGACGAGTTACCATAAGGTGGTCTGCCCTGAAAAATAAAACCTAAACCCGATTGCAGCACCACCTATTGGGCCCAATGTTAATCTAACTAACCCACTCAAACACACACAAAATTATTAAAATTGGTCTAGTCGTTAAGGGGTTCAGTGACAAACCTACATACATACATACAGAAAGTATCCTATTAATATTATAAATGTGAAAGTTTGTAAGTTTCGATGTTTGTTGCGCAATCACGCAAAAACGGCTGAACGGATTTTGATGAAACGTGGCACACAGGTAGATCATATTCTTGAATAAAACATAGGATACTTTTTATCCCGGTAAAAGATAACATCCCTTGGTAACGCGGGTGAAACCGCGGGGGACAGCTAGTTACATATCATTTTAGCAAAAGATCTTCAATACATTAAATTTCTATGTTATCTTCTGAGAAGCCACTGTTTGTAAAATGAAAAACGACACTCACCAATAAATGTGGGCTTCACCAGTCTACCTTTAAAGGGATTATTATTAATTTAAGCATAATATCTATGTACGTGGGAAAATATCAAAGGATATTTTGATGTAAAGGTCGTTTCTGTAGCCTTTGCCAATTCACTGTCCAACAAGCCTCGTTTAAAAAGGTCTTTATTGACCTCATTATTATTAAAAATAAAAATTATGTCATGTCTAATTAAGCGGCATTTATTATTACTGCTTTCATAATCGGATAAAAACTATCCTATGTTTTATTCCAGGACATCTACCTGTGTGCCAATTTGTTTTTATTCTGGTTTTGACCACAATCTCACCATGGTAAGTGATGATGTGGCCGAAGGTGGTAAGCACACAAAGTCTAGATGGGAACTGGCTTTCAAGTGCAGCTGTCGAAACACACCGATAGGTGCTTGGCGACAGATTTTCAACTTGAAGGTGGTAGCCAGCCAGTCGGGTACTACAAAGTACCCTACACCGTGCTATGGTTTCCTCACTATGTTTTCCTTCACCGAAAGCTCAAACTCATTGAAAGGATTCGAACCCACGACCTTCGCTACGGTATCAGACGTCACTACCACTGAGCCTTAAACTTATAATATTAGTAGGATGTATGTGAGTAAATTATTATTATTTGTATGAAGATAATAGAAAGCACTTAACCTAGCTAGGACGCTAAAAACATTTAGTGAAATATATAAACGTCTTAAACGATAAAAAAAAGTCAGTCAAATACTTAAAACAAAGCACTCCGCATCATACAAAAACATTTCTTTACATATTTACACAAATTCGGACCTTATACGCTTTGATTTAAAGCATTAAAATCAATTTAAACTGTATTCAATGCTCAACAAGCTACAATAACGACGTGTCATCTCAATAAAGGCGAACCGACCGATTACGAAATGTTAAACATTGAAAGGAATTCCTAAATAAAAGATGACATTTGAACTCGGACGGTTGTGCGACCCAGGTGGGCTGTACGAATAAAAATAGACTCAAAATCAATACAATACTTGGCAAGATAGCCTTAGTGATGAGGGTGAGGTAGGTTTTCATCGACATCGATATTTCCTGGATCAACTTTTGGAACGAAGTTCCTTATCGCGCGTTGTGAAAGGGGCTAGACGGAAAAAATGCTCACGAAAAATTGTCACCGACACTTTTGTGTCTCTCTCTCTCTCTCTCTTATAGAAAGCAAGCCAGATATTTTCATTTCTATATATATATATAGAAATGTGTTTTTTATATATATATACTCTCTTATATAACTTATATAACTTCGTTCCATCCGGTTTCTCGCTCTCAAGTTTTTTTTATTACTTTGTTCTCAATCATTTATTTTATAGGCAAATTGAAATATGAATGCTTCTTCTGTTTATTCCTTCCTATATTTATTTTTTCTGAATTTAGTTTTCTTTGGCATTGACTGACACATCCACCTACGCTTCATGCTATGCATGTATGCTATGGTTTTATTTCGTATGTGGTTTTGAGACCGTCTCATCCGCGGCCAAGGGCTTAATTTTCTGAATAAATATATTTTTATTTTACAAGCTTTTATTTAGTATCACCCGTCCCAGTGTTTGTCATAAAATCTTTTTAGTACAAGCTAAGATTTAATATAGGTAGTATCTATGATTTATAATTTTCTAGAGTTTATTCCCGGCTCTTCTCAACAAAAGCAACCTTCCGAACCATGCATTAGAGTCTAGACATATTCATTATTCATAAGTGCTTGTAAAGTCTTATTGGAATCAAATTTTTCATTTTCAGTTTACAAATTATCGTAGCCTACTCTTCGATAGTTTAATGAGACTTAATATAAATAATCTTGGCGGCAGATTCTTAACTTGAGGGTGGTAGCTAGCCAGTCGGGTACTACTAAGTACCCTACCACCGTGCTATGGTTTCCTCACGATGTTTTCCTTCACCGAAAGCTCAAGCTCGTTTTAGAATTCCAAACTACTTGTTTTTTAATAAAAAATTTACATCGATAACCTTAGCACCCCATCACTACGATCCCGTAGGGCTGTCAGCTCAAGTAATCGCCCATTATCTATCTATCGATTCAGCCCGCCACTGTCCACCGATTCACAAATCTACAACACAATGTCTTTTCTATCGAAATCTCCCTCAACTTCACTTTTCATTGCTGTATTTGTATAACCCGACAAATATTTAGTTCTAATAAACGGTAATGAATGTTCTAACGAGAAAGGTATTGTTATTGTTGAAGTACATTGGTAGAGTTTTATACGTGATTTTAACATCTCTTAACCTGTAATGGCGAGCTAATGAAGCGGTTAAGTTTAATTGATTCAGTTCATTTTTGCCTTATTAAATTAGCTATATTTAGCTTGAAATCCTTTTCTTGTAATATATATTGCATAAGTACTAACAAAACACTTATATAAAGAAAGGGATGTTTGTCTGTGTGTCCCACTCCAATATCGATATTGACCGACATAATTTAAATCAGCTTCCTTTTATATTTTGTATGAAGCATGTGATATGTATGCACCATCAAAAGATTTTCGTGGTAAGATCACTACATAGTATAAAACAAAGTCGCTTGCGCTGTCTGTCCCTATGTGTGCTTAAATCTTTAAAACTACGCAACGGATTTTGATGCGGTTTTTTTTAATAGATAGAGTGATTCTTAAGGAAGGTTTATATGTATAATACATGCATAATATAGTAGCAAAACACTGATAAATTTAGAGGTTTCTAATGTGATGTCGTAATTAAGCATTTTTTTGCGCCTATATTGCAAACGCTGGCTGAACCCTACGAGATAGACCAAAATAATGTACTACAATATTGTCCACCTTAAAAAGTTCAACAAAAAAGTCCGCGATGGTATATGTCTATCTCTTAGGGATAACCCACCATAACCATTTTTTATCCTTTACTAAAAAGTGATTATTTACGAAGTGTTTAAACCTTTCCCGCTTAAACCTCTCAACCGATTTAGATTAAATTTGGCACAGATATAGAGTAGACCTTGGGAGAGAACATAGGCTATCTTTTATCCCCCCTCCACCACCCCCACTTGCGCGATATAACGTGTAGTCCACGCGGGCGAAGCCGCGGGCGGGTCGCTAGTTGGAAAAAAAAATCAAAAAGATGAATTTTATAATTATGTTCAATGTTTTAGAGTATTTTAGGCGTTTTATACACTGATTATGTTTGATAACTTTTCTTCAATATAGGCAATATGTCCTACTAATATTATTAATGTGAAAGTATGTTTGGATGGATCTGTGTGAAGATGTTTGTTACTCTTTCACGCAAAAACGGCTGAAGGGATTCTAATCAAACTTGGCACACAGGTAGTTCATATCCTTAAATAAAATAAAGGATACTTTTTATCCCGGGAAAAGATAAGATGCCTCGGGAAAGCGGGTGAAATCGCAGGGGACAGCTAATCTATTATAAATCCAGATAATTCTTCACACACACACACAGCCATCAGAATCTGAATATTATATGCAACGTGCATGATAAAGTAAGATAAGTTTGTACCAACTATATCCACTTAACATGGGGGATTAATTTTTTTTAAAGATTTAAATATTTTTATTAATTTTATGATAAGATAGTGAGGTACATCAATAATAAATATATTGTTTATTATTCCCTGTACAGTTATCAGTTGTAATCGTTTAATCCCGTGGTATTTGTTGGTATTTTAGACTATCTATTTAAGCGAGGCAATCAGCTGTGGCCAAGGCGTTTTCGAATTTCGAATACGCAGCAAATATCGTATCAAATCGTAGACAAGGCGATGATAGCTCAGTGGTAAGTGACGTCGGATACCGCGTCGAAGGTCGTGGGTTCGAATCCTTACAATGAGCTTGAGCTTTCGGTGAAGGGAAACATCGTGAGGAAACCACAGCACGGTGGTAGGGTACTTTGTAGTACTCGACTGGCTGGCTACCACCCTCAAGTTGAAAATCTGTCGCCAAGCACCTGTTGGTGTGTTCCGGCAATTGCACTTGAGAGCCAGTTCGCCTTTAAGGCATTTTAATAAGGTGTACAACACATTAGCAATCCCCTGGTATTGCCAATGTCTATAGGCGACGGTTGTCACTTACCATCAGGTGACCCGCCTGCCTCGTTGACACTTGTGACATAAAAAAAAAAAAACATAAGTATGAATTTCAAATTGATACGTTAACTAGTAAAGTCTATACAGACAGAGACGGGTATCGAAGTGATCTTAAAAGTTCTTTTTTTTTTGAGGTAAAGAACACTGAAAAATAAAAAGTATATATTCAAACTCATTTATTCAGTTGGGCCTGATAAAGCACTTATGAACGTTACAATTGACTCTACCACCCGTTCGGAATACACTTAAACTGAGAAGACTCTGGCAAGAAAGTCGACAAGGCTTTTTTTTCATAAATACGTTCCTTATTCTAATATTTTACATCCCGCAAGTGCTCAGGGAAGCTACTACAACTATATATCTTAGACTTCCATAAAATGAGCCACCAAAATTTTAACAAATAAAAACTATTAAGATTTTGTTCAGCGTTAAAAGTATCAAAATCAATTGATATAACAATCCTTTCCCTCAGCGTTACCCAAAATATTCCACAAAGAGGCGATATCAACCCCTTTCGTGCACTAAATCAAAAAACTACTGAAAAACAAACAATAAGCGACCAATTAACCCGGCACACAAAATCAGAGCAAACTCTTATTTGAGAACGAAGATCGCCACACAAAGGGTATAAAAGGGGTTTAAAAATACCCCCGGCCCAATTAATTAGAGACAATTAGCCGCCCTTCCTGCTGCAACAAAAGGTGGAAAAACTCCTCTCATTAATTACGAAGCAGAGGGGAGCAACATGAAGGTACCAACGGATTCCCCTTTTGTTTTTGAAGAGAAATCTTTTTGAGAGACGGACGTAAGAGGCAGCGCGGAGGTTATCTGGCAAAGGTAATTTTATTATTATAAAAAGATAAAGATAAAAGATAAAAATGCATTTATTGGACACACAATAACAAAATAAAAAAGATACAAGACATTATGTGGGTCCAAATGGCCCCAGCTCAGCCTATGCTGCAGATAACTACAGCGCTGATTTTCGGCTGAAGGAAGCCGCGGACGGTGATTCGCGGACGTACGGTCAGCGCTTACGTCACGCGTCAGTTACTACTGCGTTTTCGGATAAAAGTATTTATTTATCAAATAATATCAGTTCTCAACATTTTCATGCAAAATAAAGTATTCTATTCTATTCTTCATTTAAAGTATCTTAGCAGATTAAAGTGTGAGCCACTGACGGATTTAAAGAAATAATCATATTGTTGACCATAAATCACTTATTATTTTAACTAAAGTGTGTTTGTGTGAAGGTTGTGTTTATGTGTTAGTCTATCTATACTAATATTATAAAGAGGTAAGGTTTGTTTTTTGTTTGTTTATAGGGGGTAAGGTAATGCTTGGAACTACTCAACCGATACTAAAAATTGTTTTACCAACGGAAAGTTTAATACAGTCTAACATAGGTAATAATTTTATTTTAATCCCTTCTGGAACGCGGGTGAAACCGCAGGGTGAAACTAGTTAGATATAAACCTATATAATTTCATATAGTTTTTTTTTATAGGTGCATATGTGCCATGTTTCACCAGGATTCACCATTTTTCATCATGATTCACCATGATTCACCATGATTTTGTTACAAAGTGCTTACAAACAACATCCACATAACACGTTCACATAAATATTATTCGGATAATCTGTTTTTTTTATACTTCTGGATAAGCTTGTGTTTGACCGCAATCTCACCATGGTAAGTGATGATGTGGCCGAAGTTGGTAAGCACACAAAGCTTAGATGGGAACTGGCTCTCAAGTGCAGCTGTCGGAACACACCGATAGATGCTTGGCGACAGATTTTCAACTTGAGGGTGGTAGCCAGCCAGTCGGGTACTACTAAGTACCCTACCATCATGCTATGGTTTCCTCACGATGTTTTCCTTCACCGAAAGCTCAAGCTCATTGTAGGATTCGAACCCAGGACCTTTGCCGCGGTATCCGACGTCTCTACCACTGAGCTATCATCGTTTTAAATTTAATAGAGTTTTATCTGAGCAATGAATTACCGTGAATTCAAAAATACTTGTTAAACAAAGAGAGGGATACTAACAAATAACTACACAACAAGAGAATACCTACAGGAATACTTACTTACTATTCTTGATAACAATAAATAAATATTATAGAAGAAAACGATGAAATCACAACCTGAAAAAGAAAATTATTAATTATATAATTTACTACATGCAATAATACTCGATAAAGCACACCACTTTCCGGCTAATTACAATGCTTTCAACAACTCACAGATTACACCCTCAACATCCATTATCTGTGGCATTATCTACGGAACACTAATCCTGATTCCTGTGACATGATACTGCAGTACCCAAAGTGCCAACTTCTACAATATCGGCACCAATTTAATCGGCCAACAGATTAGACAGCTCCATTAAATAAGTAGCTATCAATTATTGCTGATAAATTTTCGTGTGATAACATATTCCACAGTGTTGAATAGGCATTCGGCATGTGCGCGTGTAGGCAGAAGAAATCGTTCTTCATTGAGGACATACTCAAAGATGTTAAGAAGAAACCGTATAAGAACTTGAGCAATGAACCTAAAAAACCGCTGGTCTGCAATAACACAGCCGTAGTTGAGGTAAAAGAACCTAAATTACAAGATAAGGCACCGATAGAAAAGGCGAAATTCAACGTTGTAAGCGAATTGCAGAATGAATTCGAATTGAACGGAGTAAATCTTGAACAGAGACGCAACACTTATCCCTTACACCCAATGCCAATAAAAGCCAATTTGCCGTGGCATTATAGAATGAAAGATGCTGGATTCCTCGAGCCGAGACAGTTCAGTTACTACAGCGAACCAATGTTAAATACGGATCAAATATTAAGAAATCAGCTGGTGGCAAATCGATATATATCGCATCCGTATACAATACGACATGCTTACGGAGGTGAGTTTTACATGATAAATTATTATAAGGATTAGGTGATGATATGACTCCTCTACGATAAGATACTTGTAAAGGAAACGTGCTAGATAGACGCGTAGATATTTGGACTAATAAAGAATGAAGACAGCATGTAGATAATTGAATCTATGATACGGGTAATTTACGATGACCGGTTGGCGAGGAGAAATACCTCGATTGACACGGTGGTGGATTCCCACATTTGTGTGCATGATCTTGTCTTGTTAATCTGAAACTGGATGTAAATATCTATTTATGTAGTTTGGAATCAGATACTGTAGTACGGATATCCCGTGTTATTTATCTGAAAAGTGTAAACAAAGCTGTAGGTAAGCTATAACGAAAGTGGAATTGGGTTGATTTCGAGTTTACCAAATATCATTTTTGAAGTGAAAACTTCTTTAGGCGCGTTGAGCACTTTTTGGGTGAATAAAAATCATGGAACCGCGTCATCGTCACCAGAAGTGTTTTGTTTTTGAATTGAACAAAAAGCGTGAAACGTCGCGTCATCGTCACCGAACGAGTATATTTATCAAAGCGCCATCTACTCCACAATATAAGAACATCTTCGTACAAAGTAATATATCTAGTTTGTCTATGTGAATATAGATGTCTCTGTCAGTATTTAGTGAATATAGAGTTTTCACTTCTATTCTGTCGACACTCCCGGAATGCGAGTTTTTTGTCATGTCAACCTTATGCCAACTAGCAGATAGTCCACCGAATAGTTAGTGGCCTCCGACCAGCTATTAGTGAGATTATCCATGTGTTGATTTGATAACAAATTGACTACAGCCACAATACCTTATCATACATGCTTTAAATGACGTGATCATCAACAACAAATTCACGCCGATTTTTTCGGTAAACTTTGTTTGTTAAAATTAAAATTGTAATTGAGGCAAATCGGTAACATTTTGAAATATGAAATAACTATTTTAATAAGAATAGACCAAAAATGAAGGGGCATTTGGCGTAGTTGGTAAAAACACTGCCTGTCAAGTTGAGGTCGTAGGTTCAGTTCCCTCCTAATATTAGATGGCCATATAGAATATCTCAGGATTATTAAAAAATATATAATCAGGACATGGCAAAATTATTTCCAGCTCGCGTTCGCTCACTCATTACTTCAGGTAAGCTTCGGGTCTATGCTTCAGGTGAAATAGCACTAATATTTTAACGCATGGCTCGTCTATTAGGCCATCGCGGAGATTTTCTTGTGGCTTATCGTTTTTTGTCTTGTTGCTACCAAACAAAAAAAACATACAGACGAATTGAGAACCTCCTCCTTTTTTTTGAAGTCGGTTAAAAATAGGGCAAAAACATAGGTACGCAAAAAGGGCAGCCCTGGTTCTGTAGAAATAAAATATGGGTATACCAATTAAGGCATCCACATTTTTTTTATTGACTGAATTGGTAACAAGACTAACTGAAAAAAAAATGTTTTTTTTTTTTCAAAAATATTTGACTTGCTAAAAAAGAAATATGTAGTATCTTACGATATTTGATTCCCATCCGGATAGAACCGCGAAACAACTAGTATCTTCTTTATCTAGTTTTTATCGTCAGGTAAATAATTGTAATCATCGTCGATTAGTGTAAAAAATAGATGTTTATTATTCATACGAATGATGTGTACATTTTATAGGCTGACATATATCCCTGTCTTATACAGGTTTTTTATTTTTATTCTGGATAGGCTTGTGTTTGACCACAATCTCACCATGGTAAGTGATGATGTGGCCGAAGATGGTAAGCACACAAAGCCTAGATGGGAACTGGCTCTCAAGTGCAGCTGTCGGAACACACCGATAGGTGTTTTGGCGACAGATTTTCAACTTGAGGGTGGTAGTCAGCCAGTCGGGTACTACAAAGTAGTTACTTTCATAGAACGACAGATTAAATACAAGTTACTACGGATAGTTATCTACTAGTACATATATATATATATATATTATTTATTTTGGTTGATCAATCGTCTCAGAATCCAAAATAACTAATATTTTTTTAGTTATTAATGATAAAAATCACAAAAGATGTTCTGGTGTCTTAGTTATTTTAGAAGCTTATAGGAAATATGCATGGATGTGACTCAATTAAAGGTCAAAGTCAATCAGAATATGTAGAACTGGATAAATACCCACGAATATTTTTGAGAAAGAAATAAATTTTTGAAAAGTGCAAATAAACTGTGGGAAATACAAATATTTGAAATACGACGCCATTGGTAAGAGTAAAAATGACGCTAAAGTCTATGACAACAAAGAAATGTCAAAGCTACCGAATCTATAACCTATCACTGATCTGTCACCCTACTTATTTGTTTGTTATTATGGACTTTGACTTAATAGACGTGTGTTAACTCAAAGTCCACAGTCCAAGCGGTGCAATGGCAGGCGTTTAAAGTACTTAGGGTGTCTATTTAAAAAAAAAAACATTTAATACTTTGGCTACACTATCAACATATCAGTTGGTAACTCAAATAAAAAAAATTTCCTCATCTTTTTAATTAAAGATTTCCTTTGTGGAAATAAAAAAAGCTTAATTCTTCAGATTTATAATTTAATCGCACATATCTATCTATCTATAATGTGATATAGATAAACGCACACATGTGAACAATAAACAATTATGGTTTAACACATAAATACTTAATAGAATTACGGATAATGATAAGATTTCTACGTGACAGTTACTAGGTATTCATTAGATAATACAAGATACATAATTGGTGACAATTTATCATTATGAAAAACCAATTTAATAAGATAAGTATAAAGATAAGTGGATTGTTTTAAGAGACGGCAGAAGGCACGTACTTTACAAACTCAAAGGATCAAATGCAAAATTGAAAATCTAAAGGTTAGCATACTTCCTCACCTTGGCAACATAAAATTAAAGCAGGTAAAATATTATGGAGTTAATTTATTTTAAAAATAATTAATAACTTCCGAGTCCTGTTTTTAACTATCAACTATATTTATATTTCTTTGTGTTTGACCCACCACCCCAATCTCACCATGGTAAGTCATGATGTGGCCGAAGGTGGTAAGCACACAAAGCCTAGATGAAAACTAGCTCTCAACTCAAGTGCAGGTGTCGGAATACACCGATAGGTGCTTGGCGACAGATTTTCAACTTGAGGGTGGTAGCCAGCCAGTCGGGTACAGATAAAGTACCCTACCACCGTGTTATGGTTTCCTCGCGATGTTATCCTTTACCGAAAGCTCAAGCTCATTGTAGGATTCGATCCCACGACCTTTGCCGCGGTATCGTCACTACCACTGAGCTAACATCGCCTTAGATTAAATTCTACATAATAGCATCCATAGAACCGTGCATTAGAGTCTAGACTATTCATAAGTTCTTGTAAAGGCCAATTTTTGAATAAAAAAACATTTTCTTTAAATGGAGTCGATTGGTACAAAAAATTAAATTCACGTAAACACCAAAAAAGCAAAGACCTAAGATTTTCCAGTATCTTTAGTTTAGAGTTTCACACACTATACCAGTCCAATAAAACTATGTTGTTTATCTGGTAAACATTAAATGTTATGAATATAAATTTGGCCTATTTTGGAAACCTTTTACCGGCTTTTAGATAGATTTTCGGTAATCCCTCTACCACAGTTTTTCGTGTTGATTTACGATTCGTCAAGATGAGTATAAAACCGCCCAAACGCAACTCACGTTTAAAATTCAATATGGATCTTGAATCGTGGCCAAAGACCGCTTTTGCGGGGTACCTAAAGCTAAAAACTTATTAAAAAGGAATATTATGATTTTAAATAAGTACGAAATAAACGCGGCAATTTGGTTTTCATATTTTTTCTGACTATGGTAATGTCATAGTGATGCAAAGGACTTACCCGGCATTCAGCCTTATTTTTTTTAAACGAGTAACCATTAAAATTAATGTTTATAAATTAACATACGGTGAACACTGGGCATCTAAAATAGGTAGGTACCTACCTCTATTATGTGGTGCATAGTAAAATACGATAGAAAATGTAGCTTAGAGTACTTTGTAGTGATTGAAAGCCTAGAATAGAGACCCTCAAGTTGAGAATCTGTCGCCAAGCACCTATTGGTTTATTCCGGCAATTGCACTTGAGAACCAGTTGCCTTTAAGGTATTTTAAAAAGTCGATAACACATTGGAAATCGCCCTGGCATTGCTAGTGTCTCGAGGCGACGGTATTCACTTACCATCAGGTGCCTACTGGTCAGACTTTTCATATAAAAAGGTATTTTAAATTAAGTATTAAAAATAAAACTGTAATCACGCAATTGAACCAATCTAAAGCAAATAATAACCAATTTAGGGTCATACTTGATAAAATTGTAATTACACGTACCTACCTAATAAATAAATTGTATCTACCATCTATACCCCAGAAATGATTAGGATATTATATTAATGTTTGTAGGTATAAAATATAACCGAAAATCGACGATAAATGATAAAAAAAATATGTGTTTTGTATAACCAATATGGTTATCAAGCGATAAAAAACTCAATGTGCTCTTTCAATTAGGACATTATCATTATCTATGAAGTAGGTACAATATTTAATGTAGGTTGGTTATTTCACTAACTATACTTAGATTATAATTTATATATTTTTCATCCCCCCATCTCGGAAAGAGTATTTTTGCTCTTCGATATCTGAGTGTAAAAGCCGTTATTATCCTCTAGAGGATAAAGTAAATAGAACATCGTGTGCACTATGTTTATGAATTCAAATCATCTTTAAATCTATTTACTTCTCCCTCCATGGTGCCGAATTTATCATACATAAAAGTCAAAGCCAAAATCAAAGTCAATACCATTTATATTGAGTTTAGGCCCTTGAAGGGCACTTATGAAGGTCGAATTACAGAAGTTACCACCGGTTCGAAAGTCAGCCTTCAACTGAGAAGAACCGGCAAGAAACGCAGCAAGGATACATTTTTTAAATATTGTTGGACCATCTGACTATATTGACTTTTTTTTTCAAATGTTTAACATTTTTATTCTTAAACTAATACAATAAAAATATAATTTTGACAAATAAAAAAATTAATTAAAGAATCATTTTATAATTTGTCAAAAACTCAGACCCGGAACCTTCTTGGTGTACTAGTAAAAAAAAGTATTTTTTTTATTTGCTTTGCGCGCGCCATTTTCTTTTTTTGCATTTAGTCATTTCCTCGCTGAGGTGGGATGAAAAATTACGTGTTGCACTCGAGTGCAAAGATTTTTCACCTAGGGCTCTTTTGATTCCCTCGCTTACGCTCAGGATTCTAATTTTTGAATTCTTCGCTGCGCTCGTGATTCAATTTTAGAATCCTTTGCTTGCTCGGTCATCAAAATTGAGCACGCGGTTAATAAACAACTTTACACTCTTGTATAACAAATAACTATTATTTTACTAGCTAAATCCGGCCATGGTTCGCTGCAAAAATCGCGTTTGTTGTATGGGATTAATAAAATATTTATTTTATTTTGTTTTTAGTGTTTGTTGTTATAGCGGCAACAGAAATACATAATTTGAGAAAATTTCAACTGTCTAGCTATCGCGGTTCTTGAGATACAGCCTGGTGACAGACAGACGGACGGACGGACAGACAGCGAAGTCTTAGTAATAGGGTCCCGTTTTTACACTTTGGGTACGGAACCCTAAAAAACTAGACACAATTAAAAGAAAACGTCGTTTAATGCCTACTAAAATCAAAATTTCTTAGTAAGCTAATAAATTGATACTGATGGATGACTCTTTGTGCCCAGTGCCGCCAAACTGTTGCAACCCCTGGTGGGGTCTAGGTGGTCGGCGGAAAGGAGGGCAGGTGCGGTTCAGCGCGGGACAGACTGGCGCGCTGGAGCGTCGGTTCAACGCCAGCAAGTACCTCAGTCCAGACGAGCGTAGGGGGCTCGCGTCTACGTTGAGACTGAGTGATCGACAGGTAAGGGTAACTCGACTAGCTTACGGTTTCATAGATCACTTTAGGGCCATTGCTTGTGGCGGCGTCGTGTGGCGGGTCGCTCACTTCCCTACAATAATGTGCGAGGGCGGTGGCTGCCACACGCGTCATACTTGTGAACAGATGCAGCTTGTGGGAGTTGGTCTGTGTGAGTTTGTTATTTACTTAGTCATAATTAAATTCTATTTATTATTATTTTGCCGCCAATATTATCAGTGAGACTAGATAAATAAAAAATGATTAAATGTAATGTGCAAGTTGTTTTTGAAAAGAGTAATTGCTGAGTTTATTGCCGGCTCTTCTCAGCAAAAGCAACCTTCCGAAACGAGCATAAGAGTCTAGACTAGACTATTCATAATTGCTATAAAGGCCTATTTGAATAAAACACATTTTCATTACTGTTTTATTCTTCATTATCTTTTGGCCTCTTCGCTTGCAAATGAGACGGTAGCCTCAAAGGACCAACAATATGATCGGTATTTAAAAGGTATTTAGTGATAAAGTGAGGATCGCGATTCTAGAAATTCAATTTATAGTTTGGGACGACCGTCCCATCTGCAAGCCAAGGGGCTAATCATCCAACAATTGCTTAACCATCAACTTTCCCGCAGGTAAAGACATGGTTCCAAAACAGACGAGCGAAATGGCGCCGAACTACGCCGGACTCAGCCGACGCAGGCAGCCCGCCCACCGCTGACGAAGGTTCTGATGATGAAGTGCACATAGCTGATGAAGAGTAGACCCCTGGACACAATTATGAAGATGAACGCATGCTATTAAATGCATTGACGCAATTGCAAGGGTTGTTTAATTTAATTTTCAAGTTTCGTGACACAATATTGCACTCTCTCAGGGGTTAAATTAAAAAAAAAAACCTTTTATGGATGTCTACGTTATAAAAGGCACCTATACCTATTTAAGGCGATGATAGCTCGAAGATCGTGGGTTCGAATCCTACAATGAGTTTGGAACTGGCTCTCAAGTGCAGCTGTCGGAACACACCGATAGGTGCTTGGCGACAGATTTTCAACTTGAGGATGGTAGCCAGCCAGTCGAGTACTACAAAGTACCCTACCACCTTGCTATGGTTTCCTCACGATGTTTTCCTTCAGCGAAAGCTCAAGCTCATTGTAGGATTCGAACCCACGACCTTCGCCGCTGTATCTGACGTCACTACCACTGAGTCATCATCGCCTTAAATTGTAATTAATGTAAGTAATTGTTTGAATAAATTATTTAAAAATGAAATTCAAAAAAATTGTGACAGTTAAACAGCATTAGCGACTATACGTCACCTAGCAGTAAGTATAATCAACAATCAAAAACAGTTGTAATTTTAGAAAATATTTTATTTAGAAAAACAATTGTTCAAGGGAAACCTCAAAAAACAAACGCTTATAATAACACAGTTTTAAATAAAACAGTAATGTAATATTCTTATTTACAACTTTTAACATGAGGCCAATGCAAGACGTTTCTTTCAATAATTCATAGACTTATAAAAAAAACTGGACTGAGACTCTAAATAGTGGATGAAAACACAAGCTTATAATCCTTATTGTAAACACAAGTCTCACGCACACATATTATGCAGGTCGGTTGTCATTCCAAATCGAGACTTCAACATTGACAATAGGATTTAGTACTGATTTTAATCACACATACGTATGACGTATTGTTCGACTAGTTAGACTAGTCCAGATTTTTGTATCTATGGCATTTTAATTTAATTAACCCACCAAAAAGCCCAGAAAAATAATATAAATACATTACTTACATAGGCCTATCTTTACTTGTTGGTAACAAAAACGACGAAACTCGTTTAACACATCGTCTTAATTAAAAATAAATAATTTAACAATCATTCAGTCAAAATACACAACATCTCTAAAACTTCCATTGCGGCGACTCAAAAACCAACAAGTTGTCCTTATTTCAACTGAGTATGTTCCATTTTAAATGAATTAACATTATTAATTAAGTATTTATCTGTAAATCTTTTTACTTTTTTTGTGTGTTTGTTTAAATATTGCACAAAATTAAAATTTAAACCACGGTGCAATTATTTAAAATTTGAAGAAGACGTTACGCGGAATGGAACGCATTTTGGTACTAAAAAACGTTTCGTTCTAAGTAAAAACATGTGTTGAATATTATTATATAAAATATATTTTAAAATATAAATTTTAGATTCAAAATGTCATTTGTGCTTTAAAATCTAATCATCTAAAACACGTATCTAAAATAGATATTCAATCTTTAGGTGACATCTAAGAATATAGATATTGTAGCAAATATTGGCAGATAAATGATGGTTACTTAGCTGTTTTAACTGTATTTTTTTTAATATCCTGGTTAATTTGTTTTACATGAGTAAGCGATGATGTGCCGAAGTTGGCATGACCTAGAAGAGAACTACTGGAATACACCAATGTGTTCTTTGACAGATTTTTTTGAGTTACCATGTTGCATATCGTATAAAATTTAACAAACATTTAAGAAAATAGGTTTTACTTGTCTTTCAAAAGAGGAAACCTATTTATTTTAGTCTATGAAAAATATAACTTCTGTTCATATAATTTAAGTATTAACTTATTATTCAGAAAATAATGTATGCTTTCATCAAATTTACTTACGATATAATGCTATGATACAAAGCATTTTTATATAAAAGTTGAATAAAATAAATATAATCATCTATACTATCATAACAAAAAAACCGAGGGCGCCACCTATACATTTTTTGACATCTCATAGTAAAATCAGTAGAAAAACTAGTTCCTCTTTTTGCCGCAACATGGCGGATGTTTCTAGTTAACCTTCAATAACAATGGATCTACATTCAGAATTAAATCTATATACACTTTTTGTAAACGTGTGGTACCTCAATCATACATGGCAGTGTATATAAAATAACAAGGGAAAATGAACCTTATGCGAATAGATGTTTAGTCGGCTTTCCTTAACGTACCCCTCGCCCGCCACGCTTTCAACAGATTGTACGAGAAGTATAGTTGAAAGAAGTGCACTTGCGACGCGAGGAGGACGAAACCATACCAGAGTAGACCGTATGGGTAGCCCTGAAAATATAAACAGTCTGTTAGCTTATGGCCGGACTTGTTTACCAACAAATCTCAGTAAATGTGAAAGTTTGGATGTATGTTTGTTACTCATTTACGCCAGAACGGCTAAACGGATGAAATTTGGCAAAGAGATAGATTATAGTTTGGAATAGCACAAACGCTAGTTTTTATCTCGGGAAAAGATGATGATGAAAAGGGAACGCGGGTGAAACCGCGGGGCGGAAAACTAGCCCTCCTAATATTATAAATGTGAAAGTTTGGATGGATGTATGTTTGTTACTGCTCCTGCTCCCCCCTTAAATATTTATTTTATTCTGTTTTTAGTATTTGTTGTTATAGCCGCAACATCATCTGTGAAAATTTCAACTGTCTAGCTATCACGGTTCTTGAGATACAGCCTGGTGACAGACAGATGGATGGACAGACAGCTAAGTCTTAGTAATAGGGTCCCGTTTTTACCCTTTGGGTACGGAACCCTAAAAAAGTACCCTATTACAGTGCTATGATAACCTTACAATGATTTCTTCATAGTAAGCTCATTGTAGGATTAGAAACCACCATACCATGGCTCCAACATTACTACTGAAGTATCATCAGCATAAACCCTTCCTTCTACAATGAATATAACATCAAGCTATAATTAAAAAAGGTGACAAACCTGCCAAAGCTCTATCTCCACCTCGGAACTATCATCTTCGTCCTCATCGCTTGCCAGATACCGCCACACATCCCCGCAGTAGTACAACACACAGTACAGTAATGGTCCGAAGCCGAGTGCACATATCCCGTACATGTACCTCCGCAGGTGTCGTATGTTGTTGCGTTTGATTGCTGATAGACCGAGGAAGGATAGCAGGAGAGATAGACTCCAGATATATTCCCACCAGACAGGCTGGAAATTTTAAAAGATAAAAATACAATCCTGGTGTATTGTTCACAAATGAATGGACATGTGAACTGATATAATAGTAATCCATACTAATATTATAAATGTGAAAGTTTGGATGGATGTATGTTTGTTACTCAATTACGCCAGAACGGCTGAATGGATCTGGATGAAATTTGGCATGGAGATAGATTATAGTCTGGAAAAGCACATAGGCTACTTTTTATCGCATAAGATCAATCGGGAACGCGGGTGAAACCGCGCGGCACAGCTAGTATTATAAATGCGAAAGTGTGTCTGTCTGTTACCTCTCCACACTTAAACCGCTAAACCAATTTAGACCAAATTTGGTATAGACATAGATGGATCCTTGGAGAAGGACATAGAATACTTTTTATACCAGCAAAAGATACAATCCCTCTTTTCACCCACGAGGGAGAAACCGCAGGGCTGAAAACTAGTCTACACTAACAACTTACTTTTAAGTTTTTAACAAACTATAACTTCATTCTATAAACTTTTCACAGCTTGTCCTCGGTCATAGGCCACTCTGTAATTGGTTTAGTGTAGCCACGGTAATTGATATGCATCCCACTAATATTATAAATGTGAATGTTTGGATGGATGAATGTTTGTTACTCAATCACGCAAGAACGGCTGAACAGATCTGGATGAAATTTGGAATAGAGATAGATTATAGTCTAGAATAGCACATAGGATACTTTTTATCCCGGGAACAGATAAGATCCCACAGGGAACGTGGGTGAAACACACTTGTACAGAAAACTAGTTGTCCATGTGGTTTCATAAATATTAGTAATTTTTGAGTAAGTAAATGTGCTTGTGAAACATCTGTAGTAAAAAATAATTAAATGTCACCAAGTAACCCACCTCCCTGCCTTCAAATGTAAACAAAAGAAAAACCTAATACATCAGTAGTTTTATTTACCTGTGGTATCTGTAATTCCTCAATTTCCAGTATGAATACATCAAGTTTGTCAAGGATATCAGAGGAGAGCTTGGCCAGCATCACCAGGAACAGAATGTGGTGGAAGAACACACAGTACTTCAAGCGGGATTTGTTTAGTGCACTGGAAAAATACAAAATTGTGAAAATAAATCTATAGATTTAATGGCAAAAATATATTGTTCTGAACATTGTCAAAGGTGGTGGTTCCCGGCTACTCTAATTACTTTTTATTGATTAGGTACTTGGTTTCAAGACTTATAGATTCAACAAGCAGGATTCCACAGTATTGCAAAGCCTACTTCTACAGATTAGGAATAATCTACTTTATTCTAATGATTTTGCATTCCCACCATATTGTTGCCGGATAATTGAATTATGTAGGTTACAGAATTGGCTGTTGACAAATATAATGATGAGTAAACTCCTAGTGATATTTTTCAAATAACTGCCGCTAAACATGTTTCGCTATCGATTGCTTTCGTCTAAAAATAATTTGACGGAGCATGGTGAAAAAAAGATTAGACATCTCTCTTATTTAATTACGGCTAAACACAAGTAGTTACCTTGTTCAATATATGTCCGCATACGTGATAAAGGTCTAAGCAACTCACCTTAATTGATATTGTATAGCTATTTTCTCCCTGTGCTCAAAATCAGCACCGTTTGTCCCAGTCACCATAACACCACCACGAGAAGCCATTTTTCTAACTAAATTACTTAACAAACCGGTATTAAAAACTGTCTATTATTAACACGAGTCACTCAAGAGACATCATTCAGATAATCCTGGCCAAGATTTTTATTTTTCGATCAATTCATCTTAGATCATCTGCCAACCAGACGAAAGACAAAATTCAGAAATGCCAAAAATGCCAACGTCTCAAGGTTTTTTTCTTGTGTTCCTGTTCACTCACGCAGTTTTCACGTATTCAACTACTTTTACTACCAAAATGTTGTATTTACTCAGACAAAATGCATAATGAACAACACTAAATAAATAAATAGTATTAATTACTTTAAAATATAATACCTAAACGAAAAATTATGTATATTTATAATGTTTTTTCAATAAACTTTAACCAAACATTATAAAATAAAATATTGTGAGTAATGAAACGATCTTGACACGTCTGATATGACGTTTCAAAAAACGTTCTAAAAATCGAATAGGAAAATAGTAAAATGTTATAATTTTATTTTATCATTCAATATGCATTTGTTTTTATATGATAAGAAACAAAAAAACACTAACAAAAAACAAAACATAACTAAGTTATAAATAAAATTCCTCTCTTAACTCATCCATTGCCTCGCTGGATTGCTAGACTAAGGCTAGACTTCTTTTTAACGTAGTGATTACATACTCTTTGCTTTTCAAAGAATAATACCTACCTATTGCTTCTTTTTCCACCCAGCGGCTACGAATAAGTAATAAGTCTTATTATTTATTCGTAGCCCAGCGGTATAGATTATTGAATTTTCTCACTAGCTATGAAATGATGCAACGTTAATAATACATTAAAAATATACATTTATTTATATATTTATTAAATTGGAAAATCAACGGCGTTACATGGATCTAATAATTAAAACTATTAACATAATATAGTAAGGCTAATAACAGATTTCGCTAGAATAAACAAATCGTAAAGAAGTCACAAAAAAAAACATACATACTTAGACAATGCCAAGAATTTAAATTGTACCTATTCGGTTTTATTCTCACGAAAGAAGTCCTGCGGACGCGGCGCTACAGTCGGAATGTTGCTATTGGCTAGCCCCTACTTTTTCATAATTATTCGTAATGGACTTTACTAGTTTTTCGCCCCGCGGTCTTACTCGCGTTTCCGAGGGATCTTATCTTTTCCAGGGATAAAAAGTAGCCTATGTGCTATTCCAGATTAAAATCTATCTCTGTGCCTCATCCAGATTTGTTCAGCCGTTCTGGCGTGATTGAGTAACAAATATCCATCCAAACATTCACATGTATAATATTAGTGGGATGGGATTAGTACCTATGATTATTGTTTTATCTTAGTACCGAACCTACTCGTACTACCTATTAATGAGTTTATCTACACACCACGGGATACAGGATTATTTTTTACTATCCCTAGAAGTTGGATTTCAGTTTTTACTATGTTCTTTTACGCATAAACTGGCTTATCTGTTCAGGGTGAAGGAAAAATAGTAGATTGTTATACAAGGGGCGCTAAAATGACCCATTATATACGAGGTAGTTTTACTCCCGAGCTTTAGCGAGGGACTAAATAGAAACCGAGTTTTAATGGGTTTTAGCGCCGTGTGTTACACTAAACTTTTCACTACGATTGCGTAAAAATAAAACAATCCAATACAATATGAAATATGTAGTTTATAATTTCTTTTTTTTTGTTTCTTCTGTAGCCGCAACACATTGCATGCATTCTACCAGAGATTTTTAAATTAAAATGAAGTTTTTTTTTTATGAAACAGTAATAAGTCGAGTCTTTATTCATGATTATTCTACTTATGACTAAAGACTTTTTCGTTTTTGTAGGCTCATTGTCATTTGACGCACAAAAATAAGAAATAAAAAACTTTTTCCCCTAGAGGATGAATTGCTATTTTTTCACCGCTCTGGTACGCTACAATGACGGACTTTTTGAGCAAGAGGAGTGAAAAATATATTTATGTTATTTGAAATATGTAGGTACCTACTCGCTCTGATAGCTATAGACGTCGCGAAAGTTATGTGACATTGTTGTTTTCGCATTTTTTAATGTTTTGAACACCAATGGCAGCGGCGCGGCGGCGCGATGACGTATTATTAATCTATGGGCCCCGGCATTTTGAAAAATTTGCAAAAACTGAATCGACAACAAATATCCATATAATTATCGAACCTGCTCACATTTCTCAAATTTATCTCAAACGCTGGAGGGGCCACTATACCTACTTAAGTTTTTGCCCCGGTTCGAAAATCTTGTAGATCCGGGGCTGAGTATGAGTTTTGTACGACAGCGTCGACAACCTATGGCGTTTCACTGTTTCCCACTTCCCACTGCTTAACAAAAAAAAGTCAAAGAACAAGTCGACGCTTCCGATACCCTGGACAGACATTTTTATGACTATGGATGTGAAGATGTTTATTACTCTTTCACGCAAAAACGGCTGAACGGATTTTGATGAAACTTGACACACAGGTAGATCATATCCTGGAATAACACATAGGATACTTTTTATCCCGGGTAAAGATAAGATCCCGGGGGACAGCTAGTTATCTATAAATGTAGTAGGTATCAATAACTTATCTAGTTCTATGTAACTATTCTGGATTATATGCAAGCTCTGCTTAGTTTGAGATGTAAATTCAATATAGTAGGTAATTTTACTCAGATGATCTTTTGAGAACCCGGTTTTTTTAATGAAACGTTCCTTAAAAAAAATTGTGATGTTTTTTTACTATCATTGAAACTTTAATGACTATCATGGAGTCATGATATTAGGTCCTAATAATTAGGATATTATTCGATATGTCCGATTTAAAATCGTGCAAAGAATATTAGGTGCCTCACGAATAGAGTAAGAAATAAGTAATTAAATTAAAGATATTTTATTATTTTTGATTCTTATTTCTTTGTCTGTTGTCTAACAGTGGATGATTAAAAACAATATCTAGGTACTCGTATGTAGGTAAGTACAAGGAGCCCGACAACCTAAAACTATCAATAAATTAATCTGTGTCAAATAAAAATACGTAGCATCGTTAAAGTTAGTCACTTACTTATTACGAATTAATTAAAACACGTGTAATTTAATTACTCATGAATTTCACGCAATTAAAATCTATGAATTGTCAAGTGCCTTGCACTTCATGTGCAATGGATTCCGTATAAGGGTTCGACCTATTATAAGTCCTAACCTTGACCCCCTGTCCAGATAAGACTGCGTCTCCTGACTCCTTCATTCTAGGAACTTTACAGCCAGGGTTAATAGTCTTTTTCTGAGTAGAGAAGTAGAGAAGTCTTCCGTCTAAGGCTTTGCCATCGTCCTTTATGGCCAGGTTAGTATACCGCTTTCTAACAGCCTCGGATGCTTGGAATAAATAATTGGGCCCACCAAGGCGTTAAGTATGTATATCTGAGTATTATTTCATTCACGACATTATATGTTACGTAAGTATATAAAATTGTAAGAAAGCGGCAAACATTAAGCTGTGTCCTCATTTCGTTCTTCATCCCACCATTTTCTATGGCTCTATGGACAGGTTTCTGGTATGGTATGGATAGCTCGGAAATGCCAAGTGGGGATGCTTATTTTACAGAGCACTATGTTACTGGATGTAATACAATATGTAAATACATTAATAAAAGTCAACCATGAAAGCAAGAGACATGTATTCAGGGGTTTCCAGATTCTCTTACCACGCTGCTAATCCTAATCCCTTCCTGCTGGTAATTGCTAACTTATGAACATCAGTAATCGATTCTTTGAATATGTGGCTTGGTTATTGCTTACTGTTTAAGCTTGAAACATCAGTAATCGACTCTTTGAGCATGTAGGTACCCTGCTTATTGCTTACTTTTTAAGCTTGAAACATCAGTAATCGACTCTTTGAGCATGTAGGTACCCTGCTTATTGCTTACTTTTTAAGCTTGAAACATCAGTAATCGACTCTTTGAGCATGTAGGTACCCTGCTTATTGCTTACTTTTTAAGCTTGAAACATCAGTAATCGACTCTTTGAGCATGTAGGTTGTACCCTGCTTATTGCTTACTGTTTAAGCTTACACCATCAGTTATCGACTCTTTGAGGATATACCCTGCTTATTGCTTACTGTTTAAGCTTGAAACATCAGTAATGGACTCTTTGAGCATGTACCCTGCTTGTTGCTTTAATGTTTAAGCTTGCCATCTCAATGAATTTATGATCTTACATATCATATATCTTGTAGAGTCCTGAATTATTTAATTAAATTAAAATGTGGTATTCTTCCGTATCTTCAATGAACATGCATGTAACCCAGAATCTTCCATGACGTCATGTCACATCCCATACCAATTATTCATAGGCTAATGGAAACATGCACATAAAACGATAACGATATTAATTGTTCCGGCTACCGATGTTTTATAAACATAGGTCGTTAATACACGAAACATAATGGTTATTTTGGTTACCACGGCCAGCGGTTACGTGTCCACGGTTATAAATTAACCCTGATCGGCTGCTAGATCTTATTGTTTGTAGATTTGCTGGAAACATTGTGCTAGTTATCATGAAGGCAGTCGTTGTGTTCGCTCTATTCGCTTTTGTAGCCGTGCAGGTAAACTTAAATTAAAATTACTTCTAATAGTTCAAGTTCAGTTCCTGCTAGACTACAAACCTTAATTTTTTTGGATACATTCTAGTTCAATAGTGGATTTTTCAAAGATACTGGCTGATTTACAAGTCCCCGGAATTGAAAATGCCTAGCAGAAACCCAGTTTGATGGCAAAAGCCTATTTAGCATCTAACAGAGATGTCTGCCTTAAAAAACCAGCATGATTGCAACCTGAAGCTCCAGTTTTCGAAGGTTTTAATCAGCTTTAACTGTTCTTAGCTAAGCCATGCTGCACCAGCTCCTGAGGAAGAGAAGAAGCCGGAGGTAGTAGCAGTCCCAGTAGCGCCGGTAGTTGCTACTGAAGTTGTACCTCAGGCACCCGCAGCTGTGGAGGTATGTAACTGTGCTCATTAAACGTTGCATCTATCAAATCCTTTAGCCTGTTGACCAGAAGCTCTCTTATAATGCCTTTTACTTAAATACTGTGCCAAATCTTCCTTGCCCTTTTCCCGTCATTAATGTTTATTGGACGCGTGTTTCTGCTCGTCTCAGTTTTTAGTCCATCATCAGTCGTTCCTCTAAAACAGGTTTAAATTGGGGATAGGACTATTGTCGTCTACTGGCGAATCAAAGATGCTCACTTCAAAAAGCACTTGAAGCGAGCTCTTTGTAGGACTTATTTTCGATACGCTTTAAAGCCATGTAAATCGTTTGTGACTCTTAGACCACTAAATCCTAGATGGACTTGGTTCACAAGTTGGTACACCTACCTGACGAGGAACTTCAATGATTGAGTGAAGCTATAATATTCAACCTTTTTTAGGTCAAAGCAGAGCCTACGGTAGTTGCATCAGAGGCACCCAAAGTTGAATCACCAGCGCCTGCCTCCGCACCAGTAGCGGCCGTCGAAGAGAAGAAGGCTTAAGTTGTAAATAACTAGATAGTTAAGTTGAACTATGTAGTCTTCAAACGGATTCATGAATTCAGGACGCATTTTAGGCTTACAAATTACCGCCGATCTTAACATTGTACTATTAGTAAAATAAAAATTTAGCATTTTTTTGGAATAATTCTTGACATTTATGAAATGGTGAAGGTGAGGAGCTCCCAGAATCTCTGCAGTATTCCTGTTTATGCTATACTATTTACTTCTAAAGTCAGAATAATTTATTCCGTTTGGGCCCTAGGACGCCATCGGTTCGGAAGTCAGCTTTCAACTCAGTAGAATCGTCAAAAAACTCAGCAAGGTTACATATCTCAACATGGTCAAATATGTTTGGACCATCTGACTATATTGGCAACTTGTTTGTGGTTATGTTCAACTATTTATTTATGCTAAACACATCTATGTGAAAATTTTAACAAGGGTATCTTGAGCTTTTATGAGCATAAGCAACCCTTCGAACCGTGCATTTATCTAGACTATTCATAAGTGCTCGATAAGTGCTCTTTCAATATTTTCATTTTCATAATTTCTAATAAAAGTCAAGGTAATTAGCAAGGGTTTATTTGTCTGAAAATAATCAGTTGGTAGTAAAGAATAGTATATCTCTGACACTGCCTCCAGAAGGCAGTTCTAGGGGAGTGAGCGCAACCGCTCCAGCACTTCCAACTCGGTAGCGGGATGTGCTTTCATTACCTTGGATGTATAAGGTTACCTGAAAGTTTATAAGTTTTAGGCCTGATTTTTCAATGGCTAGATAAGCGATATTTGGCTGATAATTTAAAATTAAAACAGTTTATGGACATATCAGAAGAATAACTTATCCGACGTTTGCCCAGTGATTGGGGATAAAAATGGGGCCTTAAGGAAAATACTTACTCCAAAATGGCGTTTCCCCATGAATACAAGTAGAAGATCTGATAAAAGTGACTACCGTCGCCCGTTGTCGGCCCTTTTTGGAATTAATTGATTATGGAACAGGTTCCATGTCAAAGACATTGAACTATGGCTAATTCGACTTAAAATCTTACATTGCGATTTGCGTCGGTATATTGCTAGTAGGTGTAATGTTAAGGTTCATATATACTCCCGTTTTGGTGACACTAAAGAGCTGTTTATGAAGAAGATTTGGAGAATGGGTCCGTAATGCCTAAATATTAGAGAAATACCGAGCGAAGTCCATCCCATAGATCACTGTTTTTGAATAAGTTAATCAGCATGCCATCGCGGAATCCTTGAAGGACACCGTTGTCCAACAGTGGATGTCTTTCGTACGATAAGGTAAAACAGCATGCAGACGGTCCGCCTAATAGTGAAAGATCACCCCCACCTATGGCCTAACACCAGGAGGATTGCCATTATGTTACCAACCTTGAAAAGCTCAAAGTTTTTGCGGCATATTACATATTACCTGTGGTGTAGGCCCATGTCTGCTCGGCTCGCCAGACAGCGGCACTGAATGAGGTTCTCTCGCTGTCTCTTTTCGTCTTCGCTTGCAACTCGACCGTCTGCCGCCCTGCTCGTGCCGTTTTTTACCGCCCTGTGCTTCCCTAGTCGTTGATTCTAATTGGGTAGGTTTGAAGGCAAAGAAGACGTGTAAGCTAGAGGTTTGATGGGGAAATAGATGTGCCTATGATGAATAGTGGAACGACTTTTTGCAAATCACATTTATCCAGTGTCACATCTATTTCTCACAAACATTTTTGAAAAAGGATAGAAAATAATGCTTTCAAAATGGTCGAAACTAATTGAGATGGCGAAAGCAGTTGGAGTAACTAATTGGATGGAACAACAAATCATATTCATTGTTAGAAAAAGATATAGTGAGGCTAAATTAACATACACAGAGGAATCAGCAACATTAATGATAAGTAAGTTACCGTCATCATTGTCCGTGGGCATGGGCGGCGGGATAGGCTGCGGGAGTGCGCGCCTTCCTTCCACCAGCCGCACCAGGCACGCCAGGGCTGCCTGCTTGTTCTACACAGTACACACATGTGCTGGATAATGTTAGAAGATACAGGAGTATAACTTAGGAAATAAGACTTGATGCTTCTGACAGGGGCCGCGGAAGTGGGGGGGCAGAGGAGCCCTTAGCCCCCCCCCCCCTGACTATACCAGCCGTATGTAAAAATACAAACTTATGCCTTTACCGTAGAAGTTTGCCATATCTTCCGCGGTCTCTCGTCCCAGACCAAAGTATTTAGTTGAAAGTAAGTAATAGAAATCATTGAAGCTTCACATAAATTTATGCGAAAGGCTCAAGTCAAAGACAACGGAATTTAAGGTTCTTTTGGCTGGTATTATGAAAAGAAATAGTAAAATACTAATAAGTTATAATGATTTCTACTGAACTCAATAATTGGTAACAGAAAACTGACCCTTATTTCATCGAGCAGCGGTTCGAAGACGGTAGGATCCGTGGAGTCCTTGAGCGCCTCCCAATTTTTGAACAGTTTCCTGTCCGACAGACGCACAGTGCTCTCTAGCTCTCGGACCTCTGTTGACGTGATTCATTATGATAACTAGTACTCGCCGTGTATCAATAACAGCACATAGTATTTGCATCTGATTCTAACTCATTCGTAAGAGATAACATGGCTCACGAAGGTAGCACAGAAGTGGTGCGCTTGTTTCAAGTCAAGTCATTTGGAAGATCTTATTTTTAATGCAAAATAGTCTTGCCAGGAGTACAATAATTAGGACGACACGTCCAAGTTTTAAATGATAGATAACTTAGTGATAAAATTATCTTAGCACAAGAAGCAGTTCAAAATTCAAAGTCTACAATTAAAATTTAATTTGCTAGACATGCAGAATCACTCACCAGTCTCCTTGAGGGTAGCAAGTTGCGCCACCAACTGTTTCCTGTGCGCCCGGAGCGCTCGTCGCTGTGCGCGTGCGCGAGTGAGCACGTCGCGTGCGTTGCGCGCCTCCCCCGCCAGCGCGCACACCTCGCGCGCCTCGCGCTCCAGTCGACGCTCCAGTTCACTGTCACAAAGTATCGGATAACTCCTCATATAACATTCAAGGGCCTTTCGGAGCGTGGAGCTCGCTAATCTGCATTTACGAAGTTTTCCAAGCGATCTGCATATATACAAGCTTCCAACATCTACAGTTGGACCGCGGTCCCCAGGAACGATGACCTAGATAGACTGGCGGAAAATCTTCCCTTTTAAATGAAAGAGTCTAAAACCACGCTCCTCCAAAGGTAAGGCGACGTGGTAGAAACTGGTGGGCCCGAGGTAGGACGATGGTTCGTTCTCATTACCGATAGATGGATGGATGGTTGTTGTTACTCTTTCACCCAAACCGGCTGAACGGATTTTGATGAAACTTGGCACAGAGGTAGATCATATCCTGGAATAACACAAAGGATACTTTTTATCCCGGGAAAGGATAAGATCCATCGGGAACGAACGCGGGTGAAACCGCGTGGGGACAACTAGTATTTTATATGTCAAATGCAAATATACGATGAAATTGAGTAAAATACCTCGGGTATTCTCCAGTGATCTTCGCATATGACTGTATATTTCTGATCACCTCCACGAGATGATGAAGCTGGTCGCAGAACTCGGGCAGTTGCTCGGGAGTAAGGTACTGTCCACTATACCTACATCAATTTATCTGTCCTTTTTAATCATGTTAGAAGACTAACAAGCAGGCAGGTGGTCACCTGATGGTAAGTGGCTACCGTTCGCCTAGATTCACTAGCAATTGTTGCCGTCCTTTACAGAGGTTAGAAAGCAAATGACTCTCAAGTGTAACTTTCAGGGCACTGCCAGCCAGGCGGGTGAGTAGGCCTGGTCATTGTTAACATTTTTTTTTACTTTAGGATAAGCTTGTGATTGACCACAATCTCATCATGGTAAGTGATGATGTGGCCGAAGGTGGTAAGCACACAAAGCCTAGATGGGAACTGGCTATTAAGTGCAGCTGTCGGAATAGATAGATACTTGGCGATAGATTTTCAACTTAAGGGTGTTAGCCAGAGAGTGGTGCTACCACCGTGCTATGGTTTTCTTCACCGAAAGCTCAAGCTCATTGTAGAATTCGAACCCACAACCTACGCCACGGTATCCGAAGTCACTACCACTGAGCTATCAATTATCTTCGACTTAAAACTGATGCAAACCTCAAATCAATATTAGCCGCAAACTGATTGTCATCGATTGCCACGTTGGAAGCGTTCACCGCGGGATCGGTCGAGATATCTAGGTCGTCCTCGTCATTGGTGGTGATCGTACTGCCGCAGCCATGGTTACTGCTGACGCTCTCACTAATACTGGAGATAAACATAAGGAAACAAAGAGATCTTACTTGTATTAACGAGATGGCAACAATGTCTGCCATTACTCTTGTCGTGACGATATATTAACACTGTACTACTGTCAAACTAAACTTGTCTTGTATTAATATCATATATAGAAAAGGATTGTAAAATATTATCATAATAAATGCGTCTGAAGACCAAAAACATATTTTAACTAGCTTTCCGCCCCGCGGTTTCACCCGCGTATCCTTTTTTTACCCATTTAGAGATTGAGTTTAAAAAAATCATTTCTTATTCCTCGTCTACATCTTAAAAACAATACCTACCTGTGAAAAAAATCAGCTTTCTAGGTGTAAAGCTGTGGTGTAGGCTTGGCGTTGATAAGTCAGTCCTTCTCATTTTCCATACCAAGAAACGGAAATAAGTCCTAACTTTGAACCCCCGTTTCACCCCTTCAGATGTGGAATTTTAGAAAACACTAATACACGTGTTTCTTTATTTTTGATTGTTAGTCTAAAAACAAAGTCTAGATTCTAGCTTTAAATCCGACTTTCATACAAACTTTTAACCCTTTTTTCATCCCCTTAAGGATTGAATATCAAAAAATCCGTTCTTATTCCTCGGTTACGTCTTAAAAACAACATCTGTGAAAAAAAACAGCTTTCTAGATCTAAGGGTTTAGGCTGGGCGTTGATGAGTCAGTCAGGACTTCTCCTTTTATATATATATAGATTAATACCCTGATGTGAAGGACATGTGATTATCAATTGTATTGCTCTTGTGTGGCTCCCCGCGAAGCTTGCTGAGCAGTCGGCTGAGCAGCCTGGACTGCCGACTTCCGCCCTTCATGCTGACTGCTGTTTTTACTCGTTTGATCTTTGGTTTGCTTGTGGATTAAGAGATTATAATTATAGAAAACGTCAATCGCCGATGTTTCGTGAAAGGTGGTCATTTTCTGATTTATCTATAGGTACTAATATTAGAAAGAGGAAAGATTTGATTGTTTGTTTGTTTGCATTGATTAGGCTCTGAAACTACTGGACCGATTTTTTTTTTTTTTTTATAATTGATAGGCTTGTGTTTGACCACAATCTCACCATGGTAAGTGATGATGTGGCCTAAGATGGTAAGCACACAAAGCCTAGATGGGAACTGGCTCTCAAGTGCAGCTGTCGGAACACACCGATAGGTGTTTGGCGACAGATTTTCAACTTGAGGGTGGTAGCCAGCCAGACGGGTACTACAAAGTACCCTACCACCGTGCTATGGTTTCCTCACGATGTTTTCCTTCACCGAAAGCTCAAGCTCATTGTAGGATTCGAACCCAAGACCTTCGCCGCGGTATTCGACGTCACTTACCACTGAGCTATCATCGCCTTGATTTGAACAATTCTTTCACCATGAAAGCTACATTATCCCTGATGAACATAGGCTATATTTTGTCCCGGGAAAAGATGAAACCGCGGGGAACAGCTAGACTTAATCTATAATAATATGTTGCTCCGCGATTAACTCGAAACTATTAAACCAATCTTGATGAAACTTGGTACACAAATAGATTATCCTGGATTAAAACAAAGGATACTTTTTATCCCGGGAAAAGATAAGATCCCATGGGAACGCGGTAGAAACCGCGGGGGAAGGCTAGTCATATACAGCCTAGCTAGGCGATCAACGCTGTTTTTAGCAAAGATGCCCATTGCTTAATCTACTAAAGCTTAAAAAATAAGAGTAAGTACACACTTAAATTTAGTTTTACAATGCTCGAGTGTTAATTTTGCTTTTCACTATTTCGGTTACAATCGTGTCCATTTTTATATTTCTTTATTGTTTTTTTTATCAAAATATCAACAAAGCTTCGTACATAATGACATAAGTGTCAGATATGATTTGTTTTTTACAATGTACCAAAAACAAAAATACCTTCACATTTTGGCACACGAACGCGACCTGGCGTTGACCTGCCTTTTCAGTTATTTAATTTAAAAAAAAACATGACTTTTTTAATCCCACTCAACGAATAAATAGACTTATCCCACTATTATAAATGTGAAAGTTTGGATGGATGGATGTTTGTTACTCTTTCACGCAAAAACGGCTAAACGGATTTTGATAAAACTTGGCACACAGGTAGATCATATCATGGAATAACACATGATACTTTTTATCCCGGGAAAGGATCAGATCCCTCGGGAACGAGGGGGACAGCTTGTAGATTATATAAATACTAACTAGCCGTCCTCCGCGGTTTCACCCGCGTTCCCGGGGATCTTATCTTTTCCCGGGATAAAAAGTATCCTATGTGGTATTCCAGACTATAATCTATCTCTGTACCAAATTTCATCCAGATCCGTTCTGGCGTAAATGAGTTACAAAACAAACATACATCCATCCATCCATCCAAACTTTCACATTTATAATATTAGGGCAAGGGATTTTATTTTGCAACAGATTCTATAATTTCACCTTCATTCTCATATTGTGAGGAATGTTTCTTTGCTGAATCTTATCCATCTGTGGCCCACCCATAGAGCTCGTATAGTATTTTTTTCTACACCTTACACCACCAGGCAAACATGCTTACGGCCTACCTGATGGTACCTAGCTAGTTAGCTATACGTGTCATCAAATGAAACACCAATATATTTTAATAATTGTAATCCATATAAAAATACAATCAATATACTCGCGATTGCCAGCGTAGGCATACAAATATTATTTCATAATAAAACCCAACAATTGCAAAACATTAAATGCTTTATTGAGACAAATATTTTAAGTACAATTCAATTAACAGGCACATGTCAGTCTGAGATTAAAAATACATACATTGAATGCAAACAAACTCGTACAAACATTTTATGCGCTAACTTTCGACACGCAATTCCTAAAATATTGTATAAGAAGAAAGTGATAAAGTTACTTTTTGGCCAATTTGTGAGTCTTATTAAATCGAAATTGTGACAATAGTTTCCTAATAGAGAGTTTGGCAAACACCGCTTCGACAAAGCTAATGAGTTTTAAAAATAAAGAAAATAATCTCCTAATAACACAAGGTGATACCACATCACTGAAACTGGTTATATAATATTTTCAGTAAATAGTAAAGTAATTCCTTTATGCGAGGATCGAAGTAGGTTATATAGGCTTAAGAAGCTCCAAGAAACCCGCCTGGGACCAGACAACGAAAATATAATACAACAAACACATTCAAATGAAACAACTAGCTTTTAGAAACAAAGGCACAATTTAACCACCCTAAATAAACCTAACGACAAACTGAGGTCGCGTCCAGCAGATTATTACATTTACATGATAAATTCTCATGATTTTGTTAATAACTTAAAAGTTGATTATTCAAACATAACTTGATTTAATTCTCATAAGGGCTTCAGAATAAGAACTTCAGTCAAGACATGAATAGGTTGTCAATCAAAAGTAAACCTTATCTCTAAGATTAAATAACCATCGTTGCATTCTCTTGACTGATATTCCGATTCTCCTTTAGGCAATTTTTTTTTTAAATATACAGATAAAACAAAACCGGCAATTTGCTAGACGCCACCACGTCCTTACTGGTCCAAACGAGAGTCTTATGCGACAAAACTAAGCTTTATGAACGCGTCTCCTTACCAAAGACCCGAGGAGAAGCCGCCCGGTGGCACACGGACGCGCTTCGGAGCCTCTAGTTTAGCTTCAGGTTTGGGCATATCAGTCTTTGTGCTTTCGACGGGGGCATTAGGCTTCGAAATCGGGACGCTTGGCTCTGATACGCTATCGGCAGTTCTCTGCTCTCTAGGAGAACCGGCGCCATTGTGGCTGGGACCGTCGGAGGTTCCGTTTGTTGGCTGCGCAGGTTCGTCGCCATTGCCTGGAATTGTTGAAAAAAAAAAGTTTATAATTTTAAAAAGTTTTATTGAAATGAAAGCGTGTGAAAAGTTTTAGTGGAACAGTCGCCAATTTCACTAAAACCTGACGGACGATGACAAACTATTCTGTGAATGTGATATTTAAATAACTTGACATTGGCAGAAATTTCCTAACAGAAGATTGCCAGCAAAAGAAGAAAAAAAAAGTTAAAATTCAATAAAAATTTCTGTAGTACACTACATAACACAAAGGTTTATAATAGTAGATGGCGCCACTAAAATCCAACGGAAATGTTCCAAATGGGGCGCCTCCATACGTGACTGGAGTTTTGCCATGTCCAAGTTTGGTACAGTGGACAAGCGTCATATGTCATTGACAATGAGATTGGTACAATGACGCATTGTACCAATATCATCATATCACTGTCACCTATCTTTGAACACACCAAGAATTATATATTCTAAATGGATGGTTAACTCTAAATACCTACTTGAAGCAAATACCTATCAATTGCGAAAAAGAGAAAGATAACAACTACGTTGGGACAATCTCTCTTTCTTTCATTAAGGGTAAGTTGGGTTAGAAAGAGAGATTGTCCCAACGTAGTTATCTTTATCTTTTTGGCAATTGATAGGTATTTGCTTCAAATAGATATTTAGAGTTACCTATCCATCCATTTAGAATATATCATTCTTGGAACACACTGATATAATTTGACGACATTTCTTGGTAATAGACAAAACCCAGGATTGGTTTGTTATGGCAATCAAAAATGTTATGTAATGAATCTAAGCTTGTTCCGAAAAGAGAAATGGCCGGCTCAAAACATTCATAAAGGCTTGTAAAGATCCTTTTTAGGGTTCCGTACCCAAAGGGTAAAAACGGGACCCTATTACTAAGACTTCGCTGTCCGTCCGTCTGTCTGTCACCAGGCTGTATCTCAAGAACCGCGATAGCTAGACAGTTGAATTTTTCACAAATTATGTATTTCTGTTGCCGCTATAACAACAAATACTAAAAACTGCCTTTTTTTACGGAACCCTTCGTGCGCGAGTCCGACACGCACTTGGCCGGTTTTTTTTAAATTTAGTTTTGTCTGACCCTGCGGTCACGTGATGGTAAGTGACTAAGCCCTACTCTTTAGAGGTACGTTACCTGAAGCAGCAGCAGCAGCAGCGAGCACGGAGGGGGCAGGGCGCCTCCCTCGGGTAGGCTCGGGCTCCCCGCCGAAGATATCCGTGTGTCCCCCGCCCGGCGGCCGGAGCACCCTGCTAGACGACCTCGTGTTGTCGCTCAGACCAATTTGATACGGTGTGGAAGTCATCTTTAATATAATATTTCTGGAAAATAGAAATGATTTTGAGTATACGCTGTAGCTTTTTTAATTGGCTTGTCTGTGAGTGATGTTGTGGTATAGGCTAGCTAGAACATGGCTTCCCAAAGTGCCAAAAAAACAATTTCAGTCACCCCAAAATACAATTTTTTCAGTTCTCTTTGCTGTATAGTTTCGCCATATCCATCTCTCCCAAGAAAATTGTAATTTGGCAGGGTCGGTTGTATGAGCTCATTTTGGAAAAGGGGTCTCTGGCCTAAAATAGTTTGGTCTCCCTGGTCCCCTGGTGTAGAAGAAACTGGCTCTCGAGTAGACCTACCGGCACAAACCAGAAGATGTCAACAGACTTTCAACTTAAGGGCGTTGCGAACTAGATTGGTAGATACTAGGTATTAAAAATTGCCCTGCCCTGTAGCGGGGGCTTAGAATAGCAGCTACGGTGCTCCCCTGCCTGTCGTAAAAGGCGACTAAACGGGGACCTTTGGGGTCATCGGCAACCGGGGTGGGGGCCCCAAGCGCCCGAAAGCGCCCCCGAGGAGGACGATGGGTCGTCGTGGTTACGACCCATCGTGCGATAGCACAGCGAGGGTGCTGGGGTTGGTATCACACTTCCCCCGGGACGGGCTATCTCAGCGCCACGCGTGGAGGGGGCTCGAGTATGAGTTCTGTACGAGAACCCGACCCCCTCTACAGCGCAGATGGTGACCACCGTGGGGTTTTAGCCAGTAAGAGTCTGGCATAACCCGATCGCTGCCCCCCTTGAGCGATTGGGTATCCTATGAGGATTTCCCCACGATAAAAAAAAAGGTATTAATAATTAGCTGTAGTAACTCCAACTAATATGCCACAATTTTGCATTCATTACCAACTCTTTATCAATTCAGCATGTGATATACTTCCATGTAAGAATTAAACAATGAACCACTTTCTCAGGCGCACACAACGCTCTGTATGTAATTAAAAGGCACTCCGCTTCAATAACAATTAGTCACATTTCATTATAAAGAATACATAGAAAGTTTATTAACATTCATTATTATAATTAATATTGTGACGTGCAGGTTCTCCCAGGTCTACATATTGTTCTGAGATACTACTACATTTGCACTTTCATGAATGTCTTGGACATAATTGTTTGTAGCTTAGATACCTTGATATCTAATAACTAGAGATACACAATCAGCGACAAAAAATTAATATTTAGATATCTCCCTTTTGTAACATAATGAAGAATGTTAACTAATTTTGAAACAAAAAATTAATATTTAGATATCTCCCTTTTGTAACATAATGAAGAATGTTAACTAATTTTGAAACAAAAAATTAATATTTAGATATCTCCCTTTTGTAACATAATGAAGAATGTTAACTAATTTTGAAACAAAAAATTAATATTTAGATATCTCCCTTTTGTAACATAATGAAGAATGTTAACTAATTTTGAAACAAAAAATTAATATTTAGATATCTCCCTTTTGTAACATAATGAAGAATGTTAACTAATTTTGAAACAAAAAATTAATATTTAGATATCTCCCTTTTGTAACATAATGAAGAATGTTAACTAATTTTGAAACAAAAAATTAATATTTAGATATCTCCCTTTTGTAACATAATGAAGAATGTTAACTAATTTTGAATATTAGCTCTCCATATTCTCTGTCAAAAATACTTACAAGTGAAAGAATTACTTCGATACGTCAATTAGTTTCCGATTTATAGAAGTAAACGTGCGATGCGGACTCGTACTCGATTTGACGTACTCGTGTGACGGTGTGACGTCATCTTGCAACACTCGCTCAAAGCGGAGCGTTGCAAATTGACGTCACATCACATGCCATGCGGTCACGTGACTGTTAGCGGGACTCGATTTTATCGTAAGTTTAAATGCCTGTAAAATCAAAACTAATAGGTATTTTTTACTACAACAGAAACTAGTATATTTGTATACATACAAGCTTTACCGATTTGGCATACCTATTAACATTCTTCATTGCGTATTGACAGGGAGTCGCGTTTATTTAAGAATCGTTATTAAGTCACTCCCTGAGATTTACTGTAAGATTAAGCAGGCGAAATGAGGTAAGATTCCCCCACCACTGAACCAAATTCAACAATTTCGAACTTGCAACTAGATCTAAAATACTAAGGTATTTCAAGGTGGGCCCTGCCACTGTGCTATTGTTTTCCATTACGGTCGTTGTACGTTTTGAATTCATGGCTAATGAAGATACTTACAGGGCCGGATTTAAGGGAGGGCAAACGGGGCCTCCACGAGAGAGGGGCACATAAATTCTATAATATTCATCTAGAAGTGTCGTCGGACACGCGATTGGAACAAAGGTTTCTTTCCGCTATATAAGGTGAAACAAGAAAAATATGTAGGTCAGGCATGTTTGCTGATGCGCACACCGACAGTTTCCATGCCATGTTAAGGAAGAGAGCTGCCTCGATGCTCAGTTGTGTCCGCGGCAGCGACATCGGCATCCTACGCGTTGTAGCTAACCGTGCTGACTGCCCAATATTGTAGCATTTAGTTCGATTACATGTTAGTTAAGTAGGTTCCTAAATAAGTTACTATTTGTGGTTTTTTACTAACATAGGATAAGTTTTACTAACAATATATGGACACGCTGGTCTGAAATAAAATATTTTGATTGATTGATTATTTATCCTATTTGCAAAATAATTTGGGGCCTCCACTCTTTTGTTAGCCCAGGGCCTCCACACCTCTAAATCCGGCCCTGGATACGAGACATTGCATTGTCATATTAGGAATAAAATAACGTGCATGCAATCATACATCCTGCTTTTATATTAAATTAAATACACATTGTTTTATGCGATACATATGCGTTGATTGTCTTACAATATAATGAGTGTAGTTTCTTTTCCTAAGTGCGTCACAACATGTTGAATGAATGAGCGATGACGTCACGAATATTCATAAGAGCTATAAAACTTGATGGAGTGTTTGTTTAGTCATAAAAGTTTGTTAGTCAGGGCATAGACTAACTAGGCTCTGATTAGTGAATAATAGTGGGAAGAAACGAACCTACGACCTGCAGCGTGGCAGTCAGGGTATCAAAACTCCTAGCCAACCGGCTCAATAACGCGGATGTTTACTGATAAATGATAGTACACCTAAAGATATCAGTATTTAAAAATCAATATCCATTACCTTGATAAATGATTATCAATTTATCAATCAAGTCATGAAGTTTATACAAATAAATTGGTACTCTGAATTAAACAATGGAATTACAGCAATCCTAAAAAGGTTTGATACAAATTACAAACAAGACAATTGAATTTAAATAAAATGCTTTGAGAGCTCATTGAAAGAAGGTCAAAAGCGAGTCTTACGGCCAATCAGGGTTCCGTGCCAGAACTTAGTTGAAGAAATATTTGTCTATCACATACACGCCCTACATTTTTATTTGAAAAAAGCCAGTCAGACCCAGTAAAGCTCCCAGATGGCACGATTTATTAATTACTCAATAGTTTTTAATTTATAATTCCTAAGGTATTTGATAGTGAAAATCGCATCAAAATCCGTACAGTAGCTTTTGAGTTTATAGCGAACACACTTACAGACAGACGCGGCGTCGGACTTTATTTAATAACTAGCTGTTCCCCGCGGTTTCACCCGCGTTCCCGTGGGATCTTATCCTTTCCCGGGATAAAATATAGATCAGGGATAATGTAGCTTTCTAATGGTCAAAGAATTTTTCAAATTGGTCCAGTAGTTTCGGAGCCTATTAAATGCAAACAAACAAACAATCAAATCTTTCCTCTTTATAATATTATTACTAGCTGTTCCGCGCGGTTTCACCCGCGTTACCGAGGGATCTTATCTTTGCCCGGGATAAAAAGTAGCCTATGTGCTATTCCAGACTATAATCTATCTCCATGCCAAATTTCATCCAGATCCATTCAGCCGTTGTGGCGTAAATGAGTAACAAACATACATCCATCCAAACTTTCACATTTATAATATTAGTAGGATTATTATTAGTATAGATATGTAAGGATTATGGAGGACATATTCGGCAGTCAACATCCTTAAGTGTACGGTACCGCTGATTAAATTTAAATAACCCTGTAAGTCTGTAGATTATTCGAAATCGATTTGTACTTGACCGTATTATTATTATAAACAAGTATTTTGTGCCGATTCGGTGCAGTCAGTCTCGGTAATAAATAACTGCCAAAATTACCACACAGGTAAATAATAAGCTTGAATAAAACGGGATACTTTTTATCTCAGGATAAGGTAAAACCATCTTCGGGTGAATCCGTGGGTAACAGAACAGCTAGTGTTAAATATAACATGAAATGCAAACTCACTTTAAGTGTGACTAAATAATTTACTATCTTTTACACTGAAAATGCATCACATCTATTTTTGTAATCATAATAAGTCATGATAACTCAACAGTCAACAGTCAGTATTTTCTAGTTATCAATGACTAATTGAACGTTAGATCGCACAAAAAACAGATATGTGAAAGGCCAAGTTGGCGTCGCCCGATAAGAGTTCAGATATAAACGGGTGCCAAGTTCCATTGTTACTTTATTATGGTCTTTCAAATTTAATTTATAACTCTGCGTATTTGTCGATGTCCGGTGTCGACAGTTAGTGATGTAGTTTCAATCAAAGTATGTGCCAATAGCATTGACGACACCTAGCATCCATAATTTGAAGCTGTTTTTGAGTTCTGGGGGGTTATTAGTATTTTTACTATTGTAAAAAAAACCGGGAAGTTTGTTTCGCCGTTTTTTCTCCTGACAGTTCTTTATTTAGAAATGGCGGTAACAATAGAAATATAGGATATCAATAAAATTACGTTCAATAAGTGTTCCAAAATTTAATAAAACATTTTTGAATTTTAGTTTAGCTGGAGTAAACTGACAGGTACGAGTGCAATGTAAATAAGATTTAACTGTTTGTTTAATGGTTTGACCATATCACTTTTTATCAATAATAGTCAATCTCATGTCAGTGATTACAAGTATTCTCATTCATTATTTTAAGAAATAGTTTCTGAGTAACGAAATATTTCACAGAACAACTATCAAATCACTCAAGCTTATTAAAAATTCAACTTAAAATCGTTCGTGTAAATAAACACTGCTAGAGCGTCGCCCTTTTTTTACAACCTTGGCGAACACACTGCCGTGCCTAGATAGATTAGTGACTTATTGCAACGTGTGAAGGTTGAAAATAGTATACAGTAGCGTATATGGATGGATTATAGTTGACATATGATCCTAGTTTATATAACTGGGATCGGCGGTCGCGACACGTGAAGTCTAGATATGTCTGTGTCTATAAATAACAATACCTAAAGCCCGCAAATTATGATTACATTAAGTAATTAAATCTGATAACTTATTTAATGGAATAGTTCTAACTTTAATACTTAGTTATGTTACTAACACGCAATTTTTATTTAATGAGTCATCCGTATACATAAACGTTAAAAAATACTTAATCGGCGTGTTTCTTTTAAACTTCAGGTTATTACACCTAAGGCTTAAACTCAATGTCTTTTGAAATTGAACTTATATAATCAAATATGACAAAAATACTTCAAACACATGAAGAAACCTTCTGTTTTTGCTATATTTAGGATGTAAGACAATATTAGTAGACTGATAAAATGGGAATGAGGTTATCGAACCTCTTTTGGAGTGCCCTTGAGAGTTGAGGGAGCCTGAACGCTTAACCACCCCTCACTGGACGACCTTGCAAAGGATTTATGAACTCTTTACATAAGGTAATATGACTAATGGAAAAAAACCCATTGTAATTCAATTATAATTCAGTTTGTGCATGATATACAGACTGAAAGTTTAATGGCCGTCCGCCAGTCAATAATTTAGAACCCTTTTTATTGTGACAGCAGTGATAAGAGCTATCTTTCAAAGGTATCATTTTAAAAATTGTTAGGCATGCGTGATGCAAACTCATTTGTATTGATGGATAAAATCGCTAGGATAGACAAGCCACGCGATGGAAGCAAAGTACTTCACATGTGGTTAAGAGCTCACATATGGGCTGAACAGTGAATGCAATATATCGCATGTACTACATACATATACATAGTAAATAACAGTTTGATATTTATTCCCGACGTATGGATTATGAAGAATTGAAGAGACTCGATTAAAATAAGAGGGTTCTAATATAAACAAGCTGTCCACCGCGGATTCACTCGTGTACCAGAGGGATCTTTTATTTTACGTGATAAAAATAATACTATGTTCACTCCAGTGATCTTGTACGCAAAGTCTTATCAAAATATGTTCAGTAGTTTTAGTGTGAAAGAGTAACAAACATCCAAACATTCACATTTATAATATTAAATGTAAACAGTTACATTAGGAATTATTATATCGATTTCTTGTTTTTTTTTTTTAACATATAATCCTACACCTTCAAATCGCATTATGATATGACAAGACAATGTTTATGAATTATAAATTAACTAGCATAATGTAAATTTCATTGCATATCGCTATCGGCCTACTAGACGTAGGAAATAAATACATTTAAATAATGTAATGTATGTACATACAATTTAATTGCAAATATGGACCAATGAAGGCAACGCCATAACAGTACTTTGCAATTAGTATATGTAGTATATCAGTCATCTGGTTTCCATATTACAAGCTCTGCTTAGTTTGGGATCAGATAGCCGTCTGTGAACAAATGTCCGAGGATATTTATTTATTATTTAAAAAAAAATATTGCCATAGGTACTTTCACAATGATTATTTATTACTTTTGTAAGTGTAATAATATTCATATTTTTTCCTGTAAACACAACAATGATTTGTGTAGGTAAATTGAATCAGGATAAAAATTTATAAATTTACGTACAGTAGGTATATTAAAATTGACATGTTCATCGAACAAGGTAAATTAATGATCAGGGTTTTCACAGTATGTATAATACAGTCACCATGGTCACAACCCTATCCTAGAGTAAAAAAAAAACAACAATAAACCTATTATAAAAACGTATTAGGGTCAAAAATAATACCTACATGTATTGAATACTTAGTTCACGCACGACTTGTTTTCGAGGTTTCTAGATCACCCCAAAATCCTAGCAACAATAGTCTGTAATGTCAGACATATTAAAATGCATATACATTAATCTAAAGATTGAAAGAACTACTATTTTTGAATTATGGAATCGCTTGGAAATGGGATAAACATAGCAAAACTAAAAAAGTTAATTACAGGATTTGCGATTCAAGCCAGTAATTCATTTAGTTTAGGCGTTTGTTTTGGCGGGGCTGTTTCCACACTTAGCCACTTGATTGGGAGGATAGTTTAGGGCTTAGTAGGGCTCTTATGACGATCGGAAGTTAGGTTACCGCTGCATCGGAAATTAGCCTTCAACTGAAAATTGTCGGCAAGAAACTCAGCAAAGTTACATTCCTAATAAATATATATAACTATAAATATAGGTTTCAAATAGGGGAAATTACTTTGAGTTATTAATAAGCTCCTTAACAAAAAACTAATGTCAGTGTGAAAGATACAAGGATTTATACCCATTCAAATAGGTAATATCTTCTGTCTGTTTTAGATCCACATTGAGAAATTCATATAGGTCCCTTATTGTCCCATATTTTTTCTCAGAATTGTCTAAATATGACGGTATGAGTGGTATGAGTGATGTATGGTTAGTCCTTCAGACACTTTCTATTATTACATTTGCAAAGGGCATCTTGGGAATGTCTAGTGAAACAACTACTATGGTGCTAATTCTGTTGTTTATTTAATTAAACAAATTAAACAAATTAACTGTATCTCTTTCCAGCAACAAGCATTCGAAGGGTATAAAAAATTTGGTATAGTCAAATTTCTTATGAATATAGATAAAAAACAATCAAAACTCATTTATCTGTTTAGGTCCTGATAAGGCCGTTAATATGAATGACTCCATCACAGGTTCGAAATACACCTAAGCTGAGGAGTCACCGCAAGAGATTATAATAATGGAAACAAACAAAGTATCAACTATTAAATTGTTCTCATCATAAAAATATTTTTTAATTATAATTTGTTATTGAGAGTATTATGTTTGTAGTTTGTGTAGCTTCATAATTAAATATTAAATACATCCTTTGATAATAACTTCAAATAAATATGATGTTTTCCTGAAATTTATTCAAACAGTAGGGTATTTAGGTATTTGTATTCAACAGGTTAACATTTTTTTAAATCTGTTGACTCGCGACACTAACTTGTCAAACAACTCGTCAACTCGCGCACTGTTTTCAAAATTTCAAAATTCGCGCCCAATTTTCAAGTAAATGTCATCGTCCCGATTGTCCCATTTGAGAACCAAGTGGTGCGGACTTTGAAACCTCGATTGTCCCAAGAAAGAACTGACAGGTTAAACATAAGGTGCATTTTAGAATGAGTAAATCTTGTAAGTGCCTATAATATCAAGTCCAAACTAAAGAGAGGAAGAGATAATAAAATTAGTAGGTAAGTATTTATTTATAGAAAATCCTGCATGGAGTAAAAAAAACAAACAAAAAGAACACCATAAGGTCGACGTCAGACGGGTAGATGCGAGCTAAAAAAGTAATACAATCTAAAAGCAGTTGCATTACGGTGAAAACCCGGTATTTATTATGTTATTTTAGACACGTAACTGTAAAAGTAATCTATCATACACAGTGGGGCCAGCCCATTCATGCGGCAAAGCTAACGGTGACTTCTTTTGTCCTAGTGGGGAGCGTTATAGCACATGGAATTATCCGGACAAATCCGATTTATTACGTTTATATGCAAATATATAAGCATGTAATCCGCAACGCCCATAGTCGACAAGCCTCGAGCCTCGTCCTACGGCAAACAAGGCGCATTGACCTTTAGAAAATCTTGAAAAATAACGGCTTGATTGCGAAAAGAAAACGACCGATGAAAAATAATTTTATACTAAAATATCGGTATGCACTTACCAAAAATTTTAAGCACTGTAAATCCCAAATAGTTTATAATCTTTTTTAATCGACAGAAAATAAATAAGCTTTGTTTAAAAATCTATAGAAGAAAGAAAAGATTACTCACCACCGGCTGCTTCGGTTCTTTTTGACGGAATGCGTGTGAGAGAGACAGATAATAGCGTATAGATTAGTATGACAATGACTAAAAAAATTAAGAACTACCATTTTTTCATACCATAGATTGTTTTAAATTATTATAGTTGCTATTCAAGTAGCAAGATCTATATAAAAATAATAATATATAGTTAAGTGTTTTAAAATGTAATTTTTTATCGGAATATTAATTTCTTTAGCTTAGATATTTTATTGATTTGTGAAAAGGTAAAAGAACCTTTGTAGTATTATTTTTTTAGGTTATGGCAATCAAAAATATGTATCTGAAAAAATCTGGATTGCACCGGTTCTACCGTTTAGAAATTTAGTCTAGAAGGCTTGAGATTAAAACGTTATTCCAAATTTAGATTTATCAACCTTTACTTAAAATTGTAACAAATATTACATAAAAAATCTTGACAGCCGAATAAAAAATAGATACAATATTGTGACCTAAACTGTATTTATTGTAATAATAATTTATAAAAACTTTCATTTACTTATAGAGTAAAATAAATTCTAGACGAATAAAAAAATTTTGCTGCTCTCCTGCAGAAAAATCTTTGAATATTAGAGAAAAATATTTATTTTTATATTTAGATATTATTTTTGTTCTTCAATTGATCGTACTTTTTCGGATGTTCAAATCAAATCAAATCAAAAATAAATTTCCAAAGGGTTACCTTTGCTAATCATATCCACCAAATTTAACCACAGACTACGGACGGAGGGAGACTGAGACTCTCTCACACATACCAAAGAGTATGTAACACATACTACAACACTATTTAAAATAAATAAAGAAAAAAAAACAATTTGTTTATTGCTTGCTTTGCTCGCCCTCGGATTTGTTTAGGAAAATTCAGTGAATTTCAGTGAAGTGTTTTTATATTAAAAATGGAAGCTGCTGGAGAAGATACTCAAAAAGAGAGTGGAGAAAATGTGCTCCCTGATAAAAATGCTATTGTAAGTGCAAAATCAATAATAATACATTCCAATGATTTATAAATAGAAATGCGATCGGATGTCGGTAAACGGTTTATTAATTTTCATACAAATTTTGCGTTCAAAGCAGATTTCTAATTGATATTTTTATTGCTTCCGTTCATTTGTTCAATTAATTTGCTGTTAGATGGCTGTATATGGCTTTAAAGATGATGAAAATAGAGATATTGTTTAACCTAAAAGTTGGTTGGCGTTGGGCCAAATTCCGAAATGTTTATGATATTTCTGTTCTGAGCACGTTTCTCGTGCTTTATTCTTTTATGGCTGACGATGACCTGTTCCCAAATAGCTGGTTATCCATCCACTACCTTTATTACATCACCTGTAAATGTGTTACTATGCTAGTGGCACTTGGTAGTTATTTTAGTTACCTTATTTAGGCATTAGGGTTCATGTGTATGTTGGTATATCAAGTTTCTTCAAGGAAGAATAGGATCAGAGAGTTGCCTCACGAATAGATTTGGTTATAAATTATAATTTCAGCCCATAAAGAATAATAAAATGTTCAATAAATGGTATGTAGGTAACATGTTAGGTTTGAAAAAAAAGGGTCTATGAATAAAAACACGTCTTTTATAATATTATCTTTTAATTTCTAACATATTTATAAGTATTCATAATCATCATGTGTTGTTAAGCTATGAAATGTACACTGCTGAACTTAGAACTCCCACACAGTATTCTAAAACATTCTATAGGAGTTATGGGTAGATATTACATAATTTCATTTTTTCATTCAATTACTTAAGAATGTTGAGAATACTCTTTGCAATTATGTAACACTAAAATAAACCAAGAATTATATAGTAAACCTAATTACATATTCCAGGAAAAAACCCCAACACCACCACAAGAGGCGCCTAAAAAGTCTAAACGCGACGACCGTGTCAGAAAAGATGATAAAAATGTTGAACAGTTTATGAAATCCCTAAATTCTGTGCCAACAGTCGAAGAGAAACTGTCACATGTATGCAAGAAATATGTGCAGGCTGCCGACGATAATAAGAAGATGCAGTTCTACATCAAACAGTCTGATAAGAGATATGCACTTTTGATGAAAGATAAGGAGCAGTTGCAGTTAGAGTTCAATAAGACAATATTGGTGAAGTCCAAATTGGAAAACCTTTGTAGAGAGCTTCAGAAGCAGAATAAGGCTATTAAGGTATATAGGTATCTAATCTTACCTCTGTAGTTTTACCTTCATAGGTGTTAACAATATAATAATATTTTTATTCAAATAGGTCCTTCCAAGCACTTATGAATAGATTAGATTCTAATGCACGGTTCGGAAGGTTGCTTTTGCTGAGAAGAGCTGACAATAAACTCAGCAATTACTCTTTTCAAAAACAACTTAAATCTATTACATTCAGTAATCATTTATCTATCTAGTCTCATTGATAATATTTGCGTGTTATGGCGGCAAAAAATTATAATAAATAGAATTTAACTATGACTTAGTAAACAACAAACTCAAGCAGACCAGTCCCCACAAGCAGCACCTGTTCACAAGAATGATGCATGTGGCAGCCTCAATAAATAATGTTTTGTGACTGTTTATAAAAGATATTGGGATCTAACAATCTCTTTACTTAGTTGACTAATTATATTCAAAGTTGTTTTGTAGCCTAGTTACACTGAGCCTGGTAAACAAAGATGTTGTTATGATGTAAGCACATTAACAATTACACATAGTGCCTGTAATATTTACTAAGAATGCAAATTGCAATTATATTGAGATATATATCATTGCATACTTATTAAATATTATTTAGTCTTCATCCTTATAATTGACCCTAATGATTGATGCAATGAAAGTACAGTGTAATTTTTAAAAATTTTTGTTGGTTTGATTCCCGGGTGTGGCAAGCGAATTTTCGATAATCTTTGAATGCAGTTTTCTTTCTTTTCAAAAATAAAGGAATGTTTTGTTTGAGTAAAATTTTCTGCCTACAGTATTAAGAGTACTTTCCTTCAAGTGGCATTACATAATTCCATCCTGTATATTACACTTCATAAAAAAATTGTTGCATCTTCTTACTACTACTCTACCAAGCTAAGGTACTAAATACAATTTTTTTTTGTTTTGTTTTAGTTAACTATGTAGGTAACTAATGCGGGTTATAATTTTTTATGTATTTTTGTATTAGTTTAAGAATAAAATTGTTAAACATTTGAAAAAAAAAAGCCAATATAGTCAGATGGTTCAAAAATATTTAAAAAATGTAACCTTGCTGAGTTTCTTGCCGGTTCTTCTCAGTTGAAGGCTGACTTCCGAACCGGTGGTAACTTCTGTAATTCGACCTTCATAAGTGCCCTTCTAGGGCCTAAACTGAATAAATGGTTTTGACTTTGACTTTGAAATATTCAACAGGAAGAATCCCTGCTCAAGATCCGTGAAGAAGAAGAACGTCGTAAGGAAACCCAGGCGAAGTTCCAAAACACACTGTCGGAGATAACAACCCTGTTGCAGCAGAATAATGAAAAGAATGCTAAGCTCCGGGACGATAATATTAGCATGAGTGAGAAGTTTAAGAGTGTTGTTCAGCAGTATCAGCTGAGAGAACAGCAGGTGAGATCCGTTCTACATTTCTTTATTTTTTTTTAATTCTGGATAAGCTTGTGTTCAACCACAATTTCACCATTGTAAGTGGTAAGCACACAAAGCCTAGATCGAAACTGTCTCCCAAGTGCAGCTGTCAGAACACACCGATAGGTGCTCGGCGACAGATTTTCAACTTGAGGGTGGTAACCAGCCAGTTGAGTACTACAAAGTACCCTACCACCGTGCTATGGTTTCCTCACGATGTTTTCCTTCACCGAAAGTTAATTGTCTGTTGATGGGCTTGGTGAGTAATATAATGAACTAGCTGTCGCGTTCCCGTGAGATCTTATATTATCCCGGGATAAAAATATAACCTATGACACTCACAAATAACGTAGCTTTCTATTGGTAAAATAATTTTCTAAATCGGTTCAACAGATCCAGAGATAACCCCCCACAACCTCACAACACTTTACCTCTTTATAATATTAGTATAGATAACGTTATAAATCGACAGGTAGACAAAATGGCCAAGCAAATGGCGTTAGAATCTCAACTATCAGACGCGAAGCTGCAGAAGGCGAGTCTTGAGGCCCAGGCGGAGAAGGAGCGGTTGATGGCTGAAATGGAACAAATGAAGGTGACCATAGCACAATACAGAGCCAAAGTTGTGGATTTACAGGGAATCGAAACAGGTATGTTTGACTGTTGGTTGAGTTAATGAATTTAAACTTCTATAAGCTTGTGTTTGACCGCAATCTCATGGTAAGTGATGATGTGGCCGAAGGTGGTAAGCACACAACGCTTAGAAGGAAACTGGCTCTCATGTGCAGCTGTCGCAACCCACCGATAGCTGCTTGACTACAAACTTTCTTCTTCTACATCCCCCTGGTATTTTATACCACAAGTGACCAATGTGTTGTACACTTCATTACAATGCCTTCAAGGCTACTGGCTCTCAAGTGCAACTGCCGGTCAGCGAGCCAGTCAGGTACTACATAGTACCCTACCTCCGTGCTATGGTTTCCTCACTATGTTTTCCTGCAGTTAGTGAACACTTTTGTGTGTAGAAAGTATTAATTGATTATTAATTGTCTGTTTTCAGGTCTGAAAGGTCAATTGGCAGTATATACAGATAAATATGATGAGTTCCAAAATGCGCTGGTGAAGAGTAACGAAGTGTTTGGTGGATTCAAAGAACAAATGGAATCGGTTAGTAGATGTTTGACTAGAAGTCGAAAATACAGACTGATTATTAAACTTTTTTTTTTTAGTTTTGTTGTCAGACTTGTTTTTGACGTGTAATGATAAAATTTTACATTAGAATGAAAGAAATACATTTATTTACCAAAACACATAATATGTGCGATGTGTATCGATAAATTGACCGTCAGCTCAGCATGGTGCTATGATCATCAAGGTCATAGCGCTGATTTTTAGCTGGGAGCGCTAAAATCATTGACATAATATAATAGTACATTACGATACGCGTGACCTAAGTAGGCTATTATTGCACGGTGTGAAGTTAGCACCCGAGCGCAGCGAGGATGCTAAACGCCGTGCAATAATAGACAACTTCGGGCACATGTATCGTATACTATTTTTTAATACAGTTGCTCAAAAACTGGTGTATTACAGGGACGTATAGCGTTCGGGATGTGGGCTATTACATACTAGTGCTTTTTTTTTACCTTTACCGAACTCGTGCGTTCTCTTTCCCAACTGTCAAAATAATGTCTATTAAAAAGAAAAACCAACCATGAAGTTTTTACTAAAGAGTTTTTGTGATTCATACAAATACGTATATTTCTAAAAAGAAGCTACAAATTTATTTCAATATCTCATTAAATTTCATTTTCATATCAATAAAAAAAATATACTGAAGACTAAGCTGTATGGATAGTTCCCTTTGGGTGAAGAAAAAAAAAACTCTGCTTATATTCTACGGTTGGCGCCATTTTCCAGAAATTTTCTTTGCGAGTTTAGTTGTTTGTTGCACAAAATGAGTAATTTCGACCCTATTTTTTTTTAATTAACACCACCGGAATCACTATAATTGCACAAACATTGTATGACAAATATACATGAACAATCATACGAAATTAATAATAGTTTGTCTCAAACAGTAAATATGCAACCTAAAACTTCCCCAGTAAGTTTTAAAAACTGTACCAATTTCAATGTACATGTGTACTATAACTTTTATAAGAAACAAATGATTAGTTAGTTGAGTTTATTGTGTTTTTATTATTTTATTAAATTGCTTCATTTTTTCGCAACTGTATTAAAAATAGTCGTTCAGTACACTTGCGGAACCGTCATTGCAACTTGTTCCGACTGTCAACCCTCGCCTTCGGCTGCGCCTCAGCTCGGGTAGACATTTGTCGGAACTCTTTGCAATGACAGCCTTTCCGCACTTGTAATGAAATATACTATTATAGCAAGTGTGACATATACCCGCACTTTACGCATGCTTCTCCGTGCACAAATAGGCAACTTAGATCTCGGTAAAGCTTGCATAAAGTGCGGGTTTAGGTCACACTATGCTATAATAATATGGTATAAGGAATCTTTCCACATATTATAATGAAGTTAAATCCTGGAGCTGCATGCCCAGAATATGTGCTTTCAACTTTTTCCAAATGCAATGAGATGTGTATTACAATGGTATCTAGCCAGGCGGGCATTACAATGTTCCCCATCACCGTGTTATGGTTTATTTACAATGTTTTCACTTCAACAAAGTTCAAGCTCCACAACTTACCACAGTACTTACAATGGTATTCCCACAGATGTCGAAGAAGATAAAGAACTTAGAGAAGGAGTCTCTGTCGTGGAAGAAGCGATGGGAGAGGTCCCAGACCGCCCTCGTGGAGATGTGCAGTGAGCGGCAGGCGGGCGAGGAGCGAGCCGCCGCCGCCGCTCGGCAACTACACCACATGCAGGCTCTGTGTCGCACACTACAGGTACACACACACACACATTACAGATACACACATGCACACATATACACACACACTAAAGTAACACACGCACACACATTACATATACACACATGCAGACATACACACATTCTACTGATACACATATGCACACATACACACACTACAGACACACATACACACACTCTACTGATACATACATACACACACACTATAGATACGCACACATTACAGATACACACACACACACACAAGCACTATACAAACTACACACACACACACACACACACACACACACACACACACACACACACATTACAGATACACAAATGCGCACACACAGACACACACACCCATACACACACACACACACACACACACACACACACACACACACACACACACACACACACACGTTACAATACACATATACACACATTTCTGACGGACCGGTTAACATGTCTGGTTAGACACTACCTGTCACATCGTAGGTAGCATGTGGATTTCATTATGAAACTTTGATACCTACCCATAAACATTATTTAAGAGCTGAAGAGTAAATACGCTAATTTATCCCGTTATTCACTCCCTAATAGAATATATATATTCATACCTAACCTGCAGAGTGAAACCTAGCTTGATAATGGCAATGGTTTGTTTGTACAGGCGGAGCGCACAGTACTGCTGGGTACACTGAAGGAGAACAACATCGAGCGTCCCCCCGTCCCCACGCCGCCCCCTGCGCCCCCCGCACCGCCAGCCCCCCTCGCCGCCCAACCCGCCTCCAACGCCAAGGTAACCTTAGTTTTTTAAAGGTTTTTGGCTTGGTATCTAAATCTTTCAGCCATTTATTAATTTATGTAATTTTATGTTATCACATTCAGTAAAGTCTCTAAGGCGATGACAGCTCAGTGGTAAGTGACGTCGGATACCACGGCGAAGGTCGTGGGTTCGAATCCTACAATGAGCTTTCGGTGAAGGAAAACATCGTGAGGAAACCATAGCACGGTGGTAGGGTACTTTGTAGTACCCGACTGGCTGGCTACCACCCTCAAGTAAAAAATCTGTCGCCAAGCACCTATCGGTGTGTTCCGACAGCTGCACTTGGGAGCCAGTTCCCATCTAGGCTTTGTGTGCTTTCCACCTTCGGCCACATCATCACTTACCATGGTGAGATTATGGTCCAACACGATTGTTTAATAATTAAAGATCTAGAATTAAAAAAAAAAGTCTAGCCCTCGTTCCCGCCAAACAGTCCGGTAACCTTATATTGTGCACAGGTACAGTCAGCCCCAAAAGTACACCAATTAAGTCTAGAACCGTGTCTCCTATCGCAAATAAACTGTTATAAAAAAATAGTAATATAATCTAATTGTTCTTACGCCACAGTTACTATTCAATTGCTATTTTTCTTCTAACCGTACTTAACTGTGGTGCTAAGCAATTTTTGTTGCCATCCAGTACACTTTCTAAAGTATCATTTAAAATTGAAAAATTATGTCATAGGTTGATGCCATGGCGGCGAATTGCGCTCAGCTTAGACAGAGTCTCGCACATTTACAAAGTCAATTAAACACTTTGACAAACAAGCAGCAAACCCCCGCAGTGGAGGAGCCCCCTAAACCAGAAAAAGTAAAAAAATCTAAATCCAAAAAGAGCAAAGCTGAAAAAGCACAAAAGGCAGCTCAGGACAAAGCAGACACGCCCAAAGAGGAAAGCGACGAAAGCCCCACCAAAGACGCTGCAGACGATAAGGAATCTAGTGCCAATGAAACTAAAGTTCAAAACGACGCAGCAAATGTTCCCGAGGATAAAACATTAGAGAATTTAATAGAAGCCATAAACAATGCAAATATAAACCTGACTGATTTGGAAGTACTTGACGATAAAGATCAGGGGAACGAATTAGAAGACACGGGCGATATAGTTGAAGAAATTTTAAATGAAATAGAATCGAGTCCAAAGGAAAATTCTCAAGTCGACGACAGTAGTTCTCAGGAAGTATCACAAGTTGAGGATCTAAATTTAAATAAGGCAGCTGAGATACATAATGAAATAAAAGAAGAAATTGTCCAATCAAAAAACGCCATTGAAGAATCGCAAGACGCGTCTTTTGTAGAAACGAGTTCAAATGACGAAGTGTCGCACATTGCTGAAGTGAAATCAATTTTAAATGAAGCATAAGTGAAGTGAGTACTGCCAGTGTATAATGTGTTTTAATGTAATGTAATAATTATATATGTCAGACGGTTGATGTTTCTAAATCGGTGATATCGTTAGCTTTTTGTATGGGAGCATTTAAATGGTTGAACTAGCATAAGTATTGCATTTAAAATGTACGAAAATCTATATTTAATATGTGTGATATCTTATTAATGTTAAAGACAGTATCTGTAGGAGTTTCTCAGAATTTTGGCTATCCGTTATTATTTAGAAAAGTCAATATGTATGTACTTTAATGATGATTATAGTCTGTGACTCTGTTGTATAAAAAACCGGTCAAGTGCGATTCCGACTCGCGCGCTGAGGCTTCCGTATATACTTGTAGGTATGTAAAGAGTTGATTTTTTTCCGTATTTTTTCGATTATGTTGTTTAATTCTGGTGTAACTACAAATTTACGGTTTTCTGATTTATTCCTTTACTTGTGCTACATCACATTGATTCTTGCCAAATTTCATGGTTCTAGGTCAACGGGAAGTACCCTATAGGTTTTGATTTTCGTGAGTCGAATTATGCGGCATAAACAGCCGTATCTTTTGATTGCGTTGACTTAGAAGTTTGATTTTTTTACTGCACAGGAATTGCAGACCTGCGTATTTGATATTCATTTAAACATGACACCTCCACGCGTTCCTGTGAAAAAAGGTCTTGACAGACGGACGGACGTTTTTTGTTATATGTACGTTAGGTTCCGTTTTTTTTTCTTTTTGACATACGGAACCGTAAAAATACCCTATCATGATAAGTTCACTATCATGAAATTAATGTCTAAATTATAAAAATAATTAAATATACAAATATAGGAATTTAAAGTAGGATTTGTAATTAAAATGGCTAATGATATCACGGATTTAATTTTTCTGACTTGTTTCAACGTAGTGTAGTTAGATAGGCATACTGAATAACTGAGACTGGAAAGGTGCAAATGTGTTTATTACAAAATCTAGACGTTTTGTGGTCTGCGTAAGGCTACCTGTCCACCGTAGCGGAGCGATAAAATAGCCAACAGCGTTATAGTCAAGGCATGGTACAATTCACTACCTATCATACATGTGTTAATTCGCTGTTTCTCACAAGCTATTTTTATGTTGTAATATGATTAATCTCTTATCTTTTTTTGTTTTTCCTATCTACACCTCAACAATAATACGTTTTTTTGTAATATGTGGGTAACGTAGTTGGTGTGACATTAACTCTATTTTTTTTTTAATTCTTCTACTGTTTGTATACTTATTATTGTCATACTGTTTGTTGTCCTAAATAAAATAAAATAAAATAAAATGTGCTATGATAAATATTTACATACTATCGCAGAACGTTCGGACAACATCGGCGGTAATTATCAATTTTGCTTAGCTTAAACATCTTAAGCTTTAAACTAAGTGGGATTCATTTGTATGCGATGATTTGTAGCAATTAAGATGAATTGTGAAATTACTAAAAAAAATATTTTCATCGAACGAAAATGATAAAAATATAGCGCCGTGACTCCGCTCTGGTGGACAGGCACCTTTACTAGCAAAAACAAACAATAAAGTATCGTTTTCTACGACAGTTGGAACTTCCACCTAGAAAGTTGCTAATATCAGCTTGAACACCAAAAACATTTCGGAGTTAGGATCTCACAAACAAACATACAATTAGTATTGTGTGAGTGAACGTAACATAAAATACCTACACGGCACAATATACTGCTAGAACGTCTCAATTAATCGTTATAACTATAGTTTGATGACAAAATTACTTTTTGTTACATTTTTTGTGTCTGAAAGTGCCTGTTCTTAATCATGTCTAGTCAGTGAACGGTATTCTTTCGTTATCGGTTTAGTGTTGCGACAGTATTATCGGTTTACGTTTGTTAAGTAACTTGTAACTGCACTTAAAATACAATTTATTAAAAATTATGTGGTAACATGATTGCAAGATGATAAAATAAAAATTCTTATTGCAATTTTCTCACCCATTAAACCAGTGATACGCAGTTAAAATACTGAAGGTAACTAAGTATTTTTATGAGCTGGATTTAAAGTTTAAAAAAGAACGAAAAGAAGATAAACCGATACAAGCCAAAAGTGTAATAAATTATAATAACGTATAGGAGCGAACCTTTAAAATCAACATATAAATGGTTGTCACAACCGCGGCGGGATTATGTATCTCGCGACAGGTTTGCAACAGGCGTAAATTTCGCGATCGCTGCTGTGAAACTTTTGAATGAGGTTGAGATATTATTTGTTTCCATTTATTGCTACCCTATCGCTAGTGGCGCTAGTGTCCATGGGATAGCGATAGGCGTGCGACAGCTGTTGCTACTGCTAACTTTTACGTAATAGACCCGCCGGTTACACCATGTTGCCTAGCAACCTCGAGCCAGCCCTGTGCCATTTCGATTAATTACAGTCTAAATTTCATTACTACATACCTACGATACATATTTACATGAGGATCGTACGGACATTTTGAATCAAAAGTTACAGGCATCAAATTAAACTAAACTATTTAAATAGGCTTTTACAAGCACTTATGAAGTCCGAGTTAATAATAGGTTCGGAAGGTTGCTTGTTGCAATTTCTAAGAAATGCCAAGCTTGTGACAATTTATTTATATTTGAATATGGAGTTAAAACTGGCATTGTTTCTCTAATAAAGGCGCCACCGGCACACTAGAAATTTTAAGGTAAACGTATTTTTAAATCGTCAAAACATAGGCTGCTTACTTGGTTCTTCACACTTCGGTACTAACTTACAAAATGCGAAATGATCGCGGCCATGCGATGCATCTATCTGGGCAATGTCTCTGGGCAGCGTCTCTGTGCAACGTGTTTTGACAGCGAATTGGCACAGCGCCCCTTGTGGAATACTCAAGAAACTATATTCTTCCATACAAAATTTCCTTAAAATCAAATGTTATCATCTTATATTACATAACTAATACCTTCGGACGCTTTGCTATCATCGTGGCCTAATGCAAAAATGTCACAATCATTAGAACGTACTTATGTATGTTATGTACATTTACATTTTGCACTTATTGTTAGACTTAAGGCTGATTATGTAACGTGGAAAAAATCAATTACCTATGTAAATTGTTAAAGGATTTTCAACTTTTTAGTTTTGTTAATTAAGTGTTCAATTGAACATGACTGTTGCATATTGGAATGTTAAAATTCATATTTGGAATTGCTCTTGAAGTTCCTGTCATTATTGACAATAGAATGTCAAAGTGACGTAATGTTTGAAGTGGCGCCATCTATTGTTACAGTCTGCAGAACCTACTTTTATACTAAACGGCCATTTATACATTTCGTTCCCAATGTTAAATATACAATAATGTTGTGATTTATGTCAGAAAAGCAGTTCTGATTTTTTTTTTATTAATAAAGTTAGTTTTTATAATCGTGAGTTATTGTTTTATTTTTGTATTCCAACTGAATTGCAGCTGAAGTAAAAAATGTTTGCAAAGAGTTAAATTGTGACTGAAATGTATTTTCTTTGTATTTATTGCTATCACGTAAAGTTACAGAAAAAAATATTATCTATAATATTATAAAGAGGTAAAGTTTGTGAGGTTGTAGGGGGTAATTTCTGGATCTACTGAACCGATTTTCAAAATTCTTTACCAATAGAAAGCCACGTTATTTGTGAGTGACATAGGATATAATATTAAAAGATCCCACGGGAACGCAGGTGAAACCGTGCGGGACAGCTAGTTATATTATATAGTGAGTATAAATTCCTTTTGTTTATAAACAATTAATTCCGCAGCAATCAATTCGAAGGTAGGTACTCTGTTTCCATGCCAGTGCCGTCATAATTGCGCTTCGTTTTTATCGGTTATCTAATGATAACAGTTTTAGGAAACCACTCGCTTCGTAATTAAAGACTTTTGCACAAAATATCACTTTCAATTACCGCGAAAATTGGATAACGGCTTGTCAGTATTTTTACTTGTATAATTCGCGAAATGCTTCGATTCTTTGTGTTATCAGAAAAGTGACGAATATGGACTGCCGTCTGATTCACATACTCACTGCTGGGCAACGAGGAGTACCTACTGTGGCCATATTGACGGGCCAGTTGTCGTGACACACGACTTGGGTTCGATTCCCATCCAGGACATGGCCTTGCCCTTAAGGCATTGTAATATGGTGTACAACACGTTGGCAGTCCACCTGTTCTTGCTAATGTCTATAGGCGACGGTAGTCACTTACCATCAGGTGACCCGCCTGCCTTGTTGTCACTATAGTGACATAAAAAAATAAAAAAAAAACATTCGTGTATGAACATGTTTTTCCTAAGTCTGGGTGTAATTATCTATTTAGGTATGTATTGTATTTGGAAAAAAAAGTAGAATTCGTTGTAGATATATCAGTTATCTGGTTTCCATAGCACAAACTCTGCTTAGCATTAGATCAGATAGCCTCGTGTGAAAAATGACATTCATTTATTTATTCTACCACCCAGGCCAAGTTTGAGCTACATCTCATGTTATTGAACTGTTTGTTTACAATACCTAAGGCAAACTGTCGGTGTGTTACATACGGCATTTGCACTTGAGAGCCAGTTGCTTTCAAGGCTCGACTACATACTGGTAATCCCCCTGGTTTTTCTATTGCCTGTTGGCGACGTTGGAGTTCAGACATAAAGACCTTTCTTTAGTCCAACGCCGGAATACACTAGCAGGTGCTTCGACGGTGGTAGCCAGTCGGGTACTACAAAAAATCCAACCACCGTTCTATGGTTTCAACACCATTTTTTCCTTCCTTAACTACTCAAAAATATAAATAGTGTACCACCGTAATTTATAGATTACGGTAGGTATTTTCACCGCCACTACATTTTTAGACCCTCAGATTTCCATCAAAAAGGTTCCATCGCTTCAGATCAAAGCAGAAACATCACATTTTATGGAACGCCATTTCATCAACTATCAAATTGACCAACCGTCGCCGCGCCGATTCAGTCACGTGATCACAGTTCCGTGACGACAGATGGAATTGCTTCATCAAGCCTTGCTGTCATAGGCAACTTAAAATCATAGGCATAAGGGTGAAATTCCATTGACAAAGAACAGGGTCTCAATACAGATGAGACGTGGGGACGTGATCAAGTAAAGTTATTTTTAGGGTTCCGTACCCAAAGGGTAAAAGCGGGACCCTATTACTAAGACTTCGCTGTCTGTCCGTCTGTCTGTCACCAGACCACGACAGCTAGACAGTTGCCGCTATTACAACAAATACTAAAAACATAATAAAATAAATATTTAAGGGGGGCTCCCATACAACAAACGCGATTTTTTGCCCCTTTTTTGCTCGATATCAATAATGGCAACAGGTAGGCAGTAGGCACTTGAAATATTCACAAAATACTCAGCTGTATTTTTACTTTAATAATAAAATTAAATAAATATTTAAGGGGGGCTTTCATACAACAAACGTGATTTTTTGCTGTTTTTACGGAACCGAAAAAACAGCAAAAAATCGATGATAGCTCAGTGGTAAGTGACGTCGAATACCGCGACGAAGGTCGTGGGTTCGAATCCTACAATGAGCTTGAGCTTTCGGTGAAGGAAAACATCGTGAGGAAACCACAGCACGGTGGTAGGGTACTTTGTAGTACCCGACTGGCTGGCTACCACCCTCAAGTTGAAAACCTGTCGCCAAGCACCTATCGGTGTGTTCCGACAGCTGCACTTGAGAGCCAGTTCCCATCTAGGCTTTGTGTGCTTACCACCTTCGGCCACATCATCATCACTTACCATGGTGAGATTGTGGTCAAAACACAAGCTTATCCACAATAAAAAAAAAAAAAACCCTTCGTGCGCGAGTCCGACTCGCACTTGGTCAGTTTTTAAATCTTGAAAAGTGAGATTTGGTTTAGAATGCACGATTCTGAAAGTATCTCTAAGTATTTATTGTTACTTCTAAAAATGTTTTCTATCACTTAAATCTTTTTAGGTTTTAGGTATTTAGTCAGAATTGGAAGCAATGATCGTAGGCACGTGCTATAACCAGGAACATTCGTGTCTTCATACTTCTTTGATCTATCAAATCCAATCAAAATCAAAACATTTATTCAGTTTAGGCCCTGGTAAGGCACATATGAACGTTACAATTGACTCTACCACCGGTTCGGAATACACTTTATAACCATTTGCCAAAATCGATACTCGAATCGGAATACAATGCTACATTTAAAAGAAAATTAAATGATTTTTTGACATCCAAGTGTTATTATAAAATTAATGAATATCTTTCTGACAAAACTTCAGAATAATAATACATTTGTTTGACATTTTTTAATATATTTACTTACTCTGACTAACTAATTAAATTGTATAATGTTGATTATCTACGTATTAGCAAAACAACTGTTAATATTGCATGTTCGATGTGGACGAGATTGTTGACACTCATGAAATGTATTTATACATATGACACCTATATTCTGTACAATTTATGCAATAAATTATTTCTGATTCTGATTCACTTAAACTGAGAAGACTGGCAAGAAACTCAGCATCACATCGCAACGTAGGTATATTTCAAACGCGTTTTCACTCGATTTCGCGAGAAATCTTGTCTTTTCCCAGAATAAAAGTATCCTATGTTTTGTTCCATCTATCCGTGTACGAAGTTTCATCAAAATCCGTTCATTTGTTTTTGCGTAAAAGAGTAACTAACATCTTCACATCCATCCTAACAAACTTTCACATTTATTCCCGGAGGATCTAATTTTTCCTGGGATAAAAAGTATCCTAAGTAGGTGACCTATGTCCTTCTCCGAGGAAATCTATCTCTATACCAAAATTCATAACAATTGGATCATCGATTTAGGCGTGAAAAGGTAAGACATTTTTATATTAGTATCGACAGTAAGATTAATAATATTGACTGAAAACAATCATAACGCGGTTCCAAGTTTTAGTGGTACGCTAGTTCGACCCAATGTTTTTTTTTCAGTCTCACCTCGGCTCAGAAAGCGAGGCGACATTTAAAAAAACCTACTTATAGGTAGGTATATCTCCGACTGTGTTAGGCAATCTAGCTTTGTGATTAAACGCCCGCTGGGACGTCTAATAAAAAAACAGATTAATAATTGTTATTTAATTTAATTTTCAAGAGTCCTTTAGGCTTTTTTGATAGATTCACCATGATGGTATGGCTGGTGGTAAGGGCACAAACCTAGAAAGAAATAGATGACGGGACGGTTGCCGTTGTTAAGAATATTACTCCACAATCCACATGTCATAAATCGATTCCAGCACAGGACAGTTTTTTTTTACTTGTCTGTTTGTCCTGAGTTTGCGTGTAAGTATGTACTTAGGTATTTTAAAAAGAAGTAGCCGTAGTAGGTATTTTTTATTTATTTATTTGGGCAAACAAATAGTGTTAAATTATATAATTATACAAGGCTAAGGATAAAAATGAATATATAAATTTAACAACAACACCGTAAACCACAGATTACATTAAAGACAATTTTTTTTAAACGTTGATTGAGCGAGTGCTATCTCAAACCGCTAATCGATGAGATTATCATTTTTTTAAATAGGTATTGTGAGTTATCTGGTTTCCATTAGCACAAGCTCTGCTTAGTTTGGGATCAGAGAAGAATGCCCCAGGATTAAGGTACTGGCTTTCCATTGCAGCTGTCGGAATATCGGTAGGTCACAGATTATCAACTTGAGGGTGGTAGTCAGCCAACCAGGTAGGCAATAATCTACCTTATAGCTATAGTTTCTTAACGTTATTTTCCTTCATCGAAAGCTGAAGGTCACTCATATCATCTTACTGTGGTGAGATTGAGGTCAAGCACTACTTATCTAATGAAAAAAAACTGGCCAAGTGCGAGTCGGACTCGCGCACGAAGGGTTCCGTAAAAAAGGCAAAATAATCACGTTTGTTGTATGGGAGCCCCCCTTAAATATTTATTTTATTTTAATTGTATTATTTATTATTAAAGTAAAAATACAACTCAATATTTTGTGAATATTTCAAGAGCCTAACTGTTGCCATTATTTATATCGAGCAAAAAAGGGCAAAAAAATCAATCGCGTTTGTTGTATGGGAGCCCCCCTTAAATATTAATTTTATTTTGTTTTTAGTATTTGTTGTTATACCGGCAACAGAAATACATAATTTATGAAAATTTCAACTGTCTAGCTATCGCGGTTCTTTTGATACAGCCTGGTGATGATATCGAGCAAAAAAGGGCATAAGAATAGCGTTTTTTGTATGGGAGCCCCCCTTAAATATTTATTTTGTTTTTAGTATTTTTTGTAATAGCGGCAACAGAAATATATAATTTGTGAAAATTTCAACTGTCTAGCTATCGCGGTTCTTGAGATACAGCCTGGTAACAGACAGACGGACGGACAGACAGCGAAGTCTTAGTAATAGGGTCCCGTTTTTACCCTTTGGGTACGGAACCCTAAAAAAACATTTCCTCAAAAATATCTTGCAAATTGCACGTGACCATAAAATAAAATTATTAATAACAATCGCTTATCGAAATTTCAATCGAACAAATAAAATATGCAATTATATCAAGATCGGAACAGAAATGTCATTTACTCTGTTCTGCATAACCGCGTCAAGGCAGCAAGGGTTGTCAGAGCTACACTACTATGACATTAGATTGATAAGAGACTGGGAAGTGACATCCTTAAAATCTGATGTCAGCAAATTAATAGTTTCTTTGAAAATATTCAAGGACCTTTCTTATAAGGCGCCATTCATTGATTAAGTACGTAAGACTTGCCAGGTTTAGATAAAAATAATAATATAACTTATCGTAATTATTCTTATGTGTAGGTAAACAAATTAACTGCTTCTAATGTTTGATAACCCTAGCAGTAGCGGACAAAATCTCCCGCGAACGAAATGCTTGCTAGGCCAAGGCCGAAACGTGCGTACTTTCCATGTTAATTTGGTACCTTTTATCTATGTAGATCATAAATAACCTAGTACCAATCTAATTTATATGCTCTTAAAAATAACAATGTTTTTTTTTTCTATGCACATAAATAAAATTTAAGTATTTGTTTGTTATGTCCAAATATACCTGTCTATGCATAACAGCTTTTTACTAAAAGCATTTTTTTTTATTTTGGCTGTACCGATTTTGACGAGACTTTTACTGGCAGATAGCTGATATTATAAGGGGTAACTTAAGCTATTCTTATTTTTAAGTAATTAATTAGTTTTTTCAGAGTTTTTTAACCCACGTAAAAAAAAACTCTGAAAAAAAAAGACATTTTGAAGAAAATTCGTTTCAGTATTTTCAATTAAGTACCTACTTATTTACAATTTATTGTTATATCGTGTGTGTGTGTGTGGGTGTGTGTGTGTGTGGGTGTGTGTGTGTGTGTGTGTGTGTGTTCTTTGATTTTAAGTCACAATCACTACATGGAGAGTGCGAACAAACGCATAATGCATTCTACCTTGTCGAAACTGAGAACCTGGCTACTTAGCCAACTTTGACCTGTATTGCATCGATGGATGGAACGTACCAAGTGCAAGTAATAGTACCTAAATATATTTTTCAAAACTAATGTGTAAATCCACTCTATGAAAACTGCCTTGTCGAGCTTTATAGCGAAATCCTCTCAGTTTAAATGTATTCCGAACCGGTGGTAGAGTCTGTAACGTTCATAAGTGCCTTATCAGGGTCTAAACTGAATAAATGACGTTAAATATGCACCAAAAGAATACCTATAGAAGCTACTAAATCACGAACAAGAGCAATTTCCTTTTCGCAATGTTATTATGATTGTTGCGATTCGCGCAAATCTTTCATTTCAGCGTTCAATTGTTTTGTTGTGCCTATACAATCGTCGCTAGTTGTCGGCACGACTAGGGACATCTCAATACCTTCACTTTCCAAGCCTTTGTAAAAAATCAGTCGTTTTAGTCACACTTCATTAAGATCACGATGAAAAGTTACCGAATTACTCTTTGTAAACTTATTTTATATCTAATATTGCATTTTGAAATTATGGATTGCCTAGATCATTGTTTAGTACATACCTATATTTTTTTCAGAATAATGATTATGAACGAAGCTAGAATTTCTTCATTTTATTATGCTTTGTCTCAAGTTGACAGTTGAGTTGAGACACATTATGAATTCCTCTTACAAATAATTTCAATCAAAGTGCCCGTCTTGTATCTAAATGGTTTCGACTTTGACTTTACTGTGGAAGATAATTCTCTCCCAAGGTGTGGATTTAGATACTTCGTCTTTTTATTTAATCGCTCACGTCACCATACTCAAGTCCTCTGTCCCGCGGGCTGCAGGCAGGCCCTGCTTCTCCCGGACTAAAAATATGAGATCTATTAGTACTTCCCAAGCAGCACATTAGAGCTGCATACCTTCAGAACCAATCTTATTATAACCAAAGGATTTAACGCTCGAGATATATTCTGCTAAACCGTAATGCAACATAGTAGCGCGTGGTTGTCGCCACATGGGCGCACTAAAGGTCCATCCAAGGATAACAAAACGAAGTCACTCTCAATTGCACGGTGGTTGGGTACTTTGTAGTACCCGACTGACTGGCTACCACCCTCATGTTGAATATCTGTCGCCAAGCACCTATCGGTGTGTTCCGACAGCTGCACTTGAGAGCTAGTTCCCATCTGTGCTTGGTGTGCTTACCACCTTTGGCCATATCATCACTTACCATGGTGAGATTGTGGTCAAACACAAGCTTATCAAGAATAAAAAAAATAAATTACAGCTCATGATAATGTACGGTCGGCCAAGATAGTGGTGTACCACCCTAAGGTTGAATGCTTGCAGATTCATAGGTGATAAAGATTAGTTTCACTTGCAGATCAATCTGACAACTTATGACAACGTCATTATCATGCATCTCTTTCAGTGATATCTTTTTAGTTTGAACCTTGTTGTAATTTTCGATGAATAGGAAACTAAATCAAAACTGGCACACCACTTTCTTGGCCGACCGTACCTACCTAATAAACATTTTTTTTATGTCACTAGTGACAACCACAGGGGGACTGCCAACTGACTCAAGTGCAACTGCCGGAACACACCAACAGGTGCTTGGCGACAGATTTATCAACTTGAGGGTGGTAGCCAGCCAGTCGAGTACCACATAGTACCCTACCACCGTATGTATTATATTGACGAAAAGCAAGTTTAGGACCTCGTCAAGGTCAAGAGTAGGTATTGATTATCTCTTCGTTCACGTCCGTTAGGTAGGTATATACAACTTACGTATCGGAATCTGAAATTTCGTTTATAGCTTTTGAATTCAACCTCTTTTTTTATTTTTTTTATTCTGGATAAGCTTGTGTTTGACCACAATCTCACCATGGTAAGTGATGATGTGGCCGAAGGTGGTAAGCACACAAAGCCTAGATGGGAACTGGCTCTCTAACTAGGTGCTTGGCGACAGGTTTTCAACTTTAGGGTGGTAGCCAGCCAGTCGGGTACAAAGTACCCTACCACCGTGCTATGGTTTCCTCACGATGTTTTCCTTCACCGAAAGCTCAAGCTCATTGTAGGATTCGAACCCCTTGGAATTACAATAATTTTATCAGCGAAGACAATTTTGCATTGATGACATGGCATGACAAGCTGTTGGTATCTCTCCTTCCCGCGCTATGTTTGTATCAAATCAAATCAAAAAAATCAAATCAAAACTCATATTCAGTTCAGGCCCTGGTAAGACACTTATGAACGTTACAATTGACTCTACCACCGACCGGTTTGGAATTCTGAGAACACTCCGGCAAGAAACTCACAAGCAAGTGTCTCTTTTTGACACTTGCTTGTGTAGATATGGGCTGTGGGGCTGTCAAAAGTGACATATATTAACTAGCAAGTTGAGGACGATGATGCTCTAGAATTTACTCGATTGAAAGGAATTAGTTTTAAGACATAGTGAATAGTAGAAAAAATCTACCACCTAGGACATATGAGGGCTATCCAACACACTAGGCAAAAATGCTTTCGTATGTTTGTCCGGGCGGCTGTCCGTCTGTTCTCCTGTACAGGTCGCATTTCTCAACTGATCCTCGTACAATTTTGTGACCAGGTTCGATAATTATATGGATTTTTTTTCCATCAGGTGACCCGCCTATCTGGTTGTCACACACATGATCACACATCTCGTAAATAGGTATATTAAGTACAACCAGAAAAGCAACAACAATAGGTTAATCTTGTGAGGGAATTATTGAACCTACGACCTGACAGCACAACAAGCAGGCGCTCGGTCGGAATAAAGCGTTCATCATAAATCATGCATATATTGAATAATTTCGTTTGACGCTAGCTACTTCTAAATAAAATAGAAAATTATATTAAAACCTACTGCAGTAAATTCTATAATAATTGACAGTTTTCATCAATATTTCGAGTAATTACAATATAACTAGTAAATGGTATTGGTTAGTTTGTAAGGGGTGATATAATTTACAATGCTTAAATATCTGTAGAAAACTGTAACGGATATTATATAGAGCTGCAGTACATACCTAATAGCATATTATTTTAATGTGTATCTGCGCTATAAAAAGGGACCGGTATTTGTTTCTTTAAATCCTGATGAGGTAAAATGGGGTATTACTGGTGGGTACAAAGCTAATAATGTTTGTGACTATCAATCCATAATGTTTGATCCTCAGAAAACCATGATCCTTCGAAAATACAGGCTAAATAAACACAGTTAAAAATAAGTGTTGATTATTATTGTTTTTTTTACGGAGTTATTCAGAATTAAAGTTAAATGTTTTAGTGGTGTATAATTGTAGAGAATTGAGGACATTATTTTCTATGTATGATTGACAAATCGAAAAAAGTAAGGGACATATACATCCGACTAAAAACATGGCATGAAAATTGATATGAAGAATCAAGCAAACGGATCACGGTAAGTGTTATAAATATTTTTACAAACTATGTATAGATGTTTAAGAATCTATGTTAGGTCTAGGTTTTTGTCATGTCTTACTATTACAATTGAATCTAAATCTAAAAAAAATATGTTTTGTTCGATCATAATTTACGTTTTGTATGAAAAGTTTGAAATTATTTTAGAAATTTCTTTATTATGAACCTACATAATAATGCCGTCTCAATATACCTATTCACCCGAAATATTTATGACTCAACTTTCTTAGGGTATTTCAATCCTTAAGTATTTAAACATGACGTCACTGTAATATTAAATATTTATTGTAAAACATCGTGACGACAAATTATCTCTCCTTCAACAATTTTGACGATTACATCAATGTTTTGTTTGGGGAACATCTCTATACAATTCCCCTACAGCGAGCCCTCTCGGAACTGTAAGGCGTTCGAATCACTATAAATACAAGTGGTTCTTGTCCGTCGGTACATTGCTCCACAGACCGACTAAGGGGCCAACAGACCCCGCGTCCTAAACCGAAACTAATTAAACTTTTGTGAAAGTATTGGAAGGTTAGATAAATATCGCATATTTTTTGTGATTTTTCAGTGTTTCTTCAAGTGTTTCGAGTTTTTCTAAGTGTTAATTATTAATGTGATTTCAGTTCGACTGTTGCAAATATGAAGACCTTTAGGACGGTGTTATTATGTATCGGTAAGTTATTAATTAATTTCTTTATATAAAAATACTAGATGTCCCCCGCGGTTTCACTCGCGTTCCTGTGGGATCTCATTAAAAGTATACTATCTCTCAAGTTGGATCAAACTGCACGTAGTGTGCAAATTTCATTAAAATCGGTTCATTCGGTTAGGAGTTCATCGCGGTCAAAAAACAAGATGTCAAAACCATAAACAAAATACACTAAGATCATTAAAATCTGTCGCCAAGCTCCTATCGGTGTGTTCCGACAGCTACACTTGAGAGCCAGTTCCCATCTAGGCTTTGTGTGCTTAACACCGTTGGCCACATCATAATTTACCATGTTGTGATTGTGGACACAAGCTTATCCAGAATAAAAGAAAAAAAATGTGACCCAGCCGTATTGCCATTACAATAAACTCTATACATAAATAAATGTAGGTACCTACCTACTTATATTATTATGAAAATATAATTCAAATCTGACCCAGCATTAACACGTTCAATGCTAAAGACGCGTATAAGCTTGTAAATTTTATTAAGTATTATATAATAAACAAGAAATTCATCTTTCATATTATTAAATCTGCTTAGTTTGGGATCTGATGTTTTACCAGCGACCCCGGAATAAGTTGAAATGAAATCAAAACTCATTTATACAGGGCCTAACCCTGGTAAGGCACTTATGAACGTTACAATTGACTCTACCACCGGTTCAGAATACACTTAAACTGAGAAAACTCCGGCAAGAAACTCAGCAAGGCATTTTTATTTCAGCATAGCATCTTTCTTAAATAATTAAAAAATTATGTCAGTCTCCGGCCCATAAACAAGCTATTCAAAAAATCTAGCTGCTCAAAGAAAAAAGAAATAATAAAGAACAAACGCACTCACATTTTTTATTAGATACTTAATTATGATTAGGTATAATTTCCACCTTCAAAGAAATCACGCAAGCGTTTAAAGAACGACATATCGTAGAGCTAAGATTATGGCAGGATATCCAAAAGGGTTTTCCAAAAGGTGAAAATTTTAATACTTTAGGATTTTTATCAAAATTGGAACAGTAAAATCAAAATATAAGATATATTGCGTGTATGAAAAGGTTTATTTGCATAGATCAAAAACTTTTAAACAAAAAAAAACAATTATCTTTACGGGGTGAGTAAAGATAACTGAAATCTTTTTTGTTTCGGCTTCTTAGGGGGGTTTTTACTACACCATAAAACACAAAACTCTATCGTTTTGACATTTAATAAAAAGAAGCTGATTTGACTGTCAACAATGGGAATAAGTCATGTTACAACATAAATACACCAGAAAATAATTAAACTACGCTAATAACACGCATCAAAACAATAACTCGCATTTATATAATATTGGTTATAGAGTAGAAATGTAAATAATAACTAATTTGAGTATATTCTGTAACAGAACTTCCGGCACTTCCTTCCGTGCGCGTGCGCACAATACCAATTGTATACGCGCCAATACACTAGTTAAATCATAGTTGCATCATTTATCGACGCATGCTATCTTACGTTATCTTTAAAAAAACAAATTACTAATACTATATCCATAACATTAGGATACCTTTTAGGTCGTGAGTTCGAATCCTACAATGAGCTTGAGCTTTTGTTGAAGGAAAACATGGTGAGGAAACCATAGCACGGTGGTAGGGTACTTTTTAGTACTCGACTGGCTTGCTACCACCCTCAAGCTATTACCCTTGTCTTTCGACAAGCACCTATCGGTGCGTCTCGACAGCTGCACTTGTGAATCAGTTTACTAGGCTTTATGTGCTTACCACCTCTGGCCACATCATCATTTACCATGGTGAGATTGCGCAAGCAAAAAAAATTATACTACTATTATAAATGTGAAAGTTTGATAGGATGTGAATCACGCAAAAACTATTGAACGGATTTTGATAAAACTTGACACACGGATAGATAATATTATGCGAAACGCGAGTGAAACCATGGGGGATCCAATAAAATCACAACAACTAGTTTTTGTTAAAAGTATATTTCTTAACATAAGACTTTCCTTATACATACATTTTACAAGCCACAGGTTTACCTGAGGTATCTTGAACATCATTTAAATTTACATTGCTAATCAATAACTAAGGCAGTAATTGCAATTTAAGCATAAAATTGATAACAAAATTAAATTAAAAAGAGCCCATATAGTGAGATGGTCCAAAAATATTAACTTTTGCATGAGTCTCTTGCCGGTTCCTTGAAGGCTGACTTCCTATCCGGTGGCAAGTTCTGTACCTCGACCTTCCCAAAAGCCCTCCTGGGGCCTAACTGTTTTGACTGTGGCACAACACTGCACGCTGGATATCTGAAGACCTTAACTGTAGCCCCTTTTCCAGGCTCCCTCTACATCGCATCAGCAGCTCCCGCCGCCCGAAACAACGCCCCTCAGCACGCAGAATATGAATACGACTACGAAAACTCAGCGCAACAAGGCCAGGCCCAAGAACCACAGGAGTCCGCGAGCCACTACGACGCATACATCCAAGAGGTACAAGCAGCCGCTTCAGGAGACACCAACAAAAAAGGCTTCAGCAGTGGCAGCGGTTTAAGAACCATCGCTGTAGGCTCAGCGAATCAAGCGAAGACGGCGTTAGGTAATCAGGCGGCTGCAGCGTACCAAGCGGCGTACGTCGCGAAGAATACGTTGGCGCAGTCAGCGGCGCAGTCTAGTGCAACAGCGCAGGCAGCGCTTGCTGGTAAACAAGTGATCCTGTCGGGACTGGAGCAGCAAGTGAGGGATGCGAAGGTTGGGCTTCAGGGTGAGGAGATGCAGCTTCAGCAGGCAAAGAGATCAGCGCAGGCGGCCGCGCAAGCTGCGCAACAGGCTATGCATCAGGTATGGATTTATCTTCATTGACGGGCCGGGGTGGTTGGTTAAGCATACGTTTTGGGTTCGATTCCCATCCAGGACTGTCCTCTGTGTATATTAAAATTTCGATTTGTCCTGAGTTTGGGTGTAGTTATCTGGTTTCCATAGTATAATCTATTCTTAGATTAGGATCAGGTGGCCGTGATGTCCCAGGATATTTTGTATTTCTAATAAGTAGTCGAGATTTTTATGAGTCATTCTCTTTTCAAAGTAGTATTACTTTTAAATGCAACATGAAAAGATAGATAGATAGAATACTTTTGACCTACACAATCAATATTAAACCACATAGAGATAAATAAAACTTTAGATTATATATATAGATCAAAATATTCTTTAGTTAAAATGTTGCTCCAATAAAATAATTAACTATTATTTAAAGTTATTTTATCAGTGACATTACCTTGATAGTAAATCGACTCTAGAATCAATAAATGCCCACTGTTACCAAAATTGATCAATAGACAATAAAAACAATTCATTAACATTTTGGCAATGAACTCATTAAAACTTTAAGGCCTTAGTAAACACTTTTTCTAGATTAAATATCGCAATAAATAACACAAAAGTAAATGAAAAACTAACGAAATTCTCGATAGTAAAAAAGAATTAGTAGTTGCGTAAATCGATATAATGAGATTGACGAAAAAGAGCAAAACGAAGTAGCTGCGGTCATTGTGAGATATCGGAAGTCAATTATAATTGTTGACGTAACAGAAGTCGGTTCGGTTGTCTGTCCTATAAAATAGGTCTCGTACATTTTCTTTGGGTTTTCGTGATTTCGAACCGATCTTAGACGACATAACGTACTTGGCAAACGGTTTTTGAAATTTTGGATTTGTTATGAAATAGGAGATTCTGATTTTTTTATATATGATAGTAATAGATTTCAAAATATATTGAAGAAAAAATATCAAATCCTAACTAGTTTATAAAACACCTTTTTAAATACTGTAAAATATTGATAAATGAAAATTAATTAATAAGCTTTTTTAAAAAAAAAAATGACGAGGCTTAGGATGATCCCTATATTTAACCAGCTACTAACCCCGCGGTTTCGCCCACGTTCTCACAAAAACAATCTTAGGTATATAAATGGTAGTTCCCGAGATTATCGCGTTCAAACATACAAACTCTTCTGCTTTATAATATTAGTCCCTGTAGGAAGGCATTGGCTAATGATTGTGTTGTTTACATTTATCGTTGATATCTCATTCTAAAATATAAGTCTTGTATTGTATTGTTTTCATCGCGCATTAGCATAGATAGACTAATTTGACAGGACTTTTTTTTTGGGTCGTGGTCTTAAGTTTTTTTTTTAATTAAATTATTTTAGATTGTAAACAGAGTTTACAATACATTGTTATTGTATTTCTAATCATACTCTCTTATACATTTTAAAATGTATTTTCTATTTGCATATAATTGTATTATCAGTTCAATACCAGATGTAAATTGAATTCTATCATAAAGAAACAAGTTCTAAATTGCTATAGATTACGTGTCAGTTATAGGTATTGTTAGCAATTGATTAGACAACGCAAGCGATCGTGGTTATTCAATGCAATCGTATGTAAGTGTTGCTCAAGTTTTAAAATCTAATTTCCCTAATTCAGAGGTTAATTTCGAAAAACCTACTGTAATTATGTGTTCAAAGATGTTCATGAAGCGACTCGTTACGAAATAATTTTTAATGAATTGATTGAGATGTTAAATTCAGAAATACTTGTCATGCCAATTTTATGCTCAAAGTAACCGTAGGATTTGAAGAAAGGGGCTATCAGAGTTCGATAAGTTTCTATGAAAAAAAAACTTTGGAAATCCAAATAAAAAAAAATCGATTTATTTATTTTGTATAAGTGGAATCTGACAATTAAATGGCAACACATATTTACAAATTTTCATTGTTTACCAAACAAATATTGTTTGTCATTTGTTATATCGAATCATAAATTAAAACTCGAATAGGAATGATTTCAATACGCAATATCTCGTAATCGATTCGCCAACCATCTCGCTACGGTTTGCAGTAACAGTCAGTCACTGAAACTTTGCAAATAGATAAAACAACCGTTTAGTCTTGCAGCAACATGTCTTGAGAAACGTCAGTTTTGTCACCATGGCTAATGATATGTCGACATTTTGATCGAATCATTGTACTCGAGCTCAAAATTAATTGTTTTTGTTTAATTTCAATATATCTAACTACATCTACATACCTAATTTGTTTTAAGAATTATTTTGCGGTTCTTTGACATGTCACCTTTCTTCTGATGTCTTATCATAATATTATTGGAACGAAGTTCCTTATCGCGCGTTGTGAATGGGGGCTAGACGGAAAAAAATCTTACGACACTTTTTACGTCAAAAGTGCGCACGCCGTTAAAAGTGACGGCGTGCGCATGTTTCTCTGTCTGTCTCTCTCTCTCTCTCTCTCTCTTATAGAAAGCAAGCCAGATGTTTTAAATAGAAATGTTTTATTATATATATATATATATATATATATATATACTCTCTCGACTTATATAACTTATATAACTTCGTTCCATCCCGGTGTCCCTTGACACCTCTCAAGTTTTTTTAAACCCACTTTCCTTTTTAATTGGGATGTTGCCTTTATAAAAAATATAACACTATCTGATACTGATTAGATAAAAACTCGAAAGTAGCGAATGCGTTGTAAAGTTAAACGTTTTATTATTATTTAACTGCCAATTTAACTACAAAAAGTAGATCTTTTGATGGTTAATATACTTATGACGTCACAAGCCAGTATTTCATTGAAAATACATAATTTATTGTTTTGTCACTTAATAAAAAAGCTGATTTGATATGTCAGCAAATAGCCCTATTATTTACCCTAAAATTTTGTGTGTTTAAAATGAGCAATCCCTAAACTTTTATTATTATCGATAAAATTTTCAATCTCAGTTAGAAAATCTCTGAATTTACTTGAATTACAGCATTGTCTAGGAGTAGGAACCGTGAAATATGACCAATTATGGTGAATATTGTTGCCAGTTATAGTATTATTGAGAGTGATCTAATCTGTTACTGTAACTATTTCTGTTACCACCGTATTTACTGTGCCTATTTCGTGGCCAGCAACTTTGGCTAACCTTGCCATGATTTTGCATTATGTAAAACTAGTTTTCCGCCACGCGGTTTCACCCGCGTTCCCGACGGATCTTAACTTGTCTCGGGATAAAAAGCATTCTATGTGTTATTCCAGAATATGAACTACCTGGGTGCTAAGTTTCATCAAAATCCGTTCAGCCGTTTTTGCGTGAAAGAAGAACAAACATCTTCACACACATCGAAACATAATTTCACATTTATAATACTAGCTGTTCCGCGCGGTTTCACCCGCGTTCCCGAGGGATCTTATTTTTCCCGGGGTAAAAAGTAGCCTATGTGTTATTCTAGACTATAATCTATCTCTATGCCAAATTTCATCCAGATCCTTTCAGCCGTTCTGGCGTAAAAGAGGAACAAACATCCAAACTTTCACATTTATATATATAAGGCGATGATAGCTCAGTGGTAAGTGACGTCGAATACCACGACGAAGGTCGTGGGTTCGAATCCTACAATGAGCTTGAGCTTTCGGTGAAGGAAAACATCGTGAGGAAACCATAGCGCGGTGGTAGGGTACTTTGTAGTACCCGACTGGCTGGCTACCACCCTCAAGTTGAAAATCTGTCGCCAAGCACCTATCGGTGTGTTCCGACAGCTGCACTTGAGAGCCAGTTCCCATCTAGGCTGTGTGTGCTTACCACCTTCGGCCACATCATCACTTACCATGTTGAGATTGTGGCCAAACACAAGCTTATCTAGAATAAAAAATAAAAAAAAATATATTAGTAAGATTAGTAGGAAGTTTTTTTTATCCAAATAAGTAGGTAGAAGAACATTATAGCATCCATAATTTAGATATATTTCCATGTAGGCTAAAACTTATAAACTACAGTGTGCTGTTCAAATTCTAGTTCGGTCAAACTCCGCGAAAAGACCAATATGTTACTACTATTAATAAATGTTAAAGATGGTTAAGATATAAGGACGGGTGTGAATATGTTTGTTACTCTTTCACGCAAAAACTACGAAACGGATTTTAATGAAACTTGACACACACGTAGATCATATCATGGAATAAAACATAGGATACTTTTTCATTTCATAGATCCTTCGTGAACGCGGGTGAAACCGCGGAGGACACCTAGTACTCCAAAAGTGTAATGCCGATCGTAATCATGGATTGTTATGTAATTTAGCCGTTATGGCTATAGTATTGTAGTCTATTTTCAATTTACGACACATTTAACTTACAATTTTAATTGTCACGCTCCAATTTGCATAAATAACAGCATTATTTGGATAGTTCAAGGTGTCTGTCGATTTGTAATGATTTTTTAAGTTATTTTCTAATTTGACGCAGCAAAAAAGTTTGCAGACCTACTTTGAAGTTAGGCTGGAAGTAAGTAATCACTTATATTGCGATTACAAATAATATCTTTGAGTATTAAAATATATGTTGACTAATCAATCAAATCAGCTTCTTTTTATTAAATGAGACTTGTGACTAGTTGTGACGTCATAAATATACACTATCAAAAGATTACCCGTACCTTCAAATCAAATCAAATCAAATCAAATCAAATCAAATCAAATCAAATCAAATCAAATCAAATCAAATCAAATCAAATCAAATCAAATCAAATCAAATCAAATCAAATCAAATCAAATCAAATCAAATCATTTATTTGCTTAAATGTGGGTTTCACAAGTTGTTACATTTTTGTTAAGTGCCAGCACATTACCGTTACCGGCATGCAAAAAGAAAAAACTATTATTGTAGTGTTAACATCACAGAAAATACTCGTAGTAGGTACCTACTTAACTACTTATATAATACTTATAGATGGAATGTCAGATAGCAAAATTAAATTATATATAGACGGGCCGGTTGGCGTGGTTGGTTAAGGCACTACCTATCACGCCGCAGGTCGTGGGTTCGATTCCCATCCAGGACACACATTTGTGTGCATGAACATGTCTGTATGTCCTGAGTCTGGGTGTAATTATCTATTTAAGTATGTATTTACAAAAAAAAAGTAATCTATGTATTATATCAGTCATCTGGTTTCCATATTACAAGCTCTGCTTAGTTTGGGATCAGATAGCCGTGTGTGAAAAATGTCCGAAGATATTTATTTATTATTAAATTCTTCCATAGTTAGTTCCAATAGTTCTAACTCCCTTTTCTCGTGCACCCTATACATATATTGTTGGGGTCAAGAGAAAATATACCACAATGTAATACAATAAGATATAGGTACCTAATAGAGTCATGCCATCTGATCTTGACATTAACTCCGAGGTGCATTTCTTTCCGTCATCAGAACATGGTTGGTTACATGCGAAACTCTATACTGTTGTGTTGTAGAAAGTTAATTATGTAATCAACGTAACTTAGTTTGATGGGGCTCTCTTCTGTATCAGCTTTGGAATCATTTATTAAAACAGTTTATCAATCAACATTCGACTCGCACTCTCGACTAAAACCTTCGTGATAGGTTGGCAAGAAACGCAAGCTCAAAAATTGAAAATAGAACTTTGCAAACACTTATGAATACTCTAGACTAGGCTCTATGAATGTTTCGAAAGGTTATTTTGCTGAGAAGAGCCAGCCAGCAATAAACTCATTAAATGTTATTTTCAACATATATCTATTGTTACATAGATACAATAATTATTATTTATCTAGTAAGGCGATGATAGCTCAGTGGTAGTGACGTCGGAAACCGCGGCGAAGGTCGTGGGTTCGAATCCTACCATGAGCTTGAGCTTTCGGTGAAGGAAAACATCGTGAGGAAACCATAGCACGGTGGTTGGTTACTTGTTGGTTGTTACCCTCAAGTTGAAAATCTGTCACCACTATCATTGTGTTCTGTCTGACTACACTTGAGAGCCAGTTCCCATCTAAGCTTTGTGTGCTTACCACCTTCTGCCACATCATTACTTACCATGGTGAGATTGTGGTCAAGCTCAAGCTTATCTAGAATAATAAAAAAAAAGTTTCACTGATGACATTTGCGTGTTATGGTGGCAAAAAAGACATTAGAAACTATAAAAATACTCGGGGATAACCAAAGTGTTATCAACAATTTATAACGCTTTGAAAGCTCTAGGAGTAGGTACATACTGAAACCTGCCTATACTACCACCGTGAAAATAATATATTCCCCAAGTGAAGCCAACTTAACCTCTTGCTTCAGCGTATATCAACTTTTAATTTCTTGCAACCCTAAATTCCAGGTGAACGTTATCCAAGCAGCGCTGAATGCAGCGCAGGCGACGTCTGAGAACGCTAACGAGGCAGCGTCGCAAGCGGCTGGCGAGCTCGGCGCACAGACTGCCATGGTTGGAGCGGCTCGACAGAGGTTGCATACCTTGCAAGAGCAGCTGCATGGAGTCAGGATCGACTTTGAAGCCACGCAGTCGGCTGCTAGGAAGGCGCAGGTATGTATTTGTTGAACTAGGTACCTAATGGGGTTCTTCAAAAGAGGAGTATGAAGGTTTATGCAAGGTCAGCAACGCGCTCGTGACGCTTCTGCTGTTGCAAGCGTCCATTTACTACGGTAACCACTTACCATCAGGTGGGCCGTAAGCTTGGTGCCACTTGCCACATAGAGGTATAAAAAAATGTTACTCTGGATTTGTCTCTGATCGTCATTATCGTCATGCTGTCCTTAAGTATTTGGTTTAGCCTAAGCAACAAATATCATCATACCATGGTGAGATTGCAAACAGATCTATCAATAGTTAAAAAAAAAATTAAGGTCCTCCAAAATTCTTATATTTATTCCTCAGAAAAATTACTAGGTTCCATTGATTACATTCAAACTAGAACATGCAAGTTTGGATGTAAGAGGTCCGAAACTACTGAACCGATTTTGAAAAACCTTTCACTAATGTTACAGCTACATTATCCTACAGTGTGAGCGGGATAATAAATAAAACTCGATTTGAAAAGTGACAAGTTTTATTTTTTTAAAACAGGAGGCAAAGAGGAATGCAAAGGTGTTCATATGGGAGGACATAAAGATATCCATGTTCTTCTAACTACCTACTCTATATTTTAATAATTTTATTTATTGTTCCACTCTTTAAAGTGAAATAAACACTTGACTAATCACTTACACTTTTTCCTTTCTATTCTATTCTCCACCTTGAATCAAGAACATAGAGTTTGCTTTTATATGGCAACACAATAACTACGGTTCATAAAAGTATTTTTATTCTGTGGTATCTTATACGGCTTTTTAGCGGGAACCTGCGAAGTGACGTTGCGTTTTCATTTTATTTACTTTAAAATCGTGTATTTTAAGTTTTATTGATTAATATCGGTGGTATTTTGTTCAATAAAGATAAATCTTAGTGCACCAGTGAAGTTAAATGAATGAAAGCGTGTATCGTGAATTTTCTGGGTGTCCCAAAAAGTCCGTGCAAAGTACTTATTAGTAGAAAAAAAACTTCTACCTGTAGGTAGTAATATATACCTTCTAGGTTTTGCATGCGACGATCTTTTGGAATGTTCACCCCTTTTTCACGTGAAACCAAGAAAGAGATATTAAGGATTTCTTTATTCATACATTAAAACACCATCTTCCCCAGGCGGCAGCTCAGCAAGCGCAGGCGAACGCTGCAGAAGCGGCTGCGAAGGCAGCAGCAGCTAGTCTCGGCCAGAAGGACTCTTCACACGAAGGTACGGCATACGAGGAGAGGAAGGTGGCACCGCCTCAGGATAGCCAGGAATACTACCGCCAGTCGGACTTCCATCATTAGTAACAAATAGGTTTTAGGTTGTTTCGGGAATTTTGGAAGTTGTTTTTTGGCTCTTGTTTTTGTAATAGAGTTTAGAAAAATTATTCGAAAGTAGCTGTTTCATATATTTTGAAGAGTTTATTAGATTCTATATGGAATAAAGCTCATTACACATTTCAGTTGATAATTAGCGCGAATTAAAATGTTTGCACTGACATCTCTTATCACCAGTTTAGCTATAACAATTTAATTTTAAAAACAGTATTTGTAATTTAGTTCAAAAAAACATGGCCAATGATTTAAAAAGCTTCCAAAACCCAATAGCAAAATATAAGTTTATTATTAGAATAGGTACAGTCGCACGCATAAAAGTGTAACTACGATTTAGAAGTTTAAATTAATATTTAATAATTGTGCAATGAAAATTTTAAAGCATTTTTCTAACTTTGATTGTGACACCCTATTCTAATAATAGCGCAAAATGTAGATAACATCTACAGAATGTAAATAAAATGATGTTAATATAGCTAGATAGATAGTCTAGTAAGTCTTCGGGAACACCAATAAGTATTTGTGATATATTTTTATACTTTTTTATATTAAAGTTGAAGACTAAATCCATACGACAAATTTTGGATATATGTATTTAAAAATGGTCGTATTAGTACAATTTGAAATCACGTTAGATATTTGCAACGTAATAAATACAACATAATATATTATTTTTATCAAATCATTGTTTGTTTACCGTTGATAATTTTAAGTAAGTAAATTGATACTTTTTTAAACTTAAATTGTTACGTTGCAATTTTTAACTTGAACTAAAATTCATTAATATTACTAACAAAAACGTTAAGTGCGATGTCTGAACCCATAGCGCCGAGAAATGTAAAAAAAAAACAATAAAAAATTGTTACGATAATTTTGTATTTCAATATCTTGACTGTTATTACTTGACTATGTTTCTGACTGTACTCGACTGTTCTACTTGACTTGTACTTGACATCTCACTTAATTTATACTTGTATGACTTGACTAACCTAACCCTTAAAAACCCAAATAATACACGCGAATTTCGTCAACATTGTGACGTAACATTTAGGCACTTTTAGTATAATATTATTATGCCCGTTTTCACAAATCAAATCAATGCATTAAAAACTGACATGTCAAATAGACAAATGATTTGTCACAAATCTACTTCAAATCTATAATTCTATAAAACTGTTATTTTGACATGCGTTATGGCGGGATGTTCGGGTAGGTACACTCGGCCACACATCACACACTTACGGTTGAACTTGTTCTTGATAAGCAAAAATATATTATGCTGAAATAGAACCCATATCCTACCTACTGTTACACAAAGTCGGTACACGATTTTAATTTCAATTAAGATTAGCAACTCTTATTTACATGGGTAGGCCAGATTTTATAACAGAGTAATTACGTATTGTACCTACACACTAAAGTTAATTTATCGCCATCTTTATCCACCTTCCCTTATCATGAACCTTTCAACAAGTGCTTCAAAACGTGATATAGTGAATAAATTAGTTCATCACTGTATTTCAGATCTGTGGTAGTTATACCATCCAAAGCACTTAGCCTGCAATTTTATTTTATAGGGTGCTTCAGCTTGTGTTATTTAATCCATTGCTTCCCTTCGCATCGCCAGTAGACGAATCTGGATGATTCGTTAAGCGATCCCTTTCCTTCTTTCAGAGTCCGCAGCCGTCCAGCGCACAAACGAGCTCGGCGCAAAATCCTTGCACACTTCACATCATCAGGCCATTATTCATAGTGCACCAGAAAACCCCAAAAAACCGCTCATACTCAACCGCACGCATTCGAAACAGATCCAGTTCAAACCAGATAACTCTTCACAAATCCGGATCCAACCAGCCCCATCCGCTTTTAACCAGCTTCGCAAACCTGCCGCTGAAGCTAAATATAAATTACAAGACGCAAATTCTTCTGAAAGAGTTTTTCCTGATACTTATGTAGATTTAAACGGATTCTTTAAAGATAGTAGGACACATAACTTTCATAAAGGGGTTCTCCCATATGGGTGGTAATTTATGGATTCTAGTTAGAGTGCAGAGGTAGGTACTTGAAACCATTTTTTACTAACTGTTTTATGGCTTAACTTAGTTTTGGTAAATACGTTTGCTTTTACAATGATCCTAGGGAGTAATGGACTTGCAGAGCTCCTTTGCTTTCTTCTTACCGAAATATCTGAATTTTCTCTAAAAAAAAATAATTATAGACTGTCATATAAAACTCTGATTGCAAAAATGAACTAAGTACCTATCTATTAATATTTTAATAGAAAACCTTTGTAATGATCGGTAAAACGATAGCAAAAGAATTAACTGAACTTTTTATTGCTCGTTGGAAACACTCGTATTTTTTTTAGAAAGAAAAATCTTTAAAAAAATATTTATTTCCAGAGGTGGCACATGAGGAGCTGGAAGGTGAGGAAGAAGAATGTGAAGAGGAGAAATAACTTAATATCTGCCTAAATAGTTAAATGCCATCTAATAGTTTTGTTTATAATTTTGTTACTTAGTTTTAAGGATTAAAAAAAAAATCAAACGTTATTTTATTTTTACATACCTACGATAATCCTAAATAAATTTTCATGCAGGTACATAAAAATGGAAATAAATTATTATTCATTCCTTGCGTATAATTAGTAGTTAGGAACTTATTATCATCAATTAGGAAGTATTTTGGAGTCGACTGTACATACGTACGTAGGGAATAATTTAAAAATAAAACCTTCTCATTTTGTTCTGTGTAAAAGCTATATGATTTATTGTATTCCAATTTTATTAATTCACTCACTACGCTATCCAATAAAAATATCAGCCAAGTGGAGGTTGGAACACGCGTTCTGTAGTATTTTTTTTACAATATAAAGTTGATAAAAAAAATAAAAAATAATAGCCTTTATTCGGACGCAAATAAGATGATTTACAATAACAAACTTAAGTTATCGACTCTGCTGAGTCGAAAAAAAGAAGTCTGTAAAATAATAATAATTATTGATTATAAAATTTATATATTTTTACGTACTAAATTCAGATCCAATGTCCCACATAGGCACATAGTCTGCCTCTAGTAAACAAGACGCATCGTGTGACACAGGCTCGATAAGCAGAATGTAGTATGTCGAGAGGGTCGAGAAAAAAAACATGAAACGCACGCACAACATCGCTCTTTATAATTATTATTATTACTATTCGAAATAAGTATTTTTGTTCATTATTGGCCTTTGTCCAGCTGTGGACGTCTTCTAACTGATATCATGATGATGAAAATAATTATTGATGTAGATACCTATTATGAATGGAGAGCTAAAAAAAACAAGCAATCACGAAATAATATTCTCTTATCACACCAAATTCCAGTTTATGTAGGTATAATTAGTCTTTACAAAACATGGCGTACAAATATATATATTTTTTTTTATTCTAGATAGGCTTGTGTTTGACTACAATCTCACTATGGTAAGTGATGATGTGGCCGAAGGTGGTAAGCGCACAAAGCCTAGATGGGAACTGGCTCTCAAGTGCAGCTGTCGGAACACACCGATAGGTGTTTGGCGACAGATTTTCAAGTTGAGGGTGGTAGCCAGCCAGTCGGGTACCACAAAGTACCCTACCACCGTACTATGGTTTCCTCACGATGTTTTCCTTCACCGAAAGCTCAAGCTCATTGTAGGATTCGAACCCTCGACCTTCGCCGCGGTATTCGACGTCACTACCACTGAGCTATCATCGCCTTAAAAATTAAAGGATGTAAGTATATTTTAGTAAGTAGGTGTGTAGTTATCTATAATTGCGAGTCGATTATGCCATCGAGAATTACAAGTCCATTTCAAATTCTTTTCATTCAAGTCATTTATAAAAGTCTGGTGTGTCAGACCCAGTTGAAATCCTGTGTTATCAAAGAGCGTCAATCCTTCCGTATCTTTCTGTTTTCATCGCGTATGGACAGTTTCTGGCAGAAGTTCGACCAGTAACTGAGAATATTTTTATCTTCAAGGTTTACTGTGCCTTTTTAACCATACTTTGATCTCATCTCCTGAATTTTACTGCGTATACTGTTTAAAACACAATGCGAAGAAAAACGACCCCAACTCCTGCTACGTCCATGTTCTTCAATGAATGTCAATAAAACTATTCTTGCATGTTCGTCTAAACCAGGCCTAACTTGTGTCCCGTTGATATCGAAAGCATTCGCTCTTGCACCTGTTAATGAGCACACACTCAATGCATTTTGAGAAAATATTTCAGTCAACAACATTCGAGCTAATGTTTTATAATCTCTCGCCACTCGTTTACACTTTTCAAATTTGATATTATTTATAAATACACGACTGTAAGTGATAAGTTCAACAAGGCCTGGTGCAGCTTCTCGATGTTTTAATGTCCATTTTGTGTCATGGGGTTTATATTCTGGTGGCAAAATAAATGAACGTTTCATTACCGGCTCGTTGCCTGAAATTGCCAAATTTTGATTAACCATCGATTTATTCTCTTTATGACTTTTAGTACGTGTATTTTCTACTTTATGTCTATTAATCGCTTCTTTTATTTCTTCTACGGGTATTTCTTCTGCAGATAACTCATTTCTAGCGCAACCACTTTCCTTTGTATATCGTTCTTCGATAGATCCATCAACAAGTCTTTCTTGAATACGCGGATCTGTGCGGTCTTGAACATTCGGCGAAACCAGATTCCTATATGAATAATTGCATGAACAACAGCAAAGGTTGGAAACAGATGGTATATTATTTGTTGTACTTTGAAAGCAAGCTCTAGAATCTTTAGGAACTCTCTTAATAATCCTTTTTTGTGGATTATGCAGTACCCAACCATCCAATACGTCCGGTACATTATTAAATGTACTCTGAGAACGAGCTCTCTGATCTGCACTATACGAATAATTATATCCGTCAGCGATTGTTTGGTGTATGTTGTGTGTACGATGAATCGCAGTATTTTTTGGGATACCCCAAAGCGTTTGATCAAAGCGTTGCTTCTGTCGAGTATAATTTCCATTTATTGCTGATGATTGATATCCATCTTCATGATAGGGTAACAGAGAATAGTGGCTTATTATGTGGGCAGACGGAGTACTTTTAGTACTATTTTCAGACAGAATTCTTTGATCATTATTTGTACTCATAGCTCTTTCATAGAAGATTTCTATTTCATTTGGATCTCGCCACAAATATGGTCCATTTACGGTAACAAATGGTTTTTCTTGTGAGCCATCAAATGATACATTTGGATTTTGAATGAATGGTACCATATTACTTTCAAGACGTTCCCTTTCATTAATGCCATTAGCTATAATAGTATTCTGCGCAAGTATATTTTGCACACGTATATCTGGATGTAAAACTAGTGAGGTGTCGTGGGACATTCGACAGAAGCGAAGCGAACGTAAAATTGAATTACTTGGCGATGCAACACATCTCCTCGCGCTCTGCCAGCCGTTGGGGTGCGTTCTATCGCTACATTTGTTATACATTTCCCTACCAAATCCAGGCTTCAAAAAGCCTTCGTACTTCGCCGAAGTCTGATAATCGTGTGAGTATTTGGACGAACAGCATGGCAAGTTCTGGGAATCCCATACAGCATATGAGTTCATATCATTCCTCGCAGGCCAATAGCTAAGGTCAATATCATTCCCTTCGGTAGATTTATGTGGAAGTATTTCTTGCATACCATCTGGTAAATACATAGTATATGGAAGAAAACATTCAGTTTGACATTGAGAAAATTGGTTAACTCTCAATGGGTTCTCCCTAATCTGAGGTTGAATAACATAAGGATCTGATGGAAACCGGTTTGAACTGCGTGTTTGTCTTTTTGATTCTTGTTTATCATCTGGAATAAAGTATTTGATGGTTGATTAATCACAATCGCCGTTATGAAAAATATCGGGAAATAGCATACATAAAGATACCTTGTTCGTTATCTCCCTGAAGAGACATGAAGACAAAAAACATGTGTGCCAATATTCATCAAAATTCGTTCAGCTTTTTGCGTGATTGACATTAACATTTTTATAATATTAGTAGGATTTGAATAATCTTGTGTTTGACCATAATCTCACCAAGCAAAGATGTAATGATATAGCTGAGTGGTATAACGTAGTAAGTACACAGTACAAAACATATACCTAATAAATAATAATATCCGACATATTGGCGCCATCAACGCCATCTGTCGTTTACAGGCAGTCGAAATTATTAATAGGCACTTACCACTAGTTTCTATATTTGGACATCCTTTTTCCATAGTTAAATTATTATTCTTTTTTCGGATATAGGTTTCTGCATCTATAAAGGAATCTGCAAAGAAAATCAACTCTACATTATGCCAGAAAAGATTTGTTGTAACTACAGATATGTACATTTTAGGACGCTTGCAACACTATGGTACTCGCGTGAATGAATGGCGCGTTGTCAATTAAACTTTAATTATTACCTACATCGCGTTAATTTTTATTAGGATAATAATCTCACTCACCAGTAGCGTATTTCACAATAGCGTAATAATAGTTCCATTCCTTTTCAAATATTTGATTTTTCCTGACTTTTTCCCTTGTAGATAATAAATATTCAGATGGATATGCTACAGAAATTCTTCGATCGGTCTTTCTACGTATTTTGATCCAAGAATATGGAACACATATATATTCATCAATGTTGTCGTAAGGCTTGTCTAAAAATTCCACTACGCAGAAGCTGTAATCAAGGTCCAGCTCCATCTGAAAAAAAAACTCTATGTACTAATCGCCAGGCTACTAAGTAGTTTCATTCAGATGAAACCAAATATAAAATATCAGTTTCTTTTGAGCTGTAGTGTTGCCAACGAGTCGGCATTTTATCAGATTTTAATGAACCCTTACGTCGCCGTATCGTAAATTTAGAAAAGAAAAGGTTAATTAAAAAAATTATCATGTTAGGTAGTGTGTTTTAATTTAAAAGCAGCGATAATACACAATAACCGTGTATGATTTTCCTTTTACAATTTTATGAAGTTGTTAATTGAACAAAAAAAAATAAAAAACCGACTTCAAAACTGTAACCTATACCTATGTACAAACATAAACTAAAAAGTAAAGAATAATATTTTAATTTCAAAGCAAGAGCCTTAAAGGACAATCAACAAAATTATTGATATTTATATATCTATTTAATATTTATAAACAGTTCTTTTTGGAGTCGGTGCCAGTCAAAACTCGAATCGAGCGCCACCTACCGGGCCAAATTTTGTTTTCAAATCATCGAGGAACCCATTGAAATTCACACTCTAAATTCAATAATTTGTTACCATACTCCTAGGAAGCGGCTTGACCGATTTTGATGAAATTTTATATGTGTATTCAATAGGTCTGAGAATAGGTTGTTATTTATTTTTCACTTGTGAAGCCGTTTCGTGGGAGTATGGTAACTAAAACTGTGACACGAGAATTTTATATATATCTATAGATTAGACTTTTAAATAATAGGATAGAAAATATAACTCACCTTTAAATATCAACTAAAACTAGCTATTTTACAAAACAAATCACTGAAATTATCAAATTATTACAGCTACAACACAGAGTTAATTCAAAAAAGTTAATTCGATATCGCTTTTATAATAAAAGTGATTGTATGACACCCTCTGGGTTACCCAACATCCAACCCACCACGCGTTATAGTAGGTAGGTTATAATAGCAGTTCATTCAGTAGATAGATAGGTCAAAAGCCAAACAGGTCAATAGGCCAATAGGAGGTATTGGAATTTCAAGCCATAGACTAGTAAGGAATAATACAACGTGGTATTTGTTCATACGTAGAATATTATTTCGATTTTTAAATTAATTATTTATTTCTTAATTTTTTTTAAAACAATTAATCTAAATTCCTTTGCTACTACACTGTTATAATAAATAGTGGTAATAAATAGAGGTAATAAATAGAGGTAATAGTACCAAGGTTTATTTTTTAAAAAGTAAGTGTTATGGTCAAGGTATATGATAGGTAGTTATATTGAATTCATCATCATAGGTAATTAGGTATTGGCCGAAGATGTCCACTGTCGGACAAAGGCCTCCCCCAAAAATCTTAACTATGGTCTTGAATTACGATTCTCGAATCATGATTTTGTTTTTGTTTTTCGTTTCCAATTAAAGTAAGTATTTCCAGGACCCTCTGCCAGTCTGCAACCATTTGCAGTGAAGCCAATATGCGACTTTATAGCTAAAGCTAGATCTACCAATTTAATTTTTTCATCACGGTCTCATACCTAGCTACTTTTTCGCTAAAAACATTTTTAAGTTTTAAGGGTTATTCTAATGATTTCTAAAGTAAATTAGTTTTTAAAACATGGGAACTTGCCTTATTATACAAAATTACAAAGAAAATTACACATTTACAACCACCTATAGGTAGGTACTCTGTGGCACAGAGTACCTACCTACATTATTACACTCTATATTACAACCACCAACTTGCCAAAATTATAATAGGTATAATTTTATTCTCATATCAAAAGTAGGTAATAATTTGAATGTTATTTAGGCTGTAGGACGTTTGTACAAAAGTCATCGGATCAACACGATTTACTTTGGGGGAAACGAAACGTTTTTTATATTTAATTTTTCTTTAACAAGTTTCAAAACGCGCTTGTTTGACGTGTGTCACATGTTCATGTGATTATTTTCATTTATTTAAAAATGTCTATTGTAAAGAAAAAGAAACATGTGTCTAAGAAAAACAAAAAAGATTGGCGCAAGCATTGTGATATTCGTGATGTCGAGGATTTCCTGGAAGACCAGAGACTTGATGAACGACTAGGGTAAGGTTATGTTATTATAATATTTACTTTTAAAGTTTCCCTGAATTATGTAGAGAAAAGTACTCACTGGTTTGGTACTAACTCATTGGTTTATTAGTTTCTCGATGCACAGACACATAGTCATTGTATTTTACATAGATGTATAGAAAGAGAAATTGGTAAAATTGCCTTTAACCTGTTGGTTCTGGAGTGGTAGTGAGCGTTCCACTTAAACAATAAGATAACAATTGAATCAAAAAGTCGGCGAGCAACTTAAAAGTTAACCTTCTATAACAAACATTGTTTCAGGAAATTTGAAACCAAGGAAGACAGTGAGCTGTTTGTGGTGGATACGGGTGGAGACATCAAAGAGCAAGTTGATGAGAAGCCACTGTCCGCTAGATTGAGGAAGAGAGCTCAGTTATCACAGGTTCCTAAGTGCTTTGAGATACTGTTGCCAACTTCAAAGGTAAGATTTAAAAAATATATATAAATACCAGCTACTATGGTAGGATTTTTAATTAGCTGGACTGATTTGACAGATGTTGTGTTGTAGTAAATATTTAGTTACTCAGAAATTATTTCTTAAAATAATGAATGAAATACATGTAATCACTGATATTAGATCGACTTTTATTGATAAAAAGTTATATGTTCAAACCATGAAACAGTCATTTTAATCATATTGCGCTCGTAACTGTCAGTCTGTTTAGTCCAGCAAATTAAAAATCAGACTTAAGTAGTAAACAGTAACTATGGAAGCACTGTACAATAGCGCCTGGTGCTTTTATTTATGAGTTTTTTTTTTGTAGAACTTAGTGTTTTTGAAAACCGCAAAACACGATAATCAAGTTTTCGAGAAAAACAAATTTTCAAAGTTTCATTTGAAATTGGTTGGATAGTGGGAGTTTTAAGTGTTAGGTCATGAGGCGGGAATTTTTTTTATTTCTAAGTAATAATAAGATCAAGGACATCTCCAAGGTCAAGGGTCAACCACCCCAAAGTTAAGAAAAAAACTGAAAATCATGGAATAATTGCCCCAAATCAAGCTCAAAGTCATAACCAAGGTAGGTTCTAATTCTGTTTTACCTTGACATACATAACTAGGAGAACTTAAGAAGCAAGATCGAGCTCAGGAATCAGGGCACCTAGAATCGGACAGATTAGAAAACATTTATAAAAATAAATAAAATAAATCTATATAATGATTGTATGGTGTGTAGTTTGATAAAATAAAATCTCAAAAATATAAATATTTTTTTCTATTTTGTAAACATATAGAACACATTTTAATAGTTCTTCAAAAGGGTCTAAATGATTAATACCTATTCGATGCCTCCAGGAAAACTCTGTAAGCCAGCTGGCAAAGTTTTTTTTAATAATTTTTTATGACCTTTTTATGCCAGTGACTACCTATCTGCTGTGCATGTGTCCCATCTGGTGCCACCAAACTATTTTCAGTATTATTAAAAAATTTAACTTTTTTATATCCATGTTCGGAAAGGCAATCGTAAGCTGCCCAGAAGCTTGTATGTAAAGTAGAGCCTTCCCAAACATGTTTTTTAATAAGTTGCACCAATATTTCAGCTGAATTTACATTGTCCGGACACAGTTGTCTTCAATTATTCCTATGACCCAATGGCCTTCAACTTGTTCCTCTATAAAATTTTCGTTTTCCAAATTTGGCCTCAATTTGAACAATTTTTCCTGGTCCTTCAATTAGTGGTCTTAGGTGTTCATTTTCTAGTTCATAGACTATAATTGTTTCTGTGAAATAATTGTACCAGTCTGCAATTGTTTTATATGACAATACTGTCTCACTTGTATTGTACGTTATCACGTCAAATATTGTAACTTGTAGTTAGAAATTTCTGAAAATACAGGTTTTTTTTATCGAAAACTATGCGTTTCCGCGCTTTGAGACTTTGTCAAAGATTTTACCACGACGAGTACAAATACGAAACAAAAATTTAAGCCCCAAATCAGCGGGCGCTATTGTACAGTGGAGCCTAGGCATTAAACATGTAAATCGCTGAGTTTCATTACAGTTAAAGGCTATTTCTGAATATTATACCATTCTCCCTTAGGTTCCGGATCCCAATGCAAAGCGCAACTACGTAAACCCAATAGGGTCCAAGCCAACAGCTCTTAGTAAACTGTCAGAGAAGCGTCGTTTTGAAAAGGGAGCATACCAGAAGAAAGTGGAAGAGTCCCGAAAGAGCCGAAAACAAGCTATTGATAAAAAGAGGAAGGCTAAACAAGTTAGCCAGAACTTTAATTTGGACTTGTGGGGGAAAGATTGTAAGTGAATTTAGATTACATTTTAGAAATACTTTACTCCATATACATACATAACCAAAATTAGGCCAATTAAAGTTTTATCACAGAGTATAAGGATGTTTTTTTTAATACTACAAGTGACAACGAAGCTGACGGGTGACCTGATCGTAAGGGACTACCGTCGCCTATAGACATTAGCAATACCAAGGGGTTTGCCAATGTGTTGTACACTTTTTTACAATGCCCTAAAGGCAAACTGGCTCCCAAGTGCAACTGCTGGAACACACCTACAGGTGCTTGGCGGCAGACTTTCAACATGAGGGTGGTAGCCAGCCAGTCGGGTACTACAAAGTACCCTACCACCGTGCTATGGTTTCCTCACGATGTTTCCCTTCAACGAAAGCTCAAGCTCATTGTAGGATTCGAACCCACGACCTTCGCCGCGGTAACCGACGTCACTTACCACTAAGCTATTATCGCTTTTATATACCTATGCATAGTTAGTTGATGGTGTATAAAATTTATTATTACTAGAAATAGAAGGAATAACTAAATTACAAATATGTATAACAAATATTTCTGGGTGCAAAATGGCGGCCGCGATTATTTTAATAAAAAATTGTGTAATTTTTGTGATTTTAGAGGATACCTACTGATTACAAATATAAATATGATTTCTAACATAACACATGAATTCTCACAGTACCAGAGGCAAAATGCATTCCATCAACACTCTGCGATGACTTTATACCGCCTGAAGCTCAGCTGCACAATATACTGCCTGACAAGCGTATGAGAACGAAGCCACCGCTGGCCAACACTGTTGTAACCAGAGCTGCTGTAGAGACCCCACACCCTGGAGTCAGCTATAATCCTACTTATCAGGTAAAATAATAAGACAACTCTATAAAAAGTAGCCTATGTCGTTCTCTGTTATTATCTATTATCAGAATTGTTCAAATCCTATTTCATCAGTTTTACAGTCCACTTCTGTAATTTATATTGTAATTTGATAGTTGACATTTAATCTTGTTTTTTTTTCTGTATTATTCGGAGCACTTTGTTTTATTAATGATACTGAAAATTTAAAATATTATGTAGCTAAAAGCATTCACGGATGCTTCGCTTATAATTTTTGCATGCCAGTTCTTGGCTGAATATGAATGTACTTTTTTTGTTTGTTTTTACTGTCACCATATTCTTGCAAATAAAATATATTATTATTATTATATTATAGGACCCTAACAATATATTCATTCGGATCACGTTCAGCTCTATGCTAGTTTAGCCTTAAGGGGCTATCCATAAATTACGTCACACGAATTTCATGATTTTTAGACCCCTCCCCCGTCCTTGTCACAGCTGGTCACATTTGTGAGGCTCCCATATTTTTGCAAATTTTAATCTAGAAATTATTAAATGAAAACAACAGTTCCGAAAATAGTTTTTCTTTATTTTGAAAAATTAAAAACAAACCCAAAATAAATCAGATTTAATTATGTTATGAAAGATACAATCTTAATCATCTTCAGTCCATTGACTTTCAACCCACACCCAAACTTAAATATTAGATTTTGAAATTTGACGTCACGAAACTTCGTACCCCTCCCACACAATGTCACACTTCGTCGACCCCCTCCCCACCCTTTCCGGGTGACGTAATTTATGGATGGCCCCTGATCTTTATTTACATATCAAACGATTTATCAATTGAAATGATGTTCAACATGTGTAGGAGCACCAAGAGCTCCTGCAGCAAGTGGTAGTGCACGAACAGAAGATGATGAAGCGTGAGAGGCATCTTCACCGAGTCACCACCGGCATGTTCAGCCGAGTCACTCAACAGGAGAAGGAGGTAAGGTCTTGTTGATAAAAGTCATTTATATAGAATGTCCGGTAATTAGTACTTTTTTTTTAATTCTTGATAAGCTTGTGTTTGACAACAATCTCACCATGGTAAGTGATGATGTGGCCGAAGATGGTAAGCACACAAAGCCTAGATGGGAACTGGTTTTCAAGTGCAGCTGTCGGAACACACCAATAGGTGCTTGGCGACAGATTTTATACTTGAGGGTGGTATCCAACCAGTCTATGGTTTCCTCACAATGTTTTTCTTCACCGAAAGCTCAAGCTCATTGTAGGATTCGAACCCTTCGCCGTCGTCACTACCACAGCTATCATCGCCTAATATTTATTTTTTATATAGAATCAATGGCGTGAAGAAATGAGCGCTGGCCTGCCCCAACCACACAACCCGTCCACTGAACCAGCATCCGAGTCGGAGACTGACGAGTACAAGTCAGTCAACCCTCCCGTCAAGAACAAGAAGAAAGATCACAAGGCCAGGAGGAAACAGAAGGAGAGGCTGGTCGAGAAGGAAAGGCTTAAGAGAGAGAAGGTTGATAAGAAGAAGATTACTGATATTTATAAGTGAGTTGGTATTTTTTTATATCACAAGTCACGGGTGAGTCACCTGATGTTGAATACCGTCGCCTATAGGCATTAGCAATACCAGGGGGATAGCCAATGTGTTGTCGACCTTTTCCAATGCCTTAAAGGCACTGGCTCTCAAGTGCAACTGTCGGAACACACCGTGTGGGTGCTTGGCACGCCACAAGTTGTGCTCATACGTAGATTAAATATTTTTGCTTTCTACTGCATAAGCACTACAAAGTCACTTAAACTTTGGGGACAATGTTGGAAGTTGTATAAAGAAGACTAGAAATAAGGTTATACTAAAGTTTTTTTTATTGAAAATCATTCCAAAATATTATGTGTTTTTATTTTTGTGATCCCCGATCCACATAAAAGTAATGGCAGTAGTTTGTTTTTCCCCAGTTTTTTTTTCCAAATTTTGAGTCTTTATTGGATCTCCTGTAATGTTTATAAAATGTCGCTTCAAGCAAATAGCCTTTCACAAATTGATATTTAATGTCCCTGCATAATACTCTATAGTACAAGCTCTGCTTAGTTTGGGATCAGATAGCTTTGTGCTGAATTCTTTTACGCGGCTTACAGTAGTATTCATTGGCAGAAATCGTCACGTAAGAAAAAAGCGTTATGAGGACTTTTTGCTTTGAGAAGATGATCAAAAATAAAAATAAGGAATTAAGTTCAAACTCAAACTCAAAACTCATTTATTCAGTTTAGGCCCTGGTAAGGCACTTATGAACGTTACAATTGACTCTACCACCGGTTCGGAATACACTTAAACTGAGAAGACTCCGGCAAGAAACTCAGCAAGGCAATTTTTTTTTTAACAGTGGATCTTTCTTACATTTTTATAAGTACACTTTCAAATATTTTACACTACGCCAGGGGGATGCAGGTGCAGAGAGAAGCTACTACAACCATATATTTCTGTCTTCCATGTAATGAGCCACCTTATGGTACGCTTTGTTCATTAACCTAAGTTTAATAAAAAAAATTAATTTAAAATAAGACATTCCAGCTACCTCACGTGGGATCCTATTGTAAAAACGAACACAATTCCCGAGAAAGTTCATTTTTTAATTATTATTTTGTTGTAGACTCCGCAAATTACAAGAGTCGGTATCGAAGCGTGAGACGCGTCAGGCTGCGTCGCGCGCTAAACGCTCCGTGAAGAACGCCGCCGCGGCCTTGACCGCTGTTCCCGCGCTAAACGCACACAAAACACCCGCCAAGGAACCTGATTTCGTACCACCTGAACAACTCACCGGCGATCTGAGGAATATCAGCGGTTCCAGTAAGTATATATTTAATAACTAGCTGTCCACCGCGGTTTCACCCGCGTTCCCGTGGGTTCTTATCTTTTCCCGGGATAAAAAGTATGTGCTATTCCAGACTATAATCTATCTCTATGCCAAATTTCATCTAGATCTGTTTAGCCGTTCTGGCGTAAATGAGTAACAAATATACGGAAGTATGTCCATCCAAACTTTCACATTTATAATATTGTGGGATTAGTAATAGTTGTTGGGATGACACTCACAAATAATGTGGCTTTCTATTGGTAAAAGAATTTTCATAATCCAGTAGATTACCCCCTACATCCTCACAAATTTTACCTCTTTATAACACACTATAACGACTAAACAGATTTTAATGAAACTTGGCATACAGGTAGATCAAATCCTGGAGTAAGCATGGGATTCATATTATCTCGGAAAAAATTACGAACTGGTGGCAAAATCGCGAGGCAAAGCTAAAAACGTTACCACATATAGTGAGAATAGTTATTATTTTATTGAGCTATCATCTGCTTACCTGTTGAACAATAAAAAGAGTTGTATTTTGTTAAGTAGCCCAAGTTACATCACATACAAATGTTCAAAGAATACCCTCTGGTAAACAAAATAACGTCCATTTTCCAGCGAACCTCCTCCGCGATCGGTTCGAGTCGCTCCAACGTCGCGGCGCTCTCGCAGCCTCCAAGCTCATGATGAAGAAACGACGCAAACTGAAGACTTACTTCAAACCTGGCCACAAGGTCACCGACCAGGAAATAGAGAAATACATGAATAAGAGAAAAGTTACTGTGAAGTCTAAGGCGTAAGGTGCTTTTTTATTTGAGTAAAGTTGTTGGAAAAAGTAGTTTGTTTTCTTTCCATTTAGACAGTGCGAGTTAAAAATATGCTAATACAATAGATATTAAAGGAAGGTAGATTAGTCAGTTGATAGAGTTGTACTACAATTTGTTGTGTATAGTTAATTTCTTATTTTTTGCATTGTTTGTGAGGAGGCTAGATAACCCGTTTGTCCTGGGTCCGATTCCCACAAAGGACAAACTTTGTATATTATGTTAACATTTCTGGTAGTTCCAGGGCATCGTATATTTACTATGGTAGGTATCTGGTTTCCATAGTGCAATTTCTGTTCGAAAACGGCTCTTACGTATTCGATGAAATTTACAACATGGTTTCATCCCATAAAGGATCCAATTAGTTTTCTCTCACACAAGCAACAAATTTTACTTGCCCATTCCTATAGCAGTCCTGACCAAAGCTTGGTCACCCTGGTGCTGATTAATTAATCACTAGCTTGCTTCCCACGTTTTCGTGAAATGTGGTCTTATAGGATAAAGAGCTCGGGGATAAAGTAGCTTCCTATCAGTGAAAGAATTATCAAAATCGGATCACTAGTTTCGGAGATTACCTCCTACATCTTAATTTACTAGGATAAAAAAAAACTCAATATTTTATACAAAATTTACTATAAAAAATGTTTACCTAACATATATTACAACTATAAGTAATCTACTTACATATATTACATTTATGTTGTGGCAATTTGACAAAATAGTATAAAAAACTAAAGCATCTTTAAAATAGGTAACTCAGTTAATAGCCTAGATTTTTCCTTAAAAGTAGAATAGTAAAAATATAATTCAATAAGTCTATTATTTTTCTTCTAAACAATAAATTAACTAGTTAGAAATTGAGGCTGGTATTACACGTCATTTTAAAAATAGCATAAACTTTACAGTCATTAGATATATAAAAATCTTTTATAATACAAATATACATAGATACACGTGGATCTTTCAACACGTAATGATGTAATATATTACAAAATAATTAATAGCACCAATGGTGCCATGTCTTTATAATAGAAACTGATTCCTATTAAAAATTATGTTGATTATTTTTCCGACCCAAATATCGACCAATAGAATTGCACCATTCGACGTCACGTGGTACAACCTACATGGTATTATACTGATAATTTTTTGAAAATTTTCTCTGGTCGTTGCTATGTATAAAAAACAATCCAGTCAAATTAACCTTTTCGTATTTGTTAACTGTACATTTCGTCTCATGGTGCAATTCTATTGGCCGACATTTGGGACGGAAAAATAATCCCCTGAATACCACACGAGCTTCAAAATTATCTGGCATTTCCCTCAAGGTTCCCTGCAAACAAATAAAGTCGTCAAGTTTTTCAGGAAAAATCACTCGCGCTTCGCGCTCGTGATTTTTTAACCTGAAAAACTTGACTCCTTCATTTGTTTGCAACGAACCTATCGGGAAATAAATACCCGATAATTTTGAAGCTCTTGTGGTATTATATGTGAAAATACATGTTTCACATACCTATTTGTAATACCAGCCTAAAATTATACGTTTTTCATTTTGATTTGGGATTCAAGTAATATCTAAATATGCGAAATCACATTTACAATTCATTGTTTTTATATTTAGTGTTGATATTACATTAAAACGTTAAATGGAAATACTTATGTATCACCAATCTTTCTGTATAGAGAAAAGTATCAAATAAAAACAATATTCCCAAAAAAATTTACGATATAACCTCATAGTTTTTTCAATCTTGGATCGCAAATAGCTCCCTGCTATCGTTATAGCAAATGCAGTAATTATAACTAGATTTGGACGAAATTGAAATTCATTTGGAAATTACCCTAAACATATAGTGATATCCTTATAGTTTAATTTGTCGCTTCAACCCCATCTCGCCGCAATACTATATAGCGACCTTAATAATTCCAGTGCTCTTGTGTCTGAGGCGCCTTTAACATCTGCTCCTTGTGGAGCAATCCTGGCTTCAGCAATAGGACCTTCAATACTTGCTCTAGTAGTTTTTATTTCTGGTCTCTTTGTGTGGAATTTCCTCAAACCCCTTCTATTTGTTGTCGTCTTAGGACTAAGGGTTGTTGAAGCATATTCTAAGTCTTCAGTGGTTGTTTTAACATTCTCAGTTGTCACAGAATTTGAAAGCGAATTTATAGCGCTCGGATCAAAGTTTAGACTTTTACCTCTTCTTTCTTGTCTATGTCTGGCTTCTGGCCTGTCAGTTCTTCTGCTAGAATCTGTGCTTGTTGTTTCATAATCGTTAGCTGTTGGCTGAATGTCAGTCACACCTTCTTCTTTTGCTATTTCGTCCATGTCCTTCTGTGAAACAGCCATCAATGCTTCCAGTAATGCTTTCTTAGATTCCTCAGCTGTAGTGTTATGGTCATCATCGCATGTCTGTACAAGAAGAAGAATTAATCTCCTTACAGATTTAGATTTAGTTTTCTTCATTACATTCATAAGTTTCTCTGCCGTCGTTGCGTTCATGCCACCCATAATTTCCTTAGCTTTTTCGACTACCGTATCGGTTATTGCCGATAAATCTTGTGACGGTTCTGTAGAAATGTTGTCCTTCAATAATCGTGCAGATCGATCTGAGTTATTGTCTACTGAGGCAGAGAGTTCAATATTCACTGTCGATGAATATGTTTGCTCAGTAGTTGCCGTGTAATCATTTGTTGTACTTGGGATATAACCGTTTGTTTCTCTAGCTACTTGCGCAGATTGTTCTGGTCCCGATGGGCTTAAACCGTCGTTTAATGTAATAGGATCTATCACTGTGCTATGCCAGTTATCAAAAGTACTCGACCATTGGAAGGTAGAACCACTATCAGGTGATGTAAATATGCTACCAGATATAGGTGATGCAGTAGTTGGTTCTATTTCTTCGATTTTAAATGTAGTAGGTTGGGCGGTAGTCTGGACAGTTGTTGAAACAAAACCTGAAAGAGTTGGGGCTTCTAATTCTTCTGAAGGTTTCTTAATAGCTGGCTTAGTTTCCTCAATGTTAAGCTGTTTGCCTTGACGTATATTATTTCCCTGTGGCGTAGCAAAAGATTGACTGTGAGCCCTTTGAAGTTCTTCTTCATTTTCTAACTCGACACTCTCTGTTTCAGTAAAGAAAACGGGAGTCGTTGTTGGTGCATAAGTTGTAATGCGTATTTTCTTACTTTCGAATTCATCAGTGTTTATTGCAGGTATATTTGTGGACGCTGCAGTATCTATACCCCATGCTGTAGGTAAATTAGTAGCTTCAACGTATTCGTTCAATGGTTTAGCGTTAAGAAAATCTGATTCTTTACCGTATGGAGAGTCATTGCCTGATATATTATTGTTTTGGAATCCACCGAATCTAGGTACGGAATAAGTATTTTCAGTTGTTGTTTCACTGTAATTATTTTCTTGTGTATTCACGCTAGATACATACGTATTTGTTATAGGACTAGAAGTAGTTGAAGATACTAAAGGCGTCGAAGATGTAGTGTAAGTAGCTGAAATTCTTCCACAACATCTAAAAGGTAATCTTGGAGTAGTGGTCAGATATGTTGTTGATACAACTTCAGTTGACGTTGGCTTCGGTGTTGTATTTAAATCTTCAGTAATCATCGGATAATCAGTTGCTAGACTTAAAGCTTTAGGTTCCCTTAATGAAGACAAAGCTGGTCTTATTTTGTTGTCATCTGAAAATCCTAGTATTTCATCATCATCTTCATTAACTGTGGTTGTTGGTTCAGTGTTGTAAGATTGTTCAGTTGTAGACAACAAATCGCCGAAAGATGGATGAGTTGGTCTAATGTCTGATAACACCTTTCTAAATTGTACAGGATCTTGGAGATAAGCTGATAGTGCATGAGTAAAGACTTGAGCTAGTTCTCTGATCTGTGGAGACGTGGCAATAGGATTTTGACTCTGTTGCACGGATAAATCATCAGATAGTTCATTGTATGTTCCATTAGGATCTACCTTTATTTCTTCTAGTAACTCTGCGTTTTCCATAGCTTGTCCGAACAAGTTGCTATATTTGTTGATTGTTTGGGGACTTAATAGTCCTGGTAAGCCATCAATGTTCTCGTAGTCATAGAACGCTGGGGTAGTCGTTTCATCATCATCTTTTGGTGTAGTAGATAAGTTATCCAAAGCTGTAGCATAGTAAATAGCAAGGCTATGAAGTGTCTTAGGAGTTAGGGATGGAGGAACAACTAGGCCTGGTCGGTTTGGAAGATCGCCGTAGAATTTTTCACTGGCAGTTGTTGGTAATGTGGGCTCTGTCGGGACAAAATTATCTAGATTTAATTTCCTCATTAGTCTCTCACGTCGTTCTTGGTAGTTCTGTTCTGTTGTAGCCTCGGCAGCATAATTTGTACTCGATTGAAAATCGTTTTTATCAGATGCTTCTGAGAAATGTAGATTAACCGCTCGAGTGGGTGGTATCTTAGTTACAGATTCGAAGCTATTTTTAGTTTCAATTGTAACTATGTTTTCTTTTTTATCGAAATTATCACTTCTATCAGTTGCTTGGGATATCTTTTCAGTAGTAGGAGTAGATAATGTTTTGTTCTTTTCTTTCTGTAAGAAACCCTTTAATAGCGACACTCCGGGTCTAGTGTAAGGATCACGGTTGTCATTGGCTATGTAGCTTTTCGTGTATGGAATCAATGTTGGTCGCTTGGTCGTCGTTGTTGACTCCTGAGGGGTTTGGTTTGAATTTTGGTCTCTAATATCATATAAAGTTGTCAAATTAGGATTGGTCTTTGCTTTAGGCTTGGGCTTTACTGTATTTGGAGTGTAAACAGGGTAAGGTCTATAGTTTTTGTTGTGATAGTCTTGTAAGAATTGTCTATTATTGTTATTAGCGAAGGATGCCGTCTCAGCAGCGACCTGCATTTCCTTCAAACCATTGAATTCTCCACCTGGAGTTCTATACGTTGAAGCCTCGGCGTAAGTCGGTGTTGTCCTAACTTGGGAATTACCGAAGTTATTTGAAATCAGCTGCACCAAATTTCTTCTTCGATTTTCAAAAGCTGTTGTTAGTTGTGATCTTTGCGTCGGGTTGTAGTTTTCGAAAAGCGTTTGAATAGTCCTCGGTGTTGGCCTCCCATTGATGTTCAAAGGGGTATCCGTCTGCAGCCTTTGTCTATGGCGCAGCAATCTTTCCGTCGTGCTCGGTACGTTGACAGATGTGCGTCTAGACTCTGCGCGATTGTTGTTCTCTGGTTGGTAGTTCTTGCTCAAGCTCTGGCTGACTTTTTGCGACTTCTTCTGCTCGTTGGAGTAGTACTCGGCGCTGGACTCGTAGAGAGCTGGCGCTGAGGCACAGTCCACCTTGAACCACCAGTCACATATGAGATGAGACTGGCTGAAGATGGTGCCGTTTGGACAGAGGAATGATATTTTTCGGGACGTGTCACAGATGTGGAACACCTGAAAAAGTTGTTGGACGGTTTAGTGTATTGATAATAATAATTAGCTACCTTGATAATGATAAAATATATTATAGGTAGATATGAGAAAAATAAAAGTATGATTATGAGAATGAAGACATAGGATTGAAGGATTTGACAAAATTTATGAACTATGAATTTATTAAGTTCTAACTAAAATGTACAAAGAATAAAAAAATCTCGTGATTTATTACATTATCTGTGATGTCTAGTGACAGAAAATGTATGGTGTTGATTGTGTTCTTAGTCAATGCCTTGTAGCAAAAAAAGTGAAATCCGCGCTTACCTGACAATCGGTCTCCAGGTCAGCATAGTAGCCAGTTGGCACGTTCTTGCAGTTGAATCCAGTGTTAGGAATGTTCGGGTACGCCGGGAAGTCCACGCCTGCCTTGCCAATCACACCTGCAAATAATATTATAGTGCATTTTGTACTCTAGTTTATTATAATTATTTAATACATCTATTATATACTTTTTGTCAATTTTGATCATGCCAGACCCATCTAATCTAGTCACTACGTTGAAAAAAAGCACTTTGAACGAATTTAATGTGTTTTGGTGTTGAGATGTGACTTTGGAGAAGAATATAGGATATTTTGTATGTGGCTGAAACCGCGAGGAACAGCTTATATATATTTGGAGTTCCTTAAGAATCGATTGAATTCAGTGACTCCGGTAGAATCAATAGTAATTTACGTATCTGACAATAGATGGCAGCACAAAAATAAACCAAATTAATATAAGCCAAAAATGTTACTCACTACCTTGATGCTCAACGAGGTCAAGATCTGATTGGTTGTCAACGGGAATGAGTCGTTTCACCAGGGGTCTGCCTTCAGTGTAATGTTCGAAGCCAGCCGCGCCCATCGCCTCCGCTATGGCCTGCAGACTTTCTGCGCTTGGCGTGGGCTCGTACAGGTCTGAGCTGCGTGAGGTGTCCTGTGGGAATTGTTACTTCATCGTATTTTGCGTGTGACAAAATCTTATATCTTACATCCATGACACAGGTTCATTCCTACTATGGATGTAAGAAACATTGAATACTAAATGTGACGATGTAAAGGTGGATACTTTGACCAAATATTTAGTTATATTCATTGTTAATAACATCTTATCTTAAAAAAAAATGTCGACTTGACGAAATGTCGTCTTTGCATATAAGGAGAAAAACTTAGGTGGGGTCATCTGCCAAATATACAATATCTTGAAAATAGTGACTTTTATTGAGGTCATTTTTTTCTTAAAATCTGTCTTAAGCGACGTAGTTGAAAACGTGAGAGTTTGACCTTTAGACATATTACGTACCTAAGGTTTATTTTGGATTGTCTATATTTATGTCAGATTCTGGTTCGCCATTAAGTGATAGGTACTGTAAAGTGAAAAAACTTGTAAATAAAATTGCGTGTAGTGGTTGTATCACAGACCTAACATAAATCACTTGTTAGTTCGCGCATGTAGTTTGCGCACGGCACTGCCAAAATGGATTGACAAGCGTTATCTGATGTCAAGAATTTGTATGAAATGTATGTACAGTCGGCATCAAAAGTGATCACTATTTTCCTTTTCATAATACTCCATCGGCATTTTATATGAAAACTAAATTGTGTTATGTATACGGTAGTGAAGTGTTCATTGACTTTTGACGTTGTATGTACAGAAGTGAACATTTCCTTGTAATTGGCCAGTTTTTGGGCCATCAATTTCACTAAAACCTGAACTGACTTGTACGAACTATGACTAACTACTGTGAGTGATATAACGTGACTGTAACATAAAAGAAGTATAACAGTAACTTGAAATTTGAATCTTCATTTTGACTTTGATCTTTTTGGGTTTTACCACAATAAATAATAATAAATAAATAAATATCCTCGGACATTTGTTCACAGACGGCTATCTGATCCCAAACTAAGCAGAGCTTGTACTGGAAGCCAGATGACTGATATACTACATATACTACTTTTTTTGTTGTAAATACATACTTAAATAGATAATTACACCCAGACTCAGGACAAACAGACATGTTCATGCACACAAATGTCTGTCCTGAATGGGAATCGAACCCACGACCTGCGGCGTGATAGGCAGTGTGTTAACCAACCACGCCAACCGGCCCGTCATCACAATGTTTGTTTATTAGAAACATAATTGTATTTATTACCTTACGACGCTGCGCTGTTCTTCGAGCACCATCACATGCATCTGTAAAATTATAAAAAAAAGATTAAAAAAAGCTTGAAATTTCCCAAAATTATAAGTAGCCTATGTCACTTTTCGGCCCACTATATCTATGCACAAAAACTCTTCGATCCGTCGCTGACCGAAAGAAGGTAAAACCAACAAAAAGTTTCGTATGTAGGTATAATATTAAGTATGAAGAGTATGAAACAATAGGCCTTTTGGTCTATTGATTTGAGTCTATGGTTTCCTTTCTGTTTTCTTTCACCGAAAACCCACGATCCTCGCCACGGTTTACGACGTCACTACCACCACACACGAAGCCATACTACAAGGTATAACATGTACAGGGTGTCCGGTAAGTAGGTAAGAAAGAAAGAAAGAAAGAAAGAAAATTATTTTATTAATGCGCACCATTCGACGCAAACCAAATACATAGCAACAAAAAGAAAAAAAATTAATAATAAAGTACAAAACAAACTAAACAATATTGTTGGAGATTTGTGCGTCGTATGTGCGCAAAAATATGGGTCATTGCTCAGCATAATACTGAGACTTAGGACGAACCTAATGTCTGCAGCGCTGATTTTCAGCAATAACCGATGAGCGACGATTCCCACCAGTGGAAAATCGATATCCAGTAAGTACTACATATTAAAACTATCGAACTAAGTATACAAGTAAGGTACGACAAGTACGACAACCTTAGAGGGATCTCCCTCTAAGGTGGGTGGGGTTTTTGGTGTGTTCCGACAGCTGCACTTGAGAGCCAGTTTCCATCTAGGCTTTGTGTGCTTACCACCTTACCACTCGGCCAAATCATCACTTAAAACTTACCCAGAATAAAAAAAATAACCTACCAAATATACAAAAATGACCTCAGTAAATAATACTTATATTTTCGAGATATTCAATATCTAAAATTAAAAAATCTAAAATATCACAAAAGTGGTGACCTTTTAATAAGGTCACTATTGTATATTAAGTAGGTGACCCGACCATCTCCCCCTTAAGTCTGTCGTATTGCTTACCGAACAAATATACAGGATATTGCGATTAAATAATCATGCGATGATAGCTCAGTGGTAAGTGACGTCGAATACCGTCGAAGGTCGTGGGTTCGAATCCTACAATGAGCTTGAGCTTTCGGTGAAGGAAAACATCGTGAGGAAACCATAGCACGGTGGTAGGGTACTTTGTAGTACCCGACTGGCTGGCTACCACCCTCAAGTTGAAAACCTGTCGCCAAGCACCTATCGATGTGTTCCGACAGCTGCACTTGAGAGCCAGTTCCCATCTAGGCTTTGTGTGCTTACCACCTTCGGCCACATCATCACTTACCATGGTGAGATTGTGGTTAAACACAAGCTTATCCAGAATAAAAAAAACAAAAAAACCACGTGCCTCTAACACGATCTCTATTCGACACCTCTAATCGACTAGCTAAAAAATAATCGGTACCAAACACTGACAACTTATGAATAACACCAACACAAGTAGGTACCTGTCTTGCTTTCTAATAGCCATTAATATAATTTATGTTCTGATCTATCTCTAGGATCTTGTATTGTACCCTTTAACAATGGCATATCGGTAATATATCCGTGCGATGTGTTTGTTATATGGGGATACTTTTGGCAGGGGTATTCAACCTATTAATTACTACTACACAACCTATTAATACTAATGCGGGTTATAATTTTTTATGTATTAGTTTAAGAATAAAATTGTTAAACATTTGAAAAAAAAAAGCCAATATAGTCAGATGGTCCAAAAATATTTAAAAAATGTAACCTTGCTGAGTTTCTTGCCGGTTCTTCTCAGTTGAAGGCTGACTTCCGAACCGGTGGTAACTTCTGTAATTCGACCTTCATAAGTGCCCTTCTAGGGCCTAAACTGAATAAATGGTTTTGACTTTGACTTTGAATTAAAGAGGACGTTATCGCGAGGCCGCTATCTCTCGCGCTTGGCAATGGGAATGATGCCTTTATTCAAGAAAAAATGTGATACGAACTAGTGTATCAAACTAGTCCCACTAATATTATAAATGTGAAAGTTTGGATGGATGGATGTTTGTTACTCATTTACGCCAGAACGGCTGAACGGATCTGCATAAAATTTGGCATAGATATAGATTATAGTCTGGAATAGCACATAGGCTTTTTTTCCCGGGAAAAGATAAGATCCGTCGGGAACGCGGGTGAAACCGCGGGGAACAGCAAGTAATATATCTATAAATACTAGAAAATAGCGAACACGTTTTAAGCCTTTATTCTTATGATTTTTATTGACCAATGTAACGACAAAAAGTAGGTTTTTTTTGATGGTGTATATTTATGACGTCACAAGTATGTATTTCATACGAAACTCCATAAAAAAACTGTAAAGCTTCCTGAGCTGCCGAACCCGTGGGTTCGATTTCCATCCAGATCAGACATTTGGGTGCATGAACATATCTCGAACATTGTCTCGCTTAGTTTGGGATCAGATAGCCGTGAAAAAGACCTAGGATATTTTATTGATCCCAGGATATATTACCGCCTATATAATTTTGATAATGGTGGCACGCGAGCATGTCAAATAAAACTTATTTATGTAGGTACGTTGTATCATATTTCTTTGAATATAAAAAAAATGTGGCAAGCTTGACGCGGGTTTTTTATTGACACTAAACTTAGTTGATATGAGTTAAGTGTAACAATGATTTGTGATAAAAATTGCACGAAATAGTTTCACGCAACAGAAATGTCTTGTTTAAAATGACATTAATGACAGTAACATAGAAGGAGTAACAAAAGGCATAATGGCCATTTTCAATTCGTTAATAGTTATACATGCGCTCAAGTGTTTTCATAAAGAGTCTTGTCATTACCTGAGGGAAGGCCTGGGACTTCCCAAACTAAGCAGAATTTGTAGGTATGGAAACCAAGTAACTGATGTACTACTTTTAATACTTAGGTTTTTTTAAATTCTGGATAAGCTTGTGTTTGACCACAATCTCCCCATGGTAAGTGATGATGTGGCCGAAGATGGTAAGCACACAAAAATATATAGATATTTACACCCAAACTCAGGACAAACAATTATGTTCATGCACATAAATGTTGCTTCTGAATGGGAATCGAACCCACGGCCTGTGGGGTGACAGGTAGTGTGTGTCTTTACATTAACTATGTCTGCAGGTCCTTAAGGTTTGAATTGAATTAAAACCCTACCCCTATAATATAAGTTTTATTTCCGAGTAACAATCTACAGGTACTCGAGTCTAAAGTATTAATTCTCGTATACATGCCCTAATGTTGACCACCACTGTGTATCTACAGAGAGTGAAAGTATCAAGTGTGATCGATGACTCGCCGGCTTGCTTACTGTCAGATGAGATCGCTAATACCACCTAATACTGTGCTAATACCATCAACATATTGCAGATTATACTTCCGATATTTGTATATAGGTTTATAGGTTACATTCATCAAATCAGGCTTGCTGTCAGCGGTGTAAAGTAGAAATATAGACTGCGAAGCTAAGAAAATAACTTTTTATAGTACTGACGTTGTTTAAAAACGAATATCTATTTTTTTTTATTCTCGATAGGCTTGTGTTTGACCACAATCTCACCATGGTAAGTGATGATGTGGCCGAAGATGGTAAGCACACAAAGCCAAGATGGGAACTGGCTCTCAAATGCAGCTGTCGGAACACACCGATAGGTGTTTGGCGACAGATTTTCAACTTGAGGGTGGTAGCCGGCCAGTCGGGTACTACAAAGTACCCTACCACCGTGCTATGGTTTCCTCACGATGTTTTCCTTCACCGAAAGCTCAAGCTCATTGTAGGATTCGAACCCACGACCTTCGCCGCGGTATTCGACGTCACTTACCACTGAGCTATCATCGCATTGAAATCCATCTATAAGAGAAAAGATAGAAGGAATTTAGTCAAATTAGTCCAATCGTTGTTTCATTGATAGATATAGTTGCAATCGTCTCGATAAATGTGTATCCTGTATGAATAATGATCGTTTTTACATGTGTGCAGTGGCGTGGCTACCGTAGGCCTAGGCGGTGCAGTGCACCGGGGCCCCCAAGCTTATGGGGCCCCTCAGCCTCCATGAAAAAAAAGCCTGTTTTCAGTTGTTTTTAAAGCTACGTAGCTGAAGTTACTCCTTATGACATCGACTACCTGCCAGAGAAAGTCTCGTTAAAATCGGTGCAGCCGTTTCGAAGATTAGCCAGAATAAACAGATAGGGCCCCTATTTAATTTTTGCCCCGGGGCCCATGGTTTCTTAGCTACGCCACTGTGTGTGTCACCCGATACCTGCAGTTACGTGTTCTTAGGTCATGTGGCGGGTCGCTCACTTCCCTATAAAATGTGCGAGGAGGGCGATGGCTGCCACGCGCGTCATACTTGTGAACAGGTGCTGCTTGTGGGGGCTGGTCTGTGCGAGTTTGTTGTTTATTAAGTCAGTCATAATTAAATTATATAGATTACTATTTTTGCCGCCATAACACGCAAATATGGTCAGTGAAACTAGATAAATAATAATTATTGAATGTAATAGGTGTAAGTTGTTTTTGAAAAGAGTAATTGCTGAGTTTATTGCCGGCTCTTCTCAGCAAAAACAATCTTCCGAACCGAGCATTTGGAGTCTGACTATTCATAAGTGCCTGTGAAGGCCTATTTGGATGAATAAACAATTTCATTTCATTTCATAGGTACCTACTATATTTTCAGTCACACAAAAGGTGCCTTAGCATACTCAAAGCACTGCATGAAGAGATGCAGTAGAACGACGCTTTCGATCTCGTCATAAAACGACACAGTCTAGCTACACAGGACTCACTACACAGGACTCACTACACAGGACTCACTACACAGGACTCACTACACAGGACTCACTACACAGGACTCACTACACAGGACTCACTACACAGGACTCACTACACAGGACTCACTACACAGGACTCACTACACAGGACTCACTACACAGGACTCACTACACAGGACTCACTACACAGGACTCACTACACAGGACTCACTACACAGGACTCACTACACAGGACTCACTACACAGGACTCACTACACAGGACTCACTACACAGGACTCACTACACAGGACTCACTACACAGGACTCACTACACAGGACTCACTACACAGGACTCACTACACAGGACTCACTACACAGGACTCACTACACAGGACTCACTACACAGGACTCACTACACAGGACTCACTACACAGGCCCAAAGTATAATATTATCTTACCGAATGTTCGCGATACCAATGGGTGTAATAACGAACGCCACAATAAGTTGCGCAAGCGCATCAAACAACACTCGTGAGAAGAAGCGGTCGCGGTGATCTGATAAGTGAATAATAAAATTAGTACCTTGAACGTATGAGATTGTTGTACTGAATCTAATATGTGTTTATTTTTACATTGGGCTACCTATAGGTTAAGGTCAAACTAATAACATTTAGATCAGTGTAAAAATGTAATTAGCGTCTAATCAAGATTTTGTAATTACAGTATTTGGACTTTGAAACTTTGCGACTGTGTTAACCTACCATGTTGTTTTTATGTATGTTCACTGATTTCTTCTACAATTGTGGATCGATTTTAAAATATTTTATTTTTGTTTGAATGAATTTTAATTACTCTTGAGGATCTGATGGGGGGATCCCATAGAAATCGAGGGAAACCATCAAATTCGTATTATGAACTCTCAAATGTAGGCAGATAATATTTTTTTTGTACATTTGAATGAAAAAAAATTTACCAAGCTAGTCAAGTGGTTCAAAAATAATTTCTGAGTTTTTTGCTGGTTCTTTCCAATTGAGATGATGCCTATATTCAAGAAAATAACCTCCTAACACTAGTGTATAATACATCTAACAAAATACTCGTAAACCCGTTGTAAATTTCCACCTGTTTATGATTTTTACCAATTTAACGACAAAGAGTAGGTCTTTTGAGGGTGTATATTTATGACGTCACAATTATGTATGACATACAAAACTCCGTGTATACCTAAATCATCGTTGTGATTGGCATTTATTAAAAATAAACTGACATATCTAATGTCAGTCACCATCCCTATTGTATCCTGACCTCCTACTCCTAGGGCCTAAACTGGATGAGGAACCTATTGTATCCTGACCTCCTACTCCTAGGGCCTAAACTGGATGAGGAACCTATTGTATCCTGACCTCCTACTCCTAGGGCCTAAACTGGATGAGGAACCTATTGTATCCTGACCTCCTACTCCTAGGGCCTAAACTGGATGAGGAACCTATTGTATCCTGACCTCCTACTCCTAGGGCCTAAACTGGATGAGGAACCTATTGTATCCTGACCTCCTACTCCTAGGGCCTAAACTGGATGAGGAACCTATTGTATCCTGACCTCCTACTCCTAGGGCCTAAACTGGATGAGGAACTTATTGGGTTGTTTACTGAATCAAAAGAAACCTAGCTAGTAGCATTCGAGGATAATGTAGCTCCATATTTTGTAAATGAATTTTAAAAATCGGAACAGTAGTTTTGGAGATTACCAGTTAGGTACACTAAACATCCGACCAGTGCGGGAACACTAATTAGTAACTATTGATGGTGATTAGCAACTAACTGACGCTTAAGCTTACTTCTTTGACGGGCCAGTTGGCGTGCTGCAGGTCGTGGGTTCGATTCCCATCCAGGACAGATATTTGTGTGCATCAACATGTCTGTTTGTTCTGAGTATGGGTGTAATTATCTATTTAAGTTGTATTTACAAAGAAAAAGTATTATATTCTAGTATATCAGTTATCTGGTTTCCATATTACAAGCTCTGCTTAGTTTGGGAGCAGATGCGTGTGTGAAAAAAATGTCCGAGGATATTTATTTATTTATTCTTCAGCACTAATTTATAAACAGTTTATCCTTTTATAATCACTTTTGTAATAGAATTCCAATTCAATTACCATCACAATTCTCATCAGTTTCTTACGACATGTCCAGCACTTCCAGCTTATTGGCGGCTTTTAAATTATTATGAATGTTAGCGACACCACAGACCGCATGGCACAACTGGTTCCTGCTTTGGTTATGTGAGGTTATACAAGTTATATAACATGGAGAAGTATATAACTTTAAAACATATTGTTATGTACTTAAAAATACGGAGTTATTTTGTTTAAGTCAAACTCAAATATTAACTATATTAAATAAACTCATTACCTACAAGTGTTTTTATATGTGTGTTATGGCGGCAAAAAAGTTATAAAGGAATTGAATTTAGTTACGAGTGATTTAGTAAACAACAAACTCAAGCAGACCAGCCCTCACAAGCATCACCTGTCTGGCTGGTGGATCACCTGATGGTAAGTGACTACAGTTTATAAAATACAGCTACATAAGATGACTTGATATCTGTGACAGTAGGTACACAAAGATATAAATCAAAAATAAAATAAAACGAATCTTCACTTGTCTCATTATTTGTCTTCCTTTGTGTCTTATCTTAGCCTCAAAATAGAATCAGACAGACTGACAATCATATACTCATCAATGTCTTTTTGTTTAATGCATGTTGCCACATATTTCAAATACCATTTTGATATTTAGTATTTTACAAGCAATTCATAATCAAATTGGCAAATTACTGACCTTTTAATGCAAAAGGTGTTGACAGAAATGACAAATTGTTAAGCATCTCTGCGCCGGCGCGGCTTGGGGTCAACTGTCACTTATCTGTCTTTGCAACTGTCATCATTGACACCTATGACGTGTTAATAAGGTCTTGACAAGTTGTGTTAACAGTGGATGAATAAGGCCCAATAAAAGGATCGTTCTATAAATACGTAGGGCTAAATACATTGGTAAATTAAGTAATGATAGCTTAGTCGGTAGAGACTTCGAAGGTTCTGGAAATTGTAAAGAATCCATGGTTGTGTTAGTTGGGAATCTATTCGTCATTTACCTATGAGTGTATTCCAGTGGTTATACTCAAGAGCCAGTTGACTGCTAGCTTAACTCTATCAAACAATAACAAAATGTTACGAAATAATAATCGGTAGGTTTTTATATTTTATATTTTAAATTTTACACCAGCTCAAAAAACAATGTTAACTCATGAATGATACTGTAGGTCTTTTTATGTATTATTCTAGTTTATTTCATTTGTATTGTGACCGTTTGTTATCTAAATAAATAAAATAATAAATAAATAATAAGCATTCCCATTTCATTAATAGATATGTGTTATAGATAGATCTCGCACGAGATGGGTTAAGTAGCAAAAATAAACGTAAATATAACGGTATCTGTAGGTAGCGTGCATAGGCATGGCGATTTTCAACTATTCTTTTTATACCACTAGGTGGCAAACAAGCTTTACACCTGATGGTAAGCGGTTACCGTAGGTAGCCTATACTATACACGCTTGCAATACCAGAGGCGTCACGAGCGCGTTGCCGACCTTGCATAAACCTTCTTACTCCTCTTTTGAAGAACCTCATGCTGTAGTCTTTGATAGTGGTAGCTTAGTACAAAGTACTCAAGCTCCCTGTATTCGAATTCAAACCACTCGTATCAACGCCTGTTTGTGAGAAAAAATATTGCCTTGCTGAGTTTCTTGCCGGAGTCTTCTGAGTTTAAGTGTATTCCGAACCGGTGGTAGAGTCAATTGTAACGTTCTTACGATTTTGTTCGATACAAAAACTGCTCGGCGATTACGTATTATCCGAACTTAAACATATGTAAATACGAGTGACCTAAGCACAGACCGCATACAAAGATCTCATCGCTGGTTTCCTAAAGTTCAATAAGTACAGTGCTTAAAACACCCAGTTAAACAAATCAGCTCTCAACTAGGTAAAAATTGACGAGCCAAGAATTGCTACATTGATTTCTCAATCAATTGAAGCGCATTTTGTCTAAACCGATGATTGGTGTCATCATATTCGTATTTTGAAAGTCGCAAATAACTAGTTCCCTAGATCTAGACTCGTAATTATTGTGATCTAGGGACAGACGGATTGGTCGACGAAAAGGTTAACAATTTACTTTTGCAATTTCCGTTGTTTTAAATATTGTGTAACTGTTATTAGGTACTAGAGTACCTATAGTTTGGATTTTAATTTGTTGTGAAATAGATAATGCTGTGAGATGGGCCAGTTTGAGTCGTTCTGCACATGAAACATAACACGCTCTCTTTCTACCTCGACAGAGTTCTTCATAAAGGTCGATGTCTCGCAGATAAAGTGGGCACTAGTTACTCTTGGATAGATGGCGCTATAACGGACGATAGTTGCCAGATACAAATCTCATAGGATTCTACATCGCACTATCGAAATTCTACCAGCAATCTCCATAATATTATACAAGTTTCTAACGTGAACACCTAGGGAGAGACCACTTCCTTCTAATCCATAAAAATTAAGGTGAAATCAACACGTGTCCCGCAGTGCCCAGTCACGATGACTTAGACTAGCTGAAGATCTTCCTTTTACAATTGAGAATACATACATTAGTTTTACTTTCGTAATAGACTAATGGTTTTAGAGCCCACATTTTCATCAGCACTACACGTGTTATACGTAGGAGTAACTAATATTTCTTCAAGCGAAAGTAATAACATTGACGGGCGAAAACAGAGAAACAAAGAACTTTTACGAGCGCTATCAATATGTATAGCCTTTATTTCTATAGCAATTACAGCTGATATGTCACCATGGATCGTGGTGTCCCTAATTACTTCTTATTGATGTTAGAAAGCCTAATCATTTGTCATTTATTGTAAGTATATGTTTATCGAGTTTGTATTATTCTGTGTCCTAATTTGAATGAAAGTATTGGAGGTACCTTTACGTAGGAAAGTATTGGAAGATCTTTAAGTTGCTGAGTTAATTGAGATGTTATTTAACAATGCATCCGGTGCATTCACTGGATTGTAAATGTTCGACAGTCTACAACCAAAGTATCTGCTGATACCTATCCTATACTTATACACGAGCCATATTTATTCACGTAGTTATTATAGTAATTTTGTCCTTGAAAACAAATCTAACCATTTCGATAAGATAATTGTGGTTAACAGAGGAAAATTCAATCTAGCTAGGTTTAAATTCTGGGAAAATTGGTCTTTCCCGCGCCTATAATTATCCGTCTTGATCAATGCTTGGTCGTACTAAGTATTTTACGGAATTATCGATGCTTGCATTGAGCAATGTAGACCAAAAAGCATGTCTTTCAATAATATTCTTGAGGGCACTCTCAAAGCCAGGCAATATTTTCAACTCAGTACCTATTATAAACCGGATTCCGGAATACTAACATCAATCGACTTTTCTACCTTGATAGTGTCAAAAAGTATTGTCTAAATGTAACTATACTTACTTGTCATCAGCAATGTGACCAGCATGGCTATTCTGGTAATCATCTCTATGGTGCCTCCTCGCTTCCACCGCATGATAGATCTGTAACAATAAAAAAAATTGTGTTCATTATGTCAGAAGTCTGTCGAGCAGGCAGTCATCTCATGGTAAGTTACTACCGTCGCCTATAGACATAGTACAACCGAAGGGCTTGCCAATGACATATGAGTTGCCGACCCTTTTTAATGGCAACACATTATCAACTTGAGTATTTGTCCAACTTTTAAAACTTTCGTGAAAAAGAAAACACATTTGTAGTAGGTTATATACCGGGTCTATTCGAGTACAGAATATTATTAACGTCACCCAAGAGAGTCCACGCAATACATTTATACAAAATCGTACTCCTTTGCTAGCGGATGGGACGGTTGTCCCATAACTACCTACAAAAAACTAAAATTTCAGGAATCGCAAAAAAATATTATCAGTCTACAGGTCTGCCAAACTTAACTACTTATTTAATTATTTATCCATAATTAAGGATATTTACGTTCGCCAGAACTGTAGTCACAATAAATGACTTTAATTCAAAATCTCTTGCGCAATTCCTCTGTCCTTATAACCAGAACCTTGAAAAATCAACCAGAAGAGGAACCTCAGGTAACATGCAAGATAAATCATACCCAACGTAACCTATAACATGCGACATGATAGATCCGGGTGCGCAGGACCATTTCACACGCTAGCGTCACGACGCGCGGTGCGCGTGCGCATGTAGCCTCATCTGCCATCTCGTTTGTGCACGTGTTTCCATTATACAGGCGGGATATATTTTAAGATTTCCCGGGTCAGTTATACTGCTGTCCCGGGGAGTGTATTAGAAAACAAGAAGCTATTTAATACTTAACAAGTCTTCCTACATTAGTACCGGTAAGGGGTAGAATTTACAAAATATGACAATATTTATTAATGTTGATGGTAATTTTAGTGTAGTGTAGTGAAGTCACTTCCACTATCACGGCATCCCTATTATTGGAGGTTCTAATTCCAATAACAGCGACTGCAACAATGGTAGTGACCATTGTTGCAGTCACTGTTATAGATGGGTATACATTTTTAAAATACATATTACAATACAATACAATACAAATATACTTTATTGTTCACACAACACATGACAAAATTTACAAGTAACACAAAAGACAGATTATTATGTGATAGTACTTTAATTTGGTAAAAGCTAGGAATCAGTTAAACACAGGCCAAAATAAAAAAAATGTGCAATTAAACTACAAAAAATCGCGGAATATAAATGGAGCTGACATGAATACCCCATAGTAAAGACGTCTTTCATCTCTTTCTTTTAAAATTGTATTTTTGCCATTGAAAAAAAGTACATGCTGTAATCAAAACATAAACCATATTTTGTGCTACCCACAATGCGCGCACGCCACACCGGAAGTCACGTTTCGCAAGATGGCCGCATCCTGCCGCCATTGTTGCCAGACAATTAATAGTTCTTGTTTATTTAGATGCTTCGTGTACTTTCGCTGACATTTGAACTTGGAGATTTTCCTAAGTTTAAATATTTACACGGGCTTCAGACATTAATTATTTTTTCAGGAAAATTATATAGTTTATACTTGAATCGTGAAATTGCTAATTAGGTACATACAAAGGTGTGCTAGAAAAACTGACTGACTGACGCACAGATCAAACTAATGGGATAAATTTAGCTTCCTAACAAGGGGTTAAGGAAAAGGGACTTCGAAGGGGTTTAAAAAAAAACAAAGGGGGGATTTCGTCTGAATAATAAAAAATATTTTTGATGATAAATCCATGATTTGTATTGTTAAATTTTATTTTAGAAACAAGAGCCTAAACTCGCTCATCTATACGTATACAAGTTGAGAAATTTATTTTCTATAAAATAGAACGTTACACTTAAGCACACAGAGCTCAAATTACAACTAAACAATCATGCCGAGTCAAAGTTCAAACGTCGGAAAGTTAACTTAACCAGAAGCTGGGCAGGTGACCTGCAGTTCAGTTACCGATCATAGCTACTGGATAATTAGATGCAAATCGGAAGTTTCGCTGTGGTTTAAGTTATTGCTTTAAGCGTTTATTTTGTGAAAAGCTTAGTCTAGTTTTAAGGGGATAAAAGTCAGGTCTCAAAAACAGCTTTTTTATGAATGAAACCGTCCCATGTTTTGATCGTGTAAGATCTTTGCATGTATGGAACAACAGGGGGTCCATTACAAAATCAGTTTCAAATCTTGAAAACGGTTTCTCTGATAATTTTTCAAGCTCTATTATTCTGCATATACTTACAACCAGTTTTGCCATCATAATATCTTTATTGAATAAGAGATTGTTTTTAATTGAAGATGACTGCAACAGAGTTACGTAATCCGAGGGTAGTCCTTGATTTTAGTTCGTCGCATGTTCGCATTGTCTACATCGTACTTAAAATTAAAATGAGTTAAAATAGACCTCGCCGAGTTTCTTGAAGGATGACTTCCGAACCGGTGGTAATTTGAGTAGCTTCGACATAAGTGCTTGATTTAACCCGAAACCTAATGAATTCGGTTAAAAATAGACCGTCCCTTAATCGTATTATACATAGGATAATGTCATACAGCGCCACGTCAAAAAGTTTTGAGGTGCTATAGGTTTACATCTAATAGCAAAAATGCAAGTACCTCACATATTTACGAAATGGCACTAGTTAGCATGATCTCTATCGTTTCGTAATTAAAATATGTTTTTGTGTAAATTCGCGTATATGCCTATATTTATTTATTTGTCGAAACCAACAGCTTATATACATATAATTAATTTAACAAAATAATATATGTTAAAGAAGACAAAGCCAATTATAGGTTTCCTAGTATTAACAAGTATTATATATGAAAAACTAAGTGCTTTGATAAATTAAAAACTATGTGCTTTGACAAATTAAAAACTATGTGCTTTGACTTTAATAAATTTGATTAGTTTGTTTTTGTAATACTGCAAGTGTACATATCATAAATAATAAATAAATATACATAATGAACATTAAAGAAAAAATAAATAATGTTAGTGCTGAGTGCTATGCTATACACACACATGATATATAGATTAAATCTAAAAGCAAACCCTTATCTAAACACTAACCTTCCATGAAAACTCTTTAGAGCCGTTTCCGTGATACCCGAAATTTATATTAACAATATTTGCTTGTAAGTTATAAGATTTGCTTTCCCTCTTATCACTTATATTCTGAACCGTAACATAAACAGGTGACTTCCTTCTCTAAGATCCCAACGCTTATCGGTCGATCAGTTGCGAAAGGCTTAGCGTTTTGGTTACTCTTCCCATGCATTAACCAGCTTTCATTCGTCACGAATACGATCCGAAATGCGATAGATCGAGCTGTGATTGCGAGCGAGTTGCGTTGCCATCTTCTGTTATGATTGGTTAATTGTCTCGGAATTTGTACATAGGTTTATGATTATAGACGGGCCGGTTGCACACTACCTATCACGCCCAGGCTGTGGGTTCGATTCCCATCCAGGACATTTGTGCGCATGAACATGTCTGTTTGTCCTGTGTCTCAGACAGTATTAAGTTAAAATAAGTTTTTTGTTTTAGTTAACTATGTAGGTAACTAATGCGGGTTATAATTTTTTATGTATTTTTGTATTAGTTTAAGAATAAAATATTGAAGCATTTGAAAAAAAAAGCCAATATAGTCAGATGGTCCAAAAATATTTAAAAAATGTTACCTTGCTGAGTTTCTTGCCGGTTCTTCTCAGTTGAAGGCTGACTTCTGAACCGGTGGTAACTTCTGTAATTCGACCTTCATAAGTGCCCTTCTAGGGCCTAAACTGAATAAATGGTTTTCACTTTGACTTTGACTTTGATGAAGGAAAACATCGTGAGGAAACCATAGCCCGGTGGTAGGGTACTTTGTAGTACCTACTCGAATGACCGGCTACCTATCAAGTAATAAATCTGTCACCAAGCACGTGTTGGTGTGTTCCGGAAACTTGACAGCCATTGTAATAAGGTGTACAACACATTGGCAATCCCCCTGGTATTGCTAATGTCTATAGGCGACGGTAGTCACTTACCATCAAGTGAAACGCCTGCCTGGTTGTCACTCACTAGTGGTATAAAAAAAACAAGATGAGCGAAACCACGAACAAATACTAGTATATCAATAAAATGCACTGGCTACTAAACTAGAGAAACCTGTTTTGGGAATATGATGGTATTGACTGTAGGTACATCTTAATATATATAAATCTCGTGTCACAATGTTTGTCCTCAATGGACTCCTAAACCACTTAACCGATTATAATAAAATTTGCACACCATGTGCAGTTCGATCCAACTTGAGAGATAGGATAGTTTAAATCTCAAATTATAGTCGCAATTTTAATTTATTGCTAATTATTTGTCTGTTATTATTTGACAGTCGCAATTATCTGTTAACTCCAAATGATTCTAACAGATGTCGATACCTTTCGACTGGGTTGAGTAAGTAATCAATAGATGGCGCTGCTATGGAAAAAACGAATTAGCTAAAATCGTGTAGTCCACGCGAGCAAAGCTGCGGGCGGAAAGCTAGTGAAAATATATTTTTCATTTAATTTGCAAGTCATCTTCTTTCTTTGTTCCGTGTATCAGTGAACTAGATCCTAACGTAGTAGGTGGGTTGATTGTCACTAATGACATAAGAATAAGGAGTGGAAAGTACCATTGTGAGTTTTATTTTTGTATAGTGATTGTGTATCTGTGGGCTGTATTTGGCGCCATATTAACAGAAGCGTCTAAATTGAAGGAACTGTTCAATACAGTTTTGGATACATAAATAATTGATAGTTTTGGGGTTCCGTACCCACAGGGTAAAAACGGAAACCCTATTACTAAGACTCTACCACTCTACTGTCCATCTGTCTGTCTGTCACCAGGCTGTAGCTCATGCACCGTGATAGCTAGACAGTTGAAATTTTCACAGTATTTCTGTTGCCACTATAACAACACATACTAAAAAAAAAACAGAATAAAATAATTTCAACAAAAAAAACAAAAAAATTGTATCTACGAAACGAGTCGCACTCGATCGATTTTTTTTAGCGAATCGCGTCATCTAAATACTTTTCTTGCAACTTTTTTGTTAGAAACATGCCCTTCATTCGAATCAGTAATTTCGGAGATTACCAAACGTACAAACTGTATCTCTTTATAACATTAGTATCTATAGATATGGATGCGGCAATAGAAATCTTAACTTTTTTTTTTTATGTCACAAGTGACAACGAGGCAGGCGGGTCACCTGATGGTAAGTGACAACCGTCGCCTATAGACATTGGCAATACCAGGGGATTGCTAATGTGTTGTACACCTTATTAAGGCGAACTGGCTCTCAAGTGCAATTGCCGGAACACACCAACAGGTGCTTGGCGACAGATTTTCAACTCGAGGGTGGTAGCCAGCCAGTCGAGTACTACAAAGTACCCTACCACCGTGCAGTGGTTTCCTCACGATGTTTTCCTTCACCGAAAGCTCAAGCTCATTGTAAGGATTCGAACCCACGACCTTCGCCGCGGTATCCGACGTCACTTACCACTGAGCTATCATCGCCTGCACTATCATGGCATCAAATGAGATGAATTGCATAGAATCAACTAGATCAGAAGATCTGGGGATTTTAACGACGTGATACGATATAATTTGTACCAATCATTCGGCCCAATTTGTCTGCGATACCAATCAACTGCACGACCTGCTTGTTGTCAATCGTGACATTTGGTGTCATCGTCCTTTGTTATTAGGTTCAAATTACATCACGCCCACTTCCCTATAATATGTACGAGGAGGGCGGTGGCTGCCACACGCGTCATACTTGTGAACAGGTGCTGCTTGTGGTAGGTCATATCACGCAAATATTGTCAGTGAGACTAGATATATAATTATTGAATGTAATAGGCGTAAGTTGTTTTTGAAAAGAGTAATTGCTGAGTTTATTGCCGGCTCTACTCAGCAAAAGCAACCTTCCGAACCGAGCATTTAGAGTCTGACTATTCTATTATAAGTGCCTGTGAAGGCCTATTTGGATGAATAAATATTTCATTTCATACCATTCATCGGAGGATTCAATTTGTTACATGATAGGATAGGTATAGTAATATTTTAAATGTAACAATTGCATGAAAATTTATCCCTTGGGAAGAAAAACACGATTTCCATGCGGTTGGATTGATAATGCAACTCAAACACATTTAAAAACACTTTTTTTTATAAAGTGGTGGTATTCTCAAGGTTGTATGAACGAAGTATTGTAGGATTCTTACCGACAACTTTCTTTACGAAATTCGGCGTCAATTTATCTTTTATTAATTGAAAGTATCAAACAATCCAAATAATACATTTTTTATAATCAAGAATGGAATTGGGATTGCCTATCATCATCATCATGTCAGCCGGAAGACGTCCACAGTTAGACAAAAGCCTCCCCCAAGTATCTCCAAAAACGAAACCAAAAAAGAACCAGGCTATAAGAAATCTAAAACTACTCGAAAATAGCGCAAACGTCATAAAATTCACTTGTAAAGCGATCGAGAAGATATAAGTATTTATGACGTCACAAGCAACTATTTCATACAAAACTTTGTATAAACTAAAATTTTCCCTTTTTTTTAATTGAAATAAACTGATTTGATTATATTGGGCACCATCTCTATTACAAAATGTCATAGATAAAGAATATAATCCTAAACAAATAAATCATAGATTACGTAAACCAATTCATAGATTCTAAGTCTCAATAAAATCGATTATCATTAACGTTATATCGATTCTTCATTCGCGTGTCAATTGCTATCGATGTTCCATTCTTCTCGATCGAACCACACCAAATATGGAGGTATTATGTTATATTGTTCTCTTGACGTTAAGGAAATTACTTTATTTTCAGAAAGGCCTTGTGATGCAACCTTTGGATTAACCGATTGGACGTTAATATCCTCATATCGTTAACCTTATATGATTAATTGTCGGTTTTGGTATTATACCTACTTAATTTAGATATGTATTCGTTCGTGTGAAACGACCATACGAAAATCTGTCGCCAAGCACCTGTTGGTGTGTTCCGGCAGTTGCACTTGAGAGCCAGTTGCCTTTAAGGCATTGTAATAAGGTGTACAACACATTGACAATCCCCCTGGTATTGCTAATGTCTATAGGGCGATGGTAGCCACTTACCATCAGGTGACCCGCCTACTTATCACTTGTGGTATAAAAAAACCGGTCAAGTGAGAGTCGGACTCGCGCACCGAGGGTTCCGTAGAATCTTGTGAATAGATTACGTTTTCGATTACCTTATTTGAGGTTTTTGCCAATTAAGCTAGACCTCTAAATTGTATGAGCGCCGATACAACTCAGAGGTCTATCTTAATTGGTGGTTACTATGTATGTATGGGGACACCCTTTAATTTTCAACTTTTTTCATTTTTTTGAATTTTTCCTTTATTTTTGCTGTAAGACCTTGCTTTTTGCCAAATTTCGTGATTCTAGATCAACGGGAACTACCATATAGGTTTTCGACTCAAAACCTATAGGGTAGGTACTTACGATTGACCTAGAATTGTCAATTTTGGTTAAAAGCGAGGTCTTACAGCACAAGTAAAGGAAAAATTCCGAAAAATAAATAGTTGAAAATTAAGGTAAATTTTGGTACTTACAAGTTTTCGTGAAAATCTGAATTTGCCGATATCTTTTTATCGTGTTGACTCAGCACCTTGATTTTTATACACCAAATAGGAACTATAGACCTCAGTATCTGGTATAAATTTCAACTTGCTCGGTTGAGAGTGATCTTATAAGGGTTCCTTTTTTACCTTTTGAGGTACGGAACCCTAAAAAGGAGTCACGTTGTTGAGAAACTAGTTAGTATATAGTATCATGGGTTCGATGCCCACCCAGGAAACGTTTATGTGCATGGACACGTCTGTTTGTTTGTCTGAGTATAATTATCTATACTATGTAATTTTCACTTTGTACTACACTCCAAAAAGATTTTCATTTAAAATAGTACATAGTACTTAGGTATTAGGTACTTACGACATTATCGCTTTAACTAATGATGTCATAAATACATGTTGTTACAAGTTAATCTGTCGTAAACAGCTTCCATTCTTATACATAAACAAAAGTAGAAGTATTTCAAACAACTCGGAACTCTCCGGGATTAACAGCAATCTTGTAAGGCGTGTACGCTCACGGAATAAATCAAAATAAATTGATAAGTTCTTCTTCTTCTTCTTCTCTTCCTTATACCACGCTAGGTGTGGTCGGCACAACATGTTTTCCTCTTCCACTCCGCTCTATCACTAGTCGTCTCCGTACTCACACCTTTCATAAACATATCATTCTTCACGCAGTCCATCCATACTTTCTTCGGCCTTCCTCTACCTCTATATCCATCCACACTCATGCTCAATACTCTTTTTGTTAAATGCATTTCATCCCTCCTTATGACATGCCCATACCAAGCCTTAAATAAATTGATAAGTTATTTTATTTAAAAAATTAGCAAGTTCACTTTTGTGTTTTTGGACTAGGCCACACTGATTGCAGATGAAACCGCGAGGCAGAAAGCTAGTTTGTGTGTAAAAGTGTTTGTTTATGATGGCACGAGATATGCAACACGTAAATGTGGCGTGTCAAGGCCCGTCATGCTAGCATGGCCGACTAATGGCGCTTGAATATCTTGAGGAAATTATTTGGCGATAAATCACTCCCGTTCGACTTTGTTCTTTATTACAATGTCCATTAGATTGATTAAGGTATACTTTATTATTGCACATCAGTTTATAGTTTGGTATTAGTGGCAGTTATTATATTTGTGCTTATATTCTCAACTTTTTACCATAGAAATTGTATTTTATATTTTTCCCGAAATTCTCAAGTTTTCATGTTTCTTTAAATAAAAGCCGTAATCTTAATTCGGACTATTATGAACTTTTAGAGAAAAAACATAGTCAAATTAGTCGGCCATTAATATTAATTATTTGTCATTTCAGTGTATTGTAATGTAAGACATACTCGTAATATCGAACTTAAAATTTCTTTCGAGAAGATTCTATCTCAATTGTATTAAAAAGTTCATCTATAAAAAATCAATTTATCTTAGATCACCATAACAATAACCTGGAAAATCTTCACCGTCTTTAACATAGTTCTATTTCTCAAATATAAATTAAAATGTGACATTCTTTCCTCAGCTGTACCCTGGCCGGTGGCTGCACTTGCGCAACACAGATTATTGTCAATTCGGACGAACAATGAAGACATGGCGGTTCAGACCATCTGTCGGTAAATATAAGCTTATTGTGACTACTAATGGTTAAGAGAAGGTTAACCAATTGAACTTGGTTCATCTAGTTTGGTTAAGCTTTAAGCTGTTTCGTTCTTAATTAAATACTAGCTGTTCCCTGCGGTTTCACTCAATTTTTCGAGTGATCTTATAAATATGATAAAAGTATCTACTGCAAAAAAAAATACCTTGTTGAGTTTCTTACCGGAGTCTTCTCAGTTTAAATGTATTCCGAACCGGTGGTAGAGTCAATTGTAACGTTCATAAGTGTCTTACCAGGGCCTAAACTGGATAAATGTTTTGAGTTTATGTTTTCTAAATAATGTGTGCTTAGCACTTGGCACACAGGTAGATCTTATTCTTCATCAAAATCCGTTCTGTAGTTATTGCGTGAAAGAGTAACAAACATTTCCACATGATAACAACCTTCACATAATATAATAGTAGTAAGAAAGCATGTCTTCTATCACCGAAAAATCGATAATGAAATCATTGACTGGTAAACTTTGAAGTATAGCCGATCGAATCACCGCACGAACCTAAGTATGTTGGATGACGGAATGGTAGAAATCATTTGTAAAAATCATCGATGCAAGGCAACCAAGAAAAGAATAGGTAATTGTTATTTATGCAACATTAACTTTAAATGTAGAATTAACTATTGCAAATGTCATTGACTTGAAAACACTTAGGCTGAGTGCTGAAATTAATGGCCATCACAATTTGACGTTGTTTCAGTAACAGACCGTTATCAGAGGCGATCAGACACGCAATAAAACTATCAGAACGTTGTCTCTACATACGATCGACCTAATAAAACGTTAGGGAACCATGAAATTGTGGATGCCTTCGCAATGTTGGAGGTTAAACTCGCGTACATTGCAAAAGCGATGCTATTACTTGACGGTGGCGATTCAGAAGAGAGTAAAAACATTGTCGGTTTATTTCAAAAACCTTCGATCGGAAATCTTATAACGATTATATTTATTTCATTAACTTGATTTGCCAAATCGTATTAGTTTGTTTTTTTAATTAAACCGGCGCATATCTCTTTCTAACGTCAAATTATACCATTAGTAGTGTGCCCACTATTATACTGTAGTTAAATGACATTGTCAAAGACAAATTTTACATGACTAAAATTCTTCTACCCTTTTCTTGTAGGTATGTGTTTTAAAGAAATACAGTTAGATTAAATTAATTTAGTTTGTAAACTAGAGTTTTTTTTGTCATATTATTAACTAGCTTTTTCTAGCAATTACGTTTATGTGGACTTTGTTTATCTTTTTACTTTTTTTATTACTCTTTTAAACTATCCTATGCACTTACTTACATGCGAATTTTATCACAACCTGTTCAGCCAGGATGGAAGGATTTGTGCTGGAACACAAACGACTAATCTTAAAAGAGCGCTGGGTATCACTCAAGTGCAGTTCCCGGAACTCACCGGCACGTGCTTGACGGAAGCGATCAATATTATAGCCTAGCTTAGCATAGTGAACGATACTCCTAACTACTACAAGCACAGATATCTGTGAACAATGAATAATGGAGTGTCGGCAATCACTCGGTGATTTGTGTTTTGTACAAGCATATTGTATGCCGTTTGGTAGCAACGCTGTTACTATTTAAAAATACACTAAAAACTATTCAGCCCAAAAACTTTTACTGTTAAAATGTTATCGGACTTCATACATAGCTTTACCTTATAACATCAACTAGTGAAAAAGCTCTCGACAAGCAAAATTCTGCCGAAGTAAGTGGCAACCACTTATGTGGCAGCCACCTCTTTATTCTTATTATAATTGATCGCAATATTCGCTGATCTATGTTCTTCAGCATAAAGTCACGGACGCAAGAACAATCAAATTAAACACCTAGTTGCATTGAAACCATAAAGAATAGAGTTGTTCTTAATATCCGTTGTTATAGCACTTCCGAAGTTTAACAAAGTTGTTGAAGCGTATCATTCGATATTGACCTTTGTCCGGTAGCGTTAAGAGCGTTTATGGCTATGATCGTTGTGGAAGGTCAAGATTTATGTGTATTGTTTGGTTTTGAATGAATATTGTGGGTTAGTATCTTCGTCATTATAGAATTTATGTTTATCTTTCGTAGGTTCATAGAGTTCATAGAGTTTCCTCGAAATGTTTTTTTTTACTGAAAAAAATGGAGGCGAATCGTCATCTTACGAACATTCTTAACTCAACTTGCTTATGTACTAGATTCTATTGTTATCTTATTGTTTTTCTGGAACATCTGTCCCTATTATAGCCAACGGGAAGACATTCAAGAGATGTTGATATTTCCTTTTTACCGCGAGCCATCTCCAAACAAAATGAAGTATGCTTCCAAATTAGACATCTTAGTATAAACTTGATGAAATTTTGGAATCACAATCTAGTATCTGCATCTGTGGCAAGTCAGATAAAAGCTTAGAGCTCGTTCACACGAGCAGCATGTTGCCGACTGCAGTCGCCGACGCGCTGACGGCAGGCGGCGACAACCGACTGCAGTCGACGGCTGCTGCCGACGCGCTCCAACGGCATCCGCTGATGCTGACTGCAGTCGACGGCTGCCACCGACACACCCCGACGGCAGTCGCCGACGCGCTCCGACGGCATCCGCCGATGCTGACTCCAGTCGACGGCTGCCGCCGACATACCCCGACGGCAGTCGCCGACGCGCGTCGATTTTATGGATATCTAACTTGCTACGGATGTATTAAGTACCTATAATGATTAGGGTGATGCCTACATTCCAGAAAAAATACCTAACACTAAGTAGTGTCCACGCGTCATACTTGTGAACAGGTGCTGCTTGTGGGGGCTGGTCTGTGCGTCTTTGTTGTTTACTATATCACTCTTAACTAAATTTTATTTCTTTTTTCCTTTTTGCCGCCATAAAACACATATATTATCTAGAGTTTATTGCCGGTTCTTCTCAGCAAAAGCAACCTTCCAAACCGAGCTTTAGAATTTTACATGTATCAAATTGACGATTAAAATTACTTTTAATGAGTTAATTTAATAAAGATATATTTTAAATGAATTTGTTTAAAACATCTAAAAATACTAGAAAATTGCGAATAAATCTCTATAAGGTATATGGATATCTATTCAATGCGAAGGGCATATAATTATGCACGATATAAATAAGCTCAATGTCAGTTGAAAGCTTGAACTTTAAGGTGAATACAGCTTTTACTTGAATACAGCATCAATTTATAGCTTAAGTTCAGAGTCAATTCTCCAATACATCTAATAGTATTGGATGTAGTAAATGTAACCTTGCTGAGTTTCTTGCCGGTTCTTCTCAGTTGAAGGCTGACTTCCGAACCGGTGGTAACTTCTGTAATTCGACCTTCATAAGTGCCCTTCTAGGGCCTAAACTGAATAAATGGTTTTGACTTTGACTTTGACTTTATTTATAATCTTCACACACACACAGCTATCTGATCCGAAACTAAGCAGAGCTAAAGAAAACAGATACCTACCTAATAGGTACAACATACTTAAATAGATAATTACACCTAGACTCAGAATAAACAGACATATTCATGCACACAAATCTTGCCTTAATTAATTTAAAATATAAAACTGTGTCTTTCTACATGTCAATACAATTTACGATAGAAATTAAAATAAATAATAATTTGCAACCGTATTGTACGTAAGCCAGATGTCATAAACGAGATCTAATAATTTAATGAGTCATAAATGAAAACACGAAAGAAATTGCATTAATTTAATATTATTTAAGTAAGTACACCCAGACTCAGGACAAACAGACATGTTCATGCACACAAATCTTTCCTTGATGGGAATTGAACTCACGACCTGCGGCTTGTACAGCGGCGACAAATTAATGCACATAATTAGATTTAAATTTCTTTAAAAATGAAGTCGACAACTTCTTCTTCTTCTTCTTCTTTGGTTTAATGGCGACAGTAGCCAGTAGCACAATTCCGCCAATGTCACGTTAGTTAAAGATAAACGAAGGGGACTTTTACACAAAAAAAAAATATAAAAAAAAATTTGGACAACTTCAAAACAAGGCATAACCTCTCACAGCATTCATGACACAATCACAGACAAAACATACAATCTTCGTGTAATTGGGCAGAGATGCCGCCCATCACATCGATTACCTTATTACGTGTAAACATTACTCATTATTCGGATTACGGCATAATACTACGAGAGGCAATTAAATGATTTCTGAATCGATTTCTCGGTTGGGCGATTCCTGCGCATCCCGACTAGATGGCGGTGAAAGTGTTTGTGTGGTCCAAGTGATTGGTGATAGCGGGACTGATGAATTAGAAAGAAATATATATATAATTTTATTTGTAACCATAAATGTAAAAAGAGATTAATTTAACTACCTATTCACTAGTTACAAATTGGTCCCAACTCAGCATTTTGCAGGTTGTTAAAATTTGAACTGGTTTTTGCTCATGGCTATAAAATATTTCTATGGAACATTTTGTTTTACTAAAATTACTTCATTTTTAATCTATAACAGAAAGATAATTATAAAAACAGAATCTATGTGATATGATTTATGACAAAAAAAAAATATTGAAACACAATAACCGCAAAGATACTCAACAAAATGGTAACCGCTCCCGCTTATGTCTTGCGTACACATAGATCAGTGCGCGAGCGCACGCAATCCCGCGACTCCGCTACTCGGGTTAGCGCACGCTGCGGCATGTGCTCTATGAAGTACATCACGACTAGTTGTGACTCGACGATTGATCGATAATTACAGATCATCTCGATTATTTCATTGTGTAACTAGTTATAGATTTAATTGTGGGATTGTTCAGTTATTGATTGATCTAGATGAGCTAAGATTGTATTCTTTTTGTTCGATTTTTATTTTAATACTCTAGTTTTCGGTTACCTAACAATTATTATGAAGTTTAAATTATTGGTAGGTCTATTTAATTCATATTATTTAACCTAACATTCATAAATAAATCAAATATTCAAAAGGCTATAGCTCCAAATTCACAAATACATAATAAACAAGTGTTTCAGTCCAATCAGGTAGAAAAAAAACCTTTTTCTCCATTCCTGCACTAAAAATTTAATATTTTTTTTTGTTTATTGTAGTATCGAAGAATTCGGAGAGGAGTGCAGATAACTAGTGTAACTTATATTTTATTTATTTATTTAAGTAAGTATATCTTGTTTCTTAGTTCATCACCTACTTTTATCATCATTCAATTCAAATCCACTACTGAGTACAATACATAGTTTAATTATCATCTCCACAAGATACCGCGGGTCACTAATATAACTTTTAACAAACAGTACTTTATTGTGAATGGACATGAATGAACTCTATTGATTTAGAGGCTGTTTTAATTGAAAATGACTGCAATAAAGTTACTTAATCCAAGGGTAGATAGGTTGTTGTAGCGCGTCATATCTAATGAAAATTAAAATGTTTTTTTATTCAAATAAGCCTTACAAGCACTTATGAATAGTCTAGACTCTAATGCTCGGTTTGGAAGTTTGCTTTTGCTGAGAAGAGCCGGCAATAAACTCAGCTATTACTCTTTTCAAAAACAACTTACACCTATTACAACATACACATTTAATTATTTATTTATCTAGTCTCACTGATAATATTTGCGTGTTAAGGGGGCAAAATAATAATAAATAGAATTAAATTATGACTGCCTAAGTAAATAACAAACTCAAGCAGACCAACTTTCAACTAATTTACTACGTGAATATTCCAGCATGTATGAGCACCCACATTCACGTTGGTATGTAAATATAACATTAAGATGAAATTGTTGTGTAACTCTAAAAACTAACTGAGCAGAACGGCGAATGTCTAGACTTAGTTCGTCTATTTTTCAAATCTAGTACAATAATCTTTTTGAACTGTGATCATTAATTTAAAATATAAAACTGTGTCTTTCTACAAGTCAACAAAATTGACGGCAGAAATAAAAATAAATAATAATTTGCAACCATATTTGATTTCCATAAAGTCGCACCTTCAATTATATAACACAATCAACCAATTATTAAAATTAGTTTATTTATGAGTACTTTCTTATAGGCAATAAAATTAATATAATATATTAAAATTTATTAAAATAATATCATTGACTTGGTTTTTGGCACGTTTTTGGTCATTAGTGAAATCAATTAACTAGTTTGTTGACCGACATATCAAATTAGCTTTTTATTAAACATATGTGAAAACGGTAGTTAATACGGATTATGAACATGCATACGTTCGTACCTACATGCAGGAAGCGTGGCTTGTTAACAAGGTAGGTATGGTAAAATAAAAAGTGACATCGCGCGGCGCGTGCGAACCGAGCACAATCGTGAGACGGCTATATGAGACGCTTGGTGCAAGTGAAACGCTGAAGCGTGATGATTAAATAAAGTCCTACACAATTATAAATATTTTTGAAAGATAACTGCACTTGTAATTGTATGTCAAGTGCAGCTGGCTGGATTAGGTCATGAAATGTATGTATTACAAAATTATACTTTTAATAATCATAATTATTATCATTTATATTTATTAATGTAATTTTATCCATATGTGCTGCTGATGCATTTAAATAAATGAATATTAACGATACTTTATTTTTTGATATTTACCTACCTACATGGTCAAAAAGTATAGTTTTTCGCGACCTTCGCATAGACACACCCGTGGACTTATGATAAGATGAAAGTTCCATGAAAAACCTTACGTTTTCACCATGATATCTGATAAATTTTACAACAGTGAAAGAGTTATGAGCCTTGGCCCACTTTACATTAAGCGTTTTGGTGTGTTTATATAGTTCTAAATTTTTACTAAGCTAAATGCTTTGATTGTTCTATTTATATTTATTTACTTCTAATAGGCATTTTTTTAAATTAAGCTCTTACAAACAGTTACAAGTGATGTGAATTTGTTTTGGAATAATATCGCTAAACGCTCCCGCTCAGTACATAAACTTGTACCACGTATGAAAATAAATAGAGTGGATGATATCGCTGATCATCGCTCAAAGATTACCAGATCGCTGATACACTATGTAAGTATAAGAAACCTTAAAAAGATCCATGCTTTGAAGATGTAGATCAAGACAGCTTGATACCTTCTGTACCTTTCAAGATAACTAAATTGGATTCAGACGTCAATGTGTTGTCGACTTTTTTACAATAACTGGCTCTCAAGTGCAACAGTCTGAGTCTCAGGCTGACTTCATAAGGGCCCTCCTAGGGCCGAAACTGAATAAATGGTTTTGACTTTGACTTTAAACTTTAAAGATTTTGAAATTGATGGTGGTAGCCAGCCAGGCGAGTACTAAAAAGTGTTGTGGTTCTCTCACGATGTTTTCAATCTCTGTTGGTCCCGAAAGCTCAAAGTTGTAGTAGGATTCGAAACCACGACCCTTCGCCTCGGTATCCGATGTCACTAACACACTAACAGGTATCATCGCTTTGTTTTAATATTAAATGTATACAAATTACATCATAATTAGAACTTGTTATTTCAATTTTGTAATATTAATGTAATAAGATTGACGTAAATATACAATTTCCATTATGTTTCTGGATCGTGTGATTTTTTTTTTTTTATGTCACAAGTGACAACGAGGCAGGCGGGTCACCTGATGGTAAGTGACAACCGTCGCCTATAGACATTGGCAATACCAGGGATTGCTAATGTGTTGTACACCTTATTACAATGCCTTAAAGGCGAACTGGCTCTCAAGTGCAATTGCCGGAACACACCAACAGGTGCTTGGCGACAGATTTTCAACATGAGGCTGGTAGCCAGCCAGTCGAGTACTACAAAGTACCCTACCACCGTGCTGTGGTTTCCTCACGATGTTTTCCTTCACCGAAAGCTCAAGCTCATTGTAAGGATTCGAACCCACGACCTTCGCCGCGGTATCCGACGTCACTTACCACTGAGCTATCATCGCCTTTAAAATTTATTTCGTAATATAGAATGTCAGTTGGAATGTTTGCCCAAAAATTAGTAAAACGATTTTGTGGTGAAAATGTAAGGGATTTACCGTTACAAATACTAGCTTGTGTCTGTCTAAACTAATATTATTGTCTCTAAATGCTCCATTAAATACTGTACGGTTAGAGAACTTAAGAAAATACTTTTCAAATGGCTATTAAATCAAACTTACAACAAAATCGAACTTCTTCTAAAAGTTATCACATAAAATTTAAGCAAATATAATCATCCAAAGAGGAAACGCTGCCAGCCTTCTGGGAACCTTGCCGATCGGCAGCAGCGGCAGCCTCGAAGAAGTTTTTTATGTATTGTAGTTGTACATTTGCATGTATATTTTGTACATTTGTTGTAAATAATAAAATCATTCAAGCACTAAACACATTCGCATACTCACCCACACCCCATAAACACACCTTATCATTGATATATTATTCAATTTATTTTGACAATCTTGGCGAAGAATTGGCTACCTACAGGACAGGCTTAGCCTAGTGTAGGAGCCATAGCATTACCTATACGTGAAATGAACAACTCTCACACACACACTAGGTACACTACACACATTTTATTTAATTTAATTTTTCTTTATACATAAGATAATATTTTATTTTTTCTTTTCTTTTCTTGTTTTTTCTTTTTCTCTTTTGTTAATCCTACTGTTGTGTTGTGATGAGATGATTAAATATATTATTATTATTATTAAAAATTATTTGATTTTTGTTAGTTTGTTAGTAATGGATAAATTCAAAAAATACTTAAGCGATTTTAAAAATTATTTCACCTGTAGAATGCATGTAGCATTCATCAGCTAGTAAAATGGGCTATATTTTATAACTAGCTGTCCCCGCGGTTTCACCCGCGTTCCCGTGGGATCTTATCTTTTTCCAGGATAAAAATGTAGCCTATGTTACTCAGGGATAATGTAGCTTTCTAATGGTGAAAGAATTTTTGAAATCGGTCCATTAGTTTTTAGGTTTATTCGTTTCGTAGATAATTCCCTCGGGACGCGGGTTCGGAAAGCTGGCATTTAATAAAAATAGCCTTGTAGTAATCAAATTGAGAAACCTTGTAAAGCAATCCTTGTAAACCTGGTTTTATAGGGTTTGTTTAATGTATTTTCACCGTGAAATCATAGTTACACTTATTAAATATACAACGCAAAAATAACATAAAGTTTAAAAAACTTGAGAAGTGTCAAGGGACACCCGGATGGAACGAAGTTTTATAAGTTATATAAGTCGAGAGACTATATAAAAAAAAAACATTTCTATTTATATATATATAGAAATGAAAATATCTGGCTTGCTTTCTATAAGAGAGAGAGAGAGAGAGAGAGACAGACAGAGAAACATGCGCACGCCGCACAGCGGTCGGTGACTGTTGTCACCGACACAAAAAATCACCGACATTAAAGTGTCGGTGATTTCGTAAGATTTTTTTCCATCTAGCCCCCTTTCACAACTATTAACAATTTATTTTAATGTATCCCAAATTACGAAATACACTCGAGTGCAACTAAAACGTCACAGTCTATTTAGTTGAAATGTAAACAATATCTTTGCGGAGGATGTGCTTGTGCTGGGCGAGATCGCATCAACCAAGCGAGCGTGAAACGAGATAGAAACGAAAACTTCGACCTTTTATTGTCTATACAATCACGTGCGATGTGGTGTACATGCAGATTAATTGGTTTTCGGCTCGACAGTGTACACGAAGGTCGTGCGGCTAAGTGCTATCATCTCAGTGCGTAAATTGAGCGTAGAAGATATTGTTAACGTGTTTTTGCCATGTTAGCAGATAATGGAGATGTTTTCATTGTTTTTAGGGTTCCTAACCTCGTAAGGAAAATACGGACCTTTATTTTAAACGCGTGGAGGTATCAAGATGAAATTAATATCAAATAATCAGGTCTGCAATCCTTAGGAGCAGTGGAATATCGAATATTATGACAGTCACAAGAGAATCAAAACCTATAGACCTAGCACCATTTGGCAAGAAGCAATGTCATGTAGCACAAGTAAAGAAATAAATCCGAAAACCGTTAATTGCAGTTAAATCAGAAAAAAAAACAACATAATAAAAAAATCATCGAGACTTGATTCCTGTTTTACTATTTACATACCTACAAGCTTGTACGGAACCCTCGGTGCGTGAGTCCGACTCGCACTTGATCGTTTGATGTAATAAGTATTTAGTTGCTCGAAAGCTAGTTGCGAAAAGGTCGGCAACATGGCAATTCCCCTGGTATTGCTGAGGCGATGGTAGTAAATAGTAACATACTGTTAGTTTAAGTTGGCATCAAATCAATTAAAAATATGGTGAAGAATATGGGACCCCAGGATCACCATCACGGCTTTCGACTTTACTAAGCTTAATTGATGCTAATAATAATAACCTTTATTGCCAACATAATTTACAATGAATAATTTACAGTATAGATAATAATATTTTTTTTTTATACAATAGTGTTTTTTTTTTACAATCACATCAAATTTAGTTTTTAGGTGTCGGCGTGTCTTTGCGACACGAAGGTCTCCTCCAGCTCTTTCCAGTCTGTTCTTATTTGAGTTGTTCTGCACCATAGTGGACCTGCAATCTTTTTAATGTCATCAGACCAGCGTTTTCTTTGTCTAAGCTATGCTAAGTTGGCATTAATTAAGACGATGATAGCTCAGTGGTACTGACGTCGGATATCGCGGCGAAGGTCGTGGGTTCGGATTCTACAACGAGCTTGAGCTTTCGGTGAAGGAAAACATCGTGAGGAAACCATAGCACGGTGGTAGACTACTTACTCTGTAGTTCTTGACTGGCTGGCTACCACCCTCAAGTTGAAAGTCTGTCGCCAAGCACCTATCGGTGTGTTTCGACAGCTGTACTTGAGAGCCAGTTCCCATCTAGTATTTGTGTGCTTACCACCTTCGGCCACATCATCACTTACCATGGTTAGATTGTGGTCAAACATAAGCTTATCCCATAAAAAAAATACCATTAGTTTAGTTTTTTTTTTCGAAATATGTGTAGGAAAGGTGTGTATACCGATAGAAGTGCTGAATGGAAGAATACACATTGCGCCGACCACAAATAATTGTGAATAAAGCAGCCAGATGAAGATGAATCGAGTACTAGAATTGCTAGTTCATAACCTAAAGTACTAATAGGAAGGTCAAAACAACTAGAAATCGAAATTCGAACATCATTCACTTAAAACGTGACAACTAAATTATATCAAACGAGTTGGCGTGGAGATGCACCATCATCAGCGACCTTGCTTTCTGTTGCCACTTATCCGGCTTACGGCTTAACAATCGGGCCATGGAACAAGCGATTTGGCAAGCTGAAGCGATTATCTTGAAAGGAAAAACCTTATTCGGTTCTGAGGTTTTTTTTAATATTACAGCGGGTTTACTAGCGATCTCTTACTTTACCCACGTGGAGGAAAATTTTTGAAATATAGAATAGAATATATTTTATTTGCGACATTACAATGTATGTATATTATAAGAAAAAAATTAACAAATCAAAACTAGGACAAAACATGCAATTGTCACAAATTGGCTCCAACTCAGCATAATGCCAGCTGGTCGCCAGCGCTGATCTTCCGTTTGGTGAATTCACGTGCCGGCATGCACACAGCACAGTATAAATACATTTTTTTTAAATGACTATAAAAGTAATAAAATAAAAATAAAAACTCCAAAATATAAACAAAAAGAATATACATATAATAAATAATATATATAATATAAATATCTATCTTAGTGTAGGATAGTAATGATTATGTAAATGTCAAGTTTCTTACTCCAGCGGTGTAGGCTGTGCGTGCGTGTCAGTCAGACAGGACAAGTATTTTTGAATTTATAGCAAATATGATTAAACGATGTGATTTCTTACTTAAAAAATGTTCTAATAGCGTCTAATAACTAGTTTAGTTGCAAAGAAAAAACGGGTTTTAAATATAAGCCTTGTCAAATTAAATACTGGTTTCTAGGAATTTTGTGTTTTTATAAGACAATCATTTACACTTACTGTTATGAAATTCTTAAACTTTTGAATAAAAATATCGCTAAAATATAGTTAGACACCAAAATCATGACAAATATAAAAAAAAAAACTTCGTTGAAGGTGATTTCTAAAGTGATAGGACTGATTTTACTCCGCTTAATCTTATAAAACCGCTAATTTCATAACCCCAACACAATTATTACGAAATAACAGCAAAGTGTATCTCGTGAAATTATCTAGATCTGTCGATAAGTAACGATGAGGTCACGGGTTCGGTTCCCAAGCGGAAAATTTTTATTATTTCGTGAACAACTCATCATCGTGGATCATTATTGAAGTCAATGAATTACTTTGATTGACTGTCAGTTGTGTTGCGTTTGATTGATGACTTGATCTTCAAATAGGGTTACCATCGGGGTATCCCCATATTTGGACAAACAGAAGAGAAACAGTACAAAGATTCTTCTTTACAATAGACAATAAATTCTATTGACTTAATGCGTAACGATTGTGCATCGATGTCAATAAACAAATGACATTTAAAAATATATGTTGAAGAAAGTGACATTATAAATCATGCAGACATTGGACCAGCGATCACGGCGAGTTGTGATTTAACTCATCATTTCGGGGTCTAAGGCACAGAAAATAGTATGTAAAATGGATGCCCCTGAAAGACATCATCCTATCTTTGCTGTCGTGCGGCATATTTTAGTATGCAGCCTTGAAATCATGAAAATTTAATATTTTTCTTAAATTTTGATCGAGCAAATTTGACGAAGTTTTTGTTCTTCTTTATTCTGGATAAGCTTGTGTTTGACCATAATCTCACCATGCTAAGTGATGATGTGGACGAAGGTGGTAAGCACACAAAGCCTTAATGAGAACTGGCTCTCAATTGCTGCTGTCGGAACACACCGATAGGTGCTTGGCGACAGATTTTTAACTTGAGGGTGGTAGCCAGCCAGTCGGGTACTACAAAGTACACTACCACCGTGCTATGGTTTCGTCACGATGTTTAACCTCACCGAAAGCTCAAGCTCATTGTAGGATTCGAACCCACGACCTTCGCCGCGGAATCCGATGTCACTACCACTGAGCTATCATCGCCTTAAATTATAACCATCATATTTTTCTAAAATATACCTACTAAAAAGATCCTGAATAAATAACCACGCAAGTACCTCCCAAATTACCTGTTTCCCACGTTAGTCCATTTAAAATGTCCATAGAACCTACCCCGCTCTCCGCTCGTCATTTAAACACAATCAAACTATCGATGACTCCTCCTTTCTATTTGGAAAGTACCTCTGCTCATCTTTACATAACTGAGTTACGGATATGACGTCAGAGCGTGGCACATGGCTGTTATAACTATAACTCTTCTGTCTGACAATAAATGTCGGTCGTCAGACGTGATCCCATTTTTCGTTACGCTCGTTTTGCGGCGTTTTTGTACGCGGTTTAGTTATGTTTAGTGATTCTGTAGAATGTTGTGTAATGTAGTTTAGTTCATTGTGGTATCGGAGTAGGAAGTACAGTACCTATATAGTAGGAATATACCAGGTTTTAGTAATATTTCTGTGCTCAGATTAATAAGCGAATGTACAGAGAAACGGTATAAAGAAAAGATGATTTGTAACACAAAAAACTCTCATTTGATTAATAGGTCAAGTTTACTACATGTTTAGGTGAGAACGTAACCATAGCAATGATTTTTTTGAAAAAAGAAGTGCACCTAATGTTTGTGAACCTGTGACACTAAATAAGATTCAAGTAGGTCAAACAGAAAAATCCTTGCAAAATGTTTATACTTGATACATTATTTGTTTTAGTAATTAATATTTATCTCTCTTTGATTAGGTCTTGTAACTAACTTCCTCGCCGCGGGTTCACCCGCATTTTTGAGATGAAATGAAATCTACAGCACTCGGGCACAATGTAGCTTCTTTTAATTTTTAAAATCAGAATAGTATAGTTTCGGAAATTACCGAATAATAAATATTAGTATAGATTAATTGTGAGTCGCTTTTCTCGTTTATTTTTCTTGGGACACTTATCGCACGCGTGTTTTTGTAGCTTTATTTCAATACTATATTTATATCTTTAAGAACCAGTATTGTACCTTACCACCTTAGGCCAACTCATCATAAAGAACAAAACAAACACATGCATCATCATCATCTACCAGCCTTGTTCCCAATTATTTGTTTTCGGCGCAATGTGTAGGTACTCTGCCATTACACTAACTTAAACTCAAAACTCATCTAGTTTAGGCCCTGGTAAGACACTTATGAACGTTACAATTGACTCTACCACCGGTTCGGAATACACTTAAACTGAGAAGACTCCGGCAAGAAACTCAGCAAGGCATTTTTTTCTATCGGCCCTTCTATCCAGAATTCACTCTTTTCTTACTCATATCATCTCTCACACAATCCATCCATCTTCTTTTCTGTCTTTCTCTACCCGTGTATCCATCCACTTTCATCTTTACAGCTCCAGGCTACACTGTCATCCCTCCGTCAAATCAGAATTCACTCTTTTCTTACTCATATCATCTCTCACACAATCTATCCATCGTCTTTTCTGTCTTTCTCTACCCGTGTATCCATCCACTTTCATCTTTACAGCTCCAGGCTACACTGTCATCCCTCCGTCAAATCAGAATTCACTCTTTTCTTACTCATATCATCTCTCACACAATCTATCCATCTTCTTTTCTGTCTTTCTCTACTTTTCATCACTGGTGCCACTTTAGAACTTCCTCTTATGTTATCCTACTATCCTACTAATCCTATTAACTTCTGACTAATATTATAAATGTGAAAGTTTGGATGGATGTATGTTTGTTACTCATTTACGCCAGAACGGCTGAATGGATCTGGATGAAATTTGGCATGGAGATAGATTATAGTCTGGAATAGCACATAGGCTACTTTTTATCATTCTCAAGTATAAAAATCGGTAACATAATTTATTTTAAGCGATGATAGCTCAGTGGTAAGTGACGTCGAATACCGCGGCGAAGGTCGTGGGTTCGAAACCTACAATGAGCTTGAGCTTTCGGTGAAGGAAAACATCGTGAGGAAACCATAGCACGGTGGTAGAAAAAGTTGAAAAACTGTCGCCAAACACCTATCGGTGTGTTCCGACAGCTGCACTTGGGAGCCAGTTCCTATCTAGGCTTTGTGTGCTTACCATCTTCAACACAAGCCTATCCAGAATAAAAAAAATTAAAATAAATTACATTTACAAGTAGCTAATTGTTTCTGCACGTTTTCCATAAGTCCCTCTGTAGGTCGTAACCAAATCGATTGAACCTTTTAAGTACATTTTTTAAATGACTAGGATGCGTACTTAAATGTCGAGTCGTGTGTCTCAGTACTTGATGTGGTACATAATGTAATTGTAATCGATTGGCTGCGCCTGCGCCGCGCGCGGCCGGTGTCAAGGATCCCATTTGCGCTAATGGACGCGTTTGTTAACTCGTTTAATTCACACAAAACATCTAATAAGACAGGTTCTAATAGTTTTATTGGTCAAATTTGATGACGATCATATTTTATTTGGTGATTAAAGAAAATGGTTAATTATTAAAAAAATAGTGAGCTAGGTTTGTCTTATTACGTTTATTTATTAAATTTTATATTGTTATGATGAAGACGTGCAGACCATGTGGCGAAATTCATGAGTTTGAGTCCTACTATCAACTTGAGCTTTCAGTGAAGGAAAACATCAAGGAAACCGTTGCATTTTCTTTTACCCGTACCAATCGTATGTTGGAAATCTGTCGCCAAGCATGTCTGAAGTTTCCGACAGCTGTACTTGACAGTTTCCTTCTAGGCTTCATATAGTTACCACCGCCACATCCTCACTTATCATGATGAGATTGTGATCAAGTCTAGCCGTTATAAAAAAGGACAGATGTTCAAACATGTTTGTTCTGAATTTGAATATAATGCATAATGAAAGGAAATGTTTATTCATCCAAATAGGCCTTCACATGCACTTATGAATTGTCAGACTCTAATGCACGGTTCGGAAGGTTGCTTTTGCTGAGAAGAACCGGCAAAATAGCCGGCAAATAAACTCAGCATATTAACCTACGAACTGAATCGTCTTTGTGTCAAAGGATGTCAGAATGTATGGACAAAAAGACAATTGACAGAAAAATAATCAAGTTAAGGTAAAGTTGAATTGCAATAACAGTTGGTGGTAGGGCCCCTGATCATTGTATTGGCCTGCATCAGTGTCGGCTTTAGCCCATGTAGCGCCCGGGTGCAATCAAATACCCAGGCGCCCTCTAGAAGGCGAGCGAAAAATTAGGTCAGTCGGAGCGCTCTTTAGACCTAGGTCGTTCGCAAACTACCCAAGAGTACATAATATAGAAATGGAATATGGGCGCAGGGTCTATTGAGAGCGTTACGAGCGACCGCGCCCCCTTACTTACACCCTGCACTATAGGTAAAGCCGGCACTGGCCTTAATTTTTTTTCTAAAATTATCTTACTTCTCGCCCATGTGCACAAACTAACACAAACAAGGCTAATTAGCTAAAAATTCTATTGTCTCTGACAGTGCCAAAGGTCGCCATCTTGTGAGACAATTGCAAAAGTCCGCTTTGTTCTTTTCACCAAATGTTTTCATTGATCAAAATGTTATGTATCTGTTGAATCAAATGGGTGTCAAGGCGGATTCTTGTGTGCTAGTATTCTTATTATTTGGGAACGTTTCATAATAGGCTGTGGATGGAAAATATGAGAAATTGTGTTTAATACGGCTAACAGTTTGTTTCTACAGAATCTCTGAATATATTTTAGATATTGCTAATATTTTTCGTTCTCCCCAGGGAGTACAGCAGGGATGGCAAGGCGCGCTGTTGGGTAGGTTACCTACTGCTTACCATCTGGCCACCTTTATAAGTTAAAGTCCATTTTGTTCAGTTTAGGCACTAAGAGGACACTTATGAACGAGCTACAGAAGTTACCACAAGTTCAATCTTAGATTAAATGTAATTTTACTGTTTTTTGTCAGGGTGCCAATTAAGCTGGCCGACGGGTTTTTTGCGAATCAGTGCCGTCCCAAACCTTCATTGAAAGAAAACTGAATTTGTGATTCAAGTTATTATTCATAAATAATAGAATATAAAATATACGCCTCCTTAGACTATTAGATGCTATAAGACAACGATGACAGTTGATTTCATAACATTTTTTTAAAACAAGTTTCCAGTAGAAAAAGCATTGCCTTGCTGAGTTTCTTTCCGAAGTTTTCTCAGTTTAAGTGTACTCAAAATCGGTGATAGAGATAATTATAACGTTTATAACTGAATATATGAGTTTAGAAACCCAAAGAGGACAAACGTACAAAGAAATATTCATTATTATTTACATAATTATTATGATTATCTCAAGCCAATTTTTAAGCTATCAATTCTGCGCTCCTCCAACATTCCACAAAGTCTTTCACCTCTGACCTTGCTAATACCTACATAATATTTAGAAATCGAATACATCATATGAATGATGATTATCGATAAAATAAATGAATTAAATCCATAATCGAGAGTTTTACAAGAGACGAACGAAACCAGTTAAGAGAAAAATATTGTAAAAAAAACATATCGATCCACTGCGTGCAAATTTCATTTCCAAAATAGAATAGATTTCTATACCTATTTTTGAATACACCTAATAAGTTACCTAATAATCTGTGAACACAGACTACCAACAATTTTCATGTTCTTTACAATCAAAATCCTAAATATGTAACGTAAGAGATAGTATCAGTTATTACCGGTTATTTGTCTGTCTGTCTGTCAAGATATATTGTTGTAAAACTTATTGTGCAGGATCAATAACATGCCATATTTGGAGTGAAAGTAAAATCTCTATTTTTGCTATATTCAAATGTTTTTTTATAGGATTCTAAACCTAATTTGGTGCGGATGAGAGTCTAGACTGGCTGGAATTTTGTTTGTAACATAAATCAAATTATGTCATCAAAACTCATACTTAAAAATAACTATGAAGGCTGACTTCGGAACCGGTGGTAACTTCTGTAATTCGACCTTCATAAGTGCCCTTCTAGGGCCTAAACTGAATAAATGGTTTTGACTTTGACTTTGACTTTATGAAATTGGTAAAAAGTATGGAGGAGGTGTTGCACTCCTCCATTGAAAAGGGAAGATCTTCCGCCAGGATAGGTCATCGTGCCCGGGGACCGCGGTCCAACCGATGATAGCTCAGTGGTAGTGACATCAGATTCTGCGGCGAAGGTCGTGGGTCCGAATCCTACAATGAGCTTAAGCTTACGATGAAGGAAAACATCGTGAGGAAACCATAACACGGTGGTAGGGCACTTTGTAGTATCCGACTGGCTGGCTGAAGATGAAAATCTATCGCCAAGCACCTTATGGCGCACTATATGCACTTGACAGCCAGTTCCCATCTGAGTAAAGACCTAATACTAATATGTATATTTACAAATACAAACCTAGACCTAATATATGTATATTGGGTACGAATAAAAAAGTAATATACATTTGATAAAGGCATTTTCTATGATGTAAACAAAAACCTTTTAAAGTTAAATCAAGTGCAGTAATAAACTAACTATTTCACGTGACCCAAAATAAACCTTCGTAACATCAAAATGAACTTAGGCTGCGGTCACGATGCAAGCGATAGAGCTCGAACAGACAGTTAGACATATGGAGAGCGAATAAAAATCTATGAAACTAACTATCATTGAAAAGAAAGACCTTTTGCCAGGCTAGGTCATCGTGCCTGAAGACCACGGTCCAAGTCTACATGTTGGAATGTGGTATGCAGATTGATGGAGAGCTTCATAAGTGAGATGTAGATTATAGTGGCAACTCTTTTTGTACTGAAGAAATTGTTGACAGAATATTTTAAGACTAGGTACCTCAAAGTTTTCTCCTGTAAAGCATTTCACAATTCCAATTTTTTCATCAAGTACACTCGAATAATAAAAATTTACATACACATTTTAGATACTTTTGTGTTCGAGCCTCATTTGAAGGATGCAATGCCTACATTAACTAACTGTTAACTAGCTACTCATATATTAAGTGTGTGTGTGTACATGTCATTGTGTGTTATTTCTGGAGTGCTTCTGTTTCGTATGTAACGTCCCGCCTCCGCTCCCCGCTTGCACTGTGACCCCAGCTGATATAACACGGTTCTCCTGCGCACACGCATCACCACCGTTCGTTCGTTCGTTTGTTATATAACCGTCGTGCCGTCATGTCTGCCGTGGGATCTATTGTTATCAGATCAGTTATTGGGGCACCAAGTTTCGTTGAGTGGTAAACGTTATTTAAATTAGTGGTAACAAGGAGGTAATACCAAATTACTTAATTTATAACAATTAGTTTTGTAAAAAAGCTTGTGAATTGTTGAGGTGGATAAATTGCGATATTTTACTTTTTATTATGAGTGTATTTTCACTCTCTTAGGAGTACGTTTTGAAATAAAACGAGCCAAGTTCATGTAGGAAGACCATAATACAAAAATAGAATTAGGTAATCATCAAAATTATGGTAGGCCGATAGAGTATTGATGATTACCTTCCCGTAGGATCAGCGTTCCCGTAGGATCTAGCGGTATAAAAAATAGATAAAAACTTACTCTTAAACCTACTGAATATACATATAAAATTTCATCAAAATCGGTCCAGCCGTTTCGAAGGAGTACGGTAACAAAGGACCGATTTGGATGAAATTTTGTTGTTTAGGTATTTCAATGGGTTCCTCGATGATTTGAAAACAAAATTGGACCCGGTAGGTGGCGCTGGATTCGGGTTCTAAGTTTTGTTTTAATTTTAGAGCAGGACAACGTCTGCCGGTTCCGCTAGTATTATATGGATTTTTCTATGAAATACTAGCTTGTGACGTCATACGTATTCACCACCAATAGATAAACTTTTTGTGGTTAAAAATCATTGAAAGACTAATTTTATAACTTGATTGATGTTTTAGTTAGAGAGTATATTTAGGTGATTTTCAAATTCCTATTTCTATGGTAATTATGTTAAATCTTGTACTTACATAAAGACATATATAGGTAATAAGTGACTCTCATTACATTTTCTTATGTAATAAACTACATTCCTTAATCTGACATTATTAACATGAAAGATTATTATGTGATTTATTTTTATTATATTGTATGACCACTTTTATAAGATTAATTGTAATAATGTAATTGTATTTTGAATTTAATGTTGGGAATGTTTCTTTATTGCGAAATTAATATTATTGTTAGGCCAATTATGGAGGCCACAGCCGAAGGATATAAAAAAAATCAAAACGTGATTTAAAATTAATTTAATGTATATAAATTACAATAAACTATGCTATACTTAAAATGTAGTGAATTCGGACGAAGTTGGTACCGAATTCGGGTTTGTTGGACGGCTTGCTCGGGCCGCCCGATGGAGGAATGTAGCGGCATCAGCATTTTCGGGTCTCGTGAACCGCGGCGACTCAGCCTTGTGCAATATACCGACGATTATTAAGGCTATGTGTACATTACCTTAGTATTAGGGTCTGTACACATAACAGGCCTAACTCTAAATTGCAAACACCCCTACAGGGTACATGTAATCAATATTTAATATGTAAAAATGAATGCAATAAACATGAATATGAATCAAGTAATGACGTGTAATGTGTCCGGAAAATATTAATTAGGGACTTACCCATAATACGGGTAATAAACAACTATATTTATTTAATGCCAAGGTCGGAAGAATTTATATCTCAGTTATTTTGTTCTTGGACTGACGTAAGTAAACAAGAGAATGTTCATAAAAGCTAATTATTGCAAACCAAGCTGAGGACAAGACGCCATCCTATCCCAAAAAAAAAACGCACTTTCAGTTGGTCCAGAATTTTCTAATTTTACGGGCAACTTTCCAATTTTTCTTTCCCAAAAAAACCTTGTTCAGACTATTGAGAACATTGAAAAAAAAATACGGTCAAGTGCGAGTCGGAATCGCGCACCGAGGGTTCCGTACACATTTTGTTGTTTCTGTTTTTATATTATTTTATTCTGTTTATAGTATTTGTTGTAATAGCGGCAACAAAAAGACATCATCTGGGAAAATTTCAACTGTCTAGCTATGACAGTTCATGAGATACAGCCTGATGACAGACAGATGGACAGTAGAGTTTTATAGTAATAGGGTTTCCGTTTTTACCTTTTGAGATACGGAACCCTAAAAATATGCCAAATTGGTCCAGCTGCTCTCAGGTATCGAAATATCTTGAAATTTGAGACACTTTTACTGTGGTAATTTTTGTATATTTAGTAGGGGACTCCCCCTTTAGTTTGTCGAACTCAAAGACTTTTAACTTATACTAATAGACAGGGCATTGCGAACAAAATCGTAATCAGATATTTATGTCCTAGTGGACAAAAGTAGCTCAGTCTACTCTAGTCTATTCAAAGATAGATGGCATTACTGAGGCATGGAATGGGATCACTGTTTTTCTATGACTTTTCTTCTGATAGCCGCTTTCCATCCGCGATCCATCTTTAAATCTCTTTGGTCGTAATACTCACCAACATAATACAGGGTGTATTATGTTGGTGAATCAAATATATAAAACAGTAGACTAAATATTTTGGATAGTTTAATCTGTTTGTTTACGTCTGAGTAACTACATGGGAAGATGGCCTTTACTGCACGCTTAATATGCATATCTCGACCACTGCAACATAATAAAAGTAGCATACAAACTGTATCAAGGTTTATTTATGTTATTTTGAAAATGGAATGCGTGTCGGTGACATCTGTCAAACGATAGAAATGACAGAATGAAAAACCAATCAAAATAAAAAAAATATATCAAATTGAAATAATAATTTACGTTTCGGAATACAATTAAACTGAGAAGAATCCGGCAAGAAACACTGCAAGGCAATTTTTTTTGGAGTGGAAATTGAAATTAATTACCTCAACCTTATTTTATACTAATTTATATTGCGTCAAAACTCTCATTTAAAAACAATTTTTAGTGTAGTTTTTGTATGAGAACAGATTTTTTCTAATAATTGATTATTTTATTTTAAGTTTTTTTTTTAAAGTCGTAGGAAAGTTTGCCGGATTTTATTTGAAAATAGATAAAAACTGGAGTAGCGATTCTTTTTTAAACTATATAATACTGTGGCACAATTTTTATTTCACAAAAACTTATTTCAACTCAATTTTTTTGGTGTCCCTACCAACCCACAAAACTGTTACGCGTCCTTGACCTTTCCGTATTGGGTAACGTTACGTACATACCAGTACAGTATACACAGACGGACAAACATCCGCTTTATGTACACCTATTGTCTATACATCCTATTAACAACGCTTTTAAAAGATTTATCTGTAAGAATAGGAAATGACAATATTATAACCGTTAAAAATGTAGTTAACAAAAGATGTTTCGATTTTTATCTTTTTTCATGTAACAAACTCATAGTTAGGTAATAGTTATAATTTTCGCGGCATTTATCTTATTTCTTAGGAAAATTAGAATCACTTTTTTCTATACTTCTATACTAATATTATATAGAGGTTTGGGTTGTAGGGGGTAATCTCTGGATCTACTGAACTGATTTTGAAAATTCTTTTACCAATAGAAAGCCACGATATTTATGAGTGTCATATTAACCACTCGATCGCGGGTGGAAAGCTTGTAATTTGTAATAGTTTGTAAATGTTCGAACTCAATCACGCCGTAACTACTAAACGGGTTAATAAAACTTGGCACATCGATAGACTATACCCTGGAATAATACACAGGGTGTCCGGTAAGTAGTACCTACGACAAACTTAAGATGGAGATATTTCAGATTTTTACATATTGATTTTTGAATTTTTTAATCTCAAAAATGGTGACACTTTTATTAAGGTCATTTTTGTATATTTAGTATATGACCCACACAACTATCCCCCCTTAAGTGTGTCGTACTACTTACCGGACACCCTGTATAATTGTTTTTTTTAACCGACTTCAAAAAAGGACAACAGCAAAGTTTGTTACAAAGGCAGAATTAAACTGTCCTTCTTGGCTGGCACCGACTCCAAAAAGAACTGTTTATAAATATTAAATAGATATATAAATATCAATAATTTTGTTGATTGTCCTTTAAGGCTCTTCCTTTGAAATTAAAATATTATTCTTTACTTTTTAGTTTATGTTTGTACATAGGTATAGGTTACAGTTTTGAAGTCGGTTTTTGTTTTTTATTTTTAATTTTTTTTTTTATCTCTGACACTTGAGTACACGTTGACCACTAACACAAGAACGGTAGCTGGCATTTACATGCGACGTTCTCATTTAAATATAGTTCAATAACATCGATAAATCCACTTGCGATTGCGTGAACTTGGAATTGCACTACAATATTAGGGTTCCGTTAAAATTAATTTTAATTTTGCCTGAGTGACAGTATAGTCACTCCGGCAAAATAAAAATGGTAGACAGAGCCTCGCGCACTCAATGCGAAGCACAGTATAGGAAGCCGATCGCGTTCCTGTGCGACAGTAGTCACGCGGGATAATGTGTAGGTTACGCACACAACTTTGTGCACGTTGCTTCACTTCATTGGAGATTATTGTTTGGTCCTGTCGTTATAAGATTGAAAATTATACGCGTTCTATTTACTAAAGTGATGTTTATCATTGACTTTGATGTCTGAGAAAGGTTCTCAATCTACCCACATTAATAAAAAACATGATTAATCATCACACATTTATTTAATACCTACTAGCTTAGATTCCGATTAAATTAAAATAAAATATAGCCTATTATAGACAGTGACTTTATAACTTTCTATTGGTGAAAGAATTTTTACGATCGGTTCAGTAGTTCCAAAGATTACCCTAAACAAACAAACTAAAAAAACTTTACCTCTTTATAATATTAGTATAAATAAATTCGGAACCCCCATTGCAAAGTCACAGCACTCGCATAATTATGTTACTGACAGAAGACAAATGTTAATATTTATTTGCACTATGCAGACTCGTTGATATTTAACATGAAGTTCGTAAAGTAAGTGCCGCCTCAGTAATTAGTTTATCTAATTACTCGTGGCGAAATTCTGATTCCAATTTTAATGGGATGTGTAAATGCGGCAGCTTAGAGACGCAAATGTACCTAAAATAATTATAATTATGTTATTCGCATTTTAGTCGCACATTTAGAAAACTATCTGTAATTTCAAAATACGGTAAGTAAAAGAAACTATTTCAAAAAAATATGTCATCAACCATTGTGAAAAGTATAAAAGTTTTTAAACAAATCTATACCTAAAATAATTATAATTATGTTATTCGCATTTTAGTTGCACATTTAGAAAACTATCTGTAATTTCAAAATACGGTAAGTAAAAGAAACTATTTCAAAAAAATATGTCATCAACCATTGTGAAAAGTATAAAAGTTTTTAAACAAATCTATACCTAAAATAATTATAATTATGTTATTCGCATTTTAGTCGCACATTTAGAAAACTATCTGTAATTTCAAAATACGGTAAGTAAAAGAAACTATTTCAAAAAAATATGTCATCAACCATTGTGAAAAGTATAAAAGTTTTTAAACAAATCTGAAATCAACAAAAAACACCCAAAACCAGAGAAATAATTGATATTTTATTCTTAACTAATATAAGTGTAGTGTTAGTTACTATTTTATCACCCAACAATATTTAAAGCTTCAACAGTCCTCTACAACAAAGTCACATCGCAAAGAATTTATTGACACATATCGACACATATTATACGTTTTATAGATTAACTTCTTTCACGAGGATTACACAACGGTAACGTTTGAACTGAGGCATCGTTAATAGTCATTATTTACATAAGATCACTAAGACAATGGCATCATGGGAACCTTTCGAGAGCAAAACGAGAAAACGTACATTTTCTATGAAAAATTAAATTAGTATTACGCGCATACAAAGTTACTTCGCGCGGATTTCGTTATTTGTAATGACATTTTTTGGATACCAAAGTATAACATAATTGGGACGGATTCAAATATTACAGTGATGTGGGAATTAGAGCAATTGGCTATTTTACATATTATTTCGCTACATTTTCTCAAACTTGTCGAAAGCCCTTTTGGTTTAAGTAATATAATTTTAGGCTGCTACGCTAATAACTATAATATATTTATTAGAATATTTGTGTTTATTGTAATGGACAAACTCAAATACTTAACCGATTTTAAAAATTGTTTCACATATAGAATGTTACATCTTCAGCAAGTAACATGGGCTTTATTTAACTTTACTTCGCTCGGGCATGCGGGTGACACCGCGGGGCGGAAAGCTAGTGCTTTTGTAAATTTGTAATTTTGTAAATTAAATAGTATATGCAGATGTAATTTCTTCATGTTTTTTTTTCTATTCTGGATAGGCTTGTGTTTGACTACAATCTCACTATGGTAAGTGATGATGTGGCCGAAGGTGGTAAGCACATACAGCCTAGATGGGTACTGGCTCTCAAGTGCAGCTGTCGGAACACACCGATAGGTGCTTGGCGACAGATTTTTAGCTTGAGGGTGGTAGCCAGCCAGTCGGGTACTACAAAGTACCCTACCACCGTGCTATGGTTTCCTCAGGATGTTTTCCTTCACCGAAAGCTCAAGCTCATTGTAGGATTCGAATCCACGACCTTCGCCGCGGTATTCGACGTCACTTACCACTGAGCTATCATCGCCTTAAAGTGAGAGGTCACCAGATGGTAACTGGTGATGACTAATGCATGGACATTAGCAGTCCGAGGTGGATTACCAATGTATTGCCGATCGTCGGCAATTGATTCTCAAAATGTATCTACAAAAATTCTCACATAAACTATGGAATCATTTAATATAATTATGTACTTTCTATGATGATAAGTTAATATTATAAGAACTCTTTCACGCAATTACTACATAACGGATTGATGAAACTTGTCAAACAGGTAGATCATATCCTGGAATAAAACATACAATACTTTTAATCCCTGGGACAGTTAAGATCCCTCAGGAACACGGGTGAAAACTAGTCCATGATAGCTCTTGTGATTTTTATAATTCTTCACACATGTAAAAAGTTACAGTGAATCGACATAATTCATTTCAATAGCTATAAGAGCTTTTAATACATAACATTTTAGAAAACTCACCTTTAAAATAGATAGACGTAAGTCCCAAATTCCAAAATCCGCACCTGAAACAATACGACAAAATTTTATTAATCAAATGTTTTTTTATTCAAACATGCTTTCACAGTCAAATAATTTAAGACTCTAATGCACGGTTCTGAAGATTGATTTTGCTACCTAACCTATGAAAGACATTGCGTGTTAGATAAATCAATACTATTTATTAGCAATTAGAAGATTGACGGCATTATCCATAATGTACTGCAAGAATTGAAGATAGGCTCGTGAAGCTGGTTATGGAGGGAAAGTCACGTAACCTAAGATCATCTAGTAGCTTGGTGGTCGCAGTAAGTTCATATAGGTTTTACTTTCGTTTATTGTAGAACAACATTTTATTGAAACGATTCTTTAATTTCTAGATCCCAAACACACAGGACATGTACCTTAGGTTCAAATATTAAAATTTCAAGTATGTATGTTGATTTTACTGCTTATACAGGTGTTTTTTTCATGTTGGCGACAAACCTTTAAACTGAAGGTAATAGTGAAAAATGTTAAAAGGACTCTCGAGGCCAGTTTTTAATGAAAACTAAAATTGCATATTAGATTTACCAACACAGGTCAAATCCGTTGATTTCGAGACAAAATTACAAATTGAACGTACCAATCAGAAAATACGTTTTTCGTTAGGTATGTCAATTGAGGATGTTTAGAGTTACTTTCTATATCGGTAAAGGGGAAACCCGCGCTAGCTACGGTCATTATAAAATGTTACTTCTATATCAAAGCTATTTTCTGGCTACCACCCTCAAGTTAAAAATCTGTCGCCAAACACCTATCGGTGTGTTCCGACAGCTGCACTTGAGAGCCAGTTCCTATCTAGGCTTGTGTGCTTACCATCTTCGGCCACATCATCACTTACCATGGTGAGATTGTGGTCAAACACAAGCCTATCCAGAATAAAATAAAAAAAATAAAAAAAAATAAAGCACAATTCTAAAGATCTATAAGTTCATCAACACTTCGCAATCATCCTTTTCTAACACTAAACGTGATAGGTCATATTCCTAGAAATCTAGATCAACAATCGTGTCACAGATCATAAAAAATTGGGGCAATCGTAAAGGATTCTTTCGAAACGAAGAAGTTAATTTCTAAACAATGGCTTTTATAAGAAGACCTTTCCGTGACCTTTACTAACTCACGACGATAAATTCAACGACATACGACCTGTTCTGTCTTGTTACTATACTTGTTTGTAGTGAGTCGTGTTCAACTACTTTCCTTAGTATTGGCTTGTGATGGAATAGTTCCGCGTTTATGTATATTAGTAACAATTTGTTTTGTAAAGGGAAATTTTGTTATTTAGTAAAATTTGTTGAAAAATGTTATTGCTACTCTTATTGAGCGAGCGACCGAAGCGTCTTTTTTTTTTCTTGATAAGCTTGTGCTTGACCACAATCTCACCATGGTAAGTATTTAAGTGATGATGTGGCTGAAGGTGGTAAGCACACAAAGCCTAGATGGGAATTGGCTCTCTAGTACAGCTGTCTGAACACACCGATAGGTGTTTGGCGACAGATTTTCAACTTGAGGGTGGTAGCCAGCCATTGTAGGACTCGAACCCACGACCTTCGCCACGGTATTCCGACGTCACTACCATTGAGCTATCATCGCCTTAAAACACTTCTCCGTTTCAGCTTAGCCAAAAATGCTTTCATGCATGTCCGTCTGTTTTCCTCTACAGGTCGCATTTCTCAATAATCTTCAATCACTCAATAATAATAATCAATAATCTTTGATAATTAGGTAGGGGAGAGTCGGCTATATTGTACTGCTTGATAAATTGTACCACCTCAAAATTTCCTACTAATCGTCAATATTTTTCTTTTCTGGGAACACGAAACTAAGCAATGACAGTGCCCTCAACTACTTTTCATTTTGTAATGGCGTCCGCCAAGTGCATTCAGTTTGAGAGACAAAAAACGTTTTTACTAGTGTTTGATGGAAGTTTCGACGCATGTACCTAGAGACATTACTCAGTTGAAAGGTAAGTTAGAATTTTGCTTTATTTTTTATTGAACATGTCTATAATCACCTTTCAAACTATAAAGTAATGAACCTCTTAGGTTTCGAGGTTATTTTGTGACAAATATATATTTTTTAAATCTCTTAGTTCGATAAATCGTACCACGGTAAATTGTACAAATGCAAACTGGTACAATTTACCGATCCAGATGCGTGTATTTTTCCAGATGGACTGGATGGATTTATAATATTTTCATTTATAACCATAATACTTCCATAATATGAAAAAAATATTATAAATGGAAGAAAGAAGCCTTGGAAAGGTCCTTGTCAGCTTTGGAAAAGAAGATTTTGAACCAGATATTCTGTCCTAAAACCAACTATCATCATGCTAGAAAACGAAATAGGATTGACAACGATTTCATTATGCATAAAGGGAGACCCACTACGTTCAATTTGGATAATAAGGAAAATATGCTAGTCAAACACATTTTAGATTTTGAACGATGTTTTTGTTTGGTTTTTGATTATTTTTATCATTAAATATGGTTGTTACATATTGAATAAATTATTATGTAAATTTTTGTTAGCCCATATTCAATAATAATTAAAATATTATCATGAAGAATATTGTGTATTATTAAAACCATTTTATTCAATAAATTAATAATATATCATGCTTGGAAGTCCCTTAAGTCTTAGTGGTACAATTTACCTAACCTATAGTACAATTAAACCGACTGGTTGGGTAAATTGTACCAAAGGAAAGCCTTTACAAAAACGCATATTTTGAGAAATCGGTAAAGAGTATGGTGTTGAGTTTGCGGTATAAGTAAAACAAGGTTCTAAACTATGTGCTATTGGATAAATAGTTAGTTTTAATTAATATCAAAAGGAGATATTTTGTCGAAACTGAAAAGTGGTACAATATAACCGACTCTCCCCTATATGGTATTTCTTGGTCGATTCAGTTATGGAATTTTTTCTAAATGGTGGAGCCATGGGCCTGGGATGAACAATGAAATGTCTCTGAGAGCTTTAGAGCTTATAAATATGACAAATAAAGTATATGAATCCGACCCCAAACGAATGCGCTGTGATTTGCTGATGCTGTGAATTTTTAATCTTCTTCGAGTTAAATTTTTTACTATTTTTTGTTATAGCGGCAACAGAAATGCATCATCTGTGAAAATTTCAACTGTCTAGCTATCACGGTTCATGAGATACAGCCTGGTGACAGATAGATGAACGGACAGACGGACAGTAGTCTTAGAATCTAATAGGGTTTACGTTTTTACCCTTTGGGTACGGAACCCTAATAAATGAATATAAAAAAAAACATATACTGTTGTTACTACTGATACATAGACATAATAGGATTAATCAAAGCATGTATAAACAGAACCGATTTACCCAGAAACACGAAATCACACGAAATTTCACAAAACTATTTCCATTCGATTTTACGCGGGGCTCTTTAAGTTTATTGTTATGTACTATTGTTTGGCCCATCATCACTTATTGGGTGCCTACATCACTTGCAGTCATATTACGACACACGTTTATAAAGTTAACACTTCTTAATATACAAGTTTGTTATTGGAATCTTTATAGTTCCACTTACATATTTTTTTCCATCGTTTATAATAAAAACTTGAGGTGTCAAGGGACACCCGGATGGAACGAAGTTATATAAGTCGAGAGAGTATATATATATAAAATATATATATATATATATAGCTTTGACTTTGGCTTTAACTTTAACTTTGGCTTTGACTTTGGCTTTGACTTCGATGTATGATAATGAAAATATCTGGCTTGCTTTCTATAAGAGAGAGAGAGAGAGAGAGACAGACAGAGAAACATGCGCACGCCGCACAGCTTAATAAACATAGAACATAGTGACATAAAAAAAAAGTGTCGGACAATTTTTCGTAAGATTTTTTTCCGTCTAGCCCCCTTTCACAACGCGCGATTAGGAACTTCGTTCCAAAAACGTTTCGACTAATCATTTAGTTTTAGTATTTTTATGGCATTAAATAAATAATAAATCTGAGCTATAATTAGCTGTAACGTCGGATACTGCGTTCGAATCCTACAGAGCCTTTGTTTATCAGAAAAAATGTATCAGAGCTATATGTGGCATACCAAACTATGAATCTTGTAAACCTCTATTTAGAAAACTAAAAATATTGAAATTGCCGTGTATGTATATTCTCGAAGTTGCGATGTTTGTTAAACAAAATTGCGAATTTTTCACGAAAGCTGCTCATATATTTCCAAGAAATACTAGAAACTCCAACAGACTAGTCCTTCCATTTAAAATAAGGACGGCAACATTTTCAAAAAATTGTTACGCCATGTGCATTAAAGTGTTCAATGCCTTACCAACTAATTTGACTGATTTACCAAGAAAGTTCTTCCAAACTAGACTCAAGGCATGGCTATATGAAAATATTTTTTATTCTGTTGACGACTTCTTGACTTGCAAATATAAAAAATGACAAAACAATTTGTAATATAATTTAATTTGTATAAATTGGTTGACATAGTGATTGTATATTAAATGTGTGATTAATTAAAATTGAATTAAATCTGAATAATTAAATGTAGTTACTATTTGCACGCCATCATGGCAAAACATGCACGACCTGTTTATATATATTTTAAAGACCAATGTATACCATGTTTTTAGCAAATAAATGATTATTATTATTATTATTACAATGAGCTTCAGCTTTCGGTGAAGGAAAAAATCGCGAGGAAACCATAGCACGGTGGTAGGGTACTTTGTAGAACTCGACTAGTTGGATACTCACAAATTAAAAAAAACTGTTGCCAAGCACCTATCGGTGAGTTCAGATAGCTGAAATTGAGAGCCAGGTCCCATCTAGGTTTTTTATGCTTACCACCTAAGACCAGAAACTTATTCATAGTACAAATAAGTGTAAGTTCAAAATAATTTTTAAAAACAAGCTTTGGATTCAGATTGACGTCACTTTATTTTTTGAGTTATTCTCAGCAAGCCCTTTCATTTGATACCCATATTATAGGATTGCATTAAAAAATAATAGTCCGCTATCGTAGGTGTTCCGCCATGTTGTATTTAGAATGACGTCACACAGCTGACCATGCATTGTCATCCAAACTAAACGTGTATACAAAATTTCAGCTCAATCGGTTAAAGATATCTGCTTCAAAATTGAGTTGCAAGATTCACCCCGAAAAAATATACATACATTGCAAGTTAATATAAAGCTTGTAAAAAACAGCTAATTTAAAACCAAATAAATACGAAAGCATTACCAAGTCATATAAAGACATGATATCTTTATTATTACGTCTGTTATTTGTTGGATCATGATTGCGATGGATCCATGCTTTCATCTGTTGTGACCGCGGGGCGTGCGCGCGCGCATCTCCGTGGCGGCATGCGATGCTTTCCCTCCTTACATTCAATTAACTTTAGACATCAATAAACATCTTTAATCTATGCCTTAGTACTATACAATATCTATATTTCAGATAAAGAAAAAATACTAACAATAATGGCATGGTTCCTCGGATGCTGGCAGCGTTTCCTCGCAATGCTGATACGTGGCGATGGAACTGCCAGCTCTTCGGTCCCCAGTCCAAAACCTTAACCTATTAGCCAGCTCTTTAAAGAGCTGACGAGCGCCGGAATCCCACGGACCAAGGGTCTCAACACCGAAAGCAATAAAATTATATTCAGTGCAGAGACCCCTATATTTTTGTCTTTTTAATTTTTCTGCCACTTCAGCCGCCGCGCATGCCTTAGTTTAGATTAAATGTGCATTAACGTTATGTGCTCGCGGGTGGGACGGACGTCCCAAAACTTCCTTAAATATAGACCTCGCGATTCAAGTTACCTATCCATGTATATATTCGTAAAAGCAAAATACCACTCACTGATTAATCACGAAATCTTGGAAAGTATAAATGCTACAAACTTAAAATTTGGCAGGTATCCGCTTATTCTATACTAGCTGTCCCCCGCGGCTTTATCTGCGTTCCCGAGGGATCTTATTTTTATTTGTTGATAAAATTATCCTTTTTTTTTTTAGTATTATACTTTATTCACAAAATACAATTAAAATATTACATACATACTAAATCAGAAATAAAACTAAAATACCTATAAATAAAACTAAATTATAAATAAAACTCAGAAATTATCCTTAGAAGTATTTAGGTAAGGAGTAGGTACCTTATAACATCAACATTTTAAGGCGATGATAGCTCAGTGGTAAATGACGTCGGATACCGCGACGAAAGTCGTGGGTCCGAATCCTACAATGAGCTTGAGCTTTCGGTGAAGGAAAACATCGTGAGGAAACCATAGCACGGTGGTAGGGTACTTTACTACTGGCTGGCTACCACCCTCAAGTTGAAAATCTGTCGCCAAGCACCTATCGGTGTGTTCCGACAGCTGCACTTGAGAGCCAGTTCCCATCTAGGCTTTGTGTGCTTACCACCTTCAGCCACATCATCACTAACCATAGTGAGATTGTGGCCAAACACAAGCTTATACAGAATTAAAAAAAAAAACTTGAGAGGTGTCAATGGACACCCGGATGGAACGAAGTTATATAAGTCGAGAGAGTATATATATATATATAAAAAAAATATACATTTCTATTTATATATGTATATAAATAGAAATGAAATGAAAATATCTGGCTTGCTTTATATAAGAGAGAGAGAGAGAGAGAGAGAGACAGACAGAGAAACATGCGCTCGCCGCACAGCTTACAATAGCAAAAAGTGTCGTGACCACTTTTCGTAAGATTTTTTTCCGTCTAGCCCCCTTTCACAACGCGCAATACATCAGCTGCCAGTGATAGTCACCAACCAAAATTAAAGCATTTTTGACATTAAATTTTGTACTATATAACATTATTTCCTCCGCCTCTTCCGCGAATATATTGCAATGCTCTGAAACAGGTTACCGAATTGTGATAAATCAACCGTATAATGTAAGTACCTGCTACAGTATCATAAGGTTATGTTATTACTTCATCTAGGGCATTGTGCTTAAATCTTACATGTGTGATATTGATGCTCGTAAAACACACTAAACTTTTTTTACATCCCTTTCTCACAAACTTCATTAAAAAAGGATAGATAATATAATATTTAGGACAAGGGAAAATAATCGTGACGTATATTGATTAATATGACAGGACTAAATCATAATTTATATATTTTCTTATGATTGTTTTTATAAAAAAAAGATGCAGTGAGGCTTAACATGAAAATTAGCATGATGTCGTTTTTATTGTTGTGATATTTGTGACATTATTGGCTTATAGCATAGTAGGACTAAATAATACAATATAGTGTATGTTCCCTGTTTAATCACGGCCGATGGCTAAGCAGATTTAGATAAAATTTGGAATATGGATAGGTCATACCCTGGAAAACGATTATTTCTAGCTACGGATATTAGTTATTAATAAGCAAATCGAATTAAAGTTTATGCCGGGCAAGATTAAAAAAAAACAAAGATTTTCGAAAAAGACTAGAACATCTGATTCACCCTAACTAGGGCTTAGTCATTCCAACAACCGCAAAAACCTTAATCATATGACAAATTAAAATAACCGTCAACATTATCCTGAATACCAAACTGCGCAAGTCAAGTAATGCTAGTTGGGCTGCTAGTTTTTACCTGTACACCTGGGTAATTGACATGTCTTGTGCAATGACAGCTTGCGTTTATTTCGGACCACACCGTCCCACGATGTGTCACAAACCTTCTAATGACTCTATGGTGTCCGAGGATTGTAAATTAGGTTTATGAAATAACGTGGTTCAGTTATGTAGTTGGATATGTTTTTACTCTAAATAAATCATTAATTTGGCTATTTTTAAACAAACCTAGGATGAAGCTAGATCCTAGCTTTAATATAGTTACTATAAATAAATAAAATAATAAATATCCTCGGACATTTTTCACACACGGCTATCTGATCCCAAACTAAGCAGAGCTTGTAATATGGAAACCAGATCACTGATATACTACATATACTACTTTTTTTGTAAATACATACATAAATATATAATTACACCCAGACTCGTGTTCATGCACACAAATGTCTGTCCTGGATGGGAATCGAACCTACGACCTGCGGCATGATAGTGTGTTAAACAACCACCCCGCCCGGCCCCAACCAACCGGCCCGTCAATAGCTAAATTCACCCCCATCAAAAAATTTTATGTTTTACCCGCGGACAATGATCTTTATCTGAAGGAAGAGAAAATCATAGCTCATGGGGTTCTTTGTAGCAGGTATCCATCTTATTTTACTACCACCCATTCAAGGCGATGATAGCTCAGTGGTAAGTGACGTCGAATACCGCGGCGAAGGTCGTGGGTTCGAATCCTACAATGAGCTTGAGCTTTCGGTGAAGGAAAACATCGTGAGGAAACCACAGCACGGTGGTAGGGTACTTTGTAGTACCCGACTGGCTGGCTACCACCCTCAAGTTGAAAATCTGTCGCCAAGCACCTGTTGGTGTGTTCCGGCAATTGCACTTGAGAGCCAGTTCCCATCTAGGCTTTGTGTGCTTACCATCTTCGGCCATATCATCACTTACCATGGTGAGATTGTGGTCAAACACAAGCAATCCAGAATAAAAAAAAAACCCTCAAGTTGAAAATCTGTTGCCAAGTCAATCAATCTTACAGTGGGTTCCAGATCGATTCCTATCCATGCAGCCAATTTATATTTTCACTGTAGTCAAATACGCTATTCAGAAATATATTCAATGTTTGTAACAATACACGTAGGTACTCATATACACAATGCCCCTTTCCCTCAAAATTACTCGACCAAAAACAAATTGGTTTTGAAAGTAATGTTTAAACACGCAATCTCGCATTGACCGTGACTTTTACATGAGAGCCGATGGACGGACGACAATTACCGAATGCCGCCCGAGTGTCAGCCGAGTGCCGTGATCGCATATCGTACCTACCGTTTTTTTTTTTTTTTTGTTGCTGGCAATCATCCTTTTAGGATATTTCTGCCAATGTCAAAGTATTTGAAATGGTCTTGGTCTATTTGTCAAATTTTTTTTACATAAGTTTTAGTACTTTTAGTCAATACAAAGTCTTTCAATCGCATACATTTTCTTCAGTTTTAATTGCTTCTTTTATGTTATAGTCACATTCTCAAACTCACTGTAATGTCCAGTCAAGCTTTAGTGAAATTGGCGGTTGTTCCACTAAACCATTCACGGACTTTTTGGGACAACCTGGAAAGTCACGATACACGCTTTCATTTCATTTCACTTCACTTGTGCACTTAGATTGATCTTTATTGGACAAAACACCACCGAAATTACTCAATAAAACTCAAAATACACGAATTTAATGAAAATAAAAAGAAAACTCAACGTCACTTCACAAGTTCCCGCCAAAAAGTCTCTACCTACCGTATTTGTATATTACATGTGATATTATGACATTTGTAGCTTGATCTTTTATTTATGCAACTTTTATGTCAGAAGCCTGACAACCAAAATGAATAAATAAATGCAGCTTTTGGTGAATGAAAAGGCTGGTTGGTTCCATGGTACAAGATTTGCTTAGTTTGGAATTGGTTGTCCGATTTTTTGAAGTATTTCTGTATACAAATTAATTGTAAGTAGTATTGAGAATATTAACTGGCTCTCCCCTGTATTACCTCTCGGTATTACCCGCGTTCCCATGAGATCTCATATTTTCCCGTGATAAGAAGTATCCTGTTTTTTCTCAAATTTGATCTACCTGTGTGCCAAGTTTCATCGAAATCTGTTCAGACGTTTTTGAGCAACCAAATACACAAACTTTCACTTTTTTTTTTAAATTTATTTGGGTCAACAAACAGTTACACACTTTAATAAGAAAAAATATAAATTAAACAAATAGATAAACGTGTAACCAGCACCGTTAACCACAGGTTACTTAACAATATGTTGAGCTAGGTTAACACAGAAAATTTAATGAAAATAAAAAAAAATACAAATGTAAAAAAGTACAAATGTGAAAAAGTGATCCAAATGAAGCAATGTACGCAACATCAACTACATAAAGTAATTGAAGATGCCCACATATACGTCATATGAAATACACAATAGAGAGAGAAAAAAAACAATAGTACAAAATAAAATTTATGACAATCGTTATGACTGCTTGGAAAAGTTTTCTTTTAATTGATCACAGACCAACCTCTTGAATTGACCAGCACGCGTAGCAAAGATATCAATATGATTGAAGTTAGTGTTGTAGGAGCTAACTAAACGGTATTTTACATTTAAAATATTAGTAGGATATACATTTTATACGGTTTATTTATTAATTAAAACATATGAAGAGCTAAACATGGCCGTTACAACTTACTGCTATCACAGAATGTCGGTGACGCATAATCATTAGATTTTACCCATTCCAAAAATCGCCCAGCGCCCCTTTTTAAGTGCTCCTTCAATACACAGCTAGGTGCCTAGGTGGCGATAGATTTTCAGTAATAAATTAGTCAGGCGGGATCTACAATACGCTACCATCATTCTATGGTTTCCTCAAGATGTTGCTGCATACAAATATTCTACATTTTACCATCACTTTTGTTTTATCTCACACCGACAGCTGTTTACTCTATTTGGTCAAACATTACGAAAATGAAGAGCGCATTCTAAGCATAACCTTGTCGATTTGCGAGGCGCAAGTAAATGTATGTGGAGCGACGTAGCGCGGAGCTCTTCCATCGGGTCGCGTGTCCCCATGACCTTCCACAACCAAAGAACTATTGTACGCAGAGTAGGTATGATACAGGTAATATAGAATATAATTAAAAATGTTTTATTCAATTTTGGGACACTTAAGGAACACTTATTGGACATCATTTTATTGCTATCTTTTAATGCTATTGTATCCAACAGGTATTATTTTTGACTTTTTAAATGTCCGCTTTTCTTTTTTGCGTCGGGGGTTTTTTAAATTTTTAATTTAATTTTTATTTTAAAATTTTTAAACTTATCAAGAGTGTTCTGGATATCCTGGCTGCAGCATCAGCTCCTCGTGTAGCCACCGTTGCATTGTATGTAGAATCAAATACTGATCAAAACGAATCCAAACACGACATATCTGCTTTCATTTTTTCAAGAGTGTTCTAGTGTTCTGGATATCCTGGCTGCAGCATCAGCTCATCGTGTTGCCACTGTTGCATTGTATGTAGAATCAAATACTGATCAAAACGAATCCAAACACGACATATCTGCTATTATTTTTTCAAGAGTGTTCTATTGTTCTGGATATCCTGGCTGCAGCATCAGCTCATCGTCTTGCCACCGTTGCATTGTATGTAGAATCAAATACTGATCAAAACGAATCCAAACACGACATACCTGCTATTATTTTTTCAAGAGTGTACTAGTGTGCTGGATTTCCTGGCTGCAGCATCAGACCAAAAATTCCATAATCTTGCATAGTTATATAGCATACATGGATGTGTCATGATTTTTATGTTTATCGTATGATTTTAGAGCTACTTTATCTTAAAATAATAATGTATTGATTAAATTAAATAAAAGTATCAATTTCAAAAATGGCAACACCGTCATTAAAAGTATTCCATAAAGTAGTGATGAAAAAAGAAGGAAAGATGGCGATGGAAGGGGGAGCGTTTTAGCGAATGGATAGCAGGGCCGTAGCTCGGCATTCTAACTCCGGCAGCTGAAGTTAACAATAGTAGGGTGAAACCTCTGCCCAAACTACATTCTTCACATTAGTTTGTTAGATCTTCATTTACTCAACAGATGTTTCAAATTTTAGGTCACATCTAGGTTTGAAAGTAAAGTAAATACCCATTACGCGTCTAAGATCCCTACCACAGTTAACAAATGAGCGGATAACTTTGAAACGGCTGAACCGATTTTGATAAAACATATCTAAGAACCATAGCTGGAAAACCTGCTTTTAAATAAAAAAAACCGCATCCAAATCGGTTCGCCCGTTTAAGAGCTACGGTGCCACAGACAGACACACAGACACACAGACACACACACACACACACACACACACACACACACACACACACATAGCGGTCAAACTTATAACACCCCTCTTTTTGCGTCGGGGGTTAAAAAATAGTATTTATTAATTATTAAATTCGATATGAAAAAGTAGCTAACAGATTTTTTTTTTAATATTAATGAAATTAACCTTATTTGTTCTTATTAAAGAGATAATTTTCCTAGGTTCTATGAAAGGGCGAATAAGCGAATACACAACGGTTACCTAATATGAGTGATTTATAAAAGTACAGTCGCTGACATAAGTCATTTGTAACAAACACCAATTATGGTATCTTGGGAGCAATCGCTAAAGGTCAAAGAAAATTACGTCTTCACACGTTTGAAATTCACGTCATATTTGATAGATATACAACTTTATAATCATTAGTAGAAGGTGTATTATTCTTTGAAGACGTATTACTAATTATATAAAATAATTAGAGGATTGCTTTTGAGTGATGTGAAATTGATCGTAATATCAGTCATTGAGTCTTTCCACTGATTTGTGTAAATTACGATGATTTTCTTTTTTTAAAGAATGAATTATTGCTATTATGTTATAACAATGTGATAATGAAGACTATTGAATTATCAATAGAATTATGTAGGTAGATATCTGTGTAATATTATAATTTTTTAAATATTTTAAACATTTGATGGTCCAAAAATATTTTTAAAATGTATCATTGCTGAGTCTCTTGCCTTTTTTCTCAGTTGAAGGCTGTCTTTCAAACCGGTGGTAACTTCTGTAATTCGACCTTCATAAGTGCCCTTCTAGGGCCTAAACTGAATAAATGGTTTGACTTTGACTTTGAATTGTTTTGCCACATTTTATTAGCTTTACATTTCCAATATTTAAAAAAAAATTGGAAATGTTTATCAAAAAATAACTGTACATTTTTCATAAGAGTCTCTGTTCTTAACATTGATCTATATTTCAAAGCATCGTCCTTTCACAGAGCCTAAAGTGCATTTGCGAGAGTTCATCTACTCGCTGAACGTTTAAATTTTAAAACTATATAAGTACAATAAAATTATAATCATAAAAAAAAAATACAATAAAGTACATCGATTAATTTAAAATCGTAGTATCTTGTTATTTATTACTAACTAGCTTTCCACCCCGTGGTTTCTCCCGTAAAATCTACTTAAGGGGGAAGACGGAGAAAAATAAAAATAGATTTCTGCTTAGCGCTTTCACACGCCTATTTTTAATCCTTGAATGAAAAAGCCTTATTTTAGTGGATGACAACTGAGTATACCTTCTTAGTATTTAGCCGTTTCTAGAGAAAAGAGTCGTGACATACAAGCGAACAAAAGTTTTTTTTATTTTTTTATTCTAGATAGGTTTATGATTGACTACAATCTCACTATGGTAAGTGATGATGTGGCCGAAGGTGGTAAGCACACAAAGCCTAGATGGGAACTGACGGAACACACCGATAGGTGCTTGGCGACATATTTTCAACTTGAGGGTGGTAGCCAGACAGTCGGGTACTACAAAGTACCCTACCACTGCATATTGATACTATAAAGGTATTTTCAGAGTTACGGAACCCTAAAAATATCTGTCGAAATAGTTTCCTATCTACTTATGACTAACCTCTCACATTTGTTGAAGAATGCACTAAAAGTTATCTAACATAAATAATTACATACATGCACCAACAAATCACAACATAAAAACACAATTTGTGCAAATAATTTGAATATGTGATTGTATGTAACTGTAATAATGATGCAAGATGGATCTCAAGTGATACTTACTGTTTTTACTTACCTATATAACACGTAATACGGTCCATTTTATTTCCACAGAACAATGAGCTCGAATAATTGAAATGTTGCCTGTATTAAAAAATTATCTAACTCTATCGTCACATGTGTATAAAACACTTGCTGTCCTCCGCGGTTTCACCCGCGTTCCCGTAGGATCTTATCTTTAAAATATAACCTATGACACTCACAAATAACGTGGCTTTCTATTAGTGAAAGAATTTTCAAAATCGGTTCAGTAGATCCAGAGATTACCCCGTACAACATCACAGACTCACACACTTTTCCTCATTGTAATATTAGTATAGATAAAATTACGTATACCTACATTGTTCAATTCATCCTATATTGAATACTGCCTTTCCGCCTGGCGGTTACACCCAAACGCCCGAGTAAATTGAAATAAAATAGAGTTGTGTTCAGTTAATGTAGCTTTGTTTAAGTGAAAGAATTTTTCAAATCGGTTAAGTGTTTTTTAAGTTTATCCATTACAATCAAACATACAAATATACAAAAAAAATGTAATTTCTCTTTATAATGTTAGTGTATTTATGACGTCACAAGACTGTGCCGATGACCTATGGCGTGACAGGTAGCGTCCTTACCAATCACACCAACCGGCACATTAAAGTCACAGTAATTGCGGATTTCAACGAAATAAACCACATATTGTAATATTTTACATATGCAATTTAAATATAATAAATATTAAAACAACTACTAACCCGATAAAGTATTAGATCCACTTTTTTTTAATTCTGGATAAGCTCGTGTTTGACCACAATCTCACCATGGTAAGTGATGACGTGGCCGAAGGTGGTAAGCACACAAAGCCTAGATGGGAACTGGCTCTCAAGAGCAGCTGTCGGAACACACCGATAGGTGCTTGGCGACAGATTTTCAACTTGAGAGTGGTAGCCAGCCAGTTGGGTACAACAAAGTACCCTACCACTGTGCTATGGTTTCCTCACGGTATTTTCCTTCACCGAAAGCTCACATGGAAAGGGCCTAAGTACATATCAAATAGAAAGAAGAAAAAAATTATTCTAATGGCGATCATAAACTGAAATAAATCTATACAGGTTCGGTAAGTAGAAAGACAAATTTAAGGCGGGGATAGGTTCTCTACTTTCGATATATTTATCGTAATTTATAAAAGGAGAAGGCCTGATTCACTGACGCCCAGCCCTTGGACATAAAAAGCTGATATTTCCAAAGGTATTGTTCGTAGACGAATCCGCAAGGCATACTAGTAAAGATTTACCATGCATACACACATTTACCATACATCAACTTAAGTACATTGCAAAAAATAATCCGCCAGTCTAATGATGCAATTAAAAAAAATAGTGTAACACTTATGCGAGTGAAAGAGAGCTCAATATTACTCATCTCACTCTACACGTGTATCGTAATTTTGTTAATCGATTTTAAATAACTCTCGTACGAGTTGCTATTGTTGAGTTGCGCGATAGTTGCGCAACGCTTCCTGCAACTGTGAACTGTTACCCGCAAGACGAATTGAGGTGCGATCTAAATACGAGGAGATCAAGTAGCTTTTCATAAAAACGGGTAATCCCCGATCCCCCATTTTACCCCCCACAGGGGTTGAATGCATTCTTAAAGTCTGAGTGTAATATAATATATCAATTATCAGCTAGTATAAAAATTTATCAGCCGGTTTCTATAGCTCTGTTTTTTTTTACTTTAGGGTAAGCTTATGTTTGACTACAATCTGACCATGGTAAGTGATGATGTGGCCAAAACTTAGATGGGAACTGGCTCTCGAGTGCAGCTGTCAGAACACACATCTGCGTGCCGATTTCAGCGCAATCGGCTAAGTGGTTTGAGCTGTGTGTTGAAAGATCAGTCAGTCAGTAACGATTGTTTACATTACAGATGTCTGTCCTGGATGGGAATCGAACCAACGACCTGTGGGTTCTAGGTAGTCCACACCTAGCCAACCGCACCAACCGGCCAAAATTTAATCGTGTGCATATTCGTGTTGAAATCCTTGTCATAATGTCGCACTATAATTTCAAGAAAGAATATAAAACCATGCGCCGGCGCATAAATATAGTTCGCAAAAGTAACAGGTCGAGAGGTGGTTAGCCCACCATATGTGTGTGTGTGAATGTGCGTAACTACAGAATCGCTGTAGTAAACATTTACAAGTGTTTTCAATTACAATAAATTACATAATTTGGTTAGATAAATGAAATGCAACGTTCATTTGTTCCGGCACTTTATATGTAATTATTGATGTTGTTTTAATCTAATTGATTTATAAATGTTATTCAATTTTGATTGAGCTTTGAATACAATGAGAGTTCAATTTACGATTCACTAGCTTTACGACAGCGATGACAGCTCAGTGATAGTGACGTCGGATATTGCGGCGAAGGTTGTGGGTTCGAATCTTACAATGAGCAGTAACAGAGGATGTAACTGGAATGTCTTATTATAATTTTTTTTTATTAAACTTAGGTTAATGAACAAAGCCTACTATAAGGTGGCTCATTACATGGAAGACAGAAATATATGGTTGTAGTAGCTTCTCTCTGCACCTGCATCCCCCTGGCGTAGTGTGAAATATTTGAAAATGTATCTAAATGTAAGAAAGATTCACTGCTGAAAAAAATTGCCTTGCTGAGTTTCTTGCCGGAGTCTTCTCAGTTTAAGTGTATTCCGAACCGGTGGTAGAGTTAATTGTAACGTTCATAAGTGCCTTACCAGGGCCTTAACTGAATAAACGAGTTTTGAGTTTGAGTTTGATGGCGACGCGTAAATTGTTTTTCACCTCACACCCAGCCCTTTACCCTCCAACTTCATCACTCTCAAGCCAAACATATTAAATGCCACGAAGCGTACCCTAATGATCATTGGGTCGCGTCGGGTCTATTCATCACCGTGTCCGCACATCGCAGCAATTTCCCTAAAGGTCGCTACTACATAATGCTTCTAAATAAACATAATTATTACAACACGTCTGTTTTGTTGTGGGTTGAGGTAGAGGCGGTAGCGGGAGCGGAAGCTGGAGCGGACAGCGTATTAAGCTTTATTTGATTTGCAGTATTAAAATTAATAATTATTTGATGGGTTGGTTGGTAGGCGTGGTTAGTTAATTGCACTACCCACAGGTCATGGGTTCAATTCCAATCTTGGCCAGATTTTTTTAGCATAACCGTGTCTATTTTTCCTGAGTCTGAGTGTAATGGTTTCCATAGCTCTGTTTTTTTACTTTAGGATGAGCTTGTGTTTGACCGCAATCTCAACATGGTAAGTGATGATGTGGCCGAAAGTAGTAGCACACAAAGCCTAGATGGGGATTGGCTCTCAAGTGAAGCTGTCGAAACAAACCTATAGGTGCTTGGCGACAGATTTTCAACTTCAGGGCAGTAGCCAGCCAGTCGGGTACTACAAAGTACCCTACCACCGTGCGATGGTTTAGTCACGATGTTTCTCTTCACCAAAAGCTCGCTCATTGTAGGATTCGAACCCGTGACCATCACCGCGCTATCCGACGTCACTACCACTAAGCTATCATCGCGTTTAATGTACGTAGTTATTTCACAAAACCTAAAAAATATTACTATACTACTAAAAATATTACTATACTATAATAATTTGGTTCTATCGTTTTTTAATAATGTAGTGTTGCTTTTTCGTAGCTTTCGCTTGTCACTTAAGCCATTTTATATATTAGTAAGTATCAAAAGAGCCGTAATTCATCTTGTGTTTCGTACACAACCGTATCAAATTGTATTCAATATTATATATTGTAATATTTGAACTCCACATCCATATAAGTACCTAAAGACATGTTTGCAAACGCACATAAAGTAATTTCGAATGCAATCATTGAGGTTCAAACTACTAAAAAAAAAGGCGCGATAGAAATGAAAACGAATGGGAAGCGTTCGGTGACGATGACGCGAGTTTCACGCTTTTTGTTCACCCAAAAAGTGCTCAACGCGCCTAAACAAGATTCACTTCAAAAATATACATATAAAAGTCAAAACCATTTATTCAGTTTAGGCCCTAGGAGGGCACTTTTCCTACAAAATACAAGATATAAACAGGAAAAAATAATAAAATTATAATTAATAACTTTTAAATTTATTTTAAACCCCATTTTTCTGATATTAAAATGCAAAGAACTTGTTTGTATGTTTATTATCACTCACCTCCGTAACGGCTGAATATCAAAATTAGTATGGTCTATTCGTCCTACATATAATAATGTACTTATCATTCCGGGAACGCGTATGTACATATACGAACAGTATTATCAGCAGGATAGGAAGGGACATAGGATAATATTTTTTTATAACATAAGTGACAATGAGGCAGGGGGGTCACCTTATGGTAAGTGACTACCGTCACCTATTGACATCAGCAATACCAGAGGGATTTCCAATGCGTTTTACACCTTATTATAATGCCGCCGAGTACTACAAATACCTTACCACAGTAAATAGGAAGGTGTATAGGATCATCCTATAAGGATATCATGTAGGATACGTTTCGTTATGAGTTTATGTAATAGTAAATTTTATGCATAAATTCTACCATATTTTTATGTCTTAGTGTATACCTAACAAGCCTTTATCGACATTCATATAATGAACGGACGGACGGACGGACGGACCGACGTCATCATGTATAACAAATGACTGAGATAACTGAATGGTATTACGCAAACAATAGGTCAGTTTCTAAGTCGGTTAAGTTTATGTTAAAATTAGTAGTAAAAATTATTTATGTTAAATGTTTGCAATAGAATTTCATACAAAAGACTTAAACGCGCGTCCTCTATATTAAATGCAACATACCTTGGTATATTATAGGTACTAGTTGAGGTTGGTTTTTTGTTTGTTTGTTTCTAGGGATTTACTAAACCGATTCAAAATCTTTTTTCACCAATAGTAAGCTAAATTATCACTGTCTAACATAGGCTATATTTTATTCTAATTCCCTCAGGTTTGGTGAAACCGCGGAGTGGAAGCTTGTAGAGTAAAAAAAATTATGTAAAGTTTTAATGAAAGTATTTTATTTAATAAAATTCTTGACGCACAGCCATCGGATCCCAAACTAAGCAGAACTAGTACCATGGAAACCTGATAACTGATATACTACATATTATTACCTATTTCTTTTGAAACATATAGATAATTACACCCAAACAAACAAACAGATATTCCATGCAGTGTGCCGTCATTCAATATTACCACAAAATTATTATTTTAAGTATTATTATAAATCTCTAAAAGTGAAGACATCAAAAGCATCTCAAATGTTGAAACAACCAAGTAAACTTGCTCGAGCGACTTAATTTAAAAATGGAACCTAAAATTATAATTACAAAATAAGGACACGATGTACAGTGAAGGCGCTTGCGCAACGATCAGCGCCAAGGATACATTGAAATGTCACAAGGAACCGTTTTATTTTACAAAAACAAAATACATTTCCTGGCTCATACTAGTAAATACGATGACATAATAGTTGTATGATGAAATAATGTAGGAAACATACGAGTTTTAATACTCTTAATGTTTTTAAAATAAACATTATTGGCATAAAAATGTAGTTACGAAGGCCAACACACAATCCTAATAAAAGAAAAAAAAATACGACTCTTTCTTTCATTTAGGGTAACCCTACTTAGAAAAAGAGGTTGTCCTAATGTTGTTGTTATCTTTCTCTTTTTCGCAATAGATAGGTATTTGATTCAAGTAGGTATGGAGAGTGTCCTATCCAGGTAGTATACATAATTATTGCTACAGATGTAAAAAGACTGACTGTCCTGCTGTTTCATCCGCGTTTCCGAAGGATTTAATCTTTTCTCGAAATAAAAAGTATCCTATGTTTCATTTCAGGACTTGTTTGCCAAGTTTCATCAAAATCCGTTCAGTAGTTTTTGCGTGGAAGAGTAACAATCTCCACATCCAAACAAAATGTCAGGTTTATAATAGTTGTAAACTCTCACTGATTGACTGACTGATTGTCAAAATAATAGCCTAGCTAGCACTGGAGTTAGAAACTTGAAATATGGGCATCAACTAAACAAAGGTTTTTCTAAATTCAACCTTTAAAGTGGTATAGATAAAAACGAAATACCGAAACGAGATAACGATCACTAATTAAAAAATAAAATTCAATTAAATTGTTGGTAGTGTCTTAGCCCATATAATGACATGAATATAGCTGTTTTCGTTATTATTTTCGACTCTATAATTTATAGCAAATGTACAAAATATACAAGCTATAATATATAAAAATCTTCCTCGAGGCTACCGCTGCTGCCGATCGGCAAGGTTCCCAGCAGGCTGGCAGCTTTTCCTCTTTGGATGGAAAATCCCGCCCGCCCGGTCTCCCGAGGCCTCGATAATTTTTTTAGATAAAATACTTGTGACACGACGAGCTTCAGACCCCCACGGAATCATGGTCTCGACCGCAAATGGCATACAGTGATAATTTTGACCACAACAGGCGCTTTTTTCGTCTTCATTAATTTTAAAATATAAGTAGTCCCCTGTATAATCAGGTCGAGCAAAAATGTAACCTTGCTGAGTTTCTTGCTGGTTCTTCTCAGCTAAAGGCCGACTTTTATAAGCGGTTAAACTAACATACAAATTTCCATTTGTAATTATCGTAATCTAAACTCTTATTACTTTCGTAGTAGTACATTACTTTGTACTCAAGTAAAAGTGACAGCTTTTCAGCGCAGGCGCAGCGCAGGCGCAGCGCATCGCACGAAATATGTCGATGCGATCGTTAACTCACGACATATTACGTTGACAAACGAAAGTTAAATAACACTGGGGATTAATAGCCTATATTCGTCTAATTCGTGTAAGTATATGACAGTGATTTATTATACTAAAAGTGAATTTATATAATTATGTCTTTGTTAAATAAGTTTTGCTTTTGCATTAAATACTTATTTTGTTTTTGCGCGGAAATCTTTGATTTGAGTTTAATAGCAAGAGGTTATGGTTTAGTTATGCTAATAGAAGAGTGCAAGTTTTTTAACGGTTATCGACGTATTATTTATTTTAATGACGATATTTTTTTTATTATTTACGAGTCATAAAAAAGTTTTAATATTAAAACCATTTAAAAAGTAAATACAACAGTTTAACACTTACCTAAATCACCCGCTTCTCACAATAAATGCAATCACAATAAACTTTTAGTTATATCACTTATCACACGTGAATACACTAAATAACGAATACACGTGAATAATTTTGTGTACTTTCGAACTGCTACCAACTATTCGTGTAAAAACACACACAACCTATAAACTAGGAATTAGCTACTGAAACCAAGTAAAAATATCAAATTAACAAAAATATACATAAACCGTAATTGAAAAACACACAACCCGTCAATAAAAACACGTAAATTATATTTGTAATATGGAAAGGCTTTTACGACACGTAATTAGGTGTTAATATGTCAAATTGACGTTATACATCTAATACAGTTCCTAGTTGTATAACCGAGATATAATAGTGACAAAAACCGCGTCTGTATACGGAATACATAGATGAACAATATATTCCCACGGCGCGCGGCGCGGGCGCGGGCGCTAAGTCTCCCGCGGTTACGCAAAAATCACACGTAATTAGGTTCTATTTTTTAATATATTCGGACAATGTCTGACTTTATTTGACAACGTTAGTGTGAAGTAAAAATTACAATTAGCTTTTTGACTATTGTTCTAATCGAATTCTCTGAAAGAAATACAATTGGAAGGCTATATCAAAATATGTTTGAGGTCGCAGTTTTTTTATAGGTACAAATATTCTTAGTATTTTTTTTTGCGTTTCCCATAAATTCAACAATATAAACCTTTATTTTTTATAATCAAATATGAAATAAAACAGTTCGAAAGTACAAAATTAAATTGAAAAATAAATACCGAGAAAATCGTAGAGTTATATTTGGTACGCGAGTAAAGATGCGCTTGCGACGATGCGCGCGGCGACAGACTGCGCAGACGGTCCCGCGCACTGCCTCACCGGCTCACCGGCTCGGTGGGGGATGGAAAGGAATACCAACAATTGTTGTCTTTATTAGGCAAACCGTGAGGTTTAGTAACAGTAGGAATTTATTACTTTATACCTAAAGAAAGGTCTTGTATTTAATTGTCTGATGACAAATATTTTGATCTTTTCGTATTGTGTGTTTTATTGGCTAATACTTTTTGAATGTCACCAATCTGTTACGACACAAAGCATATGAACAACACATCATCCCCACTGCAGTCCCATGTCCCGCGATTTCCACACGAGATTGGAGTCCCGTTGGTAAAGAAGGTTATAGTAAAATTTCGTCGATTACATAATCGACCTTACGATGCATCTTTTAAAGTCTCTATCTAATTTTCACAAAAGAAAAGGGTCAATTGAGACGTCCGTACACGGTATTCGCAAACAATAACAGTTAAGCGAGTGTTACACACTTCTGAACAGTCGTGTGTGGGCAGACTTCATTTCACTCGCGACGTAACTAATTAGCGCAATTATATCAATTCATGGATAATACTCGAATTTTAAAAACAAAGATAGTTTACGATACGTCGATAAGTACTTATATTTATGCTTAATCCTTCGAATTTCGTAAACAGTAAATTATATTGAAATACAATTGAAGAATTACATATTCTGGCCTGATATAATATTCAACCAGCGATGATGGCTCAGTGGTAGTGACGTCGGATACCGCCGCGAAGATCGGCTTTCGGTGAAGGAAAATATCGTGAGGAAACCATATCACGGTGGTAGGGTACTTTGTAGTACTCGACTGGTTGGCTACCACTCTCAAGTTGAAAATCTGTCGCCAAACACCTATCGGTGTGTTCCGACAGCTGCACTTGAGAGTCAGTACCCATCTAGACTGTGTGCTTACCACCTTCGGCCACATCATCACTTACCATAGTGAGATTGCACTTTATCAAAACCGGCCGTCCATCCGTCTGTATGTCACATCTATCACAAAAATTTGGCACATATAATTCGTATATGCACTTGGCTACGTTTTTTTAATATTCAATGGCTACGTATGATCAAATGATAGAAAGTCATTATTTGGAATAAGTCAAGGTTAATACATTATTTTAATGTGATTGGAAGTGTTAGTACTTAGATAGAGTTGCTTTGATGTACATTAGATAAGATAACAATATAATTTTGATATGCTCACTTCCCTATAATATGTGCGAGGAGGGCGGTGGCTGCCACACACGTCATACTTGTTAACAGGTGCTGCTTGTGGGGGCTGGTCTGTGCGAGTTTGTTGTTTATTATGTCGGCCATAATTATATTCTATTCTTGCCGCCATAACACGCAAATATTGTCAGTGAGACTAGATAAGTAATTATTGAATGTAATAGGTGTAAGTTGTTTTTGAAAAGAGTAATTGCTGAGTTTATTGCCGGCTCTTCTCAGCAAAAACAACCTTCCGAACCGAGCATTTAGAGTCTGACTATTCATAAGTGCCTGTGAAGGCCTATTTGGATATGAAATGGAAAAAAAAACATTTGGAATAAAAATAAATAACACTGTGGAAGAAACATTGCCTTGCTGAGTTTCTTGCCAGAGTCTTCTCAGTTTAAGTGTATTCCGAACCGGTGGTAGAGTCAATTGTAACGTTCATAAGTGGTTTAGGCCCTGGTAAGGACCAGGGCCTAAACTGAATAAATGAGTTTTGGGTATAAAAATTAACTTTTAGATACCATCATAAAAAAATGTAAGTGGTATTTGTTGGTTTGTCCTTCTTCACGTTAACATTAAGTACTTTTTTACTTGAGTAATTATTAAACTGTGACTTGAGTCCCAGCTCTCTGCATTTATACGCTTATCACCTTTGGTTACTATATCTATATAAACAGTTATAAGTTATTTGCTGTAAATTTTAGTAGTTTTTTATTATACATTTTTATATTCATGTCGTACTAACCAGCTTTATTTATTTATTTGACACACCAACAGTATACACATTAAAACATTGATTACAAAGTATAGACAAAATATAGTCTGATGTGTACACCTATTATAGGAGTGTACAGCATTGACATTTAGGTGACATTAAACTAACAATAAAAATGTTTTATGGAGGTAAATAAATTAAGTTGATATCTACTAACTAATACAAATTACTAATATTTATAGACGTAAAGGCAATGCAAACATTTTCAGATTTCAGCTTTGCACGGATAGAAAAGCATATACGGCAACATTTTTTTTCTGTCGTAGTGTCGTATTAGGATATATAACTCTATCGGTTTACGCGGTGCACGCAAGTAAAGCTCCCAGTCGCAATGATTTCTTCTGACATCTTCAGCTAATATACATAAAACATTCATTAATTCTATTACCTTAGCATTCCTCCGTCCGTCGTAAAAACCTTATGAAAATCTTTTCAGTTGTTGTCGAGTTTATCGGGCTCAGACAGACAGATCGGCGGGGGGACTTTTGTTTTATAATATGTTGTGATGTAATAAATAAATAAATCATTACGTGTCCTGATCCTGAATTAATCAAAATTTCAAATTTCAATCAAAATCATTAATAAATGCTGATAACATTTTGATAATAACTCTTATCGCGATTTCTTGAATTAAACTTTTGCAGGTACTTTCGGGACGACCGTCCTGTCTGCGAGCGGCACTTAACCAGTCGTATTATTATGAATGGACGTCTTTGATAAGTTGATAAGCTATAGATGTTTGTGAGGCGTCGAGTGAAGCTTCCGACTTGTACGATGTGACTTGCAAGTCATGATTCATTGGTTTACAAGTTAACTTCGTGGTTTTATCTCCTTATCTGAATGTTTTACCATGACAAGGGATGTAGGTTGCTATTGATAAAAAATTCTAAATCGGATCCGAACTTTCGGAGAAATATTTCGAAATTTCGGAGAAGTTAGATGTTATTTTGGAGAATAGGTATTTGGTGAAGTGTCAATGTTAGAATTGTAACATCTAGGACTGACTGATCTGCCCTCTTTTCTTAAATATCACGCAGAAAGGTTCACGTTTCCTTGGGTGGCCTAATGCTTTTGATAAAGGGAATTAGTAGCCTCGATCTGCGAGGAAAATAAGATTTCCTTCGTGACGCGCCTCCGTGAAGTTGTTTTTTCTTATAACTGTCAACCGCATTCAAATTAAAAAATAATATAAAGAAAAATATGTCTTCGTTGACACTAAAATAAAAAAAAATATCACTATACCATTTTAAAACCCGCTCCGCAAATTAACTGAGGATCCTCAGAACCCTACATAAACTACTGGTGCTTGTAAGAAGAGGAATCTGCCCAGACGACCCGGACTGTGAATCCCTCTTGAAGAGGCTGCAGGAATACCAGGTACGTGGGCCTTCTTTTCATTGTCTGCGCGTCAGGATATTTGGGATTAAGAGGGTGTGTCGGTTAGTTTCGTACTATGTACAATTCTGGTGTAGGCTATTTACACGCCATCTCGCCAATATTAAAAAATAAAAGTTATTCCTTTTGTGGTTTTCTGGTCAAATTTCGAACCGTGGGCAAACACAAGTTTATATAATTAGTTATAAGTAGTAAGTTATTTGGTCTCTGTTAAATTTAGCAAAACAATAACAAACCCCAAACAGATGCAACCCTAATGCATTACTTTCCGTCAGTTACGAAAGGGTTATGCATTGAACTCATGACCCTTCGTTACAATGCTGCATAACGAATATTGCAAGCGTACGTAGCATCACCTGAATAGGGTTTCAGATTTTATATAGAAATGGGATCTTATTAAAGGCTATTGTGGAGCCTAAATGTGTTGCAACTTGAGCTGTGACTAGGATTCCGTCTGTATTCACTAGAAACCCCCATAGAAAATGAGTATAGTCTATGAACATCGCAGATAAATTTCGCACTGCTCGGATAGATGGCGCTAAAATGAAGGAGTAGCAAGGCACAAAATCTCATAGAATCTACATCGCGCCATCGAAGTTTCACCAGCGATCTTCTTTTAAGGCGATGATAGATCAGTGGTAGTAACGTCGGATACCGCGGCGAAGGTCGTGGGTTCGAATCCTACAATGAGCTTGAGCTTTTGGTGAAGGAAAACATCGTGAGGAAACCATAGCACGGAGGTAGGGTACTTTGTATTACCCGACTGGCTGGCTACCACACCACTCTCAAGTTGAAAATCTATCACCAAGCACCTATAGGTGTGTTCCGACAGCTGCACTTGAGAGCTAGTTTCCATCTAGGCTTTGTGTGCTTACCACCTCCGGCCACATCGTCATTTACCATGGTGAGATTGTGGTCAAACTCAAGCTTATCCAGAATAATAAAATTAAAAAAAAACTTACATGTAGTTCCCTTCTAGGTTTTTATCAGGTCATCATCACTTACCATTATGAGATTACGGTCAAAACAACATGAAGTAAAGAATATCGAGATTCTTATAAGTGAAATGATTTCACGAGCATCATCAAGTAATACCGACTTCCCTGTGCTCATAGTACTGGGTCAAGTCCATTCATGATCATTAAATCAGTACGGCGGTAATGATAGCACTGATCTGCTGATAACTGAGATCGCAGCCTGGATAACAGTCCCATGGCTGTCTGGTTACGTGTAGATACTCAACACGGATAGAGAATTGTAGATACTGAATTATCTAGTTTAAAAAATGTTTTAAATATTTTTTTGTGACTGTCAATTTCTCCTAAGTCTGTGTGTAATTATTTATACTGGTGTTCTCTAAAATTCGAACACTTAATAAAAAAAAGAAAATCGGTTGACAAAAACAGAAGAAAAAGGGTTTTTTTTTGGGAGGGACTTAAAGGTGGAGTTCCACCCTTACGCGGACTTTTCGGCGAGCGCTTAGAGCTCTCAACCAAGACACATTTTAGTTTGTAATATATTATTTAAAATTTTCGTTTCATGAGTTAAGGGTTTGAGTTCCTTTAAATTCTTTGAAGAATACGATAAGAATACATTTTTGTCGGGGTCAAAAGAATCTTACGTATATTTTCATAATGTTTATTATAATGTATGCGAAATTTCATGGAGGTCGGTTGAGCAATAGAGCTGTGAAAGCGAAGCAAACAAATAAGCAAACAGCATTCGTTATGGGTAATGAGTCTATGAAAACACATTTTTGTTAGGATTATGTCTATGTATGTCTGCCAGACGAGACACATTTGGCATTGGCCTTAAAAATTACATAATTTGTAAATATTTTAAGTGTAATTTACTTCAAGACTAACGGTCCCCCGCGGTTACACGTGAGTTTTCGATGTGAAAAGTGTCCTCAATAAACGAGTTATCAATCACAAAAGTATTTTTCCAAATCTAACTTTTTTTTTTTATGTCACAAGTGACAACGAGGCAGGCGGGTCACCTGATGGTAAGTGACAACCGTCGCCTATAGACATTGGCAATACCAGGGATTGCTAATGTGTTGTACACCTTATTAAAATGCCTTAAAGGCGAACTGGCTCTCAAGTGCAATTGCCGGAACACACCAACAGGTGCTTGGCGACAAATTTTCAATTTGAGGGTGGTAGCCAGCCAGTCGAGTACTACAAAGTACCCTACCACCGTGCTGTGGTTTCCTCACGATGTTTTACTTCACCGAAAGCTCAAGCTCATTGTAAGGATTCGAGCCCACGACCTTCGCCGCGGTATCCGACGTCACTTACCACTGAGCTATCATCGCCTTATTAGTTATCTTGTAGTTCTTGTGATTAACATACAAACATACCTACAAACGAACCGGTTAGTCTATAAATCCGTGTTGTTAAATGTTTAATCTTTTTAAATCAATTCAATTCAAAACATTAAAATACGGAATATTTTTTTAAATCGGTGAAGTATTTTTTTTATTTGTCCATCACAAAAAAACATACAAAAATTGAATACTTTTTCTGTATAGTGTTAGATTAGACTAAGTCCGAAACAAAAAATGGAATTAGCAGTATTTTTATCACTGTATTGAACATGTAATTTTACTGTATTTTTACTTTTTTTTAAGACCGAAGTTTGACTAGGGTCACATGGTAAAGTGCCAAGTTTAAAGTTTGATAGTCTTATCTAGTAACTACTATGATTTCTATATGATCCTAGTTCTATGTACAGTCTACATACACACAGATAGACTAACATATGTGTGATACAGCTGTTTTATTATGGGATCTCTACAATGGATAACTTTATCGGGGTTTCTAGGAAGTGGACAGAGTTGACTTTAGTTTATGCTAACTAGGGTTATTGCAATACCATTGTTTATGGGCTAGGTTTAAACACACTACCTATCACGCCACAGGTGGTGGGTTCGATTCCCATCCAGCATAGATATTTGTGTTCATGAATATGTCTGGTTTTCCTGGATGTGATATTTTTAAAAGTACTAAGTCTGTTGTACGGTTCCCATAGTACAAGCTCAGCTTATTTTACAGTGGTAGGGTACTTTGTAGTACCCGACTGGCTGGCTACCACCCTCAAGTTGAAAATCTGTCGCCAAGCACCTGTTGGTGTATTACGGTTGTTGCCCTTTAGGAATTTTAACAACACATTGGCACTCCCTGGTATTGCTAATGTCTATAGGCGACGGGATTCATTTACCATCAGGTGACCCGGCTGTCACTTGTATAAAAAGATTACTAACTTATTGTTCAAGGTCAAAGCCAAAACCATTTAATCAGTTTAGGCCCTAGAAGGGCACTTATGAAGGTCGAACTTATGATTAGATTGTAAGTTGATAAATGTTGCATGTCAGAATCTGACGAAACATGTGAAGCAGTATAATATAATATAAGATCCCATTACATGTTTCATGGTTCCCACTGAAAACCAGCGTCGTAGCAACAGGTCTACCCTTGTGCTGCGACATTATGCTGAGTGGGAGACCTTTTCAGCTCCTTAGATATAATAAGTCTTCTGTTGTTATTAAATATCTTATGTAATTGTCTGTATTGAGCTGAATAAAAGTTTTTCTATTCTATTCTATTCCATGTACCATGTTTCGAGCAAATAAAATTTCATTTAATTTCGAATTACAGAAGTTCGGAAGACCACCGGTTCGGAAGTCAGCCTTCAACTGAGAATCTTTTAAATTATAGTACGTTCGGGTAAAAATTTGTAGCCGATCTTACCCGAACGTAAATAACCTATCTATTATGCAAAAGGGCACATAATTATTGCAAAACCGAAGAATTTTATAAATTTAATACACAATGGGTTATCAACGTTGTCAATAGTTCAAGGACACAAACACTGTTAGTAATGGGTTATTACGTTGACAGCAGCTGTCCATCTGTCCGTCTGTCCGTCTGTCCGACTGTACATTCGACATGCGAGTCTTCACGCGTGACAGATTGGGCTCAATGCTGGCTAATTATATATATGTACCTACCTACTTGCGTTTATGATATGTACCTAACTTATGTGAACATTAACGGGAGACATTTCCAAGCAAAATGAAGTATGCTTATAATTTAGACACTATGAAATTTTGGGAATACAATCTAATATCAAATATTTAGACAAGTGGCTAGTCAGAATTCCGGTACTAATATTATAAATGCGAAAGTGTATCTAACTGTCTGTCTGTTACCTCTTCACGTTTAAACCGCTGAAGTGATTTAGATGAAATTTGGTATAGAGATAGATGAAAGGTTGGAGAAGAACATAGGATACTTTTTATCCCGGAAAAAGATAAGATACCTCGGGAACGCGGGTTAAACCGCGGGGCGGAAAACTAGTAGGAGCTTAAAAACTCGCATTTTTCGATCAAAAAATACCAATGTTGATGCTGTTTTTTCAAGTCAAAATATGTCAATTCTATGAATTTTATTTTGGAATGGGTCTAGGAAGTATAATGTTATCTATATATTAATAAGTTTTATCTACGTTCATTGTCTCATGTTAATAAATAAAACATGAAAATAAACATAAACTATTGCCGTCGCTCGTGCGCACGCGGAAATGCCAAGCGCGAGAGAGATAGCGGCCTCGCCATAACTCCTCTTGAATGAACTCTTTAAGTACAAGCAATTTTAATCGTTATTTCAAACGTTTTTTAAAAGTAGATTTACAAATGCTATACATACATAGATAGGTACATGTAGAATACAAAAACCTGCTGAACGAACAATCCCTACAGATGCGTTCTTTAAATTTGACTATTATCCAAAAAATATGTAGCAACAATTCACTATTTTAATAAAAAAAGAACCCCAAAATTATAATGCAATCCTCAAGTTATTCATAATGAAAATTAATTAACTATTTAAAACACAATTTAATTTCTGCGGTGGTTGTTTACCAACGACAAACCGTCAATGTCACTAGATTAGATACCACTGAAATGCTAATAAAATTACTATTATTATAATAAATAATATTAAAATTGCGTATATCTGTCCTTGGTGTTGAATACGGAATTCGTGACTTTTCTGTATTCTTTACTTTAAATCGTAAAGAAACTTTAATAAAAACAAACCATTTTGAACTTTATTGGTACTGCGAAAAACATCTAGTGGAAATTAAAGAGGAGATCCTTACAAAAATAATTGGTGCTGCTTTCGAAATGCACAAAGCCCTTATGCCAAACGTTAAAAGTCTATTTTCATCTGATAAATGTGTTCACAACAGTAAAATAGATATATATGTTGACAAACAGCAATATTGCAGCGGTGTCGCAAGACAAAGGAAACATGAAAAGTTCTACGCAAGATGCGGTCGTTTGATAAGAATACTTTAGGAATTCTAATGATAGGTTCTAATGCCGATGACTATAATGGAAAATAACCTTGAATATGTTTTTGTTTTTGCACGATTTGAAATGCTAAGAGCTGGGAGTTATTTCACAACTTTTTTAGAACTTTTTAAGAGTAATAAACCTAGTATACATATTATTTATGTGTAACTCTAACGGTTTCCCAGCACATCGAGAGAGCTCTCATGCAGGATTTTTTAAACTTATTTAACTATTATCGTTATATATTATATATTTTAAGGCGATGATAGCTCAGTGGTAAGTGACGTCGAATACCGCAGCGAAGGTCGTGGGTTCGAATCCTACAATGAGCTTGAGCTTTCGGTGAAGGAAAACATCGTGAGGAAACCACAGCACGGTGGTAGGGTACTATGTGGTACTCGACTGGCTGGCTACCACCCTCAAGTTGAAAATCTGTCGCCAGCACCTGTTGGTGTGTTCCGGCAGTTGCACTTGAGAGCCAGTTGCCCTTGCCCTTAAGGCATTGTAATAAGGTGTACAACACGTTGGCAGTCCCCCTGGTATTGCTAATGTCTATAGGCGACGGTAGTCACCTTCCATCAGGTGACCCGCCTGCCTCGTTGTCACTAGTGACATAAAAAAAAAAAAATGAGCCAATTAATACAAAACCTCAAACATTATGAAATACTCCGTACATTGGTGAAAACCGTATGAAAATTTTTGAGTTTGATATCCGACACACACACACACACACACACACACACACACACACACACACACACACACACACACACACACACACACACACACACACACACACACACACACACACACACACACACACACACACACACACACACACATACACACACACACACTGTTAACATTTGGAGAAACGCCAGTTGTCTTCGCTGCCGTCCCTAGCGAGGATTGAATCATCACCATTCTTAGACGTATGGGTGATGAGCAAGTTTTACTGCTCCGGTACCATTCTAGAGAAAAGGAAGTTTGTGTTCGACCGCAATCTCACCATGGTTAATGATGTGGCCGAAGGTGGTAAGCACCCAAAGCCTAGATGGATTGCTCTAAAGTGCAGCTTGGCGGTAGATTTTCATCTTGAGGATGTTTTCCTTCACCGAAAGCTCAAGCTCATTGTAGGATTTGAACCCACGACCTTCGGCGCGGTATCTATTGCTACCTAATAAGGTAACATCCTGTTTTCTCAGTAATTTAATTAAAAAAGTAAATATCAGTAGTCGCGTTCTACGGTGGGCGGGCTGATGCAAGATAAGATGGGACGTGCGATATAAAATAATTGTCACTTATTGACGTGTTACATCTTTTCTCCAACTTTTCAGCAATCTGTGGGAGTGATTTTGTGAAACAGGAAGCCGAGTTGTCAGATAGGGACGGAATTGTGTCATTTTATTTCCTCTGTTGTAGTGCAGGCAAAGGGTTTTAGCCCATACAGCCTCAAACTCAAAAAAACTCATTTATTGACCAATGAGCGCGCGCGGTGGTAGAGTTGGGTGTCAGATGGTACCATTTTCCGAGAGGCTGGTACATGTATGGTATTACCAAGATGAGATATTAGATGTTAGGCATACGACTACGGTAAGGCTCGCTCTTTTGTGTCCGAAGTCTGAGAAACAGGCGGGTTACCTGAATGTAAGGGACTATGTTTACCTATGGACGTTTGCAATATCAGAGGGATCGAAATTTTCCATCATCGAAAGCTCAAGCAATGTACAATTATTACAACTTATTATTAGAATTCCATCTTTGTCTAAACTATGAGATGAAAATCTTTTTATTTAAATAGGTCATTGCAAGCACTTTGATATATTATAATAGAATAGTCTAGACTCGCATGCAAGGTTCGAAAGGTAGCTTTTTCTGAGAAGAGACGGAAATAAATTCCGCAATGACTATTTTTAAAAATCAAGTTAGATCTATTATATTCAATAATTATTTATCTAATCGCACTGATAGTTAATATAAAGAAAAATAATGTAAAGCGGCAAAATAATAGAAGATAGTTATGAATGACTTAGTAAACAACAGATTCATTATCTTAACTCAGTGATATTTTATATTATCTTTATTTTAGATATATTTCTTGAGATGTGAACTATAGGACACAATGTAGAAATTACTAGAAAGCGAATAAGTTCATCTATCAAAATCAAAACAATCATTTAACATTTGTAATCGCAACATACTGTCTCAGTTTCAAATCAAAATTGTACAAATCATTACTCTGTATTATATAATATCATCCTTTTGTTTTGACATTAGAATCACATGTCAAAATGTCAATCTCGTTTTTGACAGACATTATTTTCTTGTCGGTTAATAAAGGTAGTTCACACAGTGTGATTTATTGATTGTTGATTGATTATTTCTTGATGTGCGGTAACGGTAAAATGCGTCCAAGTATTTTAATATTGCGATATTGTAGGTATTCTAGAAAATTATCTTGTATGTTGGCTTCGATCTCTCCATCGCGATTCCAGGAATTCTATTTTTGTAGATAATTTTGGGAACATCGCCCCAAATGCGACCCTAGGAGTTAAGAACCGAAGGCTCAAACTCAAACATATCTTAAAAATTCTAGCGCTCGGTCGGAAGGATGCTTTTGCTGAGAAGTGCCGGCAATAAACTCAGCAATTGCTCTTTTTTTTAAAGTAACTTAGACCTATTTTATTACATTTAGTAACTATTTATAATAGTCTGACTAATAATGATATATGTGTTATGGCGGCAAAAAAGGAATAAAAAAATAAAATTTAGTTACAAGTGATTTAGTAAACAAACGACGATAACATGATGACTCTCTTCTATAGAGTCTGGGCTCACATTATCTATCCTTAAGCCCAGACTCCACCAAAGCTGAGCGGAGCGGAGATGTTTTTTAAGCAACCAATAGGCCCAGCTGAGCGGAGACGAGATGTGTGAATAGCATTAAAAGTCAAAAGTTCTAAAGAGAGATATACTTTTATTTTATTTTTATTTATTTTGTTGGGGGACCAACAGCTTAAAAAATAGGTACAAAGTTTCAACTTAAAAAATAGGTGAGCCAATTAAAGGTCCTCACAGATAGATACACAATATAATCTTAAAGTCGCTAATGCATATTATAAGGAAAAGCAACTGAACCAATATAACTGAATAAATTTAAGTTCAAGTAGATTCAGGTGCCTCATTACAGAAAAATTGCTGACTAAGCCGATACTTATAATAGATAATAAACCAATAGAATTCCGCAAAAAGTTTATGTACTGCGAAGGTGTGGAACTCCTTGCCTGAGTCTGTTTCGCGATTGTTACAACCTGGGAACCTTCAAGTCGCGAGTGAATAGGTTACTTCTAGGTAAGCGTGCATCGTAGCATCGTCAGCTAACAATACTGTTGCGGCGATTCCAACCTCTGCAGACGAGGACTGACTGGCTGACTATTACAGACAAAGTTGACATTTAGACGAAAACATAAAGGGACAATTGAAAAAGACTAGACTTCATGACGACGATTTTTCACTACAAGACTTTCTATGTAAATATCTCAATAAAGACATTAATTCAACAAAGCGGGACTCATTTCACCGCTTCAAATACTATACGCAATAAAAAAGATATGGGTACATTTTAATATCCGTTTTTCGGAGGTCTTTAAACTCTCGCTCTCCTTAAACACCTGCTTCTAGGTCTACTTATATAGGCTGTTGTTTTTGCAGTGTTTCCTAGATAAGTAGAATTACTCAACGAACAAACAGCAATAATATCTCGCAACGACATGGGATATATTTTTGTACAAAATTTTTAAATAAAATAAATTCTAGAGTCTATTACACATTGCAGGTAGTTACAATAGAACGGAAATGTAACACAGGAACCGAATCCACGACCTCGCGTTGTTACCTACAGCTGCTAAACCCCTAATTATAATTAACTAAGATAATAAGACAATGACACGTCGCGTGCATAAGTAGATTTATGTAAATAATAAAGAAATGATCTCGTTTCGTAGACGCAAAAACGTGTTTTATCATTTTTTGTCCGCATTTGAGATGTGGGAACGTTTTAGTAGTGATGGGGTGCATGTCGATGAAATCATATCGATATAAATATTTTGGGTTTGCATTTTTTCAAAATCTGTAATCTACTGCCACTTTGTCAATCAATTATGTTTCAAGCTCACCCCAAAATTCCATAATCTAAGGTAGTAAGAGTGTTCTACTACTCACTACCTTGCTTCTAACTATGTTCAAACTTACATTTCAAATAAGACTCACGGATGATTCACTAGATGAATCAAACTGGGCAGGAATAAGAAATAATCGATGTAGTGTCGTTTTCATTTTAGTTTAAAGTAGGTACATACCTATACATATAATAATATGTAGGGGTGTGACAAACCCGTAAGGGTGGAATATGATTGTCGATTGTCTCATATAAGTGTTCAATTCGTCAAACTTCCCGGGTGGATATTGCCGATCGCTGCGCTTAGCTGGTCGATAAATGGATCACGAACAGCATCCAAACCCATCAACATATAATGCGGAGTGTCCACTAACCTGCCTTGATCGGGGATGATGAGGTGCCCGCGTGCTCGATGTTCTTGTTCCACAAAACAATTAATGGTTTATATTCAAAAGGCAGACGCGGTCGATAGTGTAACGTGTGGCGGTCCTTGTCAGAGTGTTTTTTACTGATCCTTCATTCCGTTCGATCGATGAGCGAGAAGGGTTGATGTTCGGCAGGCGACGCATCCGTAGGAGGGAGTGGGACACCGCATTCGTAATCCCAAAAGGAACTACTGTACGATGGGTCGAGAAAACCGTCACGTGACCATTCACAACCAGCAGCTCAGCGTTCGGCGCGAAATATTTAAAGGTGCGTGTACGCAACAAGGGGTATTTTTAAATTTGCTTTCGCCTCCGAAACAGCTTCAACGCCCTCCAATTCTTTCTGGGCCCTTTACCGAAGGCCCCTGTAGGCCTCTACAACCCACAAGGCGGAGTTATCGCCCACTTTGAGAAAGACTGACCTATGGTATTGTCATATTGACCAAATTTTACTATTAGACCAACTCAGAGTTGATCCCATAGAAAACTACAATCATTCCATAGTTTTTTTTTATGTCTGAGATTGTTTGTAAGCTTATTTATTATAATAACTAGTTGTGCCCGGCATGTGTTGCAATCAGCACGAAAATTGACCGAACTTTATATCAACGTCTAAAAATAATATAGAGTTGGGTCATGACCGAAAACTTCGTTCGTTCGCGATGTTTCGGAAAAAGAGAGTAGACCCCTAGTTTAAAGCTGTTTACTTTGGCCACTTTCGTCATTTATCAGTGACGTTATGGTCAAACTAAACAAAATAAACTATCGATATTCCCCCGCAACAACACTACCCACGAAAAATTCACAAGCGTTGACACGGATCCCGCATGATCTCAGGTGCGCGCGCGCGTAATCATTGTTATTATGACATTTGTGATGACGTAACCCGCGCCATCTTGCGGGAAGCTGCGGTTTAACTTTTTTACTATACGGTACTTGTTTTATTAGGAGTTATTTCATACACATAAACCCTTATGGTAACTAGCGGACAATTGCAAATCTATAAGGAGAAAACTTAGTGTTAGAGATAGTTTCAGATGAATATGATAAATAATTTAAAAAAAATTGATAAATAAGTTCCTTATACAAACATAAGGGGGATGTGGGTTGTTATTTTTGTATATTTGTAGGTGACCCGCCCAAGTTAAGGTCGTGCGTGTGTCAAATAAATTGTTTATTTTCTCTAATAAAGTTTTTGTTTTACTTTTGGATAAGCTAGTGTTTAACGCAATCTCACAATGGTAAGTGATGATGTTTCCGAAGGTGGTAGAGAGCACATAAAGCTTAGATGGGAACTGGCTCTCAAGTGCAGCTTAACACACCGATAGGTGCTTGGCGAGCGACAGATTTTCAACTTGAGTATGATAGCCAGCCATTCGGATATTACAACCCTACCACCGTGCTATAGTTTCCTCACAATGTTTTCCTTCACCGAAAGCTCAAGCTCATTGATTCGAACCCACATCCTTTGGTATCCGACGACACTACCACTGAGCTATCATCGTAACGCCCCTACTTCAATGTGAACAACGCTTTACGCTTAGAGATGTATCCAAATGATTACCAGTTACTTACACAACTCATCAGATTATGTTGATCTGTCATCGGTTGTCAAAACGCATAATATTAACGTCAATAGCAGTTTTAAAAACATTCACATAATGTACATAAGTAATAACTGATATAAGCTTTTTTTTAATACATAATACACGCCGCAGCAGGTCGTGGGTTCGATTCCCATCCAGGACAGATATTTGTGTGCATGAACATGTCTGTTTGTCCTGAGTCTGGGTGTGATTATCTATTTAAGTATGTATTTACAAAAAAAAAGTAGTATATGTAGTATATCAGTGATCTGGTTTCCATAGGTAGTTTGGGATCAGATAGCCGTGTGTGAAAAATGTCCGAAAAAAATATATTAGGACAGACTCAAGACAAACAGACATGTTCATATACACAAATATTTGTCCTGGGCGGGAATCAAACCCATGATTTGTGCCGTTATAGTTTTTTACCAACCATCCGGCCCGACAATTGATTCCAAGTTTAAGAATGCCTAATAAATTTAAGTTTTAAAATAACCGTTGCGTTGCAACATTATCATATGATATCTAATTATATCATCAATTATTAACTTTCGAGAGAGAATACCTACTACAATGCTCATCAGCACAATCCTACGCGAATTGGTATAGAAAGAATTGCCAAACGCACGGCACAAAGAGCACCTAATGAACGCATTTGATGGGTGTTGCATACTAATAATTGTGTATTTACCGCTCTATTGTGCCTGGTCACACCCAATTTCACTATGCCATAGATTATAATAGTCTACAGACAGCCCACATCAATCGCTATAAAGGAATTGATAGGTTTATTTTCTCGACATAATATTAAGGTAAGTAGGTAGCTGTAATGTCCACTAGGACACTGGGGTTGATATTCGGCAAGGACAAGTAAAGCAAACTACACTGATGGATATCGGCTCGCAGCAAGCGCCCACGTCTTCACTCCGCGGCGGTCGGTAGGCTAGTCCCCCCCGCCCCCCGCCCCGCGATCCTGCGCGTGCGTTGCTCGAGACGACAGAGTTATACACAACTATAAATATCTATACACTACAGTAGGTACATCTGTTTATCCTGAGTCTGGATGTATCTATATTAAAGTATGTATTAAAAAATTTATATGGTTTCCATAGTAAAAGTTTTACTTAGCGTGCGAAGAATGTCTTAGGATATTATTATTATTAGATACTAACTATAATTTAGTGACGTGATGACGTCAAAATCATGGGATGCGGCATCAAAGTAAGCAGAGGACATGAAAATATCATGGGCAAAGCTTGGTGACAGGCTCTTGGCTCATGGAAACGCCTACCAACACAGTAATGACAGTCGATAGTGTAGGCAAGGCACCTATTATTATGCCTAATATTATACGTTGTATCGACCGCCGAGTCTGTACATGTGACATTCTGTGACCATCGCATCGTCGCGACGTCGTGGGCGATTGTAGGGTAATGTAGAGTGAACAATCGGTTAAATGTTCTAGTAGATTGTCGCGTTATTTGGTCAGGGTCAATAATGGATGGCCTTTTAGGATTGCCAATGAAATGTGCGAAAACACGTTAGTATAGATTAAAAACTCTAATGTACGGTTCGAAAGGTTGCTTTTGCTGAGAAGAGCCGGCAATACAGAAACTCATCGATTACTCTATTTTTTAAAAGCAACTTAGAGACCTTAGTCTCTTTTTCTTTCCGTTTGAGAGAGATCTAGGCATTCGCCCAACATTTCGCAGTAGGTTACCTATAGGTGTACAAGCCGTCAAATAGGTGACCACGTCATTCTTCGTAAATAAAATAGTAGATTTTATCATAGGGAGCAAAACAATATTTTTACGGCGAGGGCGCTTTTTTGAGTCCAGATCGAAGTGAGGGATTCTTGAGTAGAATCCCGAGCGTCGCGAGGGATTCTTTAGTAGAATCCTGAACGTAGCGAGGGATTCAAAGTACGTCGCTCGAGCCAAAAATATATTTTCACCCGAGTCGTACACTCTACTTTTCATCACCCTCTATGAGAAAATAGAAGGCGCTACATATTGTGACTGTACTCGCAAAAAAAAAAACTTTTTTTATTATTACTATTCAGCTATTATTCGGCGGCGCGACTATGGGCCGTCCTACCAGCCAGTCTTTATTCAAACAATATTTGCGTTCCATCTCTTTGGCGCTGAACACTAAGATGTTCCAAATTCAATAAGTGCGCGGCAAAGATAATTGCGGCGCACTTATAAAATAAAGAGGATTAAAAACTCATTACTGCCCGCTAAAAGTTTCTAATAGAAATCACCACCTTTGGGTACACTTAAAGACGAACCAAGTCGTCCTTTTCGAATAGATGGGATGAAAACTATATTGAAATACTTGTCATTTAATTTGACATATGTTTATTTGAGACTATTATCACATTCGACAATAGGTAGTTCTTTATTGCCTACTGTCTTCGTAGTAGATAGATAAAGAAATAATTGTTTTGATCCCAGTAGGCTTTTGTTACTATGGGTGATGTCAAGTTGACATTTATGAAAATTACAATTCACAAATTGTGCAACTTAATTGCTTATTTTAATGACCTCTAGGTACCTTTAATTTGTTAACTTGCTGTAAAATAAAAGTCATAGAATTTTGTGAAAATATATTTGTTGTCATCGAATTATAATTGTTGGTCTAGCGAAGTTGCATAGTAGGTATACTTACAGCTATCTGATCCCAAACTAAGCAGAGCTTGTGCTATGGAAACCAGATAACTGATATACTACATATACTACTTTTTTTTGTAAATACTTACTTCAATAGATAAATACACCCAGACTCAGGACAAACAGACATGCTCATGCACACAAATGTGTGTCCTGGATGGGAATCGAACCCACGACCTGCGGCGTGGTAGGTAGAGTGTTAACCAACCACGCCAACCGGCCCGTCAAATTAATAATTTACTATGTTTTTGAAGTCGGTGCCAAATCAACAAAAACAAAAGATTGCCTCGAAAAATAATAATAGCGCGCTCGAAAATTCACAGTAATTGCATCGACTTGTGCCCTTCCGAGTTGCTAGAAAGATGCACTTGAGAGCCAGTTCTTTCTAGCCTGTGTGCTTACCACCTACGGCCACATCATCACTTACCATGGTGAGCTGAGAAACACAAGCATATCAAAAGTAAAAAGAAACTTTCCCATACAAAAAATCATCGAAATTCCACCACCGTGAAAAGCAAACTGACAAAGAAACTTTCACATTTTGAAATTGAAATCATATACCACTTGACCAACATATCTTTAATAATGCATATCACATTACAACATTGATTAAATTTAATTAATTCTGCCATTGTACCAACATAATTTCTTTGTACTTCTATGACAGTTAGATCAAAGAACTCCCAATAGAGAGTTACATCACTAAATTGCGAATTGCTCAATCTACCGACATTAAAATCATAATTAGATAATACATTTCAAAATGTACCTTATTACCTAGTCTTTTAGTATCAACTGTATTGATTTCTATGGTTCATAAATTTATGGATGTTTTTGTTGTCCATTCGCTTGGACTTCAAATGGATGAGAACTATGAGAAGCGAGATCTTTCCCACGCTCTGAATCAGTTTTATTATTATCTGTTGTTATTGATGATCTTTATCAGTTACTAGGCATTGTCGGCGACTAGGAAGTATCGCGTTTGACCACTACCTCACTTGATGGTGGTGACGAGGTCTACGATGGTGCACGCTTACCTAGAAATAACCTATTCACCCGACACTTGAAGACTCCCAGGTTGTAACTAAACAAAGTAAGTTCGCGTAAACCTTTATGGGTGACACTTACCTACGGCAGTTTTTCCCCAGTATTCGAGAAATCATAATAAACTTTATTAAACTCTTTTCAGCCGTTGATATGTGGTTATCAGGCAGACAGACATACGGACAGACAGAATTAAACAGGAACGATGCCCTAAAATTTGTGGAGTAGGCTAAAGCTTTTATCAGCCACATTTATAGGTATTTCATAAAACCTAGATATCGTTTGGATAATTTATTTGGTAACAAATACGTAAAACTAAAAATTTACAGTCAAAGTCAAAACCATTTATTCAGTTTAGACCCTAGAAGTTACCACCGGTTTAGAAGTCAACCTTCAACTGAGTAGAACCGGCAAGAAACTCAAGGTTCAGGTCTTCTAAATATCTATATTTGGACCATCTGACTATATTGGCTTTTTTAATTCAAATGTTTAACTAATTTTATAACTAAAATACAGTGTTTGACAGTTAAACAGCACCAGCACCGGTGCGACACCTAGCGGAATAAATGAGCCACACTTACTGTGAAGTAACAATAATCGATAAGCTGCCTTTTGACATAACAGCCTTTTATAGGTGTCAAACGCGCAATTAAATTCACATAACACTTTCTATGAAGTTTAGACAATGGACTACTGTTAAGGGTCAAAGGTAACATTAATAGTTCACGGTGGGGTGACATGACTGACACGATGTGAACAGAAAAGCCATTGCAATTAAATTATTATGTATGTACCTATACCATCGAAAATTGAAACTATTATGAATGTATAGTACTTTCTACTTATAGTGCACGCGCGGAATGTAACGAATCTCGTTAGGTGAGGGTACTGGCAAAATAGTTAATCAAATAGAATTTAACACGTAAAATTACTTAATTTCTTCGATTATCGTGGACCTAATTGTACCCAGTAATTCGCGACCGCGCAGTTCTTTTAGCAGACCAATACTTGGATGGGTGACCGCCTGGTAACTTTTTCGCCTCAGGAAAAAATGTGACAAATGGGCCAAGGCATAAACCAAGTCTGGTGTTTTTGGTGTAGCGAGTTCCTTAATATCTAATTTCACCCTTATCTTATCCCGGGATTAAAATATAGCCTATGTAAGTAATCTAGAATAATGCATTCAAATGGTGAAAGAATTTTTTAAATCGACCCAGTAGTTTTTGAGTTTATTCGTTACATACACGCAAATTTTTCCTCTTTAAATATTAGAAAGACTAGTGACCCGCCCCGGCTTTGCACGGAGTACGTTTACCTACATTAGGATAATTTTATAAATCGACAGTAAAGCTCCCAGAAGTTGATAGTCTACACCGCCATCTTTCGACACATTTTGAAACCTCGCCGTGTATCGGTGTTATAGCGCGTACAACAATATTTAAATGTCGACTACATCTAATAGATGGCGATAGTAGTCCTATTATGCGCTTAATTTTTTCCGAAGTCATGTTTCTGCCAATTTACACAAAACCTTGATGAATTATACACCAAAATCTTCCTCATGTACAAAATTGTTAAACATTTGAAAAAAAAAAGCCAATAGGTACCTAGTCAGATGGCACAAAAATATTTAAAATATGTAACCTTGCTGAGTTTCTTGCCAGTTCTTATCAGTTGAAGGCTAACTTCCGAACCGGCGGTAACTTCTGTCATTCGACCATCACAAGTGCCCTTCTAGGGTCTAAACTGAATAAATGGTTTTGACTTTGACTTTGAATAATAAAATCAATATCATAATATGTATTAAAACTTTATTTGACACATTTTTTGGCGGACAATAAATCATATAATTTATTCAAACAATAACATTACATAACATAAAAAAAACATTATTTAAAAAAATCAAAATTTCAACTGGTAACTTGTTATGTAAGAGGTCTATTGACTCTTTGAGGCCTCTCATGACATCAGCGTTGGTTACTATACAACTTAACTTTGCCCAAAGAATTGGCGTTGCCATTCAGCGTGGCAATGCTGCCAACCTTCTTGAGGCAGCGATTTAAATTTATTTATAAAAAAAAAAACAGTTTTATCTTAGTTAATTTATCTTTTCCGTAACTACCTACTGCACCCACTGCTCTGTCCAACAGTTCAACTTGAGAGCCAGATATTTTTTAGACTTTGGGTTTAAGGCTTTTGTTTATAAACAGTACAAAAATACCAGAATATTTCAGAATACTTGTACAGAATTAACAAACAGTATATATTTTTGTTATTTTACTTTGGATAAGCTTTTGTTTGACCGCAATCTCACTATGGTAAGTGATGATGTGGCTGAAGGTGGTAAACACACAAGCTTAGAAGGAAACTGGCTCTCAAGTGCAGCTATCGGAACACACCGATAGGTGCTTAGCGATTGACTTTCAACTTGAGTGTGTAAGCCAGCCAGTCTAGTACTACAAAGTACCCTATCACCGTGCTATGGTTTCATCATGATGCTTTCCTTCACCGAAAGCTCATTGTAGGATTGGAACTCACGATCTTCGCCGCGGTATTCGACGTCACTACCACTGAACTAACATCGCCTTAAATATTATGAGTATTTATATGAAATAGAAGGAGTGTGGCTGCAACTCTAACTGCGCCATCTTGGCCATGAGTCTGTGCAAGCGACGCTGCACTAGCGCCTCGTCTGGCGGTGTGTTATTGGTGTTGGTGCTGGTGCTGGAGTTGGTGCTGGTGTTGGTACTGGTGTTGGTGTTGGCGCGGACAGTCTCCGGCTTGATCTCGCGACACGCGTCGATGCGTTGAGCCACGTGTCGTGGCATCTGTTGTGACGATAACATTTTTTATTTCTTAAAGGGAAAACTAAGCGCAAAACTCAAGAAAGGCTGGACCTATTTAGTTATTTTTGGTCTTAAAATGTTTATGATAGTCCAAATTAGGTTCTTTTAGAAAATCGAAATGGAAACGATGCCAGAAAAAGTTGAAAATTTGAGAAGAACTGAAGGCGTTTTTTTCTATGGACTATTTTATTTGGACAGGACAACGTATGTTAGTAAAGCTAGTTTGTTAATAAAATGTTGTGCAAAAATCAGTTATATTTGCACTATTAACCTTTCCTTTTATAATTAAATATGGGTTTTTGGGTACAACCTACTCATACGCCTCTCAAAATATATGTAAAATAGCTGTCATCCACGTTCCCATGGGATTTTATCTTATCCCGGGATAAAAATATAGCCTATGTTAATCTGGAATAATGTAGCATTAAAATGGAGATAGAATTTTTGATATAGTCCCAGTAGTTTTTGAGTTTATTCGTTACATAAACACATACATACAAAACTTTCCACTTTATAATATTAGAAAGATAATTATAAACCTTTAATATTGAACATCAGGTACTCACATTGAAGAGTGGTGAATGAAGAATGGGAGTCCACAACGGTAGCAGTTTGTAGAGAACTGTTGAATTGCACTCCAGCAAGGATTCCAACAAGCTCAGGAAATGTAAGTTTACCGTCTCTGCCAACTTTAACAATATTATAAATAAATATCCTCTGAGAAACACACGGCCTTCTGATCCCAAACTAAGCAAAGCTTGTGCTATGGAAACCGGATAACTGATATACTACTTAACACATGTTTGTATGTATTTAACATTATGAAATTAAATGTTTATTCATCCAAATAGGCCTTCACAGGCGCTTATGAATTGTCAGATTCTAATGACTCTAATGACTCTAGTGCACGGTTCGGAAGGTTGATAAATAGATAATTACACACAAATGTCTGTCCTTGATGGGAATCGAACCCGCGACCTATGGCATGATAGATAGTGTGTTAACCAACCACGCCAACGCCAGACAAGAGCGCTGTAGACAGCGCTACGACACGCTACGGGCTGTGAGCTACGAGTGCTACGAGATTGCGCACCTACCTTTATAAAATGACTCCTTTAAACTTCTAAGATCCTGGTACGATCTCAAGGTGATGATAGCTCAGTGGTAAGTGACGTTCGAATCCTACAATGAGCTTGAGCTTTCGGTGAAGGAAAACATCGTGAGGAAACGATAGCACGGTGGTAGGTTACTTTGTAGTACCCGACTGACTAGCTACCACCCTCAAGTTGCAAATCTGTCGCCAAGCACCTATCGGTGTGTTCCGTCAGTTGCACTTGAGACCCAGATTCCATCTAGGCTTTGTGTGCTTACCACCTTCCACATCATCACTTACCATGGTGAGATTGTAGTCAAACACAAGCTTTTTTCTTACGTGACGATTTCTGTCAGTTAATTCTACTGTAAGAACTCCGTTCCAAACAGCTTAGCTTTTTACTGTATAGAAGGTACTGACCAGCTTGGAGTGCACGGTGACCTGCAGGATACTGGGCACCAGCTTGCACCAGAAGTCCTGCAGGATGCACGCGCACGTGTAGTGAGGCTCGCTGGACGGAGACGCCGCTGCGCCCAGCGCCTCCAGGTACAGCGTCCACAGCTGGCACAGGATGAACGCGTGGAACAGCGCGTTCATGCGCTGCGGGGCAGGCTTCGATTGTTCCACGTACGATGACATTATCGTCTATGAGACAAGGCATACGTTTTTTTTAGAAGGATCTTGGCTTTGTAATTAGACCTTTAAGCCATGTCTTTATTTTTCAAAGCCAAAGTCAAAACCATTTATTCAGTTTAGGCCCTAGAAGGGCACTTATGAAGGTCGAATTACAGAACTTACCACCGGTTCGGAAGTCAGCCTTCAACTGAGAAGAACCGGCAAGAAACTCAGCAAGGTTACATTTTTTAAATTTTTTGGACCATCTGACTATATTGACTGTTTTTTCAAATGTTTAACAATTTTATTCTTAATTTTAAAAAATATGAATGTGACACTAAAACGGGACTTAACATAAAATTCTTATTTTTAAGAATTTTATGTTAAGTCCCGTTTTAGTGTCACATTCACTGTAAAGTCTAGTCCTCGTCCGTCCAGTCTAGTTTTAGTGAAATTGGCGGCTGTTCCACTAGAACTCTTCACGGACTTTTTGAGACAACCTGGAATGTCACGATACACGCTTTCATTTCATTTCACTTCACTTGTGCATTGATAATTATTGGACAAAACACCACCGATATAAAACTCAAAATACACGAATCTAATGAAAATAAAACGAAAACGCAACGTCACTCTGCAAGTTCCCGCCAAAAAGTTATGGCATACGTCAGTCACATACAGTACTAGTGGTATGTTACCTGTATGTGGTCGGTGATGTGGCAGGTGGCTCCCTGTGGCACAGGTTGCAGCAGGTGCGTGCGTGCGTTACAGAGCGCGCCCAGCACCAGCCACGACACGACGCGCACGCGCGACACGCACTCGCACACCTCGCGTGACCTGCCGCACACACACACACCATTACACCGTCACTCACACAATCACATCACCACACAATCTCACCATCACACCATCACACCTCAAACACAATCTTCAAACGTCTGTTTCCATAATTGCCTTAGTAATACACATTTTTAAGATGTGATGATCCCCTTGATTTTAATATCTTGAAACGTGATTCATGTCCATGTGATTTATAATAATTTATTTATTTATTTATAACTCTATTGAATTGGGACTTTCCTGTAATAATAGATGTAATTGGTGTATAAATAAATAAATAATCATAATTACCTTAGTAATACACATTTGAACCTGACAGGTGGCTCTGCGAGTGGGTTCCGGATTTTTTCATGGTAGGACAACGTGTCAGTTTTTTTTTAATTTCAATCAGACCATAATATACAGGGTGGAAGGGACATCGACGCACAACCGAAAACCACGGATTCAGGACATGATTCTGGACAACCCCCCCCCCCCCCCTTCGTAATTTTCTTTGACAATTTCTTTAACTATCGTTAACGAGATTAATGATTTTATGTTATCATGTTCCTTCCACCCTGTATTTGGTGCGTCAGTGTCGGTTACCCAGGCAAGGAGGCAGTGAGCCAGGGCGTCATGTGCCTGGTGGGCAGACCTCGGTCCTGCCGGCCGCGACCCTGCTCCAGGCCCAGTTCCATGGCCACGTACTGAGCGATGCCGCCCTTCACGATGGCGCCCAAGGTGTCCTCGTTCAGACAGATCAGGTTGCGGTTCACTATTGATTTGGAAACTGAACCCTGGGGATTTTATGGTTTTTAAAAAACAGGCGAAATACCCTAGTAACAATTTATTATAAATTTTTGAGTGAGTTCATATTTTATACAATTTTACTACACTCGCATTTCCGAGGGGATTAAAATAAAATATAGTCAATTTTTTTAATCGGTTAAGTAATTTTTTCATTACAAAAAATATACAAATTTATAATAAATCAAATCTTTTCTATTTAAAATATTTGTTAAGATATGAAAGAAATTAGGATTCCCCTGACTTGGTGACAGTGGAAAAACCACAAGAGTACCCCCATGGTCGGTAAAACTTGACGTAAGTGAATCGGTCACAATTCACAATACACCCTTTTTTTTAAAACAAGTATAAAAAGAACGTGGCTTTTTACTTTGCTAGTAGGTGTAGATACCTTGATTTTGTTTAGCAGGTGCGGGTCCTGCAGCAGGTCCAGCATGTCAGGCAAGTGGGGCCGCATACACTCCAGGGCCCCGCCGCCCAGCTCGCGAGCCTCGGGGCCCCCGCACCCAGCCGCCAGCTCCCCCGTCCTCAGCGCAGGGGGCAGTGCTAGGGTGCACCCGTGACCTAGATACCATCACTACTGTTAACACCCCAGGGCCCCGCCGCCCAGCTCAACGAGCCTCAGGGCCCCAGAAAAAATACATAGTTTTGAAACCAGTCTCCAGTCAGATGCTCGCTCACCTTGCAGCACAAACTGTATCAATATAAAGAGGTTATCATCAGGTATAGTAGTCTTGGTCCTCAACGCCTGCACCAGCTCGTAGACCAGCACCCTGCAGACCAGCAACTTGTCTCTGTCGCGGCTGAAAACTCGAAGGCACACCATGCCCAGTTCTGATATCACCGACAGCTTCAGCACGAAGTTCTGGACGCCGTAGCTGATGATCTTGGAGATTGGCTCGAGGAGGCTCTGAGAGATAAATGTCAAAAGTTAAGTAAAACTCGAAAACTCTAATTAAAAAATCGAGCGAAGTTAATCATCGTACAAATAATATACTTGGCTATTAACCGGTATGTTATTTTTCAACATAAACAAAATCCAAAGAAACATCGTGGTCTACAGTAACTCACACCTTGGATCGTGCCCAACTAATAGGTCAGACAACCCAGGATAGGCCATTCTGGCGCATCAGAACGAGGAGAGCCGACCCCAAATAATGTAATGAGGCAAAGAGGAAAACGATGTCCGTAAACAAGATCTGTTCTGTAGCAGCCTGCAGACGTGACTATGTGCAGGTGGTGCAGGTGGTGGTGTAGTGATACCTTGTGCTGGTGCGCGGCGGGCACCCTCAGCAGCGCGGTGGCGGCGCGCAGCAGCGGCGTGACGTCATCGAGGTGGTGCAGCTGCAGCGCGGCAGCTCGCAGCAGCTGGTCTGCGTGAGTGAGCAGCGCACTGCACGCGCCGGCGCCGCCCAGCGCCTCGGGCGCCAGACACTCCAGGTACATCGCCATGTTGCCGCAGATCGTCGACAGTTGCTGTACCACATACATACATACTTTTTATTTTATTCTGGATAAGCTTGTGTTTGACCACAATCTCACCATGGTAAGTGATGATGTGGCCGAAGGTGGTAAGCACACAAAGCCTAGATGGGAACTGGCTCTCAAGTGCAGCTGTCGGAACACACCGATAGGTGCTTGGCGACAGATTTTCAAATTGAGGGTGGTAGCCAGCCAGTCGGGTACTACGAAGTACCACCGTGCTATGGTTTCCTCACGATGTTTTCCTTCACCGAAAGCTCAAGCTCATTGTAGGATTCGAACCCACGACCTTCGTCGCGGTATTCGACGTCACTTACCACTGAGCTATCATCGCCTTAACATACAACAAAAACAAACTACTATATCCCCAATAGAGCCTGAAGGTTTAAGGCTACGCGCAGAAAACTGGTACAAATATCCAAAATTTCATTCTGCCTGGCAATCTTCTAGCGTAAATACATAAATCTATAGTGCCATCTACGAAGACGCAGCCCACTCTTTTTCCTAATTCCTTACAGGGCAAGTCAAAGTCAAAACCATTTATTCAGTTTAGGCCGTGGAAGAGCACTTATGAAGGTCAATTACAGAAATTACCACCGGTTCGGAAGTCAGCCTTCAACTGAAAAAAAAACCGGCAAGAAACTCAGCAAAGTTGCTCAGATTTTTGGACTATCTGAGTATATTGTGCAGTACATCCTTTGCTAGTGTTGTAGTGTTGCATATCGTAACACTGACGAAAGTACTTGCACTGTCAGGGATTATGAAGATTAAGAGTGGGGCACGTCTTCATGGACGGCACTATCAGATTATGTCTGCTTTGTAGGCAAACAAACGGGTCACCTGATGGAAATTTCCTAGACAACCATCACCTGTGGATATTGCAAATCCCAGGGGAATTACCAATATTTTGCCGTCCTTTTATAATAGCTAAAACGCTCCCAAATGGAACTGGCGGAACACATCTAATTACACATTATTCTTCACCGATTTGCACGTATGGTGCTAATACATTCTACACTCACCTCTATGGGCAGGGTCTTCTTGGAATTCAAATGCTCGACCACCAGCTGCAGCGGGCCGCATGGATACAACTCGTTGAAGTCTACGAATGCTTGCGCAATGCTCTTGAAGAATATCAGACGCTGCTTTTCTGAAAGCAAAATTTTGACATTTTTTTTAAATCAAATCAAATCAAAAATTATTTATTTGCTACCACAATGGTTGAACATTATTATTATGAATTTTAATTAAGAAATACATTTTTAATGTGGGAGTCAGGAGCTCAAACTAGGTTTCCCTGTGCTATGAGTAAATTAAAAAAATTCTGGATAAGCTTGTGATGTTGCCGAAGGTGGTAAGCACATAAAGCCTAGATGGGAACTGGCTCTCAAGTGCAGCTGTCGGAACACACCGATAGGTGCTTGGCGACAGATTTTGAGATGAGTAAGGTCAGCGTCTTTTCTATCTACTCTAAAAATTAGGGAAGTATCATCCGCAAATAAAACTATATCGCACAAGTTATTTATCATGTAAGGCAGATCATTTATATAGACCAAGAACAAAAATGGCCCTAGAATCGATCCTTGCGGTACGCCCGTTTTAACTAAAGACCCTGGGGACGTAGTACAACCGATACCTACTTTTTGTTGCCGACTAGATAAATATGATGATACAAGACAAAGAGCCGTGTCACGGATTCCATAGTGATGAAGTTTTAAAACTAGGGTCTGATGATCCACGCAATCAAAAGCCTTGGAAAGATCACAAAATACGCCGACCGCATCTTGAGAATTCTCCCAGGCCTCAAAAATATGCTTAAGAAGTTTAGCCCCTGCGTCTGTCGTGGATCTCCCTTTAGTGAATCCAAACTGGTTAGTATGCAAAATCCCGTTATGTGTGAAATGAGCTAATAATTGGTTTAAAATTATTTTTTCAAAAACTTTGCTTAGTGCAGGAAGAATAGAGATAGGTCTGTAATTGGAAGGATTATTTTTGCAACCAGATTTTAAAATTGGAACAATTTTACTGTGTTTCATTAAGTCAGGGAAAACACCTTTATCAATGCATTGGTTAAAAACCGCTGCCAGAACAGGTGCTATGCTAGTGATCATAGACTTGATAACTTTAACTGATAATCCCCATAAGTCTTCAGTATTTTTTACATTCAAAGACTTAAAAGCGCTCAAGATGTCGCTAGTTTCAATATACTTAAATGAAAAATTTGGAATATAATTAGAAAAATGTTTTTTAAGTAGACATTCCGCTTTAGTGGGAGATGATGCAAGATTTTTTGTAGCTTCAGTCGGAATAGTTGAAAAAAATGATTCAAAAGCAGTAGCTACGTTAAGTTTGTCTGTAATTAGCTTTTCATTTACTTTAAGATTAATTGTTTCACCTTCCTTTTTATTTTTACCAGTCTCCATGTTTATGATCTTCCAGACAGTTTTAATTTTGTTATTAGAATCGCATACTTTTTTGGCAATAAACATAGCCTTTGCTTTGTTACATACTGATTTAAATATCTTTGAATAACTCCTAACATATGCATGAAACTCTTCGTTATTTGAATAAGATTTTTTGCGATAGAGTTCATACATATTATCCCTACTCAGTCTTATTCCTTTAGTTGCCCACTCACAAAATTTCAATTTATCAGATACTTTAATAGATTTAATTGGGCAAAATGTATTGTATCCTTTGCAAATCGCTGAAAATAATTTATCATAGGTAATATTAGGATCGTTAGATTCGAAGGACATATTAAGAAGGTTTAATTCCAAATTATTGTTAAATTTATCCAACCTGTTCTTAGTTGTTTTTCTAAATTCTCTACTTCCCGATATAATTTCTCTCTTGGAAGGTAATTTAACTACTTGAGCCAAATGATCCGAGCGAACACCACTAATTAAAAACTTTTCTATAATACTCCCATTTATTATAATATTATCAATGCACGTAGAAGACGTGGCTGTTACTCGTGTTGGTTCTCTAAACAAAAATTCCATATTAAATGATTTAAATAAAGATATAAAGTTATTTCTATCAGATGAGGCAGCAAGAATATCAATATTAAAATCACCGCAGACAATTATTGATCACTGGAACTGCTAACCACACACTCACCAGGGGTCCTCTGTAGGAATATCTGCAGGAACACGTTGTTGGGTGCCAGCTGATGCAGCACGCAGCGCAGAAACTGATGCGCCACGAACACTGCACTGCCGGGGAGGCGGGTGTTCGCCTCCGCTTGCCATGAGTACAGCCCCAGCTGGACCACCCTGTACGTGAAAGATTCAAAACATTTTTAACCTACTGAACCGATTGTAAAAATAAATAACGACATATAGTCTATGTTATACATTATCACAGTTTAACATAGACAATAGGTTTTATTTTTTACTCACGATGATGTGGCCTAAGGTGGTAAGCACACAAAGTGCAGCTGTCGGAACACACCGATAGGTGCTTGGCGACAGATTTTCAACTTGAGGGTGGTAGCCAGCCAGTCGGGTACTACAAAGTACCCTACCACCGAGCTATGGTTTCCTCACGATGTCTTCCTTCACCGAAAGCTCAAGCTCATTGTAGGATTCGAACCCACGACCTTCGTCGCGGTATCCGACGTTACTACCAGTGAGCTATCATCGCCTTTAAATTTAATTATCTCGGTGAAACTGTGGGGGACAGATTACCTGCTAACGTTTTGTAGCAAAGCTGGTAACATTCCAGCGGCGGCTGCTGGCTCCCGATGCACGAACGTAGCCAGCACTATCACACAGAGTCCCAATTCTTCGTCGCTGTATTGTTCTACCACCGTGCCACATTCGGCGCCTAAATGTTTAATTAATGTTTGAAAAATACATAGCATTAAACCGCCCATCATTGACCTGGTCAAATATACAGAGAGAGATCTGAAGAAAGCTCAATTCCCAGAACCGACAACCCAAGACAGAATAACTTGGCACAGAAAAGTGTGAGACCAGATCAAATAACGGGACAAGAAATGGAAGAAGAGAAGATTTAAAAAAATACACAGATCATAAAAAATAAATATCCCACTAATATTATAAATTTGAAAGTTTGGATGGATGGATGTTGTTACTCTTTCACGCAAAAACGGCTGAACGGATTTTGATGAAACTTGGTGCACAGGTACATTATATACTGAAATAACATATAGGATAGTAGAAAAACTAGTATCTTATGTAGTATACATACAACGGTAGCACAGGGTGGTGTCAGGTCTAGGCGCGGCGGACTGTGCGTGTGTGTGTGCGTGCGCGTGTGCGTGTGCGGCGCGGCGACCGGCCCGCGTCTCGTCCTCCCACCAGCCACCCCCGCCCGACCACCCACTCTCTACAACAAACATAGTACAGACAACAAGAATTTTTGTTTTTTTTTTTGCTGGCAATCGCCCTTTCGCATCAGGTGTTAGTGAAATTGGTGGCCGTTCCACTAAAACTTTTCATTACTTTGAGACAACTTGAAAAGTTGATCGAAACGTCGAGATATATAATTTTAATGTCAAGTGACAACGAAGGCAGGCGGGTCACCTGATGGTAAGTGACAACCGTCGCCTATAGACATTGGCAATACCAGGGGATTGCTAATGTGTTGTACACCTTATTACAATGCCTTAAAGGCGTCTCAAGTGCAATTGCCGGAACACACCAACAGGTGCTTGGCGACAGATTTTCAACTTGAGGGTGGTAGCCAGCCAGTCGAGTACTACAAAGTACCCTACCACCGTGCTGTGGTTTCCTCACGATGTTTTCCTTCACCGAAAGCTCAAGCTCATTGTAAGGATTCGAACCCACGACCTTCGCCGCGGTATCCGACGTCACTTACCACTGAGCTATCATCGCCTTAAAATATATATCCGATATTATCCTATCTGACAGCCAAGTCTACTACGAAAACACTCCCAAAGATTGCTAGAAAGCGAGGCAAAAGATGTTACACATCAAAAATAATTATGAACTAGCAGCCAACGTGATATACTTTTATAACGTTTTTCTTCAAGTTCGAGAATAGAATAGGATAATAGTAGTTACTGACCAGTACTGTTAGGTCTGTGTGTGTCATGGTGAGGCTGTGACTGCGGTTGCGGCAGTGACTGCGACTGCGGTTGTGATTGCGGCTGCGACTGCAACTGTGGCGGAGAACCTAGTTGGGCTACCTGTCGCGCCAAGCGTCGCGGAGATACGCCACGAGACCTGATATACAAACATATCAAAAATAAAAAATTTGCACCGCATCACGTTTTCATTTCAAGTTATGGGGCATTGTTTCGTAGGTACAATTTGACTATAAAAAATCATAAAATTTATTAAATAAAAACCGGCCAAGTGCGAGTCGGACTCGCACACGAAGGGTTCCGTAAAAAAGGCAAAAAAAAAATGCGTTTGTTGTATGGGAGCCCCCCTTAAATATTCATTTTATTTTGTTTTTAGTATTTGTGGTTATAGCGGCAACAGAAATACCTAATTTGTGAAAATTTCACCTGTCTAGCTATCGCGGTTCTTGAGATACAGCCTGGTGATGATATCGAGCAAAAAAGGGCAAAAAAAATGCGTTTTTTGTATGGGAGCCCCCCTGAAATATTTATTTTATTTTTAGTATTTGTTGTTATAGCGGCAACAGAAATATATAATTTGTGAAAATTTCAACTGTCTAGCTATCGCGGTTCTTGAGATACAGCCTGGTGACAGACAGACAGACAGCGAAGTCTTAGTAATAGGGTTCCGTTTTTACCCTTTGGGTACGGAACCCTAAAAAAGGACTTCGCTTATTTTTTTTCTCAAAATCAACGGGTTTGATTTGAGGCTTGGGATATATTTTATAAAAAATCTCAATGTTACATTTAGTTTTCATCAAAATCGGCCTCAGCATTTTTCAGATTTCCCTTTAGCTAAGGATTTAGGCTTTGGCCATCCGCGCCCATTGGAAAAACTCACCTGTATAGTTTATTGCCGGCTATTCTATAACAAAAGCAACCTTCCAAACATGGCGTTAGAGTCTAGATTATTCATAAATGCTTTTGAAGACCGACACACGTATGCTAACATAACAAGCTTGCAACTGACCTATTGCCCTCAGTGGACAACTTCTTGTTCAGTTCCTGTGGACGATTCGTGTCAATTGGCATCGGCGTCGGTTCGAACTCAGATTTGCTTGAATCTGTCTTATCTGTTGAGTCATCTGGTAATAATACAAACATTATCACAAAGTTATTTATTTATTTATTTGAAGGCTTTAGCTACAAGACTATCAAGCCTAAACCGTACATAAAGTAAGCATTCAATGTTACGTCACACGCTGTATATGACGTAAGACAATTTTAACTATCTTCACACCATTCCCACTCCAAATCGCTTGATTTGGTCATGAGTATTGAAATTCGAAAAAAACATATTTTAGAAATTGGTACCATCGATGTTACAAAAATTTTAAGACAGTGTAAGCGCAGATTTCATCAAAAATTTTTTTGTAAAAACTGGCGTGCCATTTTCCATTCCACCACCCTGCTCTAATGAGTCACAAGGATAACCTTTCAAACATATAGGTAATATTAAGAATAGACTAACCTGGTGGTAAACTCAATGCTTCTCTTACTCTATCCACAAGCGCATTAAACACTGGGTACTGCTCCTTGTTTGGCTTTGGGCCAATTGGCAATAACCTGAAATTAAATGTCAGTTAGTCTTTTAGCCTCGTTTTCGGCATAAAATGTACCATATTTCTCAGTGTTATAGGCTACCTACGTGCCAAAATTCATCACGATTGATGCTGTGGAGTCAAGCAGAGGTAACAAACAAACTTGGCTCTCAAGTGCAATTGCCGACACACCCACAGATTTTCTACTTGAGGGAGGTAGCCAGCCAGTCGAGTCCTAATAAGTACTACCACCGTGCTGTGGTTTCCTAAAGATGTTTTCCCTCAACGAAAACTCAAGGTCATTGTAGGATTTCAAACGATGATCTTCACCGCGGTATCCGACGTCATTACCACTGCGGTATCATCGCCTTAAAGACCTGTTATAAACGTAATATTTCGATAAATACGTCATTTATATGTGTATTTAATACCTCTCTGGTGGTGGAATGTGAATCTGTGTGGGGTGTTGGCGTTGGTGTTGGTGTTGGTGTTGGTGCGGCGGCGCGGTCCAAGCCACCTCCATTTTGGAGAGGGGGGATTCCGGGGACGCGTACGCGTACCCTGCCCCCTTAACTGTGATACATACTACCTATTATTATAATTATACTAACGATCTTTTGGGGAGAACTTCCAAAGGGAAGCCAAATGAAAGTGTGTATCCTGACTTTTCAGGTTCAAAAAGTCTGTGAAAAGAATGTTTGACATTGGCAGAAATGTCCTAAAAGACGATTACGATGAGATATTTTTTTTATGCCACAAGTGACAACGAGGCAGGCGGGTCACATATGATGGTAAAAGCCCTGTATAAGTAGTTATAAGTATATTTACCAGGGCTGTGTATGTGTGAGTGGTGATGATGATGCGGCCACTGCGCGAACTGACTGTCACCGTTCGACGACGGCGCCGTGTCCGGGGATGTGCTGCTGCCCACTGTGCAACCATAAAATCAATCCTATTACTAACTAATAAGGATCAAATCGGCTGGATCGCGTTGGTTTTTATGTAAGATAATTTCAAATTAAGTACGGTGCTTTTTAAGGATGGATGTGTAGGTAATATGTTACTTAAAATACAAGAAAATAATTTTATTGAATAGTTAATGAAACCATCAGTCCTGTAAACGATCAAAAGTAACCCCAATTAATGAAAAAATAAGTCATATCACGCAAACATGTAATTTTGACTATGCTATGCCTAGTGAGGTTGTCATCGTCCAACAAAACCTTTAATATCTAATAAATAAATTTCTTATTCTTATTCTAAAAACTTCTTTAACCTATTGTCCTTCTGGAATGATCTGACTGTACCGAGTGAAGAGTGGTGATTAGTGATGATTATGAGTGTTGTGTACGTACCGACGATTCTCTTCTGATTGCCGAGGAGACGGCCGGCGGCGCGCGGGGAGGCAGCCGGCGCTAGCTGGTCGGGCCACAACTCCACCGACTGACCACTCATCGGGGTCGACTTACTGTGTATGACGGACGGGGCGTTACCGAGGCGTTACCGAAAGATCTTATCTTTTACCGAGACGATCCATATTTTATTCCAACATAATTGTTCTATTTGACCAAAATCCATCGAGTAGTTTTTTTTGTGAAATCAAAATCTAAACTGATTTATTCAGTTTAGGCCCTGGTAAGGCAATTATGAACGTTACAATTGACTCTACCACCGGTTCAATATGCACTTAAACTGAGAAGACTAACAAACATATTCACACTGGAATAAAACATAGGATACATCCCGGGAAAAGATATGAAGGCGTGGGAACACACGTGAAACAGCAGGGGAACGCTAGTAGTATTACATATCAGACACCTTACAGTTGGCATCAGAAAAAATGAGAAAACATAGCTAGCTTTAATAGCAGCTATAATAGCATTCTAACAATAATTATTAAATGTATTAATTCAGCTTTATGCTGAGTTGGAGCTGTGTTGGGGCAAAATATGTTTTATTCTTTTTTGTTGTACTGCATATTTAATCTCTTTGTTTTTCCACAATAAATATATTTATTTCATTCTTTCTTTCTAAATGGACATAAATTTAACATCTATACAAAACCTGTCACACAACCGACATGAACTTATTGTGCACCATTTTATACATGAGATTTGATAGCAAATAATCCCCAACTCACAGATTAGACGAATCACTGCCGATAGACACCGAAGAGCTGGTTGAGAGCTGATGCGCGGACCGGGAGCCCAGTGTGGGCTGCAACACATATTAGAGCATACCTTATATCCGAAATTCATCCATGTTACTGTGACTTCAAAGTTCATTCTGAAATGTCAAGGCCATTTGTTCAGTTTACGAAATAAGAAGGCATTCATGAAGGTCAAAGCTACTTAAGTAATCAGCAGGAATCAACGGAGTTTATCATGGTTTTTTTTCATATATTCGTCCACCGAAAGCCTAATCTCATTGAATGATTTGAGCCAACATTACATTGACGAAACTTTCACAAAAGGTTGGCAACAAATTGGCAATAAATTGGCAATCTGGAACTGCTTATGTCCATAGGCTACAGTAACTTGACCCGCATACTTGCTTGTCGGACTTGTAACGTAAAAATATCTATCAATTTATGAAAAAGTTAAAGAAATTTGGAAAAAATAAAGTGTATATATATCTATGTATATACTAACTATTTTGCTGAATGTTGCGTGTGCGGCTCCAACCGGCGTCTCTAACTTAGGTGGAGGGTCTTCATAATGCGAAGGCTCATCGAAAGATCCCTGGATATATAAGTTACCTTAGTTGCATTTATTTAAGGTTCAGTTTTTGTCATCACGCTACAAAACTTTTTCTGGGACCAATCCTAGAAATACAAGATATGTAAACTGATTGGTCTTGACGCGTTAAGCTTCTACAGTATTTATTCCATTCCAAGAAAAATACTAATCACAATTTATTATAGTAGTACGCTAAATATTAACACACTGACATAATTAATTATATTTTATTTGATAATTAGAATTTGTTAATCTTTATTTTTTGCATGCCTTATTCTGGCTCATGTCTTGATTGTCCACTCTTGATTATTTTATTTAACATCCATTCTGTACACATTATTGCAAATAAATGATTATTATTATTATTCCATTTATTTGTTTTTATTTAACTTATTAATTACAATTTCAAATACATATATATATAATATATATATATAAAAAATACAATATTTATATTTAAAATTATAAAAAACAGCATCCAACCGGCATCGGGAACAAGGTCCAAGTGACCGGTGGTCAAGACTCCAGAGAGAGGAACTTCCTCACAATGCGTGCCGTCTCCAGGAGTACTGCCTTCTGAATCTGGCCCTTGATCCAGCCACCTAACGTGAGCCTCTTAAGGTGTTTGTCGAGGCTCTTTGCCAATATTATTATTATTAATAATAGCAAAAGCCAAAACAAACAGCGATTCTAGCCAACTCACTGTATTGACGATGACTACTAACTAATCTTCTGGAACTGACGGGTGTCCTCCGACTGCACATTTTATGTTGGTTTCTTTAATATAGTAAAAGTTATTATGCATAGCAAAGCATATTTTTGTATAATAATGATACTTACAGGTGCAGTGCTCCCGTGCACAGTAGTATCAGATTTGTCGCTGGTCTCCGGGATGGCTATCAGCTCGCTTTCCGAAGATTCCTGCTCCAAACTCCATTGCTTATACCTTCAGAGACGCAGTTATTAAATTAAATTGTTAAAACCTTATTGTTTACTATACGCCAGGCTAGTCAGATGAAAAGCGTTCAATAACATACTTGGCACTATTGGTGGGTTCCTCCCAATGTGTATGCATGTGCTTGTTGGTCTGCAGCTTGGGCTTGCGATCCGAGGGCGGCAGTGGGTGTGGATGTGGGTGTGTTTGTGGGTGTGTGTGCTGATGTGGGTGTGGACTGGCCACGGGACGCTCGGGCGCAGGGGCGGTCTGCTCGTGCTCACTCTTCAGGGATGGTTGGCTCACATCTAGTACGACAAATATCATAACGAACACAGTAAATGTCTTTTACAATAAAAACTATTTATTTTCTTATTTATGCCCGAGGTAAATAGGATTTTCTGATAGTTTTATTATTGTGTCAAAAGACAGATAAGGCTCTAGATCAGTGAAATAAGATTGTTTGTATTTTATTTAAATAGGCCTTTAGATGAGGTTCAGAAGGTTACTTTTACTGAGTAGAGCCTCAAATAAACTCGGCAATTTGTCTTTTGAAAAGCAATTATATTTATATTGTCATATTGACATCTATTGACGTGAAATAAAAACGAATGTAATGTACATAATAATATTCTAATGTAATTTTGACCCATTGTTCCTCGTTTACTTCCAAAGAAAGAACTAGTTTTAACTCCGGAGATTTCCTTATTTTACAATGACATGTAGTCGGTACATACCTCTAGCCCGTACAGTGTGCGGCATGACGATCATGGGCGGTATACGCTTACACTGGTGGTACTGTGCCTCCACTGAGTTGAGTACTGTACGCACCAGCGACTGCACCAGGCTGCACAGAGTGCCGCTGCCGTAGTGGTACTACCATAGTAACAACATACATTCGATTAAATCTTCCGAATTTCTGAAGTCTGATAAACAGGCAGGTACGTTACCTGATGATAAGTGACTACCATCGCCCATAAACATTATCAGTACCAAGGGATTGCTAATGTCGCCATCACTTTTTTACACGCACCGATGCTTGGCTAGATATTTTTTACACGCACCGATGCTTGGCTAGATATTTTTTACACGCACCGATGCTTGGCTAGATATTTTTTACACGCACCGATGCTTGGCTAGATATTTTTTACACGCACCGATGCTTGGCTAGATATTTTTTACACGCACCGATGCTTGGCTAGATATTTTTTACACGCACCGATGCTTGGCTAGATATTTTTTACACGCACCGATGCTTGGCTAGATATTTTTTACACGCACCGATGCTTGGCTAGATATTTTTTACACGCACCGATGCTTGGCTAGATATTTTTTACACGCACCGATGCTTGGCTAGATATTTTTTACACGCACCGATGCTTGGCTAGATATTTTCAACTTGAGGGTAGTTTCAGTTTCTCAGGTTCTCCTTCACCAAGCTCAAGTTCACTGTAGGATACGAACCAACCACCTTAACCGTGGTATTCTATCCGGTTGCCACTTACCATCAGGTAACCCGCCTGCCTCTTAGTTAGACTTCTAACATAATGAAATGAAATGAAATGTTTATTGATCCAAATAGGCCTTCACAGGCGCTTATGAATTGTCAGATTCTAATGACTCTATGACTCTAGTGCACGGTTCGGAAGGTTGCTTTTGCTGAGAAGAGCCGGCAATAAACTCAACAATTACTCTTTTCAAAACAATCTTAGAATTATTACATAAATGTATGTCCTGCAAGAGCGAGCGCTACACCCAAGCCTTGTCGTCATTTAAATATTCGTTAATATGGTAGTACGCCTTCTGTATTAAAACATTCTTAACACATAGTTATTAGATTAGTATTAATATTGCACCATATTAATACTAATCTACTAAATAATCTTTTTTTTATTTTTATTATTAAGCCTTTATTACTGACGCACTAAACACAAGTATAACCTAATAGTAATAAAAAAAATCTAACACATCGAGTTTCCCGGTTTAGGCCTCTTCCAGCTGTTCACTCATTTCAGTCTCTAGCTTTTCTAGACCAGGTAAGGCCTCCAATTTCTTATGTCGTCTATTCATCTTTTTTATTAATACATCTAGTTTACCTTATATAGTACGACTAGTAGCGCCATGAGCCAGTGCCTCCGTACGTGTGGCTCGAGCGGCGCCAGCGAGTGTGAATGTGTGTGCGTATGCGGGTGTGTGTGTGCGGCGGTGTGGCACGTGGCTGAGGTCGATGCCCCCGCGCCCGCGCCGGCCCCGGCGCCGGTGCAGTACTACAAACAGTACACTATTTAACTGGGAGATAGGTCTTTTCACCTCACACAGCCGTTATCATGTTCAGGACTAGAAAGAACAACATAATTATTTAGGCACTAGTCACTGTCGTACAGAGGATCACTGGCACCCATAACACAGATTTTTCTAGCTTAGGAGCCAGAAGATCCATTTCCTTGTGAAATTTAGCCAATCCATAGATTTTTTTGTTATTGATATATCTATGTTTTCTTTCATGTGTGGCCAATAAATAGGTAAATATTATTAATTGTTTTATTAATATTTCAATATAGAATTACAATTAACAAAAATAAAACATGTGTTATCTGTGGCTAAATGAAAATTGTGCGTGTCAGCTGTGACGCACATTACTTGTGCAGCCATCTATTGACAGGTACGTAGGTATATTACTATAAAATATTTTACGCATTTTATTAACACTTGATTTTACTACCCATCAAATTTCCTTACCGGGGTCTTTAGCACCGATTCTTAAAGATTAACTACAAATCATCAAAAAATGAGTTCTGTTAGTAATTCTCCCTGTTATTAAAAAAACATATATATCTATATTTGTCATGGTCTTTTTCCTCATTATCATTTCATTTATTAACTTACTAGAAGCACGGTACATAAGATGTCAATGGTTACAATTTAAGTGCTGCATGTTTCGCCTTATATAATGTAGGCATGCAAGTACATAATTATAGGGTACAAATACACAAAAACTTTAGCATGTCAATAAGATACACAAAAAAAAATTAGAAATAATTGCCATATGTCAACAATAATAATTAAGAAAAAAAATCATTTAGGCTATAGAAACATTTCCCACTCAACCACTTGTACAGTTCTTTCTTAAAAGTTATTAATTTTAGCTCTCTAATATCTTTAGGAATCCTGTTAAATATCTTTATCGTCATCATCGTCATCAATAGCAGTTTTTTTGGTATAAGGTAGTTTTACAGGTGGGTAACATTAGTCGAGTTGGATCCCTCTTTCGGATTATACAGTTTTCTTTATCATTATGGCTAAACAAATGTTTGTTCTCTTTTACAAAAACGCCTGCTTGGAAAATATAACAGCAAGCAAGGGTGAGAAGGTTTAGCTTTTTAAACAGTGGTCTGCACGATTCTAGTGGACCTACGCCGCACATAGCACGAATATTTTTTTTTTGTACAATAAAAGTCTTGCAGACATTTGTAGAGTTACCCCAGAGTAATAGCCCATATCGGAGAAGTGAGATTACATAACCGTGATAAGCAGTCATCGCTGTTTTGATGTCTGAAAGCTGACGCAGTCTCCTAAGAGCAAAGACAAAACGGTTTAATTTTTTACACAGGTAATCGATATGTGATTTCCAATTACAATTTTCGTCCAGCATAAGTCCCAAAAATTTAATGTCCTTTACTTTATTAATTATTTCATAACGATATGTCAACGGAAATTCAATTATGATTTTGTTATAAAAATTATGAAAGTTTATAAATTTTGTCTTCGATAGATTGGCACATAAATTGTTGCTTTCTAACCATTTTAGTATTGACTCAACTTGTTGGTTAAGTGCTTGTATATAAGTTTCCTAATCACGTTTTTGAGCTACGACTACCGAAATGTCATCTGCAAACAAGACGCATTCCTTTGTTACATTTGGTAAATCATTGATGTAGAGTAGAAACAATAACGGTCCTAAGATACTACCTTGGGGAACTCCATATTTGTTTTCCACGTATTCTGATTGGTATGATGTAATCACTTTATCTTTATTGATTCTTTTTATTTCTACAGAGTGTTTCAATTTATTTGGGAAAGACCCCTCAATTAAAGAAAGATTTATTAAGTGACTCAAAATAGGACTTAAAATTTGATAACATTCATTGAGAATGTGGGTTGAGATACCATCAAAACCGACAGATTTTGTGTTATTAAGCGACAGTATTAATTTTACGACTTCAAGTTCGGTAACAGGTTTTAAGAAGATACTATTAAAACATGTGCCCTCTACTCCACCAGTGTTGATTTCCTCATCACTGGTTTCGCACTTTTATTAGTTAGATCAACAAAGTAGTTGTTAAACGTTGTTGCAATTTCTAAGAGATCTGTAATGCTGTGACCACCTACATTTATTTCCTTTATACCTTGTATCATTTGTATCTCATCATGTTTCTCATCGCACGATGCATTCAAAAATTATCTATTTCACTCAGCTTTATATATCCATAGAATCCTAAATATGTATATATATATGTATATATACCTGCAACAAGAGTAGTGTAGGTTCAGCAATACTGGCTCCCATCACGTGGTTCTGGTCCAATACTTGCGGCAGATTCGCCATGAAAGCGTTGAAGATCGACGATTGTCTGTTACAATAAAATTCTATATTTTCTCTTGCTTTTTTTAATCATTTGAGAAAATATCCCAGAAAAACAAATGTGAAACATGGCTACTAGATTAAAAGAGTACCCAAATGTTCGAGTGGGCACTCATTCGGAAAGGGCATTTTTTGTCGCTGATTGTGTTTGATCTTTAGTTATTAGATATCAAATAACCTTGCCAAGTTTCTTGTCGTTTCTTCCCAGATGAAGACTGAATTGCAAATCAGTGGTAACAGGACCTTCCAACTTTCATATCTGCCCTCCATGGACATAAACCCGATAAATAGTTTTTACTTTGACGTTGAGAATTACTCTCTTATAATAAGGCCTATGGGAGATGCTTGCTAAGGAAACCTATGGTAAGAAAAAGTCGAAAGTTACGACAGCATTAGAAAACCAGTTCTTTCCGAGGTTTATGTCGTGCTTTTGGACATATCATCACATGAATTTCATAGAATGATCACTTGAATGTCTTAAAGATACAGAGATAAAGCTTATCACTACATAGTATAAAACAAAGTCGCTTGCGCTGTCTGTCCCTATGTATGCTTAAATCTTTAAAACTACGCAACGGATTTTGATGCGGTTTTTTTTAATAGATAGAGTGATTCTTAAGGAAGGTTTATATGTATAATACATGCATAATATAGTAGCGAAACACTGATAAATTTAGAGGTTTCTAATGCGGCGGCGCGTGCCTATAAAATATGTCGCTCTTTCAAGAGTAACCTCTAAACAAAACATGTTTGTATTGTCTAATGACAAAAAAGCTGTAAACGTTTTATAAGGACATTCTGTAGTAGGTATATATATTTAGTATCAGCATTGCACCCGTGCGAAGCCGGGGCGGGTCGCTAGTAATATAATATACTAGTTGTACCCGGCATGCGTTGCAATGCCACGTAAAGAAAAAGTTTGAGGTAAAAATTGTTTTCTGTTTTGGGGACGTACGCAAATCACAATCGGACCAATGGTTTAGGAACGAATAGAGGACAAACATTTAACCTTAAAATATGGGGCGATAAATGAAAGTATTTCTCTGCGGAGTTGTATCCCAGTAGCAGGAAGAGATGTTTCAGAACTTGCTCCTGAGTTTTGGCCGTCTGTTTGTCTTCAGTTGGGTGGGCTTGGTCGGATCTATGAGGAAAAAAATGCTTTGAGTTGCCAGTGCCACGCCACCTTAGAAGGCGATGATAGCTCAGTGGTAGTGACGTCGGATACCGCGGCGAAGGTCGCGGGTTCGAATCCTACAATGAGCTTGAGCTTTCAGTGAAGAAAAACATCGTGAGGAAACCATAGCACGGTGGTAGGGTACATTGTAGTACTCGACTGGCTGGCTACCCTCAAGTTGAAAATCTGTCGCCAAGCACCTATCAGTGTGTTCCGACAGCTGCAATTGAGAGCCAGTTCCCATCTAAGCTTAGTGTGCTTACCACCTTCAGCCACATCATCACTTACCATGGTGAGTTGTGGCTTATGGCTTATTCAGAATAAAAAAAAAGAATTTGGGCCTCTTAAGCCTCAATAAGTCTCTTTGTCTAGCTCGATAGGTAGATAAATTCTTCAGTATCACGGATATGGCAATTGGCCCAAAGATTTGCTATTTGCATTTGCAGCTTAAAGTCAGTATGCGAAGATCTTGAATCCGTTGAATTCCCTAGTTCTTTTAGGGGGTAATTTCATTTAGTTGCAGACAGTAGAACTGCATCGCTTTAAAATTCGACATCTCATTCACATGACCTAAATTAATCAAAACCAGGTTTTAAATGTATCTGTGACTTTCTAACGCCAATATAACAAAAGAGACGTGGCTAAATTAAAACATAGGTATTACAGTTTTAAACCATCTCGCAAAAAAACTGGTTATGGGATTTCCAATTCAGAGTATAAGGAAATAGAGATGCTCTTACCTAGACAGAAACTGCATCAGTAGGAACACTAGCAAGTTGGTGGTCTCTCTATCAGCTTCCTCTAGGTCGACAGTTTTTGATAACGCCGTGGTTGAGTCCTCTGTTGACCGACCGGACAACGAGTAGAAACACTCTGTAATATTCAATGTGTAGCGACATCTATCGACAATACAAAGGACTACTAGCAATGGATAGATGGCGCCATCATACAGAAACCTACATCGCACTACCGAAGTTTTCTGAGAGCCTCCGGTAAGACACAAGATTTGAAACCTGAGACATAAATTTTTTAATATATATATATTTATGTGCCAATCTTTCAAACCGGGTATAATTGAGTGTCTAACATCCATACAAATTCATTAATGTTATGAATAGTATGGTTCCTGGTACACTTAACGCTAAAAGTATATAAATAATGTTTTGACTGACATTCTCTAGCTAGACAGTTGAAATGACAACTGTGATGGGTACCTACTAAAGTGATCATCGAGTTTTGTAGGCGACTGTACCAGACTGTGAAATGAAATGAAATTGTTTGAAATGAAATGAAATTGTTTGAAATGAAATGAACATCTTTTTTATTCAAATAGGCCTTTACAGGCACTTATTATAATGCTCGGTTCGGAAGGTTGCTTTTGCTGAGAAGAGCCGACAATAAACTCAGCAATTACTCTTTTCAAAAACAACTTACACCTATGACTTTCAACAATTATTCTAGTCTTCCTGACAGTATTTGCGTGTTATGGCGGCAAAATAATAATAAATATAATTTAATTATGACTGACTTAAATAATCAACAAACTCAAGCAGACCAGCCCCCACAAGCAGCACCTGTTCACAAGTATGACGCGTGTGGCCATCGCCCTCCTCGCACATATTATAGGGAAGTGAGCGACCCGCCACACGATGCCGCAAGCACAGGCCTTAAAGCGAGCATGACATACTTAAGCTTGCTCCAAACAAAAAGAAAAATTAAATTAAAAGCATATGAATTGACACCTATGAGACCCGTACCGTTGTTCCTGTGTGAGTTGGGCGGGGCGTGTGTCGCGGGGGGCTGGGCGGGCGGCGCCTGGTCCGGGGCGGGCGGAGTGGGTGCAGCCAGCAGCTGTCCTAGCCCGAACCGGGACGTCTTACGCTTCAACAGCGGCGCCGAGTACTGCCGACTGTACACCTTCTCACGCTCTAGATACACACACTCAGTTTAGACATATTTACCGCGAACATGGTACACTCAAAAACAAATATGATAGGTTAATAAATGCGAGGGCTTGGTAACCATGGTTTTTAAGGCGATGATAGCTCAGTGGTAGTGACGTCGGATACCGCGGCGAAGGTCGTGGGTTCGAATCCTACAATGAGCTTAAGCTTTCGGTGAAGGAAAACATCGTGAGGAACCCATAGCACAGTTGTAGGGTACTTTGTAGTACTCGACTCAGCCAGTCAGCTACTACCCTCAAGTTGAAAATCTATCGGCAAACACCAGTTGGTGTGTTCCGGCAATTGCATTTGAGAGCCAGTTTGCCTTTAAGGCATTGTAATAAGGTGTACAACACATTGGCAATCCCCCTGGTATTGTTAATGTCTATAGGCGACGGTAGTCACTTACCATCAGGTGACCCACCTGCCTCGTTGTCACTAGGTGACATAAAAAAAAACAAGCTTAATCATCATAATTTGGGTGCCAGAGTTCAACAAAACCATACCACTTAAAAATTGTCTTCAACATGTTTTTTTTTATGTCATTAGGTTGACAAACAGGCAGACGGTCCACGGGATGGTAAGTGGTCACCGCCGCCTATAGACATTTGCAATACCAGGGTGGTTGCCGAAGTGTTGCCGACCATGAAGAGCTCTTTTTACGCCCTTTTTGAAGAACCCCATTATTTCGGTGTGAAATGTACACAATATTATCATTACTAAACTATAGATCTATAGTTAAGTAGTCGATACCTGTCGTATGAACAGGGTCAGGATGCGGCGGCACGGAGGCTGGCGCCGACACGGTACGCTTGTACGGCCACTTGGCGCCGAACGACGCGCTCAGAGAGTTCACATTAGCGTGTGCGTGTGCGTGCACGTGCGTGTGTGCGTGCGCGTGCGCCGAGCTCAGCGCCTCGTGCGCACGCTTTACCTTCTGCATGAACCACTCCGACCTTGTTTCGCTGCTCACTACCTCTGAATTCAAATTCAAAAATCTCTTTATTAAGTAAACTCATTATAAGTATTTTTAATCGTCACATGTTTGATATATTACAAAATGTTTTTACTCTAATGCACGGTTCTTAAGGTAGCTTTCGCTGAGAAGAGCCGGCAATAAACTCAGCAATTACTCTTTTTAAAAAAGCAACATAGACTTATTACATTTAATTCTTAAAAATAGTTTCACATAGTACAAAATATGAATCTCATAAAATAGCTTGTGAAGCGAGCAATTCATTTAAATACATTCTTGTCATCTACAAAATCAGAAACTTTATAGTACTCTTAACGAAAGAAGTAAAACGATAGCCCTTGGTATAGCTTTTGTTTATGGGGATGACAAAAAGGTGGAAGTCAGAAGGACCATATACACTCTTACGCGGACTGTTCGCCGAGCGCTTAGGGCTCTTAATCGAGATGCAAATCTTTAGACGACTGACCGCTGAGGGTGCTCCAGTTGGGGCACGAACCTCTGCTCAGGGCGTCGTCAAAGATAGAGGTTTTATATCCACCTATTTATTGTATATAAAACTCGCTGTCCCCCGAGGTTTTCGCGGTTCCCGAGGAATCTTTTTTATTCCCGGGATCAAAAGTATATTACGTTTTATTCCATGATCTGATCTACCTGTGTGCCAAGTTTAATCAAAATCTGTTGAGTAGTTTTTGCGAGAGAGTAACAAACTTTACCACACCCATCCTCATATCCTACCAATCTTTCACAATAATAATAGTAGCCTATTAATATACCTATCTTGCCATAAATATTGTCACGAAGAAAAAAAATTTTTTTTTATTGCAAATAATATTTATTACTTTTACAGTGTGTTAATTTAATACATAAATATAAAACAATTTAAAATATAAAAAACTTATTCGAAGTGGTCTACATTGGCTGCAATACAGTCTTTTAAACGTTGAGACCAGTTATCAATAAAAGCACGCACTCTTTCCATGGGAAAATTCTTCACTGCCAATCGTATGGATTGTTTTAGGGACTCCTTATCACGGCGTTTAGAGCAAGCCGTACTCTCTAAAACTGACCATAAGTCATAATCCAGCGGATTAAGATCGGGACTCGACGACGGCCAGTCTTCAGCTCTGATGAAGTCCGAAACGTTCACTTCCAACCAAGACTGCGTGGACCGAGCTTTATGACCCGGCGCCGAGTCTTGTTGGAAGGACCATACTTGGTTATTGAACATGGTGTTGTTAAGGGGCTTAACTACTTTTTTTTTTTTTTTATTAACTATAGGTATCGCGTTTGACCACTATCTCACTTGATGGTAGGTGACGATGTGGTCTACGATGGTGCACGCTTACCTAGAAATAACCTATTCACCCGAGACTTGAAGACTCCCAGGTTGTAACTATCGGGAAACACAGACTCAGGCAAAGAGTTCCACTCCTTAGCAGTACGCATAATAAATGAGGAAGCAAATCGCTTTGTGCGTAAGGGTGGAATTTCCACCATGTAACGGTGGCGTATCGCCGTACGTCTGGTCGTTCGATGATGGAAGGGGCTTGGCGGAATTAAATTGTGTAATTCCATCGCACACTCGCCGAAGTGTATCCGATAGAAAACCGATAAACTGACAACTCTGCGTCGATGCTCAAGGCTCTGAAGTCTTGCCTCGACCAATGCATCGTTGCCAATGAGCCTCTTGGCACGTCTCTCAATTAACTCCAGTGCCTCTAGCTGATATTTGGCCGAACCGTCCCAAAGATGAGAACAGTACTCAACACACGACCGAACTTGCGCTAGGTACAAATTGAGCAGCTGTTCCGGTGTGAAGTACCGTCTCACCTTCGAGAGGACGCCTAGCTTTTTGGCAGCGATTTGAGCCTTCGACTCAATGTAGGAGCCAAAATTGAGAGTCGCTGTTAGTTTGACACCAAGAAGCTCAAGGTGGTCCTTTATCGGCAGGGATACACTTCGGAAAGTAGGAGTCAGCTGGAATTGACTTCTTTTAGCGGAGAAGAGACACGCTTGGGTCTTGTTGGCATTGAACTTGACCAAGTTAGCATCACCCCAATCGGAGACAGCTTTCAAGGACAAGTTCAAGCGCTCGATCATGGCCTCTCTGAGAGACTGGATCTGCGACCCACTGGACTGTGCACTAGACATGTAACTCTCTACAACTGTGCTATCGTCTGCGTACCCAAAGATACCGGGCTTTAGCAGATCGTTAATGTGGAGCAGGAATAACGTTGCAGAGAGAACCGACCCTTGAGGGACCCCGGCATTAATAGCCAATTGGTCAGACGAGCAGCCATCAATGACCACTCGAATTGACCGATCTCTCAGAAAGTCAGATATCCAGTGACACAATCCAGTAGGTAGGCCGTATAAAGGAAGCTTGCCAATCAGGCTGTCATGCCAAACCCTGTCAAAAGCCTTCGAGATGTCGAGGGAAACAGCAAGTGCTTCCCCGTGTTTCTCGATGGCTTCGCTCAAATGTGAGTGGCATACGCAAGAAGGTCCCCAGTAGACCGGTTTCGGCGGAACCCGTATTGTCGGTCACTGAGGAGGTCATTCGCTTCAAGGTATGCCAGGAGTCTGCCATTCAGTATACGTTCCATACTCTTGCAGAGTATAGATGTAACCGAAATGGGTCTATAGTTGACAGGGTCAGCTCGATTGCCTTTTTTGGGCACGGGCTGCACGTTAGCTTGCTTCCAGGCTTTCGACACTAGTCCAGTCTCTAAAGAGAGGCGAAATAAGCGTGTCAAAACGGGAGACAACTCAGGCGCACAGGTCTTCAGGACTATGGCTGGAATTCCATCGGGACCACTGGCTTCACGTCCAGATTGCGTAGCGTTCGTCGAACCTCCACCTGACGGATGCGAATGTCTGACATATTCGTCTCGCAGCCAATAGACGGAGGAAGAGGTGCGGCGCTACCAGCATCTAGACGCGAAGACTCCGCAAAAAGACAAGCAAACAAGTTTGCCTTCTCTTCAGCGGTGTGGGCCAGTGACCCATCGGATCTCAGCAGTGGGGGTAGTGAGGGGCGATACTGGTTTGATACGTTAGTGAATGGAATATAATATTCCATCCCTTGACGCAACACGTCCGTTACGGCGTTCGCGCAAGCAGAAGGATCGTCCGAAGAGAAGCAGACGGGCTGCCAAGAATAAGATGCAAAAAATGATCGCATCTCATCCCAATCTGCTGACTTGTACCGCCACATCCGCCGAGTGCCTCTAGGGCTGGGATCGGGCGGGGAGTAGACGGATACAGATTTCACCAGACAATGGTCGGATGTACCTAAAGGTGATGATACCGACACTGAATAGCGGTCTGGATCAGTTGTCAGCAGAAGGTCCAAGCAATAGGCTGTATGCGTATCAACATCAGGCACCCTCGTTGCCTCTTGGACCAGCTGGGTGAGATTTAACGCTAAAGCTAGCTTCCGCGTCTCTCTCCCAGCATGGTCAGTGTTCTGGTATGGGAAAAGCCACTCCTTGTGGTGGGCGTTAAAATCCCCCAGTAACACAAATTGGGCAGAAGGGTACCGATGTTGAGCTGCATCCGCCGCCTCACTAAGGTACTGTGCTAACCTGGTTGTCTCCTGATCTCCACTGTGCGAACGGTAGACACAGGCATAAATAATTTTCTCTATACCAGTGTCAACCAAAACCCAAAGTGTTGAGAAGCTGGGATCTTCAAGGTTACGGAGACGGCTACCTTCTCAAGAATGGTATCTTGATACACTTGTGCCGATGTTTTGATACCTTTTTCACAAAAATATGGCTCAGTCACTCCTTCATAGCTAACACCCCACCAAACCATCACTGAAGTCGGATAATGCCCACGCTGCACTCTGTCGACTAATTGGGAAGCTTCCTTAGAGCTTTGAGCATAAATATGGTCATTTTGTTTGTTAAAATGTTACTCAACTGTAAAGATTTTCTCATCCGTAAAGAAAAAAAATCTGTGACTTCCCCTTGCGTACCGCTTCAGTAGTTGTTTCGATTTTACCACCCTATTATTTTTTAAATTATTATCAGTTAAAAAATTACCAGTGCGTCTCTTATAGACTGCAAGTCTTAAGTCATCTTTTAAAATACGCGACATGGTTCTGGGTGCTATCTTCATCTCCCGAGATAAAATCTTTTGCTTTCGGACAGGATTTCTTCGAATTCTTTCCCTTACTGCTTTGACCACCTTTTTCGGACGAACACTACGTGTACGGCCAGATCTTTTTCTGTCACAAACAGAGGAGGTCTCATTGTACCTATTAATAGCCCGGTACACAAACATTTGACTAATACCAAGCGTATGGAGAGTTTTAAAAATTGCATTTGGCTCCATACCAACTTTGTGTAATGCAATCACAGCGATTCGGTTCTCTTTATCACCCCACTCCATTTTAATATGGCAAAATATCGTACAATGTATTGGCGCCAAAATTAGAAAACACAATGAACAATCGTATAAAAATGACAGATTCCAAATTCAAATGTAATATCTTTCTTATTTTTAATTGTAACAGTATTTATGGCCAGACTATGTATACAGTATACTCGTATTACGGATAATATTCTGATAAAAATCTTTGATAAAACATAATTTAAAAAAATAACTTACCAAATCAAACTAAACAGCAAATCGAAAGAAACAAAATACCTGTTAAACAAAATGAAAAATAAAACAAATAATAAAAAAAACATTACGGTTTGATAATCGTAGACGGCTCCACTGGAGTACAACAGAAATTTCTCCAATTGACATAATATTACTTTCAGTCGAAGTCAAAGCCATTAAGTTTAAGCCACCTAATGTGGGCATTTACTACAATCTTGTTATTGTAACCAATCGAGTCATTTGTTTCCGATGTAATACAGTGGCTCACCTAGCGGGAGAAATAAAAACTAAAAGACTTACCTCTCAAATGCGAGAAATCGACAGATTTATTAGAATTGATTTGAGCTTCTAGAAGTAAAGCTTCGAATCTGTTCAAGAAGAATTCCCAAGTGAGAATGCGGCGGTCGCTCAGTGTGTTGTGAAGTTGATATATAGACTGAAGGACCATGGGACGGTCGACGATCACCAGGTCGAATTGAGTCTCTAAGCAGTAGAGTAGCAGCTGGAAAAATATGGACATTCTTCACTGATGAATGATGATAGCTCAGTGGTAGTGACGTCGGATACCACGGCTTGAGGTTTCGGTATAGGGAAACGTCGTGAGGAAACCATAGCACGGTGGTAGGGTACTTTGTAATACCCGACTGGCTACCACCCTCAAGTGGAAAATTTGTGGTGTGTTCCGACAGCTGCACTTGAGAGCCAGTTCCCATCTAAGTTTTGTGTGCTTAACTAAACAGTATAAATTTTTTACAATACATGCTTAAATAGATAATTCCACCCAGACTCAGGACAAACAGACATATTCATGCACACAAACATCTGTCCTGGATGAGAATCGAACCCACGACCTGTGGCTTGATAGGCAGTGTGTTTAACAGTTGCCATGCCAACGGCAGACGGAGCCACAACAAAGTGTGGTCGAGTTTAGCTAGTACTTCATCAAAAGGCACATACCTCAATAGCATTATCATGTATAGTGCCGATGTAAAGGGTGGCCCGCTGTGCGACGTACACACTGGTGTCGTCCATGCTGGAGATGAGGTAACAGAAGGCCGTCGCCAGGGCCGTCTGTAGCGGCAGACTGCTCTTCACCGGGGACCCGTCCATGAACCTTACACCACACCACCAGAATATAGGAAACTAGCTTATGGCCAACGGTTTCACCAGAATTTTCAATAAAATATAGCCCATGTTGCTCCGTGATAATGTAGCTTTTAATAGGTGAAAGACTTTTGCAGTTTAGTATTTTTTGAGTTTACAAAAAAACTTTGAAAATATTTGATATTTTCCCTGTGTAATATTAGTTAAGACTACCTCTTCGAGACGAAAAGTGGTCTATTAGTGAAAGAATTTTCAAAATTGGATCAGTAGCATCGGAGATTACCTCCTACATACAAATTTACAATCTTTACCACTTTATGAGTGTAGCATATATACTAATTCGATATACTAAATCAATGTCCACTAGGTGGCAAACAATCTTACGCCCCACCTGATGGTAAGCGGTTATCATAGCCTATGGACGCTAGCAAAAGAGAGGTTAATAATAATGAGACACGTAGCGAGGGAAATGCAATATATACAGGTACCTGATAATGATAGTGACTCGTTCAACACTAGTGAAGCGGACGCGGTGGTCGTGGTGGTGGAACTGGTCGCGGATGAGGTTACAGAACACGTCAGCGCCGCCCGCCAGCGTCACGCAGTGCAATAGCACCGGCACCGCCACCGAGCTGATGTGGGAGTGCCACGCGTCGCACACGTTCCACAAGCTGAGGGTCCCCAACATATGTCAATAGTAACACTGGTCCTAAAATTGACCCTTGAGGAACTCCCGCTTATAGTAGCTGCTTCCAGCTTAGTTAGAATACTTTTTAAATTAATTAACTTCCATTAAGTTTTTTTAAACTACACCAGTATTAACCACCAAAGAACCATTGATATAATATACTAAGACGACAGAAACTCGATAGTTACTTTGTCAAATGCCTCTTGAAATTTAAACAAAATTGAAAATATTCGGCTTCACACTATCGACATATAATTAACTCACTTGTCAATAAGCAGGTTCTCCTGGCACCATATCAGGAAGCCTCTATGTTCAGCCAAAGCATCTGCGTTCAGTACCAACACTTGCAGACATTGTAGTAAGTGATAAAGGACGTCGGGGCGGGAGGTGCTTTTTAGTTCCTGGAACGAAATATATGTATGAAAAAAAATATCGTAAAACGTACAAAAATACGCGAGTCGCCGGAAATGACCTACATGTTGGAGATAACACCTACAAAGGCGTGTCAACATTTAAATACTTAGGCTGCACCATATCGGACACGAACACTCGAGAGGTGGAGATAGATACCCGCATCTAAAGTGCACTACGATGTAGCGCGGCTCTGCACAAGGTTTTAGTGTCCAGGCTTCTTAGCCGAATTACTAAAATACAAATTTATTAAACTGTAATAAGACCAATAATTATGTATGGTTGCGAAGCCTGGACATTGACACAAAAGGAAGAGAATAAGCTCTTGGTCGCAGAAAGAAAGATCCTTCGAAAGATGTTAGGCCTCGTGCAGAGATCCGACGGGAGCTGGCGGATTCGCAAAAATGCCGAAATCGAGGAACTCGTAGCCAACCCTAACATCAGAGGTGAAACAAAAGCTTGCAGACTCCGTTGGCTCGGCCACGTCGAGAGAATGGGAGAAGATCGTGGTGCTAAGAGAGCGTACTTGGGTCAACCAATAGGGCGTCGTCCTGTCGGTCGGCCCAGATACCGCTGGAAAGATGCAGTGGAGATGGACCTGAGGGAGCTTCAAGCTGGTGATTGGCGAGAAGTGGCCAAAGATCGGGCTAAGTGGCGTAAGTTCTCTCGTATCGGAGGCCAAGACATCTTTTGGGTCGCTGAGCCAACGGAGTAAGTAAGTAATAAAAGGTGAACCAAAGTAATTCAATTTTTTAGATGACACTGAAACAAATGAATTTGAATTGTGTTCTTATGGCATAAAGTTTATTTTCGATACAATTTATAATTTTGATTAAGAACAAACTTTAGAGCTAAACAATATCTATATCAAACCTGCAACAGCTGATGTATATACTGCAACTCCTGCGGCAATTCCTCTATGCAGAAGTGGAACTTTCCCGCAGACGTCGGCCAGAAGTTCGTCATGTCGTCTTCCACTGATTCCCCCATGGCTTCGTGGTCGCCGAGGAGATTTGGTATAGTTACCTGCACATTTCCAAAATTTCAGGTCAGAAATGTTGTGTGTGCTTATCTTAAATGCGGCGCCTTTCAGTATTTGATCCTAAAGACCGGTAAACACGGTGAGTTGCCGTAAATATGTTTTATGTGACTATTTGTTTGACTGGAATGTCTGTTTCACCACAATCCAGCCATGATTTGGTAAGCTGCCGAACTGCCGGAGCACATTATATTGTATTACTCAAAACCAATTGTTGCAATTAACAGTTCTGGTTCGTTTTATACATAGAATTTCATATTTTATTCAATCTCCTATAAGATTATTTATTTAAAAGTAGTCCACAGTATACTCACATCAGCAGTAGCGGTAGCGACATCTGTGTCAGTGAGCGTGATGGTATGTGCAGTGGCCAGGGTTGGCGCGTCTGTGGGCGGCAGAGATACCGCCATGTCCAGTTGCTCTGTGATCGTCTCCACTGTTGCTGTCATTATCTACGAGCACGCATACCCATAGTGTATACGATCTATAGTCTATGTACAACTATACTGTACATACGCGGTCATTATTGAGCTTTGCATTTGTGTACATTTTATACACACGATGCTATTTAAGCATAACATTTTTTTCGTCGATTAAATCTTGAAATTCAATTTGTGATTTTTGATAGATTTAATTAGCTAGCGAAATTTTCAGTATGAAAAGTACTCATTATTACAAACAACTTTTACAATGGCACCAACAATCAAGAAGTGAAAATTATGTACCTATGTATAGAAGAGCTGATAGTTTAAATGTATTTCAACCTGATGGTCGAGTCAATTATAACGTTCACAAGTGCCTTTTCAGAGCCGAAACGAGTTTGACAAAAATCCGTGTATTTTTAGATATATTTCTATACTCAAAGTGTTTTAGTATTGTTCTTAATTTAAGACCTCTAAGAAACTTTGTTGAGAATACGTTGGTAGCCTATAAGGACCCTTAAGTACAAGTTTGAGCACCCAGGAGTTACCATCGACGCATGCGCACGTTCTGGTAAACCTACCATTCTCTCGCTTTTCTCTATGGATTTTGACGCCTGCACACATATGCAAAGCTCATAATATGCATAGGTCTGTAATAAGTAAGATTTAAGTTCGGTAGTGGTATTGTACTAAATATATTCTTGAGTAAGTAAAAAAAGTAAGCAATGGGTACTAAGCAGTGTGGAAATTTTGGCATTTCACCTAAAAACTAAATTGATTTACAAAGCAATTTTACTGGTTCTTTTTTTAATTTGTGAACTAATAATGAATTCCCCGTTAAGGCTAGTATAAGTAAAAGCTAGAAATTTTCTAAATAATAATTTTTAAGATTTGCGAAAATTTCTCAACACGAATACCAAATAAAATTATCTATAACATTTAATATTGGAATTCAGCCTTTCATTGTCTTGAAAATTCAATTATTTTTAAACATCAAAAGATACATTATTAGTCAAAAACTTTTCGCAAAATCTATCAAGATTATGAGTTAATTTTATTTATTCATATTTAGATATTTTTAAATTGAACCCAACAAAAAACATAACATATTTTTCTTCCTTCTAACAATTTTCAGAAAGGTCTTGGCTACAGAGGACCAAGTTTACTACGATCCTGTAGAAGTAGTGTAATCCTAGTGGGAAGATGAGGGGTGTGCCCTCGTTTTTATTACTATTAGTATCAAAAATTAAAAGAGACAATTAAATTTCATCAGAATATATTTTCCATTGGGTTATTAATACATGGAGATCATGAATATCTTACAGATATTCCACAATCAAACATGTATGTCACACTTCATAGACGTTAAGAAGTCTACCTTAATCAGTTAGAGGCAATTTCAATGTATTTTTATCCGTCAATGAAGTGTCATTGAAAATGGCCTTTCTTTACCGATAATTTTCCGGATTATTCAAGTCAAAATATTAATTAATAATAATTCCAGCAAAGAGAAACAAGAATAAAGTTTTGTAAAATACAGGGTGTGGTTTCGCATTGTTGTATTACTTGTAGAATAGAACACAAACAAAAAAGTATAAAAAAAATTTCTTCCTTAAAGCTTGGTAGAAATAATAATCACTCTGAATGTTATCTGTAGGTACCAAACTTCATAGTTTTAATAATTGAGTGTCCTATACAAATACATTGTCAACTTCTGTTAATGGTAGAATACAAAACCATAGCCTATATTTTCTCTATCCGTATCACTCGCATTAGTGAAATAACAACACCGAATGAAACAACTTAACCTCTTTCCACTGTAGAGCTTTCCGCAACAAAATACTTTAACTAACATTATCGGTGAAGAATCAGCACATCGAACACAAACTACACAACAACCAAAAACCACATACGCACACATGAAAGAAGCAAACAAAATAAAGAGATAGACAGATAACGAACATACTTGCGTATCGCCTGACGATTTAGTCAGAGTCGCGTCCGAACCGACCGCGACGTCGCTTATGAGTGACAGTTGCATGAAATGAACAAACTATACAACTATTATATATAGATGTACTAGGCGAGACTAAGTGCCGACCCACCCGAAAATAAATCAACGTCTACATCTGTTTATACAGGATGTTCAGTAAGTAGCACGACAAACTAAAGGAAATAGGTGGGCGAGTCACCTACTAAATATTATACTAAATTTAAGGCGATGATAGCTCAGTGGTAAGTGACGTCGGATACCGCGGCGAAGGTCGTGGGTTCGAATCCTTACAATGAGCTTGAGCTTTCGGTGAAGGAAAACATCGGGAGGAAACCACAGCACGGTGGTAGGGTACTTTGTAGTACTCGACTGGCTGGCTACTACCCTCAAGTTGAAAATCTGTCGCCAAGCACCTGTTGGTGTGTTCCGGCAATTGTACTTGAGAGCCAGTTCGCCTTTAAGGCATTGTAATAAGGTGTACAACACATTAGCAATCCCCTGGTATTGCCAATGTCAATAGGCGACGGTTGTCACTTACCATCAGGTGACCCGCCTGCCTCGTTGTCACTTGTGACATAAAAAAAAATACAAAAAAAATAACCTTAGTAAAAGTATCACCATTTTCGAGGTCATTTTTGTATATTTAGTAGGGGACCCGCCCCCTATCTCCCCTTAAGTTTGTCATACTAATCACCCGACACCTATATAAAAGCATAATACCACTCACTGATTAATCTAAATTAATTAACTTGAAATTTGGCACGTAAATCTATAGGTTAGAAAGGATTTTTGAAAATTTTACCCCCAAAGGGTTCAATCGGAACCGCATAAGATAGCTAGTACCAGTTATACTGCATACTACTGCGCATTCTGGGGGTCCTATCTTTTCTGAGGCTGAAAAGTACTATGTTTTATTCTAGGATATGTTCTACCTGTGTGCCAAGTTTCATCAAAATACGTTCTACTTTTTTTGCATTGCATTAAATACTCAGTATTTAATTATTAATAGGATAATAAATACCCTAAATACATATAAAGAGAAAAGCTACATTATTAGTGTAGCATACATAATTTGACTAATTATTTGTGAAAACAATGAATAGACCTATTTTTGTAATTACAAAATTCTTTATTTTCGGGAAGTCGGTAATAACGTCACGCCCAGTAAAGAAAGATATGTATAATATAATCTATATAATATAGATGTACATACGACTAATGAACGGACAACGCTCGGTATGAAACAGCGGGACGGTAAAGATAACGTAAGCGGGTCGATAACGAAGAAATTTAGAAAATACAATTAGTTTTGTATACAAGGTGTGACAGTTTATTGATTTTAAAAATTTCATTTAATCAGCGAAAATCTGTTTATAATAAGATGCAAATAATGTTTTATTATCTGCTCCGTTAAGTTAGTTATTCTGTGACACATTATATAAAATATTGTAGTAGTCAGTGTATAGCTATATTTTTTTGAAAAATTATGACGGATATTAAGATATCTATTTTTCTTGTACAGCTAAACATCGACTACTTTTCTAATCCTAACAGTAAAAGACATAATATTAGAGTAAGATTGTTTATTGTAATTATTTACACATTTATATATCAAAATTTAGAAAAAGAAAACATTAAAACGATAAAAAATTAAGCCAAAAATGCACGAATTTAACTAACATAATATTCATACAGGCAGTTGATTTATAACGAAATGTAGTTTTCATTAAAAACATTGCTGGCCGTGGTGCTCATATATTTTAAAGACTGCAATATTTAAACCACAACCTGATTTCCAAAAAATTAAATTTTTGAACAATATAGTAAAAATATTATAAATTTTCTCTTTGGTCTTAAATTTAAGTAACAAAATCAATTTAAAAAAAAACCAAATTTAAATCAGCAACCTGTATACACCCGCAAACGTCACTAAATTCAAAATGGCCGCCCCACCATTTCAAACACATAACAGCGAACATACAACACATCACATTATATAACGTTAGTTAGGCGATACTTACATGTGGCATGTGGACGAGCACGCCGCCCACGGAGCCCTTGTCGCCCATCGGGTGAGCTATGGACATAAGGGCGTCTACAGACGTGGCGGGAGTGCCGCCGGACTTGCTGCGCTCGTCTTCCGACTGGTTCTTTTTTGAGTGATCGGTCCAGACGTCATCGGATGAGTGCTGCAAAGTAGTTATTTGTAATATCAGAGTTGCATAAAAAACGAAAGAAGAGCCATTAGCTACTTCCACCATAGCGGAGCTAGCAAAGTGTTACCAACAGAATAATTCATATCAATATTATAATTTTATTTATTTATTTTCTTTTAGGAAGATTTACAGCAAAATAATTGATATAGGTAGAAATGTAAAATTTTGTTCGATACCATTTAAAAATCTCCACCATATTTTGTACAAGAAAAATAAAAAAAATTACGTTAGTTGTGTTAGTAAGTAAAATAAGTATAAATATTGAACTCAATATTTATATAACGGCAACAAAAATAAAATAATAACATAATTTCGCCGGAATCTTCATAGGTCTTATCTTTGTCAAAGTAGTTACTACAAATTAGTTTTTTAATTGACGCAGTGCTTGAACAAAACACATAAATTGCGAATGTGTTTGTCCATTTGATGATTTGTCCTTTTAGGCAGCAACGGATCGACATGAGTTTTTAGATACTCTAAGAGCCAGTGATAGCCCATCGCCTGGCACACCATGTATATCAGTGACAGTGATGGTAATAGTACCTCAGCTAGCGGCTTGGGCTTGTCGGGCACCAGTTGGTGCACTAGGAGCACGGCCAGCTGGTGCCACAGCGCCGCCGCCTCGCAGTACGAGCACGCGCCCTCCGCCTGGCATACCGCTGCACACACAACACATACTTTCAAAATATCATAAGGGGTGTCACTTTTCGAAGGATATATATATATTTTTTATATAAATTGTTTTTTTTTTCTTTTTTCAGTCATGAGCAGGTCGACCCTCTGGTGCCCACTTATCGTTGAATTTTGGGACACGTTGTATAAAAGTAAAAATTTCAAACAAAAAATCGCAAAAAGTATAAAGTATATTTTTGAAATTTAGCAGAGCTTTATAAGTGTATGATAATAGTAATTTAAAAATTTTGTTCCTTCGGGTGTACTTTAAAAATCTCGTTGTTAGTGGACGCCTACCTTATAAAAAGATACTAGTGTGCACGCATATACAACATTTTGTATGAACATAGTGTGTAACTAGTCTTTCAATTTGTGTTTTCTTTCAATTTTTCGATAAAAACTAATTTGTCGAAAAATTATTTAAAATGTACGAACCATGCTGAATTTCTTGGCTTTGCTCAGTTTTATTTTTAATTGAAACTTGCTGGAGCTAAGCTAGTTTGTAATATGGGGGATATAGTTTGATGTAAACCATGGGAGAGCGTTAAAACCATGAATTGAGCTTACCGTGCTCAATAGTGTTGGTCTGGTTAGATTTAAGCATCAGTCTGAGCAGTTTGGTAGCTTCACTGATCACGTTCTGACTGTTGATACGGCGCTGCTGCAACTCCATCTGGTGACAAAATAAATAAATAAAAACACTAGTCAAATCAGTCGCTAATAATTATATTTACGGGATATCATATTTTTGTTTTAGTTTAAGCATAAAATTGTTAAACATTTGAGTTAAAAAAAGCTAATATAGCCAGATGGCCCCAAAAATATTTAAAAAATGTAACCTTGCTGAGTTTCTTGCCGGTTCTTCTCAGTTGAAGGCTGACTTCCAAACCAGTGGTAACTTCTGTAATTCGACCTTCATAAGTGCCCTTCTAGGGCCTAAACTGAATAAATGGTTTTGACTTTGACTATAACCCTTTACAACTAAGCCGCAAGTGTACCTGTTTCAATAATATGTCCAACATGAGTATACAGCATGTGAGATTCTGCGGCTTCATCTGATCGTCTTTCTCTTTCTTTTCATTGTCGTTCGAGTTCGGCGAGTCTTTTGATTTCGTTCCGTCCACTGTAAAATTACAATTATTTATAGTCAATCATTACTAAATAATTCTAATTTCTCGTTATTGGAGGATATAAGGATGTAACAAATCCCGCTTAGGAATCCGAAAGGGGGTGTTGGTTCAGTATTGATAACTGAACAACTTATTTTGTTTTTGAATTTTTGATTAGTGCAACAAAATATTAACTTTTCATACAAATCAATCAGCAGATCAGCACAAAATGTAATCTTTTTTCTTGCAAACATTAAAAACGAAGTAAATTTGACCTCCATAAGTGAATAAACTTTAATTAATTCGGCCCCAAGAAAAGATTGTGGTAATCAGAAACTATTCTTATGTGATACCAGGTTCCAAATCCAATACCACAAAAATCTTGACATAAGCATTGATAGCTCAGCAGTAGTGACGTCGGTTATTGTGGCTAAAACCTCTAAGGCATTATAAAAAAGTCTTCAACACATTGACAATCCCCTGGAATTGACAATCCGCCTGATATTGTCAATGTCAGAATTGTGGTATAGGAAATGGCATCATTCAAGACCTCAAAATGTAACGGAATTACCTGTAGGTGGTTTAAATATCTTCTCAGGAAGGTTGACGACGCAATGACTGAACAGATCAAAGAGTTGTGACAGCGGGATCCTCACATCCAACATAGATATAGTCTGAAATTAAGAAAAATATAATTTTTTACACAATATAAAGAAGCCATAGATTGGTGGTAGAGTACTTTGTTTTTTTTTTTAAGGATCAACAAACAGTATACACACTATTACTAGTAACAAAAAGTATTAACAGAAAATACAAGTAATAAATGTGACACCAACCTCGTTGACCACAAACTACTTTAAAAATTTAGACTTAAAACTTTGTTTGTAGTACTGTGCTTATCTCCATGTAAACTTTAGTTAGAAGGTATTTGTATGTAAATAGTGCGACAAACTTAAGTGGGAGACAGGTGGGTGAGTCATCTACCAAATATCGAAAAAAACTTAAGAGGTGTCTAGGGACACCCGGATGGAACGAAGTTATATAAGTTATATAAGTCGAGAGAGTATATGTTTTATATATATATATATATAAATAGAAATGAAAATATCTGGCTTGCTTTCTATAAGAGAGAGAGAGAGAGAGAGAGAGAGTTACTATAGCAAAAAGTGTCGTGATAACTTTTCGTAAGATTTTTTTCCGTCTAGCCCCCTTTCACAACGCGCGATAAGGAACTTCGTTCCAAAATTTGCTCAATAAAAAAACTACATTCGAGATATTTCAGATTTTTATGTATTGATTTTTGAAATTTTGATTTTAAATATCTCAAAAATTACACTTATACTAATATTCTCATCATTTTTACATATTTTGTAGGTGACCCTCTCACCTATCTCTCCCTTAAATTTGCGTAATACCTACTATGCAAATATCCAGCAGGAAAAAAAATACTGCGGGATATATTTTATTATAATTCGGTATTCCCTTTTGCAACGCGGAGCGGAATCTAGTCTTTTATATTATCCAAATATTGTAGAATTATTGGTTAAGTTAATGACCTGGAACCACTCTAGCACCGGCAGCACCGTCTCCGGCGTGGGCGTGGTGGACACCTTGATGACTGCAAACTTGTACAGGCTTTTCTCGTCCATCCCCACCATCGCGCCTTCCGGCTCCAGGATCTTGCCGAGGGGGACTTTTAATTCCACCAGTTCCTGGAAAATAATACATGCTTTAATAGTTTCTGGTTGTAGAATACTCAATTTCAAAGATGGAGAAAGGGGAAGGGAATCTTGTATATATGCAGATTGCTTGGAAATTTCGTTAGCGCGATGTAGATTATCGAAGCGCCATCTACGTAGGAGTCGTGCAAACTAAATTCGTGTTGTAGATAGAAGATACCACCAAAGTTTGTAAATTCATTTAAATACTAACGTATATAAAATAATTTTTTCAAATAAAACTAAACAAATTAACAATTTAGTTAAACCAATAAAATTATAACTAACACTACTGACCGAAAATTTGTTAAACTTTGCTATGAAAATGATAAAAGATTTAACACTAGTTTGTCTGTGGGTGGGAAGATAGAGGCAGAGTAATTAAGGTGTATTACCTTTTCGGGTACATCTGTGCAGATGGCTTCCATCCAGGCAGGCATGATGTAGTCCCAGATGGACTGAGTTATTATTCCATATGGAATGAGGCAATACAATCTGAAAATAAATACATGTTTTGTTATCTATCTATCTAATACCTTTAAACGAGCAATTCTTGTATATATGTAGAATGTAGATATTATATAATCTGAATCTCGGAAACGGCTCCAACGATTTTCATGAAATTCAGTATGCAAGGGGTTTCGGAGGCGATAAATCGATCTAGCTAGGTTTAATTTTTAGAAAACATCGTTTTATCCGTGTTTTCAGGCAATGAAAAACTACAATATCATTTTTTCATCAAATTTTTTCGCCACCATCGACACGATTGCAATAGCTCAGGGGGAAATCGAGCGGTCCCGAAACCAGAAGACCCCAGTTAAAGTCCAGATGATTATTTTTTCCCCTTCTTTTTTCAAGTTCCTTTTTTTGTGAGAAATACTATTAAAATTTTACCAAAAAAAAAACGAGTAAAGCTCAGTCATCCAGGTACTACCTAATAATAAACCGTTTTCACAAAATTATAAGGACTATATAAGTTACCCTAGCTGTTAATACCTGTTGAGTCCATCCTTGAGATGGTGTGTCTTGGAGGCCAAGTTGTCCCAGTGGCCGGCCTGCCGCGTATAGTGCGGCGGGTGTGGCAACAGACAAGACACTAGTACCGAACGATATGACTCAGCTATATTCCGGAGCCATCCACACACGTGGGAACACTTGAGCTTCTCTACCGTATTTGCTGTTTCACCTGGGTAATAGTGGAGATGTTTGACGAATCTTAGAAGAGGATATTGGAGAAGTAGCGGAACGACCTCTCACTTTTTTTTAAATTCTGGATAAGCTTATGTTTGGCTACAATCTCTCTATGGTAAGTGATGGCCGAAGGTAGTAAGCACACAAAGCCTAGATGGGAACTGGCTCTCAAATGCAACATTCGGAACACACCGATAGGTGCTTGGCCACAGAATTTCAACTTGAGGGTGGTAGCCAGCCAGTCGGGTACTACAAAGTAGGTACCCTACCACTGTACTGTGGCTTCCTCACGATGTTTTCCTTCACTGAAAGCTCAAGATCATTGTAGGATTCGAATCCACGACGTTCGCCGCGGTATCCGACGTCACTTACCACTGAGCTATCATCGCCTTATTAGCCACTTAGACCGATATCCTGGTCAGAGTTGACAGGAATCGCTTGCACTGGATTCAATGAGGTCGATGAAACAACTCATTGGCAATCCCCCTGGAATTGCTAATGTAGGCGACGATAGTTACTTAACATCAGGTGAGACGCCGGTCTGTTGTTAGAACACGGACATAAAAATAGTTTATTCGAGAAATTCAGGTGACCGCTCAACGATCGGATTCAACGGTCTGTAGTGATCAAAAATTCTGTTTATCCAAGAATATTCCAGAAAGAAAAATAAGTACTTAAACCGAATAAATTTGAGAAGATTAACTAAAAATGTGTAAGGAAGTGAAGGTATTTTAATGACTCATTGTTCCTCACCTGTATAGGAGAAGGAAGTGACGTGGAACCAATGGAACAGCACAGACAGCAGCCTTCCTAGCACTTCGTCAGGGGTGTCAGGGTTTGGGGTACAGAGACCCACCATCAGCCATACTCCATACCTTAGTAATATAAAAGAGAACCTTGTATTTTACTGGACTAATGAAAAGCGCAAGTATCCGTTGAAAATATTACAATTTACAGAAAAATCAATCATTGTCCTTTTCAATAAAATCAATTTTGTTAAATAGAAATCTGCCATACAATTTTGAGTCCTATTCCAAAACAATATGACTTAAGTCATATAAAGACATGGAGCAAATAACATACCTTCCCAAAAGCTGTCGATCTTCAACTGAAATGGGATCAGGAAGGTCTACACTTAGAGGCGGTTTCAACTGCTCGTAGGAACTATCCGGATCTTCCATGTTGATTGGTTTCGCTTCTTTCAGAAGGCTGTAAGTAGTAAAGAATCGCTATAACAAAATAATATCATGGTAAAATACTTTTTGTTACAGAATTTGGCACAGATCGTCTCTTGGACAGGACAATGGAACAGCTTTCCCAAAAGTACCAATACCAATTCATTAAAGAAATACCAATTCAATCTGGCCTGGAAAGTCCTTGGTTTGTAGGAGTCGGAAAAAGAAACCGATATTCACATAAGACATATAAGACAAGCTTTCTCTGCATATTTGGAAATACTGAACTATTCAATAAAATATTTCACCAATGGAAAAAACATTCCCAATGAGGATTAGCGTCAGACAGGCGGCTGGCTGTAAAACTTAAGCCAAAAACCCCCTACAACGAAATTCAAACTAAACAAAGATCTATCAGGGAGTCGGGGAGTCAGGAAGTCAGGGAGTCAGGGAGACAGTGAGATAACAGTAGTAGGAGTACCTGATGATAGCCTCGACAAGGTTGGTCTGCATGTCGCTATCCATCTGCCAGGCGAGCGGCAGCCGCGTGTGTACCACGTGGTCCCCGCCGCGCCGGCTGTTGTGTCTGTTGCCATGGCACTGCTGGCAGTACCTACCACACAACACACACACATACACATACAACACTCACTCATAGATAATGAGTTTATTCGCGCCTCATCTCAGCAAAAGCAACCTTCCGAACCGAGCATTTGGAGTCTGACTATTCATAAGTGCCAGTGAAGGTTTTTAGCTATCCCTCTCCCACGATATACTGAGTGTAAACGAGATAGCAATATATAACTATATTGTTGCATCACTATTAGGATTGACTTGAATTGACGCGGTATGGTAGTGATTGGAAAAGTGACTATCATAGAAGAATTTTACCCCAGCAAACTTCGGAATCTCCTCTCCTTCGGAACCAACACTAAAACTTAGAAATAAAACAGGACAAAGAACTTTATGTACAATTGCCGTTCCCTTACCTGATTGGATGATTTCCGTTGTAACTAGCGCATTCATTAGAAAAGCAGATCGAGTACGCAGCTTTATCTGAAGACCGACAATTCTGAAACAACATCATCATACAATATTGTACTTTAAAATTATAGAAAAGGGTTGCAAATTGTTTGATGTGTACCTTATTTTCGCACACCATAGACACTTGCTGTTGAGGATGTAGAATGTCGAAGAATCGTTGGTTAGGATGTTCTCTGTAAATAAATGAAAGCTATTAAACTCGCGCACGCCATAATCATCTTTATTGTTTGAAAATAGAGTTGACAAGAGATCTCTCTTTTGTTTTTTATTATCTTTGATATTATATTTGCAACTCTATTTGGACAGAATAGAGACTATATAAACGTGGAAAAATTATAGCAGTAATCGAATCGAATGGTTATCCTATGTACGAGGACTATTTTCTTTTTTTTATACCTCTAGGTGGCAAACAAGCTTACGGCCCACCAAGTGGTTACCGTAGGTAGCCTATGGACGCTTGCAACACCAGAGGCGGCACGATTAAGGGGTGCCAGACAAAATGAAGGCAAAGGTAGGTCCAGGATTTCTGTGAAGTAACTAATGCGGGTTATAATTTTTTATGTATTTTTGTATTAGTTTAAGAATAAAATTGAGCCAATAAAAAAGCCAATATAGTCAGATGGTCCAAAAATATTTCAAAAATGTAACCTTGCTGAGTTTCATGCCGGTTCTTCTCAGTTGAAGGCTAACTTTCGAACCGGTGGAAGTGAAGAAAAGAACTTCTGTAATTCGACCTTCTTAAGTGCCTTCTAGGGCCTAAACTGAATAAATGGTTTTGACTTTGACTTTTGTGTGGCCCATCTACCAGGTACCAGGTACCAGCTAGTTACCTGTGTATCTCATTGGCACACTCGATGCAGAGGTAGAGCGGCGGAGGACTGTCGGAGGCGAAGGTGACGCTGATGCAGTGGTCGTAGCACACCTTGGCTGCCTCTGCAGACCCCGCGTTGGGGCACATGTCGCGCTGGCACAGGAACGGGACTAGGTCGTCTGCAATTATATGCTTTATTGACTCTCGTGCTCCACGGATTCCCTCAGGAGTTGAATAAATGCTCAACTAGAGTGTTTTTGTTTTTTTCTTTTTATTCTGGATAAGCTTGTGTTTTGACCATAATCTCGCCATGGGAAGTGATGATGTGGCCGAAGGTGGCAAGCACACAAAGCCTAGATGGGAACTGGCTCTAAAGTGCAGCCAGTTGGGTACTACAAAGTACCCTACCACCGTGTTATGGTTTCCTCACGATGTTTTACTTCACCGAAAGCTCAAACTCATTGTAGGATCCGAACCCACGACCTTCGCCGCGGTATCCGACGTCACTGCCACTGAGCTATTATCGCCTTAAAAGAGTTTACTCTTTAAGTGCGATTTAATGTGCTGCAATCTATTGTCAGTATATTACTATAAAAACAACGCTTTTTATTAAGGCTCGATTTGACCATAAAATTTTCTTTGAATTAAATTAATTCTTAAATTTAGACACCAAAAATTGAGACAGCGTTGCCCCAAAAAAACAACTTTGAGAAATATTATGACGATTAGCATCACTAACTGGAGAACTTGCACAAGAGCCCCTTCCTATCGAAGAGCTTGGCGTCGAAGGGCGGCCAGTAGTAGAACAGCAGCTTGGCGGCCGAGAGGCGCGCGCCCCACGTGCCGTACGCGATCACACACAGGATGTCCTTCACCACCGACTGCTTCATCGACATCAGGCACTCCAGCAGCTGGCAGTGGTGCGCTGCCAAGCCAAAATGATCATTAGCTTACCTCAAATAACATTTATATTTGATTGGCTGTCCTCCGCGATTTCACCCGATCCCGAGGAAATCGTTTAGGTATTGAATTTTCAAAAATATTTTCAAAAATCTCCTCCTTTTAAGAATCTATCTGCCAAATTTTAAGTATGTAGCATTTATACTTTCTAAGATTTTTGATTAATCAGTGAGTGGTATTTAGAAGAAGAAGATAGGAGTTTGTGTGGCATCGGTCAAAAATAATTTTTCAAAACCTACTTCTTTTAAGAATCTATCTGCCAAATTTCAAGTTTGTAGCATTTATACTTTCTAAGATTTTGATTAATCAGTGAGTGGTATTTAGAAGAAGAAGATGGAGTTTTTACGACATCGGTCAATTCTACAAAACGTTTTACTACTATTATTAATATTGTATAAATGTATGTGAGATTACTCACGCAAAAACTACAAAAGGATTTCAATGAAACTTGGCGCTGAGGTAGATCATATCTATTAATAAAACATAGGACATTTTATCCCGGGAAAAGATAAGATCCATTAGGAACGCGGGTGAAACTGCGGAGGACAGAATTTTATGAACATACCGGGATTGTTGGAATGTTGGAACACCATCATGACAATGGCTGCAACCGACTGCGACGCCTGACTCTCTTCTTCTTGTCCAGCGTAGCGACGAGCTAAAGAAATTTTAACATAGTCATCTTTAGAAACGATAATCTACATAAAACCAATCCCAAATTACAATGAAATTTTTCAAACCAAATTATTTTATCTAGTTTGGACTATTCACAAAGAAATCAAACTTTTTAGTTTTTCAACACACTTTCACTATCAACACGCTATCAGCTCATATGACTAATATACACTAGGAAAACTGAGCTTATTATATTGAGAGACATATTGAAATTCAATTATAACCTTCCTATTATGCCGCACATCAGCTTAAATGATGTCCACTATCGAAAATTCTAAAGATACCGTTAAAAAAATACAAGAATACTAACTAATAGTAAACGGCAGTATATAATAGCACAGCAGATGCAGTATCTCCTGATGCAAAGCCACCGGGAAGACGGCAACACAATACGCTACCAAATACGGCAGGTTATCGATCATGTCGTACTCCAGAAACGGCAAGAGGCAGCCCAGACATTGCAGCACTGCTTGCCCGAATGCTGTAACCAATGGAAACTTAGATACGCATGGAAAAATAAGGTTTAAAAAGCCTTAGTCGGTAAGCGGACATCACGACATCGTTATAACTCTGCGCGAAATATTTTTTTGATCAAACCCACCCAGAAGCCGTCTACATCATGTTATTAATTCATCGTTACCGGCCAAACCCGCGACCGCGTGTAGGAAGAACTAGTTTAGCCTAGGCAAAACTAGTTTCTCCTGAAATCGGGTATGGCCGGTATAACAGCCACTGCTGGACTTAGGTCTCCCCAAAGTATGTCACCTTAATCAGCCTCGTGTCTTTGAATTTAACTGATTAACCCCACTTTCTGAAGATCTTCTGTCCTCTAAAATCAGTTTCTAATCAATGAAGAAACCATATTTAGTTTTATTTCCAATCATCAGGACATTGATCAACTAAATACTTACATCTTTTGGCTACAAGAGGCTCAGTATTAGCTGTCTTGGAAATCTATGAGGAGGACCTATGTTCCCCATATACCGTCAACTTAATTTTGAAAAACTTTTGCCAAAATAAATAAATAAATAAACCATTCATTCAATTTAGGCCCTCTAGTATGGCACTTATGACGGTCAAGCTAACAGTAACCGGTAAGAAACTCAGCAAGGTGTCAGTTATTCACGTACCCTGAATACCATACTGCATATGTGGAGCAGAGTCAACTAGTTGTGATATTGCATTGAATAGTCCTTTGTAATCCAAGTTGGGGTACAGGCTCATTCTATCAGCGTCGTTGTCGGCATCCCGAAGCATTTCGAGTGGTGATCGCGGTACATCTTTTAGGACACCTGCAATACATTTTTGGAGGCATTTTTTGGAAATTTATGGTTTATTTAATGACCAGTTTGGTATAAAACGCTATAATTGAAGACTCGATATTTTTTATAATGATTTATGAAACAGAAATTGTATATTTTATTGATGATTCTGACCGCAATAATAAGCTCAATGAAATTAAGTTATTGGACGAGCTTTCATCTTTGCTCGAGATTTTTACGTTTGTCCTGTAATTGGATGGTTTTCGACTATTTCGAGTTACAGCGTGTCACTTGATACAATACCATTCGGTGATGTGCTTTTTTTACTGGGATTCTAAGATGAGGCGAAGTTAATGAGCACACAGTCTAGAATACTTCCAAGTGCAGCTGCCAGAACACACCGGTAGATAGTTTCAACATTGGGAGTGAGCCAGCCGAGCCGGTGCTTGTCTCACGAATTTCTTGCCTTAAGATATCTATGGGCTGGGCATACTTATCAACGTATCTGTAAGTGTACTCACTGAGCAATGTCTGCGAGAAGTACTTGACAGTGTTGCCAATGTCGATACCCGAGGGCAGCGGTTGAATGTTGTGCATCAATCGCAGCTGGTTATCGTATAGACTGCGGATCTTCGCGGTGACTATGTACGATAGCGTTTGTTATTAGTGGATAATCAATATGTTTCATGGATTAGATTGAATGCTAAAGATCAAGAGATTTTTTGTAATAAAATTGTACAAAGCATAATGAACTTTATTTCAATTGCAGCCAGAAAAAAGGTCGCGCGTCTTCCGGGGAATCCCCACGCAATCACGAGAATTTCCCTGGTATCTAGTTACACAATTGACATAATATTTCAGTTTGCTATGTACAATTTGATGGGCAGGTTGGCGTGGTTGGTTAAGACACTACCTATCACGCCGCAGGTCGTGGGTTCGATTCCCATCCAGGACACACATTTGTGTGCATGAACATGTCTGTTTGTCCTGAGTCTGGGTGTAATTATCTATTTAAGTATGTATTTACAAAAAAAATGTAGTCTATGTATTATATCAGTCATCTGGTTTCCATATTACAAGCTCTGCTTAGTTTGGGATCAGATAGCCGTGTGTGAAAAATGTCCGAGGATATTTTTTTTATTTAATTTCATTACAAAAATTCGCTTTCATTCCATTCCGTGGCAATGTAAATTGAGCTTTAGCTTACAAAATCTAAACTCCAAGCCAACCGGCCTATCATAATCACATACAAAAATATATAATTTAAGAACACTTCAAGTTGAAAATATAAACAGTCTTGTAAAACCCAGATTTTAAGATACATAAAGGCTTTTACATCAGTAGTAGGGATTCGCCGGTTCTGGACCACCCCAGGCGGGGCGCTTAGTTAGGTCCTATGGGGGCGCTGGCTACTGGCCGCGAATCAACTTTATACCTACAGCGAATAAACTTAATACCGACCGCGAATCAACTTAATACCTATCGCGGATTAACTTCGTAGCTACCGCGGATTAACTTAATACCTACCGCGAATCAACTTAATGCCTACCTTACCTTAACGCCTACCGCAATATCGGAATGTTATTTACTTCATACCTACCGCGGATTATGCTTATACCTATTGTCAATTATCCATTTTGTTCGCGGTGCAATTTCTACATTTCTCAGCTCTCGGGTTTACTTTAGTTTTGTCGGTATCTTTTGTGTCCAGGTACTCAACCTTCTTTTGTATACATTTGCAATTGTTTATTTTTATCTATTGTCTATTGCGTAGGCGCCTAAACCTTTTCTTTTATTGTTTCTTTGTTGTGTTAGTTTTTGTGCAACTACCTTTATTTAATTTTTTTACTACAGCTTTATTGCACTAGTGTTGTAAAGAACCTTTTTTTTGTGTCTCGTCTATCCACACCAGTTTTGACTTGTCTGTCCTTTTATGTACCGTGCTATAGGTGTTTATGAGTCGTACTGAAACACATGTATATTTTGATTAATCATCATTTATTTTACTTTTTTACAAAAACCTAACCCAATACTTCTATCTATATATCCAATGTAGTCTGTCTTTTGAAACTTATCCAAACTTAGTCAACATTTATTTCAAATGAAAAATAAATATACTAACCTAACCTAACCAAAGCACAATTTGAACATATTACACAACAATACATCATTTAACTCGGTGTTGCGATCGAATATTCTTACAAAATCACACATTGTGTGTCCATTTAATTTGTAGTGCAAATACATCAAGCAGTATTTAGCACATACTGAACTCCAATCATTTTGTATCCTTTTACTATTAAAATCCCATTGTCTCGAGTTCCTCTTCAAAAAGGTTCGATGGTGACCCATTGGTAATCTACCATACGAATCAAAATATTGACCAACACCATTTTCGTTTATATGCATTGCGACCCAATGAGATCCAGGTTTTGTATCAGGATCTAAATTGCTTATTAAATATATTGGAGCTTCGGCGTATACAGGCAATCGATTTGCGGCATATACATTATATTGTAGGTTCGGGTGAATTTTACTTAAATATTGCTGAATCTCTATAGTATCCATAATGGAAGTATACTAAATCTACCTACTCAGTTCAATACATAAGATGAAAGTGTAAAATTACATGTAGTAACCTGATACTTATAGTACCTACTTATGTACAAGGATGGTATAAATAATACAAGAACATGCTTCTTCAAACTTATATATTATTAACATTATATCTTAAAACTATTACAATTAATCACTAACTACTATAGTCAACACTAACATTACGGTTTTTATCAATTTCAATAACATTATCGAATTCTGCATATACAATACAATTAACAGTTTGCAAAAGAGTCGTTTCAAAACGAACTTCCAATCTTACGCTACCATGTTTTATAAGATTCCAATGAGTTGTTGAATTAGCTGACAAATCTGGTGTTAGATCGAAAGCTAATAAACAGTAACCATTAGCATATTGTTCTCTAGATATTCCATTTCCTTCGTTAAGAAAATGAATGCCCGTTCCAGAGAATAGGGTATGGTAAGCAGAAGTAAATACTTTATTTTCAAATGATGGTTGTATAGCTTTCGATGGTATTTGTTGACCATCAATGTATAGTGAAAAAGTATTTATATCATAATTTTGAAAATCAAATGGATTTTTTGTGAGATTACCATTAAATGCTGCGTTATTAACAAATCCAATTATACATCTTTTCGGTACTTGCCCCAAAAAAATATTGTCAAGTGTTTTCCCCTGTACCCCTGAAGGTATTGTTAATACTTTAACTTCGGCTCGGGTGATTGGATACTTAGCTGTAGTTGAGGATAAAACTTTTTGATGAGCCAGTAAAATAGATGGATTGATTCGAGCTTTACGAACAATAAGTGTTGCATCCGTAATGGATATTTTAAACTTCAAATCATTTGTAGAAGACATTAAGTTGAATGCTTCTCTGGAGCGAACTAGTTTTACAGACATTTCAACAGCGTTAATCAAAAACTTTTCTTGGTTGAATATATCCCCATGTAGATGTCCAATCATTTCAATTTCTTTGCTTTCACTTGCTAATTCCATTCTTTTAGTAAATCCTTTATTTTCTTCATCAGTTGAATTCATTTTTCCATGCGTATCTTCATACCAAAGACCACATGTAAGATGAGATTCTTTAGCAGTTGGGGCATAGTTTAACAATGTTTCTATGTAGGCACGATATGCATATGTATTATTTGGAGGTGACACCAGTTTTTGGTTTAAAAAAACATCTAATTGACTAAATAGAGAATGCAACCAATTATTCACTGGAGCCACTTTTGATGTTGTGAGCAATTTGGTTGAATCTTGATTCATTATCTTAGCTTTTATGTGAATCAAAGTATGAGACAAATCAATGTAGTCATCACCAGTTCCTGGTATTTGAAATTCAATGGGTCCATCGTCAGCAAGAGAAGAAATAGGTTTATAGTATATCCACATTCCATTTTCGATGCTGGTCTGCGTAGATGGTAAAGCAAATAAATCTAACTCAGATTTAACGCACTCACATGAATGATTATGTAAAAATGACATTATTATTTTTTATTCTATGAAAATATGTCTTTAATTTTATTATGTTTCAATCTTTGTTTTTTGTTGGCGGCTTTCACTTTAGCTGTTAGTGGTGGAATGAATGATGAAAGCCGTTTCCTCTTAGTTATATAACCTGATCCCGACATATTCAATCGATCGATTTTATTATCGGCTTTGAGTTTTAAATTAGAAGCTGCTTCTTTCAACCGAGTCTTAATTGCATCTTCCATAGGACGTGCTTGAAACATATCCGATACAAGTCCCATACCAGCATTTAAAGCCTCTTTACCAATAACTCGAGCTCCACTAGAGAATAACGGAATAACAGATCTAAATAAGCCTCCTAAAAAGCTACCAATTCCATTGCCGCGTTGATATGGTACCCCCCTATATATGACTCCAATACCAGATCCAGCTTGATGTGAATAATAATGTTCATAGGGACAAGTTGAGTTATCATATCGAGGAGACATTATAGTTTTTTGAAATGTAGTTTAACACACACTGTTCCAAACTGGAATGGTATTTTTTGACCTGTACTTGTTCTTATATCTATTTCAATTGTATCAAACTCTCTACGCATGAGAGGAAAGTAGTGAGGTGGTGAGAATACGTGCATATTATTGGAACCATAAATATATTTTGAAGGATCCAATGGTATAATTCTTAGAAGGGGGGCCATTACATCACCAACAATCTGTGGGTCGATTATATCACTGTAAATAAATAACTGAGATGGTAACCCTAAAAGCAAATTGGCTGGAAATTTTCCTTGACTTCCCTGAAGAACAAAATTTGTATTAGGTTCAAATCCAAGTTGGAGACACAATTTTGTTGAAAACGTCAATGATTTTATTGTTTCATCCATTACAGTAACGGAGACTATTTTTGATTTATCATCATATTTAAATGTAATATTTTCTTTAATATCGTTTAACTTCGATAAAATATGATTGATATTATCATAATTTGTTGAAGGTATATATGTTTTATAGTACACAAGGGAAGGTTTGACTTCACCAGGCATTGTCATCTGTTTAGATATGTAAATAACATTTTCATGATCTTGAATGGTAAATATTGTGCATGGATATTGAAATTCAACAACACCAACTACCCATGATCCTTCCATTACAATGGACTTTGGTAATTTAGTAGCAAAACGAGTTGTCGTGTTTTCTGGATAGTAATCCATAGAACTATTACTAAGTAATGTGAGATAAAAACTTTCTTTGTTCATTGTTGTTCTAAGCTAGAAGCTAAAATCCAAGTGTTGAATTTATCAGGATAACCTTTCCACTTCACTAACAATTGCTTTCTGGCACCGGAGTAACGAGAGCTAATTATTTTATCTATTTTGTAACTCGAGGTAGGATTATAATTTACTTTTTGCAATTCTTTTTCATAAAATGTACCCACAATCGGATCATTTTGCAAATCGTTCAATGTGTACACAATCCACGTTTAAACGATTAATACGGAAGGGTGTTTATCCATATGAACACATGACTTCATTTGATTCCTTAAAATTAACTTCTCTTCCTACTCGCGATGAATTTTATAGTTCTTTAAATGATAGTGATATTTCCGAAAATGATTACCGCCATGCTCATGATGTATGGAATCACTTCAAATGTCAAAACATGGGTAACTATTCTGATCTTTATTTAAAAACAGATGTTTTGTTGTTGGCAGATATATTTGAAAATTTTAGGGATCTTTGTCTTAAAACATACGAATTAGATCCTGCTCATTATTATACAGCACCTGGATTAAGTTGGGACGCTATGTTAATTTCTACTAAAATAAAATTAGAGCTTTTAACAGATATTAATAAAATAGCTTTTATTGCAAACAATGTTAGGGGTGGCATATCTCAATGCAGTAATAGACATGCTAAGGCAAATAATATATTTATGTCTGAATATGATCCAAATTCCCCATCGTCCTTTCTCATGTACCTAGACGCAAATAACCTTTACGGATGGGCTATGTCTCAATGCCTCCCAACAGGTAAATTTGAGTGGGTAGAAGTTGATACAGATTTTAACATCACCGATGATTCCGAACACGGTTTTATTTTAGAAGTAGATTTAGAGTATCCTACCCACTTACATGATTTTCACTCAGATTTACCCTTTTGTCCTGAGAATATATGTTTAGGTAGTAAAAATCGAAAACTGATCCCGAATTTAACTGATAAAAAGAAATATGTCCTTCATTACAGAAATCTAAAACAATGTTTAAATAAAGGTCTGCGTTTAACTAAAATTCATAGGATACTAAAATTTGAGCAATCTGCATGGTTAAAAAAATACATAGATTTAAACACTCATATGCGTTTGTTGGCAACCTCAGATTTTGAAAAAGATTTTTTTAAATTAATGAATAATTCCGTTTTCGGTAAAACGATGGAAAATGTAACAAAACGAGTTAACGTTAAGTTAGTAAATCACTGGTTGAATAGAGGGAAAACCCAAGGTGTCCAATCTTTAATAGCAAGACCTGAATTTCATAGTCTTTCAATATTTTCAGAAAGTTTAGTTGCAGTACAATTAAATAAGACTAAAGTTTTGTATAACAAACCAATTTACCTCGGATTTTGCATATTAGATTTATCAAAAACGCTGATGTATCAATTTCATTACGATTTTATGAAATCAAAATATCAAGATAATCTTAAACTACTTTACACAGACACAGACAGTTTAATTTATCAAATATTTACCGAAAATTTTTATGCAGATATTAAATCAAGTTTAGAATTTCACTTTGATACATCTGATTATCCACCTAATAATGATTATGGTTTACCATTAATCAATAAAAAGCGTTTAGGATTTTTTAAAGATGAAAATAATGGTAAAATTTTCAAAGAGTTTGTAGGACTACGTGCAAAAATGTATGCGATGGATGTGCAAAATAATTTTATCGCTAAAGCTAAGGGAATCAATAAATGTATATCAAAAAAATTTAACCTAAATGATTATAAAACATGTTTATTTGAAAAGAAAATTCTTTATAGTAAAATGTTACGATTTAAATCAATTAAACACGCCATTTTTACCCAAAAAATAAACAAAATATCACTATCACACAGTGATACCAAAAGACATTTACTAGAAAATTCTACCGATACGCTTGCTTGGGGTCATTATAGAATAAAGAACATTTAATTTATTACTGTTTTCTGTACTATATAAAATATAAATATTGTTGTTTTATTTTTATATTGTTTTAACCTCTTATTTATAAGTACATGATGTGTTTACCTATTAATAAGTTGTGCATAATATGTTAGATTTATTGTTTGATTTGATTTAAGAATAGTTATTGAAAAGAGTAATTGTTGAGTTTCTTGCCGGTTCTTCTCAACAGTAAGCCAACCTTCCGAACCGGTTTAAAAATCTGACTATCAATAAAGTATGGAGAAGACTTGTTTGAATAAAAAAAAATTAATTAATTTTATTTCTTTCATTTCAATGTGTGTTCAATCCTTTAAAAATATATATTTAAAAATTGTAAGTCGTGATTTATTATAAACAATATAATACATTTCATTCTAACGATTTGTTTTATTCATTCCAATACCCTTTTAGAGTTTACACGTGTTTTTAAAATGATTCATTTTTTTCATCCTTTTACTGCAATAGTCGCAGGTCCAAGTGGATGCGGAAAGTCTAATTTCGTAACAAATTTTATTAAATACACTAAAGAAATATGTAATAGAAATTTTACCCAAATTACTTGGTGTTTTGATGAAATGCAACCATTGTACAATTTACCAAATGTGAATTATCATCAAGGTATACCAGATTTGAACATGTTTGATGGAAAAGATGCACATCTTATTATTATTGATGATCTTATGAGAGAATCTGATGGACGCATTGTTGACATTTTTACTAAAGGTAGTCATCATAGAAACTTAAGTGTATTTTACATTACTCAAAATTTATTTCATCAGGGTAAAGGTCAAAGAGATATTTCTTTAAATTCAAGCTATATTATTTATTTCAAAAATCCTCGCGACAAGACTCAAATTCGTTATTTAGCACGCCAAGTTTCACCAGAAAATCGTAAATTTATCGAAGACGCCTACAGGGATGCTACTAAAGACGCACATGGATATTTGATGATGGATCTAAAACAAGATACTATTGATATATGTCGAATCAAGTCTAAAATATTACCATCCGATGGGTATTGTACAGTGTATGTCCCCACAAAAGAGTTTAAATATGTCAAGAATCGACAAATACCCATCATTTGCAAATGATGGATCAACGCTTCAAGACGTACAAAAATTTATTAAATGCTTTATGTAAACTAAAACCAAAACATCAACAAGCCCTTCTAAAATCCTGCAGTGAAAAGGAAATTAATTTTATTTGTGAGTGCATTCATAATATATTACAAGGGAACGTAAAACTTGAGGAAAAATCTAAGACTAAACTACAAAAATTTAAATCTATACTTCGAAAATTGGTACGTAAAAGTGCCAATAAAATAAGAAAAAACATAATTGTTCAAAAAGGTGGATCATTTCTACCTATCATATTGGGTGCTATTTTAAGTGGGCTAGTAAGTACACTAGTTTAAAATGGAACATGCAAAAAAAATGTTGTTAGTTGAACCGGGACTAATAGATAAAATAAATCAAAAGAGAAATGAAAATTCTACCTCAAGGTTAGATACTGAAATGCAGAACATTTTGAATAGTGATATGGATGATCGTAAAAAATGTAAATTGTATTTACAAATTTTACAACGATATCTTCACTTCACGGAAGAAGATCGTCGACCTCTTGAGATTCCAATAATTAGTTCCAATAATGATTTTGTTGAAACCACGACAAAAAATGAAATTTCAAATATAAACAACGACTTCAAAATTAAAGATTTAGTTGCTAATCAGACATTGAGTAACGAAGAGAAACAGCAAGATAATTTTAAAGTTGAAATAAATCCTCTCTACACAAAAAGTCAAATTCTAAGTTTGGTACCTAAATCATATATAAAAAAAGGTGAGTTGTTATTGGATTCGGTATCATCGAGTAAAAACAAAATCTCTTGGGATGATAACGGTACAGTTATCATAGATAATGAAGTAATTCCTGGAAGTAATATCATAGATTTAGTAAACGACTCACTTCGTCCGTTAAAAAAAAGCGATCCAGTAGGTTGGGAAAAATTTGCTAAAGCATTAAAGGATTTAAAAATACCACTAACTTATGTTGGAAACCCAAAAAGAAGTGATTACATATCTCAAATGATAGAGATCACAGAACCTACCACAAAAGAGAAAGAAGTTAATATTACACCAAAAAGTTCAGATAAGCACATAAATAAAATAAAAAAGAAACTTGATTGGGAAAAATGGACACCTTATTAGAAATAAATGATATTTATTATGATGTTTCGAACCCCGCTGGATATAGCAGTATCGAAAAATTATCAAAAGCTATGAAAGGTAAAATGAATAAAGAAGATGTCAAAAAATGGTTGCAAGCCCAAGAAACGTATACGCTTCACAAACCGGTCCATAGAAAATTTCCACGTAATAAATACGTTTTATCTAATCTTAATGAACTTTGGCAAGCTGATTTAAGTGATATGAGAACTTATTCTAAATATAACGAAAGTTTTAATTATATTCTTTGTGTTATTGATGTGTTTTCTAAATATGCATATGCTAGACCAATGAAAAATAAAAATTCTGAAACTATTAAAAGTTGTTTTGAAAGTATATTTAATGAAGCTAATACTACTCCAACACATATACAATCTGATAAAGGAACTGAATTTGTTTCTAAAGATGTACGGAAATACTTTAAATCCAAAAATATTAACTATTACACAACGAATAATCCCGATATTAAAGCAAGTATTGTAGAAAGATTTCAAAGGACACTTAAGATGAAAATGTGGCGTTATTTTACACATAAAAATACTTATAGGTATATAAATATATTACAAGACTTGTTATTTGCTTATAATCATAGTTACCATTCCAGCATTAAAATGTGTCCCAATGATGTAAATTCAAATAACATAATGACTGTTTGGAATAATTTATACGATAGAAAATCTATAAAAGAACAATCTACTATATCACATTCAAAATTCCAAGTTGGTGATCATGTTAGAATAACAAAATATAAACACATATTTCAAAAAGGATACGAATCCAACTGGAGTGATGAAATTTTTACAATATCTTCAATAATAGAAAGATCACCGTGGATTGTGTACACATTGAACGATTTGCAAAATGATCCGATTGTGGGTACATTTTATGAAAAAGAATTGCAAAAAGTAAATTATAATCCTACCTCGAGTTACAAAATAGATAAAATAATTAGCTCTCGTTACTCCGGTGCCAGAAAGCAATTGTTAGTGAAGTGGAAAGGTTATCCTGATAAATTCAACACTTGGATTTTAGCTTCTAGCTTAGAACAACAATGAACAAAGAAAGTTTTTATCTCACATTACTTAGTAATAGTTCTATGGATTACTATCCAGAAAACACGACAACTCGTTTTGCTACTAAATTACCAAAGTCCATTGTAATGGAAGGATCATGGGTAGTTGGTGTTGTTGAATTTCAATATCCATGCACAATATTTACCATTCAAGATCATGAAAATGTTATTTACATATCTAAACAGATGACAATGCCTGGTGAAGTCAAACCTTCCCTTGTGTACTATAAAACATATATACCTTCAACAAATTATGATAATATCAATCATATTTTATCGAAGTTAAACGATATTAAAGAAAATATTACATTTAAATATGATGATAAATCAAAAATAGTCTCCGTTACTGTAATGGATGAAACAATAAAATCATTGACGTTTTCAACAAAATTGTGTCTCCAACTTGGATTTGAACCTAATACAAATTTTGTTCTTCAGGGAAGTCAAGGAAAATTTCCAGCCAATTTGCTTTTAGGGTTACCATCTCAGTTATTTATTTACAGTGATATAATCGACCCACAGATTGTTGGTGATGTAATGGCCCCCCTTCTAAGAATTATACCATTGGATCCTTCAAAATATATTTATGGTTCCAATAATATGCACGTATTCTCACCACCTCACTACTTTCCTCTCATGCGTAGAGAGTTTGATACAATTGAAATAGATATAAGAACAAGTACAGGTCAAAAAATACCATTCCAGTTTGGAACAGTGTGTGTTAAACTACATTTCAAAAAACTATAATGTCTCCTCGATATGATAACTCAACTTGTCCCTATGAACATTATTATTCACATCAAGCTGGATCTGGTATTGGAGTCATATATAGGGGGGTACCATATCAACGCGGCAATGGAATTGGTAGCTTTTTAGGAGGCTTATTTAGATCTGTTATTCCGTTATTCTCTAGTGGAGCTCGAGTTATTGGTAAAGAGGCTTTAAATGCTGGTATGGGACTTGTATCGGATATGTTTCAAGCACGTCCTATGGAAGATGCAATTAAGACTCGGTTGAAAGAAGCAGCTTCTAATTTAAAACTCAAAGCCGATAATAAAATCGATCGATTGAATATGTCGGGATCAGGTTATATAACTAAGAGGAAACGGCTTTCATCATTCATTCCACCACTAACAGCTAAAGTGAAAGCCGCCAACAAAAAACAAAGATTGAAACATAATAAAATTAAAGACATATTTTCATAGAATAAAAAATAATAATGTCATTTTTACATAATCATTCATGTGAGTGCGTTAAATCTGAGTTAGATTTATTTGCTTTACCATCTACGCAGACCAGCATCGAAAATGGAATGTGGATATACTATAAACCTATTTCTTCTCTTGCTGACGATGGACCCATTGAATTTCAAATACCAGGAACTGGTGATGACTACATTGATTTGTCTCATACTTTGATTCACATAAAAGCTAAGATAATGAATCAAGATTCAACCAAATTGCTCACAACATCAAAAGTGGCTCCAGTGAATAATTGGTTGCATTCTCTATTTAGTCAATTAGATGTTTTTTTAAACCAAAAACTGGTGTCACCTCCAAATAATACATATGCATATCGTGCCTACATAGAAACATTGTTAAACTATGCCCCAACTGCTAAAGAATCTCATCTTACATGTGGTCTTTGGTATGAAGATACGCATGGAAAAATGAATTCAACTGATGAAGAAAATAAAGGATTTACTAAAAGAATGGAATTAGCAAGTGAAAGCAAAGAAATTGAAATGATTGGACATCTACATGGGGATATATTCAACCAAGAAAAGTTTTTGATTAACGCTGTTGAAATGTCTGTAAAACTAGTTCGCTCCAGAGAAGCATTCAACTTAATGTCTTCTACAAATGATTTGAAGTTTAAAATATCCATTACGGATGCAACACTTATTGTTCGTAAAGCTCGAATCAATCCATCTATTTTACTGGCTCATCAAAAAGTTTTATCCTCAACTACAGCTAAGTATCCAATCACCCGAGCCGAAGTTAAAGTATTAACAATACCTTCAGGGGTACAGGGGAAAACACTTGACAATATTTTTTTGGGGCAAGTACCGAAAAGATGTATAATTGGATTTGTTAATAACGCAGCATTTAATGGTAATCTCACAAAAAATCCATTTGATTTTCAAAATTATGATATAAATACTTTTTCACTATACATTGATGGTCAACAAATACCATCGAAAGCTATACAACCATCATTTGAAAATAAAGTATTTACTTCTGCTTACCATACCCTATTCTCTGGAACGGGCATTCATTTTCTTAACGAAGGAAATGGAATATCTAGAGAACAATATGCTAATGGTTACTGTTTATTAGCTTTCGATCTAACACCAGATTTGTCAGCTAATTCAACAACTCATTGGAATCTTATAAAACATGGTAGCGTAAGATTGGAAGTTCGTTTTGAAACGACTCTTTTGCAAACTGTTAATTGTATTGTATATGCAGAATTCGATAATGTTATTGAAATTGATAAAAACCGTAATGTTAGTGTTGACTATAGTAGTTAGTGATTAATTGTAATAGTTTTAAGATATAATGTTAATAATATATAAGTTTGAAGAAGCATGTTCTTGTATTATTTATACCATCCTTGTACATAAGTAGGTACTATAAGTATCAGGTTACTACATGTAATTTTACACTTTCATCTTATGTATTGAACTGAGTAGGTAGATTTAGTATACTTCCATTATGGATACTATAGAGATTCAGCAATATTTAAGTAAAATTCACCCGAACCTACAATATAATGTATATGCCGCAAATCGATTGCCTATATACGCCGAAGCTCCAATATATTTAATAAGCAATTTAGATCCTGATACAAAACCTGGATCTCATTGGGTCGCAATGCATATAAACGAAAATGGTGTTGGTCAATATTTTGATTCGTATGGTAGATTACCAATGGGTCACCATCGAACCTTTTTGAAGAGGAACTCGAGACAATGGGATTTTAATAGTAAAAGGATACAAAATGATTGGAGTTCAGTATGTGCTAAATACTGCTTGATGTATTTGCACTACAAATTAAATGGACACACAATGTGTGATTTTGTAAGAATATTCGATCGCAACACCGAGTTAAATGATGTATTGTTGTGTAATATGTTCAAATTGTGCTTTGGTTAGGTTAGGTTAGTATATTTATTTTTCATTTGAAATAAATGTTGACTAAGTTTGGATAAGTTTCAAAAGACAGACTACATTGGATATATAGATAGAAGTATTGGGTTAGGTTTTTGTAAAAAAGTAAAATAAATGATGATTAATCAAAATATACATGTGTTTCAGTACGACTCATAAACACCTATAGCACGGTACATAAAAGGACAGACAAGTCAAAACTGGTGTGGATAGACGAGACACAAAAAAAAGGTTCTTTACAACACTAGTGCAATAAAGCTGTAGTAAAAAAATTAAATAAAGGTAGTTGCACAAAAACTAACACAACAAAGAAACAATAAAAGAAAAGGTTTAGGCGCCTACGCAATAGACAATAGATAAAAATAAACAATTGCAAATGTATACAAAAGAAGGTTGAGTACCTGGACACAAAAGATACCGACAAAACTAAAGTAAACACGAGAGCTGAGAAATGTAGAAATTGCACCGCGAACAAAATGGATAATTGACAATAGGTATAAGCATAATCCGCGGTAGGTATGAAGTAAATAACATTCCGATATTGCGGTAGGCGTTAAGGTATAAAGTTAATCCGCGTAAGGTATTAAGTAGATTCGCGGTAGGTATTAAGTTAATCCGCGGTAGGTACGAAGTTAATCCGCGGTAGGCATTAAGTTTATTCGCTGTAGGTATAAAGTTGATTCGCGGCCAGTAGCCAGCGCCCCCATAGGACCTAACTAAGCGCCCCGCCTGGGGTGGTCCAGAACCGGCGAATCCCTACTACTTACATCTTAAATATATAGATTATCTAAACAGCGTCCATGTGGCAGACTTTGAAGTGCCCTCTCTACGGACGCTGCATCGCCAGTTAGATGACATGAGGTTGCCCAGGAACCACCATCTCGACCTCACTGGCTGATTCCATAAGAAAGGAAAGCCAATACGTATGGAGCCAGGTCAGTTGCAGGTGTCTGCGCTAATTTTAAGATAGCCCATCTCTTTTTGTAATATGACGTGAGGAAGTGATATAACAGGGCCAGATTTAAGGGAGGCAGGGCCGGATTTAAGGGAGGGCAACCGGGGTAACTGCCCGGGGCCCCCACATAAATTCTATATATTCATAAAGTGTCGTCAGACACGCGGTTAGAACCAAGGTTTCTTTCCGCCATATAAATAAGGTGAAACACTTGCAAGAAATATATGTATTATTTATCCTGTTCGCAAAATAATACGGGGCCTCCACGTTTTTGTTGGCCCAGGCAGGGTGTCCACACCTCTAAATCCGGCCCTGGTGATATATTACAACTTGAGTTTTACTAGAGCTTTAAATGTAATGGGACATAGGTTTTGTGAGCATGAAAGTTGATGGGAAAATATATACATAATAACATTGAAGAATCTACCACACTTTGTCTAAGGAAGAAGCAGTGATACAGACATTCTGGTACAGCCTAGTTCTGAAAGAAAGGTGAGCCACACAAACAGATGACCGATTCTGCTTAATTTTTTTGTTTTCTTTTCGTATTTTTTATTCAAATAGCATTCCAATGCAGTTCGAAAGGTTGCCTTTGTTAGAAGTGCCGGCAATAAACTAAGCAATTACTCCTTTCAAAAGGAGCTTAGACCTACTACATACAATTTACAATACAATACATACTGTACATACAATACATTACCTAGCTCAACATATTGTTAAGTAACCTGTGGTTAACGGCGCTGGTTACATGTTTATCTATTTGTTTAATTTATATTTTTTCTTATTAAAGTGTGTAAATGTTTGTTGACCCAAATAAATAAAAATTTAAAAAAAATCAAAGATTGATCTGATCTAATCTCACTAACAATATTTGTTGAAATAATTTGAACATAATCATGAGCTTCTTACTACATAACAAACTGAACATAAAAAGGTAATCTTTATGCTTGGATAATCCTGGTATTATTATTAATCCTGCAATTATTCTCGCAGCGCCACCCATCGACAATAGAGGCATTTTTCCCATATATTTTTATATTAGCAGAATCGGTGAACAATCAACACGAAAGACGACAAAGGTCCAATAGACTCGAGTAGTTTCTATAAAACAGTACAAGTAAGGATTGCAGTAATCCAAAGTTAACATTAAGTAACGGTCAAGTCATATCATATTATACATAAACTTGAACTATACTACACTTGCCCTAATCTATGGGACACGAGGGACACTGAAACACAGAGACAAGAATTAGACCATAGACAGATATGGGACACATTGCAAGATGGAACCTAGCACATCTAGGGTTACCATCTTTAATAATAATTTATCTACCAGATTGATTTTGTAGTAGGTAGTTTTTGTGCAAACTTAAAATTATTTCATATTATTTAAAGAGTCATGTAGACACAGATCAGAAATACTAATTAATATGAGAAAAAGGTATAAATTTCATATGATTGTGAAAAATTATATGCTGTTTAAAAATATGAAAAATAGATAGCTAATAAGTTTGCTTATTGATATGACTAACTATTATATAGATAATATATTGGAAAGAAGCATTCTATTCTTTAATTAAATTGCTCTATAAGCTCTATAATTGTTTTTAAAATTTATTTAATTTGAAGTTTAATTAGTGTAAAATGTAAATAGATATTTAAATAGTAATTAGAAATTAATTAAAAACTTATGTTGCTAGTCAAAAAATTATACTGCGTCTAAAAATCCATAAGCCCTAGAATCAGTACATAACTACCCTAATTTGCAGCAAGTTATAGATGGCAACCCTACTGAAATTGGAGGGGTTAAGCAAAACGTGCGGCAGGGTAATACGTGCCACATAATGTGCAACATTGAACACGGCTCGCTTGCACGAGCTCACCTTTCATATTCAACGGCTCCAGAAGTACCTGCATTGTGTCAGCAGGCTGCATTAGGATACATATAAAGCACTACGCAATGATGCCCGGTGGATTTTAAATTCTGAAAAATAAATGTGTTACAGTGAAATGCAACCCTTATAAATATATTAAATGCAGTTTGAGGAAAATGTAGATATAGAATTAGTAAAATTGAATGTAAGACTGACAGATTTAAAACATAATAATGGTTTGTATTGTGATTTTAATATTTATGGTTATTTAAATGTCCTGTAGATTATTTAATTTTTTATTAACCCGTTGGCTATAATAGGGACAGATCTCCCAGGAAAACAATAAGATAACCATAGAATCTAGTATATAAGTGATTCAAGTTATTAAAGGAGGAAAAAATATATAAGAACCTACCACAAAAATTAAAATTGTTTCAAAGCATTTATACTTAAATTCTCAATTTTTTTATTCCTTTTTACTACATAAATATTATAGAATGGATTTTGATTTACTTGCTGGACTTTGAAATGGCTTTCACAGGTTTGTAGAGTACATTATAACAAGTAAATTCACAGAGAAAAGTTAGTAATAGCCACATTGGAACACCAAGAAAAATATTTACAAAGTAATTAACAAATTTAATCATAGGCTATTCACAATCACAAATCATTATGCCCAGTCATACTTTATTAATTCGAATTCAAAGTAAAGGGTTGAGTCTCACGTATGAACATGCAAGCTGATTAATGTTATTGGAGCCAAAGCTGTGTTCTTTATATATAAAAGTTATTTGCTTACAGGCCGCTGCCCGCGTTCCCATGTTAATAAGCTGTATCTTGAAGCTGCCCTGCATTGGAATGCCGGATATCAACCAATAACATGAACACGGTTACGAATCGATAAAGGTAGGTTTAAAACGGGAACTGACCGCGCGAAAGAGATAAGACCTAAATCTAGATTTGCTTTTCTTTTCAGTCGGGCTATTGTATTGATCGGTTTGTATTTTCGTGTTGACCCGCGCGCGCCGTACTTAGGAACAGGAACTGTCAAGTTGACATTTTACCTCTTTGCTTCGACTTCACTTCACTTCTTGTTAGATTGGCAGCAGATGCGTTTTTTACACAATTCCGCCAGTGTCAGGGTGTTTGAAGATAAACGATGGGGATTGATCAGTAGGGCCAAAAAATGCAATAAAAAATTCGTCAAATCAGAAGATGTTGACCGGTGATGAATTTACCTAGAGGTAATAAATATTGTGAGGTTATAATACATAGTAAATATCAAAGTTTAATTTTGTTAACATTAATAAATTGTGACAGAACATACACAAAGGGAGAATCAACAAGAGATAACAAACATTTTATATTAGTTGGACGAGGGATATTGGGGGGTAGAAAGTTGTAAAGGGAATATTGTAATTTGGGACAAACAAATAACAAGTGGTCAGCAGTGCCTTCGTCAATACCGCATTCGCAAAGAGAGTGGTCCCTCACCCTTATCTTATGCAAGTGCACAGTAGTGCAAGCGTGACCCAAACGGAGACGGCAGATAACTGATGATGTATTCCTATTTAAATGACGGAATTTAAAAAACCAAGGTTTTATAGGAATATTGGGCTGGATATTACCATAATATTTGCCATTCTGGTTTTTAGTTAATTGCCAATATCTAGCCCAAGATCCTTCCATACGCGGTTTGGCAAGAGAACACAGATCCTCAGAAACAATATGAGAATGCTGCAATGATCCAGTCTGTATAGCATTTTTAGCGCAGGAGTCAACAGATTCATTACCTGGGATTCCACAGTGGCTAGGTATCCATGCCACGTTTACATTTATATTACGGACATAACAGTTGTACAATGCTTCTCTAATTTTAAGAATAACAGGGGACCTAGATTTAGAACGAAAAGGATTGGAGAGAATAGACTGAACACAACTCTGTGAGTCCGTAAAGATGATAGTGTTGTTTAAATTATGAGAAAGACAGCTGTTAGGGACGGGCGGGATATTTAGTTCCGGTATAGCTGAGCGAAGCGAAGACGAATCGATTGATTCTTACGTGAATAATAATTATTATAATGTATGAATCTTACTTGTACCTAAAATATTTACGATTTGAAGTTTATATTATTTATGTTAAATGTAAAAGGTTTGTTTGCTTATGAAAATCAATATTCAGATAAAATAAAATGTCTTCTTATGTTCAATGAAATGAAAATGAGAGAGCAATATATAATCTTTCTTTTATAATCATATACAGCCTTTGATTATTAGCTGGTTTAATAATCAAAGTATACAGCATACAGTTTAATGATTTTTGTGTAGTGATTTTACTCTTTGATTTTTGTTTTTTTTTGTATCGTATCGTTATGTTGTTTCCGATCATATTTTTTTTACGTTTCTATATAGGTAGCACTGCTGGACATAGGCCTCTCCTAAGGCGCGCCACTGAGCCCGGTCTTCGGCTATTGTTTTCCAACCGCCACCAGCCACCTTGCGTGGACTAGCACGGGCTGATGATGATGATGATAGGTAGCATGGTTTTTATGATGATATATAGGTACTTATATTGTGTAAAGGAAAACAAATTTTCAGAATGAATGAGAGTAGGTTAGGAGGTAGGAACACGGTAGGTTGGGAAGTTATAATGTCGAAGGTAGCAATTAAAATGCCATAAAGCCTAAAAAAGAGGTTGCGTCATCAAATCGAACAACTATCGTCGTGACTAGAATCTCAATGAAAACTAAGTCCATACAAAGTTCATACATACGTACCTACGCAACCATATCTATAGAACAAGAACAATTGAAGTTTTTTTTAATGATTTTAGATTTAATTTTTATTTATAGCCTAGAATTTAACTGGCTATCAAGTGCACCTGCCAGAATGGTCAGCTATGATGGTCAGTAAACGAATAGCTATTTTTCAATAATAGGCTGGTGACAAGAGTTTTCTATAACATTTTTCAGCAGCAAAAACACGTTTTATTTTGATATTTCTATCGTACGTAACATATTGTGTTTGATCTTACTATTTTTTATTGGAGATGAAAATGTTTATTAAGAGATAAACAAGCAAATTACAACCGCAGATGTATTCAAAATTAAAAAGAACATAGTTATGCTTAATCAAACTATCCATAGGTACCTACCTACAGCAACGAGGTGAGGGTTCATCTTCGCCCTGACCTATAATCGTTCTAAAACAATCACACTGCAAGCATATTATCTTCTCCGAATGCATCGCTCGCATCGCAAGTCCATTGAGATTTATGTCGACACCTAGCGGATGTGGGGAACTCACAATAACAAACGCAAATCCTTGAAAAATATTTTTATTGTCATCATATCACAATAAACATAGCTACAATATTATTTTATCTACAATCACAGAGCTCACCACCTGAGAAAAAAAAACAATGGTTTTTACCATTCCTACGACTAATTTTAAGCCTACACAAAATAATATAAAGCAAAAAAATATCACCACTCACATTTTAAGTCCGCATCGTTTACAGAGGGGTCTAAACGAGTACAAATATATGACAATGCACGCTTGCTATAGTTTATTGACTTGTATACGTTGGCATTGGAACTAAATGACTCGGTCGGCCATTATATCATCAGCGCTCCAGCGTGCCGGCCAATGCTTGTTGGATTACGAGCTGCTGAGCGCTTATTAACTTCTTTAATTCCCTTACTTCCTGAGTCAGCTGCCTCACGTTTTCTGTCGTTTCATCTAGCCTGGCTTGCACGCTTCCCAGACCCGATGAGTAACCGTATTCTCGATACCCAGAGTCATTGTTATTTTCGTACTTTTTGAAGCACGAGTAAGCGCCGGTAGTCGAGCCACTTGATGAAATTGTATGACCATACTGTTTCCTCATTTTCGCGATGTCGTATGCAGCCATCATTATGTCTCTTGGAAGCCTTTTTTCACTTGGGTTCAAGGGTTTCACGCTCAAGACTACTCGATACGCTTGAGGAGATACAAGCGCTGATGAATGCAGTATTTTTAATAGACATTTCGGAAGATAGCCGTTGAACAAAGCAAGTTCCATGTATGATATCAGTTTAGTTTGTCTAACGAGTTTGGACAGGCCAGCAGTCTTTCTCAATCCTTGAATATCATGGACAGCAATACCCACGAGGAGGTTCATTAGCACAACGGTTACAAACATGAGAAATAGTACATAAGTTATCTGAGCGGAGAACTCGAGCAGTACAGGCGGATCGTTCCCATCAGGCTCGTTCAATAACAAATCTAAATTTAACTCTCCAATCATCATAGTCAGTACCGTAATGAAGCCCATGAATGGATTCGCGAAGGATGACGAGTCAGGGAATATAACACAAAAACTTATAGTGAATCCAATTAATATGCACGAGTAAGCCATTAGTAATTTAGCAAATTCTTTCTGGACTTTTTGATACATAGCGACATATGTCCCAAACACTGGGAGTTGGCCAATCATCATCATCAGATTCGTCCATCCAGCAAGCACGGCGAATGCCCCGACGTGGTTCTGCCATGTGTACGTTATATTTGTGTAAATATATGATATGAGAAATACGCTTACTATCACAAACCACTCTATAATATTCTCCGATTGCATTAGATATTGTTTCACAGTGGAATAGCCCGCTATTCCGTATACTTTCCTGAATATTTCAAATATTGTGATCCCAGCTAAGACCCACCATTGCATTTCGATAACAAATGGGTTTTTTCTCAACAAATCCCCGAGGATAGACTGTTTCTGACATAACTCTTGCTCTTGTATAGTTTCCTCCATATCTTTGCTTCCATTGTAACAATTATGTGCAAGTGCTGTCAAAACATATAGAGTGAGACATAAGACAAATATAAAACTTAGAAATAGTCTTGCGACATAGTATTTGCGAATTTTCTCCCATTTGATGTAAAGGAACGCTGAACATAGAGGATGTAGCAGCACCTCTTTCTGGCCTTCATCAACAAAAGTATTCAAGTAGCTTATCTCCCGAGGATAGCAATGCTGTAGTATAGTTCGAAAGTCAAGTTCAAGTTCCACCTCTCTATTGCTCGTTTGCGAGTGGTGCAGTGTGATAGCACAGTCCAATTTCCTTGTTATCATAGCGAGCGAAGCAGGCGTTTTTCTAGCGATTACATTAAGAGCCGAGTTTCCTTTTTTAGATCTTGTCGTTACGTCAGCGCCGTGATAAATTAACGTCTCGACACATGCAGATAGGCCATCGAGTGCAGCCAAATGTAGGGGCGTGAAACCGTACTCATCCTTCTGATTAACATTAGCGCCCCAACTGATCAAAGTCTCAATTACATCGCACGCACAATCTGATTTTCCTATGGCTGCGTGTAGTGGCGTGCGCATATCAAAATCCATAGAATTTGGCTCCGCATTCCCTTTTCTTAGTAGCGATTCAACGCATTCTAAACTAGCAGATCTAGCAGCTAGGTGCAGCGCTGTAAATCCTCGATGATTTTTCAAGCTGGCGTCGGCACCTTTAGTCAGCAATAAATCCACGCAGTCTACGAAACCACCATCTGCAGCCAGATGCAATGCAGTCGATTCTCTATCACCAACCCTTGTCCTCACGTTAGGATCAGCGCCTGACGTTTCGATAAGAATCGAGAGACATTGGAACATCCCCAAGTCAGCTGCAAGATGAATAGCGTTAGTGCCGCCCGGCTCGATCAAGTTCACGTCAACTCCATGAGAGATGAACAGCTTCAAACATTCGACCGAGTTAGCTCTAACGGCGCAATGTAGCAAACCACCTTCACAATTGACGTATTTAACGGCTGCGTGCACAGAAGCACCACGACTGATTAGTAAATTAGCCACTTGCACTGAATTCCCGAATGCGGCACAATGGAGTGGAGCGAAACATCGCGGCATATAATTAGGATCGGAACCGCACGACAGCAGGTAACTAGCGCACTCAGTTGATCCGCCGAACGCTGCCACGTGCAGCGGAGATAGGCCAAGAGCATCGAAGTACAAGGGATCTGCCCCGGCTTCCACCAGAGGCTGCAGTAGGGTATCAAGCTTGAGGAACGCCGCCCAAAATAAACAGACATTTTTCTCCGCCTCGGATGCTGTGCCAAAGCTGTTGGTAATTGTGTCAGCGGTGATGACTCCCGATTCCAATTCGTCAAGAAGTCGTAACCGTCCGCCGACCGCGCGCATCTGTTCATGCGCGCTCTGACGTAACGAGTCCCCGCATATGTGCGCAGTTAGGTCCAGCGGTGGTTCTTCGAAGCTGTCGTACATGTTGGGGGCGCTCTCCGCCGGTGGAGAGGAGCCGGCGAGCACGTACTCGAGGTGACCCATGGAGGGATAAGCTCTCTCGAGACTCTCCTCGTCGAGCGGAGGGTGGGCTTGGTGCTGCGTCCGCGCCGGCGAGCTGAGGACCCTTGAGACCCTCGGCCGGCGGTCCATGTCCCTGGGCAGGGTTCTAGGTCGGACGTCATCTAGCTCCTCGGGGTTCGGCGAGCGGCGAGCACGGAACCACCGCGGGGTGAGTATTCGGCGCGTCGTGGGCATGCGGGCGGCAGCGCGACACTGAACACCGGCAATACTATTGTGCACCAATTGACGGCAGCGGAGATGAATCCCGCGCACCTTTTTTCGCTGTATTGCTCTACGTACACTCAACGACACAAGTGTTTTTTAGTTCATATCAAATACGTACATACGTGTTCTTACTGTATATTTAGATTAGTTTTCTCGTATGTAAGCATTTTTTGCTACAGTTATGGAGATGACATCGTCTAATAGTACAGCTAGGTAGACACGTTTGTAGAAGCAATAATAAAGACTATTGTCTCCAGTTGACATATGTGTGTTTACTAACTTTATACGCGATGATATCATGTGTCTGTGATGAAGTTCAATGGATGTATAAGGCGGTCACCTTGTTTTGATAATTGAGGAAACTATTCACAAAAAAACTGATTGTAGGTAATCAGTTTTGTAACAATTTAATTTCATTCAAGTAGGTTTCATTCAGAATAATTTGAGTCTTGAATGACGTAGGCAAGTAAATTACTTGCGAATATTAACCATGGAAAGATAAAATCTTTAAGGTGGATGGCACAATAATACCTAAATGCTCTTTTAACATACAAAATCTTCAAGTTCAGCCCGTTTAGCGGATAAAATTACCAAGCTTTGTATGTACTTATGCAATCTAATCAAACAGCCTATGAGCCTAGTTATGATAACAGCTTTTAATCCTGACATGAAATGCCCATTCAATGTAAAATGTATTGTACTTTAACATTAAATAGTAGGTATCTATGTATAACAAATACCTAACATGTTATTCCATGAAGTGCTCCACATATTTATTGTAAGGTATATTAAACCGGATGTCCGGTACGCTGGCCACGAATAAAGCCATCATTTCCGTTACTAATTGAATGCGAAACTGATTGATTTGTGGGCGATGGCTATGATTCCATTATTCAACAATTGGTACTAAGTCCATCAAAGTTATATGTACGTAGGTATGAGATATAAAAACCTTCATATTTTGGATGTACAAAAAATATATCTGCTCAAAAAATGAATATCGGCGCCAGCTCATTCCCGGCTAATTCTCGTAGGTAGTTTTATTTCAAAAAATATCTACGCGATTTGGTCAGTAACATTTTTGTATGTAGGTGGTCTAAGGCGAGATGATAGCTCAGTGGTAAGTGACGTCGGATACCGCGACGAAGGTCGTGGGTTCGAATCCTACAATGAGCTTGAACTTTCGGTGAAGGAAAAACATCATGAGGAAACCATAGCACGGTGGTAGGGTACTTTGTGGTATCCTACTGGCTGGCTACCACCCTCAAGTTGATAATCTGTCGCCAAGCACCGATCGGTGTGTTCCGACAGCTGCACTTGAGAGCCAGTTCCCATCTAGGCTTTGTGTGCTTACCACCTTCGGCCACATCATCACTTACCATGGTGAGATTGTGGTCAAACACAACCTTATCCAGAATTTCAAAATGTAGGTAGGTAGGTACATACCTAATTGCATTGATAGATTTTGCAGATTCAGAATTATTTTTGGAGTGTTGTGTTTTTCCACGGTGTGGTTTTGAGGAAGTAAACACTTATTTCACAAGTAAATTGAAACCATATTATCAACGTAATAAAGGTGAAACAAAGTACCTAAAACAAAATATACGCATAAGATGAAACTCGTGTGACACACACAATATTATTGTAAATCTTTACAGGATTTCTCGTTCTGTTCATACCTAAAGCAACGCTTCATTAAACCTCACCAGTGGGACGGTCGTCCCAAAACTAGGTACTTAAAAAAAATTGAATTCCAAGAATCGAGTAAGTAAGTAGTTAACAGATATCAATCTGTTAATGAAACGGTGGAACTGGCCTTTGAATATTTTTTCGCACGCCGCCGCCGCTCTGTACCTACTGGAAACAACATTTTCCCGGATGAGGTACAATAATTAATTATAATCGGTTGGTAGGTAATTATTTACCTGCATTTTTGACTACTTGTCTACACTTATGTATATTAATTTGGTAATAGTTGTAAGTTTGTATGTAGGAGGTAATCTCCGAAACTACTGATCTGATTTTTAAAATTATTACACTAATATGTAGCTAGAGTAACCCTGAGTAGTGATTACCTACTATAGACATTTCATTTCGAAAGAACGGGGCAGAAACTAGTAGGATCTTAATTGTAACACCACCTCTCTGATAAACAAAATTATATTCCCTGATACCTATTATAAAACCTAACAATCCTTGCTAATGCATAATGCATGTTGCTATTAGCGCAGATAGCAAATAACACGGAAATACCTACTTGATACTTAGCGTGGGATTGTTGCAAATTGACCTATGATTATTTCGATGTCTAAGCTATGGTAGGGTTGTCTACATAATGCATACTTTTTATGTAAGAAGTTGACAAGCAGGCAGGGAATCCTGATGCTAAGTGACTACCATCTCCTAACGGCATTAGCATAAGCAGTGCTGGCTTTACCTATGGTGCAGGGTGTGCAGCGCACACGGGTGCAACATGTTAGGGGGCGCCATCGCTCGGGGCACTCGCCGTAGACCCTCGCCCGTGTTATGTTGTCTTAGGTTGTTCGCGAACGATCTAGGACTAAAGAGCGTTCTGACGGGCCTTTTTTTTGCTCGCTTACTAGTGGGCGCCAAGAATATTGAATCAAATCAAATCAAAACTCATTTATTCAGTTTAGGCCCTGGTAAGGCACTTATGAAAGTTACAATTGACTCTACCACCGGTTCGGAATCGAACTGAGAAGACTCCTATTTGTTTACACCCGGGCGCTACATAGGCTAGAGGCGACCCTGAGCATAAGCTCAGCTGCTCATAGCTCAGTGTTGGCGACGAAGGTCGTGGGTTCCAATCCAAAGAACTTAAGCTTCCGGTGAGAAAACCATAGCACGGTGGTAGTGTACCTACTTCTACTACTCGGACTGGCTACCACCCTCAAGTTGATAATCTGTCGCCAAGCACCTATCTATCGGTATATTTGGGCAGTAGCACTTGAAGTCATTCCAATCCAAAAATGAGCTTAAGCTTTCGGTGAGGAAACCATAGCACGGTGGTAGTGTACCTACTTCTACTACTCGGACTGGCTACCACCCTCAAGTTGATAATCTGTCGCCAAGCACCTATAGGTATATTTGGGCAGTAGCACTTGAAGTCATTCCAATCCAAAAATGAGCTTAAGCTTTCGGTGAGGAAACCATAGCACGGTGGTAGTGTACCTACTTCTACTACTCGGACTGGCTACCACCCTCAAGTTGATAATCTGTCGCCAAGCACCTATAGGTATATTTGAGCAGTAGCACTTGAAGTCATACCAATCCAAAAATGAGCTTAAGCTTTCGGTGAGGAAACCATAGCACGGTGGTAGTGTACCTACTTCTACTACTCGGACTGGCTACCACCCTCAAGTTGATAATCTGTCGCCAAGCACCTATCGGTATATTTGGGCAGTAGCACTTGAAGTCATTCCAATCCTAAAATGAGCTTAAGCTTTCGGTGAGGAAACCATAGCACGGTGGTAGTGTACCTACTTCTACTACTCGGACTGGCTACCACCCTCAAGTTGATAATCTGTCGCCAAGCACCTATCAGTATATTTGGGCAGTAGCACTTGAAGTCATTCCAATCCAAAAATGAGCTTAAGCTTTCGGTGAGGAAACCATAGCACGGTGGTAGTGTACCTACTTCTACTACTCGGACTGGCTACCACCCTCAAGTTGATAATCTGTCGCCAAGCACCTATCGGTATATTTGGGCAGTAGCACTTGAAGTCATTCCAATCCAAAAATGAGCTTAAGCTTTCGGTGAGGAAACCATAGCACGGTGGTAGTGTACCTACTTCTACTACTCGGACTGGCTACCACCCTCAAGTTGATAATCTGTCGCCAAGCACCTATCGGTATATTTGGGCAGAGTAGCACTTGAAGTCACTTTGAAGACTTCAAGGCATTGTAAACATCAATACATTGTTCTCGATTGCAACTACCAGAATGTGTCTGAGAAAGAAAGAAAGAACCACAAACAATACAGTTATAAGACTCATTCCCTCAATTATTTAACCTTTAAAATATTGAAATTACAATTTATAAATCTTTTTCATTTTGTTAGTAGCCCTACATTAAGTTGTTCCGAACCGTGTCTATCAGGTATATCTTGTTATTCCACATCGGGTATTTCCACTTCTAATTCATTAATTAACATTGCAACAATAAGCAATGATAATGGAAACGAAAAGTATAAAATAATACAGCGGTTTTACCCAAAAATTAACTTAGACTTTTTGGACACACCCAAAAAGTCTCGTCTATCCGTGAAGGAATGAAGGATAAACCGACAGGCGAGTTGGTGGTCAAATGTCAAAATAGTGTTGCAAGCGTCCATAGGCTACGGTAACCGCTTACCATCAGGTGAGCCGTAAACTTGTTTGCCACCTAGTGATATAAAAAAAAACTTATTTACGTTATAAAAACACTTATAATATTAATATTGATTGTCCTTACGTAGTCAAGACGTCTAACTGTTAGTACCTAGGAATTCCGTCTAGGTACTGATTCCAAGCAATTCCTCTACACATGAATCGCGAATTATAGGAATAAAAAAGTATTTTTAATTAAAAAAAAACTACAGTTAGCTACACTTTAAAAGTTGTCTTCTTTGACATGTATGGTTCCTCACTAATTTACTTCATCGATAAAATATTGTACCTACCAATACATTGAAACCTTCTTATTTTCTGCCATAACATAAGTTTGCAACTCAGGTTCGGCTTCGATACATTCATAATTACAAACTACTAGCTGTCCCCGCGGTTTCACCCGCTTTCTCAAGGTATCTTTAATTCAAGGATCTACCTATCCGTGTGCCAAGTTTCATCAAGATCCATTCAGTAGTTTTTGTGTCAAAGAGTGATTATTATTCCGACCGTTTTCAGTCATGGCGACCACTTCGACTCTTAGTCCGTACGACGCTGATGGACCCGCTAATGTAACCGATCTTACTGGTGCCCCGTGCCCCCTGATAGCACATGAGTATACCAGAATGTCCGTGGGTGGTCGGTTTACTTCATCGATAAAATATTGTACCTACCAATACATTCAAACCTTCTTATTTTCTGCCATAACATAAGTTTGCAACTCAGGTTCGGCTTCGATACATTCATAATTATAAACTACTAGCTGTCCCCGCGGTTTCACCCGCTTTCTCAAGGTATCTTTAATTCAAGGATCTACCTATCCGTGTGCCAAGTTTCATCAAGATCCATTCAGTAGTTTTTGTGTCAAAGAGTGATTATTATTCCGACCGTTTTCAGTCATGGCGACCACTTCGACTCTTAGTCCGTACGACGCTGATGGACCCGCTAATGTAACCGATCTTACTGGTGCCCCGTGCCCCCTGATAGCACATGAGTATACCAGAATGTCCGTGGGTGGTCGGTTTACTTCATCGATAAAATATTGTACCTACCAATACATTCAAACCTTCTTATTTTCTGCCATAACATAAGTTTGCAACTCAGGTTCGGCTTCGATACATTCATAATTATAAACTACTAGCTGTCCCCGCGGTTTCACCCGCTTTCTCAAGGTATCTTTAATTCAAGGATCTACCTATCCGTGTGCCAAGTTTCATCAAGATCCATTCAGTAGTTTTTGTGTCAAAGAGTGATTATTATTCCGACCGTTTTCAGTCATGGCGACCACTTCGACTCTTAGTCCGTACGACGCTGATGGACCCGCTAATGTAACCGATCTTACTGGTGCCCCGTGCCCCCTGATAGCACATGAGTATACCAGAATGTCCGTGGGTGGTCGGTTTACTTCATCGATAAAATATTGTACCTACCAATACATTCAAACCTTCTTATTTTCTGCCATAACATAAGTTTGCAACTCAGGTTCGGCTTCGATACATTCATAATTATAAACTACTAGCTGTCCCCGCGGTTTCACCCGCTTTCTCAAGGTATCTTTAATTCAAGGATCTACCTATCCGTGTGCCAAGTTTCATCAAGATCCATTCAGTAGTTTTTGTGTCAAAGAGTGATTATTATTCCGACCGTTTTCAGTCATGGCGACCACTTCGACTCTTAGTCCGTACGACGCTGATGGACCCGCTAATGTAACCGATCTTACTGGTGCCCCGTGCCCCCTGATAGCACATGAGTATACCAGAATGTCCGTGGGTGGTCGGTTTACTTCATCGATAAAATATTGTACCTACCAATACATTCAAACCTTCTTATTTTCTGCCATAACATAAGTTTGCAACTCAGGTTCGGCTTCGATACATTCATAATTATAAACTACTAGCTGTCCCCGCGGTTTCACCCGCTTTCTCAAGGTATCTTTAATTCAAGGATCTACCTATCCGTGTGCCAAGTTTCATCAAGATCCATTCAGTAGTTTTTGTGTCAAAGAGTGATTATTATTCCGACCGTTTTCAGTCATGGCGACCACTTCGACTCTTAGTCCGTACGACGCTGATGGACCCGCTAATGTAACCGATCTTAGCCCCCGTGCCCCCTGATAGCACATGAGTATACCAGAATGTCCGTGGGTGGTCGGTCTTTTAACAATTCGCGTTTAGCATCGAAACCAGCGCTGCTGCTTGCGCTATTCCTCAAAATCGCGTACTTGTCTCTTTACAAGCCCACGCCATTCAGGGCGCTGTGCTGCCAATCCTTCCCATTCAGCCCTGTGATCCATCTTACACAAAAAAACAAACTTTGACAAGTAGTAAGATGTATGTCTTATCGTTTTCTGTCTTGGTCACCTACGAGGAATTAAAATAAAAAGATAATGTTATACTTGGAAATATTTATTGTTATATAGTTTTGGGACTTATAGACGTAAATAATGTACATTGTTCAAATTAACATAATTACAAAAGTGCAAATAATTACGATCACCAATATCTTTATGTTAGACGCCACTGAACAGGCAGATAAAAATATATTTTCATTAAAAAAAAACTATTATGTTAGAGTGATGTAAAAAAACAATCATAAGATTTACAAGTAACAATTAAATCGTACGCATTTTTGGGATTAAATGTTACAGTTTACAAACTAATATAGTATCTATTAAAGCTAACAAATAATATAAATTATTAACTATTTACAAAATATTACATTATTTTTTCTGTTAATATTAATTTATAGATAAAGTGAATGGGGGGGGGTTGGGAGCTGTAATTCGTGGTCATTAAGACGAGAATGCAATGACATGGCACGTGTCGAAATGAACGATTAGTGTTATATTTAAGACACACAAGCAGCACTACCAGGGCCGGATTAAGGCAGCCCGGGGCCCCTAGCAAATAGACCATAGAAATAATAGGGTCCTCTAATGCACGGAGCCTCTATTTTTGCTACGTGGCTAATCCGGTACTGATCACTACCGATTATTTACTATAATTCGAATATCTGAAAAACCAAACTTTTTCGGACGTTCGGAAATGCTCGTAGCATGGACTTTCTGTGTCATTGTCAAAAAATCTAGCATAAAATAAGTGCTTATTGATAAATGAGAAACAAAAGCGTGCACTAGCCGACTCAGATTCTGAGCTGAGTCGCTTAGACGTTTTGGTGTGTTGCGTATACGCATACTGACAAGCGGCATGGTAGTAAACTACCGCGCTGTTGCCAATAAGAGCTCACACGGGAAAATTATAATTAAATGTTAAGTAAGGTACCAACAATTGGAAAGTTTGACGCGCTTAGCGTCCATGTTCAAAGTATCCTTTGACTGGACACTATAATTGTACTTGTTTAAAATATCGCTGGGATGACTATATACAGCGGTATTACTAGCAAAAGTACATTTTATTAAAAATATTTTGGTTATTCATAGTAATCTGTTGGCACAGAATATCAATATAACACGGCGAATTTACTCAGTTTCTAATCAATAAAATATAAGATACAGATCTATTTTACTTCACTTACTCCAGGCGCAAGTTTACTGTGATTAACTTAGTAAGGTTCCTTAAAACAAGAATACACAGCGCTTCAACAAAGTCTAGACAAACACCATTTAAATTCCAAATAAATACACTGCGAAGAAACAACGTCATTTTGCTGCAACTTTACGAGTCTTTCAGCTGTTCAAGTGCACAGGGCCGGATTTAAGGGAGGACAAAGGGGCAACTGCCCGGGGCCTCAAAAGACAGGGGCCCTCTATAAGTGAAAGTACCCGATGTATAAGGGGCCTCCACTCCTTTGTTGCCTTAGGGCCCCCACACCTCTAAATCGGGCCCTGCATCGCACTATAGTTCACGGCACTAACACTAACATAAACACACACCCAGTCGTCTCGTCGATCAAACGCACGAGTATTTCCGTCCGTCGTCGCCGGAGTAACAGTGATGGCAGTGCAGTCGTCCCGCTCGCACGCGCACGTCGGCACCGGCTCGACCGTCCCCGAGGCGCGTCCCGCACACGGCGCACGTGAAGCACCACACGTGGTAACAGAGAGACAACGACTCGATTATCATGGCCGCGCCGCGACCTGTGAACAAACGAGTAGATATTTTATAGTTCAGGAGATGAGATGCTTTACAAGTCAAGAGTCCTGAGGGTGTAATTGTATATACAAGTGTTCACTCAGTGTCACTAGGTGGCAAACAAGCTTACAGCCCACCTGATGGTAAGCGGTTATCGACGCTTGCAACACCAGAGGCGTCACACGCGCGTTGCCTTCCTTGCATAAGCCTTTTCAGTCCTCTTTTAAAGAACCCCCGAAGTCCCTACCATTGATGATAAATCCCCTAAATCAAAGTCAAAACCATTTAGTTTAGGCCCTAGAAGGGCACTTATAAAGGTCGAATTACAGAAGTTACCACCGATTCGGAAGTCTGCCTTCAACTGAGAAGAACCGGCAAGAAACTCGGCAAGGTTACATTTTTAAAATATTTTTGGTCCATCTGACTATATAGGCTTTTTTTTAAATGTCTAACTAAACTAATACAAAAATCCACCAGGTGTATAGTGAGTGTAGTACATACCCAGTTCGTCTCCACAATGTGAACACTTCCTCTTGCCGCTGACGCTGAGCAGTTTGTCGTCGCGCGGCGCTTCCACGCGCGGCGATCGTTTCTCTTGCGACACTTGTTGTTGGCTGCAACAAACGTATTAGGTCATTCAACAACAACAACAACAACAACAAAAATAATAACAACTAAAACTGCAAATAAAACCCTACCTATACCTAACACTAACTATGGCTAAGTTTCTACGTAGATAATAACACAAAATACGCGGACAAAACTATTAATTAATAATATAATAATAATTATTATACCCACATGTATCTGTGATAAATAATCTCAGACATTCACACACACACACACACACACACACACACACACACACACACACACTGCGCGCTTGGTATTTGGCTTTTTGCTTTGTTGAACTTACTATATTTTTTACCTTTTATATTTTATTTTTATTAATTTTACGTCACATGGAGCGGAATCTCCTATCACAAGCAAACTCTTGCTTAAAGGGGGATTCCTAAACCAGATGTGTACATGTGATAAGTTGTTGAAATAAACGTATTATTTATTTATTTATTTACTCATTCATCACGTGCTTGTCGGTCAGATGAATGAAAGACGTTGTTTTTCCGCGATGGACTCGTAAACTAGCGATAGTAGACACAAAATACAACTCTTAGAATCTCGTCGTGATTGTGTTGATTCTATCCGGCTTTATAAATTAATAAATAATCTAATCGATGCCCCCTTACTATTGGAAAACATTTGCTTTAGAGTACCCCGCAACTTGAACGCCAATGCCGAAATAAGAATTTATTCAATATTCCATGTAGTAGAACTTACTACGCTAAAAATATGTTTATTAAAAGAGCGTGTGATTATATAATAATAGTCGAAATATAAAAGATATAGATATTTTTTACGATACACTCAATCAAATAAAATCAGTTTAGAAGGTTGTTTAGAGTCCATTTCTTTTTTCTGTATTACATTAGAGTAAGGGACACTATATTTTTTGAATTGTACGTGACGTTAGTTCAGTGCTTTCTACCTTCGGCCACATCATCACTTACCATGGTGAGATTGTTGACAAACACAAGCTTATCCAGAATAAAAAAAACAACAACCTAGATTATAAAAGTTTTCAGTTTAAGCGGTTTCGGTAGTTAATGGGACGGTGGGATAGAATGGTAACAGACCTTGTGGTCAGAGGCAGCATGTTGTTTACGGTATGTGGCGCCATGTCCTGATGGTAAGAGTGTCTCTGGGCGGCTCGAATTTTACTTCTCTGCTCGTCTATCCTACGCTGTTCTGCTTCCTGCAAGATAAACATTACTAATTACTCCTTTAGACTAAATCCTTTTTTTAAATTTGAATCGTCACTTTTTATGTGTCGTGAAAATGTTTCCTATAAAATATGCGACAAGTTTTTATATCACTGAATAAATTGTGTAATACATTGTACTAAATTTAAAAATTATTTATTTATTTACAACAAATGTACAAAATATACAAAAAAATACTATTGTACTAAATTGATTGGTTTGATTTAATTTAAAGTTTATATTCTTCTTTTCAGGGCAATTAAATAAAAGCTTGTTTTTAAAAAGTTTTTTTTACTATTAATTTATTTCATTAGTTATTATTATTTTAACTTTGGATAAACTTATGTTTAACTGCAATTTCATCATGGTAAGTGATCATGTGGCCATAAGCGGTAAGCACATAAAGCCTAGAAGGAAACTAGCTCTCAAGTGCAGCTGTAGGAACCACACCGATAGGTGCTTGGCGGTCAGTCAGTCGACTATCTACTACAAAGTACCCTACCACCGTACTGTGGTTTCCTCGCGATGTTTTCCTTCACCGAAAGCTCAAGCATCAATCCATTTAAGGCGATGGATGATAGCTCAGTGGTAGTGATGTCGGATACCGCGGGGAAGGTCTAGAGTCCAACTCCTACAATGAGCTTTCGGTGAAGGAAAACATCGTGAGGAAACCATAGCACGTTCATAGGGTACTTTGTAGTACCCGACTGACTGGCTACCACGCTCAAGTTGAAAATGTATCGCCAAGCACCTATCGGTGCGTTCCGACAGTTGCACTTGAGAGCCTGTTCCTATCTAGACTTTGTGTGCTTACCATCTTCGGCCACATCATCACTTACTATAGTGAGATTGTAGTCAAACACAATCTTATGCAGAATTTAAAAAAAAAATGTCCGAATAAACATGAATAAAGTCTATTAACTAACCTGTATAAGCCAATGTTGGTTGTAGTTGAAGTTGGCAGGTTTCCTGTTCCTCGCTTGCATCCAATCTGTGTTCGAGATCAGCTTCGGAGTGGGAGCTGCACTTAGTGCCTGCAATAATTATTTATTCACTTCAACACGTGTGTTAAGTTTGTTTGGCGCGCTGGGGACTAGGATGCCAGATGCCTGTTAAGTAGTACGATTAGTCTATATTGACAAATTTTTTTTATTCGGAATAAGCTTGTGTTTGACCACAATCTCACCATAAGGAGATATTCAAGGTCTTGCGTAGCAGGCAATAAATGAAAGCAAGTGCATTGTAAAAGACGTGTAATGGCAGCCATGTATGAGTTGCAAGGGGAGAGACAATAGACAATGACAATAGTTGAATTTTTAGTGACATCGGATACAAGGTGATGATATCTCAGTGGTAGTGACGTCGGACACCGCAGTGAAGGTCGTGGGTTCGAATCCTACAACGAGCTTGAGCTTTCGGTGAAGGAAAACATCGTGAGGAAACCATAGCACGGTGGTAGGGTACTATGTAGGTAGTACCCGACTGGCTGGCTACCACCCTCAAGTTGAAAATCTGTCGCCAAAACACCTATCGGTATGTTCCGCCAGCTGCACTTGAGAGCCAGTTCCCATCTAGGCTTTGTGTGCTTACCATCTTCGGCCACATCATCACTTACCATGGTGAGATTGTGGTCAAACACAAGCTTATCCAGAATAAAAAAAAAAACTGTTTAGCAGATTCTTAATTCGATTTCTCTATAGAAAATTCGAATTAAGAATCTAATAAGCGCTTACTAAACACCGTCGAGTTTGTTTTGAATAAGGCCATAAGTAAATAACAACCAAATACAAAAAGTAATTTTTTATATCAAAATGTTAACAGCGTTACAAAAATGATAGTAAAATAGTTACCTGTAACGTGTGCCTGGTCATCGGATGGTAATGGGCCCCATTCCCCTGGTGTGGCTTCTGTCGCAGCTGTACAGCTCCCCCTCTCACTGCTGCGGCGATACGCTCCCCGTTCAAGAACTCTACTGCCGACGGGACGCGACTGCTTCTGCAAACATTACTTCCTCTATTAGAAGCCGGATAAAAGAAAAATACGATACAACAGGACATGTGGAAGAAGTTACTATAGTTCCCTATTTTTCTCTAGCCGAGTACTTATTTTCCATATTTCTTTAAGAAACTTTCCACTCAAAATCGAACTTTATACCACCCACTCAAACATCTAATAATTGATCTATTATATTCTATCTGGGGTGGGTTGAAAAACAGCGCTGCGGACGCATCAACATGTGTACGCAGCACAAGCTGAACTTACCCCTTTTGCCCTATGCGCTGAATGTTGAGTATATATTTATGTTTTTGTGTTTTTCATTATGAGGCAATAAATATTTTTCATTTCAAAGAGGTATGTATCTGTTTTGTCTAAAAACACTCATTTGCAACGAAGGTAATTTAAACCTTTTTTTTACCACTAGGAAGCAAACAAGCTTACGGCCCACCTGATGGTAAGCGGTAACCTTAGCCTATGGACGCTTGCTACAACAGAGGCATCACGAGCGCGTTGCCGACCTTGCTTAAACTTTCTTACTTCTCTTTTGAAGAACCCCTCTGCTGTAGTCTCTAGGGAAAACCTCTACACGGAGCTCATTCTACAACCTGATCGAAGCGGGAGAAAATGTCTATCAAACCGCACTGTACGCGACCAATTTGATTATAACCTCAACATAATATAAGATGATTAATTACTTGAATTGCAACACCTACTTACACTTCTTTGTAGTCAACTTTCGACATAGGACGACCGTCCCATCCACGAGCCAAGTTATAATGGGGGTAATCCCGGAGTACAGATAATCATTTCCAATCTAATTCTTCTAAAACTGTAAACTTACCTCATTGTAATTTCTCTTTCAATAGATTCTCTAGTCTTCGGCTTTGGAGGCAGTATCGGCTGGGGGACCCTCGCAGCTAACACGTTCTGTACCGGCTGTCTCTCAACCCTCCTTTCTTCATATAGGACCCTGGAAAATAAACTTATTCATTGAGGCCTGATGAAAACATCATGAGCGTCCCCATGAAGACAGTATAGGTAGGTTGAACCTTCTCACACCAACTCTGTATGTTGAAGTCCCAATTTCCTAACGTTATAAAGGGCCCAATATAGGATAGACCACGGGCCATACGGCGTAATTTTACTGTGGGCCATCACTGGTTAAAATAGATTAAAGAAAATTAGGGCGATGCTCCAGTATTTACCAGTTGGTCTTTAGTTTCACGACAGATAGATCTGTTACGACGAATACTTGGGAAGATTGTGCCTGTTTTTGGGACACGAAAGTTGTTGGCTGTGAAAAAATGGAGTTCAAAAATAAACATTTACCTTCGACTTTCCTCGACACCAAAATGCCTTTGAATATGCTCTTCAGAAACAAAGGGCTTCCTTTTCAAATTTTCGTCAAAAACGGGCCGTTCTGGCACGACAGGTGGCGCTCCCGTATAACTCTCATTCAAAAGTAAATTTGGCATAGAATGTCTGTAGTTTTGACTGCTTGTTTTCTGTCTTGAATGTAGAGGTGGTTTCTCCGGAGAAGAATTAACTGTCGATATATCTTGTACGGACTTCTGGATGATTCTATTTTGATCTCTAATCAGATTCTCTCTCTGTCTTCTCAACTCTTCTTGTTCTAACTGCAGTAGTTCTCTTTCGAAGCGAAGAACTTCCTATTTTATGGGGTTTCAATTTTATTTAGTTGAGTTTGTTTATGGTTTTGTTTTTGGTTAGTTAGTTTTGGTATGTGCATATGAAACTATCGCATTAGTATTAATGATATAAAGGTTTTCAATGAAAGCTAGCGTTTGAAGATTTTTAAAAGAGCGTGAAGCCATTTACTTGTATATTTGGAATCAATAGGTACAAAAGTGTGTCTGATTCTGAATCTTTTTTGAAAGGCAATAACTAAACATGCTGACGATAACAGTTATAGAGTGATAAATTACATCTCGTTCTTACAAAGATTACTGCGATAGAAAATACATTTTTTAAAACTCATTTTTATGGTTTCGTTAGAAAGAGGCTAAATTAGTTTCATTTTCATTTCATTTATTTATTCTGCTACTAAGTGTCTCATACATAGATCTTATAATATTACACAGTACTTAAAAACTTAGCGACCTTTTTCAGGTATAGCAAATTTATAATAATATTTTTTTTAAGAATTTACAATATTTAAATAAATAATTCTACTAATAATAATTCCAGTAAGTAATAATAATTATATTTTTACGAACAAATAAAACATAAATAAACCTAATCGTTAAGATATTCTTCAATTGTATAAAAACATTTATTAACTAAAAACTGTTTAATTTTTTTTTATATTACAGTTTAGTTTGTTAACAGCACAATTTATAAAAAGTTTAATTTTAAAGGCGACGATAGCTCAGTGGTATAACATATAAGTGACCTACGATGAACTTGAGCTTTCGGTGAAGGAAAACATCTAGAGGAAGCCATAGCACAGTGGTAAGTATTTTGTTACTCGCCAGGCTTAACACTTTTGTCAATCTGCCAAGCACCTAGCGGCGTTCTAAAAGCTGCACTTGAGAGTTAGTTCCCTTCTAGGATTCTGTGCTTATTTTCGGCCTATCCTCAATAAAAAAAAATGCAAGTCGTTAAGGGTATTTTTTTGTGTATCTCATTTCTCCCCTCGATATTTAGTAAACCAAAACCAACACGGTAAATTAAAGTATGGTAAAACATAGTCATTCACCTGCGCGTGAGCATCGTCATAGTGCCCGTCAGGCCAACCTCCGTTAGTGCCACTCTGCAATGTTAAACCATGCCGGCCATCTTGTTTAATGTTATTTACACACATTCACACACAAAATGGCGGATGAGTTAAATGGAACCATGACATTTTATTAGTTTTAATATAAGTACTGCTTGAATTGATGATAAATTCTATACGGCTCGCGATTCTTTTATAATTGTTCTACTTATTCGATTAAGTTTACAGCCAAAATCATGCATTTATAAGGCAAATTACTTAATGAAATCAAAGATGAACTAACTACAACTCCATAACGGAATAAAAAGCCTAATTGCCAGATCAAACATCTTCAACTAGCATTCTGCTCCACAGTTTCACCCGCTTTCACCTATTTTAACCCCCTCAATAACCATATCTTTGTGAAAGGTAACAGTGTGTTAAATTTCAAGTTTTTAACCCAATTGTTGTGCGTTGATAGGTCAGTCAGTCAGGACATGTCTTTCTTACTCTTATATATTACTAGCTTTCACCCCGCGGTTTCACTCGTGTTCCCGAGGGAATTAAAATAAAATATAGCCCATGTTACTGGCAGATACGTAGCTTTTTGTTGGTGAAAGAATTTTTAGAATCGAATCACTAGTTCAATATATTACCCCGTATTTTTTTTTTTTTATATATTCGATAGGCTTGTGTTTTGACCACAATCTCACCATGGTAAGTAATGATGTGGCCGAAGATGGTAAGCACACAAAGCCTAGATGGGAACTGGCTCTCAAGTGCAGCTGTCGGAACACACCGATAGGTGTTTGGCGACAGATTTTCAACTTGAGGGTGGTAGCCAGCCAGTCGGGTACTACAAAGTACCCTACCACCGTGCTATGGTTTCCTCACGATGTTTTCCTTCACCGAAAGCTCAAGCTCATTGTAGGATTCGAACCCACGACCTTCGCCGCGGCATTCGACGTCACTTACCACTGAGCTATCATCGCCTTAAATATACATAAACAAACATAAAAACAACCTTACCACTTTATAATATTAGAATATATAACTAACTTTAGCATGCAATACATTGCTAAAGTATTTATCAAGGCGTTATTTAATTAGACTAATGGCATTGTTCATAATAAAATCGACGGTATTTAGTAAGTGCTTAGCAGATTCTAAATTCAAATTCTCTATAGAACATTTGAATTAAGAATAAGCTAAGCAGTTGCTAAACATCGTCGATTTTATTATGAATAAGGCCATTAATCTTTATTGAATAGAATGAATAATTTATTATGTCTCTGCCTAGCTACACTTTAGTATATAGCCCAAAAAATTATTCGAGGTACCACCTAGGTAACTGTGAAAACCGCATCAAAATCCATGCAGTCGTTTTCGAGTTATAAGCAAACAAACAGACTTGCGATATTGCGAGTATCGATAGTGAATGAAATATTATGGTTCCAATGTTAAAGGTATTCGATTATGAAAAAAATATGATTATGACGTACATTAATTAATGAATTGATTTAATTAATTTGATGTTAAACAAAAAGTTACTTAAAATGCATATGAGATAGCGTTGTAAGTTATTTAATAAATATTTGGTGCAAGAATTCATGCAAGTGTTATAATAATGAAGTGCGTAAATAAAAGGCAAGATTTAGATTTGATGTAAATAATATTTATTTAAATTAATATAATCAACTAAATAATAATATTGTGAATAATCTACTACTGCTTTTTAAATATGCTTTAATTTTAATTGTTTTTTTTAACAGCCTATTCAATTTAAATTCTCTAAATACAATAAAAGCATTATAATAAGCAGTGTTTATGTTATATTGCAGCATTAAATAGACAGAAATATGATTCAAATACCACAATCCATAATTTTAATAACAATTATTTTAAATTGACAATGAATCTGACATTTGTTAGTAATATATTTTATGTAACCATCACCAAAATAATATATGAATTATAATATATTATCTTATATAATTTTCTAACCTGTACTAATGCTTCTGTCTGACAGAGTTATATTAGCAAATTAATATATATTCCCTTATTTTAAAGTGGTATTTAAATCGGAATAAAATAAATCAATTCTTACTTAAATAATAGTGCTTTTAAGCATATACAGTGCATTCAATTATCTAGCCCTCGTTACCTTTAGCGTGATTATTCATATGCTTTATATACATAGTAGTTTTAAAGGGATTGCGTTAACATTGTCTAAATAATATTTAAAAAAAATATACCTAACTGATTTTATTATAATCGGTAGTCAATCGAAAATAACCTTTAGTACAATAGATATAAATGTCAAAACAATCCCTATAATATAAATTACCAGTAGCCAAGATAGCATTCGAGAAATAAATAATTCTCTCCCTTTAGATTAAATGAGATCTACCAATTTGGAGGTAGTCCAAAATTATACCACTGGAAATTCAACTTTATTCGTGTCACATAAGTTAGAAATTGAAAATAGTTTTGTATAATTTTGAACATCTTCTACATACCGAAGAAAAATAGTCTTTATAACAAAATAAATAAAGTAACAAATTAAATAAATACCTTCTACGATAGCATTTCATAGGATATGAAACGAAATGTGAAGAAAAAGCTGGCAATTTTTATATGACACTAATATTTTCATCAAACAATTTATTAATGTATTTATTTATTCAACTAAACTTTAACATAACAGGCAATCATAATATCTACTCATTAATTATACGCTATATTTACGAATACATGCAAATTATTAACTTTATTGCCCCAAACACTAGTGTCAATCTTGCCTCTACAGAATATACCTTCATAAATATACAGGATGCTCGGTAAGTAGAACGACACTTATGGGGGTGATAGGTGGGCGGGTCACGTACTAAATATACAAAAATCAAGAAAGTGGAGACAATTTTACCGAGGTCACTCGGTAAAATTGTCTCCACTTTCAAGTTTTTTTTTTTTTTTTTTTGGGGAGGACTTAAAGGTGGAGGTCTGAGGGACCATAGACACCCTTACGCGGACTTTTCGGTGAGCGCTTAGGGCTCTCAACCGAGCTTAGGGCTCTCAACCGAGTTTCAAGATATATCGATATTTTATATATTGTGACACTTTTACTGGGTTCATTTTTGTATATTCGGTAGGTGAACTACCCACATATCCCCTTGAGTTTGTTGTCTTACTTACCGGACATCCTGTATAAATAAATCTATTTGTTCAATTATATGTTACCTGTTGATGTTGTAATTTTTTGTCCAAAGTATCTATTTTGTCTTCTGGTTGAGTCTCGGTCAGTTCCGACAGCTTGTTGTTCAAGTTTGTCGTGAAATGCTGTTCTTTTTGTTTCTTCGTCGCTTCTTCTTCGTCTGACGTCACTGTCACGTGGGTGTATGGCTGGAAAATACAGTTTATGTATGTTGAAATAAAGGTGAAATTCGATAAGGTCTCTACAACTTCTGCCAACTAGTAAGTAAACTATTGAAAGATATTCAACAAAAGAAAATATGTAAAAATATTTAATTTAAATAATAGCTTCCGTATGTTAGGTAGGATACACCCTGGAAAACTCGAAAAGTAGTCGAAGGCGAGGCTAAAAAAAAAATTAAAAAATTAATTTTTTTTAAATTATTTTGTTTTTACAGATTTTTTTTCGAAGCAGCTGAGTTCTAACGACAGTTGCTACAGCATCGGTTATCTTTGCGTTGCCGGGTTTAGCTAGTTAATTATAACATACAACATTCGATGGCGATGATAGCTCAGTGGTAAGTGACGTCGGATACCGCGGCGAAGGTCGTGGGTTCGAATCCTACAATGAGCTTGAGCTTTCGGTGAAGGAAAACATCGTGAGGAAATCACAGCACGGTGGTAGGGTACTATGTGGTACTCGACTGGCTGGCTACCACCCTCAAGTTGAAAATCTGTCGCCAAGCACCTGTTGGTGTGTTCCGACAGTTGCACCTGAGAGCCAGTTGCCCTTGCCCTAAGGCATTGTAATAAGGTGTACAACACGTTGGCAGTCCACCTGGTATTGCTAATGTCTATAGGCGACGGTAGTCACTTACCATCAGGTGACCCGCCCGCCTCGTTGTCACTAGTTACATCAAAAAAAACATTCTAGTGTAAATACTGATTCTCTAACATTCCTAGATGCAATCTTGTAAAACCCAAGTTCTAAACATATCCCTCACAAGAGACGGGGCTATACAAAAACAACTTATTCCCGGTTTCTGAAGTCAACAGATAACTTCTCAATAACTATTGATTCATTAAAGTTACACTTAAGATAAACGTCGGTTAACTGTCACTGCGTTTCTGAATACCCAACAAGCCATTCAATAACGATCTAACTGATAACTAGTTCCTTATTTGACGCTAGATGGCTCTGTTTAAGAGTTTGTCTCGAATTTTTTTTTATTAGTTTAATTCGTCTTAAATACTAGTTATATTTACTAGAATTATTTTTTTCGAGAATAAATAATTGGCTTAAGACTGTTTTAGTTCAAAAAATATGATTATATGAACGACATCTTTGTCGATTTTATTTGTGAGTATTGTCAATGTCAATCGTGTTTCTTATCGAAACATAGTCAAATAGTTATGGAACCGATAAACGCCGCAGTTAGGTCAGTCAGTTAAGTTGAACTCAGTTTAACTTACATCGCGGTGTTCGGAAACGGACTTTCACAAGTTATCGAACCAATAGCGCTAATGAATAGATAAACCACCGTTAAAAGTGCATCAGAAACCGGGCATTAAACGCGATTTTAGCTCAGTGGTATGTGACGTCGGATACCGCAACGAAGGTCGTGGGTCCGAATCCTACAATGAGCTTGAGCTTTCGGTGAAGGAAAACATCGTGAGGAAACCGACTGGCTGGCTACCACCCTCAAGTTGAAAAATCTGTCGCCAAGCACCTATCGGTGTGTTCCGACAGCTGCACTTGAGAGCCAGTTCCCATCTAAGCTTTGTGTGCTTACCACCATCGGCCACATCATCACTTATCATTGTGAGATTGTGGTCAAACACAAGCTTATCCAGGATTAAAAAAAAAAAATAATAAAACAGAAACTCACTTCACTGTTCTGCCTGCTATGAGGATTCGAAGTTTCCGGTGAAGAATGCCCCTTATACCACGCCTCAGCAGACGGACCTCTGTCCACATCCACCCCAGAATCTCGACTTTCCCTCAACTTGGCATCCATATCATGAGACAGAGTCTTCTTGTACAAAAGCTTCTCTATCTTCGTCTCTTCTTGGAGAAACGATGTGATGTCTGGACGAGGAGCCAAGGTCAGGTCTACGTCTAGGTAGCTGTCGTCTTGACCTTCGATTCCTAAGAAACTGGAGCGTTTGTTGCGGATCTCTTTTTTGATGCGGCGGGCTGAGGACGTGTGTTTAAAGTTGCCCTGGAAGGTGTGGTTTTAGAAGATTTGTTATTTAGACAGTCAGGAAATTTAAGGCGATGATAGGCCAGTGGTCAGATACCGCAGTGAGGGTCGTGGGTTCGAATCCTACAATGAGCTGGAGCTTTCGGTGAAGGAAAACATCGTGAGTGATCGTCTACCTTAGCACGGTAGTAGGCTACTTTGTAGTACCCGACTGGCTGGCTACCACCCTCAAGTTGAAAATCTGTCGTCAAGCACCTATCGGTGTGTTCCGACAGCTGCATTTGAGAGCCAGTTCCCATCTAGGCTTTGTGTGCTTACCATGGTGAGATTACAGTCAAACACAAGCTTATCAAAAAGTTAAAGAAAAGCATAGCTTAAACAACAACATCTAGGATGGTGAAACATGAAATATCTACAACGCAACAAGCATTCCGTAATTAACACAATATGATAAGAAAACGCTTAATTATATTCGAGTTCAGAGGCTATCAGAAAATCTTCGCTGAGACTGACTCATTACGGAAAGTATTCAACAGCCACAGTGTCTGCGAAGTTGTTATGTGTACCGCAGTCATTCAAAATTAGGTATTGATCACATGGCATTAGAGTACATTTTGGCTCGGTACCATTGTAAATTCTTTTATTGAACATTGCGTCGTGAAAAATAGATTATGATGAAATTTGTTAAGGATCAACCTTAAATTATGACTTTGGAGCCCTTAAATCAATGAAAAGGGGGTAAAAAGACGCGATTCTGTAATTATCGAAAAATCTTCATGCGAACAGAAAGTGATGGATAAATATTTTTCACTCCTCTTGCTCAAAAAGACCGTCATTGTGGCGTACCAGAGCGAAGAAAAAATAGCAATTCTTCCTCTAGGGGAAAAAGTTTTTTTTTTTTAAATTTTTGTGTGTCAAATGACAATGAGCCTACAAAAACGAAAAAGTGTTGTTTCATAAAAAAAGAACTTCATTTTAATTTTGAAAATGGAACTAAAATCGGCGATCTCTGGTAGAATGCATGCAATGTGTTGCGGCTACAGAAGAAACAAAAAAAAATACATTATAAACTACATATTTCATATTGTATTGGATTGTTTTATTGTCTAGCAATCGTAGTGAAAAGTATAGTGTAACACACGGCGCTAAAACCCATTAAAACTCGGTTTCTATTTACTCCCTCGCTAAAGCTCGGGAGTAAAACTACCTCGTATATAATGGGTCATTTTAGCTCCTTGTATAACAATCTACTATTATAACTAAACTTACATTCCCAAGCAGCTCATCATCCGCTCCATCATCAGTGGGGGGTGGAGGGGGTTTCTCTTTCGGCGGTTCCAGAACATTTGTCGGCATATCCAGTGGGAAACTACTCTCCACGCTGTTCTGGTAGAATATATCTATATTCTCATACAACGGTGGTACTGACAATTTGGAATTGAAATCATCCATCTTGCTGTCTTGTTTTGAGTCGTTTGTCGCGAAGCTATCTTCTGAATCGAGCTCTTTGAATGCCAGCTCTAATGCATCTAAGACCTGTAAGTTTATTGTGCTTTACTGTGGGCATTGATGGGTGTTATTAACACAAAACAATATTAAATACACGGTGCAGTATTCATTTATATTCCCTCATTCTTAGCCGCTTTTATTAAGAAGTATTTTTTATTCTTTATGGGAATTTAAATGAATACCTAATTATTTACAAACTTAAGTAAGTGAATTATATATTTTTCTAAAAATAAATTAAAAAAACTGCACGGCAAGTAAAGTTGCTTTGCATAAAAAAAGGTGAAATCATCAAAAAGACTGAAAATACAAAATTAAAATCAGCGTTTCTCAAACATTCAACTCTTTGGCCCCCCAATGAAATATGTTCAGCAAAAGTTGCACTGAAGTTACAATGTTGTTCAAGAAACGCTAATAAAACAAAATACATAAGAAAACAGGACTGTCAAAGAGAGTGCGAGATAGCATGCGAAGCGATGCGATTGTGAGCACAACATGCAGCGAAATGAAAGTAATGAAGCGAAACTCTATTCGATACTAAGAGATTCTTACCTTGTTAGCCCATCACCAAAAAGCTGATGTAACAATATTTAATCAATGTGGAAGTTACCATAATATTAATTTGATATATTTTTGAGTAATTGTATTTTCCACTAATATTGTCTGTGAAAGATTGGAGTTTTGCATGTTGATGATTTGAAGTATACATAACTTTTTATCCCAAAAGGATGACATCCAACGGGAACGCGAGTAAAACCGCGGGCCATATACTAGTAAAAAATCGGCAAGGATTGTTAAGGTTGCTTTATGAAACAAGATAAGATGAAAGATAAACAGGCCAAAGCAATCGAGACGACTCAAGAGGCTTCGAAAGATAAAACAATTTATAAAATTTTCATACTATACTCAAAAATACACCAAAATAATGTCATATGAACATACCCTTACTGTAAAAACAATATCCTATACAGTGCACAGATACTAATATCTTTTCAATAAAATAACCTTTGAGAGGCCTACTCTGATCTGAATCGGTTATCGGACTAAACATTCATGTCGCGACCATATGATAAAGATGTTTGCATAAGATAAACTCCTACCTGATAACAATGTACTGATTTACCTAAGTATTATACATTAATGAGCCACGGAATAGGTAACATATACATAAATAAAACCCCATATAAACAGTGTAACATATATTTTTTGATATAATGAATTTACAAATATCACGTTTAAGAATAAATACTCTAAAGATACTAGATTATGATTGGGGTTTATAGCGGTGGTTCTCAAAATGTCTTCTTAGTCCCCGTTTGAAAATTATATCATGCATTTTACTACACGTATAAATAGCTAGATTTCTGTAAAAGATTTCTAAAAAAGCCGGGAGCAAAATGGCATTGGTTTAAGTAAAGTCTTAACCCTATTTCATATAAATACATATAAGTAAATATATTATTATCGTAATCTATAGAAGTAAATTTATAGAAGGATATAAAATATGGGAGACTTGACAAACTTTGAGAATCACCGGCGTAACATTCAAATATGATTCCCGTATACGAATCGAATATTATACATGTGATTTAAAATGAAAACTACTTTATAATAACCCTGTAATAATACTAGATGTATGATGGCTAAGTGCTAGGAATTAATATTAATTTCGTTTAGCACATTATTAGGACACTGAGATAATGAAGACTGTTACTAAATTAGTACTTTTCTACGGACACATAGGGTGATAAGACCGATATATGGCGGGTGAGAGATCAAGAGATCATAAAAATTCTAGAAAAAATACCCATTACCTTACTCATCTGTCTTGCTATAGCAATATGAGGAAGGAATGGGCAGCGGAGTTTAATACCCTAGGCCTTTCAATCAGTTTTAACGGAATTACACGTATTGGTTATAGTTTGTTTTGTTGTTACTTTGTTGTTAATAAATAATATAGTTTTTCGTCTATTCGGCTCTATACTGCGCTTCGTCCTTTTCTGCCAGAATGGATTAGAATCTTGTGTGTTACTTACCGGCTCGACGTTAGCTGTAACATTTGGTTTATTATAATTAATGGGTGTGTGACACGAGGTATTCTTTACGCCTGACGATACAACATTTGTAACTGTTACATCAGCGACATTGTTAAGCGTGTTATTGATAGGTTTTAGCGATTTAATGGAATTTTTTGGTGAAATGTTAGTAATAGTAGTTATTTTAGAGACAGTTACCATAGGCATGCTTTTGTTGTTAGTAGATACGTTAGTCACTGCGTTAGTATTAGGATCGTTTCCAGCACCAGCGTTCATATTGTTGCATATTTCATTCAAGTTCAAATGTATTGTCATTTTGCCCTCGAAAACCACAGTGTCGCCTTCCGACGACGTCGAAACGGGCTCATTCAAACTTACACTAGTATCTTGGTTTTCTAAACTCTTTAGTGTATCCTCATCGTCTTTGTCCATTTGTATTTCAGTTATTTCTGTGACACTTAATTCTGAGACGGCTTGTACGTAGTTGCTAGCGCTGTCGGTGTCTTCAGCTCTGCTATCTTGATCTTCGATTTCTTCGACGATCACGTCTTGAATGATCGTTTGAATGGTTTCAGGTATCTTCTCTATCGGTTCCTCGATTTTAGGATCCATTGGTGTGCTATCTTCATTGGATGACTCGTATTCGGATATTTCAATCATCGGCTCGCCGATGGGTGAAGCAACCTGTGTCAAATCTGCGATATCATCAGCTGGGGCGCACGAGTCTCTAGCTGTATGTATACCGCTGTCTTCAGTTTCGATATCACTTGGTACAGTATTATTTTGCATATCACCGCAATCAAAATCTTCCAAGCTTTGAATCCTATCGAAAGAATTAGGAGAAGATTGACCGTTTATATCCAAACTGTCGAGAGAACGACAAAAACTTTGCATTTGACTCTCGATTCCTGAAAGACTTGACTTCAAAGAACTATCTGTCATTTTATCATTTGAATCGTCATGTTTCATTTCATTTTTATCATGTGCAGCGCAGATTTCTTCTTCAACTGATATTTTAGGTATTTCCTTGTTCCGCGCAGCATCAAGGCTAGATAGACGTTCTTTGAGACTCAAAGATACCTCTTTGACTTCTGTCTTATGTATTTTGATTTCTTCTTCAGATGTCTGCGATTTCAGACTGGAGAGGCGTTCCTTCAATGATTTCGTATTATTAAGATCTCCATTGGAGAGCCTCTTGAATTTTTCAGGTTCAGAAGTTTTAACTTTTTCAAGAGAAGATAGGCGCTCTTTGAGTGGCATAACCTCTGTAGGTAATTTTGTCAGGTCACTTGTAGATTTCTGCACGTGTATTTCTTCTGTGAATTTTTCTAAACTAGACAGTCTCTCTTTAATCGACTTCTTGTTTGCAATATCAGGTAATTTTGGTTTGTTTATTTGTGATTCTTGTGAGTTCTCCCTTTCGAATTGTTCTCTTCGTTTGTGTATGTCGACTTTAGGTAAATCTTTTTTCTGATTGTTGTTTTTGATGTCATTGGCCCTTTCTTGTTGGAAGGACGAGACTTTTTCTTCGATTTTGTTGCTAACTGACGTTCTGATTCTGTTGACGTCACCGTTTGTCTTTTCTGGTGATTTGTCTTTGAAATTGTTGTTGACGACTGTTTTGACGATGTTGCTGTTAGTCTGTGAGATTATTCTGGACTTGTACCCCTCGATGGCACTCTCGTACGTGTACTCCTCGGGCTCTGGGGAGCTGATGGTCGTGGTCGTGCATGTGTCGTATTCGTTAGCACTCGAGCCCAGTTTGCGGTTGTTATCGCAATTAGACAAGTTTTCGACGTCTGAATGGTTCTTATCCAGGTCGATACCATCACTCTGAAAATTTAAAATGTTATTTAACTTCATTTGGAAACTTCAAAACATGTTAGGTATTCCAATAGCAGCATTTATGTCAACACCATTGCCACAGTTAGCCTGAGACAAATACATTTCAAAGACAAGTAATTTTATTTAGAGGGAAACGCTAATTTCTATGAAGGAAATAGCCATTGCTAGACACAGAACCCTTTATGGATTATCAACAATCTTTCGTTTTTTTTTTTTTCAAAAAGTATGTTTTACTCACGGCCAGGCTGTGCGTGTCACAGTCCTCACTGAGGCTGCTCTTAGTGCTTGAAGTGCCGATGCCGAGGTCACTAAGGTCATGACCATCGTCGTCCGCGAACAGTGCTAGTGGGTTTCGCCTTCTGCGACCAGCGCTGAAAAGATTGAGATAGCTCTTTTTAGTAATAGTATTGAGAATGCAGTTTAGCAAACAATTTGGATATCAGATTTTGCGGGCGGGTCTAAAATATTATGTTTTTTCAGTATTATAAGGTAACTCTATACTTTTGAAAGTGAATACAATTGTAAAAGGCATTTTAAATTTAGTATTATGATCTAATTTTGTAATCAAGTAACTTGAAATATTGATTAAATTTTATGGTGTAATAAAGGTTTATGACATCATTAAGGGCGTCTATCTTTGTTCAATGATAAAATGGATAAAGGCAACAGATAAAAAGGTAAACAATAATGTTCAAGGTCGAGAACAATGTGGCCAAGGCAACAACACTGAAAGAAGCATTCTGAAATCACACATTTACAATGTTTCTTGGGTTATTTAATACTTTCTGGAACGCGGGTTAAGCTGCACTATTCCTAACTGTATCCAGTCCAAACGTATTTAAACCCTTGACTCACTTAACTAATGGGTGTCTTTATAACTGTTGAATCATATCGCAGCGGGCTATATTGGCATCGCTATAATTAGCAATAGCTGTGTGTCCGTGTGTTGTCATTACTCAGGTGGTGACTCCACGAGGCGTTTGTCATTATATCTACGTAAGATTATCTCATGAGTCGAACGAGTTGCGGGAATTGTAGGTTTTGTTATTTAAAGGAACGGAAATAGTTGTTGAGTTCTTCATAGGTTGGTGATGACTATGGATAGAAATAAGCCTAGTAAATGTCGTTGATTCTTCAGCTATGTAATCAAACTCGAACCTCATTTATTCAGTTTAGGCCCAGGTAAGGCATTTATGAGCGTTACAATTGACTCTACCACCGGTTCGGAAAACACTTAAACTGAGAAGACTCAGTCAACTCCTTCAAGAGGTATTTTTTGCAGTGAATTATTAAAATGTACATTTCGATACTAAGCCACATTATAGTAGACTTTGTTCATTATAATAATGTCGTTTATGTCCACAAATCTATTTGAACGATTTATGGAGAATTTATTTACGATAATTATGAGATAGTTAAGGTTGTGACCAACTGATAATGAAATGATGACAAAAGTAGCTGATGAGTTAGAGAAGATAGGGTTATAAAACTTTCTGTTTGCATTAACAATTAAATACAGAACAAACCAGTTGTCTCCCATCGCGAATAGCATCAAAGTAAACATTAACTTCAAGGTAAATGTCGGGCCATCACTAAACGATGGTCGAATACATGTTTAGCTAATAAATAACATTATCAGGCATGATATAACCGAATGAAAAGTGAAAACTTGTTCGGACGGAACACATGTTCTGTCACATAATACTTTCGCCGTAACACTTTGGGACATTTGAATAGAAAGCATACTTCAAATCGCCAGAGATTCTGATTTACGACGGGCGATGCGTTAATTTTGAGATTAAAGTCGTGTGTCGTTTAATATAAACAGAAGATTATTTAGCTTTCGACATATCACATCGGACAACGTACATGCTTTTTTTTTCTTGTAATTCATAACTGGTTTTAGATAACAAAATTAGTAACTAAACAAAATAGAAATTTTGCAATTACTTTTGCCATTAGGAAGAAAGTTGGTCGAAATAACAAGGATTTTGAGGAGTTTTTAAGACCCTTGCAGCATTGACGTGGTTGAAAAATGCACGGTTAAGTTTTATTCGAAGCTTGAAATTGTTAAGTCATCCATGACCTGCATCCTTTATATTTGGGTATGCATGGTCATTTAGCTTGCAAGTAGCACTCATATTCAGATAATTATTTTAAGGCGATGATAGCTCAGTGGTAGTGACGTTGGATATCGCAGCGAAGGTCGTGGGTTCGAAGCTGGAGCACACCAACAGGTGCTTGGCGACAGATTTTCAACTTGAGGGTGGTAGCCAGCCAGTCGAGTACTACAAAGTACCTTACCACCGTGCTGTGGTTTCCTCACGATGTTTTCAAGCTCAAGCTCATTGTAGGATTCGAACCCACGACTTTCGCCGCGGTATTCGACGTCACTTACCACTGAGCTATCATCGCCTTTTTTGTAGTGCCCGACTGGTTAACTACCACCCTTAAGTTGAAAATCTGTCTATAAAACATTTAAGTAGTAAGTACAGCAGTAGCCATCGACTGACGCAACACATGCCGAGTTGCTGCTCGTTTGGCTTCACTTTGGTACACATTTGATTAATTGCATGGTTGTTTGTTTGTTGTTGCTGTAATATGTGATTCCGATGTGTAGGAATTTTCTTTCATACTTTCAAAATATTTGAGTGTTTAATCAACAAAACGTCAGAAAGAAGAAACTTTCATTCAGTACAAATAGATATGTAGGTAGATAATAATATGATAAAATTAATGAGCTGTCATTGTGTACCCCTTCGATTTAACTGGTGACTGGTTCATTAATCATACTTTGAGTAGCCCTGCCCTTGAAGACAAAATACGCAATAGTAAATATCAAAATTGATCAAATATGACCAAATAACATAACGGACAATAAAAACCAACAGAACAGATTAAGATAGCAGCAATAAAGAAAAATGTATAAGCTATAAACGTCGCGCTTGGAAATATTGAAATTAATGTCCAAGACTAAATAGTAAATCAGAGGCTGGTAGAGGTCAATCGTCATAACGTGACCCATACGTGTGATTTTTTTTAATTTAGAGCCATGGCTTAAGATTATAAGTTTCTTTTTTTTATACGGGTCACCTGATAGTAAGTGAATACCATCGTCTATAGACATTACCAATACTAGCGGGATTGACAATGTGTTGTACACCTTATTACAATGCCTTGGCTCTCAATTGCAAGTGCTGGAACACATCAACAGGTGCTTGGCGATAGATTAGCCAGCTAGTAGATTACTACAAAGTACCCTGCCACTGTTGGTTTCCTCACGATGTTTTCTTTCACCGAAAGCCCAAGCTCGTTGTAGGATTTGAACCTACTACCTTCGCCGTAGTATCCACTACCACTGAGCTATCATTGCCTCAAGCCTTCTATTATCCCATGGGTGTCAAAAGAACAGCTAATATGATCTCACTGCAACTTACCCTTGTAAAGTATAGATCGGGCTAAGATGAATGGTAAGTGAAGATGACAAGAGTATTGGCTTTCAGCTGCAAGATGGGCTTTAAGAACCTGCTTAAACACCGATACGTGCTTGGAGACATATATTCAACACTAGCCTTCTTCCGTGGTTTCACCCGCATTCGCTATTTGAATCGGATTTTGTCGCAATCCTTATTCTTTTTCCAAAATAAAAGGCTAAATCATTCTCTATAACCTCAACTATCTGCCAGTGCGAGTTCCATCAAAATTTTTCAGACCAAAATTTTCGAAAATGATTTTTGTTTTAAGTACCTACCTTTCATATGCATGTTATTTTGATATTACAAACAAACCCTGCAATTTTATCTATTTGTGTAGATGAGTAAGGAACAGCCAGACGAATACTTGAAGTACCCCACCATTAAACTATGGATTCATTCGTAGATAAAACTGTTCCCAGGCTATGGAAAACCGACATAATTTCCAGATACTCCTTTTTTATGAACCATGCATGTTCAATTTCCAAATTGTATGGGAATTCCGTATGTACAGGCATAATTTTCCAAGGAATCGAATCCTGGACCTCACGCGCGCTCGTGCCTTGTATATCACGAATCAATTTAGCTCGCGGCTCTTTTGTGCTGAGGAATTCTGAGTGAATTTGCGAGGAATGTGTGATGGTGAGTGATCATATGAATATAGATTGGTGTACCTTGCACTTGGTACATAAATCAGGTCTTGGTTTTCAAGATCTTTCTTTAATAATCTTTATTATCTTCAAAACTTAACCTATTACAAATTGAAATATGAATTATAACACAAATTAAATGTAGGTTGTGCATGTGCAAAAATAAAGGTTGAAGCGGAGTCTACACCCTAGTGTAGACTCCGCTTCAACCTTTATTTTTACCTATCCTAATAGCCTGTGTTGTAGACAACAGCTCGTTCTGCCGTACTACTAAATATCTCATAAATTAATACAAACAGCTCAATTGCTAGGTTAAGATTGGGAGTTAACATTAACTAATAAGTTTATAAATTATCACCCTTATTACAGTTAGCACGTCTCGTAAAATCCAGGTCTTAAATATTTCCGTGCATTCTGTAGTAATATGACTTATCTGGTTTCCATAGTACATACAGGTTCTGCTTAGTTTAAGTTAATCCACTGCTGAAAAAAATTACCTGGCTGTGTTTCTTGCCGGAGTCTTCTCAGTTTAAGTGTATTCCGAATGTGGTAGAGTCAATTGTAACGTTCATATAAGTGCCTTACCAGGGCCTAAACTGAATAAATGAGTTTAGATTCAAGGCCGTGCTTAGTTTACACAAATGCCTTAACACTAACTAACCACGGAGTTTAGGCCATAATTGCGTTTTTGACTTTTTTTTCTTGTAGAGTGTGAGTTTTACTCTTGGCAATACAATTTTCTATCTGTTTTTAGTGTCTATGTTGTTTAGTTACAAGCCATTTGGTTCATTTGTTATGTCGATACTATAAAGTTAGATAAACCCACTCATCTTTAGGAACACGAGGACCTTTCTGAACAGAGAACAATCAGAAGGCAATCTGTGCAAGCAAGGTGACAGATAAACAAAGGCCACAGTAAAAATAATAGATTATGTACAATAACTTCATCTCAAACCATTTAAAGGGACATTGAGGATTCAATGCCGACGCCAACATTAGGGCCAAACGTTGGCCATGATTTCTATTGTAAATTACTTGATAATCTTTGAATATTGAGGCCAATGTTATGTAGGAACGAAGTTCTTCCTAGTTTTAGGAATTTCGGATTATCTCATTAGATCGAAAAAGAGATAGTATCGGGTGCAGTTAGAATTTTTAGATTGACAGATACTTCGTATTGGGACAATCTTCGTCGAAACTAAGCAGAAATTGTACTATAGAAATCAGATAATGAAACTACTATTTAATTAAAAACTTACACAGCTGTTAACTAGCTGTCTTTCGCGGATTCACCCGCGTTCCCGATGAGTCTTCTTTTCCTGGGATAAAAAGTATCCTATATCTGAATCCAGGATATAATATATTTGTATTAGTCTCTCCTGGGTAACTGCGCCATCATTTTAACTGATTCCACGAATTTTCATGACATCTCCAGACAAGTAACGTATAACACACAGGTGTAATAAGGTAATAGTCAGCTAATTCGAAACATAAAACATAATGACGTCACGCGCGGTCACGTGACAATGCGCGGGCGCACGAAGTCCGCGTAAACGACGCCCTGATTCGTGGATTTTTGCACGAAACGCCGAGCGCGCGCATTCTTACGTCCGTAAATGATTTTAGGGCGGGGCGTGAATGTAAGCGATGATTGTATGATGTACTTTTGTTTGTATGTCCGTTAAAGATAATTTTATGACCGGAAAAAGTGGCACGCCTTGGGAGACATAGCAGCGCAGCGCAGCAAGCGCATGACATAAAAATAAGGTTATTATATACCTGCTTCACAAAACATTTCGTTTTTATGTATGTAATACTGACAAACATGTAGGCGGGTCACCTGATGGTAAGTGACTACCGCCACCTATAGACATAAACAATACCAGCAGGCGACCTTTTACAATGTTGAAGGCAACTATCAAATGCAACTGCTGGAGCACTCCGACAGGTGCTTGGCGACAGATTTTCAACTGAAGCTTATATTTTACCTTACGGATATGGCATAGAGCGACACAGTGGAGACAGAGGCAATGACGCAGCTGACTCACTGGCAAGGAGAGGATCGGAGTCAAAACCGGTGGGACCCGAACCCTTTCTCCCTCTCCCACAGTGCTGGTTTAAAGGTAGGATAAGTGAACGCACACACCACCTCCACCAAAACTACTGGAACAACCATGAGGAGTGCAGGCAGGCCAAACTAGCTTTGCCTCAACTTAATACAAGGCTCTCTAGAGCACTCCTACAACTGAGTAAACCACGATTGCGACTAGTAACTAGCGCTATAACCGGTCACGGCAGTTTTAATAAACATCTGTTCAATCTAGGTGTCACAGACAGCCCCCTGTGCAGAGCTTGCATGAGGGCAGAAGAAACAGCCGCCCACGTCCTGCTGGAATGCGGTGGGGTGGCCGAATGCCGGGCAAACTACCTGGGCAACCCGGGTAGTCTCAGGGAGGCGGTCGGCAACGTCAAGGCGCTGGCAGGCTTCCTTGAGGATATAGGATGGCTGGAGTAACCCCAGCCAAACACCCTCCGACGCAAAAAGGGCGCAATCCGTCGCCCAATTGCGGAAACCGCCCGTACGAAGAAGAAAGAAGATGGCATAGAGCGAAGGTTTTATTATAGGTACTTATATTTCCAGCTCTTCCGAGTGTTTTTTTTTTAATTCTGGATAAGCTTGTTTTTGACCACAATCTCACCATGGTAAGTGATGATGTGGCCGAAGGTGGTAAGCACACAAAGCTTAGATGGGAACTGGCTCTCAAGTGCAGCTGTCGAAACACACCGAAAAGTGCTTGGCGATAGTATTTTAACTTGAGGGTGGTAGCCAGCCAGACGGGTACTACAAAGTACCCTACCACCGTGCTATGGTTTCCTCACGGTGTTTTCCTTCACCAAAAGCTCAAGCTCATTGTAGGATTCGAACCCACGACCTTCGCCGCGGTATCCGACGTCACTACCACTGAGCTATCATCGCCTTAACAGTAGTTGGATACCACACGAAATAGGTTATATCCATGTGGTATCCATCCCCGCTTCCGCTTGTAACGTGCACCACACCTTAAGTAGTGGGAACTGTGTTATTAAATGCCGATTGTTGTCTTACTCACATAACTTTAAGATAGTGTCGTAATTTTGTTTGTGAGAACGAAGTGAGGTATTTAACTGGCTAAAGGGAACTTGAGTAACTCGGACAGATGGTCATTTGTTTTAATATCCATAATTTTTTTTTTTTTTATTCTGGATAGGCATGTGTTTGACCATAATCTCACCATGGTAAGTGATGATGTGGCCGAAGGTGGTAAGCACACAAAGCCTAGATGGGAACTGGCTCTCAAGTGCAGCTGTCGGAACACACCGATAGGTGTTTTGGCGACAGATTTTCAACTTGAGGGTGGTAGCCAGCCAGTCGGGTACTACAAAGTACCCTACCACCGTGCTATGGTTTCCTCACGATGTTTTCCTTCACCGAAAGCTCAAGCTCATTGTAGGATTCGAACCCACGACCTTCGCCGCGGTATTCGACGTCACTTACCACTGAGCTATCATCGCCTTAAAATTAATTATGAAGGTAAAGAGTATCGGAAAACAGATGAAGAAAACATTGGGGAAGGCCTATGTTTAGCAGTAACGTTCAGGCCGAATGTGATAGTGATGACTAGAATTCAAATCATTGTAAGTTATCATTTTTATTTATTTTCTTGTTATTTGTCTACAATTGTTATTATAAATCAAGAAACTCAGCAAGGTTAATCCTCTTATATACAAGGACCTTGCTGACATTCTTGCCGGTCCTTCTAAGTTTAAGACTACTAATACTAAACCCATACTAAACTGGACTCAATTTCAGTAAATTTGACCTTCATAACTTTACTAACTTATGTCTTTAAAATCAACCTAAACAACTTATAAGTTTGATCGTCTTTAAGAACAAGTTTTTCGTTTACCGAATCGGTGATACCCTGGGACTTTTTTCACCCACAGCCAATCCCAAAATGAGAGCTATGGAAACAAGATAGCTGATTTATAAGTGTAAAATACTAAAAACTCTCGTCTCTCATCACTTGCACATTAAAACCCATACTAGTGAAGTGAAACACGGGACTTTCGAACCAGTCCCGATGCGGTGATGCTCTAATAGGAAACGCGCTGGAAACTGGCTGGGCGGGAAGCTATGGGAAGACACAAGATTTTTTTGTGCACAACACTATTCCGGCGACGCATTGAGCTACACCGTGTCCATTTTAATTAGTAATTTGTTATTTGAAGAGTGGACGCTCTGTTATAGGTATGGATGTTGTATGCCTATTCCCATATTTTTAAGTACATTATTTTGAGGTTAAGTACGTACCTACCTACGAAATCTTTAGACTTAATTAGAAAAATAAAAGTTTTAAGTAATAAAATCAATTATGTAATAAAAAAGCATTATCTTTTATTTTTAAGTTTGGTAGGTACCTAAAATTTAATTTGTTGGTACCTTTATTAAATCTTCACTAATATTATAAAGAAGATTGTATGTGTGTAGGAGGTAATCTCCGTAACTACTGTACCGATTTTGAAAATTCTTTCACCAATAGAAAGCTACGTTATCCCTGAGTACCTACCTACTACAGTTTATTTTTCATCTCGAAAATGCGGGTGAAGCAGCGGGGCGGATAATTTAAATCAAGCTATTGATTCGTATCTGTATGTATAAAAACAATACAGTAGAATTGATGACCTCCTCCTTTTTTTTTTTTTTTTATACCACAAGTGACAACGAAGCTGACGGGTTACCTGGTGGTAAGTGACTACCGTCGCCTAAAGACATTAGCAATACCAAGAGGATTGCCAATGTGTTGTACACCTTGTTACAATGCCTTAAAGGCAACTGGCTCTCAAGTGCAACTGCCGGAACACACCAACAGGTGCTTTGCGACAGATTTTCTACTTGAGGGTGGTAGCCAGCCAGTCGAGTACTACAAAGTACCCTACCACCGTGCTATGGTTTCCTCACGATGTTTTCATTCACCGAAAGCTCAAGCCCATTGTAGGATTCGAACCCACGACCTTCGCCGCGGTGTCCGACGTCACTACCACTGAGTCCTTTCTTTGAAGTCGGTTATAAAGGCAATCATTACTGACTGATTGAATGATCTACTGATCTATCAACAACGGTTTGCGCTGAAATTCGTCACGCAGATAGTTATTATGACGTAGGTATCCACTAAGAAAGGATTTCCCACAATTAGCGGATGAAAAGGAGATCCAAAGTTTGTATAGAGAAACAGGATCGCGGGTGAAACCGCGGGGCAGAAAGCTAGTTCTAAGATAAAGATAAATTCTGAAATGCAACAACAGCCAGCCAGCCAGCCTAACAGTAACTAGATTACTGTTAGGCTGGCTGGCTGGCAGGCATAATTAAACCAAATAAAACTCGGTTGATTACAGTAATTACCTACTCTTTGCCACAACCGTGCCATAGCTGGAATACACCATAAAACTGACCTACCCTAATGCTATGCGGTCCTTCGCGCAAATGTAACCTAACCTTTATTTTTTGTCCCTAATGACTAATGTAATTACGTTTTAATTATTCTACAAGAAAAGGGGAAATGGAGGAATAGGGTTGTGTCCTAAAAAAATCTATTTAGTCCGTCAGTTAGATTACCAAAAAATATTAGACGTATTTTTTATTTTGTTCCGTAAACGAAAAATGACGAGGATACAGTGCGTTGAAATTTCGCGTGACGTCACACCGTGGTACAAATTTTACCACGAAGTGACGTCACAAGCCCCCACTCCTATACTTTGATGCGCTATAACTTTGTATATTTTTATTGATTTGATAAAGCAAAAAATACGTGTCCAATATTTTTTGATAATCTCACCGACGGACTAATTAGAATTCATTTTTATTGACCCAGGACACTACCCTATTTTGAGAGAGACCTTAATGATTTTTATTTCTGCAGAGCTTTTTTTACTGATTTTCATATATAAAATAGCGATGTATCATCAGCTATCTTAAATATTACTAATAAAGTAGTTACCTATTCTATTAAACGGTAATAAATTTTATTTTATTTTTTACAAAAGTAATGTTTTGATACAATTGTATTTAATAGACATCAATAGAAGCAGTTTCTGGATTTCAATGCTTTTCTTATTGCAAATAAGCTTATAGACACCCTAATTCTATGTTTAGTTCCAATTTAATCTTAAAACATAGAATTTTACCTTCAAACTTTTAGCCACCTTAACAAATTATAACTATGTCCAAACAAATACCAAACCGACAACCCCGTAACAATTTAATAACCAATTTGAAACATAAAATAAACCATAATAATACAGTTGTCATTGCAAACATAAAAGACCCAGTTTTGAATACTAAATATTAGGCAAGTCATCTTAATTGTCCACTTCTACTCGAATATGAGCTTTATGACAAAGTCGTTACAGCCGATAATGATATGGAACTACAGTATTGTTTCCACAGTTTCCAACGTACGGTATCGTATTAAAACTAGACTCACAACTGTTGCTTAGACAAGTTGAAACATGATATTTAAGGATATTAAAGCTTGTAAAGTAGTAAATTTGTCCAGTACAGCTTCTGACCTCAATATTTGCAAGAACTATGCAGATGCAATATTCTTTCGAAATGAACACTTTAATTTTAAACCACATCGATGGAGTAATAAGTTTTGAAGTACCAAACACAATCATTACTGTTCTTGTCTGAGGTGGCAGAAGGAATCTCACCGCTGTTCTGAAAGCTGTAGTTGAAAGCCACTTAACAAGACAAGAGTATGGTCAAAAGAAAACCTATTAGATTAACAATAATAACATTTTACCTAGTTTAACACTTGTCATCTCTAACACGAATAATCCATTAACAAATGTATATAAAAGTATATTTAAGATATTTGTTTGCGCTAACTTACAGAAGTTACTATAAAGAGGTGACTAACACATAAACGAGACGAGTAACAAACACTACTTAAGGTACGGATAAACTCAAAGGAAATTCCATTTATGCAATATGTTACCGCAAGGCGGGATCTCACAAAATGTATCATTTAAATAAATAGGTACAATAAAACCCGTAAGATTTAAATAAAAACTTTATTTACGAAACATGGTACAATGAGACCACAGATCGTTGCTAGATCCTAGCAAAAGCAATTTCCAAAAGTCAAACTACTCATTTTGAATTTGGTTAGTACAAGACTATAACCTAGATTGCTGATAGAATATAAACTGAATTGGACAGTAGAGAAAAATAACAGCAAAGGCATCGTTCAAGCCAAAGCAACCACGTGGGCCGACTTTAATGATGATATAAAAAGACTTGAAGCTAAGAAAAATATTACACAAGACCCATTCAACGGTGCAACGGTACGGTACATTATAATTCAACTATAAAACAAAAGTGTTGTAAAACATGCAATGCGCTACACCTACACAACACGTGCTAAACATTACAATAAAAGGGGGGTCATTCGTCAAAACCCACGTGAATAGATAACAGCTGAACCTTTGTAGCTGACTGATGATGATGATGACTAAATCATGTATCAAGGAGGAACTTAAATAGGTCAGGTATGAAAGATGAAGTGATAACAAGAGATAAATCGATAAAAGAAATGTCAACATTCAACAATACAACACTGCATTCGCTGGAAATGGCATAGACACAGGGCAGATAGATAAAAAAAAACATAACAGTAAGAATATTATCATCAGGGGAGCTTATTCAAAATACTTCCTACTGCGGTCGTTTAGATTGTAGAATGAGCTCCACGTCGTGCTTTTTGCTAGGGAGTATCTACACCATGGGGTTCATCAAGGAGCAAGTGAGTAAGTGATTGGTGTTGCTAGCGTCTATAGGCTACGGTAACCAACAGACGGGCCAAATGCTTTTATACCGCAGTAGTGGTACAAAATTAAAAAAAATCGTGGAAATATTTATTCAACATAAGTTAACGAAACCTTGTTAAATTAACTATTAAGCGATCATCAACCTTATATGGAAGGGACAAACAAAAACAATGTCAAAAGCATAAAACACTTCGCTTACTGACACAAATCATCAATTCACAGCAAGAATAATGTAAACTTTACACCTACACACGTTCTACTCGTAGCTCTGGAAACCAATAACTTAAATGTGAAGGTCAAATGACCTTTACTTGTTTTACAGAGATTACATAATTTCAAAAACAATTTAACTTAAATAATACTTATAATTAAAATAATACGCAACACAAACATGGCAAAGCATCAAATTAATATCAATAAATTTTACAGGACCTTTAAATTCAACATTCAGAATCTACTATGTGTTTTTGCCTCATTAACCTTTCTAGTTTTTGTTTGTCTAATATTATAACTCCAAATTGCATAAACGATTGACGTAATAGCCCATTTATTATTACTTGCAGCAAATTCCCGCTTAACTCTACGGAAATAACAGCTTTTCTGTTCTGCAAATTCTGAATTCAATCCAATACGTAATGATTAAGAAGTATAGTATGAAGCAAGCTACAAAGTTGGTAATGTACGCGAATCTAAACGCTTGAGTGAAGTAATACGCGTTGCAACTCAAATAGCAACAATTACTGGGTAGTTAGTAGTTGAATTCCCAGAAAATGATTGTGCGTGAGCGCAGTTATTTACATCACATAATAAGAATTGCTACTGATCGCTTTTAGACACGAGAGAAAAAGTTATTGCGTATATTCTATAGCATTGAAACTAATGGATAAATTGTACGCTTCGAGGTAGTAGTGTCTGGTGGATGCAATCATGTAGAGGATAATGATATTATAAGGGTAAACCATAAATTGTGGAGAAATTGATAGTTTGGCATTCAAAGTAGAACTGAAGACATATTGCAACGAAAGGTGAAGGTAAAAAAGGAAAACATCTCAAACTCAAAACTCATTTATACATTAGAATTGCCTCACCACCGGCTCGGAATACACAAACTGCGAAGACTCCAGCAAGAAACTCATGATGATATTTGGATTCGCAAACAGGTTATAATAAGATTAAGTAACTCAAGCATGATGATATCTAATACTATAATATAAATACCATACACGATAAAATCATCCATTCTCGACTCAATTTCTTATATGGCGTTACTAAACTATCTAAAGTAATAGCACAGTCCAGATACATATAAAAATCATGATATAAATCCGTTCCTCATGCCATATGGTCTACATGGACTCTTGTGTTTTGCCTGAGCTGTGTGCTCGACAAATATGGAATTAATTATGCCAGTGCGCAAGCAAAAAGAAAATAGCGAATGATCAAACTCCACTATAACTGAAGATGTTTAAATTAATGGATCAGTTTATTGTTAATACTAGCAATAGAATTTGTCGATGACTAATGTAGTTTTCAAAATGAAGCAAAAGGTATTTCGCATAAAAATATCAGAAAAAGATATCTATCAACAGAGAAATACCGTTTGGTATTAATCAATGATATAAATCTAAAGAATGAGCTAATTAAACTTATGACAAGCAATAAAACTATTAACAGCATAATAATCAATCCGCTTCAGCATAAGGCTTGTCCTATTCATTCCAGACGAATAAGGTATCGGCTAAGCTCCTACATGGTCTGCTATCATAATACCATCAGCACAGTACACTGGTTGCAATGTAGCAATAGTTTATGGTGGAATTGCACGTATGGGATAATGTACACCATATAAATTGCATCGAAGGTTTTGCTTGAATGTGTCGATCATAGACTTGCGTAATGTTGAAAAGTTGTGGGAAAAAATACCTGTCTTTCAGTTGACAATGTTAAATTAGCAAATAATGGATTCGTGAGTGAAATACTCTAGGTTTTAGACTTCCGTGTTTCTGACAATGAGGTTGGAGACAATGCATTTGGAGTTATACACCTAGTTATGAATGTAAATGTTAGTTTAAAGCCTGTATTTGAAGATAACAATTTATTTTATAAATGGAAGAAAACATATTCAGAAAATATAAATGCTACAAATTGAAAGTAGGTATCTAAGAAAGGGATATCTCAGGAATGAGGGTGAAATCACAGGGGCAACTAGTCTATACTAATATTATAAAGAGGAAAGATTTGTTTGTTTGTTTGCATTTAATAGGCTCCGAAACCACTGGACCGATTTCAAAAATTCTTTCACCATTGGAAAGCTACACTATCCCTGATGAACATAGGTTATATTTTATCCCGGGATAAGATACGATCCCACGGGAACGCGGGTGAAACCGCGCGGAACAGCTAGTAATTGATAAAATTCAAAGCAATAATGTAAAGTAATATTTGTATACTCGTAAGCAGGGAATGAAAATCTCCAGACCAAACTAAAATCGCAGATTAGCAAATAGAGCGATAAATCTAGCGTGGCACGAAGACTTATCATTGAAACCCACACATCTAGGAAATAGGGGTATTGCTCCGGAGAAAGTGGCAGTCCCATGTTATCAGCCATCACAATTACAGTGCAGCCCCCTCGAGCTGCTGTAATGATAGTGTTTGCATAGAAAGTGATCTCTGTGGTTGAGATTACATTTTTGCTTGTATTTGCATTTATCTTGTTGACATTTGTGTTGGGTTTAAATTGTATTTGCTGTACGAATGTCAGGATTGTAAGACTTTTGATTTGTATCTCTAGTTTTTGTGATTTCCTGTATTATCACTACTTATTTTTCTTTTACTAACTGGATTATTAAGGTGAACGCACACGTATTAGAGACGAAAGAAGCGAAGGAGACGAGAATTCTAATTTTAGAATTACTTGTCAGAAATCTTATAAATTCTCGCACACTCTGCGCCGCATCGGACGAACTGCCGAAATAATTAGAACATATCCGGAGAAAAAATTACACATAGTTACTGTCTAGAAAAGCGGTATTTCGCACTTAGCTCCTACATCCAATCCCACGAAAAGATCGTCTTCATAATATTAGATAATATAAGGCGATGATAGCTCAGTGGTAAGTGACGTCGGATACCGCGGCGAAGGTCGTGGGTTCGAATCCTTACAATGAGCTTGAGCTTTCGGTGAAGGAAAACATCGTGAGGAAACCACAGCACGGTGGTAGGGTACTTTGTAGTACCCGACTGGCTGGCTACCACCCTCAAGTTGAAAATCTGTCGCCAAGCACCTGTTGGTGTGTTCCGGCAATTGCACTTGAGAGCCAGTTCGCCTATAAGGCATTGTAATAAGGTGTACAACACATTAGCAATCCCCTGGTGTTGCCAATGTCTATAGGCGACGGTTGTCACTTACCATCAGGTGACCCGCCTGCCTCGTTGTCACTTGTGACATAAAAAAAAAAAAAAAAAGAGACATTTAACAATATTCCTTAGAATGTTAAATTACCTACTGCACTACTAAATAAAGAAAGCGAATAAAGCAATCGTAAAAGACAGATAATGATCGCGTAGTTAGTGCACATCGGATAGGATAGATAGACAAGCAGACGGACCGACATTAGTGCGTCAGTGCGTCACGGGAACGTGATGGCTTCTCTGGGAATACCAATTATTGTGTTTGTATAGAGTATAGAGGATCTTTGAGCAATTTATTGGAAGATCGTGATACGAACAAAAGGTTAGGTTTAAGTAGATTTCTATTACTTTGGGTCGGCTAAACAAAAAGGCTGCAATACTATCGTGTTTTCCATTAATATCCTACTGACCTATAGTGAGAGTAACTTTTATCTGACAGATTTCACGCCTAAACCGCTGAACGAAATTTTTAAGAATTTTGGTATAGATAATGAACCAAATTTTTAAGAATTTTGGTATAGATAATGAACCAAATTTTTAAGAATTTTGGTTAGGTCATTTTGGACCTTGGAGAAAGCCATAGGATACTTTTTATCTTAGTAAAAGATAAAAAGATACCTCGGGAACACGGGTAAAACCGCGGGGGCAGCTAGTTTTAATAAAAACATTGGGATCCGCATAGGATTCCAAGTAACACGACAGCAAAAAACCAAATAATCAATTAAAAACGTCAATAAACGGTTTACTGCACCAATAAAGATAAAGTTGCAGTCGTTCGACACATGAAGTTATCGAGTAAACACAGGAAGTGACGACTGTTAATTTCCTCGGTTAAGATAAACATATCTGTTAATTAAAGAAATGATAGATTGTATCGAATTATAAATACAGTTTGTTTACGACTCGTTTAACTGCAGTTAAATGGTGCATTTCATTAGAAGATAGATATTATTATACCGTAAGTAAGGTCCCGTATGATTATTTATTTATCATTTAAATTTAGTTCAAGTTCAGTTGGATCTAAACATATAAAAAGACTTGTCCGGACTGATTTTTTACAAGCTTTTACTCAATGCGACGCACTGAATTTTAAACTTCAACTGATTAAGATGAAATTTTGCAACCTTTAGTTTGGATGGAGCCAAGGTAACCGCTTACCATCAGGCGTATACTTCACTGGCATATGCTTGGATTCACCAGGCGTCCAACAGAGGGAGTGGTAGCCAGCCAGGCTAGTAATACATAGTACCTTATGAGCGTGCAAAATTTATCGTCATTATAGGCCTCTTTATAGGACATAGGCTTTTTAACGTGGCATCGACTCTCCACTGCTAGCTGCCTACAATTTACCAAAATATAAGCTTTGCATCAAGCCCAGTTTGTGCATCCAACTATTTCATATAATGACTACTTTTCAATTAGATAAACACTGAATTTAGGTCTCTGATCGAACGACGGAACTCTTGCAAAAACCATTTACCTTTCACGAGAAAACTAACACTTATTGCATTGTAATAAAGATGGTAATCACTTGTACTCCGTGAACCAATTGTAAGCACAATGTTGTATAACATTGCGACAGATCAGATTAAGTGAGATCTTATAACTTATTGAAACATCACGATAATATAATCCATGTCATCGCAATCACGACAGATTTCAATTTCTCAATTTTCTTTAGAGTTGCTAGCGATAAACGTTGATGTTATCATATTTGGATGAGGCATCTCAACTATTTCTTGCAAGTAGTTTAGAGACAAGACAAAAAAAGACTATCACAAAAATAATGATGAATTTTAGTAGCTTTCCGCCCCGCGGTTTCACTTGCGATCCCTTATTTCCACTTTAGAGGTGAATTTAAATAAGTGTATGCGAGTAATTGGCTTTTTTTTTTATGTCACTAGTGACAACGAGGCAGGCGTGTCACCTGATGGTAAGTGACTACCGTCGCCTATAGACATTAGCAATACCAGGGGGATTGCCAACGTGTTGTACACCTTATTACAATGCCTTAAGGGCAAGGGCAACTGGCTCTCAAGTGCAACTGCCGGAACACACCAACAGGTGCTTGGCGACAGATTTTCAACTTGAGGGTGGTAGCCAGCCAGTCGAGTACCACATAGTACCCTACCACCGTGCTGTGGTTTCCTCACGATGTTTTCCTTCACCGAAAGCTCAAGCTCATTGTAGGATTCGAAACCACGACCTTCGCCGCGGTATCCGACGTCACTTACCACTGAGCTATCATCGCTTTATAAACGCAACCCAATATACAGCGTGTCCGGTAAATAGTACGAAAAACTTAAAAGGAGATAGGTGAGCGGGTCACCTACCAACATATACAAAAACAATTTCCAATATTGGAAGGTCCAAAATTTTACCTTGCTGAGTTTTTAGCCGGTTCTAACTATAACTTCCGAACCGGTGGTGACGTCTGCAGCTAGACCTTCATAAGTGCCCACCTAGGGCCTAAACAGAATAAATGGTTTTGACTATGAACAATATTTATAATAAAAAAAAAACTTGAGAGGTGTCAAGGGATTGAACGAAGTTATATAAGTCGAGAGAGTATATATATATATATATATATATATAAATAAATAGAAATGAAAATATCTGGCTTGCTTTCTATAAGAGAGAGAGAGAGAGAGAGAGAGAGACAGAGAGACAGACAGAGAAACATGCGCACGCCGCACAAAAAATCACCGACATCTTTAGTGTCGGGGATTTTTTTTCCGTCTAAACCCCTTTCATATTTCATAAGGCGCGATAAGAAACTTCGTTCCAATAATGACCATTTACCTCATCCATTGTACATACTCTATGACACACATTACATAACTGTAACAAGCAATGAGAGACTAAATAAACAACGACCCAATTGTGGCTAGACGAGACGAGACGAGACCGACAGTAGAGTGACTATTCGACCGAGACCATTGAGACTGTCCTCACATACAAATGATATGTTGGAGGTTAGACATTAATTAATAAGTCTTTGGTCGAAATTAGATAATATTTTTTTTAGGAAAATGAAACTGCTTTAAATTTTTTTATTGATATCTCTAAAGCTTGGCTACTGGACAAAAAAAAGAAAATCGGTTGACAAACAAAGGGAAAAAGGGGTCCTGTAATTTTTCAAGTGGGCGTAGATGGACAAATCATAAACTAAAGGGAATAGCGAAAAATGCTGATATGAGACTCGAGGCCTATTTTGATTAAAAATAAAACTGCATCATTAGATTTTCGAAAAAATATTTCCCCAAGCCAGGAATCGAACCCGATGACCAGTACGTACGTTATCCCACGTGGCTCGCGTCGCAAAGAAACGCGATCGGCTTCCTTTTTCAAATTCTACTTCCTTTACTTTGCCTCACTTTAAGTGCGCGGGGCTCTATCTATCTTTTGTGTTTGGTCTCAACTCTGCATATTGGCGATGATAGCTCAGTGGTAAGTGACCGCGGCGAAGGTCGTGGGTTCGAATCCTTACAATGAGCTTGAGCTTTCGGTGAAGGAAAACATCGTGAGGAAACCACAGCACGGTGGTAGGGTACTTTGTAGTACTCGACTGGCTGGCTACCACCCTAAGTTGAAAATCTGTCGCCAAGCACCTGTTGGTGTGTTCCGGCAATTGCACTTGAGAGCCAGTTCGCCTTAATAAGGTGTACAACACATTAGCAATCCCCTGGTATTGCCAATGTCTATAGGCGACGGTTGTCACTTACCATCAGGTGACCCGCCTGCCTCGTTGTCACACGTGACATAAAAAAAAAAATATACACGATCACGAAATTAGTTTACACACCCCTAAAAATAGAAGGATGTGCGGTAAGTGTGAAAGACAAAAGAAAGGCGTACGTATAGATCAAGTAACAATCTGTTCCTGCGGTGACACTGTTCTGAAGTTAATGTGATATGAACTATTCTATTACAGTTTGCTCAGCCGTGTAGTGTGGTTGGATAATGAGAATTTAGTTTGGAGGTGTCGACTGACTGCTGTTATGTCAGATTGTAAAAAAACAAAGATCTTTGACCACAATATGACGTGACTGTAAATGGAAAATAAGGCACAGGCAAAGTTTCTCAGATGGCGCTACCGTCGCTGGTACTTATCATCGACTTGCTTGAGATTAATATGCATGCACGATGTACCACATGAAAGATAGAGTAAATGGCGCTTTCCATAATATCTTTTCCATTCTTTTTTTTATGTCAAAGGACAGTGGCAATCTAATAGAAAAATAAGAAAAGCAATCAAATTAATTTTATTTACTTTTCCGGATCGAAACGAACAGCAATCTCAAAATAGTTGGTTACCATAATAAAATAAACAATGCACCATGTAAGAGTTCTATAATAAGAATTAACAGGAAAATCATTATGAGGAAATCAATTAAACAATTATTATCAATTTATGCCTTTTGCGGTTGAGACCATGGGTCCGTGGGGGTCTGAAGCTCGTCGTTTCGCAAATATTTTATGTAAAAAATTTATCGAGGCCTCGGGTGACCGGCGGGCGGGGAGCTTTTTCCGCCAACGCATCAGCTTGGCCATCCAAAGAGGAAACGCTGCCAGCCTGCTGGGAACCTTGCCGATCGGCAGCAGCGGCAGCCTCGAAGAAGTTTGTTATGTATTATAATTGTACATTTGCTTGTATATTTTGTACATTTGCTTGTATATTTTGTACATTTGTTATTAAACATAATTTCTATTCTAAAATTATCATAATTTAAGTGATGAAAAAACTTTGTACCCCTTTTTACGAAAATTCGGCGGACGGAGCTGTATGAAATTTGGCACAGTTAAAGTTTAAAATATGGAGAAGGAGTGCAGAAAGCTAATATTTTTATAAAATATGCTTTAGAAATTAATAAAAAAAAAACATTACACACACTACCATGCGTTTGACACACACATATCATTATCCTCCTCTGTCTGTCAACCGATTAACTTTTTTTTAATTACAGTTATTGAAGAGACTTTTTTCCTAAAAACTTTTTAGCACTAGTTTATGCTAATTGCTAATGTTTTGGTGATTAAACCAATTTCAAAGCACCTTTGATAACACGAAAGAACCTTGCGTAGATCGTAAAGCTATTAACTAGGGACTAAATCACTAGAAGACCCAATAACTGTTGAGCTGGTCTATGTCTAGAGCACAATTCCTAGCGCTCCAGACATAGACCGGAACAGTCTTCCATCAGATGCAGGATTCGTTTGGAAAACCATGAAGGCTCATGTTGATTTTGATAGCATGTCTGTGAATGTCGAGTCTTAGACTGGAGAACGCGTCTTGGTAAGATTAAAGTGGGACGCCCCGAAAAAGGCCAGACTTGTCTAGATGTTGGCGCCAAATCAGAAGGAGTGGCACGCTTTGGGAGAGGCCTATGTCCCTCCGCGCTATGATATTATATTCTTTAAAAAGTGCGTATAAAGAGGTCTTCAAGGTCGGCAACACATCGGCAATCACCCTGGTATTGCACATATCCATAGGCGGCGGTGACCACTTACCATCATGTGGACCGTCTGCCTATTTGTCAACCTATTGACATAAAAAAAGTAGAGGACATTGGCATGTAAGCACAGCCTGTATGATCACATTTTGCTTCCCCACTTTGGAGATACCGTTGCCCATGAAATAAAAACATATGCGGTAAGTGTGTAAGACGCAAAAGGAAGACGTCCTCACTCCATTCCTTTATCATTCAAATACCGCTGCTCAATCTCCAGCAGCTATCGTGATACTGAGAGCAGCAGAAAAGGTTCTTTACCTCATCCAAGAGACTTGGAGCCAAGTTTCAATGAGTACATTCATATAAATGTATACAAACATACAGGACGGTTGTTTTCGTACGTAACTATAATGGTATGCAGTTTAGGTAAACGAATCGGTATGTTTATTGAACGTTTCCAAGAACACGTCGGTTTGCACGCCGTATTTCATTCAACATGTAACAGTTACAATTATTGTATTTTTAACTGACATTTTGGAACGAAGTTTCTTATCGCGCGTTGTGAAAGGGGGCTAGACGGAAAAAATTCTTACGACACTTTTAGTGTCACTGTCACTGTCGGTGACAGTTGTGTGTAGTAAGCTATTGTAAGCTGTGCGGCGTGCGCATGTTTCTCTGTCTGTCTCTCTCTCTCTCTCTCTATCTCTCTTATAGAAAGCAAGCCAGATATTTTCATTTCTATTTATATATATATATAATAAATGATTTTTTTTATATATATGTACTCTCTCGACTTATACTTCGTTCCATCCGGGTGTCCCTTGACACCTCTCAAGTTTTTTTTACTTTTGGATAACCTTGTGTTTGACCGCAATCTCACCATGGTAAGTCAATGTGGCCGAAAGTGGTAAGCACACAAAGCTTCGGTGGGAACTGGCTTTCAAGTGCAGCTGTCGGAACACACCGAGAGGTGTTTGGCGATAGATTTTCAACATGAGGGTGGTAGCCAGCCCGCCGGGTACTACAAAGTACCCTACCACCGTGCTATGGTTTCCTCACGATGTTTTCCTTCACCGAGCTCAAGCTCATTGTAGGATTCGAACCTACGACCTTCGCCGCGGTATCCGACGTCACTACCACTGAGCTATCATCGCCTTGACAACTTCAATACTTGATGGTAAGTTGATGAATAAACGTAAGATCTAAGATAATTTTAATATACACAGTTCTGCAGTCGAAGTCAACGCTATTTGATCAGTTTAGGAAGGAAGACATATCATGGAATGGAAGCTTCTAAACCTACTAGTATACCAAACATTTTCACCAGACTTAGTAAAGAAGAAGTAAATAAACTCCAAAATAAATAAATATCCTGGGACATTTGTTCACACACGGCTATCTGATCCCAAACTAAGCAGAGCTTGTAATATGAAAACCAGATCACTGATATACTACATGTACAACTTTTTTTTTGTTGTTAATACATACTTAAATAGATAATTACACCCAGACTCAGGACAAAAAGACATGTTCATGCACACGAATGTCTGTCCTGGATGGGAATCGAGCCCACGACCTGCGGCGTGATAGGCAATGTGTTAACCAACCACGCCAACCGGCCCGTCAAAAAGTGATAGGAATAATCATATCCATATCTGACACGATGAAGTAGGTGTAGAATATACGATAAAAGCTATTGCAACTATGGATAAGCTTTCAATTGATAATTTACTTATCGAATATGTTTTTAGTGTGAAATACATTGTCAATATAGAAATTTAGAAAATTCTAGTAATTTGTATACTTTTAAAATACATAAGGAAACGCATAAAGAAAGAAGAAGCGTTGTGTGTTTTGATTTCAATGACCTACGGAGTGCCTACTGAGTTCAGAAACATAGACAAGAAAGAGAAAACACGTACACCGTAAGTGTCTTCAAAATCAGAAATGCCGTCTTATATATCAGCTACTTCAATCATTCATTTGAGGATGTTAAGAAATGTTGATGTTGCAAGGCTTTATAAGCTACTGCAACCAACGCCGTATGCTTTCTTTTAATACCACTAGGTGGCATACAAGCTTACGGCGCACCTGATGGTAAGCGGTTACCGTAGCCTATGGACGCTTGCAAAACCAGAGGCGTCACGAGCGCGATGCCGACCTTGCATAAACCTTCTTACTCCTCTTTACAGTTGCTTGTTTACAGTTATAAGGCGATGATAGCTCAGTGGTAAGTGACGTCGGATACCCCGGCGAAGGTCGTGGGTTCGAATCCTACAATGAGCTTGAGCTTTCGGTGAAGGAAAAAATTGTAGTACCCGACTGGCTGGCTACCACCCTCAAGTTGAAAATCTGTCGCCAAGTACCTATCGGTGTGTTTCGACAGCTGCACTTGAGAGCCAGTTCCCATCTAGGCTTTGTGTGCTTACCACCTTCGGCCACATCATCACTTACCATAGTGAGATTGTAGTCAAACACAAGCCCATCCAGAATAAAAAAAAAAGTTGTATAAAAAATGATTTGCTATACAATCAACATTATTTTAACAAGCTATAAACATAATCTAGCTAAAGACGATAATAGTATTATGTTTCATAGCCATTATAATGTTTCAATAAAAATTGATTCTTTACGGATGTCCGGAAAAAAAACAATTACGTAGCTATTGTGTTTCGAAAGTAGATTGCGAGATTATAATATAACAGATAATATTATTACACAATATTTATTGTACAATCAACTATTAAAATAAAGCTTGTTAATTATATCTCGTGAACGGACTGACCGGTTGATGGTTAATCGACGAACAGTTACCCAAATAGACTCGCTGTAGTTTGTCTATCGCTGTTTTGAATATGTCGTACAAGCTATTTTATAGGTCGAGGAGGAAATACCCTGTGAGGTTTTCGATGTGCGTCAGTCTTTTATTTATGTATGTGTTTTTTGATGAATATTGAACAAAAGGAAAAATAGGAGCACTTTAAATAAATCATATCTTCCCTAAAACTGTCAGTTTTAACTTGGGCAAGCTTATGTTTGCTAAAAATCTCATTGTCTTGGAAACCATAGTACGGTGGTAGGTAACTATGTAATTCTTTGCTGGCCACCCACTTACTATGCCGAGTGGTCAAACGCAATCGTATCTATAGAACAAGAAATGCTGGTTTAAACAAATGATTAAGAACCTATGACATAAACATTCCCAAATTAAGTTCTAATCTTCTAAACGAAGATATACAACCAAAGCAATCACTACCATGTATAGCCTTTAAAAACCACGTAAATTATTACTTGATCGTTTTAAAAGTGCATTAATCTTCGTTAGAGGGATTAAAATAAACTAAAATAAACGTGTAGCTGCGCTGGCGCAATGTAACCCGATCAGTCGTGAGGCGCCCGCCGAGCGCAACGGACGTGTAATATACACTACACCTGAGAACTCGCTCGTGACTGAAGAAAGTTGATTTCCTCTGAGGGAAATTTGATTTGTAATAATAATGTATAATTAATTCTTGTAGAATTGTGAGTGATCACAAATCTACAAGTCACTCAAGTTTCTTGTTGAAAAAAATATGAGTATACCACGAATTGTTTAAATGAATCAATGATATCGATGAATTCGTCTTAATATACAATACACAGAAGACTTCATGAAGAGTTAATAAGGACTGTCAATAGAAATATAGTCATAGTCAGTCTGTACTGCATGTGTTAATAACATCATTTGCACGGTGGTAGGGTACTATGTGGTACTCGACTGGCTGGCTACCTCGCCAAGCACTTGTTGGTGTGTTCCGGCAGTTGCACTTGAGAGCCAGTTGCCCTTGCCCTTAAGGCATTGTAATAAGGTGTACAACACATTGGTAATCCCCCTGGTATTGCTAATGTCTATAGGCGACAGTAGTCACTTACCATCAGGTGACCCGCCTGCCTCGTTGTCACTAGTGACATAAAAAAAAAACAAAAAACATTAGTAGCCTTCCCATATTTCTTCACCACCATTTTACTTGGGTCATCATTATTATCAAACTCTTTCCCAACACAAGAACCTTTTTTTTTGTTCTAACTTTATTGTATCTAAAGAAAGATTCATAAGCCACCCAAGTAGGTTTACTCAAGCTCTTTATTAACTTTGTTACTACACATATAACTTAAGTAGATCATATTTTACATAAAATACCACAATTACTACCCAGGAGGAAATCTTTTAAGACCATGATGTTGCTTTTATCACCTAGAGGAGAGCAAATCATGTCGTAAAACAACTTTGTAGAGTTTTGAAGCAAGTACTTTATTTTTGTATCTTTGTCTTGTGGGAATTCACACGCTGTTTATTTAAAATTATCCAACTGCAACTATTTATCTGTAGGGGTTGTATGAAGAAAAACTACCCTCCTAATTTTATGGGTATTTTTGGGTCTAGCATAATTTTAATATGTAAAGATAATTTAAAAAAAAAACAGGAAATCTATGTTTTTATTGTAGTTTGTGTTGCTATTTGGTTTGCGTCGGATGGCGCGCATGAATAAAATATTTTTCTTTCTTTCTTTCATTCTATTTAGAAAATTATACCGAGCATCGCAATTACAGGAAAAAATTCTTCATTATCTTCAACTATAATTTAACGAAACGTATAAATAAAGCAATTGAAAATCTCAGTTAAACATGAAATCTCACGATCGATAAAACAAACGCGCAAAAAAATCAATTACTATTTAACAGTCAGACAGATATTACGAAATCTCTACAAAATAAATCTCTACGGTTCGGTGGTAAATGTTTGAATAATAAGGCTTTTTCATACTATAGACGCTCAATTTAAATTAAAAAATGATTTGTTTTTATTGCTTCCACCAATTCAAGCACAAGAAGATCAATTATACAAGAATTCGCATAAATTAATATTTAACCACCTAAACCAATAACGAAATACTATAAAATTAAAATAAATACGATAGTATGAACGTATTCTAAAAACACCGTGCAATATAACACCGTCTGGGGAGTCAATGACATCGATATTGTATTACTATTACAAGCGTTGCGAATCGATAAGCTCCCAGCTTCACCGCAACCGATGTACAAGCAAGCAAATATAATGAACAGTTCATATAACGTAACGATTCTATTATTGAAACAAAACACATGGTAAATTGTAGAATCGCCGAATTTGAAACAGGTGATAAAATAACAATGCAAAAAGTTAATCATAAAACAGACATGATAAGATAAATGATATGGATTGACGTATTCCATCTTTTTACTGCAAAACAGATCTTACATAGATAAACAAAACGGAGAAGGAAAAAGAAAATGAGGCTAGAATTATTGAAGCTACTGATGTTATATGGATATTACATAACATTATAAAACAATCGATTATGCTGATTCATTGATCAATTTGCTAATATCATGTAATGCGTCAGCAATCCAAGGAACAGTCATCGTAAAATCGATTGTCGGATTGAATCAAGATACAGCGATGATAGGAATCTTTAATCGAATGCCAGTAGTGAATCGATAGAAGATATAAATCGATAAGGGCAGAAGATCAAGGATGCAAAGGTATTGCAATAAATCGCCGTATTTAATCAGATTGATGAATTCTTGCGAAAGGAAAGATGGCAAGCAATCAAGGACAATTTATTATTAAACACATTTCGACATCGTAGATTAGAGCAATTGTGCTATGCCTAATGCATATTGAGAAATTTGTCTATTGATTGCTTATATTAAGTTGTTACTTGAGTAAATTACTTTGTAATATACATTGGGCTAAATAAAGATTTCGAATTATGTATTCGAATCAAATTATTGTGTTGCAGTTGGAACCCAAGGTTTGAGAAGTTGACTTTTAATATTGAATGAAGGCCAATGCGATTCTTCTAACAATGCCTAGATAATCAATTGTATTATTTCTTACTGCATATTTTCTAGGTTTCTAAATTATAACGATTGTTATGAGAGGAACAACCACATTGACTTTTATGTACAAATTGAAAACTGCTGCCTCCATTTGCACTCTAGGAAATTTTAGGAAACAATTATAACTTACCGTTCCTCAAGCATCTCGTTGAAGGTCTTGGACTTGGCACGCGGCTGGCACGGCTCATTCTCCATCCTTCTCACCTCCACGCACCGTTCTATTATATGCTCTACTCGCTTCCGTCGGGAAGACTTCCAAGTGTCCAGGTTCTGGGGACAAAGTTGTTGGTAAATCAAGAGGTCTAGGCAGGACAAGTAATTAATTTCTCTGTTGGAGAGAATTAATCTGTAGAATTTATACAATGGATAAATTAAAAATGATAATAATATTAGGAAACCCAGTGTTCCAAAAAAGCAAAGCTGACATCAAAATAATGATAGACAACTAACTGAAAAGTCTATTTAAACTTAATCATAGTCATTTTTAGCTACATCAAAACGTTCCAAATAGCGGACACCTTCTAAACTGGGGCAAGTACGTGACATAATGTCAAAACCGCTTCACATCATACAAAACATCCTAACAAACACGATCCAAATAACAAGGCCCATGACCTATCACTACCAGGAGTGCATAGAATGCAACAGACTGCGATAGGCGTCATGCAGTGAAGGAAGTTGAAACGAAGCATTCAAATTACACGATCCGTTTTAACGGGGTTTGGTTTCAGAAAAAGTTGTGAATAAAAACGATATCAAGCGAATATAAGACTTAAGGCTGTGGTAATCTTAGATTTTGTTACAGGAGTACAAAAACTACATTTAAAAGTTTGTATTTACGTATTTTTTGAAATAAATTTAAGGATTCCAGTTGAACTGCTATTGTTTTTCTAAACATCGGCGTTTTTATGGCTTTATAACAATGCTAGGTGATTAACATTAATGTGTAAAGAACATTCAGCGCGTGCGCAATTACAAACATAAGTACAAGGAAAGCATTTGCATGGAATATACTAGATAAGCAATCGTGTCAGGTTCGCGTGATGTCCAACCAGCTAGTCGTTTTTTTCTCAACTTCGCTCGGAGTCGTTAAGAGTTAAACGAAGTCATTTGTTTTGGTACAAGTTTTGAACTTACAGTGGGTTCATGATTCGTTATTCATAACGATTCCTGTTTTCAAAGTAATTTATTCAGCTTAGGCCCTAGGATTCACTTCTGAAGGTCGAGCTACAGAAGTTAACACCGGTTTGGAAGTCAGCCTTCAACTGAGAAGAGTTTACATGGTGAAAAACATTTAATACCTCACTAACTCAGCATGTCAAAAAATTATTACCTTTTTTTGAATGTGTATGCTTGAACTAAATGAAAAAAAATTATAACCTACACTAGTTACATAATTAAATAAAAACATACTACCTACTGATTTTTGTGCCCGTAAAAAACGACTACTTTCAGACGTCTCTATGATCAAAATAATGAGTTACCTTGTAATAAGTTTTTTCCTTAATACTTTATTTATGTAGGATTAAAAATTTTGATTAGTTTGGTTTATCAGATTGTCATTAATTATCTTGTTTTCTCAATGACTTCAATCGGTCAAACGTCTCATGATGCTTTATCCCCTAAAGCCATTTGTGCCGTCCCGAAATAGTCTCTCTTGTATTGATAGTATTTTAAACAATTATGATTTGTTTATTTATTTTCGATCACCAGCATCAGCTTTTACAGTGGCCACTTCTAGACTTAAGCCTAATAATCCGATTTTTTTATACAGATATTGCTGAAACTTATAACTTAGACTATTGGCGTGTTATACGGATCATCGATACTGTTTTTTCCTGTGACTTTGCTTTGCTTTCGGATGTCGTGTTTTTATTTGATTGGATTTGTTATATTTAAGTTTGACAGATCTCGTTCCGCTCATAACACAGACCAAACACAAATAGACCTATTGAGTAGTTCGAGGTGGAAATACTGACATTTTTAAACCGAACGTTAGTAGATTACGCAACTGAATACCTGCTTCAGATGTTGGCAGTGTAACGACTGCAATCACTATAATTGTTCGTAAAAACAATGGTATGTAGGATATAAGAAAATACTGAAGGTACGCTGGATTCCTGCTCAAGTTTTTACTATAGAGATATTTTTATTTGCTGATAATTGTGGGTGATAAAGGATGCTTTAGTGCAGCGACGGTTTAAAACAAATAGTTATTTTTTCTTTACTTATTCGTTTTGAGTTACAATGGCTTCGGATACGTTTTTGCTCACCTACAATCGTCATTCATCAAGCAACCATGATTCTTGTTAGAATTGTCATATGGCTGTTAATTGGTAATGACAAATAATGGTAGCTACACTTCGTTAGGTTGAAAAAGACTGTATGTATAATATTTACAGTAGGGTAGGCGAAGTTGTTTACACGATTAGGACAGATTTGACTGGAATCTAGAAGTTTAAAGCAAGTAACTGCTAGTGTCCCACACTTAAATCCGATTCTTGCAATGGACAATTCCACCATTCCTGCCACTAATCACTTTGACAAAACAATAACAAAACTACAAACATTTAATAACGAGACACATATTAAGAGAGAGGAAACGCGGCGCATTCCCAAGGCTTCGTGCGGCAAACGTCGTCGCTGCGCAGGCGCATACTTCCGCCGACAGGAACCGTCGCGCGTCGGGAATAACAAGGGGATGTGGCAACAGAATTTGTTTACATAGTAAACGCTGAGATAGTTTCAAAGGATTGTGTTCTGTTTACATTTCGTTAATGGATTATCGGATTACTTGAAGGAGGCGATAAGTACGATCTATCACAAATTAAAATTCAGCATGTTATGTTTCTATAAACGGCTAAAAATAGTTCTGTTTTAAGGGTCACACATACAGTCGAAACTGTATTTTAATAAACGAGAAAGATGATAAACAAGGTTAACCATGGCCAAGAGAACCAAAAGAAGTTAGAACTAAACAAGAAGATAGTAGATCTACTAAGAAACAAAAGAACAAGACATATCGATCTACATCAATTGCTTTCCTAAATCAAAGCCGATATCCTGAAACTGTCGCTATTAAACATAATTTATATAAAACGGTATTGACCGTATCGAAGCAAGATTTATCGGCACATAAAGCGAACCCACACACGCTGCAAACTGCACACCAAGGTTCTCCAATAAATCAACCGCAGATGTTCGTTATTGAGGAATTCATTTCGGGAAAAGAAAACTTGAGGTACTTTATAATGGTGCCAATTAACCTGGATGCGAGGGTCTAGCTTTCAACTTGCGAAGAAACCATGCAATTAAGGCTGTTCAGTGTAAAATGACAAATCGTGATGGGAGGTTTATCTCGCGTTGCTTTTCATTTAAAGTGGTGTGGTTTTATTTGAAAGTTCCAATTTGCCACCTCGAAATTATTCCACGTTTTAGGTTATTTTAAAGATCTCAAAATTAAAGAAAGCAATAATGACTACACTCATTTTCCCAGAAGATAATGAAATTCTCCGTTCAGGTGATGATTTCACAAAAAACATATGAATCCGATATCATTAACCAAGCGATAAAGGTAGCTTATAAAGCCATAAAATAAGAATCACGACATCAAATCATATTGAAACCGTACAACTTATAAGAATCTTTTATTAACGTCGATCAAAAGTCAGAACCTATAATACCTTTACCTTACCGCATTCATGACCAATCACTTAAGATATGCAATGCAGTGAATCATTTTCCTTGTGATCATCTGTGTCAATGCCAATTAATCCAGACTAGGGATCTTACATCCTTGGCTTGGGATTCAAGCTCTAGTTACATCATCTCTAATGGTTACATTTAAAGTTGTATTTACGTTATAGGTTCTGGATTTCACATAATACATTATTTTAAAGCCAACCGGGTACTTTGCATTTAAGTATTATTTAAGCTTTTTATCCTTTTCATATTATTTTATCTTTTGCACATGAACTACGAGTTGCCAAATTTCATTCACATCAATTTTTTCTTACTTTTGGTTTCTACCTTTTTCATTCATGTTTATGATAATATGTCTTTCCAAAATTACTTACCGACTGCCACTCCTCCTGCCTCTCAATGCGTGCAGGCTCAGTCCGCTTCGCAAGCTCAGCTCTCCGAAGCTGTTCCCTGGCTTTGCTGCCGAGGTCAGCAGGACCGACCCTGACGAACTGCAGCGGATTCCCAGCAGGCTTGCCTGGGATGACAGCAGCTGTGTGCGGTCGAGTTGCCAGGAAGTCCGCGCTGTCTGTCGTCTGCAAGAGAAATGATATTCGTTTGAATTCATTCGTAGAAGATAATGTGTTTTTAATGTTTCGTTTCATTAATTGGAATTAAGATATCTTAATTATTGATGAGATCATATTTTTTTGAAAGTAAGCATCGCTTTGTTATATTTTGCGGAGATGTACTTCTTCTAGTTTTTTATTAGAAAATTATTTACGACTATCAAATTAATTAGGTTCGAATCTCAGGCTTTAGTTTTGACGAACAATTCCAAACAATTTTCGATTTTCTAATAGTTAAAAAGAAAATCGTATCAGATTTAGATTTTGCGCAAATTACGATAGGCATCCGTTAAATTGTATCGGTAATTCATTACAACCGAGGTAAAACCGAAAGTCTGGCTTAGATTAAGTGTCATGGATCTAACAGAAATAATTGAGTGGATCATAGGCGCCCAACACTACGTAGAATAGCATTATCAACGTGATAGAACACGCTTTCTATGGTTATGTAAATAGTGATGCTTATTAAATCAAAAATTACTTGATGAAGTAATTAAGACATAAGCATTAGATTCTATTGGGACAAAAATACATGTGTATATAGTAAGCTCTTGGCTCTATCTGAAAACTAACATTGCAGGATGCTGATTAGGTATGCTGCAATTAGTGAAATTTTGGCCTCACACAGCATATAAGCCCCTTGACTCTCGGATAAGACGGACGTTTAAAGTTGCCATATTTTTTATGTAAGTTAAAATTAATGTCTTCTTTCTTTTAGATATTTCTTAGTTTTGACCTACTATTTGTTATGATGATAGAACAGCTGTACTGTCATCTAGCCATCTTCGCTTTTTTCTTCAAAGCACCAGGCAGGCTGGTCACATGATGGTAAGTGACTACCGTCGCCCATAGACATGAACAATACGAGGGGAATTGCTAATGTATTGTACACCTTACTACAATGCCTTAAAGACAACTGGCACGTAAAAGCATCTGCCGGAACACACAAACAAGTCCTTGGCGACAGATTTTCAACTAGAGGGTGGTAGCCAGCCAGTCGAGTATACAAGTACCTTACCACCTGGCTATGGTTTCCTTCGCCGAAAGATCAATCTCATTGTAGGTTTGGAACCCACGACGTTCACCTCGGTATCCGACGTCACTACCACTGAGCTCTACACGAGTAGTTCAATTACTTTGCAAATTTAACCAAAGTCCTCTAGCAGTGAACAGTATTACCTCAGTTCATAAATATTGAACAATACTGAGGATCGGTACGGTAAGCCAAATAACTCTCACTATCTCATTACCGGCTCCGGCTCCGGATAGCGGATGTGTGCGCGCAACTTATTGCGTTTTAAGTGCACTACTGATGGATAACAAGCTGACATTTCGTAACTTAGCCACCCTGAAGCGTGTGTAGAGTAATAATACTATTGCTGTTATGCAACATTTATCTTGTAGCTAGCTATTCTGAGCCGCCAAAGACGATTTAAATAAAAAAATATCTTACTATTTATAAATGTAAAAGTTTGGTAGGATGAGATGTTTTTTGATGACGTTAAAACTACTGAACGGATTTTGATGAAACTTGGCACACAGATCGATCATGTTCTGGAATAAAGTATAGGATACCTTTTAGAAGATAAAATCCCTCGAGAACGCGGGGGGGCAGCTCATTTACATCCAGGGTCGTAGCAATAGCATAACCCTTTCAGCTCCTTAGATTTAAGCGTAACCTAGAGTTAACTGTAACCTGTAGAGCTGAATAAAGATTTTCTATTGTGTGTTTTAATTCGTTTGTTTTTTAATTTAATTTTTCTTTTTGTTTGGAGCAAGCTTAAGTTAGTCATGCTCGCTTTAAGGCTTTTGCTTGCGGCGGCGTCGTGTGACGGGTCGCTCACTTCCCTATAATATGTGCGCGGTGGCTGCCACACGCGTCTTACTTGTGAACAGGTGCTGCTTGTGGGGGCTGGTCTGCTTGAGTTTGTTGTTTATTAAGTCGGTCATAATGAAATTCTATAGATTACTATTTTTGCCGCCAGAACACGCAAATATTGTCAGTGAGACTAGATAAATAATTATTGAATGTAATAGGTGTAAGTTGTTTTTGAAAAGAGTAATTGCTGAGTTTATTGGCGGCTCTTCTCAGCAAAAGCAACTTTCCGAACCGAGCATTTAGAGTCTGACTATTCATAAGTGCCTGTGAAGGCCTATTTTTGGATGAATAAACAATTTCATTCATTATTTCAATTCATTTCATAATAATAATAATTATTTTTTTTATTCTGGATAGGCTTGTGTTTGACTACAATCTCACTATGGTAAGTCATGATATGGCCGAAGGTGGTAAGCACACAAAGCCTAGATGGGAACTGGCTCTCAAGTGCAACTGTCGGAACACACCGATAGGTGCTTGGCGACAGATTTTCAACTTGAGGGTGGTAGCCAGCCAATCGGGTACTACAAAGTACCCTACCACCGTGCAATCTTTCATCCAATGAGTTGATAAGATGAATTTAAAATTGAAAATGAATTTGATTTTCCTTCAAATGTAGATTTCTAACATCACTTTCGAAGAAAAGGCAATAGGTTATATACATATCTATAACCAAAAGAATATAAATATTGTTACCATCTCGAACTTCCGACATTAACTGGTCAAAGTCAAAGTCAAAACCATTTATTCAGTTTAGGCCCTAGAAAGTGCCCATTTATGAAGGTCGAATTACAGAAGTTACCACCGGTTCGGAAGTCAGCCTTCAAATGAGAAGAACAGGCAAGAAACTCAGGATTATTGTTTTGGTGGTGTGGTTTACAATTTATACATACATATTATAACAGACAGCCGTTCATAATTACAGTTATATACGCAAGGTTTCACACGCAACTTTATAATAAAAACAATTTCATATTACTTATGTAATTTTCAAATAGGGATGTTCAACTTTTACCAAATCTTCTTTATTTATTATATCGATAAACCAACTGAGAATTTGATGCGATAAGTAAAGTAGATGATACAATTTGTTTCGGTGGATAAAAGTAAGAGGAAACTTACAAATTACTTTAAAAAGATAAGTTAATTTTATGGTTTCTAAATAATACCGGAACAAATTAACTATAAATCTTCTAATGATTTAATCAGTAATACGGTTACTGTTGTTACTTCACTGTAAAATTGAGTAACCAGATCCATTGATGTTTACTTGGAAGCCATGTTCAGGTATGGTAAAATAAGCCGTTTATCATAACTTTTCGCATATTTAACATTAATTTATGCGATTCAGTGAAAGTCTTTGATAAAGGTAATGGACATAGTGTGTACGATAATTCTTGGAATATTTACCGATGATCTGACGACAGCTGTTCAACACTTTCACTGTCAATGCCAATTACAAAACAATCGAGTGGCCAGCCCACGCCTGCGATCACGATCCGATCCTCATTTTACTATAAACGAAAGTCGATACTATAATCTATTCGTAAAATGGAACGTTAAAAAAAAGAAAGCGGAATCCCTACGAACAAAGTTCACACTGGCAGCTGCACTCACATTTAAAATTAGAACATGCAATCCGTTGGGCCGTTCTAAATTTCCGTTCGGTATGCAGTTTAAATTTAGAACTAGACTTAGTTCACCGTTCGACACTGTCGTTTGTCACTCGCTGCGTTCTATTTTTAACAATTTAACGAATACGAATTTTCACGTTCCGTTTTAAGCAATATTGACAAGATGGTCGGGCGCTGCGCGTGAGTTTACTGCGCTCTGAGTTAACTTTCGCGGTTTTCCACTACACTGAGAGAGGGGAAAGTAACGTGTTGTGATAATTAATGCATTATTTTAACTGTGAAAATACATGGAGCGAGTAAATTAATTGATATGTTGATAAAATTGTTGTTTAAATGTTCTCGTCTTTTTGTAGCATCGCGTGTTTTGTGACTATTATTTACTTTGGTCTGGCGTTTTGACTAACTGTCGTGACTGATTCTGTCTGGCTGGTCGTTTTGAGATTATTTATCTAAATGTTCTTATATAACATATTATGTACTCAACTTTTTGATATAACAAATATTAACTCATTTCCAATTTGAAAAAAAATATTCATCCAATTAGGGCTTGACAACTAGGTACTTATTATTAAGATTATCATTATATTGTATAAATGAGAGGGATATTTTAATTATAATAATATTTTATTATTACGAACCCGAAAACACATCACATATTTTTAATGACACAATCATAGAGAAAGATAGACTATGTTGCCACGTTCAGAATATCTAACACTTATGAATTACGAGTATCATCTAACGCTCAGTTTGGATGGATGCTTCACTCTTTAGCCTATATACTGTTCTTCAGTTGAGAAGAGCCGGTAATGAACTCAGCAATTACTATTTAAAGAAACATAGAATTAAAATGTTCGTTTATTATTTCTACAGCTGACAAGCAAAGTTATTTATCTTTTCCGGTACTTCAAGACTATGGTAGTATAGACATCCATCCATACACACAATTTAACTTTCACAATAGTGTAATGAAATGGAGATGTCACAGCGGGTAGTTAATTAATGCAAATTATAATTTATTGATGACTTGTTTAGAATGAGTCAAATGTCTAAACTACCTTTTAATTAATATAATTCTATTGACTATTCATTAGTGGTTTCGTAATAATATAAACAAGAATTTGGTGAGTGTGGTATGAGCAGTCTATAAGAATAGCTTTTCGCCAATTTGAAACTTTATAAAATACTTACTGTCCGCCGCGGTTTCACGGGATCTTATCTTTTCCCGGGATATTAAGGACATGATCTACCTGTGTGCCAAGTTTCATCAAAATCCGTCTAGCCGTTTTTGCGTGATTGACGAAATATCCACACATACCTACACACTCACTTTCATTATACTATTAAGAGAAAAAGAAAAGGTTTTTCAATATTCCACCCCTAAGGTCTAGTGCAAAGGGCAGTGAAACACTGGAGTACCTATTCAAGGATCATTTATTATGATTACAATCCAGGTCTATTGGTTTAGGCAGTCCGTCTGTCTGTTATTCCGTCACAGTTTAGTTTCATACAATATTTTTAGTATCTAGTATTAATACAATCTTCCGCATTATAATTATACATTTTATAAGCATTATAGATATTTTTTTTGTGTACGATGACCATTTGTAGTGTGTTCCAATAGATAATGTTTTTATTGTCATTGTAGGTAGGTACCTACTGTAAGTTATTCCCTATAAAATAAAATTATTATTCTTTGATGTAGGTACTTAAAATATATTTTTTGTGATATCTCTTAATTACGACTATAAATATAATAAATAAATATCCTCGGACATTTGTTCACAGACGGCTATCTGATCCCAAACTAAGCAGAGCTTGTAATATGGAAACCAGATGACTGATATACTACATATACTTCATTTTTTTTGTAAATACATACTTAAATAGATAATTACACCCAGACTCAGGACAAACAGACATGTTCATGCACACAAATGTCTGTCCTGGATGGGAATCGAACCCACGACCTGCGGCGTGATAGGCAGTGTGTTAACCAACCACGCCAACCGGCCCGTCGATTATACAATACCATAACCCTTTTCAGCAGATGTGACAAACGGGTCTCAATAATCTTGCACATGACAAGGGGCAGTGGCTACCAAATGCGCCACACACAAATAATCACAAATGTTGATATACCCACAGATGGTAATTCCTAGCAACATTATTAGATAATATGGTAGCACACAAACTACAACAACATAGCAATAATAATCAGACTCACCAAAACAAAACACAATTTCTCAAACGTTAAAATAATTGCACCAATAGAACAAGATGTATAAAGGGACGCGCAGACGTGTATTATAAGGCGCAACGCACACGCGAACTGGTGCTTACGCCCCGCGCACTATTACCACCGCACCGTATTGGCAGGACTTTCACCAAAAACGTGACGATTTTGTTAAAGATCGCGTCGCTGCGTCTCGTAATTGCTATAATCGTGTGTGCGATCCGTCTACAGTGGTCGATGTTCGTGATGGCATTTATAGTGTCGTAAATAGTATGAAATTGAATACATTTGTTGCATTCCTAATGTCATGTGAAAGCCAAAAACGGTACGACACAAATATTTGACTACTTATTTTACATGGATGTGATGATATACCAACATAACACACTAACGGACAGACAGCGTTGCCTTTTTATGTAAGGAAGTTAACATTTCATAAGTAAGGCGATGATAGCTCTGTGGTAGTGACGTCGGACACCGCGGTGAAGGTCGTGGGTTCGAATCCTACAATGGGCTTGAGCTTGTGAAGGAAAACATCGTGAGGGAACCATAGCTCAGTGGTAGGGTACTTTGTAGTACTCGACTGACTGGCTACCACCCTCAAGTTGAAAATCTGTCGCTAAGCACCTGTTGGTGTGTTCCGGCAGTTGCACTTGAGAGCCAGTTGCCTCTAAGGCATTGTAATAATGGTATTGCTAATGTCTGTCTGTCTGTCTTTAGGCGACGGTAGACACTTACCACCAGGTGACCCGTCAGCTTAGTTGTCACTTGTAGTATAAAAAAAAAAAATACGCTATTTAGTACCTACTAACATTTTTTTAAGCTATTGCATAGCTTTTATCGCGGGCTTTGAGGACGGCGATCGAATTAAGAAATTTCTTGTACCATGTATTTTGTTTTCAAATACCACAGCGACTATCATATTTTTGTCGTCGTCGACTGCAGCCGTCGACGTGCGCCGACAACCGCCTGCAGTTGCAAAAAAAACTGTGTCCAACGACAACACACTTTTTCACCAAGTCGTCCTTTTCGAATAGATGGGATGAAAAGTATATTGCTATGCAATAGCTTTACCGCGGCAGTCCCCGAGTGCCACAGTTAATTTTTTTATACTACAAGTGACAACAAACCTGACGGGTCACTTGATGGTAAGTGACTACCGTCGCCTATAGACATTAGCAATACCAAGGGGTTTACCAATGTGTTGTACACCTTATTACTCGTACAATGCCTTAGAGGCAACTGGCTCTCAAGTGCAACTGCCGAAACACACCAACAGGTGCTTAGCGACAGATTTTCAACTTGAGGGTGGTAGCCAGTCAGTCGAGTACTACAAAGTGCGTACCACTGTGCTATGGTTCCCTCACGATGTTTTCCATCACAAGCTCAAGCCCATTGTAGGATTCGAACCCACGACCTTCACCGCGGTATCCGACGTCACTACCACAGAACTATCATCGCCTTATTTATTCAATGTTAACTTCCTTACATAAAAAGGCAACGCTGTCTGTCCGTTAGTGTGTATAACTTGATAACAACTACAAGGATTTTGTCGGGGATTTTTCAGCTACTTAGGGGGTTCCCCGACGAAGATTGTAGTCATTATTCATTTGTGACTAAAGAAAGCTGCATAATGAACGCTATAAGCATACATAATAATATAGAAATTAATTTACGCTGTTATTTGGTTTTTTTTTGGTTCATTGCACACAGTATAATGGAACGGGTAAACAGAACGTACTCATCAAAGCGTACGTTCTCTCTTGCAATTTGCGCGTTGTACAAAAATCGTGTTACAATATACATTACCATTGTAGATGACCGACTCGGGCGGTGCGCGTGCGCGACCCGCAGACAACGTAACTCTCACCGCAAGCGCATCGTGTGTTACGAGCGCATCGCATACATGTGCGCAATGTTAATGCCATCAACCGAATAATCAGACATCTGATATAATCGCTTCAATGCTTAAACGATCAACGTTTAAGGTGAACGCACACTTATCCGAGCCGAACGCGTCGAACGAACACCTATTAACCGATTCGGCACGGGGTGTGCGAGGTTTCATACGATTTCATGCAAGTAATTCTAAAATTCGATTCTTTCGGTTCCTTCGGCTCTGATAAGTGTGCGTTCACCTTTATTGTGCGACCAATGCCGAGCTCAAATGATGCTCGCTATTGTATCATAGAAGTCGCAACTGTAAAAGCACGAGCCAGTCTTAACGAGAAACTGAATGTGGGATCCCGAATATTAATAATATTATTATGATGAGGTATAAATGTTAAGTTTAGATGTAGTAGGTAATCTCCGAAATTACAGATCATTTTTTTTTAGTAGGACTTACAGGTCGAGGTCTGAGAGACCATAAACACCCTTACGCGGACTTTTTTTCAACCGAGTTTGCAAATTTTAGACGACTGACCGCTGTGGGCGCTCCAGTTGGAGCACGAACCTCGGCTCAGGGCGTCATCGAGGGGACACAAAAGTGGGACGGACCTCTTTACAGATCCGATTCTAAAAATTCTAAATTAGGAAGCATTGTACAAGTACCTGAGTACCCTGATTACTTCTTATCTCTAAAACGCAAGGTGGGAAAGGGACTTTGGGACACTTTTCGAATATACTTTCGGCCTTAACATTAAGAACAACAACGCTAGAACCTGCAATTTGGTAAGTTTCTTTTGCGTTTCTCACGCGAATACTTGTCCAGTTCAAGGTTTATATGTGTACAGAACAGTTGCTTAAAAAATCATTGTCCATTTACTATTACTCAATTTGACCTGTGTATTTTATTGACTCATTGTGATGCTATCGGAATCTCTACCACACCAATGAAGATGCTACGATGTTACAAATGATTCATCGAAAAGCTAACAGAATGGCACAAATTGTTCTAACTCTCAATATCCGTGGTAACTCAATGCATGCGCAAGTCAACCTCACACCTACGGAGTTCAAACTTATATGACCGGTCAACGTTTGGTGACATCGACAACAAATATTGCGTCAGGTTCAGAACTGGCGTGGTGTGGTAGTACAACAATGTTTAAAACTATTGATATTTTCAAAACTTCTCATCATCATCATCATCAGTCAGCCAGAACACGTCCACTGCTGGACAAAGGCCTCCCCAGGATCTCCACGATGGCGTTTTAAAACGTGTAATATTATGTAATTAGTTACTTTCATTCTAAAATCAATATAAGTATATTTCAGATTCATGTGCGATGTCCCAGAATTCTAAAATACACTGACATTTTAAAAACAGTTTTAACAAAACATATATGCAAATTCATAACTGCAGGAATTTGTGAGAAGTAATTTAAATCTTTCCACTCAAGTCTTCCCCATGCCTCAGAAGTCGTTGTACCCACGTTATCACACAATCAAACAAGCAAGCAGAGCTGACCGATAGGAGCCCGAGGTCATTGCACGCTGCGACCTACACACACCCACGCGGTAATAAGGCGCATGTGGTAATAAGGCGCATGTGGTAATAAGGCGCATGTGGTAATAAGGCGCATGTGGTAATAATGCGCGGTGTAATAGCGAGCTAAGGTTTAGGTCTGTTGTGTCATGGGCTTGTTAAGAATATTAGTTCAGTTAAGTTCTGGTGATTTTGCTAATTGGCGTTGTTGGTTGGTTCGTTTCTCACTCAGGACAGAATTCGTGTGCATAAACATGTCTGTTTGTCCCGAGTCTGCGAATAATTACTAATCTAAACTAATGTCATAAAGAGGAAAGATTTGATTTTATGTTTGTGACGATTTAACTCAAAAACTATTGAACCGATTTCAAAAATTCTTTCACCATTAGAATGCTACATTATCTCTGACTGACATAGGCTATATTTTTATTCCGGAAAAAGATAAGATTCCACGGGAACGCGGGTGAAACCGTGGAGGTATAGTAGTATATCAGTTAACTGGCAGTAGTACGGCCGTGTGTGGATATTTAATATTTTGTATTGGTAAGTCTTCAAAGAAATTAAAACCTGTTTGTCAGTACCGTCAGGTAATCAGGTTAAGCTGATTCGGTTTCTCATAATGAGATTAACTATTGTCTTACTCACTGTATTTTAATCTTTATTATCTATGTAGGTATTAGCGGCTAGCACACGGATTAGGGGAATAACATAAAATGTGTTAATTCAATTTGAATAATGAACACATTGATACAGGACTTTCTTCACATACGTTTATATTATAAAATTAGTTTTCCGCCACGCGGTTTCACCCGCGTTCCCGAGGGAGCTTATCTTTTCCCGGGATAAAAAATATCCTATGTGTTATTCCAGGATATGATCTACCTGTGTGCCAAGTTTCATTAAAATCCATTCAGTAGTTTTTGCGTGAAAGAGTAACAAACATCCATACATACAAACTTTCGTTTAAATATTAGTAGGATTATTATTCCCCAATTTTAAAATCGCATTTAAGGCACTAATGTTTCAAAATGATATTTAATTGCTTAGATATCAACCATACCTACCTTACGGAAAAGATCGAAAGCAAAACTTCATCGAAATCGCGAGAATTGACAAATCCGTTTGAACCTGCATAGATTTAACTAGCTGTCCCCCGCGGTTTCACCCACGTTCCCGAGGGATCTTATCTTTTCCCGGTATAAAAAGTAGCCTATGTGTTATTCCAGGATATGAACTACCTGGGTGCCAAGGTTCATCAAAATCCGTTCAGCCGTTTTTGCGTGAAAGAGTAACAAACATCTTCACATACATACATCTTCACACACATCCAAACATACTTTCGCATTTATAAAATTATAGTAGGGGAGGCGAATAGGGGATTTCGGGATTTACTCGAGCGCGGCAGATTAACATAAGGGGGGCAACCTTGCACCTTGTGAAGTATTCTCACCAAATCTGAGCCCTCTATATAGTGTCGAACGTCTAGGGTAGCCCGTCAGATTAGTAAAAAAAAATCGATGGTTTGAAATACTCGAGCGCGTCAGATTAAGGTAAGGTAAGTTAGTTACATGCAAAATAGTGTACATTTCAATAATCTGACAATTTGGGCGTGACGAAAGAAAATTGGAGACTCGCAAAGTTGCAAAAAAAAAACGTCACCTGGATTTTCTCGAGCGCGATTAGTTTTTTTTTTATTTTGAAGGAAATTAGTCACGAATCACGGAAATATCTTAATCTGCCGATTTGCACAAGCCGAAGTAGCTAAAATCATTATTAAGTGTATAGTCCAGGAATATTATGAGTTTCACCTCAGAATGAGAGATAGTCAGCTATTAACTTGTATAAACCTTTATTTTGACACCCTAAAACTTATCTCAAAAGCTATTTATCTTAGGGTGCCCGCGACTACTGATTTTTCAAGGTCAACGGTGAAAAGATCATTTATTGCAAATATCTCGTTTCCTATGGGTTTTTGGGTATATGTATATGAATAAATATTGTAGAAGATTAAATTCTCTACAACTTTTGTCCAAACATTTTTTCGATATCTTGAACCATTTTCGAGATTTCGATATTTTTTTTTTCAAACCGTCAGATTAAGGAAATTCCTCAACATAATTGTCAGATTATGGGTCAGTACAACAAGGCCATCAAGAAGAACCGCCTGTATAAAAATCTGACGCGCTCGAGTAAATCAAGGTCACGATTTTTTTTTGCATTTTCAAAAATCGGCCCTGACTGATGGTCGCGTCCAAATCGTCAGTCTTTAAAATAGGAGCTACTGGAGGGTTCACTTAACATCCCTTATCAATGTCTGACGCGCTCGAGTAAATTTTTTTTTTAAATATTTTCGACCCCTTCGTACATCCACCCCCACCACGCAAAACGGCAGATTATTATTTTTCCGTTATCAGACAGACGTGGCGCGACTACCCTATTAATATCTGACGCACTCGAGTATTTCTTGGTGACTGTTTTTTTTTACATTTTTGAAACCCTGTAGACGCTCCCCCCACCGCTGAAGGGGAAAATATCACATAACCTTTTTTTCTTTATTCCACCTAATCTTCAAATTCCAGTAGGTCCCAAAGACGCTCGAGTAACTACAAATTTAGCATCATTGCCTCCCCTACCATTAGTAGGATAGGATAAACAGAAACTGTATAAGCTACTGTAACCATAAAACGTCCATAACAACTTACAAGTCCTGCAACCAATCGGCCATCTGGTATTATTAATACACGGCATTATCAAGAGTACACCTCTAATCGAGTGATTCATAGTAACATGAACCGTCTGTCCGTACGTCGAGCACCTTTTAATGTGGCCGTATTAAATAAACAAGAGCTCCTTTCATCGCTTTTATTTGGCATTTAAATATGAAGTACAATACATGTGATGTTCTTGCTCATTACTCGAGTGTTATTTCATCGGAATTTAAAGCTGTTATTTTAGCTGGGGCAGGGGCTGTTTTTTAAGTTACTGATATGTCTCTGATAGTTAATCTGCTGGAATAAACGGGAACTAAATTCAAGTTCAGTACCAGTTTGTTAAATGATATGGTGGCCCAGGGGTTAATATCTGGTTTTTTTTTTATTCTGGATAAGCTTTTTTTTTTATTCTGTATAGGCTTGTGTTTTGACTACAATCTCACTATGGTAAGTGATGATGTGGCCGAAGGTGGTAAGCACAAAGCCTAGATGGGAACTGGCTCTCAAGTGCAACTGTCGGAACACACCGATAGGTGCTTGGCGACAGATTTTCAACTTGAGGGTGGTAGCCAGCCAGTCGGGTACTACAAAGTACCCTACCACCGTGCTATGGTTTCCTCAGGATGTTTTCCTTCACCGAAAGCTCAAGCTCATTGTAGCTTGTGGTTGACCACAATCTCACCATGGTAAGTGATGATGTGGCCGAAGGTGGTAAGCACACAAAGCCTAGATGGGAACTGTTCATTTTGTAAGAAAGAGAGCGTTAGCAGATCAAGTAGTTTTAGAGTGATTTTAGGTTATGAAACTAAGTTTAAAATAATAACCATTTTTTTTGTATTCCTGGTTACAATACAAGGCGCGGTTACAGATTTACCTACATCTATACTTAATATTATAAAGAGGAAAGATTTGATTGTTTGTTTGCATTGAATAGACTCTGAAACTACTGGACCGATTTCAAAAATTCTTTCACCAATCGAAAGCTACATTATCCCTGATGACCATAGGCTATATTTTGTCCCGGGGAAAGATAAGATCCCACGGGAACGCGGGTGAAACCGCGGGGAACAGCGAGTGTAATATAAATAAAACTATCAATCAATATTTACCAAACACTGATTGGTGACGGTGGAAGAGTATCAGAATGTTCGAATATGTTGATTTCCGTAACTACAGCATGAAGATTTCACGACTAAATAAAATTTACCTCGACTTTATTTTATCGAAATCGGCTATAGGAACAATAGATAAACATTTATGAAGTAAACCTGAGCTAGCATAAATCTGGTTGCTGGCTGGCGAGGATATAAAGATAGAATGAATAATAAGAATAAACAAATTAGTAAGGGACCTATTTTTTATTATAAATAAATATCCTGGGACATTTTTCACAGACGGCTATCTGATCCCAAACTAAGCAGAGCTTGTAATATGGAAACCAGATGACTGATATAATACATAGACTACTTTTTTTTGTAAATACATACTTAAATAGATAATTACACCCAGACTCAGGACAAACAGACATGTTCATGCACACAAATGTGTGTCGTGGATGGGAATCGAACCCACAACCTGCGGCGTGATAGGTAGTGTGTTAACCAACCACGCCAACCGGCCCGTCAATTACGTACAGGCTTTGAGTATTAAGTTAATAATCAAAGTGTATAGGACTGTTTTACCACCATCACCGTAGTTGGCGCTATCATCATTCTTGATATCAAGCCGTCACTTAGCCGACGTCACTTACCACTGAGCTTTCAAGGCGATGATAGCTCAGTGGTAAGTGACGTCGGATACCGCGGCGAAGGTCGTGGGTTCGAATCCTTACAATGAGCTTGAGCTTTCGGTGAAGGAAAACATCGTGAGGAAACCACAGCACGGTGGTAGGGTACTTTGTAGTACTCGACTGGCTGGCTACCACCCTCAAGTTGAAAATCTGTCGCCAAGCACCTGTTGGTGTGTTCCGGCAATTGCACTTGAGAGCCAGTTCGCCTTAATAAGGTGTACAACACATTAGCAATCCCCTGGTATTGCCAATGTCTATAGGCGACGGTAGTCACTTACCATCAGGTGACCCGCCTGCCTCGTTGTCACTTGTGACATAAAAAAAAAAAAATCTTAAACAGTTACCCAAATAGTGACATTATTATGTACGGCCAGCGACGACTACACTTACCAACCGAAGGTAGATTAACAGCACGTATTCGTGCCGTGACTTCATCCAATTATACAGCATTACCGCATTTCTATGGATTTATTACGACATATTTGATGTTTGAATCATCAATCTTAGCGTTCACATCATTTTAGCTGGTCGACTTATAGACAGCAGAAAAAATGCTTGCTATACAAGATCCGCATGGAAATTCAACCTTATAACTTCAAGCTTATCATTAGAATAAAATTGTTTTATTAAATAAGCATGCATTTGGCTACTGAAAAAGTAGAAGATGGAACACGCTTCCTGAAAAAGACGCCATTTTTTATTATATAGGCTTATGTTTCTATTGTTTGGGTCCTCGCGAGTCACTGAGAAATCAATTTAAGGAATTTAAGATATTAACGTTGCCCTCGCTGTACATATATGAAAATATAATGTATGTTCGAAAAAAATTAAATTTGTTTGAAGTAAACAGTAATCATCATAATTTTAATACAAGACACAAAGATAAAATTGTGACCCCTAGATTCAGGCTAGCGAAAGTTAATAAATCTTTTCTCGGGAATTGTGTTCGTTTTTACAATAGGATCCCACGTGAGGTAGCTGGAATGTCTTATTAAAATTTTTTTTTTTTTTATTAAACTTAGGTTATTGAACAAAGCCTACCATAAGGTGGCTCATTACATGGAAGACAGAAATATATGGTTGTAGTAGCTTCTCTCTGCACCTACATCCCCCTGGCGTAGTGTAAAATATTTGAAAATGTATCTAAATGTACTTATAAAAATGTAAGAAAGATCCACTGTTAAAAAAAATGCCTTGCTGAGTTTATTGCCGGAGTCTTCTCAGTTTAAGTGTATTCCGAACCGGTGGTAGAGTCAATTGTAACGTTCATGAGTGCCTTACCAGGGCCTAAACTGAATAAATGAGTTTTGAGTTTGAGTTTCGCTCAAAATCGCTTCTGAATAGAAATATGATGAAGTCATTAAAGCCCCAAATACTTACGTAGATGACACAAATGAAAGAGAAACAACTCTTCATATTAGCATGACGAAAGACGAAGCGAAGTATAATGCTATTAAATTAGAGAGCCGTTTAAGCAAAGAACTTCATATTGCTTTGTCAAAACAGTAGTATTTAATATCAGCAATTAATACAACTCAAACTAAAACAGGGTATTTAGATAACTGTTCTTTGAGACGTGCGTAAACGCACAATTGCGCTCCACTTCTGACAGCTTGCTGACAAACATCGTCTGTCTCTGTCACTTGGCATGTTCCAGTGAACTTTCACATTTAGGGATTAACTGTTGTGTAGATATGAGAGCTTGACATTAAATAGGATTTGAAAGCAGACTGTTGCTAACTAGTACTAATTGAATTTATTACGATGTGATAAGTATGAACGTAAATTTGCTTATTCTATTTAGGAATCATGTAAAATTTGCAAGGATATATTTAATGGTGTTTTGGTGGCAGTAATGCAAGAACTGGATGGATTTATAAAGAGGGCGGAATTTATATTGAAATTACAAAGATTCTGTAGCGCAAATGGAGAGCACCAATTCTATCAATATAATAGGTTTGTGTCTCTTTTTTTTTGTTTCTTCGTAGGGGTTTGGAACTAATGAATAGATTCTAGAAATTGTTACACTAATCGAAAGCTATCATTGTCTAGCTCTAGCATATTTTATTTTAATTCCATCGGGAACGCGATTGAAACCACCGGTCGGAAGCCAGTAATAATTACTCTTTCTGTTGGTACTTTGATTGGATCCAGTACAAAAAGCTTTATTCCACACGTAAACATAAATTCAAAGACAGCTACGTAACTCGGTGATGCAACATCAGATACATTACGTTTATTAGTAAAGCATCATTTAACGTTCTGATCCAGTTAATAAATCAGACAAAATTTAAGGAAACAGATTTTTTATCACTCTCCGGGCTAAATTTCATGAGGATTGAGAGTACGGTGAAATTGTAACAATTTTTCGTAACTTTATTGTGAAAGTTATTTGATGGAAGCTTCATCATTTAGTTTAAGAACACCTGGGAGCTCACCAACGATGGCATCCATGATGATAATTAAGGATATCAAACTTGATTGATTATTATAAGCTGTCAGATTATTTTTCTAAGTTGCCTATGCGCCTTTTAAAGAAATGCCATGTCGATTTCTCGTTACAAGTTTGCATATTAAGATCCTTAAGATATTAGAATTTGAATTTGTTTTCTTAGTCTTTTTTAAAAGTATCACAGAAGAATAAAGAAGACGGTGTGAATCAAACACATATTTCAGGAACACATATTTTAAAACTTTAAGAACTGTTATATATTGACTGCTCAATTTTACTAAACTTATACATCTTCTATTTGCAGTATTTCAGCCCAAATTGATTCACAAACAGTTTCACTGAGCACAGATAAATGCCGACAAACCCCACCGTGTCGTATTAAACAAAATTTTCCCATAGTGTTGAACAATAGTACAAATACAATGCACAATGGTGTAGTGTGCGCGACCTTGCCAGGAGAAAGTTACAAGTTTGATAAAAAGTAAAGACTGATGACAGTGTCAAGTTAACATGATAAAAGAAATGACATCTGTTGTAGATATAATCTGGAAAAATATAAAGAAGGAATAAAAATATGAGTCTGAAATGGAAAGAGTCAAACTGTTTGGGAACAGTAACTATATGTATACTAACGTAACGATAATTTGCTAATATCGATTTGACAAGAGAAGCCTAAGAAATTGTAGCTGAAGCTATCAGAACAGATATTGCTGAAGAAAATGATTTTGTTTTATAGAAGAGACAAGATGTGTTTCATTTATAAACAAAAAAGTATTTATATTTATAACTAGCTGTCCCCCGCGGTTTCACCCGCGTTTCCGGGATAAAAATATAGCCTATGACACTCATAAATAACGTGGCTTTCTATTGGTAAAAGAATTTTCAAAATCGGTTCAGTAGATCCAGAGATAAACCCCTAAAACCTCACAAACTTTACCTCTTTATAATATTAGTATAGATTACGTAACATACACACACATTGATGCCTACAAAACAATTGTTCAAATAAATTCAGATATAGCTAGCATAGAATTAGTTCATGAGGTCAAGGGGCTGCAGTGTAAATGTTTGAACAAGTGGATTATTGTTTGTATTGAGCTTGATGGAGTTATAAACGATTATGAAATTATAATTGTAGCTATTCATTCATATAATGACCACCTACTGCGTAAAGTGGAGCACAATCCATTCACTTGGAAAACTTTGTTTGATTTATTCTTCGATTTTAAGCCAAAGTTATGTGATGGAGACAATTATGTGCGGTTAGGATAAATAACTGCCTCACACGTGATTGTTTAGCGATATATTCTATAACGTAACGGATTTTAACCCCCCCCCTAAGAATCCGATGCGTTAACCCCCAGCGGTAAGGAAAACAAAAGTTACTGGCTTAGGGTTTATTATCACAAATTGAAATTTTATACAAATAATTAGATGAAATTATATAAAAAGTAACTATTAATTACACTAATATAATAATGTGCCACAGCTTCTCAGAAGGAGACTAATATGGGCAACCTGAGATGAATTGCATTTATTGTTAAGTGGTAGCTTAAGTATAAGGGCGCCAAAAGCAGGATCGGCTGCTTTACCGTGGAATAAGGTTTAAATTTCCATTGTTAAAATAGTCAAGTAAGTAAATAGTAAGAGTCATATAATTGGGATGATTATCTGAGCCAGGGCCGCAGAAGGAGCAGCCACAACTGTGCCTCCATACAGCAGACTCCGCAGTCACCGTTGATTGTAGTACGAGTGGTAGTAGTAGTAGTAGTAGTAAGTCACATCCGGGAATTGGTAAGCCCCCACGAAACAGGTAGTAGGTAAGTCACATCCGGGGATTGGTAAGCCCCCACGAAACAGGTAGTAGGTAAGTCACATCCGGGGATTGGTAAGCCCCCACGAAACAGGTAGTAGGTAAGTCACATCCGGGGATTGGTAAGCCCCCACGAAACACCTCCTGGAATGGACACCAATATTGTCGACGTTAGGGTGGTGTGTCTACAAGCCGGAGCACACAAGAGGGTGGACACTGGTCTCAGATGTCGACCATGTGCTCGGTTCTAGGGAATCCTATTTCCAGGGAAATTAATCTAAATGAAAGGGAAAAGTGTAAACCTTACAAGCATTACAACATAAGTTGCCTGCTGGTGCCTTCCTACTTGTCCGGACCTACTCGGACAAAGGTAATCGAACCATAATCGAAATAACAAGAAAAACACTATAAATACCTTAGGGAGGATAAGATCCACGCTTAGGGTTAAAGGTGGGCCATGTCAACTCCGGAGGGAAAGGAGGATTACCAACAATTTGGTTGGCCACGCCACGCGGTGGTCAGCGGCCGCGGCAACGATGGCCAATCAGTCATAAATTCTGTAGAACACCGAATAATAAATATCGAGACACTGATTCAAATGATGAAACTAAGCTTTCGAAAAGGAATACTCACAAAATAAGGCTAGGCCATTGACTTTGACCATAACCTATGAATAGGTGCGTATACGCCGGGACGCCGGGAGGGAAAAGAAAGCATATCCCTTCGGAATAACCATCTTGACCTAGTTACGAAAAGGGTGTCCACAACTTGAAGAAGTCCCCTGATCGGGTAAAAACTCCGACATACCGGTCACAATCACTATTTAAACAAACACTGATTTCTTGAAATGTGTACCGATAAACAACAAAAACACTACGAAACCAAATTTTACCAACAATAACGAAGTCTAACACTTTCTAATATAATAATTAAGACCTAATTTGATTTATAAATGAAAATCCAATTGTTATTGAGGGAAAACAAAACAAGGCAAATTTAATTTACGAGCTGTCATCCTAACAGTGTTGCCTCAGGAAGAAAAATAAATGTTGCTACAAGAATAAATAACTCAGCGAGTCGATCGATTAATCGATACTTAGTTCAAACAGCTATCGAATGAAAAATAATGTTTAATCGACCATTAATAAAGTTAAAAATAATGAAAAATCGATAATTGGTTACAACTTTAACTATTATAAAAAGCTGTAGTCAATTAATCGATCCCAAACCAAACCACGAACAAAAATACAACGAATAATCGATTGAATAATTGAAAAGAATATTAAATGTATCGATTCTTTATTTATTACTTGAGGGTCCGATTTTACTACGTGACACGACCCCCCCTGTCAGAGGAATTTTGCGTAGAAAAGCGCAAAATTCAAGCTGGTCCTCCAGCTTGAAAGACGACTCCGTACGTACAAGAGAAATCGAGGAATGAAGAAAACTCGAAATAATTAAGATAAAAAAAAACTTCTTACTCCTTAACGGACACAACAACAACCCAGTTGCTACCGGATACGAAGAAAGTAAAAGTAACACAACCCTAAGCCATCAGACACAAGATATCCACCACGAAATCTCAACCTTAAGGCGTCGAACAAAAAAAAGGAACAAACTTCCACCAACAAATCGAACCCACGAAACAAAACCAAAAAAACGACTAAATGTCAAGTTCAAATTATCAAATTTAAACTCACTAAATATCACCGATCAAATTAAAGTACCAATACAAATGAAACAAATTATCCCTAAACTCAAAATATAAACCACCCCGAATATATAATGTACTACATACCACTATTGCATAAGATTAAATAAAATAATGAATAAAATTATTACAAGAGAGAGAGAATACATAAATAAGATATGATTATTATAATAATATAATGTTACATTATTCCTACCAAGCGGTCAGCTTTTGATGAAGAAAGGCTTTCTTTATAAGAGGTCATCACCCGCCCCTAGTACAATGGCTTATTTATTTTTTATAGGAGTCACTACCCGCTCCTAACCCACAAGGTAAAGGAATTAAATACATAAACATACACAACATATTTTATAAAATAAGAATACAATAAATAGGTATAATACAAGTCACTCCCTTTGTCATCTTGAGATACCTTGCGATAACCACATAATATACTGTGGTTACGCGACAGTGATCACAGAATGAACAAGATTGACTTTAGAATTTAATTTTTTTTTGTGATAATGGTTTAAGGCTTTGTTTTAAGAGGTAACCAACCGCCTCTGAGGAAGGCTTATTTTTTAAGAGGTTATCATCCGCCTCTAGTACAGGCTTGTTTATTTGGCAAAGGAGTTACCACCCGCTCCTGTGTATAAGGCCAAAAGAAAATCAAAAGATTAATAAGGATACACTACTTACACATAATAAAATAATATAAACTTACATAAATTAATAATATATGAGTTTAATACCCCAAAACTACAAGAACGTTTTCCTAAAGACAACCAAACCATAAAAATACCAGCGCCAGGACAAATGTTCTTCGTTCTTAATTTTACCTGCAGGTCCGGGCTACCCTAAACGTATTAAAAATTCGCGCACGCATGACGAACCATTAAATTTAATATTAAGTTTGTGCACTGGCTGATGTTTACTCTGAGTAACAGCAGGCAGAGAAACAGTATGAGACGCGTCAGAAGCGTCTGGCTTAGTAGATTTGAAGATCGAAAACATGTTATCTAATTTAGATAATATTTTACTTAAGTCCCGTAACAATTCAGAATAAATAGACTTATCCACATCTTCATGTGAATCCAAACGTGTAAGGCGGTGATACAAATGATGTGCTAGCGCTTGAATACGGGTTAAGCTTTTCAGACTATCGGGTCGCGCGGAAGTTGTTGTAAGAGCTGACAACTCTTTCAATTTCGATTGAATACTACTTAATTCCTCGGGGACTTTCCCCTCAAAGCTAACAATCGAATCGGTGGGAATATCCTTCGCGAGAGTTTTTAATTGAATGCGTAACGAAGCAACGTCGTCAGCGGGCGCTACCTCCCGAATACGAACCTCGTGAGCTAGCTCATCTTTGTGCAAAGCTTGGAAAGCTATACTACGTTCCTCCATGTTTAGATAATGTAATTCAAGTAGGTAAACCTGGTACACACAGCTTTAAGATTAGGTTAAATTAATGAAGTATTATAGCCAAAGAATGAAAATGTTTACAAATATTTTGGAAAAAAAACTTATTTTTAATTATTATTCAAAAGATATTAAGAGTTAATTGATTTTAAAAGGGCAGAATTAGTGGCTATAACGTGTAGTCGTAGGATGTTTTACTAAACTGCAAAAAGGTCACAGCATAAGAATGTTGAAAAACTTGCCCGAGTTGAAAAAACTCAAAAATAATTTTAATTCAAAAATGATCAAAAGTAAATATCCAAAACAGCTTTAGTAGTAGTGGACGATGTGTGTGTACCGGAAAATTAGTTAATATAGTTGGATATTAAGTAATGTGAATTGTTAATTAGAAAGAAATCTTTTTACCGCACTGTTTTGCAAATCATCTCAAGTTTAACAATATGTAGTAGTAAACATGTAATGTAAATTGTTATTTATAAACGCTAGGCGTAGGTAGTAATAATCTGCATCACTTATATGCTAAAAACACAGTTCCGCAGTAAACATAAATAAGAGTAAGGTTTAGTAGTAATTAAATACAATTCTTGACACATTTACTAATATGCCAATCATCTCAGGTTACTCGCCACCACGTACGGGTGCCACTATAACGTAACGGATTTTAACCCCCCCCCTAAGAATCCGATGCGTTAACCCCCAGCGGTAAGGAAAACAAAAGTTACTGGCTTAGGGTTTATTATCACAAATTGAAATTTTATACAAATAATTAGATGAAATTATATAAAAAGTAACTATTAATTACACTAATATAATAATGTGCCACAGCTTCTCAGAAGGAGACTAATATGGGCAACCTGAGATGAATTGCATTTATTGTTAAGTGGTAGCTTAAGTATAAGGGCGCCAAAAGCAGGATCGGCTGCTTTACCGTGGAATAAGGTTTAAATTTCCATTGTTAAAATAGTCAAGTAAGTAAATAGTAAGAGTCATATAATTGGGATGATTATCTGAGCCAGGGCCGCAGAAGGAGCAGCCACAACTGTGCCTCCATACAGCAGACTCCGCAGTCACCGTTGATTGTAGTACGAGTGGTAGTAGTAGTAGTAGTAGTAAGTCACATCCGGGAATTGGTAAGCCCCCACGAAACAGGTAGTAGGTAAGTCACATCCGGGGATTGGTAAGCCCCCACGAAACAGGTAGTAGGTAAGTCACATCCGGGGATTGGTAAGCCCCCACGAAACACCTCCTGGAATGGACACCAATATTGTCGACGTTAGGGTGGTGTGTCTACAAGCCGGAGCACACAAGAGGGTGGACACTGGTCTCAGATGTCGACCATGTGCTCGGTTCTAGGGAATCCTATTTCCAGGGAAATTAATCTAAATGAAAGGGAAAAGTGTAAACCTTACAAGCATTACAACATAAGTTGCCTGCTGGTGCCTTCCTACTTGTCCGGACCTACTCGGACAAAGGTAATCGAACCATAATCGAAATAACAAGAAAAACACTATAAATACCTTAGGGAGGATAAGATCCACGCTTAGGGTTAAAGGTGGGCCATGTCAACTCCGGAGGGAAAGGAGGATTACCAACAATTTGGTTGGCCACGCCACGCGGTGGTCAGCGGCCGCGGCAACGATGGCCAATCAGTCATAAATTCTGTAGAACACCGAATAATAAATATCGAGACACTGATTCAAATGATGAAACTAAGCTTTCGAAAAGGAATACTCACAAAATAAGGCTAGGCCATTGACTTTGACCATAACCTATGAATAGGTGCGTATACGCCGGGACGCCGGGAGGGAAAAGAAAGCATATCCCTTCGGAATAACCATCTTGACCTAGTTACGAAAAGGGTGTCCACAACTTGAAGAAGTCCCCTGATCGGGTAAAAACTCCGACATACCGGTCACAATCACTATTTAAACAAACACTGATTTCTTGAAATGTGTACCGATAAACAACAAAAACACTACGAAACCAAATTTTACCAACAATAACGAAGTCTAACACTTTCTAATATAATAATTAAGACCTAATTTGATTTATAAATGAAAATCCAATTGTTATTGAGGGAAAACAAAACAAGGCAAATTTAATTTACGAGCTGTCATCCTAACAGTGTTGCCTCAGGAAGAAAAATAAATGTTGCTACAAGAATAAATAACTCAGCGAGTCGATCGATTAATCGATACTTAGTTCAAACAGCTATCGAATGAAAAATAATGTTTAATCGACCATTAATAAAGTTAAAAATAATGAAAAATCGATAATTGGTTACAACTTTAACTATTATAAAAAGCTGTAGTCAATTAATCGATCCCAAACCAAACCACGAACAAAAATACAACGAATAATCGATTGAATAATTGAAAAGAATATTAAATGTATCGATTCTTTATTTATTACTTGAGGGTCCGATTTTACTACGTGACAATTCTCATCAACTTATTCATCTTTTTATTAAATCATCTATATAGCTTTAAAATAACATGTCACATTACGCCTTAAACATAATTTAGTATAAAAATGAATACACCAGCTTCTAAATACCTACCAGCTTGCAGACGGTACACATGTGTATCTATTTAACACATTTCATTGCCGTTCTTGACCTTTGATACAGATTGACCGCAATGGAATCCAAACGATTGCATCTAATATTCGATTAATTTCATTATATGTATTTGCGTCATGTCATGACACTCATGATTAATTCTTAATGATTTTAATACCAGTATCTTTACATCCGGATGTTTTTTATCAGTATTTTGATATTAAATTGCATGTTTTATTGGCACTAGTTTGCACGTGAGGCCATTCGGCTACCTGTCGTGATTCAAGCAATCACTTGGTTAATTAATTTAAATATAACCACTGTATAATCAAATCTGAAAGGAATTGCGTAAGTTTAATAGTCGATGGAGTTGCTGAGGTTCACAAATTAGCATGCTAGAAAATTGGACGGAGGACAAATCTGCCTAGAACATCTTATTAAAGGTCACATACTAGTGCCTTAACCTTAACTATGAAAATGTCCAAATTCTTCAGCGCCTTAAAAATGTAACGCAAAATATGACGATTTTCAATGTCAATACCAAAATGGCCCATTAAAATACCTAAATACCTTAATGAATAAAAATTGAGATTAATTCGAGCACCGGTAAAAGTGGAATGCTACTGGTCTTTGTGACCTAGGTCTTGATATGGCCATGCATTTGTTCCAAATGGACTCGAATCGTAAATTTCACTCTCGAAACTGCAATGCCGTTACCACTTTTTCATTCCTGATATTGGTGAATCAACGACTGATTTTAAACAGTATTTTGCAAGTTTTAAGGTAGAAGTTCCTTTGTCGCTAGCAAGTCTGATTGCTAAGTGGTCTTGTTGTTTATTGGTGCGGGTATTTTGAAAAATTGGACACGTTCATCGATTGTCATTGATTGTACAACGAGATAAGATTATCCGTTAAGTAAATGATTATTTTTGTGATCTCGACCCCAATAATACTGGAGCAAATGCTTGCAATGAATCCAATATGTGAAAATATCCTTTGGATTAATAAAAAAGTAAAAGTTTGTTTCTTCGGAACTGATCCAGTATTAAACGTTATAATATTATATTCCTCTATCATATGATTTTATAGGATTGCAAACCAGATTTCATTTGATCAACGCATTTAAGGCGGTGATAGCTCAGTGGTATGTGACGTCGGATACCGCGACGAACGTCGTGGGTTCGAATCCTACAATGAGCTTGAGCTTTCGGTGAAGGAAAACATCGTGAGGAAACTATAGCACGGTGGTAGGGTACTTTGTAGCACCCGACTGCCTGGCTACCACCCTCAAGTTGAAAAACTGTCGCCAAGCACCTATCGGTGTGTTCCGACAGCTGCACTTGAGAGCCAGTTTTCATCTAGGCTTTGTGTGCTTACCACCTTCGGCCACATTATCTTTTACCATGGTGAGATTTTGGTCAAACACAAGCTTATCTAGAATAAAAATAAAAACTCCCACACGACTTCTCTTATTTTAATTCGAGTATTAACGACGCAGTCTTAGTGCTCCCAGATAATTAATGCATCCAAAAAGAAAGCCAATTAGCCTTGTCAACTCTTTGAAGGCAGCGACGATGTCAATTGGTTGAATTACATGCTTCCGTCCGCCTGTACATCTGTTGCGATTACTGTTGTAAACAAAAACCCGTGTAATTGTGGTGGCCTCCACCCCAATGTGTCCCATTCTGCATTGTTTGTAAATATTGTGCTTAATTAATGTTTTACGTTAGTTGGCTGCGTTTTTGTTGGCTGGTTACACGCCCTTGGTTTTTATAACAAAGAGACTGTTGTTTATTGATGCTTCTTAAAAAGCCGGATTGGAAAATTCTCAATTGAAGAACGCATGAATTAAAAACAAATCTTACCCCTCCGGCTAAGCTTAAGGCGATGATAGCTCAGTGGTAAGTGACGTCGAATACCGCGGCGAAGATCATGGGTTCGAATCCTACAATGAGCTTGAGCTTTCGGTGAAGGAAAAAATCGTCAGGAAACCATAGCACAGTGGTAGGGTACTTTGTAGTACCCGACTGGCTGGCTTCCACCCTCAAGTTGAAAATCTATCGGTGTGTACCGACAGTTGCACTTGATAGTCAGTTCCCATCTAGGCTTTGTGTGCTTACCACCTTCGGCCACATCATCACTTACCATAGTGGGATTGTAGTCAAACACAAGCCTATCCAGAAAAATAAAAAAAGCGAACTGTTAAGTTTTGAGTGAGAGTTGTTAAGATTGCCATTGAAGATAAAATACTACATGATATTCCGAATCTTATTTCCATCAATGCTTAAAGATCAAGACATACAGCAATTAAATCATGACTAACCGAAACAATGGAACGCGGAAAACCGTCCTCGCGTAGGCTACACAAATCCAAAAAAGATTTGCCCCAAAACATAAAAACAGATGCAACAATGATATCACTTTGACCTTCCCTAGAACAGCCAATGTCAATATGAATGATATGATCATATAATCACAATGATTGTAAATTCCTTGTTTATCTGTGATCTGTAATTAAGTACCTACTCGATAGAATGGAATCCGACCGAGTATATATAATTGTGAATGGGTGTGTCTGTTTGTGTAATTTTTATTTCAATCGATTTAATCATGAAGCAGACAAATTAATTGTATTTTTATCAATGGTGGGTCAACTATTTTAAAACGTGACGTGATGTCAATAGGTGGTTGAGAATAGAGCTCGGACAAATTGGAAGTTGAGAGTGAGAATTCTGGACCATTAACAATATATGCTAACATCGTGGATAAGGTTAACAAGACAAACATAAGGATAACATCGAGGAGATTGCAGGAAACAGAAAAAGGTCTTCAGTTGATGAACACATTAAATAAATGACGATGAAAATGTTTTAGAAGCATAATAAGTAGGTGCGGCTCCAAACAATCTAGAAGCATACACAGTAGTTTTAAATTACTTCCGTAATCTGTTTAGGTTGGGCATGATATGCAACGTTCCTAATTAAATAAAAAAAAACTACAGACAATAAGGATATTCTAGCACGTTAATTATTAATTTCTAAGACCATGAGACAAGTAAAGTAACTTAGAGATGTATTCGATTCTACCATGAGGTCTTCCTAGTTCTACAGCAAATGTCGAAAACAAAGGTGCTAAAACTGTTAAATCAAACAATGTAAGTTACACAATACACACAATACCGTCTGGCGTGAGCTGAGAGACAAAAGAAGCGAAGAACGATTTAAAGCAAAATCCATTTCAAAATACAAGCGGACAATTAGTTGTTTGATTGATTAATCATCTATTAAACGTGAGACGACAACCAACGATTAAGGACAAGAACACACTGGAGTGGTGTACATTTCACAGAATTTTAGAACTTCAAGATAGTAAATAGAGATAGTAATAGAACATTAGCCAATATCAGATCAATGTGTATTCAGCTTAAGTCGCAAGTCAAACAGACAGAAATGTCGTCCCAAGTCTCAGACAGTGATGGAAGTTTTCATTATAATTGCTATTTTATAGCCAAGTCATGTGATTCATAAAGTGTTAGAAGATGTTCATAACAGAATGGCCTTGTGCGTCAATTATTGCGTTTTAGATTGATTAACTTCGTTAAAAGCATTTACGATAATGTTAACAAATTACTATAGATATTAACTTGAAAGTTGTTAGATAAAACAGAAGACTTTATATTATACAATCTCAATGTAATTAAATACGCGAATTCAACTTTACAAAGGAATTGCGTACTTGAAAAATTTCAAACATTAATTCTGATTCATCTAAAGTTTTAACAACTTGTACTACCGGCGCAATAAGTTCTATCTGGGTCATTATTTTACCAAGATTATTTCGTTACACAGAACGATGGTAGAGTTACTACACTCATGTTGAAAATCTATCGCCAAGCACCTGTTGGCGTGTTTCGGTTATTGCACTTGAGAGACAGTTTGCCATTAAGTTATTGTAATAAGGTGTACAACACATTGGCAATCACCGTGGTATTGCTAATGTATATAGGTGATGGTAATCAGTTACCATCAGGTGACCCGCCTGCCTCGTTGTCACTAGTGGTATAAAAAAAACATTACAGAAAACCATTACCATTAATAGTAATTTTCTCCAAAAATCTGCTGCAAATAAAGTAACTTCTACTGATAACTATTGTACATCATAATCATCGTTTACTTTATTTGTTTTTCGATCATTATAATCTCTTTCAGTTTCACTAATAGAAATTGCAAGTTTTGGAGTCGAACACATTGCAATGACAAATCTACTTAATGATAGCACAAAGGAAAGGCGTGAAGAGACAAATTAGTGCAAATAATTGTAATTGTCACAAGGGGAACGAACATAAGTGTTTGTAATATTGAGCACACTGATGTGGTATTTAAAAAAACTTCTGAAGGTGAGGTATAGACGGTAGCTTCATTTAACGATTTTAGAAGTGGTGATGAAATGAAATGAAATTGTTTATTCATCCAAATAGGCCTTCACAGGCACTTATGAATAGTCAGACTCTAAATGCTCGGTTCGGAAGGTTGCTTTTGCTGAGAAGAGCCGGCAATAAACTCAGCAGCACAGATTCTAACCAGTGTGTAAAACATCTGATATACTCGGAAACATCGAATAAACTTTAAAATGAATCCTTTTTATTAGGGTTCCGTACCCAAAGAGTACAAACGAGACCCTATTACTAAGACTTCGCTGTCTGTCCGTCTGTCCATCCGTCTGTCTGTCACCAGGCTGTATCTCAAGAACCGCGATAGCTAGACATATGTATTTTTGTTGCCGCTATAACAACAAATACTAAAAACAAAATAAAATAAATATTTAAGGGGGGCTCCCATACAAAAAACGCAATTTTTTTGCCCTTTTTTGCTCGATATCATCACCAGGCTGTATCTCAAGAACCGCGATAGCTAGACAGTTTAAATTTTCACAAATTATGTATTTCTGTTGCCGCTATAACAACAAATACTAAAAACAAAATATGATAAATATTTATAGGGGGCTCCCATACAACAAACGCGATTTTTTTGCCCTTTTTTGCTCGATATCAATAATGAAAACAGGTAGGCACTTGAAATATTCACAAAATACTCAGTTGTATTTTTACTTTATTTTATTATTAAATTAAAAATACAACTGAGTATTTTGTGAATATTTCAAGATTTCTTGAGATACAGCCTGGACAGGCAGCGAAGTCTCAGTAATAGGGTCCCGTTTTTACCCTTTGGGTATGGAACCCTAAAAGCTGATTTTATATGTCACTCACAATCCATAAAACATACATATTATTCATCTATTCAAACCACCTTCATATTTACAGCTATTCAAAGTTTTGCTATATCAAAACATTGAGAAATTTTCTAAGTCTCTGTCGTAATAAGGCGTCAATCAAAAAACAATGCCTCATTACTAATTACCCTGTCTTGTTTGGAAGCCAATTTGTTTTTAAAGTTTCGTGAGGGCACTACATTGTATTATAATTAATTTAATTGGCCACGTAATATTATTGAAATTATAGGAAATAAATAGCACGTTTTGTATATGGTTAATTAGTTTACTGCGTGTAAAATATTTATTGGTGATTTTCACTTTGGAAAAACGATTGCAATAACGTCGTAAATAAAAAAACTTGAGAGGTGTCAAGGGACACCCGGATGGAATGACGTTATATAAGTCGAGAGAGAGTATATTATATATAAAAAAAAACAACTATATATATATATATAAATAGAAATGAAAATATCTGGCTTGCTTTCTATAAGAGAGAGAGAGAGAGAGAGAGAGAGAGACAGAGAAACATGCGCACGCCGCACAGCTTAATAAACATACATAGTGACATAAAAAGTGTCGGGACAATTTTTCGTACGATTTTTTTCCGTCTAGCTCCCTTTCACAACGCGCGATAAGGAACTTCGTTTCAAAAATATACTATTACTAGTGACCTCCCCGGCTTCGCACGGGTAGCAGAGCATATACCTACGCCTACATTGTCTGTCGTAGAGTCGTATCAGTGTATATAACTCTATTGATTTACGCGGCGTACGACAGCATAGTTACAAGTTATTCAATTTTCCGACATCTTCGACAATCATCGTCATATTTAAAGAAAGAAAGAAAGAAAGAAAGAAAAGATCGATGAAATGTGGTATAAAGATAGATGAAACATTGGAGAAGGACATTTGATACTTTTTGTCTCGGGAAAAGATAAGATCCCTCGGGAACGCGGGTGAAACCGAGGGGCGGAAAACTAGTATTTCATAATAAAGCTAATTAGTTTTTTGTTTGAGTTTATCACGTCCAGACAGACAGACAGAAACTGAAGCTACTTTGTTTTAATATGTAATGAATCTAACCTAAAGAAAAATGACCTTACTACCCGCCTGCTTGCATGATAGACTTGTGAACTAAAAATACAACGACATAAATAAGAATTATCTACAATGACTCAAAGAGAGTTAATTGGAGAGAAGAGACAAAGAAACCACGTCAACTTAAATAATACCTACTTACATGCAATTGTGCAATTTATGAGATCACCGTCACATAATCACTTGATTTAAGTATAATAACTTGGTCATGCGCAGAACTATGTTATAATATGAAAATTCTTAATTTAAGGTGGTGATACCGCGGTGAAGGTTGTCAGTTCGAATCCTACAATGAGCTTTCGGTGAAGGAAACCATAGCGCGGTGGTAGGGTACTTTATAGTACCCGACAAAGTCTGTCGCCAAGCACCTATCGATGTGTTCCTGCAGTTGCACTTGAGAGCCAGTTTCCTTCTAAGCTTTGTGTGCTTACCACCTTCGGCCACATCATAACTTAGCATAGTGAGATTGCGGTCAAGTTTATCTATACTAACATTATAAAGAGGAAAGATTTGTATGTAAGTATGTTTGTAACGAATTGGCTCAAAAATTACTGGACCGATTTTTAAAATTCTTTCACCATTTGAATGCTACATTATTCCAGATTAACATAGGCTATATTTTATCTCGGGATAAGATAAGATCCCACGGGAATGCGGGTGAAAGGGCGCGGAACAGCTAGTCCAAGATAAATAAATGGTTTCTGTTTTTTTATCTCTTCTTGTACAAACTTTATATTGCGGACATATTTACATAAATGATAAACAATCAATTACATTATACTTATGACTCGTGTTTATCTGAACTCCAATTAATTACTTTCAATAATTCACTTCAATTAATTATTACATTTAATGTTGCTGTTGACCAACGCGTATCTACGCCATTTTGTTATGATTTTACAAGATCGCGTATTTTATTATAATTTTATGTTTTGAAAACAGAATCAAGGATAAGAAATTGTTAAATAGGATTATATAGCTGAGATCAAAACGACTCTTCATGGTTGATGCAATTTATACGAGGCATGCCTTTTAGTTCTGTTGTTTCCATATTCCCCAGCAATTTTAAATTGGAACTGTTCTATATTCGAATGTGTTTAAATTTAGAATCTCAAAACAGTTGAAAGTATTAGGATTACTGCTATTGTTTAGTCACAGCGTCGATTGGAATCTGTCAGGTTACGTACGAAAATGAATCTTTCTAAGGAAAATGTTCGTGCAATAATTTTCTTCAACTTTAGAAGAGGCCTGACACGGCTTCAGTGTTATGAAGAGCTAACATCTGTGTTCAGTGATGAAGCCCCATGTCTGCGGACTGTCGAACGCTGGTATTTAGAATTCCAGAAAGACATACTAGTGTTAGTGACAAATCTCGCGAAGGACGCCCAAAATCTGCCTTCACTGAAGATAACATCATTGCTGTGAGACAACTAATTCTCGAAGATCGTCATGTGACGTATCGAGAGATAGAGGCTCTATTAGGCATCTCAGGGACAACCATTCTGGGATAAACCTTACGAGGCGTTTCGAAGGAAAACGTGAGGAAAATTATTAATCGAAAAAATCGTTGGACTCATATGGCCTCAACCTTATTTAAGGGTTTTGCCTCAGCAGAGGGGATGTATATCAAGCGCTGTTTTTTTATGTATAAATAGTTAGAGGTATGAAAAGTATGGATCAAACCTAAAAGGTTTAGCATTAACATACTAAATATCAAAACATCAAGCAGTTTAAAATGGTTGCACATGAAGAAAGTGGAAAAACAGGTAAGTGCATTTCGCTTTTTCGTAAACGTAACGTAAAGAAAGCTTACACAAAACTGGTACTGTTTCCGATCGAGTTTTACTTAATGAGCATCCTTTACGCAAACCCAATCGTTTAATTGTAATTAACTTCATTAACTTTAAAACTATACCGATGTAATCGATTCCGAGATGTGAAACTGATATTAGCCCGGAAATTACAAAAAATGTTTTTGATACATTTTTCTCACTCGGCTATCTGATCCCAAACTACGCAGAACTTTGTACTATGGAAACCAGATACACTGTTATACACACATCAAAAAATGTTTGTGATCACTAGCATAAGCTGATATAATTTCGTAGATTGAACTTTATCATGAAAAAAATCCTTGTTATGTGTTTTCTTTAAATAGAAATAGGTACCTTGTTTGAAATTAAAAAATAAAACCCTTTTTATTTTTTACAAAAAAATTTTTTTTTGATGCGTGTACTAATATACAACTACACCCAGACTTAGAACAAACAGACATGTTTATGCATACAAATGTCTGTCCTGTATGGGAATCGAACCCACGACCTGTGGCCACAGAAAATAAGGTTTATTTTCTGTGCTGTGGCATGATAACTAACCATGCCAAACGGCCGTTAAAAGTCTTTAATTTACTAATATCTGTCCGTCCAGCCATTGAAATGTTTTCCATCCTACTAATATTATAAATGCGGAAGTTTGTATGTATGGATGTTTGTTACTCTTTCACGCAAAAACTACTAAACAGATTTTGATGAAACTTGGCACACGGGTAGATCATAACCTGGAATAAAACATGGGGTACCTTTTATCACGGGAAAAGATAAGATCCCTCGGGGACGCGGGTGAAACCGCGGGGGACAGCTAGTATTGAATATCTCTTACAGGTTTTATTTGCGTTTTGATTTATTACAATTGACATTAATTTTGCCCTGTCTGATCAATTTCGACCATTTTCAAACGCAAGTCTATCTATCCAAAGTAAAAAAGATGCTAATTAAAAATCATAAAATGGAAGTATTGTACAACATAACCAATGCTTTCGTGTTTGAAAGGCAATGCGAAAAATGGCCGCCAGCGCAGACCGGTTGTCCAAACATTATTCTAATAAAGTGTAGACAAGACAATCTTATGCGCTCCATTTTCAAACACTAAACGTCTTCACACCACCACCGTGTGAAACACGTCATACACCGCGCATGCGCAAACCAAACAATGTAAACTGGGCTAGCGCACGCCCCACTTACGCTTTTGTATGTGGAAGCGCCGCGCGCCGGTCAGAGCCTTTGTACACAGACGCGCGATAACGAGACAAAGACCCGCGCGTTTCGCTGCACTTGGTATTTACTTTTACTATCGCAGATTTAAGATAAAATTGCTTTGAATTCAGAATGAATAGGCTAAGTGTAATATTACTAGTCTATACAGTAATTTTACTTGTAATTAGAATTCAACTCACAAAATACCTATTTCATTGGTTGTCAATAAGACAGCTTATCAAGTAGATATCTATATTTAAAAGGTAATTTACAAATATCTTTAATTTATTTCACATGTCTGGAACTTTTCGGCCTAACACAACATACTTCAAAGTAGCTTAAGTTACTAACTTGGCTACAAATCTAAATATATTATTAATTAAGTATGTATTTTGGAATTATGGTGTACTACATACTTATAATAAATATCATGGAAGCAGAATAGCAGAAAGCAGAGCTTGTGCTACGGAAACTAGATAGCTGATATACTGCTTTTACAAGCCGCAAACTTAACTAATAGCATTGACACTTGCCTGAGTCCAACACAAAGTGACGACAAAACTAACACAAAAGAGCGACGGTTAACCGTCACAAAACCGTTGTGTCGGTATGCAACAATCGTACTGACCAGACGATATTTACATGGCTTCTAACAATAATGTGCTCTTTCACTCATTTATCGATATGGATAGTAAATACTAGCACAATGAGGTGCCGACGAGTCTGAACATCGTGGACACGATTTAATGATGGTAAGTGATGACGACATCCTTTGAACATGTTAATAATAATCTAGCTAGATCAATAAGTTTTTTACCTAATGCTAGAGAGCTTTTATGGCGATGATAGCTCAGTGGTAAGTGACGTCGGATACCGCGACGAAAGTCGTGAACTTGAGCTTTCGGTAAAGGAAAACATCGTGAGGAAACCATAGCACGGTGGTAGGGTACTTTGTAGTACCCGACTGGCTGGCTACCACCCTCAAGTTGAAAATCTGTCGCCAAGCACCTATCGGTGTGTTCCGACAGCTGCACTTGAGAGCCAGTTCCCATCTAGGCTTTGTGTGCTTACCACCTTCGGCCACATCATCACTTACCATAGTGAGATTGTAGTCAAACACAAGCCTATACAGAATTTAAAAATGCTATGGTTTCCTCACGATGTTTTCCTTCACCGAAAGCTCAAGCTCATTGTAGGATTCGAACCCACGACCTTCGCCGCGGTATCCGACGTCACTTACCACTGAGCTATCATCGCCTTAACTTGTTCCCATCTAGGCTATGTGTGCTTACCATCTTCGGCCACATCATCACTTACCATGGTGAGATTGTGGTCAAACACATGCCTATCCAGAATAAAAAAAAAAAAAAAAAAAAAAAAATACACCACTGCACGAATAGATTACTTTAGGCCGTACTAAATAAATAATCCTTCAAAAACACTTCATAATGACCCTTAACTCAAACGAAATAAGACTTATCAAAACAATTATGCGAATCTAATAAAATGTAACACAAATGCAACTTATGCATTCAGCAATAAAGGTCACTTTCATTTGGCAGAGGAAAGTTAGGCCGCCTTGGAACCACTTCAGAATGAGGTCAAGTGTGACATTACTATTGTCAATAAATACTTCCTGATCGATACTGTATCTATTCTAGTCACCTGGTTTTGGAGTACTTAGAGTTAGGCTCGGTGTACACGAAGCGGTTATACCGCTTTGTTTGAGTTTTAATCGGACTAATCAGGCGGGTCGAATGTTTGATGATTTTTGTCTATGACTTGCTACGGCCACATTATCGGGATTCGGCGAAGTTCTCTATTGTTATCTTTTTCACACTCGGTAATTTGGGGGAGGGGGATAGCTACATAAAACTTCGACGTATCCAGATAATGTGGCCGTAGCAAGTCATAGACAAAAATAATAAATATTTGACGGCTTTTTTATACTACTAAGTTAGCAAACATTCGACCCGCCTGATTAGTCCGATCAAAGCTCAACTAAAGCGGTGAAAACCCTATCAAAATCTATATAGCGGTTCTCGAGTAACGTCACTATCAGACAGACATACAAAAAAAAATGCAATGGGTTTTACAAGCTTTGGTGATGGAAGTAATGTAGCTATGTTATGTACGTTTTTAACTTTATTAGATGTTACTTGAATCACAAATTAAAAAACGCGACTACAATACTGCTATATGTGTAGACAGCCTAAATCAGTAATGCAAGCGAAATAAATCTGTATAACAATTACTTTAAGGTCTATTCGAGTCATAATCAAGACGGAAATCAAATCATTGTTTACGGTATCTTGATCTTGATTCTATCATAAAATATTAACTGTTATTGCAAATTAATTAATGTTACAGTAATTTTAGAGCCTTAAATCGTCTAACTGCGTGCCTGGTTGGTACCTTTTGGAGTTGAAAGTGCCTTGTCGGTCCCTCATAGAGTTCTTTCCAGCAGTTCTCTTCAACGTTCAAGGGCCTGTAGGCTTAACACTATTCATGCCACAGGTCGTGGGTTCGATTCCCATCCTGGACATTTGTATGTATGAAGTTGTTTGTCCTGAGTTTGGGTGTAATTATGTGTTTATGAATTGATCTGGTTTCCATAGTATACAAGCTCTGCTTAGTTTGAGATCCTATAGGCGTGTGTGAAAAATGTACCAGGATATTTACTTATATATAGCACTAGTGGGCCCAGCAGACGTTGTCCTGCCATGAAAATAAAACTTAGAACACGATTCCAGCGCCACCTATTGTGAAACTAAACCATCTGTCAGTCCGATCTCGTGACATGTCAAAACGACGTTCTATACAAAAATAATTTTCTTCATTATTCTTTTTTTTGTGAATTTTTCACATTTTTTAATCCTGTGTTAAGTGTTATTCCTGGTTCTAAGCTACCTCCCCATCAATTTTCAGCCAAATCGGTTCAGCCGTTCTTGAGTTATAAATAGTGTAACTAACACGACTTTCTTATATATATATAAATTATCTTCAGCAAATATACCTTACCTTATGGTCCAACACGTGGCTTTTTTTAAACATGCAAGTTTTTCCTAAATGCCTTTTTTTTTCACCAAAAATTCGGTACATCCTGTTTCTTGAGTTATTTGTAGTAAAAAAAGTAAATAACTTTTAATGAAGCACAACAACATGAGATCGTGGTCAAGATTTAACGAGTTATTTAAAAAAAAACTCGATTATAATTTTAAATGATTTTCGTACGAAAAATATCCAAAAGGGAAGTAAAAAAATGTCATGTAATTTACCGATTATCGTATTAATTATGCATCGTAAAGAATTCAAGAAAAACGATAATTTAATTCAATATTCCCTTAATCGGTTGTTCATTTCATAACATTCGACCTCCTCTCACTTTATTTGACCTCTGTCTCATTTTTAATGTATTGGGAATTTGATTTTTTTAATTTTAAGCGGCAGAAAAATAACATCATTTAATAAACTAGCATCGCTCCACAGTTTCACCCGTTCTAGATAACAAATTTATAGCACTCAGGGCTAGTAGCTTCCTAGTAAAGAAATAATTTTCAAAATCCGATTACATCCAAACTTTACCTCTTAATAATATTAGTGTACCTACATAAATTCATTATTAATCCAATATTTTTAGTTAAGAAATAAAATTACCTTGATAAAGTGACGCGATAACTAAACAAAAATTATAAAAAAAAAAACTTGAGAGGTGTCAAGGGACACCCGGATGGAACGAAGTTATATAAGTCGAGAGAGTATATATAAAATATATATATGTAAATAGAAATGAAAATATCTGGCTTGCTTTCTATAAGAGACAGAGAGAGACAGACAGAGAAACATGCGCACGCCGCACAGCGGTGTCACCGACACTTTTGTGTCGTAAGATTTTTTTCCGTCCCCCTTTCACAACGCACAACGCAAAAAACTTTTACAACTTTTAAAACTTGCAAATACATTTATGTGACTATAATAGTTAAAGAGCAATCCTAAAGTATCTCTAAAATCCCTTTAAAAACTCTTTGAAACACATGCCCCCAAAAAGCATTACAACATCATAGAGTATATGTCGACGTAACAGTATTTCGATTTACTTTCTTTTCGACAAGCGTACGAGCTCGAATTAAAGTTAATAGTAGGTACACATGTCCGAACACATTTATTACAATTTAACGTTTGCGTGTTTAAATAATGTATTGTTGCCGTCCGTATAATTGCATTAGCTCTTGCTATAGTTTATGTTAAACGAAAATGAATCTTATGTCACAGAGGCATCGCGTAAGGCAATTGTAAAACTTAAAATATTTATATACAAATAGGGCTTTGCAAGCACTCATTAGTGATTCTAATGCACGGAAGGTTGCTTTTGCTGTGAAGGGCAGTGACCAGCCATTACTTTTTTCAAAAATAACTTAGGCCTATTACATTGATTATCTGCTTGAGTTTGTTGTTTATTAAGTCAGTCATAATTAAATTCTATAGATTACTATTTTTGCCGCCATAACACGCAAATATTGTCAGTGAGACTAGATAAATAATTATTGAATGTAATAGGTGTAAGTTGTTTTTGAAAAGGGTAATTGCTGAGTTTATTTCTCAGCAAAAACAACCTTCTGTGCATTAGAGTCACTAATAAGTGCTTGCAAAGGCCTATTTGCCTTCTCGCCAAAACACCACTCACCCGCGCTATTCGTACTAACGAACTTCATACCAATACGGATATATTCACATGTCATTTGAGTGAATTCGCAAAATTTCTATTAGTCTTTTTATGTTATAATATAGATTAGTTAGTTTATATTTTATAGTAGGTACTTATATTGTTCTTTTATTTTTGTGTGTTTTATATTGTATATTTTGTGCAGTTGTTGTTAATCCAAATTATATTTATAAGTTTAAGCCCTTCTATCGCATTAGGTACCCACCTGTAATGATAGAAAAGGAGTTTGTAAATAAATAAATAAAAAAAATAAAAGCAACCTTCCGAACCGAGCATTTAGAGTCTGACAATTCATAAGTGCCTGTGAAGGCCTATTTGAATGAATAAACAATTTCCTTTCATTTCATATCTAGTCTCACTGATAATATTTGCATTTTATGTTAACTCAAGCAATATGTTCCAAATTCGATTGAATTCTCGACTCAAAATATAGGTACAAATATAGGTAAAATTTTGAGATATTGAAACAATTGAATTTCAATTTTGGAACAACGACGTATCAATATCTAAAAACACCAGTTATTTATGAGTGTGGACCTAATTAAGGCCAGGTAGACCGATCAAAGTAGGTATTTAACGCTACCATCCTTTACGCGAGGCGAGCCGAGCGCAGACGTTGCCGGCGTGAACTCACATGAACCCAAATCTGTCACAGTATAGGTAAGCGTGTCGTGTAGGCAGAAGGTCAACTTATTTTATTAAATTGTCTGCTTGTTTTACTATAATAGGTAGTCATCGGGAAAACCTAACATTTATATTATATTATTTTGAATAGATGTTGTGAATGAAAAATGTTGTGAGTCATAATTAATTTATTTGAGATTTAAGTTTCTTACATTGTTTTGGAACGAAGTTCCTAATAGTATTAACAGACGTTTGAACTTGGTACGGGCCGGACAGCGGACTTGTACGTCGTACCAAATTCGCTAGTCACAACAGACGGCCGGATCTCGCAGTAGCCGCGTGGCGTGTGCACAGTTCAGACGTCATGCCTACAAACCTCGCTAAAAAAAGGAGTGGGCAAAAACGTATTTAAAATACGTGTGGTGTCGTGGGACACCAGATAGGAACGAAGTTTTATAAAAAAATATTTTTCAAGTTAACTATATTCGATAAAGAAAATGTGCGTGTAAGCTCCTTTTTTTTGGAAATACATACTTAAATAGATAATTACCTACACGCAGTCACAGGACAAACAGACATCTTCATAGACACATGTCTGTCCTGGATGGGAATCGAACCCACGACCTTTTTTTTAAATACATACTTGAATAGATTATTACCTACAACCCAGTCACAGGACAAACAGATATCTTCATACACACCTGTCCTGGATGGGAATCAAACCCACGACTTTTTTTTTTGTAAATACATAAGTACTTAAATAGATTATTACCTACAACCTACGAATAAGTAATCAGGACAAACAGACATCTGTTTGTCCTGTGACTGGGTTGTAGGTAATAATCTTTTTTTTTTTTTTTATTCTGGATAGGCTTGTGTTTGACCACAATCTCACCATGGTAAGTGATGATGTGGCCAAAGATGGTAAGCACACAAAGCCTAGATGGGAACTGGCTCTCAAATGCAGCTGTCGGAACACACCGATAGGTGTTTTAGCGACAGATTTTCAACTTGAGGGTGGTAGCCAGCCAGACGGGTACTACAAAGTACCCTACCACCGTGCTATGGTTTCCTCACGATGTTTTCCTTCACCGAAAGCTCAAGCTTATAGGTAATTATCTATTTAAGTATGTATTTCTAAAAAAAAAGGAGCTGACACGCACATTTTCTTTATCGAATATAACTTGAAGATATTTTTTTAAAAACTTCGTTCCTATCTGGTGTCCCACGACACCACACGTATTTTAAATACGTTTTTGCCCACTCCTTTTTTTAGCGAGGTTTGTAGCGGTATTACTGTTGCCGCAAGATAAATCGCAAATTTAGCGCGCTTGGATAACGTCGGAGGCATGAAGTCTGAACTGTGCACAGGACACGCGGCTACTGCGAGATCCGGCCGTCTGTTGTAACTAGCGGATTTGGTACGACGTACAAGTCCGTTGTCCGGCCCGTACCAAGTTCGAACGTCTGTTAATACTATTAGGAACTTCGTTCCAAAACAATGTAAGAAACTTAAATAGTGATTTCGAAATCGGAGATAAAACACTGTAAAACACTGTATAACACAATAATTTCACCACGAGAAAAAACCCAAACTGTTTATCCAAACATAGATTATAATACCTCAACAATTCTACCAACAGTAAAAAAAGGTATAATGCGTCTAAATCAAATAGACGTTAAGACACCTGCTACCCAAAGGAATCAGTACTCGTTTTAATTTAGTAGGATTATTTTTATAATACAATGTTGGTACAAAGTACGTTCCTAATTTAGCTTGTAAGGCAGTGTCGATGGACTGGATCCGGCCGTCTGTTGTGACTAGCGGATTTGGTACGCCGTACAAGTCCGCTGTCCGGCCCGTACCAAGTTCGAACGTCTGTTAATACTATTATGGGGCGTTGCGGAGGGCTAACAAACACAAAAAGGGGTCGTGGATTCGATTCTTTTTACTTGCATCGAAGATGTAAATTAATTTGTCTAGTAATTTCGTAAATTATAAAGTTGATAATATTGTGCAGCCGCCATTTTGGATTTAGGTTTTGACAGCACTATCGGCTTCAGCACCCTCGAAAACCATGAAAACGACACCCATGACGAAAAAGTTCATAATTTCACGCAGCCGCCATCTTGGATTTAGATTTTGACAGCACTATCGGCTTCAACACCCTCGAAAACCATGAAAACGACACCCATGACGAAAAAGTTGATTATTTCTTGCAGCCGCCATCTTGGGTTTAGATTTTGACAGCACTATCGGCTTCAACACCCTCGAAAACCATGAAAACGACACCCATGGCGAAAAAGTTGATAATTTCGTGCAGCCGCCATCTTGGATTTAGATTTTGACAGCACTATCGGCTTCAGCACCCTCAAAAACCATAAAAACGACTTCCATGACGAAAAAGTTGATAATTTCGCGCAGCCGCCACCTTGGATTTGAATTTTGTGTTATGTTTTACGAATTTATTATGATCGATCACACAGACGATTACAATTTTAAAACAATAAATTATTCTCTAGCGACAACCGCTTAGTTTATACTGTGGTTGGTACGTAGTGTGAATAAATCGTCTGATCTAAGTCAACGTGACAGCCGTGCGCAAGCAAAAGGAACACAGGTCCTACCTCGTCAAGGCCCGGCGGGCGACTGAAGTCACGTCCGCAAGCCGCTGTATTATATAATAATTTATTATTAAAATAATTCAACTATTTTGCAAAATGTAACCGAGGATTATTGTTCTATATGTTATTAACTTTGCTTAGATATTTTTTTTGGAAGTTAAACTTTCATATGCTTCAAGTAAAATAAGAAAAATAATTGAATTAGACCCCTCTTCGGAATTTTTTTTTATCGAGTGAAGTTTTCGATATCATGTTTTGAACCGAGAATTATCTAAGTACATATAGTGAACTATGATATGTATTTTTTTTGGCTTTAAACAATAACTCTTTGTTTGTTAAAAATTGAATCAAAGTGATGTAAAATGGGTCTACCTGGCCTTAATACGGAATTTATTATCATAATATTCAACATTTCCCTACTAAACTGGTTATAGTAACAAAGTTTCAATAATCTTAGGCGATGATAGCTCAGTGGTAAGTGACGTCGGATACCGCGGCGAAGGTCGTGGGTTCGAATCCTACAATGAGCTTGAGCTTTCGGTGAAGGAAAACATCATGAGGAAACCATAGCACGGTGGTAGGGTACTATGTGGTACTCGACTGGCTGGCTACCACCCTCAAGTTGAAAATCTGTCGCCAAGCACCTGTTGGTGAGTTCCGGCAGTTACACTTGAGAGCCAGTTGCCCTTGCCCTTAAGGCATTGAAATAAGGTGTACAACACGTTGGCAGTCCACCTGGTATTGCTAATGTCTATAGGCGACGGTAGTCACTTACCATCAGGTGACCCGCCTGCCTCGTTGTCACTATTGACATAAAAAAAAAAACATTTACAATACATGGTAATTGGGTGTCAAGTGCAACTGTCTGGTGATCTGGTCAGACCGGTAGTTACTTAGCGATAGATTATCAACTTGAGGGAGCCAGTCCACGTTACGGTTTTCGTCATTCCAGGTCAATACAAGATTTTTATCATCGCTCCAATTTCTGTAGGTATTTACTAAACAAGTCAAAAGATTCAATACTCTTTGTTAGCTATTCCCATAGCTAAAATACGTGAAAATTTGACGTAAATAAATTTTGACGAAACGTTTGACGGGCCGGGTGGCGTGGTTGGTGAACACACTACCTATCACGCCGCAGGTCGTGGGTTCGATTCCCATGACAGTCATTTGTGTGCATGAACATGCCTATTTGTCCTGGGTCTGGGTGTAAGTATCTATTTAATTATGTATTTACAAAAAAAGTTATGTAGTATATCAGTCATCTGGTTTCCATATTACAAGCTTTGCTTAGTTTGGAATCAGATAGCCGTGTGTGAAAAATGTCCGAGGATATTTATTTATTATTTATTTAAATAAAAGACGCCACTTGACCTCTACCATTTCCAAACCATAAATTAGTATCGTGCATAAACTCCAATCGCGCGTCGAAGGCCGATGCGCTGCGCGGGCGCAGCAAATGTCAGCACTCGGCCGGATAGCGTCAGCAGGTGCACACAAATAACTGACACGCCTTGTTTTTGCTGGGTTTGGCTGTCCTGTTACTATAGACTGAGTATACTGGGTTTAGTAAGGTCAAGAACATAACGAGGGAATTAGTTTAAAGATGAAACCTTATTACAAGTTATTTAAGACACTGATTACGAGTATGAGAATGTTATGAAGCATTATTTAGACAAACAACACAATCGAAGAGATAAACTCTTCAAAGCGGAGAAAACTCAAACTACCTTCATTAAAAGAACTCATAACAAGTATTTTGAATCTTAATGCAAAAGTATCTTAAAAATATGTTTCAAAAAGCACAACATACAGTTTGATATAGCTTGTGGAGCGATAATTCATTCAAATGCTTTCGTGTCGTCTACAAAATTAGAAGTTGAGTCGAGGTTTTGGTACAGCAAGAGCCTTATTTCTAGTGTTCAAGCTATGATTGACAAAGCAGATCCTGATCAGAACCATGCAAGGCAAGGTGGAAGTCGAATAAGCATAATATTATTACACAAGAATAATCGCCAGTACCTACAGTATATGTGCAACCTTATTTAGAATCTAGTAATGGATGTTATTAGCCCAAATTGTTAAGACCACCATAGTTCAAGATTGTAAATCACGGTAGAAGAAATACAATACAATGCGGGTAGAGGAAGACCGAAAAGAGGATGGATTGTATGAGAGATGATATGAGTAAGGGAGTGAATATGTGACTGATACAAGGAACAAATGGAGAAAGCAAACATTGCGCCGAAAACAAATAATTGAGAACAGATCAGGCAGATGATGAGTAGAGCTACACGTAACAAGTTCTAGGTAAACTAAAACAGAATAACAGCCGTAAAGTATTTCGGAATTTTATCAACTCCAGTGATTCGACTGCTCAGTAAAAATAAGCTAATATCTTTTTTTTTTTTTTTCATATATCATAAAGATAAGTCTGTAAGTTTAGATTGCACGGTGGTAGGGTACTTTGTAGTACCCGACTGGCTGGCTACCAACCTCAAGTTGAAAATCTGTCGCCAAACACCTATCGGTGTGTTCCGACAGCTGCACTTGAGAGCCAGTTCCCATCTAGGCTTTGTGTGCTTCCCATCTTCGGCCACATCATCACATACCATGGTGAGATTGTGGTCAAACACAATCCTATCGAATATAAAAAAAAAAAAGAATATTCATGAAAATTATACCAATACATGCTATTATTCATATAATTTCGATAACACTCGTTTAAGAGAATGTAAGGTCCTTACACAAACATTCTCACTTTTACCATCGTCCAATAAGATCAGTCGGACCAGCCAATTAATAAAGCTGCCCTTGACAACAAAGGGAAAGGTAAGATTTTAAAACTGGGCGACCTTTTGCGCTCCTGCGTAAGCTGTCTTCCTTTTTAAGAGATACTTTATGCATAACTCAGTTGCTGGAATAGCAGGTTATTATTCGAGTTTAAGCGCTATTATGACTAGTGTTAAGCCATTTATTTTTACTGTATCCTCGAATCATGGACACATGGACATCCATCACCAAAAGAAGGAAGATGGATGGAATGATCTTCAAGATCATTATACATCCGTGAAACAAAACTCTTCCTATCCTGGGACATTCTTCAGATGGCCATCTGCTCCCAAAATAAGCAAAGCTTGTACTATGGAAACCAATTAACTGATACATAATTTAAATTTTTGTAATGGCTACTTAAATATCTAATTATAATCAAAAAAAAGTCTGTACTGTGTGGGAATCGAACCCACGGTATTTGGCGTGATAGGTAGAGTATCTTAGTGACCACGTTAACCAGCCCGTTAAAAGGCCCGGCAAAACACCTTGCGACATCTCAGGTAGTCCCACGCTTCGTATTGCAGAATAATAATATATTTTTAACAGACTCTAAAAAAAAATTGATTCTCAGTTAGAGAGAGTATGTATGTATGTTTGTCTGCGATTATCTCACGTTTGCCTGAACCGATTTTGATGCGGTTTTCTTCGATTTTAAATTCTGGAGAAGATTTTTAATATATTTATAAAGACTTGCACGGTGGTAGGGTACTTTGTAGTACCCGACTGACTGGCTACCACCCTCAAGTTGAAAATCTGTCGCCAAGCACCTATCGGTGTGTTCCGACAGCTGCACTTGAGAGCCAGTTCCCATCTAGCTTTTGTGTGTTTACCACCTTCGGCCACATCATCACTTACCATGGTGAGATTGTGGTCAAACACAAGCTTATCCAGAATATATATAAAAATAAAAAAAGACTTCGTGTCACAGTGTCTAACCTATGTCCGCTGATGAATGAACTCGTAAACTAATGAATCGATCTTAATGAAAATTGCACACAGTTTCGTCCAACGATACTTTTTATCCTGGGAAAAGATTAGATGCCTCGGGAACGCGGGCGAAACCGCGGGGGACAGCTACTTATAATTATACAACTTCAACACGCGGTTTCATCCGCATTGTCGAGATGAAAAGTAGTCTATATGACTCAGGGATAATGAAACTTCCTATTGGTGAAAGAATTTAAAAATTCGGATCAGTAGTTTCGGAGATTACCTCCTACATGCAAACATACTTGAAACTTAACCTCTTTATAACAACATTCAATTTGTAATCTTGATAGCCAGTTAATTAACTAATGTAACTTTATATCAGATGGCGGAAAGGACGGATGATTACTTACATAAAGAATAAGGCATCAAAGATGTGATCGGATGGATCTATCATGGGAATACATAGGATGTACTAGTGATGTGATTGCTTTATCGATCAAAGTATTACTCCACCAAGACTTCTGTCAAAGTCAAAGCAGTTTAGTTAAGACCTAGGGTCTTACTTAACTTATGAAGGTCAAATTTTCTGCAGTTACTACCAAGTTGCATAGTATATTTCTAGGAGCTGACTATTTTGTCTATATATTTTTTGACGGTTAGATAATTAAGACAAAACTAGACCATGGACAGTTCCAGAAAATCCATAACAGCTGGGAATGATGGTCCTTCACAGCAACACATTCTTCACGTGATTGGAAGTCAAATTGAAAACTATTTATTTGTGCAGGCACTTATGAAGGTCGCTACAATCAAGATTCGCGGTCTTAATCTTAAATATGATACCTATTTATAAGTCTCATAATATTAGACTAGAAATCAAAATGCATGAAATACTTCTTTACCATGATTCCACTGTCAATGTTACATCAAAGCGAGCTATATTTCGCAACTATCGATAATGATCTATCGACCCTTGAGCAACACTAGACATATGTTAATTATGATTGATTGGTAACATCCGCAATTATATTGCATGACGGTATTTATCGATAACACGAGTACACGTTACTTGACAAGTAACAGTTAGGAACGATTGGGGTCCATTCTTACTGCAGAAGCCGGCTGGTTAGAAACGGGAAGATTGGAAGAGAACTGGTTGGGTGTTATTATTGGACTGAATATGATCATAAGAAAGGCTATCGCACAGCAGTCTTATAGGTATGAACTAACTGCTGACAAAAAACGATGCAGTATTTTTTTAAACCAGGCAGGCGGGTCACCTGATGGTAAGTGACTTCCGACGCCTATACATACATATACAATTAAAAAAAAAACAGACTTATTTATTGACAAATCAAAGTAAGAGACTTTCAGCTTGTGAATGAAATAATATGTAATAGACATGAATAGCCGAAGTAAGATTCAATTTCAAGCAGCCGTAACCGCCGAAAAAGCTAGTCTAATAATGCAACATTATTACTAATAGATAGTTCATACTTTGAGTTGAGATGACTAAGTTAAGAAATTCCCTCATACTTAGTTACATTTACTTAGTCAGTCATAATTAAATTCTATTTATTATTATTTTGCCGCCTTAACACGCAAATATTATCAGTGAGACTAGATAAATAAATAATGATTAAATGTAATAGGTGTAAAATGTTTTTGAAAAGAGTAATTGCTGAGTTTATTGCCGGCTCTTCTCAGCAAAAACAACCTTCCAAACCGAGCATTAGAGTCTAAACTATTCATAAGTGCTTGTAAAGGCCTATTTGAATACAAAAACATTTTCATTTTTCATATATTCAAATAATAGGCCTACAGAGTCACCGACAATCCTAAAATACCATTAAATATCCTCTAGTGACTCCATTGCAAATATTCCATTGAATTTGTGAAATGAGAAGAATCATGCATGTATATTTCATAATAAGTATTTCATTAACATAAATCAGGCTGACCAAGGTTGTTATGTTGACAAAAGAGAATGTTGTGTCAAAAAACAACAGTTTTGAGAGAACAGGTTTCGTAACTGATGTTTTTCGCATCACCGACTCACCGTGTGCTAATACTTCACCTGTTATCTACTAAATAACTGAATTATTTTAGTCTTCTTCTTCGCTCTATTATCGCAGTGTAAGTTTTTTTTATGTCACTAGCGACAACGAGGCACGCGGGTCACCTGATGGTAAGTGACTACCGTCGCCTATAGACATTAGCAATACCAGAGGGACTGCCAACGTGTTGTACACCTTATTACAATGCCTTAAGGTGCTTGGCGACAGATTTTCAACTTGAGGGTGGTAGCCAGCCAGTCGAGTACCACATAGTACACTACCACCGTGCTGTGGTTTCCTCACGATGTTTTCCTTCACCGAAAGCTCAAGCTCATTGTAGGATTCGAACCCACGACCTTCGCCGCGGTATCCGACGTCACTTACCACTGAGCTATCATCGCCTTCTACTTCACCAAGTGGCTCGTAAATATAAGGCAGATTGTCGCTATCAATTTACTCAATTTCTATTATTGAATGTCATTTTGTGCACCTGCATCCCCCTGGCGTAGTGTAAAATATTTGAAAATGTATCAAATTTACTTATAAAATGTAAATAAATGTAAGAAAGATCCACTGTTAAAAAAAATTGCCTTGCTGAGTTTCTTGCCGGAGTCTTCTCAGTTTAAGTGTATTCCTAACCGGTGGAAGAATCAATTGTAACGTTCATAAGTGCCTTACCAGGGCCTTAACTGAATAAATGAATTTTGAGTTTGAGTTTGTGATGTTCCATTATAACATCTTTGGATATAATGGATTTATCTAAAATTACTTTGCTGACTAGACTATTGAGCAGTTAAGTTAAACTAGCTTAAATCACGTATAAATCACATAATTTATTAGTTTAAATAATCGATAGGCTTGTTATATAAAGAGCAAATGAAAGCACTTGGGGTCAATTAAATCATGTAATAAAGAATTTAATATTTAATGAATACCTGAAACCGTTGAAGGGTGAAAAAAGAGAGCGGATAATCAATGAGATTATTTGTTAAACATTAAAAAATAAGTAAATAACGATAGTGAAAGTAACTTGACGCACCAATGGCTGCCTTACGTTTTTACGTTATTTTCAAATTAAATATTTGACGCCATTGCAGTGTGGCCAATGAATTGTAAATAGCTAAATGTTTACACAAGTTTTGTGGTATTTCAACACAATGTCACGATGCGAGAATTAAGACATCACTCTAGTATGAATTATGTTATGAAAGAAATACCTAGTTCTTTTATAAGTAATCTTTTTTTTTATTCACGATAAGCTTGTGTTTGACCACAATCTCAACATGGTAAGTGATGATGTGGCCGAAGGTGGCAAGCATACAAAGCCTAGATGGGAACTGGCTCTCAAGTGCAACTGTCGGAACACACCGATACGTGCTTGGCGACAGATTTTCAACTTGAGGGTGGTAGCCAGCCAGTCGGGTACTACAAAGTACCCTACCACCGAGCTATGGTTTCCTCGCGATGTTTTCATTCACCCAAAGCACAAACTCATTGTAGGATTCGAACCCACGACCTTCGTCGCGGTATCCGACGTCACTACCACTGAGCTATCATCGCCTAATCTAGACTATTTATCGAATGCAATGGCCATGTTTACGTGATTTATTAGTGTACGTTGTATTTGAAGATAATTCAATGTAATAAATAAAGAAATAAAAAGTGGATTGGTACATTTGAAATTTCTATTACCTGTAATGTATAAGGATCTTATCTTTTCTCGGGATCACAAGTATAAAATGTTTTATTCCAGGATATAATCTACATGTGTGCCAAGTTTCATCAAAATCCGTTCAGCTGTTTTTGAGTGATTGAACAATGCAACAATTAGTAGGATAATGCAATCAAATATCTTATTTGGAAGATCATACCACGTTATTATGAAACTCTGGTGCTTTTAAAACTACATTATTTTAAGACAAAATCAGCCATTGTTTCAGAGTTCAAATTTCAAAAGAGCCATCAAGATTTTTTTGCAGAATGATTAAGATCTTGTTTTCGAATTTGCCATTTTGAAGCAACTTAAAAAATTTACGACCACTTAAAATTTGCAAAGGCGAGTTGATAATGAATGAAGGGACTTCCATTTGCATGAATACTACATTGATCATTAGTGCCTTTTAGGAAGAGCTTTGAATAAATCTACATAGAACTGGCACCCTAATTCACTATTTCGTATAAACAAGTAATAAAGGTATCCCGATTCCTGCCTACACAACATTCTAAAACTATTTGAACTAACAACGCTATCTATTACAATTTTATAGTCTTTGTTCGTCTTTTGTTTTCTGGTGCTTTTAGAATAGTCTTCTCCAGCTGCCTCCAGTTCGGTGATGTCAGATAAAGTAAAAACACTTACAGCTTTAGAATATCCGCTCCCGGCGCTTCCATCTGAAGAGTTACTGAGCCTCCTCTCACTGTTGGAAGCCGGCGGCGACCACGTCGACCCGCTGTCTGACGGCATCTTGACTCCAAGCAAACCGTCTCACATCATAGCTGGTCAACAGCAGTCAAATCACTTATAACGCGTTATTATCAACCGTTATTTTACGCACAACACTAGCACTGCACTGATTTTCCGCGGTCCATTTTACGGGTAGCCTTTACCTGGAAAAAGAAAGATTTGAATTTTATTCAAGTTCCGAACGGATTTCAAGGTTACACCGTCAACTATTTATTGGAATATCGTTTTATCGTATTTCTTTTAAAGTACCCTCTATACGATCCCCTTTTTTGCAACCCCGATATCTGCAGGTAGAAGATAATAAATATTTATAAGCAAAAGAAATATTCAATGGAAGTTGTAGTAAATGTTTTGAAATTCGAATCAATTTACTGGATACATCATAAACTCACATCAAAGATAGCAACGATGTATGTTTAGATAACGTTAGATAATGATAAGCATAAAACGAAGGTGACTGTTAATACTCTAAGAAATAAGGCGATGGAAGATTTGATGGCAACTGTACAAGATAAAAACACAATCACTGATGTATTCGTCGATGATGTCGTAACATACGAAAAAACTTTATGTAACACTAATTACCTAGTATATCTGTACCACGGGTGAACGATTCGCAATAATAACACGGGTACAATAAGGTTCACAATCGAACGGATATTAAGCGCAGAATAACCGTTGATGCCAACGACACGACCGCACCGACGCGCGACGCGTTCGAAACTGACGTTCGAAGCTGGGCTGAACCAAGCTGAAGCGGCAAAGCGACCGACAGCAGAATATTATGTACGTGTATATTATTTCTAAATCGATAAGCAACAAAACTATTTGATTTGTTTTTTTTTTTCTAGCATTCAATTTTATTGCCTATTTTGTACACTGCACATGTTATGCATTGGAATGTTGCAACGATGTTAAATATAATTTAACAAGGCGTGTCGCATGTTCCTGTTATGATTTTTTCTTCATGTTCTTTTATCGTGGCATTTTAAACAGCTTGTACTACACTGAATTTAGTCAAAAATATTGGTTTGTTATTAAGAACTGCACTTTTCCGTGACTTCCTTGTCCAAATAAATATATCATGTGGCCATTCCTCAAAAGCTTCACTATTTGGTGGTTCCAGACATCGACAGTACCTAGACACAAATAAATCCAAATATGGACATCCCGGAAAAATCTTATCAAGCAAGTTTTCGAACGGGGCATTTGAGTTTACTTTTACGCAACAGGCAATGTTGTCACAGTCGAAGTAGGTAATTGGATATTTTCGTTTTTCTTTTATGGAAGGACCAAAAATATATATTTTTCAATTTTATGTATGGCATTCAATATAGAGCATGTGGTGATAATTAAGTAGTAACTAATAAATACGTGTGTTTGATGGTTTGTCCTTCTTTCACGCCGTAAAGGAGCAACGGATCGACTTGATGTTTGCATAGCTCTTTTATCACGGGGCCATTGGGGAACCTAATAACTGTGTCCATGAAGCAAACAATGCCCCTCGCTTTGTAGGGGAGTCTCCGTTACTTCACAAATAGGATGTTAAAGTCGAAATCCGCTCCATATGGAGCAAGACTGGTGCAAATCAAATGAGATCGGCCCTAAAATGTGACCCCAAAATGACAGTATTTTACCAGTTATTATCTCCCCTCGAGGCCATTTTGATCGCATGATCCATTACCGATTCATGATCATGTGACACCGTGAACCCCAACAATACAATGTGACAAGCTCGCACGAGCTATCTACCGGTCGGCGCACGCGCAGAGAAATGGCGGCATTGTGTTCTTGATGGTTTGACCATGAGGTGCTTGTTAAAATTGGAATTTCAAAATGTTTGTGTAAAAGGTGTGACAAAGATTAATTATTTTCAAACTCGAATGATTTTGTGAATTATGTATGTGATAAGTCTTAATTACATAATCATTGGTTTTTTTTTTTATAGAAAATTCGTACAAAAGGAATGCCCATAAAGAATGGTGCTGATATTGTTTTGTAAAAACTATCCATACAGTCGTCAATTTATCTATGCCAAAGTCATTTACGGGATAATTGTTAATTACTATAATATTTGCGTTCAAATTAGGCTCATTTAACAGGCAGGACTAAGTTTCTTCTAACTTTAATTATGTTTTCTGTTAAAAAGAAATAAAGGTACATTAAACAACAGTAAAAATTTAAATACCCTACGTAATGAAATGTCATAATTGATGTCTAAATAAAAAAAATAGATTGGTGTACAATATAAATCTAATTTATACTGGATGCAAAGCTTTATTCAACTACAAAAAAAACTTAAACTATAACTTTAACATGCAGAGATATTTACCGATATAAGTAGTTATAATAATGTAAACCTTGAACTTTACAAGTTTGGAAAACAACTTGGAGTGGTTTGTCATACAAGGTCGATGTAAATTTTCTATTTGCAAAATGACTTAGCGATGACTTCACATACACAAATATGCAGATTTAAGTTGATGCTGAGGAGAGATATCCATGTGAATTGGGCATTGTTGAAATGTTTGCGTGGGTGTTTACAATTGAGAATATATAAAAAAACACACAATTTTTTATTATTTAGGTATTAAAATATCAACTAGTGTTTTTACTTCAACATTAGTTGAAGTTCGACCATAATCATTTTTATAAAAAACGGACTGCTTGCATGTTATACTTTTTATTGATAACACTAAAACTTTTCAATAGCTAATAAACAAAAAAAAAACCAAAAAAATACAAAAGAATGAATTTCAGATAGGGGGCAAAAAACATATAATAAATAGTAGTAGTATTTAGATAATTGCATTCAAATTAAATCAAGATAGACGCTGACAAGGCCTACAATAAAATTTCTACAAAACAATAAATAGTTTCCGAAATATAACCAATCACCTAGTCACCCTAACCATGGGACACTTTCTACACTCGGTACAGCCGCGTGCGCAGATCACGGGCGAAATTGTCTCTCTGAATACAATAGCCCGTCACGCCCTTATTACAACAGCAATAAAGTTCAAGTTTAACAGCAAACGCGTATATACATTGACCTAAGGATAGATAAAGGGCCTACGAGAGAAATCGGCGTGTCCTTATTTGCAGATTTATGTAATTAGAATTGGTTGCTAACTTTATTTATGATCGGGATAAATCAATTGACGGTTTGTGTTTAATTCAATGATAGAGCATTAAATAGAAATTTATTAAACTGTTTACGTGTATGAGTATTCAATTGGAATTCATATTAAATATTTATAACTGTGATTTCGAGAATTCTGATCTGATTTCTTTGTGTAGACGTACAAATTAAAAGGTATTCATTTCTTTATTCTTATAAAAGCGACTTAAATTTTTGAAGAAAAATTGCACCTTTAAAGAATGCTCAAGCGGACGATAGTTTCGTAGTCTTTATTACATTTAAAACAGTAATTAACATACAAGCACTTGTAATTGCAATTCATCCGTTTATAAAAATAGTTTGACATATTTCTTGACATTTAAAAGGATCTCAGTTGTCATGCAGGAAGGATCGAGGTCGACCAGTTGTAATCCAATCAAGTACGTCATTAGTGGCGTGAAAATAAAACAATTCACCTTTTCCTTTCGAATAGTGATGCGGCAGTCCACCAAGGCAACTCGAGACAACGATTGCAAAGCTAGATTTGTCTGGAGCAGGAACGAGTGGTGCGATTTGGGAAGACCCCCTTAGAAAAAAAGACGATACTCAACACAAAAATCCCGATTATGGACACTGTTTTTATGTCGTACGTTAACCTTAACACAAGAACAGGACAAAGAGCTTGTTTCTTTTAAGATCAGAAAATATACTGTAATGGCCGAACTTGGCACTAGAATATAGTTATTCTACTAGTAAACCTAGGATTTTTAATTGTGCAAAACAAGCTTAGATTAGATCTATAAAATCTGCTAATGGACACGTTGGATCTTAAGATTGTCTCAACATTAACATTAGCCTCATGAGCGAGGGAGACAGCACGATGAATCAAAATAGCTGTATCTGGTGCGGCGATCGCAAAAACGGTAGCGTAACGGGACGCGCACGCGCCGCGAATGCCTACGGCTGCGGGTGACCAATCATTGTTGTCGCTTGTGTCTTACCTACTGTTTTTAGGGATGTCGCAAGGAAAGGTATTGTTTTCATCTGTTTGATATTTTGGGAGTAGTTAGGTCAATGCAGGCAATAGGTGATGTGAGGCCAAATAAAGCTTTTGTCTATCGTCTAATTTATACACTAAGATTTTTTGTTGAAGGAAATTTATGATAAGGGTTTCAGAATGGCAATCAACGATAACTTCTTTTCCTTGTCACTTGCTATCATTTTCAAATTGACCAAAGCAACTCGATATTGCCTGATCCACAGTTGTTTGTTGATTGAGTTGACTCGATCTTTTGGTAAGCCGTCTGTTTTAGTCAATTTAGAAATTACTGTGACTAGCATGGTATAGGAGCTAAATAATAACTAAAGTCTTTCAGACAAATTCGAAACAAAAGTCTACGTCCAACAGAGCATAATTTTATTGAAAGTTTGAGCTATGAGACGTATGAGACATATTGAAAGACGAGGCTTAGAGGATCATGGATGATAGTCTTGTACTGCGTTTTGGTCAGGGTCATGTTTAGGTCTTAAGACATAGGGTTTATTTCAGATGAACGCAAAGTTTAACCTTCTTTTCCCTGTCCTTATTGGGATAAGGACAGGGAAAAGAAGGTTAAACTTTCAACATGTTTCCTCTTCCACTCCGCTCTATCACTAGACGTCTCAATACTCACACCTTTCATAAACATAATCATTCTTCACACAGTTCACTCATACCATCATCGGGCTTCCTCTATATCGATCCAAATTTGTCATCTTGGAAACCGTGGTTTAAATATTCATTTAATATGATTACATGTTAATTTTAAGACAAATTTCGAAGTTAAATCTAGTAAACAAACTAATAAAAGTAACAGAGGTTTACTGGATATGGAAAGCAACGGAACGTTAGATGGCATACATAAAGAAAAGCCTGTGATCATATCCAACAGTGACTAATCTAAGGCTGATGACGTTGAAATGGAAAAAGAAAAGAGATCATCGAACTCTATTTCAAGCTCAAGTTACGTAAATCTTTACTCAGCTAATTAGCCACGTTCGTATAATAATAGAAAATGGCGTATTTGAAAGGGACAACTACTAAGTGAAAATGTTTGGTTTAATATTTGCTTGTTCAGTTGACTGTGACTTGCAAACCTAAACGTTGATACGAGAATTTTGTTGCCTTTTTACTTTTACCATTTTTATACCTTCTGTTACTACCTATGTACATATTAACATGTCCACATTTTTGTACCTGAAGTAGTGAAATATGGGTATTACTTCAAAAGTGATGTCTCAATCTATCCTTCGGTGAAAATCGAAACTTTTCAAGAGAATTTTTCTTTAGATAGCCCGTATACTGAAGGTTATTAGGGCTATAAATATCTCGATAAACATGTTGAAATGGCGCGGAACAGCTAATCATCAATATTTTCTTTGACTGCTTGCATAATTCCTCAGAATCTGTGTCATTAATACATCATTTTAACGACCCAAAAAATTAAGAAACCATAAATTATCGTCTCGTAACTGTTACCTTAATAATAAGGAAGTTCCTGTATTACCCAACAGTTGCATGCGATAACAATATAACGCGAAAAACAAAATAATAAGAGAGCTAATTAAACATAATAATTTACTTGTAAGTAGTTATATAATTTCATATTCCATAACTACCCTGCAATTTGTTAAATTATGTTTAATGTTTTTTTGACATGTGTAAATGTGTATATTAACCAATAAGTAAAACAATTGGGATATTGCCTATACATGAGAATATCTGTGAGTATCTAAACATCAAGGAAATTAAACATTTTTTTGTGTAATTTAAACACCACCATTTGAACGATTAGCTAGTTACCTGTGAATGCAGGCGTTCATTCGTACATACGTTCGAAAGATTACCCTCCTTCGGCAGTCGGGTAAAAAGAAGCTGAGTCAACATACCTATTCCAGAAATTGATTTGGAATTAATTATATTTGATCATGTTTTTAAGAAAAGTTGTCATTTTGTCAGAAATTTCGTGTGTGGAAACACAATCTCCGGGGTTTTTTCTTTTTTTATACCATATGTGACAACCAGGCATGCCGGTCACCTGATGGTAAGTGAATACCGTCGCCCATAGACATTAGCAATACCAGCGGGATTGCCAATGTGTTGTACACCTTATTACAATGCCTTAAAAGCAACAACTGGCTCTCAAGTGCAACTGCCGGAACTCACCGTGCTTCACGACAAATTTTCAACTTGAGGGTGGTAGCCAGCTAGTCAAGTACTACCCAGTCCCCTTTCCACATGCTGTGGTTTCCTCACGATGTTTCCTTTACCGAAAGCTCAAACTCATTGTAGGATTCGAACTCACGACTTTCGCCGAGGGGTTCGACGTCCACTGAGCTATCATTGGGTTTTGTTTGCAATATATCCATTAGAATGGGAACATAGTTTTGAATTTCTGAACACAATGTTTTATTGTTAATACTTGCACCAAGTAGAAAAAAAACAATATGATACCAATATACAATATGAAGCGATAAACTAAACAAAATAACAAAAACGCTTTATATCTGTTAATAACTTTGAAAATATGTTGCAAATTAAACCAGAAGTCTGTGGCTAGATCATTAGCGAAGTCATAGCAACAGTTGAAGCTAAAAAAGGTACCAAATAAAGAAGTTGGCTAGGCACACATTCCACCCATGCTGTGCCTTGCGAAACTTGAACAAACCATACTGCATTTTCCGTACCATAAACGGCGTTGGCACATGTCCTCCTATCCGGTAACTCGTGGACAACCGATGACGAAATTGGAGCTAACGACAGATGGCTACTGGTTAACGATGTTGTATAACAGGCAGTTAATGTTTTGCAAATTTACGAGCAGTGAACTGTGGTTTGTTCTGCTAAAGTTACAAAAATTGAGATTGATTCTGAAAGTCATGATTTAGGTAAGACTTCTAATGATGTTAATGGGATTAATGTTGATGAACCGAAATTATTGGTTGATGCATTTGATAAGGTATGTAAGTAAGATTTTTGTAATTCTAATATAATTTAAATGAATGTTATATCACTATATGCCAGCAGTTTAGATAAAGATAAAACATTAAGATATTTTAAGATCCACCGACTTCATAAAATAAAACTTCATAGAATTAAATATAGAGAAATAATACAAGAAGCAACTAAAAAGCAATCAAAGTCAAAGATAACAATCGCTAGAGAATCAAATTTATAACCAGAAATAGCTCGAAGGAACAGACAACGAATCGTGTTGGCTTAACCTATCATTTGGACCATCCGAACCCAATAAAGAAAACAAAAAACTTTTGCAAAAACGAATACAACACATGGCCCGAACGACCTTTGAAATTCCATTCGAATCAGGTTGGGGTAGTAAAGAAAATCAAACTATTACTCGTGCAAATACAGTTGATATTGCATCAGCAGAACTTGTTACATTTGACGTTTATGATTCGGAAAGGAAGAAAGGCAGTACAAAAAAGAGAGGAATAAAATTGTAAAGCGGTACACAAACGACCTTGGGTTTTACTGTAGGCCACATACCGGGTGTTGCTCCTACAGGCAGAGGTATGTATAGCCGGTTTTGAGTTTTTTATACTTTTAGGCCGGCTGTTTTGATGGATCGATTCTGGAGCCTGCTGGAGTGGTCTGCCCTGATGTTAAACAAAATATTGCTTTAGTGATAGCTACATTGTTTTAAAGGATTTATTCCGCGGTTTGCCTTCTAATTTAAGGTCAGCAACACTTTGTCAATGGAAGATTTCTTAGTATTGCTAATATAAGAACTATCAAGTTGATGGTAAAAACAGTGGTCATATCTCATAAGGTCTATCGTCTGCTTACTTGTTAGCAATTTAGGAGTAATATAGATTGATATACATTATGATTCAAAGTATTATAACACACGATTCTTTAATATTTACTTACTAATTTTATCGAGAAATTTATTTTCCAGTTATTACCTGAAACATTGTCAACTCATTTCAAATTTCCTATCAAACTTTCGTATTTGACTAATACTTCACGTCCAGTTTGGCGCAAGTCGCATCTATGCAATTATTAACTTTTACTTTTACCGGTACAGCGGAATTATTTACAAATAATAATGCAAATAAAGTCGATGATTCGAGAAAGTTTCGGGATCGTGTGGTGAAACTTCTATTTGAGCAATCGATAAGTATCTTTCTATGTTTAAATGTGAAGGTTTGCGTATATCGCACAGTATTATTATAGTAATAAATAGTATAAAGTTTTTCTAATTATCGTCCATTTACTAAACAATCAAACAACAACAAAGTGCTTTAATAAATTGAAGCGTTGCTGTTTGTGATTTTTCAAACAAAACTTTTCACAGAGAAATGGAACCTAATATTTTTAGGTTAGATTTGAAAAATATACCTTTTTACAAAAATGCTATTTTCCTTTACTATCTCATACGAAATAAGTAACTAAAGATTAATTGCGAGACATGAATTCACACAAGGTCGATCACAGGCCCATTATTAAATCCTAATCATAATATGCATATTGTACCACTTAAATAATTAAATATTAACATATATAAATATAATATAACTAATAACAGTAAAGCTGGCCGTTCACTTAAATTGTATAATTGTTGCAATTACCTATTACAATTAGAGCATGAACACATAATAGATACTTATGTAGATACGAGTATGTATGTACGCTCCGGAATAATAATTTTGATTAAGATAACGTTGCGGTTATGTATTTTTAATGTGTAATGTTTGGATGTTATTGAGAAACATGTTTAGTAAACGATAAACACATCAACAGCAACATTTTACTTCTAGTGGACATTGAGCACAGATTGAATTGTCAAGAAAATGTAGTAGCCAAAATTAAACGAAATCAAAATCGGCTTGATAATTAATATAAGATAAGGTATAAGCAGCAGAGGACCGGTCGTTGTGGAAAACTTTGGGGGAGGCCTTTGTCCTGCAGTGGACGTCTTTCGGCTGAGATGATGGTGATGAGGTATAAGAAGAAGAAAAATTTCATAATGTAAAAGAGAAACAAAGGATGTCTAATAATATACATGAAAGTAATAAAGAGGTAACTGAGAATTGTCCCCATTACCATGCATATGAAAATCTATCGTAAATAATTCATCACGAGCAATTAATTCCGTTCAAACACATTACTCATTCGCATCACGTCAACTCTGTTTCTTTTCAAACAAATAAAAGTAGAAACACTAGACACATTTTAAATAGCTACACGAAAAGGGCGGCGGTACAATGAAGCAGTTACATAAAGTCAGTCCTGATGAACATTGTGTAGAAGATAGCTAAGCACAAAAATCTTAGCATGTACTAGCGTCCATATTGTGTAGATGGCGATGCACTAAAGAAAATCAAGCAACATGATACGAATCTTTTTGTACCTCTTATATTGGTGAAACAACTAACAGATGTTGCTGGTAAAGCAGCAATTTGACTAAAGAAATAACAGCCTTTTAACATTTACCTAGAGACGTGTTGAGACCACTTGAAAACATATGGCAGCTATAATCCCGAAATGACAATTTACTTCATTTCAGTCTAACATATTGAAATACTTAGCATCTCAACATAAAGTCCAATAGACAATTATAAACCATCATAAGCCATTATAATGGTTGACACAGTAGGTCTCAATTTAAAGTCAATACACGAGTCAACGCAGCAAAATATTGCAACCGAGTCGAAGCAATATGATCATAGCTAGCCAATAAATACATCTAGACAATGCACTTTAATGAAGTGAAACCGTGAACGGAGATAATGTCTCAGACGTGCCACATTAGGCCCTTTGTGACGTCGAAATTGATACAATTGTTGAAGGGAATTAAGGCGCATAGTAAATCAATTAAACGGAAGGGCAGATCAAGAAAGTTATGGAGAAATTTTAATTAGAAATCTGTGAACTGCATTTGTAGTCAGACATATTTTTTGTTCTATGTTTGCCAATTTAATTTGCATTTTTAATCACATCATTGCACTTTGACTGGGACTTTGGCAGCTTTTAGAATTAGCGTTTTCGTAGCGTAATTCACTTTGTAGTCTACTTCTATACATTAATACACAAATTGTCGTGAGAATCACATAGAACAAGTATTTCTCAAAAATATTTTCTAGTTCATGACTCAAGATATAATCTGTTATGAAGGGTTCGTAACATTAAGAAACATTCACTGAGATTGTCAAGCTCCGGGCATTTTGCCATTTGAAGTGAATTGCGTCATTTGGTGGTGTGATACATAAACGTAGCCTGAATAGTAATGGGTATAATAAAAACAACCAACTTTGTTGAATATTTCATGTCGCATTGAGATTTTGTAAGTGACGTGATGGACGCCGTTTATGCAATTGACGAAATTATGGGATCACATGGTGGCGTTTGTGAAGTAGTGAAAATGATCTCTTTTAAAAAGTACTTCTTGGAAACTACAAATCATATTGATATCAAATCAATGAGAAAGAAAAAGGTCAGAAAAAGAAGCGTAAGAATTCCCTAAAGAATACATTGTAGAACTCATGTGCATAGAAATTATATCCACAAGAAAGAAAAGGTAAAGGAAGATAAGACGCAGAACAAGGGAAAGGTCCCTTGTGGTTTTATTTTCAAACTGAATCATCGAATTTTTCTAACCAGTTCTATATTTAAAGGTTCTTAAATCGCATCAATGCTCCAAGGATGGACAGCAATTTACTATTGTGTTTGAGAGGATTCACTCGACCTTCCTGCATTGAAAATGTTGTAATACAATCAAAGTAGAATGAAATGGAAATACAATCATATGTTCAAATAGATTAATTTAGATTATAATGTCCGAACAAACCATGTACTCAGAAGTCAAATAATAATAGTAAGTTTAGATGTTTTATTCCGAAAGGTTGGTCATTTGGCATTTGCTGGTGTTCATTTGAAATCAAATATCAAATCTAATAATAACAACGATTAGCATATGAAACTAAACTACTTGTTTTAGTCAGATCGTAAAGTTGATTATATTAGAGACTGATATTTACAATAATCTTAATACTTTTCTGTAAAGTTATTATGAGTAACCATAAAGCTATGGAAAAGCCAAACGCTTGGATCAACAGGTTCCTAAACAACCATAGAATTAAATGAATCTGACACAGTTTGCCTTATCATTTCGGTAGCCAGATTTTGTAACGGTGCTTTCGTGATTTTTTGTAAGATTAAAATTGTACAAGTTACTTCCACAATGCATCATGATTACTAGCTGTCAGCCGTAGTAAATTAAACCAGATACCCATTCTCAGCATTCAAACAATAATATACTCTAAAACGTCCACTTAAGGATTTAGATGAAAAATGTTGATCAGCTAAAGCCTATTTGGATTTGAAGTGTGATATAATATATTGGGTCAGATATGGCCGATTTTCGTAATTGGAATTGCGCTACTGAATGTTACAATGGTTGTAAAGTCTACAATAGAGATTGAAGAAGCTAAAGATATAACAATAGAAACCTCAATAATAACAGCTAATCTTACAAGTAGCATAGATAATGAGTTGATAGGAAAGATAAAGAAAAGGTATAAAGAGTAAGCACAGGGGTTAATATACAGAATTGACCCTCAGTATGAAAATTGAACATAATTGTTACTGTTTTTTGAATTGATCAACACTAATGATGTTAAAATAACCATAGTGAATGTTAATTTTCGCTGCCAACTGTCGGAGCGAGTTCATTGCCCTTAGTCAGCCATATTTGACCATAGTCTATGGAGTAGTGTTGTCGGTTAACAGAGCATGACCATAAATTACAAAAGCCTCCCATTTGGTTGTTAGTCAGTTTTGCGACGCATCACTGGGTTTTATTTGCATCTACACTGATTTATGGGTATTATGATTTGTGTTATCTGGAAGCGATAAAATTGAACTACCTAATTTTAGTGCCATATTTTGAAAATTTACTGCATTGTAAAATCACCAAAAGTATCAAGACTTGAAATGCATAAAAAAGAAACAAAATTTATTGAGACGTATTTGAGTTTGTAAATGATAAAGTAAATAGTCGTAGATAAATTTTAGGAGCAGAATTAATGAAATAGAAGTAGATGAAAATATAAAAATGTAATATGTAAATATTTAATGGATTAATAAAACTAAGTGTAGCTGATAAAATATGCTTAAACAATAACTGCGTGGTAACTTTTAACTGTAGCTTTAGATTACTTATCGTATTTTGTTCTGATCACACACGTAACTTGATATTGAGACTTGTTTATACACATTATGGACTAAATTTAATCGACAAGGTAAGCAAATTTTTGACATTTAACCTCAGATAACATAAAACGATAGTGTCAAATACAATTTTTTGTAATATGCGAGATAAGCTAAACCGGTCCAAATATGTAACCTTGTGACACTCTTAAAATAAAAGTTGACTCATTTATGTTATTCAGTCTGACATTATAAGAAATTGTGCTTAAAAACAACTTAAGAGATATTTCATGTCATTTTGAATGTCAGGACAAAACATCATCAATAATAATGATGTTAAGCGTCAATCACACCGTGATGAAATTTTCAAAACAGATTTACAAATGCCCTTTGATTGAATATTTGCGATTCCCATTAATATTAATTGAGAGTTTCATCAAAGCCTCTTCAGACAATCTTGTTCAATGTTTAACAGATCTGTCCCACTTTACTAAAAAAAAAGGTTTTCTTTTTAGAACTTAACCTCAGGGCAGTTCTCTCGAGCGGACACTAACAGCCTTGCTTTGAGTCGTAACCCCTTTCCTCTGTAAAGTGCTTGCATCTCAAAGCCACAAAGAGTTCTTTCAACTACCCGCTATAGAAGAATCCGTCATTCAAATGCAGTAAATTATTTACCTTGTATTATTCACGTAGGTTCTGTGTAAATAAGTAGAACCATGAAAAAAATATCCACAAGTGCCTTAACATTAAGATAATCTTCCCGCTTATCGAATTGCTCGGATCGGTTACGTAATGTTGCATAGTCTTTATCATCACAATCATTTAGCAATAACGATCACCCACACGATGGACGGGTCGAATAAAATCAGTCACAGCCCAGTAGAATATCCAAGCCCACAGAAACAATATTGACAATATCCCGGAAAACTGTGGAAAGCGTGACGCGTGATACGACAGACTAGACGGATTTCATTAGTGAAGAAAGCAACTAAGTAAAGACAATCATCGTCATTATTTTACTTTTCGATGAGCTTGTGTCTGGCCGCAATCTTGCTGAGTTAATTGCCGGCTTTTCTCAGCTAAAGAAACATTCCGAACCGTGCGTTAGAATCTAGATTTTCACATGTCAAGTCTCATATAAGAGTAACATAAAATTCTGAAAAATTAACGATTAAAAATACTTGTTCATTTAATAAACATATTTTGAGTTCGAGTTTATTGCATACCTTGCGCGCAAATGTCGGTAGATATTGTATTTGGAAAATTATATTAGGAATTATCTTGGTTTCAACCAAAGGAATCTGTATGCTAGTGAATATGGTCAGACAGAGAAATTTCATTTGAATACTATACCTAGATAGTGCCATTGGAACACTATAATAGAATCTGTAATGGTGGTGAATTCTACAACACTAGCAAAAGTATGTATGACTTGCACCGAAGGGATTAGGAAAAAGAGAAAAAAAGAAAATAGTTTTTATTACTATCAATACAATACAGTATATCACAAGTTTAATTCGCAGATACTGCAGATACTAGCAGATATTGAGGATAAAGATGTCTGGAAGTAGCTGCGCTCTGTACAAGTACCTACACATTGTTTTTTTTTTTACTGTTAATTGCCATTTTTTTTTCTAATACGCTGTTATTAGCTGGGTATTTTTTGTTTTAGTTTACTATGTAGGTAACTAATGCGGGTTATAATTTTTTATGTATTTTTGTATTACTTTAAGAATAAAATTGTTAAACATTTGAAAAAAAAGCCAATATAGTCAGATGGTCCAAAAATATTTAAAAAATGTAACCTTGCTGAGTTTCTTGCCGGTTCTTCTCAGTTGAAGGCTGATTTCCGAACCGGTGGTAACTTCTGTAATTCGACCTTCATAAGTGCCCTTCTAGGGCCTAAACTAAATAAATGGTTTTGACTTTGACTTTGATAGGTATGCTTCACAATACTGTATTAACTATATCCTTATTCCTCATGAAAGTGTTAGTTAATTAGCTTTCAGCTAGAATGTAGGTGTAATTAATGTTTCTCTGCCGTATGGGATGCAAATGCCTTGTTTGCTTGCAATAATATAGTGGCCAATGTGTCTCAAACTGTTTAAGGTGTATCCCTGTTAATATATTTTAAATAATTTCGGTGTCTTACTTCCAAAGATTTTATTTAGCTGCAATGTAACAGATACTGTTAACTGTAAATGAATTTAAGAAAGGTCGACTTTAAAAAAAAATGCCTGGCTGAGTTACTTGCCGGAGTCTTCTCAGTTTAAGTGTATTCCGAACCGGTGGTAGAGTCAATTGTAAACGTTCATAAGTGCCTTACCAAGGCCTAAACCAAAAGAAAAACCATTCTAACAAACTAAAACTAAATACGAAACTGTTGTGTTTAAAAAAACTTATTATATTAAAGTACCTATTGGGGGATAGCAAAAACAGTTTGAGCAACTCTACCTTTTCATTATTAAGCACCTTAGCAAAATCATAAGTTCCAGCATTGGCGATAGGAATACATTATTCCTTATACATTGCGTGCGGGATTTGCAGACTTATTAGTGAGGATGGATGAGAAAGTTTCCATTTCGCTTATGGATATCGTGTGCGCATACATCTCGCTGTGTTTTTTTTTTAATTTTTTTTATTCGGGATAAGCTTATGTTTGACCACAATCTCACCATGGTAAGTGATGATGTGGCCCAAGGTGGTAAGCACACAAAGCCTAGATGGGAACTGGCTCTCAAGTGCAGCTGTCGGAACACACCGATAGGTGCTTGGCGACAGATTTTCAACTTGAGGGTGGTAGCCAGCCAGTCGGGTACTACAAAGTACCCTACCACCGTGCTATGGTTTCCTCACGATGTTTTCCTTCACCGAAAGCTCAAGCTCATTGTAGGATTCGAACCCACGACCTTCGTCGCGGTATCCGACGTCACTTACCACTGAGCTATCATCGCCTTAAATGTTGGAATACTACTGCTTATTAGGGCTTCATTTTTGTGTGGTGTTTTGCCAGAACCATTATTTTGTAGGCAGACTGTCTTCTAGTTTATAAAAGGTCACAATTTGTGAGGGGAAGCGGGCCAAAGATGGAGTAACGATGTTTTGGTCTTTAAAAAAAAATCTATTGTCCTTTGCGATTGGTGCTGCCAGTTGCCAGCCAGTTAAATATAACTTTTATGCCATTGTAATAAGGTCGACAACACATTGGTTATCAAGCATAAAAAAATCGCGGAGTGAAATAAAATGTATGAGGAAAACCTATTTGGCAGATACTATCAATTTATTGTAATTAAATTACATAAATCACAAATGTAGGTATTGTTTACATTGGAAATACCAACACTGCGTAATGCATAATTAAAACAATTCTGTAGAAATATTAATATTATGAAAACATATCTGTTTCGTAGAAAGTAGCCCATAATTATTGAATCCGGCTGAAATTTCGATTTTGATGAAAATACATAAATGTCTGACCTGGATGAGAATCGAACCCACGACCTATGAATAGTGAATACCTGTGATAGGTTGTATCGGCGCGTCAAATATATGATGTTGAAGAAGATAAAAAAATGATACCTATAATAATATACTTACGTACACAGAATAAAATTGAGGTTACAGAATAAATAAGCAAGTACCTTCCGCATAAAATGAGACTTTAATACAACAAGATAAGAGTACATTCAGGTTATCTAAATCCTTTACGCAAATATTGTAAATAATAAGACTTACGAACGACATTTATCGTTTTAAATATGAATCAATTTTATCTACGTCTTATCTCTTTATGTACATATGAATAAAACTGTAAGAGAGTTTGTCTACATATCTGCCTATCCATTGAATGATTGGAAACGATGTAGGAAGAGTGCATAATTTAATGCAGACTCACGCAGATGAAACCGGGCTCATAAAACTAGCTACAGAGAGCGTTAAAACGAGATGTCACATTATGAAATGCTAGCGAGGCGCCATTCCTACAATTATGTATTTATGAGAGAACATTGCAACAGAAAAACTTGTATGCTAATAATGTTAAAAATAACGAGACGTTTTGAATAAAATTGTTGGCGATACGTGAATATAACTTAATTATTATAAATGGGAAAGTTTATGAGTATGATTGTTGCTCAATTGTACGTTTACATAGAATTTGGCAGTCATGTATGACCATACCTTGGAGTAAATACGTACTGCCGGGGAAAATACAATCCTCGAAAATGAGTACGGCAAGTATATCATTGACGACAAGGCACAAGCTAGTCTTATTTTATTCAATATTCTGGGTACTACAAAAGAATAACCATGGTTGATTATTCCTTCTCGAAAAAATTAAGATTCCAGGAAGAATTATGGTGAAGATAGACGAAGAGAAATCGACGCACTCGCATGTTGAGTAAAGTTTTGTGTTTAGGTATAATAAATATCTTGGGACATTCTTCACACACGGCTATCTGATCCCAAACTTAGCAGAGCTTGTACTATTGTAACCAGATAACTGATATATTACAATTTATTTAAATAATAAGTAATGATTTATATTCAATTCAAACTTTACCAATAATTAACCTAATTTGTAAATTAAATAACTCAGCCCGCCGTGATGGTTCCGTCCGAGGATGCTGGCAGAGTTTTCTCGATGTATCGTGATGCTGATACGTTGTGAGGAATCTGCCAGCTCTTCGGTCCGCAGTGCCGACAATGGTAAATCTAGTTTCGGTTACGCAATTGTCGCCTTTATTGCAATCGTCTAAGCTTCTATTCGCATACTTTATGTCCCAACAATTCTGTTGCACGTTGCATTCGCATTTCATCTGCAAAATGTAGAAACGTCGCTAAACATTCATTAAAATTAATTATGCAAATCACCTTTATTATCATAATCAAACATCGGTGATGAATTGGATGATTAATTATTATTAGTTTGTTGCATAAAATGTCATACTATAAATCTTGTTGAAATATTTAAATTAACTTAACTAATATATGTCTTATATGGACAGTTATATTATTCATGTAAGTGTTGACAAATCTAAGGATGCACTTTTGAGTATATATTTATAACCAATGCTATTGGCAGATATAGCAAGATCTAACTGTTACGGTTATAATAAGGGGCCTTATACATCTTAAATAGATGATCTAAACAGCGTCCGTGTGGCAGACCTTGGAGTAACTGTACAGTCCGATACGGGAGCGACAGCAGCGCCCAGATTTTGGGCGGCTAAACTGAGGGACGCTTGATGGCTGAGTTGGTGAAGCGACTCTCGCACTCATGTGTCTCTTAGCGGGAAAGCGTGAGAGATTAAATAAACAATTAGAAGTTTTATAGAGTTAAAATAAATTAGGCCGAGTAGAAACCACAGATGTACTGACGACCTAAAGCTGCAAGAATCGAGCTGTTGGAAATTTTTGGGAGGGCATTAAACAACTCTAAGCAGAATATAATAGAAAAGAAGAAGGCATACAGCCCTTGAAAGAAGATTTCTGAAATACACAACATTAAGCTGGTTCAAATCTTAGGGAGGGCATTAAACAACTCTAATCAGAATATAATAGAAAAGAAGAAGGCATACCAGCCCTTGAAAGAAGATTTTTAAAATACACAACAGCCTGCTAACAATATAAATATGAAAGATAATTTGAACGTGTTGCAAAATAATCTGAAAGCTGAAACAATTCAACGAGTCTTCAATCTTATCTCAGACTAATCTAACAATATTTATTTAAAAGATTATATTAGTCTACAAGCGACGTGTAAGTATGTCACAACGTCGCGACATTTTGCAGAATTAGCAATTTGCAGTGTGACAGGTAAATGCATATTTAATGACCGGGTACATAGCAAATTTTCAATGAATGCGCAATGCGTGGAGGCGCGTTATTTAGTCTTCGGCCTGACGATCAAGATCCTAGGGTATTAAGGGTAATTCACACTTCTACATATGTATGTCGACAATTGTGTAATGATGCCAATTTAGCTCTGGTATTTTTTATGATTAGTGATATCATAGGTCATTCAAACTAGACCTGCTTCTTGGATGTGACTGCGATTTTATGGTAAGTGGAGATATAGCCTAAAATTACTCCAATAGTAATCTAGAGGAAGCTTGGGTCAGAATGATGAGATTAAGGCGATGATAGCTCAGTGGTAAGTGACGTCGAATACCGCGGCGAAGGTCGTGGGTTCGAATCCTACAGTGAGCTTGAGCTTTCGGTGAAGGAAAACATCGTGAGGAAACCATAGCGAGGTAGGGTACTTTGTAGTACCCGACTGGCTGGCTACCACCCTCAAGTTGAAAATCTGTCGCCAAACACCTATCGGTGTGTTCCGACAGCTGCACTTGAAAGCCAGTTCCCATCTAGGCTTTGTGTGCTTACCATCTTCGGCCACATCATCACTTACCATGGTGAGATTGTGGTCAAACACAAGCCTATCGAGAATTGTAACAGTCAAACTAAAGGGCATCTTTTGTTACTCTAGTCCTGAAGATAGGGTTACGAAATTGGAAGGCATGTATCCGAATAAATGATAGGAGTAAGCTAGTATAAACCGATTGGGATGTTCTCTTTCTAGCAACACAAGTACAATTTCATCTGATGTAACAGTCGTGGCTTTTGTACAACACTCTCATTACCTCACGTGACATAATTCAATGTTTGTTTGTTTGCTGCAAGCCTTTAGAGAGGAGCGATTGCGACAATTATATCTTCCTTCAGTTATGCGCTAGGTCCAACCAAAATTAGAGTAAATTCCTAAAAGAATTGGTAACCACTACTTTAGACCTAACATGAATGCATTCATCGATCATTCATAGGTATTTCGATCCCATTTCAAATCAATCATGTAACAAAAGATCGCTGAATCAGATTGGAGTAAACCTTAAATAACACAAAACATAGCAGCTGATGACGAATCACCTGCTCTCATGACTTGCACCAAAAAACCACTAGAATTGCAATAGCGATGCGTGAACGAAACGTGATAACTGCCTTTTGTGCGTCTCACTCATTGAGCTGTATTCAAAGACACGTACCGTTTCTATTGAAATAACTTTAATACATTATGAAACCTTGATGAAATTTAAAGTTCTTAATGAGGTCTTAGTTAATTAGAACAGTTACGTTTTGAGTAGCATTCGTGGCAGGTAACTAGCCATCATAAACTGATACAATGAAGTGATGAACAACGACAAAGAGCAGTAAAAGATATTTATGTTAAATGCTAATGATGAGCAATATAATGTTAGTAGATTCTAATAGATCCTTTGTTTTATGCCTTTCCAAGGCATCTAATAAACCATCGGCATCACTCAATGCACTGTTATGAGGTTTATAACTAGCTTCCGACTCAGTTTCACCGTTAAAATCGTTTTCTAACTGAAAATCTGGAATAATGTCGCTTTATGTTAGTGAAATAATTGTCTAAATCAGATCAGTAGCTTTTAGTTTTTGTTACAAACATTATGTATTTAATATTAGGTGTATTACTGAGTATTCAGGGTTTGATTTCAATATCTGGTTCTGCGTACCCCGATCATGTTTCTGATCTTTTACCACACATGTGAGGTATATCATTATTTTTTTTTATTCTGAATAAGTTTGTGTTTGACCACAATCTCACCATGGTAAGTAATGATGTGGCCGAAGGTGGTAAGCACACAAAGCCTAGATGGGAACTTGCTCTCAAGTGCAGCTGTCGGAACACACCAATAGGTGCTTGGCGACAGATTTTCAACTTGAGGGTGTTAGCCAGCCAGTCGGGTACTACAAAGTACCCTACCACCGTGCTATGGTTTCCTCACGATGGTTTTTCTTCACCGAAAGCTCAAGCTCATTGTAGGATTCGAACCCACGACCTTCGTCGCGGTATCCGACGTCACTTACCACTGAGCTATCATCGCCTTAAAGATTCTCATGCTTTTTACCTATTCTTCTGTAACAACCGTTACTTCTGTATTAACTTCTTCCGTTCTTTCACTATTATTTAGTTTTCCTAATTCTTCCACTTTTCTTACGCTAACACCAATCAACCTATAATTTGAATATAACATTTTCAACACTCATCTACTATTATTATTGTTTTGGGCTTGGCACAACAATGTAGTGCTACAATTGTTTCTAATTTACAATCATAAGAAACGTCTATTGTAGGTCTGACCGTCTGTCGCAATTTGGCCACTCTCGGCGTTAATAACTGACCTAGATATGAATTGTGTTGCTATTTGTATGTATTATCTTTTGATAACATAATCTTTAAAACATATTTATCAAATGTTATCTATTTGTGATGATAAAATAATTATAGAAAATCAGATCATTTTGGATTCATGTTCTGATGTGGAGCTTGGCATATCATACCGTAGAATAGGCAATAGAGCAGATTTTCACTATGACAAAATAAAAGCTAAGCCTTTATAGTAAGTAAATTGATAAGGCAATATGAACTCTTTGCTTAGACGGAAAAGGTTCAAGTTTGGGCAATTTGGTTTCAAATAATACGCATACTGTAAAGATATTTATCGAACAAAAACTGTCGATCAGCAAAAATATAATTAAATAATTGAAACAAACATAAATACGTGACATTGCAGCTCTATCAATTGTATGCGCTTGCGCAAGTAAGGTAGCTTAAGACAAAACACGTCGCGTTACGGAAATACCGTAGGTCAGGCGCGTGCGGTGCGATAGTGCTGCCTCCTTGTGTAACTATCGAGAACTATTATAATATAACGGTTTTTATTCATAGTGCAATTTGAGGGCATAAGTTCAAGTCGTATATTTATAGCGAATGCCATAACACTTACTAACCAATGGAGCACATTTTGTTTCAAATTTGGATGGTAACACAAATTTGGCAGGTTTTCACCAGGGCACCTTTATGAGGACGCGGCTGAAGTTTCAAAGGAAACAAACCGACTCCCTCAAGTTTAGCTCCCAGAAGACGCTATTGATTATAAGTTCATCATATCGGTACCTTGGTGAGTCCATACCATCCAGCTATGTACATATGCTAAGGTCCAAGAATAACGTCTATGACAATCTTAAAGCTCTATAACCTGTGATTTCCTCGGCAAATTAACTCCAGACAAATCTGGACACAATTAGAAAGCTAAGCATAAACGTCAAAATAAATCATAATTCCACATCCAAAAACAGTAATCGCTACAAGCTAGCAAAGGTTACTTTAATGCTTATGGTAATGCAAACAAAGCCGCAGGGTAATAGTTAGTAAATGTCGAGTGAGACTTGCACAATTTCAATTTGTAACACGGCTCGTATCGTTCGATAATTGTAAGGGCCCCTTTATGTTGTATGAAAAATCGTGCGGACGCGCAGGTTAGCCGCTAATTTGAACTGCGTGAGGTTCAACGATCAACGTGTGATGTAATGAAACGCGTTGACATTTGAGACATTAATTCTAGGTGCAATTAAATGTAGCAATGTGGAAACATCGAGCGCCAAAAAGATGTTGAGTGACCACATCGTTTCAGTCAGTTCAGAATTTATCGTCACCCAGTAAAGGCCGATTGATTTGAATAGGTACCACTAACACTGAATGCTTAAATACGTTGATAATCGTGGTAAAAGGCTGTGGGTTCGAATCTTACAATGAGCTTGAGCTTTCGGTGAACATAAACCATAGCACGGTGGTAGGGTACTTTGTAGTACCCGACTGGCTGGCTACCAGTTGAAAATCTGTCGCCGATAGGTGCATCGGTGTGTTCCGACAACTGCACTTGAGAGCCAGTTCCCATCTAGGCTTTGTGTGCTTACCACCTACGGCCACGTCATCATCACTTACCGTGAGATGGTGGTCAAACACAAGCTTATCCAAAATAAAAATGACGCCTAGACACGGAACAACCAGAAATGTCCATGTCCAACGGAGATACCGAAAAGACTAGCGGCACCGCGGAATTGCATGAAAGGGCTATGTTAAGACTTGATCGACTCATTAGCCGCCATCATATTTAAGGATATCTGTTAAGTGATTGGATAACAAACATACACACAATATCTCATATTGGTAGGATTAGAACCTGGTAAAAGGCAATTACGGCTTTTCAAAGCAGTATGAATACATCACAAAAATAATGGCAACCCACGAATTATCGTTCGTTTGTTGTTATGGTGAAATAAAGGGACGCCGTGTCGTGACTCCAATTAACTCAGTTAACGTTAACTGACTGCCGTTTAACTGTGAATATAACGCGTGATTAAAGTGTTAACTAACTTTAATAGTTAGGTTAACGAGTCTGTTATGGTTAAACGCGATTGTGGTGTTGGGGAAGCCGTCTTTTATGTGTTCTTGTAAATCGCAATAAAGGGAACTAAAGAATACTGAGGTAGCTAGAGCTGGCTGCTAAATGGATGAGTAACGTTTTAAATGGAGGCTAATTAGATAGTTTATGTGGATAGGATGAAACGATAGAAACAGGTTTGTTCAGGATCTTACTTTTGACTTACAATCCCTACATTGGTAAAATTTAATACATTTTTTCTATTGTTTTTTATTTTATTTTCTAGAGCCAAACTAAAGCAACAATAACTTTTCTGCCATATAGAAATAACAAAAAAAATACATTTAAAAAATAAAATAACACGCACTGGTAAAATTGAATGCATTTTTTCTAATGTTTTTTTAAATTTTCTAGAGCCAAACTAAAGCAACAATAACTTTTCTGCCATATAGAAATAACGAGAAAAAACATTACAAAAATAAAATTACACGCACTGAAAGAATGTAATGTGTAATTTGTGAATCGCGCGACCTCCAACCTCAACAATGGCATATCAAATTCACGTCGCAATGTTGGTTAAATCACACGGCGTGACGATTGACAATAGTTGGGAACGTCTGGCCGTTTGTAGTTTCGCTGTGCCGCGGACGCGACCACCAATCGCGACGCGCAATGACATGAAATATCCAGAGAATGTCAACATTTTTAGGGATGAACTATTGAAGTCTTATTTTCGGCCGTTTTGAGTTATATTTTACAAACGAGTTTCATTTCCGTCGCATTTGACAAACCTTGAAAATAAAGCGTGGTTAAAATTGAAATTGTTAAAAGTTTCAATCATTAGTTATTTCTTTAACTAGGTAAACTAGATACACAGGATGTTTATGCTATAAAACACTGGTATTTACTTAACGACTGGATCATCGGAATTCCTTAATCGAGGTCGCCGTTTATTTATTTAAATAATTAATAAAATTAGAACTTCGCTTGCGAAAAACGATAAATCAATGAAACAACGGAAAGATCCACTTTTCAATGGAAATAGATTATGTAAATAATTTTGTAGCCTACAACCCTAATGAGTTCGTTAGTGTCGTCTCTGGTTGTGTAATTATTTACTAAAAACTAACATTAATCTCGACTACTGCAACGGATCGTACAAGGGAAAACTCAGGGGCTCCGACCATCTCAAGTAAAAATCTGTCGCCAAAAATTTGAGGAGCGATTGTGATCTTTACAGTAGGTACTCGAGAGTTGCACTTGAGGGCTCTCTTCTACGCTGTGTGCTCACCAACTAACATTCATAGCTGTTATTAAATGAAGTATGCCAGTACAGTGTATAATGACGTCACAAGCTAGTATTTCATACAAAAATCAAACTATCGACTATTTGACAATTAATAAAAAGAAGTTGATTTAATATCTCAGTCAACGTCCTATTTAAATGACATAAGGTCCATATTACTGAACGTCATGTTTTGAGCCGTGAAAAAATTGAATTATAATTTGTAGCTATGAGATAAGGTTTATTTTGGAGTAAACTTTTCTTGAGTGTTGACTTAGTTTAGACGGGTCAAACCTTACATATCGAGTTCATATCTAGGCTTGGTGTGCTTACCACCTTCGGCCACATCATCACTTACCATGGTGAGATTGTGGTCAAACACAAGCTTATCCAGAATAAAAAATAAAACTTGAGGCTAACGTACCTGCAACAATAAAGACAATCAATTAGACACGTGGATCGTTTAAAAATTGTTGGCGTAGAGTGGCGTTACTAACCTAGCTTATTCCATTTTTATTGGTACGAATGGCTGGTAAAAAATACAAGTCGGATGACGTGTGATAATAACTGGATGTGGGTTCGATTCTCATCCAGAACAAACTTATTAATAATAATATAATAATAAAGCCTGTTTATTTCCAATCTTCAATTAATACATGCATTATAAAAAGAAACATAAAAAATAATTAAATTCACCATCTTATAAGTACTCATATCACAAATTGTTTTACTGTTGTAGTTTTTAACTTTAATCATTGTCAGTGATCGGAACCCCTTGTAGGGTATAGGCCTCCTCCAACTTGTTCCAGACCTCTCTGTCCTTTGCTTTCGTTTTCCATTAGTTTCCTGCTACTGCTTTTATGTCTTCAATCCATCGTTTTCTAGGGCGCTATTTTATAATAATCGTTTAGTGACTGTGTTGCCAGTACAACGAAAAAATTACGGATTAACTTTTGCAATGTAAAATCAAGTAATACCAACATTTGCCCTGGATGGGAATCGAAGCTACTACATGTGGCGTGATAGATAGTGTGACGCCAACCGGTCCGTTATTGTCTTTGGATATAATAACATAAACAATAGTATAGTAATATCTACACATGTTTACCTACTGTTCATAAACAATAAACATACGTAGAAATTACATAACAAATAGAACAATTGAGTTCCCTCAATAAACAATGCTTGTTGAATAAATATGTGTGAGAGTATCAACAGATATAATAAATATAAAATAGCCTTTTATTTCTCATAAAAAAAAATTATAATGAATTACAAAATAGGAAAAATAAAGATAATAATTTAACAATAAATGATACAAATTACTAAAATATTATAAAATGATTCATGAGAACCCCTCTTTGAGAGTAAAGGCCTCCTCCAGGTTTTGCCAACTATCTCTATCTCTAGCTATAGAAATCCGCGCATTTCCAGCTATGGCTTTTAAATCGCCTGTCCATCTAGTTCGGGGCCTGCCTTTTGCTCGCCTTCCCTCTGGCCCGCTCCATTCAGTGACATGCTGTGTCCACCGCTTGTCTTGTAATCAACATATACGATACCTTAATACTTTACCTATAGTAAAATCTAATAAATACATTTTCAAGGTGGTAGGGTATTTTGTAGTGCCCGACTGACTGGCCCTCAAGTTGAAAATCTGTCGCCTAGCTGTCGTTAGGGAAAGTGGGAGAAGCCGTGGGGGGAATAATAATAAATTCTGTTAATTGATTGTGTGACAATACAGTATTACCTACTTCTGGACTCACATAGATAATATATTTATCAAATACTCTAAATAGAATAAGGTTTTAGTCAATGCTGGCTGATCCGTGACTAAACTCTACGATTTGAATCGGGAATAATTCGAAGCAAATCCATTTAATGTTACCATTGCAAGAAAACATAGGTAAGCGTAATCCAAATAGTAAACCACAAAACATCAAAACTTACGTCAATCACACACAGCCAGTTAACCGACAATGAAAAAGTTAGTGAAGCTATTACCACACTCCATATAAACCTGGTATCATTTTAACGACTGCCTTTTAATGAATGTGAGATTATTACGCAATAATGATGTGACGCGGATGATTTTAGAGACAGATCTGCGGATGTGGATTTAATAAAGGCGATGATAGCTCAGTGGTAAGTGACGTCGAATACCGCGGCGAAGGTCGTGGGTTCGAATCCTACAATGAGCTTGAGCTTTCGGTGAAGGAAAACATCGTGAGGAAACCATAGCACGGTGGTAGGGTACTTTGTAGTACCCGAGTGGCTGGCTACCACCCTCAAGTTGAAAATCTGTCGCCAAAACACCTATCGGTTCCCATCTAGGCTTTGTGTGCTTACCATCTTCGGCCACATCATCACTTACCATGGTGAGATTGTTCAAACACAAGCCTATCCAGAATAAAAAAAATAAAGCAAATGTGCGACATGTTATAAATAATAACAATTATATTCAACTAGTTAAGCTTCAGATTTAAGTCATTATGAGATTAGAAAGTTATTTAATCCATACTAATATTATATGTACTACAGTAACTCTGTCTGCTAGTCTTTCTTAGGCGGGTATTATGATGAAATTTGGTATGGGGATAGCTTGAACCCTTGGTAAGGACATAGGTCCCTTTTCACAACACTAAAACCCTGAGACATAGGCCTTTTTCTGGTTTTAGAAGGACTTGTCTAATCTACTACATTATATCTTCGTAATTAATTGACTTACTCGTATTATACATATTTATAAAAAAAAAGGTACGACAATTTATGGTGTCCATTTTTTTTTCTTTGCTGGTAATTGTCCCTTAGGTCATTTCTGCGGATTTCATGTTATTGTGAAAGGGGGCTAGACGGAAAAAAATCTTACGAAAAATTGTCACGACACTTTTAGTGTCAGTGTCACTTTAAGCCAGATATTTTTTTCATTTCTATTTATATTAGGTATATATATAGAAATAGAAATGTTTTTTTTATATATATACTCTCTCGACTTATATAACTTCGTTCCATCCGGGTGTCCCTTGACACCTCTCAAGTTTTTTTATTCTTCTTTTATGATATACTTATGTTTCACAGTAAAGTTAGTCATTGTCCGTACAAGTCGGAACAGGTTTTAGTGACATTGGTGGCCGTTCCACTAAAACTTTTTCGACAGCCTCAAAAGTTTTTGTTTTTCATTTCAGTTCCTTAGTGCATTTGGTTTGTTTTTCACATAAGGAAAATAAATCGAAAACGCAACGTCACTTCATAAGTTCCCGACAAAAAAGACAATTTTAATGTTTATAATACTTCCACATTACGCGGATGATCCGCCTACAGTAGCGCATCACTAATTAAAGAAACGGCTTTCAACAAAACTGCGTTCATTTCAGAGTTTATGAAGTATTTAAATAATTAAGTGCTTTATTACTTTTATATTTTCTTGGCGCGTAATTTATTGTCATCCCCAAAGATATTTCACTCAAAGACTTCTTCAACATCTTATTTTATTTCTAATTCGTTGTTTGACTGGTAATTTAAACTAATAACTAATAGTAGATACCTATAAAGAGGAAACGACTACTATATTTTTGATTTGAAAATCTCTCGCCAAGCACCTATCGGTGTGTTCCGACAACTGCACTTGAGAGCCAGTTCCCATCTAGGCTTTGTGTGCTTACCACCTTCGGCCACATCATCACTTACCATGGTGAGATTGTGGTCAAACACAAGCTTATCCAGAATTTAAAAAAAATATATATATTTCATTTAATCTCAAAAAGTGTGTGAAATCGCGGGGTTTAAGGTATATAATAAATCTATTTTCTTAATTTCAGTATTTTAAGAAGTTTCATCTATCTCTTCAAAAGCCTATCAATACACTTCACATATTTTATTTCCAACTTATCAATTGATATCAAGTGTCAACTTTCTACTATCACAACTACTTTCTACCGAACAGATACGCGCGTGTTAAATCTCTTACTCTCTTTTAATACTAATTTAATACCAAATCAATGATTCGGTATCTAATACCATAGAATAAGAGTCAGATCATGTTATTTAAGTGTCAGGATGGTTATTCTATTTGAATTATAATAGTTTATTATTTATATATCAGGTAGGTATATCCCTAAAATATATCTCGGAGCATAGGGTAAGGGTTTAGATCAATAAAATAATCATTTAGGCCAAGCTTCATAACACATTTATTCAATAGTTGTTTCTATGGCCTTGATTATGAATTTACCTACTCTCAAATCTACTACCGGTTCGGATGGCCGACCATACTGAGAAGATACCGGTAAGAAACTCAGTACTATGATCTTATATATGGCCACTACACATATTCTATCAAAATCATGTACTATTTCATCATAAATACATAGAACACACATTATTACAAAATGATCATTAGTCATTACAATTTAGATTATCAAATATACTTATCTGTATCATTATAACCAAGCAGCAACGAGGTTCACTTGATCTCCAATAAAGACATATAATTATATCTATGTAGGTACTTAATACTTCTTCTTGTAGACTGTCGTGAACAATACCAACTCCAACTCGCAACCGAATAGAACAGAGACTGAGCCGATATTCAAATGTTAGTCCCTTTTATAAGATTATATCAACCATCTTGTTATTAACTACCCCCATTTTATTCTCACATTTTTATAGTGTTGGCTAAACCAGAGATAATATAGTTTATAGGTTGGTAGTATCCACAGATAAAGTAACAAATACAGACACTAAATCATAACATAGATTCCTCAATATCAAAATATCTGACACGGCCATACTGACAACTACTTTGTTCTCAAAGTTCTGCATTTATAAGTACCATCTTTGTGATACCAGAACAAACTTAACACCTATTATGATTCTTTACATCTTTGTGACTTTAGAATCAACATTATACAATTTTCAATATTATTGTACTATTTGTATTATTCCCATACCAATACAATCTTTGTAGTATCAGAATAAACTTAATGATTCAGACTGTGATACTAGAATAAACTTAACATGATCCTCAATATCATCTTGGTTACACAAAATTACTATTATATTATTTTTAACTTGATTGTAGTACTTATGTTATTCGCAATACCACATCTGCAACCTCAAAATAAACTTAATATGATTCTTAATACCATCTTTGTGATACTGTATTCAACACGTGATAAAAGAATTACAACAAATACAATATTATCTTTGAAATACCAGGATCATCCTAATATAACTCAATATCATCTTTGTGATATAAGAATTATCACAAATACAACTCTCAATATTATCTTTGTAATACTAGAGTTACCACAAATACAACTCTCAATGTTATCTTTGTAACACCAGAGCTACCACAAATACAACTCTCAATATTATCTTTGTAATACCAGAGCTACCAAAAATACAACTCTCAATATTATCTTTGTAATACCAGAGCTACCCCAAATACAACTCTCAATATTATCTTCGTAATACCAGAGCTACCACAAATACAACTCTCAATATTATCTTCGTAATATCAGAGGTACCACAAATACAACTCAATATTATCTTCGTAATACCAGAGCCACCACAAATACTACTCTCAATATTATCTTTGTAATACTAGAGTTACCACAAATACTACTCTCAATATTATCTTTGTAATACTAGAGTTACCACAAATACTACTCTCAATATTATCTTTGTAGTACCAGAGTTACATCAATATAATATCAATAATTTCATTACATATTTTTTTATCAATACTTTAAACACAATTATCATAGATTAGGGTCTTCCTCATAATTCATAGTATCGTTATGTACTTGTAGGTACATCAACAGCAATATTTTATCTTTATTCACCTTGTCGGTACATTTATTTTCATGTAAACTCTCAATTTTAAATCAATAATTCGACGGTAGACCAAAATTCATGACAAATACAATAAATTAAGTAATCATTTCCAAGCAATTATTATTACACAACTGCTCGGCCAAACTGACTACAAAGTTATCAGCAATACCTTTGTATTTCAAGCACAATATTTTATTTTTAATTTATGAAGCTACTTCAATAATAGTAATGAATTTACAATTGCTAATCTGCTATGCAATTTATCCAACCGATAGGATTATAATCCTTACTACTACTAATCCTATAAGTATATATCCTACTTTGATAATTATCAACGTAGGTAGAATTACCAAAGCAATCCAATTCTTACTACAATAATATCGACAATTTCGATTTCCACAAATTATTTTCAAATATCTTTCCCTTCTAATCTAAACAGTTATATCCTACTGAATTATTCAAATTTTCAAAACAAAGTGGGTAGTAGGTAATTTGTTATTCTAAAAATAGATTTTATACTAAAGAAATAATTTCGACACACCCTCTTTTAGATTTTAGTAAAAGCAAATATACTGTAGTACCTATGTATCTTTCCATTTATAATCGAATTGTAGAATTGTTAATATTACTGTTCAAGTTATAAGCAATAAACTGTATAAACCACCTTCATTATAATACGATTCAAAACATTCTTTTTTTTTTGTTGAAATGAAATATCAATCTACATTCTAATCGAATTCTAGATTTTAAAATCACTGCTTAACTTGATAAACCACTATCATTATAATTTGATCCAAAACTTTCTTTTAATAATTTTTTTTGTAGAAATGGAATTATCAATCTACCTCCCTTTTTTTTAAAATCAAGATATCATTAATGTACCATTGATTCATCATGAACAATTATTATCGAGCCTTCGGGACACATTATTACTTATGTGTAATTAAAATACCTTATCGGTCATTACCAGACCAAGTTTTTCTTTATTTTCTTTCTTTCTTCTAGATTTGTGAAGCTTGTAGGTAGATGTACCAGCACTTCACCAGACGTGTACACCTTTCACTTCCAGGTTTGCAGTTGGATGTTACAGCATTACTATAATCAAACACAATGTTTTAGTTTATGGGCATAGGATCCATCCCACTTCTGATGTTAAATCTCTTACTCTCTTTTAATACTAATTTAATACCAAATCAATGATTCGGTATCTAATACCATAGAATAAGAGTCAGATCATGTTATTTAAGTGTCAGGATGGTTATTCTATTTGAATTATAATAGTTTATTATTTATATATCAGGTAGGTATATCCCTAAAATATATCTCGGAGCATAGGGTAAGGGTTTAGATCAATAAAATAATCATTTAGGCCAAGCTTCATAACACATTTATTCAATAGTTGTTTCTATGGCCTTGATTATGAATTTACCTACTCTCAAATCTACTACCGGTTCGGATGGCCGACCATACTGAGAAGATACCGGTAAGAAACTCAGTACTATGATCTTATATATGGCCACTACACATATTCTATCAAAATCATGTACTATTTCATCATAAATACATAGAACACACATTATTACAAAATGATCATTAGTCATTACAATTTAGATTATCAAATATACTTATCTGTATCATTATAACCAAGCAGCAACGAGGTTCACTTGATCTCCAATAAAGACATATAATTATATCTATGTAGGTACTTAATACTTCTTCTTGTAGACTGTCGTGAACAATACCAACTCCAACTCGCAACCGAATAGAACAGAGACTGAGCCGATATTCAAATGTTAGTCCCTTTTATAAGATTATATCAACCATCTTGTTATTAACTACCCCCATTTTATTCTCACATTTTTATAGTGTTGGCTAAACCAGAGATAATATAGTTTATAGGTTGGTAGTATCCACAGATAAAGTAACAAATACAGACACTAAATCATAACATAGATTCCTCAATATCAAAATATCTGACACGCGCGTTAACGTTAGGTCACACAAGCCAAGGTCGAATAAAATACGCGCTTACGTAAACCAAGCCGCTTAAGTACCTAATAGACTTAAAATGTAAACGCCTTATGGAAACTAGAGCGATATTGCGCAGCAGTGTGCGAAAATAATAATATTCAAACTTTTTAAGAATGTTTGAATTTTAAATTAAGAATAGCAATAAAAATGATAGTAATCTGCGTCGTAAGCGTTGCAAATGACTTCTTTTTTGATTCCATTAGATCTTACTTCATTTTTCCGGTTCTATACTGCCAGCAACATCATTTTAGCTATCTCTTTCATTTTATTACGATATCATTTTGTAACATCAAAAAACATAATAGGCATTCCGAAATAGGTCTTACTAGAAAGTCTGAAGTAAGAAAATAAATACAAAGTATCAAATGAAAATAATAGCACTACTAAAGACTCCAAAAAAGACTAAAACAAACAAAGCATACATTTTTGATCGGTTTTGACATAGATACCTATATATTTATGTATATATAGAGATCGATAATTGTGGTGATAAGGAACAAAATCAGTTCTGGAATATGGTATGTACATTGAATATTTATGCAAACATTTATCTATTATGTTTTTTTTTTTATTCTGGATAAGCTTGTGTTTGACCACAATCTCACCATGGTAAGTGATGATGTGGCCGAAGGTGGTAAGCACACAAAGCCTAGATGGGAACTGGCTCTCAAGTGCAGCTGTCGGAACACACCGATAGGTGCTTGGCGACAGGTTTTCAACTTGAGGGTGGTAGCCAGCCAGTCGGGTACTACAAAGTACCCTACCACCATGCTATGGTTTCCTCACGATGTTTTCCTTGACCGAAAGCTCAAGCTCATTGTAGGAATCGAACCCACGACCTTCGTCGCGGAAGCGTCGCGGTTTCACTGTATAAGATGAAGAATTATTAGGTATCACAATTTTTGTCTCCAAAACTCCAACATACGGATCACGAAATAAACAGAAAGAGAACAGTAAGATGTGATTCTAACGTCATAACAATGCAACAAAATTACACAGTAAAAGCACATTTACAAACATACTTGGCGGTTCCCGGGCCATTATTCAAAATGGCCGATCGTTATTAAGATTATCCGCCGGACGCCCGCGCAATCCTAACTACGTCTTTACTAAGGAAGATTTAACTATGTAATACAACCAAAGCGTGTCAGTTGAATTCGAATTTCGAATCCTACGCAAGTACTGTCGCGGACACATTTATTTACAACTAGCTGTCCCCCGCGGTTTTAGCCGCGTTGCCGAGGATGATCTAACCTTTTCCCGGGGTAAAAAGTAGCCTATGTCCTTCTCCGAGGTATAAAATTCATAAGCGTAAAAAAATGACGTATCCTTTTAAGAATTCTCAAAAATAAGTCTTCGATCTCGAGGAGAATTTCAAGGCTTAGAGAACTTAACAAACATTTCTCAACCAGAAAGTAGATAAAGACTGTTTTAGAGATAAACTTGAACATCCAAAAAACATGTTGTCCCCGACAGTACAACATAGAACATCGTCTCAATATGGTGGATGAAAACAATCTTGTTGCAAACTTAATGTTTCTCCGCTTTAAGGATTAAGTTGCAACTTAATATATCCAATTGATTCACGTGTTTTCTATCGCAAGTTTCAATAATCAATTTACAACTTGTTACTTTTAAGGCGATGATAGCTCAATGGTAAGTGACGTCGGATACCGCGACGAAGGTCGTGGGTTCGAATCCTACAATGAGCTTGAGCTTTCGGTGAAGGAAAACATCGTGAGGAAACCATAGGACGGTGGTAGGGTACTTTGTAGTACCCGACTGGCTGGCTACCACCCTCAAGTTGAAAATCTGTCGCCAAATACCTATCGGTGTGTTCCGACAGCTGCACTTGAGAGCCAGTTCCCATCTAGGCTTTGTGTGCTTAACACCATCGGCCACATCAACACTTACCGTATGGTGAGATTGTGGTCAAACACAAGCTTATCCAGAAATAAAAAAAAAATTAAAAAAACTTTTATACAAATACAGACAATTCAATAAAAAGCATCAAAGTTATGCTTATTCAGCTTTCATGAATTACAAGTGAATGTTTAAAACGTATCTAGTAATACTAGCAATGAAAGAATATTGGCCCCTCATCTCGACAGAGACGACATAATACTAAATCAGATAATAATGACTCATTAGAAGAGTCAAAAAAACCAAACACAAAAAGACACGTTTAGCAAAGTTCAGCAAAAGATTTCCATCGACAAATTTACCATCCGAACACCAAAGAGGTTATTTCTCGAATGACGATTCAAACTCAAAACTAATTTATTCAGTTTAAAGAAGTTATGAACGTTACAATTGACTCTACCACCAGTTCGGAATACACTTAAACTGACGAAGACTCCGGCAAGGCGATTGTTTTTTCAGCAGTGGACGATAGCACACATCATAGACGATGAACTCTAAACAAAAAGTAAAAACTAATGGCAATCGATAACACATCACGCAAAACAGTGGCGGAGAATACGAAACAAAATAGTGTGAACATACTCCACGAATACCGGTTCCCAATCTAAAAGCAGTAGTTCTATATCCGAATAACCATTAAAGTATCGAGTTTATCGTTCGACGAACCAGTAGTTACGTTTAGCAGTCAAAATAAACTTCAAGGGCAATGCACCAGAACAAGAGTAAGTCGAGTAGTGCGGCTAAATTTAATTAACTCCCATTGCTGGATAATAACACCGTAGACCGCAACTGTTCATTTTGCCGTATTATGGTAAGGGTTGGTCCTAGCTGAGAAGAATATGTGTTGGAATGGAATGTTGCTGACGGAACAAAATATTTTAATGTTAAGGACCAAGGTAGAGTTTCTGTCAAGACTAAACATTAATCTACACTAATATTATAAAGAGGTAAAAAATTTACATGCAAGAGATAATATCCGAAGACCAGTAAGTCCAAAATTGAAAATTATTTCACTAATGGGAACCTACACTATTTCTAAGTGCTATAGACTATTCACGTGGAAGACGCGGATGAAACCGCGGGGCAGAAGCTAGTGAATGATAAACACAGACACAAAGTGAAAATAAATTAATTTGAGCGCTTTTCGCTTCAGTACGACGTTGGTGCTGATTCTGTTGCAAAGCGAACTAAACAAGTTTCACATCTCTCTTAATAAAAGTATAGGAAATATTTAGAGCTGTCAAATAGATCGCCTATTTGATCGCGAATTGAAAACAAGCAATTGGACAAATTTCACAGGACTTAACTTTTGGGCTCAAATCGACTGATTTGGATTATTATCAATTTGAAACCAATATCGAATAGAAGTTCGGCTATTACCCAAGACAAAGTGGGACGTATGTAACGTATGTTCCCAAAAAGTCTAACAATGTTACATACATTAAGTTAAAAGCCAAGCTATATGTAGAGTTCACCAAACTCTTATACAGAGATATTAGCACCGCCCACACTGCGCTAATTCAAACACAGGGAGCCGTCTGTTCATTTCTTATGTTAGAATAGACCCACTAATAACATTATGTACGTAACTGTACTGTATAAAATAATTGAAAACTTCATTATTCTTTGTTATTGTAGTGAAATACTAATAATTAAGATTTATACTTAGCTATTAAAGTCTTTAAATAGAATGGTATTTTTGTAACTGCGCATACATCGACGAGGTCGATCCAAAAAGCCTTTTAAGCTTTGACTTTAATAGAAAGCATAAGTTTTGACATGTTCGTTCAGTATTCCATTCCAAGGAATCTAAAACCCACCTTTTCTATAACCCTTGACTCGATCCCGATGCTTCAAAGTCATGTCGAAGGCCAAGCGATGGTCCATCCGTCTTGTTATAAGCCGAGGAATGTTCTTGTAATCAATCATTATATCCATTTGCTTCTAATACTGATGAGGCAGTAGTAGCAGTAATTGGCAGGCATTTGTTAACTAAGACAACGCACAAATAAGATGATTGTTCAACGGACACATTGCTAAATATAGCCGACACTTTATGATTATGAGCAATTGTTGCTGTTATGAAAAGCTCTTTATGTTTTTACTTTATGATTGATCATAGTCAATTTAAATCGTTTCTTTTAACATCTTCTATTATGTTAAATAACAGCTCCAAAAGTAATTTTATCTGAATGTTTCAAGCCTAACACAAACGACTGATTAAAATTTCGTGATCGCTCGTGTTTTGTCCATTCGTCGTCATAACCCCAACTAGAACCGAATGAGACCGGCGAGTCGGTCATTCTTCGATTTTTCATGACCGACTATTTGAAATATGTTCCGTTAAAATAGCAAATGTCTCAAGTTCTATTTTTAACAAATTTTATTGAATCGATTATAGTCCATTGTCAGCTTTAGAGCTTAAGCAGTGTTTATAGACAATAGCTTATTGCTTTTCCTCGTACTATCGGCATCTTAACTGACAAATGGAATACCTCTTCTATCAGTAACTTAAACTGCAAGCTTCAGCTACAGAAATCTCCACAATAAATCTTCATTAATCAGGTCTAGTGTAGCCCAGATTGTAAATAGTGCTTCTGTTCATTAGATTATCCGTTTATCACCGGCCTAAGTTGTCGCGTTAAAGCGGTTGTTGCACAAATAGTTGTCTTACTGTACTTGACTTAACTAATGGCACTATGTAGATTCTGCTTGTAGGCATTTAATTATTGAATTCAACCACACCTCCTGAAGATTTGTTAAATACCCAGGTTTCTCATTAATAAGCAAATTCCATGATACCTCTAACAGGTGCGTATTATCATTATGTAAAGTATATTCAATAGATTCAGTTAATTGTTTATTTGGACTGGTAATAACGTCGATATGCAAATTACATTCCCTATCAATAGTTTATTGTAAATAGCATTTCCTACAAATTACCATCACAAATAAGGCCGTCAAACATTGCATAGATAATAGGTGATATTTCCCTACTGAGTGCGGCTTTGACATTCATCGAGAAAGGTATCCAACAGGGAGAGTCAAAAGGCTATATAAGTTACGAGTAACTGTCGTAACTGAACTGCAGGCGGCCTACTGGTTTACTCCAGAATGCGAAACTCTCTTTGAAGAGAACTTAGCACTAATCTGGACAACGCTAGATAAACTTAACAGTTACAGAGATATTGAAATGAGGCTGCAGCGGGTGGCGAGGAATCCGTTATAAAGGAAATGTACAAAGAACGTAATATAAATAAAACCGGAGAATTTATCTATCTGGGATAATCTCGAGGAAATGAAAGAGAATTTATGAAAACGGATCAAAAATCGATAGATAAGTTTACTGTCGTCTATAAGTGTCTAGCTTGTTGTTCATAACTAAGGATAGCTGGCGTTTTACTTAAATGTATCATAGTGGACTTCAGATAATAGTTGGGTACTTGGTAATGCTAAAAAAAGAACAACGATAACTGATGACAGATCTACAGTGGCTTAACTACTGTACGTAGAACCATGAGTTTTAGAGGGTAGCACATTCTTATAGCGTCAAGGTATATGAAAGATGGATTTTAGTTCTAGGCTCAGTGTGTCTACCACCATCGGCCACAACATTGCTAACCATGGAGAGATTGTGGAACAAAATGAGTAGTTATAATGTAGGAGGTAGGTAATGGCTAGCTATCCTAACCAATTTTGAAAATTCTTTCATTTAAAGGAAGCTACATTATCCCTGAGTGCTATTAGTATAGCACTTTTTATTTCGCAAACGCGGGAGAAATATTGTTATTAATGATATGGACACGAGCAGAGACAAAACTTTTATTTATGTTTTACCACCTTTCAGGTGACTCTATAGGCAGTGCACTCGTACATCCTCTATCTAATAGTGAAGTAAAGTGTCTGTTATTCAATGAATAATGCATGGGTGTCATCATTGTCGTATCTTGGACATGGGAATCCTTTTTTGGCACAAATTCAATGTACGTGATGTTATGTCACGTCAACATTTACTTAAAAGGGGCTGATAGTTCTTTGACTCACCTCATTGGTAAAGAATTTTGGGTTTCAACCAGTCGTTGTTGAAATTGGGGGAGGCTTACGTCCATCGGTGGACGATTTCCGACTTGTGATATGGACCATCTTGCTCTCTGGACCATTATTATATTGGAGAACAAAAAAATATTTCAATTGAAAATTAATTAGAGACGACTGTCAAATAATGAAAAATCGACTCTAGCAATGGTTTAGAAGGTTGCTTTTACAAAGCCGTCATTTAGTTCCTTAAGGAATCTCTCCATCAGGAGAAATACTTATTGTATTTTTTTATATCAGATGCAGGAAGGTCACCTTATTGTATGTGACTTCCGTCATCTATCACCAATTCCAGGAGACAATAAGTGTCAACAACATTGGTATCTGACTTAAGTGCAACTGCCAGAACACACCGGTAGGTGATTGGCGACAGATCTGCAACATGAGTGCAGTGCAGTCGGGTAAGTGAAAGTTTCAATGCTGATTCTAAGTTTTACTACTTTAACGTTGTTAAGGTAACATGAAAAAGTTACTATGAAAATAAAGAACAGTCAATCTGGAGAACTTGGTATTTATCAGCTCATTGCAAGGTAATGACATCAAATAAACAATTTCACACTTTGCTTAACTTTGTTTTAGCTTCATTTAAATATTACAGTTCTACAGTACAGGCAAATACGTTAAACGTTGAAATAACGCCACTAAATTCTTCAATCTCACGACATGCAGTACATATAGACCAAAACAGTACTTCAACAAAAGTTTAAATATGGTTTTGGAAAAAAATTACGATTGTATTAAAACTGTTTTGGTAGAAAAAGCTTCTGTAGTATAGATGAATATTTCAAAGATTGAATGCTTGGTAGATTTATTACCATTGTGTGCTTTTATGATTTATCGCAGCATGGTAGATATGACACTATTTGTACAAATATTTTAATAGCCACGGTGATAACACAGTTTTAATATGTGTCCTGCAGTTTTTAGTACCGATAATTTTTAAGTTGCAATTCTGTTGACAAGCACTTATCTGTATTGATTAGCTCCATTTGCTCTTCTAAACTGCTTACCATCTTCAGCCATATCATAGGACAATACCGTGGTAAGACTCCATCCACTATTTCAAAAATCACCAGTCAACTACAGCAACTTCTTTCTTTGTAGCACTGTTTTGATTACCTCCCAACTGTGTCACACAGCTAACGGAATGTATCAAATACCAGTATTGTTCATATGTTATATTTCACGCAGGCCTAGCATTGCAAGGTCATAGCGTACACCCGTCACGTGTTACTTAACTTATACACTGGTATAAAACATGAGCGTATGGCCCTTTATGGTGTTGTTTACATCCTATTAGCGTCCTTTGGATTACTTCGCTGCTGAAGATTTAATGAGCACAGTTACGGATGTTGGCAGCTCCTGGTGTGCTTGGAAATATGTTCAGTGACTATATTATGCAAAGTTTGTTGTTGGATTATAGACCTAATTTGTTTTTCTAATGTATACAACTAAGAAATAGTGGCATGAACAAAAGATAGGTGAAGGAAGAACGACAGGCGGTGAGTGAGACGTTGTACTCAATTCAAAGTTTAGTCGCTGGCCTCTATCACTTGCACCACATCAAAATAATGAACCAGAACCGTAATAAATTACCAACAATAATAAATCTATAATCCGGTTAGCAATTCCTCATAAACTGCAAGACCTTGATGGTCACTAGTATTACTACATAAGCGATTGAATTTTTCCATTAATTCTTGACAAATCTCTTTGCACAAGAATACACGCAACATCCTTCCAAAACGGATCGAATTCACGACGAATTTGAAATCAGTGAATGTGTTATTTCGTATTTACTAATATATGTATGAGACAGCTTGATGAATAATTGATGCCAATAATGTGGATGGTTAAACATACTACATATAACGCCACAGGTGGGTTCGATTCCAATGCGAGACAGACATTTGTGTGCATGAATTGTCTATGTTTCCCGAGTCTGGATGTAATTAGGCCTGGTCTCCATTGGACAAATTCTTCAATATTAAAGCCGAACGGTATTGCACGTGATGATGATAAGAGACCCGATGGAATGACTTTGTTGCCATGGAGTCGAGGAAAAGCATCAGTGTGGAACGCAACTTGCGCTGATACTCAGGCATAGTTCCACCTAGAATCGACTTCATGTAAGGCGGGTGCGGCGTCTATAGCTGCAGAAGACCCGAAACGGCGGAAATATTTTATTTGAGCAAGAACTAAACTAAGACGGGGGAAAGTGGAGAGGATTAAAGGAGGCCTACACCAAATATTTGGTCAATTAAGGCTAAAGAAGAAGAAGAAGTGTGTAGAATATCCGAAGAGTTTTAGGTGTCTAATAATCCGTTGGTGCACTGATTAATGTGTAGTCATTATGATGATAAACCTTCTGTTTGATTGATAGACCCCTTCCTAGCATCACCAGTGATAAACCTAGTATTTACCTAATTGGTAAAAGGTAATTCGTATATTGATTGGTATATCTAATTGGTATATTTGATGCGGTAGCTACTACTAGCTTGAAAAGAGATTTAGAAATTTTCTCATTAAGATTTTAGTATTAAATTTAATGAATTTCACCGCTACCCGTACACCACCACGAGACGAAGAGCCAACACGTAACAGCTCAAAGACACCGACAAAACTCATCAAACTTTTCGTTAAGGCTTTCACTGAAAACATTTTCCATTCCCCAGCTGATTGCACATTGGACATGGCAGAGGCTTCTGTCTTTTATGGAGTGCCATTGTCTATAATTCATTATTATATGGCAAATATGTAGGCCCACTAATTATGGTATGTGCCGTTGCGGGAACTGTTAGGGTCACCATACAATAAGCTTATTAGCCACGGTTAATTTAATTGTTGATTAAGTTCTGCATCAGTTTGTGTTGAGCTCTATTCGTCATTTAGTTCATTGATGAATAAATCCTGGTATAAAGGTTTGAACAGTCGCTGGTTGTCTTTGACCAAAAAAAATACCGAGTAACTCTGAATGTCAATCCAGCGGAAATGTGTCGGTGAAAAACAACTAATATCACATTATAAAAGGTTACTTGTAATCAGCGTTTTTTAAGGGTCTGAAGTAATCAATTTTTTTACAAATACTTATTTTTTTAGCAAAAGCCCGAAAACCGAAAGGGCCACCAAATCTTAAGAGTTTACCGTCGCCGATAGACATTACTAATACCAAGGGTAGATTGGTAGCCAGCCAGTAGAATATTACAACCCTAGCGTGCTGTGGGTTTCTCACGATGTTTTCCTTCGCCGAACGCTCAAGTCGGAAATCACTACCACTGCGCTATCAATCACTTAATTGTACTACCAACATTATCGTACAGTATATGATCATAATTAAAGACTTAATCTCTTTGAAATTCCGTGCAATTGAAACCCTAATTGCCTCTGTATTAACCGCATACTGAATTTTTATGTCTCCATAAGTCTTTCCAACAAATGCTGGTGTTGCCAGCTGGACCGCATTAAACCCCCACATCGCAGCTCAATTCGCTGTCGCAGACAGTGCCTAAACAATATATCAGTCGTCAGTCCTGTTTGCTTTAACCTCTGTAACTTGATCTACATGGGTCACTTTTTAAGCACAACGTCACCAATTTTTACGCCGACAAATCACTTACTTTACCTTCCATAAAATCTACACAAATATTATAAAGTGGAAATATTTGATTGTTTTACCTATACTTGTATGTTTAGAGACCTGTAGAAAGCTACATCATCATCGAGTAACATGGTCTATAAAAACCGCGGGGCGTAAAGCTAGTAGCGGTCATATAATTTGTTGCATATGACTCAGCTTCATTTACACCGTTTCAGCGTATTTAGAGTTGCGGTGTGTGGGGGATCCTTAAAGGTCGACGCACAGTGGCCGAGCACGCACCGTTAGAGGCGGGTATTTGGGTCGGCGCACACGCACGCCCGCTACAGTATGCCACGTTGTGGGATGCGTGTTGGAAGAGTTGGCGATAGCGATTGTTTCTAACACACGGTTTGCGATGTGTATTTCTGTACCGAGCTTCGTATTGAAACAATTTATTAATGACAACGTACCTATTTGTAACATCTAGAAATACATTACAAAGTCAAACCTAACATTTAGATGTAGAATGTATCCAATCGTATTGGTAGACACACATAGTAAATCATCTTTATATATCAAGATCTTAATCTAGTGCTTACAATAGTGAAATTGTCATCCAAATAAGCAATTTATCCAACGTCCAGAAGCGCTAAACCGCAAAAGTCCATGACTCAAGCTGCACCATAGGAACAGCAATCTAGGATGTTATGTGCTATGTACGTGACATCTTAGCGATTGTGACGGAATGTTATCGATTTTATAACACAACTTCATTATGGAATTATGCGACACAACGCAGCCATTGTTCGATTTGAGGTCTCGTTGGTACCTCAAAGTTTGGGCCTTTGGGACAGTGTAGTAAGAGCTAGAGGAGAATTACGCAGAAGATGTTAATACTCACATAATGATCACTTACAGGAGTGGAAGTATACACATACACTATGATGGACTTTCAATATGGGAACGACTGTAGTCTGGTCTCAGGAAAAACAGGCAACTTTTAATTATATTAACCCCTAAATCGGTGAAAAGAAACGATAAACGAATTCCTGAGCTTAGTCTCGAGCAAAAGGTATTATTAGTCAAATACGACGGATTGTAATCAAACACAAAAAGCCTAAGTAGTCCAAGAAACCTAGTTCGGAGGTACATAATCTAATCTTATACAATACAATAACCTGCAATTTTAACTCGTTTATATGATAAGTATGTTTGCTTACCGTTACGAAATTTTCTAAATTAGCCACTGCCATCTGCAAAAAGAGAAAAGAAAAATTAGTAGAAGCCTCTCATAACAAAATAAGTCAAATTATATTTGCTCTTAAACCCGTAAAAGAAATTGAATCTACAATAGTCAAATCGCATGTCTTCATTAAATAAACCATCGCCAATTAACGTGACATGATTCCTTATTAAGGTTTTAGTACAAAGAGAACATTCGAATTAAATCTGAAACTACAAGTCACATAGCAGAATAAGATATAACAGTACGAGTAAAAGCTAAACGGGACCGGGTCATTTCGTGTAAAGAAGATATTTAGTTCCGTTCGGACGTCAATTGAAATGGATGACATTGAATTATCGAATAACAGCAAGGTCTTACTGGTGGTGGGCACGAGATGGTTTAATCTGCTTATGAATAGCGGTTTTAATGTGGTTGCAGGTATAAATCGAGCTCAGGGTAGGTTTAGTTATTACTTATGGATCTAAGGCCGTCCATTGCCTTACTGTCTTGGATAATTTACAATCAAATCGAACTTATTCTTGATGGAGCCCACAGATTCCCAAGCCCGAAGCAAATGTTCGGGCCACTTTACTATTGAAGAACAGGTAGGTACAAAAGATCATGTTACGCTACGTGTTTGGAGTTGATCAGGAAATAAACAAATTACCCATTGAAATTATAGAAGAAAAGAATATGCAGATATAATGGCAATAATATAAAAATAATAACTAAATTACAGCCCAACTAGAAAGAAATAATTGTGAGAAAATATAAAACAACGAAAGCAGACGAAATGACAGCAAAGACACATGATGACGCATACTGACAAATATTTAAAAACGAAACCTTGGAAGACATAATTGAACGATAAAATCTATAAAAACAAGTTCTCGTATTCAATTAGCCAAGCAGGGCAACGGCATTGCCAATTACTAATTGAACTATGGCGTCATTCTCTGATTTGCAGATTCAATTTTAACAAGAGATAGTTTATACAATTATTCCAAGAAATAAGAGCAAGTGATACCGATATAACTAGTCCAGATCTAATAATGTCAAGCAATAAATATGATATCGCAGATAGATCTGGTATAAAACAAGAATTTCCAGTGCAATAGGTGCAAGACAACAATATACGTCTGGATCGAGACCAACATAATACATTTTCATTAATAGAAATGTCTCGTGCTTGTATCGAACAAAAAGCCATAGAACTTTTTAGTAACTTCATTGCAGCATGTTAGCAAGGCAATAAAAGTTTTTATGTCTTTTGAAATTTGCCAGCCAGGATTTAAATTACAAATCTGGTTTACTTTTTCTAGAGTTTGAGGACGATTAACAATACATTCTAGGCAATAAGTGCCATAACTAAATATGTATAAAGTATACTGTGTCTTAAGCTTATGCAAAGACACGCAATGCAGTTAACCCTTTTTTAGAATTAAACGAACCTCCACAAAATTGTCGTCCTTTCAAAGACTCGCCATCAAAAATAGAAATCGAAGGTCAAGCAAACAAGCGCAGAAATGATGATGACCACGATCCGCAATAATTGTCCAGCAAAGTCCGGGAGTCGACACACAAAACTAAAGATGCTACTATTAAACCAATTACGCGTGTTGTCGCTGACGGCCGACCCGACGGTAAAAACGCGTCTGTCACACGATGAGATGTGAGCCAGTGGGTAGCGAAGGCGAGAGTTGTAAAAAACTGAGCTTGGGAAAGGTCGGGCAGTCGAGCTGGATGTGTCCGATACCGATGTAGTAGGATAGTTTGAGGAAGGGTGTTATCTATGGAATAGAGGCTGTGATAACGGCAATTTAAGAGATGATGAAGTCTGTAGAAGGTAAAATCGAGTAACAAATAAAAATATCCAGCAATCACGAAATTGAAAAGAAATAAGATTCCATCATAAAAGATCCTATTGGCACACACCACGAGACACGTTATGACCTTATGATCTCTTTCACTAACTTTTTATATCTTTCATATAGAGGAAAACTCAAAAATTCTGTTGTTAAAGAACTAGTCGGGTTTGACATCATCGTTCAATTACGAGTATTATAACAATAACGATAAATAAAAAGTCCGTCGCACGCGCACCCGCAGTGGGTCAATCCGCGTAACGAATCAAACTACACGAGTGCCCCAAAGGCCCGATTACAAGAAAACGCGGTGAGGTCCAAGTTACAGCGGTGGGGCGTTTACTATGAAACATGGCATCTTCATACAATTTAATAAAATGTTTTTTTTTTTATTTCATGTTAGATCTAAGTAGACAAATTAAAAGTCGGTTATTATTATTTGTCGTGCCGGTTCGCGTGGTTGGTAACAGTGCCTATCACAGGTCGTGGATTCGATACCTGCCCTAGACATACATTTGTGTACATGAACATATCTGTTTCTATTAGTATCATTAATATTAATACGTGAAGAAATACTGTCACCATTTTTCTACTTTCAATCAGTTGTTTTTTTTTTTCATTTTTGTTTAGTAGTTATAAGACGTGCTTTGGTGTTACCAATAAAAGAAATAGAAGCTTTATGGTCTCCATTTCCATAGTACAAGCTCTGCTTAGTTTGGGATCAGATGGTCATCTGTGAATACCGGGATATTTAATTATTATTTGCTATTATCGAATCTCATACTAACAAAGGGTGGAAAGCATAGGAGGTTTAACGTAGTTTAGTATTTTATTTATCTCAAAAACCGCAATTTTGGAAACATTGAACCAATCACACCACTTTGAAATGAATTCAATCCCATTAAGCTGAACAGTGTATGACTGATGCAAGATACTGTTAAGTGAATTTGTCGGAATTATGCGTGTTTGTCACGAGAATCTCTGATATTTGTTACGTAGATAACACAAAATATCGGCCAATATTGGGTCAATAAAGCTGGTGAATCTCCGACATTTATCATACACGACCATCTGATCCCAAACTAAGTAGAGCTGGTAGGTACTATGGATACCAGATAACTATACTTAATTTTATTTTATAAATAATAGATGTCGCCGCGGTTTCACCCGCGTTCCCGTGGGATCTTATATTTTCCCAGGATAAAAATATAGCCTATGACACTCACAAATAACGTGGCTTTCTATTGGTAAAAGAATTTTCAAAATCGGTTCAGTAGATCCAGAGATTACCCACTAGGACCTCACAAACTTTACCTCTTTATAATATTAGTATAAGTAGCATTACTCAGCACACAAAGTTAGTCCTGGAACTCCTGGATGTCAATCGAAATCACGACCTGTGGCCTTTAAGAATATGGCCTTATAGAATTTAATCAAAATTTTGTCCATAACAGTTTAGGAAACTCACGGCCAATCGAAGTTTTAACAAGTCATAATTCTTAAAATCCATTGCGTCCAATAACTTGCAATATGCAACTGTAGGTACATATTTTTGTGAGACCAAGCCTACTTATTTTAATGAATTCAGTATCTTTCAAATACCATCGGTTCACCACTCATGTCCTTATCTGTGAACGGTCACGACTGTCCGACTACCGTCTGACGCTGTTTAATTAATAACCTTAACTAGGGTTCCGTAACTTTATTCTTTATTTTTCTTTACAGTACAAGTTTTCTATGAGGCGATATTTGTAAGGCACATTTCTATAACGGGTCGTGTTTTTTCTAATACCACAAGTGACATCGAGACAGGCGGGTCACCTGATGGTATGTGACTGACTACCGTCGCCTTAGCAATAGCAGGAGGATTGCCAATGTCTTGTACACCTTATTACAATGCCTTAAAGGCTCTCAAAAACATCTGCCGGAATACATTAACAAGGTGCTTGGCGACAGATTTTCAACTTAAAGGTAGTTAGCCAGTCGAGTTCCTACTACAAAGCCCTCCTACCACCGTGCTATGGTTTCCTCACGATGTTTTCCTCAGCTCATTGTAGGATTCGAACCTACGCCTTCGCTGCGGTACCTGACGTCACTACCACTGAGCTATCATCGCCTTAAAGGGAACGCGGATGAAACCGCGGAGGACAACTAGTCCTTTTTTTACCATCCATATAACATACTTGTCATTCGTGCGTGACTTGTTAAAATATCAACGATGTGGAACCTTTTTTTTATATTTATTTTTTTCGTGGGGAAATCCTCATGGATACCCGGCCGCTTGAGGGGGGCAGCTGGCCGGGTTATGTCAGACTCCTACTGACTAAAACCCCACGGTGTTTCTACCTGTCGCTGCTGGTGCTGGGTATACGGGGGCGCCCGAGGCATTCTTCCGCGTACCCAGCAGCGACGGCCCGGTGGCAGGCCTCTACTGCTATGACGGGAGGATCGGAGCTCGAATCCTCACCGTCTCGCCTTGGGTAGTGAGTGGAAACACGCACTAGACTACCCGAGCCCGTTGTGACAGGGCGGCTGACTCCCCCGAGTCTGCCACCCATGGGCTCCAGTGGGGAGAGGGCGTGGCTCGCAAAAGCCGCCCTCCGACGCCCTGTTCTCCTGAGGCGGATCGACAGGGTGGTATCTATGTGGTAGACGATGTGGTACCTAACCTAAGTCGAAGTAAGCTAATGTATTTGACATTTCCATTTCTCTACTCTCTTTAGTGAAAATTGTTACACCACTGTTTTCTCTCAAATGCCACATATCTACGCTTTGTCGTTAAACTGGTATATAAAAATTATAATAGCTAGTATGAATTTTACAGCGTATTTGCTATAAATAAATAAAAAAAACTTGAGAGGTGTCAAGGGACACCCGGATGGAACGAAGTTATATAAGTTATATAAGTCGAGAGAGTATATATTTACATATAACTACATATAACTCGACTTATATATATAAATAGAAATGTTTATTCATTTCTATATTATATATAATATAGAAATGAAAAAATATCTGGCTTGCTTTCTATAAGAGACAGAGAGAGAGAGAGAGAGAGACAGACGTCTAAAAGTGTCGTAAGAATGTTTTCCGTCTAGCCCCCTTTCACAAGGCGCGATTAGGAACTTCGTTCCAAAAATACTTTATTTTAAGAGTATTATAGTTAAAAGAGAAGTAGAGAATTTATTGTTTATTTACCTAATTAATAAAGTATTTAAAAGCTTTCTTCTTACGTAATGCCAATTAAATAAAAAAAAATTAAGTCTTCCTATCGTTTTTAGAAATCATAGTATCAGATTTAATTTTAATATCTAGAACTTTCTTACGAACTAGATCTGGTTTTTAAACTAAAGGAAGTTATAAATTAGGATCAGTTTCCAGCGTTTATGGATTTTATGATAATGCTTCAAGAGTGGATCGTGGGAGTAGTGACATTGTTGACTATGTTACAAAAAAAACCCGGTTTTTTAATCGGTAAGTAACCAGTATTCTTATTTACACGGTGTTAAAAATTATAATCAATTCAGTGTGACTTGACTAGATTAGTCAAATGAGAACGAACTTAATATGTGTCATGCGAAGATTGAATATCTAGTGGTTCTTATTTATGTCATTTTTTATTTCCAGTAGCAACACAAGATTATATTAACCGATTAAAATTATCTCAGTAGCAATTACGTATTATCGACGTTTTTACAATAACAACAGAAATAAATAAAAAAGTAAACGTAGTTATAGATAATCCGCATTCCTCAATAGTGAAAACCGGTTTTGATTTTTAAACCGGTTTTATTTACAATAGCGCGGCTCTAATTAAAGTGACATTAGCGATTCTAACATTGCTGTCTTATCAGTGAAAGATTTAAAATTGTGTTCAGAGAGAAATCGAAATGAAATTTTGAATGACAGGAATTAGGGACAAATATTATGGTCAGATTTTGACAAATTATAATTACATTTATTTATGCGTGTTTATTCTATTTGTGCGTTTGTTTTTTGATGCCTTTAGTTTGCGGTGTTCACCAAGGCCAAGCCAAGGCCTTTGGGACGGTCGTCCCAACAAAAAAATTTAATTCCTGGAGTTATAACTGAAACTTTTTAGCTGTATTTATAAATTGTAAGAAACAATAGCAGTAAATCTAGATTGAAAATGACAATCAAAAGTCAAAATAAAATATCAAATTACTTAGCCTACAAAATATGACAACTGTTCGACTAATCGCATCAAAACAGTATCGATATAATTTCGAAAGGCGATTTTTTGCCGGTACCAAAGCTCTTATACCGATTTCGACAACTCGATTAGATAGCTGGAATCTAGTTTTACAATCTCTTTGAATACTTTTTGTCTTCTAGGAATTCGATAATTAATGAACATTAATATTTTAAAAAATAGTTCGCTAATTCCGGTTGTTCTGTTTAATTATGGACATATTTATCAGCCGAGCGTAGTGTTACTGACGGAGAATTAATTACGATTATTTTTTAATTTATTATCGAGTTACCGATTCGATTTTGAGTTTAGAGGGTGAATTGAATCGATTGCATATTTTTTTAGGAACATCAGAACATGCTCATGAAAAGATCGCAAAATCTAATAAATTATTCAGCTTTACAAAAACGATAAAAAATACAGTATATGCAAATATTTCACATAAAACTAATCTTTTATATCGCAGCCAGACGTGTTTAAAAGTATAATGTAGGTAACCTGAAATTGAAGTGAAACAAAAATAAAAACAGATTAACATGTCAGTGGTGTGTCGTGGTCGCTGCCAAATTGTGGTGGCCTTGTCGTGGCATTGAACTTGATTACCTGTTCTTACACTTTATACGATTGAATTGTATGTTGCCAGATGCTGACGTTGTAAGAACGCGGCTTTTTGTAAGCTACGTTCACTAAATACAAAACTTACTTAGGTAATCATATTTTGTTTTTGAAATTATAAACCGCTTTTTTGTTTGTCAACCGATTTTTTTTTGTTTGTTTAGTATCTTTGGCGAATGTAATGTGTATTAAAATGAATGAATGATGAATGTTTTCTTTTTGGCGAAAATATTTAAGTATGTAATTCATTTCTTATTCGTCCTTTTTAAATGTCATTGATGTAAATTTTTATAGCTCGAAAACACGTTTTTGGTAAAGTAAATAAATTCAAAGATTAGTATAAACGGAAGTGTCATTTACTGTATGGCTTCCGTTATTTAACGGATCTATAAAATTCACTGATTATTGGATATAATTATGAATTAACGTAAAAGTATTAATGTAACTTTGGCCATGGAAAATTCATTAAAAATTGATATATTTTTGTAATGTTAAGACAATTCGGCAATATTCCACTCGCTTCGCTAGCGAGCAGTGAAAGGAAGAAGTCTCCCAAAAAATTAAATGCATTTCTCCAAAAAGACTAAGTATTGCTTGTTGTAGGCGAGATATTTTTTTTTCTCCTTTGCGTTAACGCTTAGATTAGAAGTTGCACAAACATTTGCATGCCAAAGTGTTCTTATCTGGCCCGGAAAACGTAACACGAATCGGAAATTAAAAAAAAACCGTAAACCGGTGTTCAATTAACCGGTTATTGGACCACTATTGATATGTTGGATCAAATCATCAATGGCTATTGTTCGTAAAAGAGGTTGTACAGTTACGTAATTTTTTTTTATGCTACACAAGTACGCTAAGCGAATTCTTACGAAATACTGGAAGCTCATTGTAACGTTTTTTTTATAAATATAGTTTTTTTTTTTAATTTACTCTATTCTAATGAGATTCCAATCATAAAATAGTCGCATTTATTTTGTACTTACATGATGTTAGTATCGATCGGACTGTACACTCATTCTAAGGCCTGCCACACGGACGTTGTTTAGTTAGATCATCTATTTAAGATGTAAAGGCCTTTATGTCATATAAGATGTTATTTTAGAAACATCGGAAATCCCGATTCCAACTCCAACAAATCAAGAGTATTTCTGATCGAAGGCCGACGTTGTAAAACAGAGATTATCGTTAAAAATAATTAAAGCAAAATATCGTCAGTGTGAAACGAGGTTTACATTGTCAAATTGCCAATTCCCATGAAGCGGTGTGACCGAAAAACTACCAGTTGAAGGTCGATGAATCGATTTCAATTGAGTAATATTTAAATGCGTTTCAGGATTATGAAAATAAATGTGTTTTTCGAGAGGTGACCTTGCGAACGTTTCGCTGCATTATTTATGTGAGTGAGCTGACAGCCCGGTTAGGGTTGGCTTTAAAGCCGGACACCTGGCAACCTAAAAAGCCAAAGTACGGACGTATCCGGAAAAATATTTTCTCGTTCGGACTGTACAGCTCCGTAGTCGAAAGTCAAGCGCAAGTAAAGCCCCAACTGCCCCGAGCGCTGTTTTTAGGGTTCCGTACCCAAAGGGTAAAAACGGAAACCCTATTACGAAGACTGCTGTGCGTCTGTCTATCTGTCACCAAGCTGTATCTCATGAACCGTGATAGCTAGACAGTTGAAATTTTCACAGATGTATTTCTGTTGCCGCTATAACAACAAATACAAAAAAAATCTAAAAAAAATGTACGGAACCCTCGGTGCGCGAGTTCGACTCGCACTTGACCGGTTTTTTTTTATTATGAAATATTGTCCAGCTTTTAGAACATATGTCCGGCTTTAAAAAAGCTATGATTAGCTATTAAAAAAGGACGTCCGGCTTTTAGGGTGAAATATCCGGCTAAATTAAGCGCAGTGTTTTTGACGTGGCAACCCTAAGCCCGGTTAAAGTGTGTCCATCTAGATTTCGAGCTAGTCTAAAGCTTAAAATTGGAATCAATTAGGTATTGTTGAAGAAATCGTTGTGTATTGTCATCCAAATCCGAATCGACGAGGTAATTCAAATAAGAATGCAAATCTGTTGTTCAAAAGGACAATGCTTGACGATTTAAGACTTAATGACAAGACTGCTAAAACAGATAATACCAGTTAAGGCATCTAGTAGACGATACATAGACGGTCGGGAAAAATAGGACATTAATATGTGTAACTAGGATAGCCATCCGTCCCGGTTTACCCGGATTGTCCTAATTTAGAGCGCGTCTGGGGAACATCCGGCGGGGTATGTTTAAAAAAAATTAACTGTGTAAGTAACTTTAAAAATGCTACATTTGGCATGTCCGGATTCTAAGCACCAAAATCCGGGGTTTTCAAGCCTCTTATCCCGGTTGCCGGATTTAGAGTAGGTAACCCTATGTATAACGCATGTCCAACAAAAATTGGCGAATTATCACTCAATGACCCCATCTGTTTTCTGTCGGAAAGAAGGATAAACATACGAATGGTCACGCGCTAAAAACAGACAGGCAGGTCTTAAATGTGCGGTGTTATACGTTATAACAAAATCTACGAAGAAACATTCAGCATTGCTATTATCAGTGTTGCCACAATTGCTCATACCGCACCGAGGCGTGTCTTTACACTTGCAACACGGTACTTAGTATTCATAACGTCATCCGTGAAGGCATCAACACAAAAGGGTTATAATAAGACATATTCAGACGCAGCATTAGCAATGCAACTGGCGAATCCATCATTATGCATTCTTCGACTTGCACGCTTTGCAAAATGTCCTTGTACATGACAAAGTTTGGACACCAGCCGAAATAAGTGAAACAGATCTTAACGCATACGCATTAAGGGTGTATATAGATTTTGTGTGTACTGAATACCTGACTAGTATCTCCATAAGTTATGCAGAACAAGACCTTCGTAATAACGGGGTAATTTTATAGTGAAATGTTCAGCTTGTTTTGAAGTAGTAAAGTTGACAGTGACTAGTGATTTATCATTGATTTCATCAGTCGAGGAAAATGTAGACCTCTTACTAAATCGTGACCATTCAAGGGTTTATCATTCTGAATTAGTACCTATAGTATTAGCTTCCAGGCTGTGGTTCCACCCGAGTTTAAGATTAGTCTTCAGCACTCAGGAATAGCAGCTATTATGGAGGAGCGAGGTGTTGGACTCCTCCATTGAAAAGGGAAGATCTTCCGCCAGGGTAGATCAACGTGCCTGGGGACCGCGGTCAATCATTGTATGCTGGACTCTTGCAGATCGCATAAAAAACTTCATTAGCGCGATGTAGATTATTGGAGCGCCATCTATCTAAGAGTCGTGCGAATCTTTTTGTAGATAGATGTCGCTACAGCTATACATATATTAGTGAAAGAATTTAAAGTGCCCAAGTGAAGTGAAATTAAATTAAAGCGTGTATCGTGACTTTTCAGGTTGTCCCAAAGTCCGTAAAAAGTTTTAGTGGAACAGCCGCCAATTTCACTAAAATCTGACCGGGCTTGTGGTGACGAGGACTAGACTTTACAGTGAATGCGACAATAATAACGCTAATATAACATAAAATAAGAATATTAGGTACAACTAAATAAAATTTATGCGGCTGAAAGTCATTGTATCCAAGGTACAATAAACAATATTTAAAAAAACGATTTTTTCTTTTCGATTGTATAATTTATTGACGCCTACCATCCAACATGTTATAAATGAGCTACTGTGGGTCCGACAACCAGTATTTTCGGGTTTCATACCAGACAGTCGTTTATAATTCAAATCTCAGACTCATCTCCATTATCCCTATCCCCTTCCAGGAAGGGTTCTGCAGCAAATTGAAGCTGCACTAAAACCAAAACTCAACTCTTTCCTATACGCGATACGACTGCAAATCTCTTGCAGAATGATAGGAGTTGGTGAGTTATAGCGAAATAAGAGTTGTGCTGAAGGGAATAAAGTGGATTTTAGACTGTTAAGATACTTCCCGTAATAAGAGACGTGCCTAACAGCTGTTTTGTCTGGATTGCTTTGTTTTACTATTTTCGTCGTCGCCAAGGCCGGATAAAGGACTCTATTGTGTAGGGGTCCTTTCCTTTGTTATCATTGTTTTGAGTACCTGTACTGTAAAGTATACAAAAAGTGTTGGTTACATTAAATTACGTTTGAGCTGTATGACTACGTGGTATGTACACTAAGCACATAAATCTATGATTTTTAAACGAATGGGTAGAAATTCAGGCGGTCTTCTCAGTTGAAGGCTGCTTTCCGAACCGGTGGTTACTTCTGTAGCTTATTAAAGCCATGATAGCTCAGTGGTAGTGACGTCGGATACCGCGGCGAAGGTCGTGGGTTCCTACAATGAGCTTGAGCTTTCGGTGAAGGAAAACATCGTGAGGAACCCATAGCACGATAGTAGGGTACTTTGTAGTACCCGACTGGCTGGCTACCACCCTCAAGTTGAAAATCTGTCGCCAAGCACCTATCGGTGTGTTCCGACAGTTGACTTGAGAGCCATTTCCCATCTAGTCTTTGTGTGCTTACCACCTTCGGCCACATCATCACTTACCATAGTGAGATTGTAGTCAAACACAAGCCTATCCAGAATAATAAAAAAAACGACATTCATAATTGCTCTCTAATGGGTTTCGAATCGGTTTATCGCGGAACCGTACCTTTTCCAGGGTACAACAAGTTCAAACATATCATAATCATTTACCCGTGGAAACGAAGACAGACTGTTAGTTATTCTTGCATTATGGTGGTAGAGTCAATTGTAACGTTCATAAGTGCCTTACCAGGGCCTACACTGAATAAATGAGTTTTGAGTTTGAGTCATCATAATTTTAATACAAGACACAAAGATAAAATTGTGACCCCTAGATTCAGGCTAGCTAAAGTTAATAAATCTTTTCTCGGGAATTGTGTTCGTTTTTACAATAGGATCCCACGTGAGGTAGCTGGAATGTCTTATATTTTTTTTTTATTAAACTTAGGTTAATGAACAAAGCCTACTATAAGGTAGCTGATTACATGGAAGACAGAAATATATGGTTGTAGTAGCTTCTCTCTGCACCTGCATCCCCCTGGCGTAGTGTAAAATATTTGAGAATGTATCTAAATGTACTTATAAAAATGTAAGAAAGATCCACTGCTAAAAAAATGCCTTGCTGAGTTTCTTGCCGGAGTCTTCTCAGTTTAAGTGTATTCCGAATGTGGTAGAGTCAATTGTAACGTTCATAAGTGCCTTACCAGGGACGAAACTGAATAAATGAGTTTTGAGTTTGAGTTTATGAAAGTATCCGAAAGAAAATGCACAAAGTGCAGAAAGAATCGCAAATGACATTACACAATACATTTGTTCGTGAAGTAATCAAGGATTTAATCTCTCCACGCAACACTGTTAATGTGAGAATTGTAAGACAATACGGGTAAAATCCGGAAGACATGGCTCATCGGTTCTAATGACCACTGTTTTTCCACCAGCACCACTTGACCTCTCGCTTTTCACACAAGTACCACGTATCCTATAAAAGTTAAACTTGAGGAGAGGGGGTGGGGAGACCGATGTAATTTGGTCGCGAGGTCCACGCGAGTCGGCCATTTTCTCAAGCGTGATTACATTTTAACCTGTGGGAACTTCTATGAATTTGTATTTGGTGTAATTTAAAAACTCGTGTAGGTTGATTATAGGATGAGAATGCTTATGGAAGAATTATTTACAAATTATTTTAAGGTTTCAGGGAACTAAAGTGATATTTTTTATTGAAATAACTTTTCACTTATGCATATATAAAAGCCAGGGATAATTAGTGAATGAATTTACAAAAGCGGATTCGTAGTTCCGGAGATTACCTACCTCTTACATACAAACATATTTACAATATTAGTATCGATACTTATATAAAGTAAATGCCTTCCAAATTAATATAGTAAGATAGCGGAAAATAATAAGCTAAAAAACCTTTGCGTGATTTCGATTATCGCTGAATTGTAAATTTTGTTTGACCCTCCTTTCACCTAGTTACAGGTTGAATTCAAAACGCCTATGTCTTTGCCCTCGACTCAAGGTAACCTCATACTAAATTTCATCAAAATCTAATCAGTCGTTTAACCAAGCCGTCAAAACCAAGTAAACTTATTACATATTATACAAGAGAAAAAGCCACACAGCCACACTTGGCAATAAAAAAAAACAATGATAGATCATATTTTGAAATTGAACATGGGATACATTTTATCTTGGGAAAATATACAATCCTTCTGGGTGGAAGCTAGTAGGTGCTTATATAAAAATGTACGTACCTACCCTACGTTATGGAAGTAGCCCAAGACCGCAATCAAGTGTTTTTTCTGCCTGACCGGGACTTTCTGTATTTATAGGTTTATTTATACCTAAATACAGCTTTGATAAGCGAACAATTATTATATACCGTTCTACAAACATACCGTCTCATTGACTAGTCTACATTGTAAGAGTATGTACATCAAATAATAACATTTATTTTTGTAAGGTGTCTTGAGAGGTGTCAAGCGACACCCGGATGGAACGAATTTATATAAGTTATATAAGTCGAGAGAGTATATATATATATATAGAAATGAAAAAAAAAAAATATATATATATAAATAGAAATGAAAATATCTGGCTTGCTTTCTATAAGAGAGAGGGAGAGAGAGAGAGAGCGAGAGAGAGAGACAGGTCAACGCACTTTTGACACTAAAAGTGTCGTGACAATTTTTTCCGTCTAGCCCCCTTTCACAACGCGCGATAAGGAACTTCGTTAAATGTTAGTACTTTACTTAGGTACCTACCAATCTATTTAATTAACCAATTGAAATGGATTTTTTTCTTTGTAAATATAACTAGAGTAAGAAAATTATTTAATTTATTTAGGTACGTTATAAATTTCGCATTTATTAAGAGTCTGGGAAAAAGATAATATTATAATTAATATCAATATTTTTATGTTCATTTTAAGTTTACGCTGTCTCCTGTAACTTTGACGGGGATACAATATCTATAATGAATGTCAACGACCTTTCACACTCAAAGAATCTGTTTTATTTTTTTGTATTGTACTTGTTTTTTAATGTTTTGACTTATTTAAAAGATTAATAAGCTTGTAATTACGGAACCGAAAAAACACTTAATATTTAGGGTGTCAAATCCTTTAATGAAATATCAAATTAATCTTTGACGTGTCAAATCACAGGTTTTAAAAAACGAAGTTACTGTGGCGCTGGCGTGTTTAATTAAATATCAAATACAAGGCAAGGTCGCAAAAACTAAGGCGAAGCAAGATATAAAAAGTGCCACTCATAAGCATTGTTATTGAAACCAGAGTACAGTCAGCCAAATAATACGGTGAAGGATAAACATCGGTAAGGAAACCACAGCACAGTAGACAGTACGGTGGTAGGGTACTTTGTAGAACTCAACTGGCTGGCTACCATTCTCAAGTTGAAAGTCTGTATTGCTAATGTCTATTATAGGCGTATTCACTTACCTACCATCTTTTTTTTTAAGCTAGAACCATGAAACTTTGTTTTTAGGCTAACAATTAAAAATAAAAAATACGTATTTTAGCGTTTTCTAAAATTCAACCCTTAAGGGGGTGAAAAAGGGGTTGAAAGTTTGTATGGAACTCCGCCATTTTTTGAAGCTACCATGAACCATGAAACTTTGTTTTTAGGCTATCAATTAAAAATAAAGAAACACGTATTTTAGCGATTTCTAAAATTCCACCTCTGAAGGGATGAAACGGGGATTCAAAGTTATGAGTTATTTCCGTTTCTTGGTATGAAAAATGAGAAGGACTGACTCAGCAACGCCCAGCAACGCACAGGTATTGTTTATAAGATGTAGACGAGGAATGAGAAAGGATTTTTGGAAATTCAATGTCTAAATGGGTATAAAAAGGATACGCGGGAGAAACCGCGGGGCGGAAAGCTAGTTCAAAATAAAGCTCGCTCCCAACTTTTTTCATCGCTGGATACGAAAAATTTGTTAGAAGTAAATAGAAATAAACGTACATTTAATAATCCCACTGTACCGCATAAAGAAATAAGTAAGGCATAGGCGCGACAGGTTAAATAACTTGCAGATGACGTAACTACTAGTACCTACTCAGAACTAAGTAACTTACCTAATAACTTAAATACACTTCGTACATGTTCTACTGGTTCCAAGTCATGCAAGTTGCTAGTAAATACTGACTGCGTAAACTGTTTTTGCTCACCTGAAATAATATTAGTACCATTTTTTTTCTTTATGAACTATCTTTCACCCGCTGTTTCTCTCGAATTCCTGAGCCATCTTATCTTTTACCTGGATAAAATGTATCCTATGTTTCATTCCAGGATATAATCTACCTGTGTGCCAAGTTTCATCAAAATCCGTTCAGCCGTTTTTGCTTGATTGAACAACAAACATCTTCACATCCAAACATTCGCATTAACAATATTAGATGTTGCCTATAAGTTACTCAAAAAAATATATCTAATAAAACATCTAAAAATACTCGTAAATTAGCGAATAGATAAAATTCATCCTGTTTATGATTTTTAATTACCAATTTAACGACAAAAGGTCCAACTTTTGATGGTGAATGACGTCACAAACCAGTATTTCATAGAAAATTCCAACTAAATATGTTAATAAAAATAAACTGATTTGATGTCAAAAGGTCCAACTGGTGGTAAGTGGTCACCGACCTTACAATACCAGCTTGGCATTACTTACAATACGATTACCAACTGCAATACAGTGGGATTGTCAAATTACCGATTCTTTTTAACGTTTTCTTTAAAACAAATGATTATTTATTGATATTCTTTGCTCTAGACACAATACAATTTTATAAAAACATCCTAATAAGCTTACTAAAATATAAACTCTTCGCCGTTTCTTTGTTTCGCCGTTTCTTCTCCTGACAGCTCTTTATTTGGAAATGGTGGTAACAGTAACAATAGCATTAAAAATTGCAATAAGACGTTCAATAAGTGTTCCTTAAGTGTCCCTAATTTTTTTTTATTTTTTATATTCGATAGTCTTGTGTTTGACCACAATCTCACCATGGTAAGTGATGATGTGGCGGAAGATGGTAAGCACACAAAGCCTAGATGGGAACTGGCTCTCAAGTGCAGCTGTCGGAACACACCGATAGGTGTTTGGCGACAGATTTTTAACTTGAGGGTGGTAGCCAGCCAGTCGGGTACTACAATATACCCTACCACCGTGCTATGGTTTCCTCACGATGTTTTCCTTCACCGAAAGCTCAAGCTCATTGTAGGATTCGAACCCACGACCTTCGCCGCGGCATTCGACGTCACTTACCACTGAGCTATCATCGCCTTAAATTGAATAAAACATTTGAGTTTGAGTCTAATAGCGCTCTTCCAGAACATTCCTCATATAATTTTGAATAGAGTAACAACTGAGTTTATCAGCTCTCAGCAAAAGCAACCTTCCGAACCGTAAGTTAGTCGGACATAACTGCCTGTGATGGCCTATTTGAATATCTCATACAAAATTCCAACATTCAAATGCAAATCCACCACCAACCCCATAATCCAAACTAGTAAACAAAAGTATCACAGTTCGATTCCCAGCGATCGACATTCCACAACTTGTCTCCACAACGGTAGTTGATTCTGCAATAGATATGGCTAGCCATTTCACTTTACATACGCTGCCTTTATTTCTCCGCCGGATTTCCTTATTCTGTCTGACACCAATGTGGCAGGAAGGTGTCACATTCACGCACTTGGCAACAGTCTATGCTTTTTTATAAAGATTAATTAACTGTTGCTAGACAGAATTGAGGGGACAAGAGTTTTTGAGATAAATACCACACGACGATTTTTATGTCAAAGGACGTGAGAATATGAAAAGTGACAATTGTCAGAAAAACAATGAAGTTTTTTTATTCTGGATAAGCTTGTGTTTGACTTCAATCTCACCATGGTAAGTGATGATGTGGCCGAAGGTGCTAAGCACATAAAGCTTAGATGGGAACTGGCTATCAAGTGCAGCTGTCGCAACACACTGATAGGTGCTTGGCGACATATTTTCAACTTGAGGGTGGTAGCCAGCCAGTCGGGTACCACAAAGTACCCTACCACCGTTCTATGCTTTCCTCACGGTGTTTTCCTTCACCGACAGCTCATGCTTATTGTAGGATTCGAACCCACGACCTTAGCCGCGGTATCCGACGTCACTATCACTGAGCTATCATCGCCTTAAAGGTTAGGTAGGTAAAGTTGCCGCAATAAGAATTGGTTACGGCCCTTGGGGCAGTTATCACACCATCTGATCTCATAGTAAGCAACTATGGAAACCAGAAAGCAACTGATGCAACATTTTTTTATAATCATTTTTTGATTATTACAGACTCAGGACAAACATAACTGAATGGAAATCGAACCCACGAGCCGTAGCGTGCTAGTCACTATTAGGAACTTTATGAATCGGCAATGACAAGATAAAAAGATATACATGTATTTCTAGTTATAAACTGGTTCGGTAGTTTGGCCGTGAAATTGTAACATACAGATGGAAAGACTATCTGTCAAAATGATTGGGAAGAATTGATTCTTAGTTCTGAAGAGATAAACTCTAGTTTAGAACCTGAAGAAACACATCAACCAATCGTAGCAGAGGTGCATTTCCTTCAAGAATGCGGATATATAAAACTTGTGCAAGCACGAATAGGCTTCAGAATGCCAAATAAGTTTTCCTACCTCCTGACATTTATACGCAAGACAGCAATTAGCCGCATGCTTGCGAATATCTCAGTAAAATCTCTGTAAATATACACACAGCTATACTAAAGATATCAACATAAACAGACCAACTGTACGACCTTGCCATTATGCCATGCCTCTCACTTCAACACCATTTTAACGATTCGAATAAAGCAAAGGTATGTGTAGAGTACGTAATTGATGTTAATAATTCGATTCATGTAATCGATTTTATGGGGATCTAGTTTTATTGCCACGAATAATCGAAAGCGGTCGAGGTCGTGGGCAAAAGCTGTTTATCGATTTATTTTATTCAATAACTAGTAGGTGTTCAAGATAGAAATATCTACACTAATATTATAAAAAACTTTTTAAAAACAAGCTTTGGATTCATAGTGACGTCACTTTATTTTTTGAGTTATTCTCAGCAAGCCCTTTCATTTGATACCCATATTGTAGGAGTGCATTAAAATAATAGTCCGCTATCTTAGGTGTTCCGCCATTTTGGATTTAGAATGACGTCACACAGCTGACCATGCATTGTCTTCTAAACTAAACGTGTTTACAAAATTTTAGCTCAATCGGTTAAAGAAATCTGCTTCAAAATTGAATTGCAAGATACACCCCGGAAAAACATACATACATTGCAAGTTAATATAAAGCTTGTAAAAAGTTGGTATCGACGAGGTAATCTCCCAAACTACTGGCCGGTTTTTGATAGTTATTTAAATAAAATGAAACAAATATTTGTTTCAAAAACATGAAACAAAACATTTATGTAGATACCATTGTCAGTGATACGGTTCCAGCACACAAAGCATTCACACTTTTATTTGATCCAATATTTTAATTGTTTCTGGTAGGATGACTCATAAATGTATATGCTAGTAGACAAAGTTATGTGTTAAGCTTGTATAAAGTGATATTTAGGAAAAATCATGATGACTTAATATTGTATGAATTAGAGACTATTTAATAATTCTGTAAAATTTTGCATGCCAGTTACTGGTGAAAGGTGAGAACGCATTATAAATAACACAACAGCTAATTGTATACCACATTTTCATGCAAAATAAAGTATTCTATTCTATTCTATTCTATTCTATATAAAGATACCTAAAACTCACAAAAACATCACCACCTTTAAACAATTAATATAAGCAAAGTGGAAGTGAATAAACTAACAAAATTAAGAAGAAACAGAGAACAAGAAAGCAACGCAAAGAACAGAAGATTTATGGAAATGATGGTCCCAAAATCTATCACAAAACAAACAGAGGTCCTTTTAAACAATTAATTTATGCAAAGTGGAAGTGTTAAGAAGAAACAGAGGACAAGAAAGCAACGCAAAGGACAGAAGATTTACAAAATCTAAATAATAACACATACCGCCTCTGTCATACCTACAACATGATCTAACTTATATAATTCTAAACACGTGTAACCTAAAACAAAATAATAAAATCTATAAACGTCATTGCCCCCAGGAAGTTCAACATAACTTGTGTTTACTGGAGCCGCCATCTGCATTGGGCTAATTTTAGCACCACCTGGCGCCGACGCACGTAAACAGTTGCGCGCGCGCCGCTACTGGATGAATGGAACACTGCCTCTTCTATCGGAGATACATTGACTCTGTTGAAATTTCTTTTTTTTTAATTACGGTTAAGCTTGTGTTTGACCATAATCTCACCATTGTAGTGATGATGTGGCCGAAGGTGGTAAGCACACAAAGCCTAGATGGTAACTGGCTCTCAAGTGTAGCTGTCGGAACACACCGATAGGTGCTTGGCGACAGATTTTCAACTTGAGGGTGGTAGCCAGCCAGTCGGGTACTACAAAGTACCCTACCACCGTGCTATGGTTTCCTCACGATGTTTTCCTTCACCGAAAGCTCAAGCTCATTGTAGGATTCGGTTTGTGACTCACCTGTAATTTTATTTGCTAGTACTAGTAGATACGCTAGTTACGGAGATTAATGGAAAACTTGCTATTCATTGCGAGAATACATTGGCCCCGTGTTATTTGTTATTCTATTTAATGTTTTTTTTTTATTATGGATAAGCTTGTGTTTGACCATAATCTCACCATGGTAGGCGATGATAGCTCAGTGGTAAGTGACGTCGGATACCGCGGCGAAAGTCGTGGGTTCGAATCCTACAATGAGCTTGAGCTTTCGGTGTCTCAGCCCTCAAGTTGAAAATCTGTCGCCAAGCACCTATCGGTGTGTTCCGACAGCTGCACTTGAGAGCCAGTTCCCATCTAGGCTTTGTGTGCTTACCACCTTCGGCCCCATCCAGAATTAAAAAAAAAATCTGAATTTTTAATTAAATAGATAGATAGGTACCGGGTCACGTGAAGGTCACCATACGTCACCAAGTGAAGTACCAGTGTCGACCTTTTACAATCTATCTACTATCTTTATCTTAGTCTTTTACGCCCCGGATAATCTCTAACAAACCATGTTACAGTTAAAAATGCTAAAAAGCAGAGGTAATCATCAACCTTCATTATTGACATACGAAAACGAGACCTCCACATAGCGCGGTCACGGGTAGAGAAACAAACAGACGGACAAACAAAGCGCCCACCCCTTCCGGCGTTTTGTATGCGCCCGCGCACCGTATGGTATGGGAAACGTACGGTTCGATCGTCGGTAGATAACTGACTGTTGATCTAATGCTAGCGCGTTGCCAAAATAGATTTATTTTTGCTTCATAGAAATTGTTGATGCCCGAATGCATAATACCGGCCTAATATCACATACTCGAAATTTAGAATAGAAAATAAAATACGTGATTTTTTAACTGAGTACCTATACAGTATGGAAAATCTTACACCGAATGAGAAAATAAAAATTTATTTTTAAATGGGCCAAAATTTTCCAAAGACAAAATCTATATTAGTTTCCCGTCTTTTTGATACAATGTTCCAGTTAAATAAGGCATGCTAGATATTTAACGCATCGAGACATACCAAAAAATTTCATTGGCCATGATTTAGTATGTGATCATAAAATTAATGGCATAAATACTGTAACTGCACTGGCAAAAGTAGTAAATGTAGACACAAAGTTACAAAATGCAACAAATGTCAACGAACCCCACACCATTAATTTTAAGAGACCATTAAAAGTGTTCGAGATAAGGGCTAAAGTTGAAAACATTAAAAATTCTTAATATTATGTTAAACAAAGAAAAAACGGCTTTATTTCAAGTTAGTGACGAATTAAATCAGATTAAATGTGTAATAAAAAGCTCGTTAAGTATCTGTCTTACAATATTCGAATGTGATTCCGTAACAGCAAAATTAAAAAAGAGACAATAAAATTTTGGCTAGATTAACGAACAGCAAAAAAATTATTAACAAAAGACCTGCCTATAATTTTAAAGAAGAAAAAACATGGCTAAATCCATGAAATAGAGCTATTTCATGTTGTCCAATATCTGTCCTGTTTCCCTTATTTAAAGGTTTTTAATATTTCGTTTCAAAAGAACGGAACCCTGGCATCATAAATAAAAATTAAACACGATTAAATTACGTACGGTAGTAAACCTACAGGAATTTACAAACTTTATGAATGTCCCATTTTAGATTTAAAATCGGACGTTAAAAGATCGTTAAAGTTCAATCACTATTTATACTGAGATAAGATATTATTTTGTTTAAACACGAACCATCATTCATTGAAACATGTGGGGAATGCATCCAATTAGGAATTTAACATTTTTGAGAATCATTGAGAGCGCGTAAGACCTGACACCATGAGCAATTGACAATTAAAATGCAACAAAATCTGTTATTTTGTGTTAGGGTTCCGTACACAAAGGGTAAAAACGGAAACCCTATTACTAAGACTGCTGTCCGTCTGTCTGTCAACAGGATGTATCTCATGAACCGTGATAGCTAGACAGTTGAAATTTCGTCGTCGCAGATGGTGTATTTCTGTTGCCGCTATAACAAAAAATACTAAAAATAGAATAAAATAATTAGAAAAAAAAACTACAAAATTTGTACGGAACCCTCGGTGCGCGAGTCCGACTCGCCCTTAACCGGTTTTAATTTATACAACATAAATATCAAAATCCCTAATTAAGTTCGTTTTTTTTTCCGTCTTAACACACTAATCTGATTTGCATTGAGACTAGATAATTGATGTGATGTCTAGGTTGCTTTAACATGCATTTTCATTTCCAAAAGAAAACTGTAGTTAAATCTATTTCTTTTTAAGGCGATGATAGCTCAGTGGTAGTGACGTCGGATACCGCTGCGAGGGTCGTGGGCTCGAATCCTACGATGAGCTTGAGCTTTCGGTGAAGGAAAACATCGTGAGGAAACCAAAGCACGGTGGTAGAGTACTTTGTAGTACCCAACTGGCTGGCTACCACTCTCAAGCTGAAAATCTGTCGCCAAGCAACAGTGAGTTCCGGCAGTTGCACTTGAGAGCCAGTTTCCTTCTAAACTCCGTGTGCTTACCACAAAGCCACATCATCACTTAGCATGGTGAGATTGCGGTCAAACACAAGCTTATCCAAGAAAAAAAATAGACGAACGAAGGTGTTACGCCTTGAAATTACATTATAAATACCCAAATTAGTAACACTGACTAAACTAAGTATGTTATTAACATGGTGTTGAAACGTAGATAAGCGTGTAAGAATCGTCGATTCCCACAATGTAAGCCGAAGCGTAACAATGCCAGTCTGTACATTATTTTACATCACAGCACGAGATTTGCGATTGTCTATGTTAATTTGTGGATAGTAAGCCGTTACAAACCTATGGAAGCATTCGTTAGTGAAACATGAGTTATAGCCATTGCATACACTGTTCTGTTGCTGGTTGTGTAAAAAATATGGTTGTCCAAAAAGCCGTATCAAAATACGAAGTATTTTCAAACCATTATTGCTAAGTTTATAAGACTCTTCTCAGCAAATGCCTCCTGCATCAGGAGATAAGAGATAACAGGTCTTTTTGAATAAAATATTATTGATTTTGATTTGAAGTGCCAGTAAGTAATAAATATATTGTTTTCTGATTGAGTTCTTGTCCCTTCAAAACACAATTCTTTCTATGAGTTATATGAAATAGTAGCTTGTATCGTCATAAATATAAACTTAGAAGAGCTACTCTTTGTCGTTAAATTGATATTGAAAATCATAAAAAAAGATGAGTTTTACAACGTATTCGCAATTTCCGAGTATTTTTATACACTGGTAAAATTCAACATTACTTATACCTATGATGATATAATGATGAATTTTTGAATAAAGACAACAACCCAATTCTGAAGTAGAAATAACTGCACAGCTTTACGAAATCAATTTCTCTACAGTACATTTTTCCAATTTGGCCTGCTTTTAATGCCTGTATATTTTATGGTCCAAGTTTCGACGCCTCAAGTACAGTAATAAGTTTAAGAATTTTAATAAAATTATAACCAAACCTGAATACAGTTACTCGACCATAAACAATGATGATCACAAAAATTCAATAACGAGTAACACCGATCTGGACATCGTAAACACAGTTCAACTGTTAACCGAAAAGGATGATATGAGTAAGCGATTTCTTCCAACAAGGAAATTGGTTCAAGTCGATATTTTATGTCGAGATTATCTCTGTGGGTGTTACCTTGACATGGGTACACATGTCTTGACTTTAGTTTTGAATTTAAAAGTATAGAAAATAAACTCCGGTAAAAAGAATGACAGCCTGACTCTTGAGTATCACAGAGCAAAATTTATCTCAAATAAAGTTAAAGAGAACATTCTAGATCTTAACAAATATAATGTTATAGAAATAAACGGAATTGTAGTTACCGATAATGGATACAAAAACGAATCCGCCGACTTGAAGGTTTCTACAACAAAAAGTACATTATCCGCATCACGCATAAACTGCATTGAACACGGACTAATTCACAGGTTAGTAGTAACAGTAAGTATGCTTTTATTCAATATTTCAACACGGACATTTAAAATTCAAGATGGCCTTTTCTCATTTTTATTAACATAAAACTGAATCACCGACTTCTTAAAGTTTCAAATACAGTTTCTGAGTAATCGCCACCAAAAAAGGATGAAGACCCCGAAAACGGCAATCACCTTCACACCAAATATAGAAATGAAAACTGAAATTTCAACTGCATGCATTGGTAAGCTGTTACAAAGAAACTACAACTAAAAACAGTGTGTAAAATTATACGTTACGACAAAAACTGAATATTCACGGAGCAGCAGACATTCCGTGATTGCAAATTAAATTTCTATGAACAGCCCGTCATGAATGAAATGCAAACATCAACGTACAATAAATCTAATCAACAACACAATAGGAAACACTTTCGTTTGACAGCAACGTTTAATGCATAAACGGTAAACGAGCAGAAAATATTGGCCCGGATTCATAAGTGATTTATCTCTCATAGCTACTGGAAACCTATTGGGTTTACATCAGATAACTACAGCTAGAACCAGTATACGTTAAAGAAAGTGTTAAAAATATCATGACAAATGATTAATAACAAAGAGAAAGCGGTAGGATATTGTATGCAAAATTGGTTGTTGATATGTATGACTTAAGATTAAAAGATTAATTTCCTATGGATTAAGAAGTGTATGTGGGTCTGAAACAGTTTATTTTAAAGCCAGTAGTGCAGGCGCCAACCCCATGCTTTCTCTTTGGAAATAAGTCAATTTAAAAGATTAACCCAAATATTTTGACTATTAACTCAGCGACCGTAATATTAAAGCTACTGTACGCTTGTTTAATCCACATATCAATCAAATACTTAAACGTAGAGAGATTAAGGGCATTCTTCAGATAGACGGAGATGCTATCACTGTCAAACATTTTATTGATGAAGACATTAAGAAAATTCCAGATTTTAAAATGTGTGGTGATATAGTGGCAGTTAATCACAGAAATGTAAAGATTAATCCAAAGCAATTACGACCTCAAGGTAATAATTACGAAGAGGAAACACACAGATGACTGATAGCGCTTATTGCTTGGACATGGGAAAAATCAGCCATGCTCCACCCATTATCGATGGCTATATTTCACGTTCAATACAGTGAAAATCCGGGTCACAAGATACACATATTGACACGTGGCCATTAATGTTGCCGATTCGAAAAATTACCATTTAATTGTATGTAAAATATTACATTTGATGGGTGAAAGTATTATCATTTTATGACGGAAATGTGAAGTTGCAGCCATGAATAAAGACGAGACAATTAATAATAAGTATGTCAGTGTTTAAATATAATTATTGTTTTCACGATAATCTGTATAAACAATATCATCGTGGTAACATTAATATTTCTAAAGCTAAGCTGTCGCAAAAAAAATAGTTTTTTCCGAAACAAGAAATTTTCTTTAAAGAACTCGAAGTGATAAGAGCGCCCCTTGAGTTTCAAGATCGAAACAAGGTCGACAAGACTGTACCGACGACAAAAACTGCACTAGTAAAAAACATGTTTGCAGTCGAGATTGAATAAAGAGATATGGCTGTAAAAAAACATGGAAAAAGGAACAATGGCATATGTTCCTGACGGCATGTCACATGTTATTTACAAGCCATTCGGTGAAGCGATGCGTAGAATTAAAATTATGTTCACATACAGTATTGAATTGTTAAATATGACGTGACAGTGTTATATAATTTTAACATAGGTATATAAGAATTGAAATTGGAAATTTTAGTAATTTCAATAAAGCTATACGTGGTCACGTTTTCAGTGGTGGTTAAACATAGACAAAACAAACGGTACACTACAGGTAGAATAATGAACTGTCCATTACTGATGTCAAAAGAAAAGAGTACTGCAAACCGTTATGCTTATCTAAGAGTTATCTTTCGAATCAATGAGTTTGACTGTATTAATAGCTTAAACAAATACACAGGTAGAACGTTAAGTAAACTCGACAAGTTTAAGGTTAATGTGCCCTTATTGTCCAATCATGCAAGCATAATAGATATTTGAATAGAACTTGTTTGAATAATCAAGACATTTGAAGCCGATTATTATAATGAGCTTTCGTTTTAATGAGTGATCTACTAGCTGGAGTTTTGGGCTTACTAAATGCGTTGAAATTTATCACGATGAAAGAACTAGTTCATTAATGCCATGGTGATATTGTTATATGTATATTAGGTATGTGATGGATGGATTATGTTAGCTTAGATTTCGGTGATGTCAGATGCCGTAGGAAAGGTCGAAATTTAAAATCATACTGCGAGCCTGCTCTTTTGGTACGAAAATCTTATGCTTCCAAATTTATATTCACTGTCTGTTCAGACAGATACAGCTGAGTTGCTTTTCTTGGTCATAACATTCTTCTATGAAATTGATCAAGTTGAAAATCTGCCGCCAAGCACCTGTCTCGGCTGATGCAATCGAGAGACGCCATTGTAAAAGGTACCAAATATTGGCAATCTCCTGTACTTTTTGTAACTAAAATATGACCTTTATTAGTAGACTAATTAATAATGAAATGCCTTGCTAAATTTGCCTTATTAGTTACATGTCAATGCTACTTATAACGCTTACAAACCCATTCTCTTTACTTCAATGCTCACTGCGTTTCTACTTAACAATTATTACCTTTAATGACAATACAAATGATAGTATTCACCTTGAATAAATCATTTCAATCGTTTACTTTACCATTGTCAGCTTATTTAACGCCTTTGACATTGTTTGTGTTTTACTTTCAATCCCCCCCAAGTAATTAATACTCAGTACCAATATTATTTATTGTAAGAATAAGCAATGCAAACCAGCAGTCTGACATGCACATGAAGTGAACCTAGTATCTATGATTTTAATGAATAATTTATCGCATAGTTCAAAAGGTTTATTGCTAAGGTTTCTGAATACGACAGTGATCCTAAAAGATACGTTCTTTAGCAAATCCTTGAGAAACAATCAACTATTTATTTTTGGCCTCATTTCGGTTTATAAACACCGCGGGGTTAAAGATAGAACCCTGTGGCATTCCGACACATTAAAGATTCCTGAGGATTTGAAAAACAAGATATGTACACTAAAATCCAGATCTTGATGTGACACAGGATGAGGTTGAAAATAACAAATGTAAACACAATACAGTCTGCGTTAAAGGCATGTAAACAAGACTTTGTTATAACTCGAACGATGCTGTTAGTGCTGTGTATACGCGAGTCTATTTCCGAATGTTATGATAAAAACACATGCATCCACACCTCCGAATGAAAGGGCGATCTACAATAAGAGGGGGAAAATAGTCTCGTGTCAAGATCACACATTTTCAAACAACATCATGATGATGGTTCTGAATCAAAAAATCATATTCCGTATGAAGAATGAATCAAATCATTTATTTCGTTTTTAAACCTTGATTTGTTCCATGCATAATTTTGAAATATCCATAGGCGTTTGAGAAATTTAAGGTAATCAAACGAAGGTTTATTTGGATATGCCGGAAATGAAATGGAAACATTATGTATGACAAGCCTTACGTCACGCATATCTTTGATACCATCATTAGTATTAATGGGAGAAATCTAGTGAACACACCAATTATTTTCAAGTATTTCTTTATATAAATCCTAAAATGGTAGCAGAAATTACCATTGAAAATTGTTGCACAACAGTCAAAATGAGAATCGGTTAACGGCACGCCATGTCAAGGCGAATTTAATATAGAATCGTCAGTTCTTGCACGTTGCGAATTTCGTAAAAAAATCTCTGTAGGCTGTTCTGGGGATATCGCTCAAAGTACGGTACGGTACCTGCCACCGTAGATAAATAAGATTCGAGTTTGTTTTTGATAGTAAAATTAGTTTTACTGTATTATTAAAAAGCAGAACAGGTGCGTCAGGTTCATAGTACCCAATTTTGGCAGTCTTGTTTGGTGTCAAGTTGTGACTTATAAAAAATATCATTGTTCCTTTAACTATCCAATTTCACGACCGATTTGTTTAGATTGGGATTTGGTTTGAGAGTAAATAGCGCGTCTAGCGTCATTGTTCTTAGCTATTTCTTCTTGCTTACTTCTCAATATTGTCAATTCTTTTACGTCTGTTACACATTTGTGATCTGTTTCCTTTTCCTCTTCTTCAACCTCATCAAACGTGGTATTAAGTCATTGTTACAATAATGTACCTTATATATAATTGTAAAATGGGCTATTTATGCATGCAGCTGAAATACCTACATAGTATCTGATTCTGGGAAGTGATAGTTGATATTAGACGGACGTTTGTAATTACATCTTTACGTAATTCATTTCACTGAGCCTTTTGGACTGTCGACTGGAATTGAAAGACTATAGTCTGCACTGGAAGTACTATTTTTTTCATAGATCTGAGACGATTCACATTCTACCGCCATTCAATGGGATAAATAGTCCAAACACGCAATCTTAAATCATCTGAACTAAGATTTCAAAAAGTTTTAGTACCTACGATCATAGGGAGAATGTACTTACACATTTCACTCCATACCTAGGTGCCTCTAGCTTTGAAAGTAAGTTTAGAGATTTAGATTTTACACATTCATGGTCTTGTGTAGGTATTATTTAGTCTACCAAATAGTTCCCTGCCATAGCTGCCTAACTTAGGATGAGTTTTCAGTAAATAGGTAGGACATCGATAGTTGCTATTAGCTGATCTATCGACAACTCAAAATAAACAAGCCCAACACGTGAATACACATGTAAATATCGACATAGGTATAGGTACGTCTATTATCAAATCTGTAACGAAATGGAAACAATAGTGCTTGACTTACATTACGACGGAAAAGGTAACTATTTACGTAACTCAACTGCGAAGATTTAAGTAGGTAGGTACTTTATGACCATAAACAGAATGCTAGTTATTTTCTAATATTTAAATTATTAGCAAATAACTTTCGCCGCGCGCCGCTGATATCTGCGTTCCAGAGGCTGTGGGTTACCTAGGTTCCTTTTATTTTGAGTACCTACCAACTTCTAACTCACCTAATAATTACCTAGGTTTTTAAGTCTTTACGAAGAATGTCCAACTAAGTACCTACCTCATATAAATAAATAACGAAAAAGAGAATTGGTTATAAATGAGAATACATTTTACAAATTTTAGTGAGCAAAGTTTTTCTTCGGCGTCAGCGATGGATTACACATAATAATCTAGCATTATTTCGTCTAGATTTCAGATTAGCAGAAGGAAAACTAATCAAATGCAAAAAAAAAACGAACACGTTTGACCATTTAAAATGTAAATCAGACCTACCTGTTCTAGACTAGATTACGTCCTAACTTGACGTTTATCATTCAATATTCACTGCATCTAAATTCGGTCAGATAGCATTTTATAACACGACCTAAGTACTTCTACTAGTTTTTTACGTAAATGTACCATTTCGGCGTCAGGAACAAGTATTATTTACAAATTTTCCGCGAATAGGTACATTCCTAGGAGCCGGCGTGGCACAGCAAAGCATGGAAAGAAAGTACAGTTAAATAACTTAAGAATACTTACGCGGCGAGAGGACAGCTTGCCGAGATGTTTAGAAAGATTACGTTTTTTATGCTATAGTCACTGATACACAAGTTATTAAGTTCACTGTTATTTGTCACAGAACGTTTATTGATCACGAATGTCCATGTGTTATTTGTGTTTGTTCACAGGTCAGTTCTATATTCGGTGCACGGTACGGTTTAGGGAGAGCGGCGAGAAATCTATGCATACGTCGACCAAACGCAACGCCGCGCGGCGGACTGCGCGCGGTGCGGGGCGGCAGGCGGCCGAAACGAAACGTCATCATTCATTGCGCGCGATCTCCCACTCGCGGAGAATGCGTTCGGATATGTCGTCAAAATGTACTTTTGTAAGAGTATTAGATTTTTTATAAATTTTACAATGATGAAGATTAATATTCTTATCGCTTTACTAATACTTTACCGATTTATGATATAACTTTTGCTTAAAGCGCTATATATCTAAGCATTGAGTGAATCAGCCCGTAGGTGAACCACTAAGTCACATGCGCAGCAAATTGAAGTACTTCATACCTTCGGTCACTGGGTTGGGTAAGGCAGCAACAAAATTTTGAAAAGCTTTTTCACACGCTAGAAACGGTACCTACATGTCTGCTACCGCGCAATAAACTAGCGTTAAACTTGGCTCCCACTATCTGGAATTCTCTATTATTCAAACCCCACCCGGAGTAACGACTGATTAATTGAAATTTAAACTGATTCGTTTGGTAGGTACCTATTCGTGCTAAATTCAATGAAGTGCATCACCTGTTTCTTACGGGCCAGCCCCACGGTTATAAAAATAAATCAGCTTTGATTAGTTAAAATAAACGATATCCTATGTAACATTAAAAGGGACGGAAACCTATTAGAAGTCAGCATTCGTCTAGATTACGATTACGATAATGGTAAAAAAAAATATGCTAAATTGCATTGCATGCAACTAAAACATGCCCATGGATGCATTTCTATCCTAGAGTGATATCCGAACGCACGCTTACTGCGCCGGCCAGGCAGCCGTGTACGGTCGCGCGCTCGGTTCGCTCACGCACGGCGCCCGCCTTATGCCGCTTGCCTTCATCATTTTCCATTGCCTACATTAGAAATTCGTTTAAAAATTTCACCAAGATCATTTTTTAAGACAATGCGAATGTGAGTAATCAATTAAATTAATTTGAACGTTTTTTTTCGCTCCATTATAAATTAATTACTTAAGGTATGTATATTCCTCGACTTATGAACGTTTTTTCCAAGCAAAAGGCAGGCAATAAATTAAGATTTTGTAGGTAAAACCCAACTAGGTACGTGAATACATTTATTTAATATAGATACACTAGCTTTTGCCCGCGGCTTTGCTTGCATAAATAGATCTACTTTTCACTATTCTACAGTATTTTTTTATCAGGGGTATAATTTTGAAAACGTTAGAACTCGTGTTTTTTACCTTTAACTGTTATCTAGGTACGGCTACCGGTCAGATTTTCAACTTGAGGTTGGTAGCCAGCCAGTCGGGTACTACAAATACCCTACCATCGTGCTATGGTTACCTCACGATGTTTTCCTTCACCGAAAGCTCAAGCTCATTGTAGGATTCAAACCCACGACCTTCGCCGCGGTATCGCAAAACTAAGGAGTGTAGCAGTAACAGCTAAATATTGTTTAGCCTGGGTCTATGATAATAAGCAGATCACCTTGTGAAGCGAATGGCTTCAGATTTAATATCTCACCCACGCTACATTGCAATTCATACTTACCATAAATCTGTGAGAATGTAATCAACAGATCATTTCATCACCTGTTTAGTGTTTGGGTTAAATGACAAATCCTTTTAGTACAGAGGTCACCAGTTATATATATATATATATATATATATATATATATATATATATATAGGTATTAGTCAAATACTCCTGCATCAAACACATAGATTTGAAAATCAATAAATAAGAAACCGGTCAAGTGCGAGTCAGACTTGCGCACCGAGGGTTCCGTACAAATTTTGTAGATTTTTTTAAATATTATTTCATTCTGTTTTTAGTATTTGTTGTTATAGCGGCAACAGAAATACATCATCCGTAAAATCTCATGTCATGGGGCCCCTTTGGAAAGTAAAGTTAACAAAGTAAAAAATGTACCTAGGTAATGTTGACGGCGAAAAACGCGCTATTGAGCGCATGTATGTATCGGCTTTCCAGGGCCCCCGTGAGGTCGAGAGCCCTCTGCCGAGGGCCCTGGGCCTTGATGTTCTATTTATAATACCTATCATGGGACATTTTCCACACATTAATCAATCTTACCTCTCTAGGAGTTCAGAGACAGAACTGAAACCTAAACCTGTGCCTGTGCCTGTTTTGACCGTTCAAACCAACACAAATGAATAACACCTCTCAATCAAAGCCATAAAGTTTAACTTTACTTACTATACAAGTTACGCAATCGGACATCCGTCGTACCCTGATACACATGAAACTGAGACATATTCACAAGGAATATTTATGGCGTAATATTAAAAAGCATTAATCAATGATTTACGACCGTGTTTACTAGCCCGTACTGCCCGTACTATGCACTTCGCCCGCATACAGACAGACTTATTGTTTAACATAAATAGATGCGAATCTTATGATAGGGATGTTGCTTGTATTCAAGAAAAAATATTTAACACTACAGTGCAATGACATTATAAGTAAATGAAAATATAATTGCACCAATGTATAATAACATCTAAAAATATTTAACACTACAGTGCAATGACATTATAAGTAAATGAAAATATAATTGCACCAATGTATAATAACATCTAAAAATATTTAACACTACAGTGCAATGACATTATAAGTAAATGAAAATATAATTGCACCAATGTATAATAACATCTAAAAATATTTAACACTACAGTGCAATGACATTATAAGTAAATGAAAATATAATTGCACCAATGTATAATAACATCTAAAAATATTTAACACTACAGTGCAATGACATTATAAGTAAATGAAAATATAATTGCACCAATGTATAATAACATCTAAAAATATTTAACACTACAGTGCAATGACATTATAAGTAAATGAAAATATAATTGCACCAATGTATAATAACATCTAAAAATATTTAACACTACAGTGCAATGACATTATAAGTAAATGAAAATATAATTGCACCAATGTATAATAACATCTAAAAATATTTAACACTACAGTGCAATGACATTATAAGTAAATGAAAATATAATTGCACCAATGTATAATAACATCTAAAAATATTTAACACTACAGTGCAATGACATTATAAGTAAATGAAAATATAATTGCACCAATGTATAATAACATCTAAAAATATTTAACACTACAGTGCAATGACATTATAAGTAAATGAAAATATAATTGCACCAATGTATAATAACATCTAAAAATATTTAACACTACAGTGCAATGACATTATAAGTAAATGAAAATATAATTGCACCAATGTATAATAACATCTAAAAATATTTAACACAACAGTGCAATGACATTATAAGTAAATGAAAATATAATTGCACCAATGTATAATAACATCTAAAAATATTTAACACTACAGTGCAATGACATTATAAGTAAATGAAAATATAATTGCACCAATGTATAATAACATCTAAAAATATTTAACACTACAGTGCAATGACATTATAAGTAAATGAAAATATAATTGCACCAATGTATAATAACATCTAAAAATATTTAACACTACAGTGCAATGACATTATAAGTAAATGAAAATATAATTGCACCAATGTATAATAACATCTAAAAATTCTCGTAAATAGTGAATACTTTATTGGAACGAAGTTCCTTATCGCGCGTTATGAAATATGAAAGGGGCTAGACGGAAAAAAAATCCCCGACATTAAAGATGTCGGTGATTTTTTGTGTCGGTGACAAAAGTCACCGACCGCTGTGCGGCGTGCGCATGTTTCTCTGTTTATCTCTCTCTCTCTCTCTCTCTTATAGAAAGCAAGCCAGATATTTTCATTTCTATTTATATATATATATTTACATATATATACTCTCTCGACTTATATAACTTATATAACTTCGTTCCATCCGGGTGTCCCTTGACACCTCTCAAGTTTTTTAATTACCAATTTAACTACTAGATCGATGATCGACATTGAACAAAAAAAAGGTAATTTTATATGTTAGTCAACATGCCTGTTTTATTGGACTAAGGGCCGATTTTTCAATCACTACATAAACACCATAAACCTCGGCTAAGCTATTCGTCTGATAAGTCCATACAAAAACTGTTCTAATTTTTAAATGAACAGTCAGATATCGCTTAATTATCTAGCCAGTGAAAAATCAGGCCTAAGACTGATAATTTCATCCCAAAATAAGAGGTACCGAATTCGATAAAACATAACCTCATGAAAGCTCAAGCTCATTGTAGGATTCGATCTTCTGTGGATCTTGACAAGTTACTAGACAAGATGTATACTATGCCCCCTGTACGCTTATCCTTTTGATAGATTCATAAATTGGACAAGAAAATCAACGAAGTCCATTTCAGTGTAACATCAATTTCAAAATCACGATGCAAAAGAAGATTTCAATAGAATTAATGCCTTCCTATAAAGTGGTTTGCGTAAAATCAAGTCTCTATCCCTATCAACTGTCACCCTTGATACAGAGTATCTATTTCCGTTAGAAGCTTACTAACTCGACAGCTTTCAAGTTTAAAAGCTAATGCATTTAATTATTTAGACATGGAAGAGCTTTGCATAATTACTTTTTGCAATTCCTTCAATCAAATAGAAATAGATTAACATAATTAATGTCTACACAAAATACATCCTTTTGACATAACACCGTTTTATCCATTACATATCGAGTTTTTTTTTCCACATGTGACAACCAGACACGCGTGTCATCTGATGGTAAGTGAATACCGTCGCCCATTTTTTTTTTTTTTTTTTTTTATACCATTAGGTGGCAAACAAGGTTACGGCCCACCTGATGGTAAGCGGTTACCGTAGCCTATGGACGCTTGCAACACCAGAGGCGTCTCGAGCGCGTTGCCGACCTTGCATAAACCTATAGACATTAGCAATACCAGGGGGATTACCAATGTGTTGTCAATATTTTACAATGCCTGGAGGGCAACTGGCTCTCAAGTGTAACTGCTGGTGACAGTTTTTTTAACGTGAGGGTGGTATTCAGCTAGTCGAGTACAACAAAAGTACCCTACCACCGTGCAAAATAACATACCTATTTCTAATACAGCATAGAATTACTAAGATACGTGATGATGTGGCCTGATGCGGTAAGCAAAGTTTGGCTATTAGATGGATACCAGAACACACTAATAGGTGCATGGTGACAATTTTTTTTTCTTCTGGATAAGCTTGTGTATGACCGCAATCTCACCATGACAAGTGACGATGTGACTGGCTGGCTACCACCCTCAAGTTGAAAATCTGTCGCCAAGCACTTATTGGTGTGTTCCGACAGCTGCACTCGAGAGCCAGTCCCCATCTAGGCTTTGTGTGCTTACCACCTTCGGCCACATCATCACTTACCATGGTGAGATTGTGGCCAAACACAAGCTTCTTCAGAATTAAAAAAAACTGTCACCATGCACCTATTAGTGTGTTGTGTCCATCTAATAGCCAAACTTTGCTTACCGCATCAGGCCACATCATCACGTGTCTTAGTCATTCTATGCTGTATTAGAAATAGGTATGTTATTTTGCACGGTGGTAGGGTACTTTTGTTGTACTCGACTAGCTGAATACCACCCTCACGTTAAAAAACTGTCACCAGCAGTTACACTTGAGAGCCAGTTGCCCTCCAGGCATTGTAAACAATGTCTATCATTCCTCCTCATAACATGACCATACCAAAATTAGTGTTGCTTTTTGGTAAAGTTTAACTTTACTTACTATACAAGTTACGCAATCGGACATCCGTCGTACCCTGATAGCAAACACTAATTTTGGTAAGGCCAAGCGCATTGTTGGCCACAATGGTCGCAACATTTGAAGTCACCTCAGATTATCATCAATGTAACAGTCGGAAATAGCTGACTTAGATCAGTATCAATTAAGTACAAAATTGCTTATCCCTTGGCATCCTTCAAAATGATTTGTGTATTAGAAAACCTCTCGATAATGTCATCTCTGGAACGAACGTATCGTTTCCGCCACGATACATTGCTGGGACATTTATATATACATTAATATCGTATTATCGACACAGAGCTATCGACATGCTCAGTTGGACAGGTGAAGGAAGTCGTAAGAGAGATGAAATGTCGCGATACAATGGTGAATGTTAATCTTCATGTCAACTTTGGCATTAGACCTTTTGGATTTCCTTCGGTTCGTCATTTGAGGACGTGATGTTTTGATTAATCTTTTACATCTGAGACAGAAAAACAGCATTAAACCAAAAATTTTAACCATTTATCTACTATGAAATCAAAATGAATTATTCAATTTAAATAGGTGACAGATATACCTCCCCAAATATTACTAGTAGGATACCTGAGATCAAAAAATTCAAAACAAATAAGAAATTCATATAGACATAATTCCACCAAGCCCATTCCATCATCGGACAACCAGACGCACGGCGATGCGCCACCGTTACATGGTGGACATTCTCTTCGAGTTTCGTTATGCGTACTGCGAAGGAGTGGAACTCCTTGCCTGAGTCTGTTTCCCGATTGTTACAACCTGGGAATCTTCAAGACACGAGTGAATACGTTGCTTCTATATAGGTAAGCGTGCACCATCGTAGACCACATCGTCACCTAACATCAAGTGAGATAGTGGTCAAACGCGAACCTATAATCAATAAAAGATGATAGCTCAGTGGTAAGTGACGTCGGATACCGCGACGATGGTCGTGGGTTCGAATCCTACAATGAGCTTGAGCTTTCGGTGAAGGAAAACATCGTGAGGAAACCATAGCACGGTGGTAGGGTACTTTGTAGTACCCGACTGGCTGGCTACCACCCTCAAGTTGAAAAACAGTCGCCAAGCACCTATCGGTGTGTTCCGACGGCTGCACTTGAGAGCCAGTTCCCATCTAGGCTTTGTGTGCTTACCACCTTCGGCCACATCATCACTTACCATGGTGAGATTGTGGTCAAACACAAGCGTATCCAGAATTAAAATTAAAATTTAAAAAAAAAAAAGTTTTTTGAAAATCTGTCTTCAAGTACCAGTTGGATTTAAGACATCGTAATAAGGTATAAATCTCGTTGGCAAATTGTCCTCATACTGTCGACTTGTGGTATAAAATATTAAGCGAGATGACGACATTAATGACTCCACAGTTCTAATTAATGCTATAATAACATTAAAAGGTAAATAATGTAAACAATTAAAAACACATTGTTGCAGACATAGTTGTGCGGTTACTAAACAAAGATTTCACTCCCACGACTTCATTGAAATATGTATTACTCAATACAGAGAATTTTATCGTTGGTATTTCTTTGAGTTTTATGAGCGAAACGAACAAGATTATGTAGTCTCTAGATTTCCGACCCGCGGATTCACCCGCGTTCCCGAGGGATCTTATTTTTTCCCGGGATAAAAATTATCCTGTCCTCGGAGAACCGAGGTTCCATCTATCTCTATACCAAAATTCATAAAATATGGTTCAGCGGTTTAGGCGTAAAAAGTAAAAAGTTTTTGTAGACACATTTTTAAACCTGTTCAGGTAACGTAAACCTACTTTGTTTTCCCATATTTACGTAGGAAGGTAATGCATTTGCATGCATCGCAAACGTTTGCAATGCATTGATAGACTTATAAGTAGTTAATTAAACAAAAACAAAAACCGGTCAAGTGCGAGTCGGACTCGCGCACCGAGGGTTCCGTACAAATTTTGTAGTTTTTTTTAATTATTTTATTGTATTTTTAATACCTATTTGTAGTTATAGCGGCAACAGAAATACTTCATCTGTGAAAATTTCAACTATCAAGCTATCACGGCTCATGAGATACAGCCTGGTGACAGACAGACAGACGGATAGTAGAGTCTTAGTAACAGGGTTTACGTTTTTACCCTTTGAGTAAAGATTTTCAAGATAGAATATACATTTAATTTATCATTATAAGAACACCATATAAAATCAATAAAATATTTACATTATTATAACTATATTAAAATTAATCTAATCTAAAAACTACCTAAAATAAACTATAAAATTGCGTCGAAGAATTCCTCCGCATCGCCGTCGACTGGTAACGTTCCCAAAAGACTGGCAGCATTGCCACGTTGAATGGCAATGCTTAATCTTTGGCCAAAGTAAAAGCCAGCCTTTTGGTCACGGGAAGCGTCAACCAATCTTTTGGAAATATCCTTAAATAGGAAATGAGCACTCGGGCCCCACGACCCGAGAGTTTCAACCCCAAACGGCTCGAAAATATAATTACCTATAAGGCTATTATATTTTCGCCGCTTGAGGTTCTCAGCCGATGCAGCGGCACCGCCGGCAAGACACGCTGTGCTAGGAAGATGGGATGGCGCAAGAGTGTCGACATACGTTGCGTCCCACACTAGAGGCCTACCCATCTTCCATGGAAACAATGACATTCCGTCAGGTCTCTTGCCATCGTCGCGTGCCAACCCATTTGGCTCTAATATGGCTGGAACGCCGACGGCAACAAGAGCACGACGGATAATGTCATTTAAATTCGCATGTCTCGCTATACGGCCCGCACTCCGACTGCATGACAAGCCGTGGTGCCCGAGGCTGTTGACAGCTTCCCCGCAGTGACAGCGATGAGGAGAACAGCAGGGTACTCCCAGACGCAGACAAGCAGCGAGGCGGAAAGTAGTGTCGTCCAACATAGTTCCTTTGTTGGAAGACGGTAGTGCTAGAAGCCATAAACCCGACTCCCACTCACCCACAGCCAGTAGGCGCTCTCGCTCAGCATTACACGGTGACGTGTCGATAAGATTATTTTGTATACCTTTGCTGAGCGGTTCGTCCCACTGCCTCTGGGAAGATGGGTTGGCGGGTAGGTCAATATTCGGACAAGTGGCTTTCCAAGCGCTTATAGCCTCAGTGAAGCACGGTACCTCAAAGTCAACCAGTGTGGAAGCTAGGATTTTCCTGGTTAACTTTTCAGTCCCATGGACCGAGGATATAAAAGCCGGTAAACTTATACTTGCAATTTTGCGGACGCCGAGACCTCCCATACGGATAGGGAGGGTAGCTTGTATCCAAGCTCGGTCGTCCAAGGTCACATTTAAAATGGATGTTAAAGTATGGCGGATAATTTTATCAATTTTTTCTAATAGGTGTGAATGTGACCAAAGATGAGATGCACGCAATATGTAGTTAAATTTAGGGCCAAAACAGCAGTACCTGATTATGGTGATAGCCGAATGCATGTTAATTTTTAGCAATCTTTCCGAAATATCACTAAAATTTTGAATTTTTTCCTCGATAAAATCGGGGAAAGAGTTTTCTAAGATTGGAGACCCTAAGAGGCGAAGAGAACTTTTTTCAATCATTTTTAATTGGGGGGGAAATACTATTAAATTTTGCGAGTGTCGTTTGGTTGTCGGTACGAAAACCTAAAAACTATATCTTGGAGGACTACCTACTGGTTTATTTGTCCAAGGTCTATCTATACAAATTTTCTACAAAAAAAACAAGAAAATAAGAAGTCGATGCAATAATCTCGCCCGCCCACAGGCGCTCGCGCAGTCACCACAGTCTAGTATGGAACTGGACCCGTCGATGTTTGACATGCAAGGTCACTGTCGTTGACAATCACTTTCCGCATTTATGTAACCTACCTATAATGCCGGTTTTTACATTTTTATCATCCAAATTGTTCTCCATAGTTTTACCTGCGATTCCGATAGGTCTAATGATTTCCGAGATGGTATAACTTTTCGCTTTTCTTTCAAATCTATATTGATTGATTGGGAACAAATATACACTATCTACTAGGACAGGGCTCGCGAGCCGCATGCGGCTTATTGAAGGGTCAGTTGCGGCTCTTGAAGTTCCCCTCAAAATCATTTTTTTGGGTGCATATGAGATCAAATATTTCGTAAATACCGCGAGCCAAATAATTGTCTTTATTTGGAACCCAAACACAGTTTACTACAGTCCTATTAACATTTGGAATACAGTGAAAAAACCTAAAACAGAAAACTGCGGCTCTTTGAGCTTCCGAGAAGTCGATATTTTTCTGGAATCTGGCTCTTTATCTTAAAAGTTTGCCGACCCCTGTACTAGGACTTATTAACTAAGTCATCATCTTCAGTCCAAAAGTTGCAAAATACTTAACTTACTTTAGTTCTTGGGATTTCTCGCGACCTCAGGCAAAATCAAAGCAATTAAACTTAAGTCTACAGTTTAGACTTTAGACTTATCTGGGGCTACGTAATTTGCTCTAAATGATCTAGATCCAATTTAATGATACTAGATTATATAAATACTTGATAGCTACAAAGTTTAATGTCATGTTACTTAAATAAATATTTCCAGCGTTTATTTTATCAAATGAAACTCGACAAGGTCGACAACTCATTGGCAATCTCCCTGGTATTGCTAGTGTCTGAAGGCGACGGTATATTCACTCCCCATTTGGTGACCCAACATTCTTTGTATTCACAATTAAATAAATTTAATCGCGATGTCACGATTCTATATTTTTGTATGTAGTTTTCGGACAACCTCTTCGGCAAGTTTTTTTTTTCTTTTTTTTTTTCTCTTATATCTCTTTTATTTCCCTGTTGTAATCTGTAGCATTTACTACAATAGACAACGATTTCGACAAGTAAAGGATTATATTTCTTTCGGCAAACTCTAATCGGGTAGTAAATACCTCCATTAATAACCCGAGTGGTGTTATGGCTGCATTGCTCACTTATCACGCACCTACAATGACTGAAAGACTATCTTAGTGTCGTCTTAAGGGATTTCATAGCGCTTCTACCTGATTTATTTAGTTAGGCGACGATGGTGCAAGTGATAAGCTGTAGTGAGATGGTTACGAGTCCTTGCCCTTCGACGTCTGTGGCATTTGACGTGAAACATGACGGACATCTGTCAAAATCAATTGTCAGTTATCAGTTACTAAGATATCCGTCATTTTCATAAGAAATATAGAATATGACATATAAGTTGCAAAATACTTAACTTACTTTAGGTCTTGGGATTTCTCGCGACCTCAGGCAAAATCAAAGCAATTAAACTTAATATATTAATTATTTCATACGGGGAGCTTTTTCCGCCAACGCATCAGCTTGGCCATCCAAAGAGGAAACGCTGCCAGCCTTCTGGGAACCTTGCCGATCGGCAGCAGCGGCAGCCTCGAAGAAGTTTTTTATATATTATAGTTGTACATTTGCATGTATATTTTGTACATTTGTTGTGAATATGACATTGCCCATAAACTTTGTTATTATTTATTTTCTTCTTTTAAGGATTCTCAACTCTTATTATTACAATTTCTTTTTACATTTTAAATATAGTGTTGTTGGTATTTGGCTTTTTATAATTTTAAATAGGTACCTAAATCATATATTAAGAATTGGTCCTCGATCCGCTCCGATTTATTCATCTATGACTTAAATGAATTTAAAAGTGTATAAAATGCATCCAACTTTTTCTAACCACCAATGTGCACACTTGCATTTAGGTATGTAAGTTCCTATGTCACTGATCTATGATGTCACTATCCTACTTTTCATCTGGAAACGAGGGGGACTATAATAATCCCCTCGTTGTTAAAGGTGAGCTGTCATGTCAGTCCAATCAATTTATCAAATCGCTATGTTCTTCTTACTTGCACCTCACAACCAAGTCGGGCGCCACATCATTCCGTCGCGTTGGTGTTCCGTCACAGCGGAATTACCGCCCTGGTGATGTGTAAACGAGGTCCTTTCATTACGCAACGCGTCTGGAACGGATCAAGGGGCGGATTTAGCTTGCGGAATTCCGCTGATGGTTTGCGGTATAGGGCTGTAATATGTCCGTTATCTGGCTTCCATAATACAAGCTCTGCTTGGTTTGGATCAGAAGGTGGTGGTGGCCGTTTCAATTGAAAAAACATTTAAGTGTTGAATAGCCCTTTTATCGAGGAAGACTATACGCTATATAACATCATGGCCAAGAGGAGCCAATAAATAATGTTACAAAAACGGGAAAAAATTATTCCTTTTAAGAGCTTCCGTTGCGTGCGCTGCGTAAACGATTAAAGTTACGCAACAATCATGTATGACGAAATTGTAACTTTTATACCTGTTCTGAAATAAGGATACTTCTTATCCCCGAAAAGATAAAACAGCTTATTGTAACAGCTGTCACTTCACACGGTCAAAAATAAATTATTTATTAATTTTACTACTATAATAGTTCAAAAATCCATCGCTAGATGGCATCACCTACATTTCAAGACGCTTATCACTAAAACTATCATACACAAGTGATACGGTTTGTGATAAATGTAAGTGACGAATAGCGCTGTCCGTTAGATAGCATTAACAAGGTGCGGTATTTTGCGTACAAATGGTTTGAATAATGCGCACGCGCCCTTATTCTGATTTCTAACAAGGGTTGCCAAATTTTGAACTAAAGGCTTTTTTTTGGGAGGGGTGGACTGTTCGGCGAGCGCTTAGGGCTCTCAAAGGCTTTTTATAATTAACTTATATCCTTGTGGAGATTGTAATTAACACAAATTAATCAACACAAAAAAACCGCACAAGTGCGAGTTGGAGTAGGTGTGTAAATAGTTTGTTCATCACGGGAATCGAGTCTGAAGATTTTTTCAGATTTTTTTAGATAATGCTGTATTTTTTTTTAAGTAGCAACAAATTTATGGTTTTCGGATTTTTCTCTTTACTTGTAGATACTATACGACATTACTTATTGCCAAATGTCATGGTTCTAGGTCAACGGGAAGTACCCTATGAATTTTGAGTCGAAGTATACATTTTTTGCGGCATAAACGACTCTTTTTTTTTACGTTAACAAAGCTATTTTGTAGGTAAAGGCGATGATAGCTCAGTGGTAAGTGACGTCGAATACCGCGACGAAGGTCGTGGGTTCGAATCCTACAATGAGCTTGAGCTTTCGGTGAAGGAAAACATCGTGAGGAAACCACAGCACGGTGGTAGGGTACTTTGTAGTACCCGACTGGCTGGCTACCACCCTCAAGTTGAAAACCTGTCGCCAAGCACCTATCGGTGTGTTCCGACAGCTGCACTTGAGAGCCAGTTCCCATCTAGGCTTTGTGTGCTTACCACCTTCGGCCACATCATCATCACTTACCATGGTGAGATTGTGGTCAAAACACAAGCTTATCGACAATTAAAAAAAAAAGGTACCCGATTCAGTTGACAAACAGAAGAGAAAAAGTCTCTTCTGTTTGTCAACCGATTTTCTGTTTTTTGTATTGTTTTTCCTAAAACTGTTATGGTCAAATTAGGACCAGCGAGCGAAGACAAGTTTAAAAATATAAAAGTGCCAACCCTTACCACCACCTAAGGGCTATCGCTAACTATTCTCTGAGCTGTTCGAAGGTAACTGTGAATGATTTACAGTCTGCTCAAGCCTTCAGGCGCAGATTTCATTAAACGCCATGTTGTACGCACAAATTAATGAACTATCCCATTTATCAGAATAATATCTACTTTGTGCAAACACGTGGTCATTTATTAGGTGATAGGTTCTAGATTTCCCCAATAGATGGCGTTTATTGTGGCATATTTTTAGAAACATTTTCATTGTTAGCGCGCACCCAAAACTACTGTGACCTATACGATAATATGATGATAAAATATTTCATCTAAGTACGTAGTATTTTTTGCATGGGATGGTGTTTGAAGACTAAATAAATAAATATAATATAAACATTCTTCAGAGCTTGGACTATGGAAACAAGATAACTGATATACGATTTATGCAAGGTCGGCAACGCGCTCGTGACGCCTCTGGTGTTGCAAGCGTCCATAGGCTACGCTAACCGCTTACCATCAGGTGGGCCGTAAGCTTGCTTGCCACCTAGTGGTATAAAAAAATACTACTCAAAAAATCTACTCTTAGACTCTTGACAAACAGGCATGTTCGTTCATGCACACATATCTGTACTAGGTGAGAATCGAACCCACAACCTCTGACCTCACTACTAATATTACAAATGCGAAAGTCCGTCTGTCTGTATTGTTACCTCTTCACGCTTAAACCGCAGAATCGATTTAGATGAAATTTGGTAAAGAGATAGATGGAACCTTCTGGACATAGGATAATTTTTATCGCGAGAAAAAATAAGATCCCTCGGGAACGCGGGTGAAACCGCGGGGCGGGAAACTAGTAGGAAATAAATTCTAAATGAAATGCTATTTTATGTCTAAAATGTTTAATCATTGCAATCCAATCAATATCTCAATAAATATGATACGTAAGTACTTAAACATAAAACTTTACGATCTGTTTAATCTAAATTGTAATATCGTAAAATGTAACTTAATAAAAATAGCAATACTTGAAAACTGCAGTGTTTATTAGTAATTTAAGTGCATCATCGCCAGTGAACGCAGATTCAATAAAATGTTAATATATTTAATAATATTACGAGGTAAGTACGTACTACTGTCCCTAGACAAGAAAGTCGACAATCTAAACCGTTATTAGACGATCTACCTTTGTATGGAACTCACAAAAGATAACTTTAAAAACAATGCTGGTTTAATTAAATTATTTCCTTGTCATCCGTCCTTGATAAGTGTACCTACAAAGTTTCAAATCACTATAAAAAGCTACTACTATCATAAGTAATTATCAAAATATAGTAATAGAGTTTCTTATTACAGTCATCCATTTAAGTACATGCTATGACATAGAAATACAAGCGCAAATGCGAGTGAAGAAAGATTTGCTAAACATATTAAATGGACTTAGTTCTGAAAGCTCGAAGTCGTCAGAAGATCCAAACGGTCGGCGAATTCCAGAAGTAACATTTCTAAACATTAATGAGACATCAGAAAATATAGGTAGCTGCAAGAAAATTATTCCACGCTGACCAATTTGTATTTGATTATAAGAAAAATTTAACAGAAAAGGGTTGTCGACGGTTGGTAATACTAGATAAATCTTTAAGAGAAAAACTAGATCTGAAAATTGACAACAGCATTGAAACAGTTATAATGGATTACAAATCTGAACTGAAAGATAATTTTGAAATGATTGATAAGTATAAAACTGAATACGACTATAACTGGAAGTTAGTTCTCTGTGATATTATTGAAACGACAACAAACATATTATACAACTTTAAAAAGAAACTCATAAATCACATAGTTAATAAAAACAACACAGATATATCGAAGGTTCGAACAATTATAGCTAAAGTCTTCAAAGAAAGCGTATATGATAAAAGAGATGAATTCAATCACATTTGCGAAGAAACAAACGTCTGTCGCATCTATCCAGGATTCTCTGATTACATAGCAGATCTGATTAGTGAAATTTTAAAGCTAAATAATACGAAATTTGAGCTAGCAATAAAACATTTACAGAAACTGGTTAAAAGTAAAGTAAATTTCCTAAGGAAAGTTATTCCTGATGATATTATAATATTACTTGGTACTAAAGCAAAGACGGCCGATGAAAAAGATTTACAAATGAGAGAATTGCTATCAGTGTTGAGTGCAGCTATCGTTCAGAGATACAAATTAGTACCGACCAAAGATGAAGGTGTTAAAATGAAGAAATCTGCTATCAGAATTCTTCTAGATATAGTAGATAAAGCTTTTGCTATAGAAGATGAATCGTTAACGTCCATACATTTCGATTCGACGGTGAAAGGGTTGAGGCAATATGCTGCTGGGTATAGAAAAGATATAAATTCAACTCTACATACATTTGTTAATAATATCGTGAGAGTACTGAAGCATAATTTAGATAAAACAACTAAAGATGAAGTGAAAGCACTTGTAGAAATTATATTTAAAGGTACTTGTGAAGATATGGATAGATTTAGATATTTGTTCACGAGAGGGTCCAAATTTGTTCCGGAACAATAAAAAATAATACATTTAAACATTGTAGTTTACTCTGAACCTTCAGTTTTTAAAGATGAAGTGAAAGCACTTGTAGAAATTATATTTAAAGGTACTTGTGAAGATATGGATAGATTTAGATATTTGTTCACGAGAGGGTCCAATTTTGTTCCGGAACAATAAAAAATAATACATTTAAACATTGTAGTTTACTCTGAACCTTCAGTTTTTAAAGATGAAGTGAAAGCACTTGTAGAAATTATATTTAAAGGTACTTGTGAAGATATGGATAGATTTAGATATTTGTTCACGAGAGGGTCCAATTTTGTTCCAGAACAATAAAAAATAATACATTTAAATATTGTAGTTTACTCTGAACCTTCAACATGACATTTAAGTTTTTGGGTGGAATTTTCAATTATAAAAATAATACACCGGGTGACAGTGGTTTCTTACGATACCTTCCTACCTACCTAATGCGATAAAAGTTGTTATAAAATGTCATGAAACGACTGCTCTGAGTCATGCAGCAAATTTTATTTTTTCTTTTGCATTCTTGAATCTTTTATGCTTTTGTGTGTACCTATATGTAAAATTGTGAAATAAAGCAGTTTTATTATTGTGTGCGTTAATCGAATCAGTTTATGAAGTTTGGTAACATTCTATGAAAAATATTTATTGTATCAAATATACCTACCTAAGAGCTCAGAGGTTTGAGAATCAATAGATATTATTTCGTATTAGATGTTACCTATAATTTTATTGAAGAATATTATCAAACACTATCCTTTGTTTTGACATTTAGTAAAAATAACCTGATTTCATATGTAGGTATGTCAGTCAAAATTCCTATTATGAAAACTGTAATTATAACCTCAAAAATGTTACGGGAGTTTTGTTTCACTTTATGTGTATTTTTCGGACACAAAGCAGATCCATAGAAACATTTTTATTCGAAATTCAAAAGATTGAAACCAGCCAGCTACGCCAAAAAAGGTTCATATATCATCAAAGGATTCATACAATATTTCAAACAGAACAAATGACATACAGATTTGATAATTAATGTACCTACACATGACAGTCGTTTTATTTATTTTTTTATACTTACTCGAGTGCATTCTTAAAGTCAAGGACTCGTATATGAGTCACCGACTAATTATACCACTTTATTTAGGAACGTAACAAATGTGTCAGATTTTATGCAAAACTATATTAGGTATTATGTATGTATATAAAAGTGTAATACCACTCACTGATTAAAAACAGAAAGTAAAAATTATACAATTTTGAAAATTGGCAGGGCACGAGCATGAAAATTTCGCGGTTTCACCTGAATTTCCGAGGGATCTTATCTTTTCCCGAGATAAGAAGTATTCTATGTTTTATTCCAGGATATGATCTACCAGTGTGCCAAGTTTCATCAAAATCTGTTCAGCTGTTTAGCGTGATTGAGGAACAAACATCCAAACTTACAAACATACAAACTTTCACATTTTATATTAACTCTTTTAATGTTTAAAAAAAATATCGTGGTAATCCAATACATTTTCACACCGAAATTATAGATTTTACCAATTTTGTGGTAAAAAAAAAACAAAAAAATAACATTGAAAATATCTGGCTTGCTTTCTATAAGAGAGAGAGAGAGAGAGACAGACAGAGAAACATGCGCACGCCGCACAGCGGTGTCACCGACACAAAAGTGTCGTAATAATTTTTTCCGTCTAGCCCCTTTTCACAACGCGCGATAAGGAACTTCGTTCCAAAAATGGGAGATTTCGTGACTGATTACTAGTTTACTAGTTATCCCCTGCCCTGTTATCGAGGAACCTTTTAAGGGATACTTTGGCAATTCTCCTGGTACTACCAATGTCTATAGACTACCTGATGGTAGTCACTTACCTACCATCTGGTGGTCCACCATTTGTGTTTTTGTGCCCACATTTTAATAAACTTAGAAAAGAAAAATAAACAAAATCATTTTCTTAATTCAAATAAAATTTGACCGCTCAATTTAAACAAATGACGCCTGTCTCTTTTGTCACAGGTGTCTTTGTCCTTGTCTAAACTCGTTTATTTCTACATGTTTTATAAATTCCTTGCGAATGTATTCAACTTGGTTGTGTCCATTAAACTGTCGGTCGTAGGAATATTGGAGCAACACTACCGGAAAGAGTACCTGTTGCATGATGATCCGTCTGGGACGAACTGGTAGCACTCCATGTCACTGTTGATGACAGGCTTTTATGAATTCTGGCCTTATGGCTTCGGTGGACTGAAGGAAAGTAATCATAGCGTTTCGTCCCGATACAAAGACTGACTGACTTCTGACTGACTGCAAAGCCTGTAGTGAAAGTTTGTAACGCTTTGATAATGAATGTGAATATGTTTGCTACTCTTTCACGCAAAAGTTACTGAACGGATTTTGATAAAACTTGACACACAGGTAGAACATATCCTAGAATAAAACATAGGATACATTTTAGTCCAGGAAAAGATAAGATCCATCGGGAACGCGGGTGAAACCGTAGGGAACAATTTTATTAGGCATTTATTAGCTTACACGCTCTCGCTCCGCTAGTGCCTTCGCTAGTTTAAAATCCCCACACCTATAATAGTTTAGTGACATATTCACCACAACATACTTAACTCAAAAGTCAAATATTACGAGACTTGGCGCGTGCTGGTAACAATAGGGTTTTATGGGCGAACAATCATTCCGATTTATATCCTTAATAACAGTAGTTTAGGCTCGAAACATATTCTCAGACGCGACAGAGTTAGCGAACGACTTTTGAAGACAGAATTAGTTGCAAGCTGTCAAACGCTCAACGTCATGTCTGCGTTTACAACTGACTAGCGGTTTTGACTGTGCTCTCGGATAAAAAATAAAAAATAAATAAAAACAGCTTTATTTTCCTTATCACTATTTTAACATTTGTTACAAGGTAATTACTTAATCAAATAATTAAAGTTTAATAACTAAATAAAATAAACTAAATAGTGAAAGGACCGCCTAGGGCGGAGAAAGCCTCCTCCAAGTTTTTCCAGCCGTCCCTGTCTCTTGCTGTTCTCGGCCAAAGCTTGCCAGCTACTTTGGCGATATCGTCGTCCCATCTCTTGTATGGTCGACCTCTTTTTCTTTTACCGTCTCGGGGCACCCAGTTGGTAACTACTGGCCACCTGTTGATGGGTAATCTTTGAAGGTGACCAGCCCATTTCCACTTCAATCCTAGAATACGCTGTGCTCTCGGATAAAAAGAGTCCTAATTATGTAATAAGTATTCAGAAATTAGTTATTTACCTACGCCGCGAGAGTAGAGGTGTTGTATCCATTCCTACACACAAATAAAATATAGTAAGAAGTGCTCACGAAAATATACATAACCATAACACGCACATATTTATGAAACTCAAAATATATTTATTTAATGAACTAATTATAAGTACATCGTAACTTTTTCATAATTTAATGTTAATCTTATATGCGTCTTGACTTGTAAAAATCCAGACTTTAACGCACAGTTTGAGTAAAGTAAAAGTTCTGAGTTTATTGTCGGCTCTATTCAGCAAAAGCACCCTTTCCTATCCGTAGCTAACGAGTCTAAACTTTAGACTTTTTTTTTTTTATGTCACAAGTGACAACGAGGCAGGCGGGTCACCTGATGGTAAGTGACAACCGTCGCCTATAGACATTGGCAATACCAGGGGATTGCTAATGTGTTGTACACCTTATTAAGGCGAACTGGCTCTCAAGTGCAATTGCCGGAACACACCAACAGGTGCTTGGCGACAGATTTTCAACTTGAGGGTGGTAGCCAGCCAGTCGAGTACTACAAAGTACCTTACCACCGTGCTGTGGTTTCCTCACGATGTTTTCCTTCACCGAAAGCTCAAGCTCATTGTAGGATTCGAACCCACGACCTTCGCCGCAGTATCCGACGTCACTTACCACTGAGCTATCATCGCCTTATTCATACATATATAAGTGCTTGAAAAGTTCTTCTTCTTCCCTTCCTTATCCCACGCTAGGTAGGGTCAGCACAACATGTTTTCCTCTTCAATGATTTTCTTTGCTTAAAAAAATCTATTAAAAAAAACATTCATATGTTTTCAGCTTTATATCCTTAATAACACAAGTTTAAACAACAATGCCGACTCTACATGTCGACTTTGATTGCAACTCGATTTACAATCGATTGTTTGTTCACTTTTTGTGAATATCGATGTACATAGCAAGGGATTGGGTTTCCTCTATGTGGAAATGAATTACATATGCCTGAATGAATTTAGCTTGAAGTTCACCAAGGGTGATTCATCATCATATCAGCGGGAAGACGTCCACTGCTGGACAAAGACCTCCCCCGAGGATCTCCACGATGACCGGTCTTGCGCTACTCGCATCCAGTGGCTTCCCGCGACCCTCACAAGTTCATCGGTCCACCGTGTGGGAGGCCTGCCCACGCTGCGTCTTCCGGTCCGTGGTCGCCTCTCGAGAACCTTTCAGCCCCATCGGCAGTCGGTTCTACGAGCTATGTGCCCCGCCAAATGCCATGAGCTTGAGTATTTTCGTCTGGCAAGCCGGTGGTACCTGATGGTAAGTGACTACAGACGCCTATAGGCATTACCAATATCAGGGGAACAGCTAATGTTGCCGTAATTTTTTACAATGCATTGAAGGTAACTCGGTCCTAAGAGCATCAGCGGGAACTATAGGTATATATAGAATTGATTCTTCTTGACGTGTGTTTGTCACTCAACTCCTGAACGGCTGGGCCAATTTTGATGAAATTTATTAGAACTAACCCGTTTCCACCAGTGCTATGCAATGTGGACCAATGAATATCAAATACATAGCATATCTCTTGTGGCTTATTTTTACTTGAGGATAAGCTTGACCGCAATCTCACCATGGTAAGTGATGATGTGGCTGAAGGTGGTAAGCACACAAAGCCTAGATGGGAACTGGCTCTCAAGTACAACTGTCGGAACACACCATAGGTGCTTGGCGACAGATTGCCAACTTGAGGGTGGTAGTCAGCCAGTCGGGTACTACACTCTACCACCGTGCTATGGTTTCCTCACGATGTTTTCCTTCACCGAAAGCTCAAGCTCATTGTAGCATTCGAACCCACAACCTTCGCCGCGGTATCCGACGTCACTACCACTGAGCTATCATCGCCTTAAAAGGCAGCCTAAATATGACTTTCAAGAATGCTCTTCTACGGCAAAAAATAAATAAACGGCTTTGACTTTAATGAGAGAAGAGTTGCCTAACACTAGTGATGTCCCTGAACGCCTGATACAATTATCAAAGCAAAAATACTGAAGCGATGTTTTCTTTTTAAACGACTTCAAAATAGGAGGAGGTTATTAAGTATAGTTTCTATATTAGAAAAAAGATAATTAAAACATTGCTGTGAAATTGGTATTGAATTTATTAAAAAAGGATTACAAAAAAAAGATCTAGCAAATCGGATGCTGCAGTTTTAATAGATCGATTGGTTGGATTAAGAAAACATAGTAGATATTATTTAAACAGTAAGCAAACAAGAAGGAATTTGATAAATATTTACTGAACCAAAAATAGCCAATATAGTCAGAGGGTCAAAAAAATATTTAAAACATTCTTGAGTTTCTTGCCGGTCCTTTTCAGTTATAATTTGTCCGCCTTCCGAAGTGGTAACCTTCATAAGTCTAAACGGAATAAATGGTTTTGACTGACTCCGACTTTGATCATCAACAATAGAATAGATACTTAGCTTCAGTATCATCCACGAATATTTTTTGCGAAACTTAGATAGCCTTATTTCTATATATCAGATCAGCGCTTGAGTGACAACGAGGCAGGTGGGTCTCTTGATGGTATGTGACCACCAGGCTGGCTCTCAAGTGCTATTGCCGGAACGCACCAACAGATGCTAGTAGAAGTGTAAATTTTGATCAAATTTAATTAGAATTGAGTTGATTTACTGCCACAGTTTTCCTGCATACTGTTACAGATCCACGTCAGTCTGTGCCTATCTAATAACATGATGTACGACTACCGGAATAGCTGCATGAACGCATGATGCAGTAACTAATTTATATTCATCGATTGTGATCGAATGGATTTTTTTTAATAATCTTTGAAAGGAAATAGGGTTTTTGCTTAATTATATGCGTTTATGACGAAGATTAATTTGTTTACTGCGTTTTTTTGCACTATGTTACAAATATTATTTATGATATCTAAGATAGTTAGTTTTTAGTGTTAGTTACGTGGTTTTAAATTATTGAACGTTTAATTGAAATGTTTACACAAGCTTTGCGTCTTAGCTTTACTCATTACCGCTCACTTCCCCTCAATATGTGCGAGGAGGGCGGTGGCTGCCACACGCGTCATACTTGTGAACAGGTGCTGCTTGTGGGGGCTGGAGTTTTTTATTTACTTAGTCAGTCATAATTAAATTTTTTTTATTATTAGGTTGCCGCCCTAATACGCACATATTATCAGTGAGACTAGATAATAAAATAAATAAATAAAAAAATAAAAAAGCCTTTTATTTCACACCCAATAATTAAAAACAAATATTAATACACTTAAATGTGGAAATCAAAAAATAAACATCATGCATTATAACATTATTACATTTTAAAGATTTTTAAATTAAATTATTTTTGTTTATAAATTATTATTATTATTGTATTATTATTATTGTATTATTATTATTAAATTACTTTGAATTGATTAGTATTTTATTTTTTATTTAGCGTGAACCCCTCTATTTGAGGGTAAAGGCCTCCTCCACAGATACCCAGTAGTCTCTATCTGTAGCGTTTTCTTTCCAGAGTTTACCAGCCGTCCCTTCAATGTCGTCAGCCCATCTGCTTCTAGGTCTTCCTCTTTTTCTATTTCTCCGGGGGCCTGGCCATGATGTCAGCCGAGAAGTCCATCTATCATCGCTCATTCTTGCTACGTGGCCCGCCCATCGCCATTTCAATCTCATAGCATAGTTTAGTGCGTCTATTACTCCTGTTGTTTCTCTTATAGTTGAGTTGCGAATTTTTTGAATTTTTCGATTTTTCATCATACTTCTTTCCATGCTCCGTTGGCATGAGTTTATTCTGTTTTTAACATTGCGTGTGAATTTCCACGTTTGGCAAGCGTATGTGAGTGACGGTAGAAGACAGGTATTCATGACGTTTCTCTTAATTTCGATTGGCATTTGACTTTTGAAGATTTCTTTAAGGCTCCAATATTTTTTCCATGACCCTTTTATCCTTCTTTCAATTTCCTGGTCATTACTTTTATTCTCGAAAGAAAGTTGTTTGCCTAGATAAATGTATGAGGTGACGAATTCTATCGAAGTATTATCAACTTTTATTTCATTTTTCATTGAATTTGTCATCACTTTTGTTTTGTTGAAGTTAATTTCTAGGCCTGATCGTCTGCTTGATTGTTGTAGTGTATCTATCATGTGTTCTAGCTCTACGCTGTTCTCAGATAGCAAGACAAGATCATCCGCGAATCTTAAATGATTTATGTACTTTCCATTTATATTTAAGCCCATCGTATTCCAATTTAGTTTATTTATTATGGACTCTAATACTGAAATGAAAATTGTTGGTGAGAGGGGGTCCCCTTGCCTAACACCCCTTTTAATTGGAATGGGGGTTCCAGTTGTCTCTAGCTTTACTCTGCTGGTGCCGTTTTCATATATGTATTTTAATACTTTGATGTATTTAGCCTCTACATTCTGAGAGTTTAGGGCTTCCCATATTGATGAATGGAGTATAGTGTCGAAGGCTTTCTGGTAATCTATAAATCCTATGTAGAGCGGTCGCTGGAATTCCTGGTATTTCTCTATAAGTAGCTCCACAGAATGAATGTGATACTAGATAATAATGATTAAATGTAATAGGCGTAAGTTTTTTTGAAAAGAGTTATTGCTGAGTTTCTTGCCGGCTCTTCTCAGCAAAAGCAACCTTCCGAATCGAGCATAAGAGTCTAGCTCAGAAGTGCTTGTTAAGGTCTATTTGAATCAAAAACATTTTCATTTACATGTACTTAACATGTGCGGAAAATGGGTTGGTACTATATTGGTACCATCTGATACCATAATGATACTAATTGGTACCAACTGACAGCCAACTCTACCACAGCGCGAGCTCATTGGTCAACAAATGAGTTTTCAGTTTTAGGCAGTATGGGCTTAAACCCTTTGCCTGTTCTACAGTAGAGGAAATAAAATGACACATATATCTGACAACCCGGCTTCGTGTCTTCAACACTCCTTCCCTTTTCACGAAATAATTCACACAGGAAAGCACTGAGCTTGCCCACGGTGTCTCAAATCATTCTTGTGAACACGGTAAAACCTTTTCTGTGGGTTTTCGGGCCGATTGGCGTAGTTAGTTAAACACACTACCTATCACACGTCGTTGGTTCGATTCCCATCCCAAAAAATGTCCTAAATAATGACAGATCGCGAGTGAACAGATTAACCTGTCAAACAACTCGTCAACTCGCGCACAGTTTTAAAAAAAACAAAATTCGTGCCCAATTTTCAAGTAAATGTCATCGTCCCGATTGTCACATTTGAGAACCAAGTGGTGCGGACTCTGAAACCCCGATTGTCCCAAGAAAGAACTGACAGGTTAAGATCTTAAATTAATAATCAATTTGCCGAGTTCATCAGGCTTTCGTTTTGGTGATGAATGTATGTATGTTGTACAAATTACTACTAACTATTCTTGTAAAAATGTTTTGATCAATAAATAAATAAATAAATAAATCTAAATAAAGTAGGTATTACTTAACATAACCTTCTAATTTGCATTGACAAGGCCAAACTGCATTTCTGTCTAGAATTCTATAATATCTAGATTCTAGACTCATTTGAATTGTGGCTAAGTAACAATTCTTTGGAAATGTCAAGCTGAAATGTAATGTAAGTAACTTATCAATGTACAGTCTCATTCTTTTATCACAATATTAATTTATGTACCTATAGATTTCATTATGTGTTTGCAACATTTTTAAGGAAATATTTTTTTTTAAATTTATTTATTGTGAGATACTTACAAGAATCTCAATGAATTTTGTAATTCAATGTACAACCAAGTTGCTTAATTTTTCTTTTTTTTTTACTTTTTATAGGTATCGCGTTTGACCACTGTCTCACTTGATGGTAGATGACGATGTGGTCTACGATGGTGCACGCTTACCTAGAAGTAACCTATTCACCCGAGACTTGAAGACTCCCAGGTTGTGACTATCGGGAAACACAGACATAATGAATGATTTTTGATTTACACAATATCTTCCTGAAACAATTAATAGTTTTTAGTAACAATCTATTACTGACACTTGATTTTGTTTCTTTTCTCGTATAAATGAAGAAAAAAAAACTTGAGAGGTGTCAAGGGACACCCGGATGGAACGAAGTTATATAAGTTATATAAGTGACACTAAAAGTGTCGTGACAATTTTTCGTAAGAATTTTCTTTCACAACGCGCGATAAGAATAATAAAATATTTTGAAAAATTATGTTGCCAACTGTACCTACCTGCCTACTTGGAATCAATTACGTATTGCTAGGATATACCCGCTGATAGCTTAGCATATTGCTTATGCAATATAAATACTTGTCTATATAAATTATGTAATAACTTACCTAAATATTAATTTGATATTTGTTGGTAGATTAAGCTGTTTGTAGGTCTTGGCTGATTTTAATTTGTGGTTTATTAGTTACTGAGACCATTTAATAGAACAGATTCTCAAGTGCAGTTGTCGGAACATACCGATAGGTACTAGTTTGGTGGTGGTATCCAGCCAGTCGAGTCAAATTCAAAGTCAAAGTCAAAACCATTTATTCAGTTTAGGCCCTAGAAGGGCACTTATGAAGGTCGAATTACAGAAGTTACCACCGGTTCGGAAGTCAGCCTTCAACTGAGAAGAACCGGCAAGAAACTCAGCAAGGTTACATTTTTTTAATATTTATGGACCATCTGACTACCTATTGGCTTTTTTTTTCAAGTGTTTAACAATTATATACTTAAACTAATATAAAAATACATAAAAAATTATAAGCCGCGTTAGTTACCTACATAGTAAACTAAAACAAAGTAGTAGAGTACTACAAAGTACCCTACCACCATGCTGTGGTTTCCTCATGTTAGGAGATGTGACCGAAAGTTAAGTCAACTACGACGAGACTGCAATAACTGATGATAAATATCACTGAATGAACGAGATAAAAAAAGACGTAATGAATCTCCAATGTAAGAAAAATAATTGCAAGAAATGTTGGCCTTAATAAATTACGCAGGCAGTTTATAAATTACAAGAAATGATGAGACGCACAGACAGACAGGAAGCAGATATACAATGTATTAAATTACATCAAAGGATTCATCATTGCAATTTTTATAGCTATACATTTTATTGTGTCGGTCAAACAGCTTAAATGGAAGACAGGACATATTATCTAGGGAAAGGAAAAATGGAGCAAAACAATAATGTACTGGTACATAAAAGACAAGAAGAGAAATCGAAGCAGACCTATCAGGCTGTGGGTTGAAGACCAGGATCTGAAGCGTGACAGGGCCACGCCAACTGGCCCGTCATAGTAAGTAATAGAGTAATTGCCGAGTTTAATGCCGGCTCTTCTCAGCAAAAGCAACCTTCCAAACCGTGCGTTAGCGTCTAGATTTTCACATATAAAGACTTTAAGAGACATTAATTTATTGAAAAAGTGTTGAAAAGTACTTGTTTTTCTGTACGCTTCATCTTCCACTCTATCACTAGTCGTCTCAATACTTACCTTTCATAAACATAATAATATATTTCTTCACGCAGTGCATCTATACCTTGTTCGGCCTTCCTCTACCTCTATATCAATGTCAAAATCAAAACCATTTATTCAGTTTAGGCCCTAGAAGGGCACTTATGAAGGTCGAATTACAGAAGTTACCACCGGTTCGGAAGTCAGGAATATTTTTGGACCATCTGACTATGTTGGCTTTTTTTTTTCAAATGTTTAACAATTTTATTCATAAACCAATACAAATCCACTATCCATCCATATCCACTTATAATGAGTTCATTTAATTAAAAAAAAGAGTTTGGTTTAGTATTTTTTTTTTTTCAATAAACCTGATTCACATTATTTTCTTATGTCAGAAGTTTGAGAAGCAGACAGGTTAACTGATGGTAAACTTGCAGTCGGTTTCTCAGGAAATTTTTAATTAAACTCCAACACATCAAACAACAAAGGATAACCTCGCGGCAAGGTCTGTCTGTCCGTCTGTGTATTTACTTTCCACTGAATTATGCATTTTGTGATGCGCCCCATGTTCACAGATATTTATGTTATATAAATCGGTTTTTAATTGTTTACGTCTGCCACGAGTTTACGAGTGTGAATAAATGATTCGATTACTGTTCAGTGCCAATATGGTGCCAAAGAAAATAATGTTTGTTGTATGAACCAAGGCGATGATTGCTCGGTCGGATACCGCGGCGAAGGTCGTGGGTTCGAATCCTACAATGGGCTTGAGCTTTCGGTGAAGGAAAACATCGTGAGGAAACCATAGCACGGTGGTAGGGTACTTTGTAGTACTCGACTGGCTGGCTACCAACCTCAAGTTGAAAATCTGTCGCTAAGCACCTGTTGGTGTGTTCCGGCAGTTGCACTTGAGAGCCAGTTGCCTTTAAGGCATTGTAATAAGGTGTACAACACATTTGCAAACCCCTTGGTATTTCTAATGTCTATAGGCGACGGTAGTCACTTACCTCCAGGTGACCCGTCAGCTTCGTTGTCACTTGGGGTATAAAAAAAAACCTTCGTCCTTATCCCACGCTAGGTGGGTTCGGTACAACATGTTTTCCTCTTCTACTCCGCTCCGTTGAATAAAACTTCACGATATTTTCTACACTATCGAATGGGAAACTTTTAGAAGCGAATGTACGAGTGGCATTGTGGTCAGTAGGTCATGGGTTTGAATCCTGCAATAAGCTTGAGCTTTCGGTAAAGGTAACCATAGTACGGTGATAGGGTATTTGCTCAAAGAATAAGCGAATATGTAAGATTTCGCGATGAACGCATCCCACATAGACATAGTCAGATTAGAAGATAAAGAATGCATTCATTCAGTTTAGGCACTCATGAACGTTACAGTTGACTCTACCACCGGCTCATTATACACTTAAACTGAGATGACTCCAGCAAGGAAATTAAACGATTTTATTCAGCAGTGGATCTTTATTTATATCGCGCGTTGTGAAAGGGGGCTAGACGGAAAAAAATCTTACGACACTTTTTGTGTTACTGTCACTGTCACTGTCGGTGACAGTTGTGTGTAGTAAGCTATTGTAAGCTGTGCGGCGTGCGCATGTTTCTCTGTCTGTCTCTCTCTCTTATAGAAAGCAAGCCAGATATTTTCATTTCTATTTATATATATATAATAAATGTTTTATAACTTATATAACTTCGTTCCATCCGGGTGTCCCTTGACACCTCTCAAGTTTTTAATTTACAATTCTTTTCAAAAATATTGGATACTTCGTCCGTGGATGCAAGTGCAGAGAGAAGCTACTACATACTACCAAATATTTTTGTCTTCCATATAATGAGCTATTTTATAGTAGGCTTTCTAGATTGTTGGGAATAGATAGCCTGTATGTTCAGTGTCAGATACCGAAGGCGATGGGTGCCACGCCACATGCGTCATAGTGAACTTGCGAACGGTGTCGCTTGTCGTAGGGGCTGGTCTCTGCGAGTTTGTTATTCAAGTCACTCATAATTAAGTTTTAGTTATTTATTTTATGCCATCATAATAGATAAGTATTGTAGTCAGTGATCCCACTAATATTATAAATGTGAAAGTTTGGATGGATGGATAGATAGATGGATGTTTGTTACTCATTTACGCCAGAACGGCTGAACGGATCTGGATGAAATTTGGCACAGAGTTAGATTATAGTCTGGAATAGCACATAAGCATTTTTATCCCGGTAAACGATAAGATCCCTAGGGAACGCGGGTGATTCCGTGGGGGACAGCTAGTACTAGATAAATGATTGTAAGTACAACCCTTGGCCCACTGTTAGGACGATCGTCCCAAGACTACAAAAAAATAGAATTCCAGGAATCCCGATTCGAGTTATAAGAGCCTGAGAGTATTTAACAGCCTGCAGTCCCCATAGTTCCATACTTATTACACATACCTCGAGATAAAATGCAATAAAGTTTAATTTTAAAGTATTTAAATAAAAGGTGTGTATCATCACCAGATACTGATATACCTTACATACATAATTATGGCAATAAAATTGTTGGCCCTCTAGTGATGGGACATTTTAACATCTGTAATAACTCGAGTAACCTATTTTTCGTGTAGCGAGGCACGTGATTAAACGTTTTATAGAAGTTTACTTTAATCCTTACAGAAACCTTACTTTAAAAATAATGCCTACCCTCATCGCGTCTATCTGTCCGTCCACTGAAATAATTTTTAAATTGGCTGGAATATGACCGCGTGCGGCGCGTAAATAATAGGGTAGGTGCTGTTACGACACTACGATTGAAATAAAAATAAGCGTCGCTAGTAACATATACAGGAAAGTCGCGACCAATTTTGATGGAGACTTTATTCATTTTGAAAACAATCTATTTAACAAAGTAGACGTACTTTGTCATGTTTTCTAATCTCTGATGATGTAGTTAAAGGCGGTATGCACACAAAGAGTAGAGAAGCTCTCAAGCGCAGCAGCCAGAATGCCAGTAAGTGCTTGGTAAATTTAAATTCGAAAGTGGCCAAAAAAGTACCCAACTACATGTTAGTAGGGTACTTTTGGTAGCTTGGTTCATTCACGATGTTTTGTTTCATTGAAAGTTCAAGCTCATTGTAGGATTGATCGGGTACAGTGCGGTTTGAGAGACATTTTCTCCCGCGCACGATCAGGTTGTAGAATGAGGTCCCTGTAGAGGTTTTCCCTAGAGACTACAGCATGGCGTTTTTCAAAAGAGGAGTAAGAAGGTTTATGGAAGGTCGCCGACGCGCTCGTGACCTGCAAGCGTCCATAGGCTACGGTAAGCGCTTACCGGTGGGCTTATCAGGTGGGCCGTAAACTTGTTTGCCACCTAGTGGTATTAAAAAAAAGGATTCATACCCGCGTCATTTACAACTGTCAGTGAGTTATAATAATAATTTAAATGTAATTTACTCGAGTTTACAAAAACATACTCAGTAAATTTTATTCCCATCACTAAAAGGTGCAAAATACCACAGATAATCCAATCTCTTTCAATGGAATGCAAAGTAACTAATAGAAAATATTTACACAAACAAACATAAACTGTTTGATTAAGACGCGTAGATAACTATCAATTAATATATTATTAAAACACTGTTAATCATTTTATTTCTGTGCGGTAGGCGTAACAGTAGTTTTCAAACACTATTTCTATTAGATAATTACGTCAAAATTATATTATTATCTCTTTTATGTGTGTAGGTAGGTCCTCTTCTTCTTCTCTAGCCTCTCTCTACCAACTTGGTGTAGGCCTCCCTCATCTGTTTCCACTTTTCGCGGCATTGGGCTTTTTGCATCCAGTTTGAGCCAGCAACTTTCTTCACGTCATCTTTCCAGCGCATTTGTGCTCTACCCTGAGGTCGTTTCTCCCCCCATGACTTCCATTCCAAGAGTCGCCGGCACCAAGACTTATCATTTCGAGCAACATGTCCTGCCCACTTCCACTTAAGGTTTGCCACCCGTTTGGTCACGTCTGCGACTTTGCTTCGTTCTCGTAGCCATTTATTTGTTTTGCGGTCCATCAGTGTCACTCCTACCAGCTTAATCTCTATTGCCCTCTGGGCCACTTCCAATCTATTGATTATATCTTTCGTGAATACCCAGGTTTCGGCACCATATGTTAGCACCGGTAGGATGCATTGGTTAAATATTCTGGTTTTTTGTTCCGCAGATATTTTCATTTTAAAAGCAAAGTCCAACTTCGAGCAGGCCGCCCACATTAGTCGTATTCGCCTATGAATCTCGCTGGTTTGGCTGTTTTTACCCATCCTGATTTCCTGCCCCAAGTATACGTACTTCTTCACTTGTTCTATGGTAATTTGGTTGACGGTTACGTTCAGGTTATTTCCATTCCTGTTCGTCATTATCTTGATCTTGTCTAGATTAATGTGACCAACCAAACCAACTTGTGAAGATACGTCACTCAATTCCTGAATCATCGTCTGTAGTTCTTCAGGATTATCTGTAAGTAGGACTATGTCATCCGCGAATCTTAGGTTGCTCAGTCTTGCCCCTGCTATATTTAGACCACGATTTTCCCAAGCGAGTTTTTTAAAGATATCTTCCAGAACTAGATTAAATAGCTTCGGGGACAGAGTGTCTCCCTGTCTAACGCCTCTCTGTATAGGTATTGGTTCTGTAGTATCTGTAAGGGTGTCTTTCATGGTAGCATTGTCGTATATGTTTTTTATCAATTTTATGTATCGTTGATCTATGCGAGCGTTTTGCAGAGACTGAACAACTGCCCATGTTTCCATACTGTCGAATGCCTTTTTGTAATCGATAAATGCAACCCATAAAGGCAACTGATATTTTGTAGCTTATTCGATTACAGTTCTCATTGCTAAAATGTGATCCATGGTGCTGAATCGGCTTCTGAAACCAGCCTGCTCCACGGGTTGGTAAAAATCGAACTTATTGGTAAGGCGAATAGTTATGATCTTAGTGAGTAGCTTATATAGTTGTGATAGCAAGCTGATTGGGCGATAGTTGGCTAAATCCGCTTTATTACCTTTCTTGAATAGCAAGATAACATTGGAATACTCCTACTGCTCCGAAATAGTAGGTAGGTATGTTCGTTCATTTTTTAAATTTAATCATCACTCGTGACTCCACTGTACAATAGCGCCCGCTGATTCAAACTCAAACTCAAAACTCATTTATTCAGTTTAGGCCCTGGTAAGGCACTCATGAACGTTACAATTGACTCTACCACCGGTTCGGAATACACTTAAACTGAGAAGACTCCGGCAAGAAACTCAGCAAGGCAATTTTTTTTTTAACAGTGGATCTTTCTTACATTTTTATAAGTACATTTAGATACATTTTCAAATATTTTACACTAAGCCAGGGGGATGCAGGTGCAGAGAGAAGCTACTACAACCATATATTTCTGTCTTCCATGTAATGAGCCACCTTATAGTAGGCTTTGTTCATTAACCTAAGTTTAATAAAATTTTTGAATTTAAAGTAAGACATTCCAGCTACCTCACGTGGGATCCTATTGTAAAAACGAACACAATTCCCGAGAAAAGATTTATTAACTTTCGCTAGCCTGAATCTAGGGGTCACAATTTTATCTTTGTGTCTTGTATTAAAATTATGATGATTACTGTTTACTTCAAACAAATTTAAATTTTTTCGAACATACATTATATTTTCATATATGTACAGCGAGGGCAACGTTAATATCTTAAATTCCTTAAATTGATTTCTCAGTGACTCGCGAGGACCCAAACAATAGATCGCGCGAATCGCCCTTTTCTGTAAAATAAAAACAGTATCCAAATCAGTCCCTGAACCCCACAGCAAGAGGTTATAGGACATCAGACTATGAAAATATGCAAAGTAAACTAACCTAGCTGTAGCAATATCTGTTATTTGTCTAATTTTCTTTACCGCAAAAGCAGCCGAACTCAATTTGCTAGCTAAATTTTCTATATGAGGACCCCATTGTAATTTACTATCTAAAGTTATACCAAGGAAAACTGTCTTGTCAACTAGTTCAAGTGTTCTATCATCAACTAGTACGTTGGTGCTGCTCTTAGGAACATTTGGAAGAGAGAATCTAATACATTTGGTTTTGCACGCATTAAGCATAAGATTATTGGTGGCAAACCATTTTGACACTGTTGCTAAGGTCTCATTGAGATGGGTAAGGTCAGCGTCTTTTCTATCTACTCTAAAAATTAGGGAAGTATCATCCGCAAATAAAACTATATCGCACAAGTTATTTATCATGTAAGGCAGATCATTTATATAGACCAAGAACAAAAATGGCCCTAGAATCGATCCTTGCGGTACGCCCGTTTTAACTAAAGACCCTGGGGACGTAGTACAACCGATACCTACTTTTTGTTGCCGACTAGATAAATATGATGATACAAGACAAAGAGCCGTGTCACGGATTCCATAGTGATGAAGTTTTAAAACTAGGGTCTGATGATCCACGCAATCAAAAGCCTTGGAAAGATCACAAAATACGCCGACTGCATCTTGAGAATTCTCCCAGGCCTCAAAAATATGCTTAAGAAGTTTAGCCCCTGCGTCTGTCGTGGATCTCCCTTTAGTGAATCCAAACTGGTTAGTATGCAAAATCCCGTTATGTGTGAAATGAGCTAATAATTGGTTTAAAATTATTTTTTCAAAAACTTTGCTTATTTGATTTGGGGCTTCACTTATTTTTTTAAACAACGAAGTGTACGGCGATCGCTCGCTGCGCTAATGAATCGTCGTTCACTTCTACCCTAATCAAGCCATGTTGATTCTGAATAGAAAAGATCTTTTAAATAAATTTAAGAAAAAACTTGTGCGTTATCGCGTCAAAAGCCTTGGTGAAAGTTCTTATTACGAAGAGTACTACATGAAAAAAAAACGTGAAGCCCCAAATCAGCGGGCGCTATTGTACAGTGCTTCCTCGCTCGTCATTACCGTGTACCAACCGAGCGTCATTACCATCACGTCATAACATGACATACTTAAAGCGATATCATTCAGTAAACCATAAACAAGGTAGCAAAGTCATTTTAATCCGTTCTTAAGCCGTCACTTCAACGTAACCTCCTAGGCAAATACACCGCAGTATATCCAATTTCACATTAACGGTCAAGAGCATAACTTGCCGTCAGTTCACGGTCGTCGGTTCGATTCCCCGGTCGAGCAAACCTGTCCGATTAATTGTCACCGGTTTGTGATACGGCCAAGAACGCCATGGCTCGTGCAGATATGCGCTGTCTTTTGACATTGATATGTGGCTTTTATATAGTAGTTATAATATTGATAATTTGAGCAAGATTACGATAAAATAATATGAGTTAAAAAAAACTTTTTTAAAAACAAACTTTTTTGAGTTATTCTCAGCAAGCCCTTTCATTTGATACCCATATTGTAGGATTGTATTAAAAAATAATAGTCCGCTATCTTAGGTGTTCCCCATGTTGGATTTAGAATGACGTCACACAGCTAACCATGCATTGTCATCTAAACTAAACGTGTATACAAAATTTCAGCTCAATCGGTTAAAGATATCTGCTTCAAAATTGAGTTGCAAGATTCACCCCGGAAAAACATACATACATTGCAAGTTAATATAAAGCTTGTAATAGCTGAGAATTTATTCATCGAGGTAAATATTTAACTAACTTTTTCGCCTGACTACGCCGCGTAAAAATCAATTATTCGTAAAATCACACATCACAAAAGTGGTTTGTTCAGCGAAGGCCCTAAAAGGCTATTTATGAAGGTCAAATTTATTGAAAACTAGCTTTCCGCCACGCGGATTCACCTGCGTCCCCGAGGGATCTTATCTTTTCCCGGGATAAAAAGTTCCAGACTACAATCTATGTCCATGCCAAATTTCAACCAGATCCGTTTAGCCGTTCTGGCTTAAATGAGTAACAAACATTCATCCATCCATCCATCCAAACTTTCACATTTATAATATTAGTGGGATAGGTACCTAACCGTTGGACGTCAGCTTCATATAATTCATGACTAGCAAACTAAAGATAGCAAAACGAATTCATATTATAAGCAAACATGCTAATGGCTAAATTTAAACAAAAAACACGTGCAAAGTGCACTTGTGCAAAGTGCAATTATTTCGAAACAACATTATCTTCAATACAATGAGCTACATTGTAATGAGGTCTTTCCTTCATGTGTCAATTTTCTTCATGTGTATTTTTAGGGTACTCAATGGGTAAAAACGGGACCCTATTACTAAGACTGCTGTCCGTCCGTCTGTCTGTCACCAGGCTGTATCTCAAGAACCGCGATAGCTAGACAGTTGAAATTTTCACAAATTATGTATTTCTGTTGCCGCTATACTTAACAACAAATACTAAAAATAAAATAAATATACAAAGGGGGGCTCCCATACAACAAACGCTATTTTTTTGCCCTTTTTTGCTCGATATCAATAATGGCAACAGGTAGGCACTTGAAATATTCACAAAATACTCAGTTGTATTTTTACTTTAATAATAAAATTAAAATAAAATAAATATTTAAGGGGGGCTCCCATACAACAAACGCTATTTTTTGCCCTTTTTTGCTCGATATCAATAATGGCAACAGGTAGGCACTTGAAATATTCACAAAATACTCAGTTGTATTTTTACTTTAATAATAAAATTAAAATAAAATAAATATTTAAGGGGGGCTCCCATACAACAAACGTGATTTTTTTACTTTTCCGTCTGACTTTTCAGTCCGACTCGCACTTGGCCGGTTTTTTTAATCTGTCGTCTTGGTTACCAGCCATGTTCGCATAAAGTATCAGTGCATCATATAAGTAGTTTTTCTCCCAACAGCTGTGACTAGGTACCGGATCTTCCCCTTAATGTTTTTATCTAAAGGGCGCACTTTGATATTAAACTATAATTAGACCATCATTGTCTGCCTGCCCTATTCACAATTATTTGTGGTCGGCGCAATGTGTACTTTTCTTCCATTCGATCCTTCTATCCGTCATATCGGAATTTACTCCTTTCTTACTTATATCTCTCCTACACCATCTCTTTATACGCATGACGACTGACGGAACGGAGACGGTATAATATGCGTTTGGGGTGAGAGAATCTTTGTTTGTTTTTTTCTCCAAAACTACTAGTCCGATTTTGATGCAGTTTTCTTCGGTCATTAATCAGGCCGTCCATATGTATTCAGGAAAATTATCAATGAAATCAGAAGCAGCTAAAAAAATAAGTGAAATTCCTAGGAACACACTGATACTGTCATATCATATACGACAGATAATTATATGTTGCCCAAGAACACTTCGCGTAAATATTTACCTAGGGTGCGCATGAACGTGTTTGCAAACAGACTATGTTATGACTTAATGGGGTTGACGCTCTGTCAGTGTGATACTGTGACAAATGGACAAAAACAATGATATCAAAAGGAAAAGGTGTAGATAGGTTACTTCAAACATCATTCAGTCTTCAAAAATGCACGCATAAATAACATAACAATTTTTTAACACACGATTTTTTGTTTTTCTGGGTCACATTTACTTTTAATTGCACTGAGTACCTACGCATGACATGAAATGAAATGAAATGTTTATGAAATGAAATGTTTATTAATCCAAATAGGCCTTCACAGGCGCTTATGAATTGTCAGATTCTAATGACTCTAATGCACGGTTCGGAAGGTTGCTTTTGCTGAAAAGAGCCGGCAATAAACTCATTGACTCCGGCGACGCGACACAGTTTAAAGTTTTTAACCTACCGCTCGCATAGCGCTTATAACCTTTATTTTTATAGTGGGGAAATCCTCATAAGATACCCAATCGCTCAAGGGGGGCAGCGATCGAGTTATGCCAGACTCTTACTGTCTAAAGCCCCATGGTGGTCGCCATCTGCGCTGTAGAGGGGATCGGCGGTACGATTTCGTATCTCACGACAGGTTGGCAACAGGCGTAAATTTCGCGATCGCCGCTGTCAAACGTCACTTTTGTTGCGCTAAGCTAATACAAAAGTAACGTTTAACAGGAGCGATCGCGAAATTTACGCCTGTTGCCAACCTGTCGTGAGATACGAAATCGTACCGCCCACAGGTGGTACCGCTGGTTCTCGTTACTCAATCCCCTCCACGCGACAAGCTGAGATAGCCCGTCAGCGCTTATAAGCTATCACCTTTTTACACATAATATCATTGGACAAAAAGCAGTTTATACGACACGTGAAGGGAAGAATGGGCCCAATTATATGTGGTCGGCGTAATGTGTACTTTTCGTACATTCGGCCCTTTTATCAGGTATCCTCATATCGGTATTATTCGGTATTCTCTTTCGAACTCATAACATCTCTCACACAATCCAGTAATAACAAAAAAAATATTTCAAGGTAGATTACACGCTGTGCTGGCTCTCAAGTGAGAGGCTGTTGCCTTCTAGACTTAATAAAGATCGGACAATTTGGCAATACAGTTAATGGTGGCTTATTTACCATCAGGTCGTCTGCTGTCAGTCGTCGGACAAAATTGGAGCTACAACTTTGCAGTATTCGAATGACTGACTATCCTCATGTTGAAAATCTGTCGCCGAACACCTAATGCCATCCGGGGTGAAACTTGGAAGCCAGTTGCTTCAAGATATTGAAAAAGTTCGGGTAACACATTGGCAACTCCTTGTTTGCTAATATTTACAGGCTAGGGTAGTCGCTTACCATCAGATGACTGTGAGGCCTGCTTGTCAGACTTCTGATATAAAAAGTTATATCCAATTGATATTATTTTATGTAAAAAAATAATCGAGGCCTCGGGTGACCGGCGGGCGGGGAGCATTTTCCGCCAACGCATCAGCTTGGACATCCAAAGAGGAAACGCTGCCAGCTTTCTGGGAACCTTGCCGATCGGCAGCAGCGGCAGCCTCGAAGAAGTTTTTTACATATTATAGTTGTACATTTGCTTGTATATTTTGTACATTAGTTGTAAATAAAATAATTATATTCCAATGGATATTATATTCTTCAATTGACGGTATGAACTTAGGCCTCGGTAACACCTTTCGTTCCTGCCCGTTCCTTCATTTCTTCACCACGGCCAGTCCGTACCATTATCATCACCATTCTAAATGGATAGGTAACTCTAAATACCTATTTGAAGCAAATACCTATCAATTGCGAAAAAGAGAAAGATAACAACTACGTTGGGACGATCTCTCTTCCTAACTCTACTACCCTTAATGAAAGAAAGAGAGATTACCTGTGTACCAAGTTTAAACAAAATCCGTTCTGTCGTTTTTGCGTGAAAGAGTATAATGCCGGCATAAAACTTAGCAAGGCAATTGCTTTTTACAAATTTAAATATTTTCGTTTAAAAAATAAGGCAATCAAAATATTCGGGAATAGAAAAAAAAGTCTTAAAAGCCTATAATATGACAGAAAATTTTAAATTACTACAGCAATAAAAATGTTTGTTTAAATTCTTTTCCATTATCTATGAGTTCGAAATCTAAAAATAAAATATTGTTCAAGCAAGTTTCACAATTTTGTGTTTATCATGATAAGTGAAAGTATTTGATATTTAATTAATTTATTTACATTCAACTCTAAGTTATTTAAATCACCTTATCTGCACTCGTTAAGAAAATCAAAGAAAATGACGGAGTTCATTATTTAGATAAGAGTAATATAAAAAAACCGGCCAAGTGCGAGGCAAAAAAGGCAAAAAAATCACGTTTGTTGTATGGGAGCCCACCTTAAATATTTATTTTATTTTATTATTTCTTTTAAAGTAAAAATACAACTGAGTATTTTGTGAATATTTCAAGTGCCTACCTGTTGCCATTATTTATATCGAGCAAAAAAGGGCAAAAAAATAGCGTTTGTTGTATGGGAGCCCCCTTAAATATTTATTTTATTTGGTTTTTAGTATTTGTTGTTATAGCGGCAACAGAAATACATAATTTGTGAAAATTTCAACTGTCTAGCTATCGCGGTTCTTGAGATACAGCCTGGTAACAGACAGACGGACGGACAGACCCGTTTTTACCCTTTGGGTACGAAACCCTAAATGAAATGAAATATTGTAATAAAACTGAAAAGGGAATATATGGTAAACTACGACTAGCTATTTACTAATTCTTAGACCTGTTAAATAAGGGATAAAGGCAGGATAAATGAAATACAGAGTTTACAAGTTACAGATATACGAGTACCTACAGTAAGAACGCATGTAACCACGAGTTTTAACAAAGACTTATATTAACTAGTTAAGTAGTTATTCCCCACGCCATGTGGGCTAGGTTCTGTATCTTCCCCATTTTATGTTAATTAAAGATTAAAAGTCATAAAAAATTTCAAATCAAGAATATGTATTAAACCTGTACAGAAAAATAAAGTTTCAAATAACTCTACATAATATCATAAAGTAAATGCACATACAGATACAAAAAGTAGGTACCTACAAGAGCTTAAAAACAAGTGATAACTATCCAAAGATAGAAGACGATTTGATCTCTTAGATGTTAGGTTTTTTTTTTTTATTCTGGATAGGCTTGTGTTTGACCACAATCTCACCATGGTAAGTGATGATGTGGTCGAAGATGGTAAGCACACAAAGCCTATATGGGAACTGGCTCTCAAGTGCAGCTGTCAGAACACACCGATAGGTGTTTGGCGACAGATTTTTCAACTTGAGGGTGGTAACCAGCCAGTCGGGTACTACAAAGTACCCTACCACCGTGCTAAAATAAACTTGAGAGCCAGTTCCTCTCATAATTGTATGCTCGAAACCTATAAACACATCAATATATCCAAAATCTTTGGCTTATCAGTAAGTATGGATCTTAGTGAAACAAACATCAATAAAGATTGACGTGCTTGACATGATCAATGAGATCAATTAAACAATCCTCGTTAAACATTTCACCCTAGGTTCGAGATAAAGAAGTATTCAGGGATAATTTAGCTTCCTATTATTGAAAAAAAAAAACTAAATCTGACCTCCTGTATCCAAACTTACAAGCTTTACTTATTTATAATATTAGTGTAGATACCTAGATTACAACTACAAATTTTGTTCTACAAGCTTCAAAGTAAAAGTCAATACCATTTATTCAGTTTAGGCCCTAGGAAAGCCCTCATGAAGGTCGAGTTACAGAAATTACCACCGGTTCAGAAGTCAGCCTTGAACTGAGAAGAACCGGCAAGAAACTCAGCAAGGTCACATTACTTAGTTCTATAATAAAGAATCAAAACACGACCAATAGTTCCAAATTCATTTGTAAACTTTCAATTATGCGCAGTAATAAAAATAGCTTCATAAATTATAACGTCAAACAGAAATCTCAGTTGTCTCAGCTCAGGTAAAGCAAACATGATAAGATAACGAGCGCCACATCACAGGCACTTTTCAGTCACGTTCTTGTAATGGACAACTTCGGTTACCGCGAAATGGGGTGGCCGTCTCCTTTGCAGACTCCCGTGGCAACGACGCCGACCCGGTCCCAACTCTCGAGCAGCACCCGATCTAACAACAGAGTCAGAGAATCCGAAGAGTTCCCGCTTAATCCAACATTTAAACATGTACGCAATATTGATCTCCTGGAATCAGCTCCAGAACCCGGCGCTGCGAAAGAATATCTCTTCGTTGGACCTTCTCCACCAGCCGAAGATGCCCCGAATATGTATCACAGTTTTGATATACTGGCACCGGATCCAGAAGCGAGATTAACCGAAGAAGCAGTGAGAAGAAGTATGTGTGAAAGAGCTTTGTCGTTGGGAGCAACAAGATTTTTTGATGACCTCGAGTGTGGCTTGATAACTACAGATAATATCCAGGAGCACATAAGTTCAGCGCCAGAGGTTGTTGTTAATCTTACGTTGCTCTGGACTTCGTTTTTGACACGGGATGAGTTGTTACCAGCTATTTTGGATGCAGGAGCGGAGATACATTATTCGGAGACGGCGGGATTGACCGCTTTACATATGGCGGCTTTTAGCGGAGCAGGTAGGGCGGCAATTTTTTTACTTTCTCGCGGTGCGGATGTTGATTTTGCTCCTAAATATTTCGCACCGTTACATTGCGCCGCATTTGGGAATTCCTTGGAAGTAGCTGAGATATTGATAGCTAGCGGAGCGTGTTTACATGCAGTGGTTCAAAGAGCTGGTTGTGAAGATAATGTTGTCCATTGTGCAGTTAGGACGGATGCCGTAGAGTGTATGGAACTATTCATTGATAGAGGAGTTGATCCTGGATATGTAACATCGGGAGGGCTAAATGCGTTACATTTGGCTGCGGAATTAGGTGCGCAACGATGTCTATCTTTTCTAATTAGAGAAACGAAAATAAGCGTAAATGGTGCGACAAAACAAAGAGATAAGGAGTGTACTGCATTACATCTCGCCGCTGCCCGAGGCTATGCCGAGTGTGTAGAGCTTCTATTATCAGAAGGTGCTAAATCAAATGCAAAGAACTACAGAGGATTTACAGCTTTACATTTATCAGCTAGATGTTCAAGCATAGAATGCATTGAAGTTCTTCTTAGAGATGGTAACGCAGATCCTAATTCTGAAGATTATGATAAACGAACTCCGCTACACGCTGCTATAAATCGATCGGAACGTGCCTGTGATATAATTGATATGTTGGTCAGCTGGGGTGCTCAAGTTAATAAAAAAGATGAATATGGATACTCACCACTCCACCTTGCTGCAATGGATGGACTTACACAGTGTGTTGAAACCCTAATATTCTTAGGTGGTGATGTTACATCTAAATCAAAGAAAGGGCATACAGCTTTGAGTGTTATTGCGAGGAAGACTCCAAAATCACTTGCCATTTTAAGATATAACTTAGACTGTGGTATTTCACTCAGTCGATCTACGGAAGGTAATGAAGAAGTACAAGTAGAGTTTGATTTTGGAAGATTGTTGAAATTTTCATATCCTCGTGAGATAACATATTTGAATAGTCTCGTTGATGAAGGTCAAAAAGATATATTATTACACCCGCTGTGCTCAGCCTTTCTATTCATGAAGTGGCGCAAGATAAGAAAATTCTATTTAGCGAGACTCATCTTTTGTTTTTTGTTTGTGTCTTTTCTCTCGATCTATGTACTAACGACGGTCGTGAAGACTTGTAAAGGAAAATTTTCGATGAAATACGGAGTACCAAATGAACTTTGTCAAACAGAATCAATTCTCGGTTTCATGTTGAAACACAATCCGATTGAATTTGAGAGGTGGGTTCTAATGGCAATTACAGCATTCGAAATCATCAGAAAACTGACAGGCATAACTGGATACTCAAGTATAACTCAGTATTTTACCACTTTTGAGAATTTAATGGAATGGTTTGTTCTACTTTCTGTGTTTTCCTTATACAACATACACAAAGACTACAGTTGGCAGAACCATGTTGGTGGTTACGCAGTATTGGGAGCTTGGACCAATTTGATGCTGATGATGGGTCAACTACCAATGTTTGGAGACTACGTGGCCATGTATCAGAAAGTAATGACAGAATTCCTGAAATTGCTATTGGCTTATATTTGCCTTCTGCTCGGTTTTACAATCTGCTTTTGCGTAGTGTTTCCAAACGAGGAGATGTTTTCAAATCCGCTTATGGGTTTCATCAGTACGTTGTCAATGATGGTTGGAGAGCTAAATTTGAATATACTTATCAACGATCCGCTACAAACTGATCCTCCGTTGATATTTGAACTGTCATCACAAATAATCTTCATCTTATTCCTTATGTTTGTTACAATCAGCTTGATGAATCTGCTCGTCGGTATCGCAGTACATGATATCCAAGGCCTGAGAAAAACTGCTGGTCTATCCAAGCTAGTCAGACAAACCAAACTGATATTATTCGTTGAAATGGGCATGTTCAGTGCTTGGCTTCCGAAATGTCTTCACAAATATGTATACAGAACAGCTTTGGTGTCTCCTGAAGCTGGTAAAGTAATCCTGAGCGTGAAACCTTTGAATCCTCGAGAAAAACGACTGCCAACTGATATAATGATGGCTGCATACGAACTAGCGCAGTTGAATAAGGTAAAATCTGGAAGATCAGTGAAAGAAATTCTGTACAAATACAAAAATACATCCAAACTTAAGAACGAAGCTCAGAGTAACGAGCACAATTTTAATATAGAGATACGAGGAATGCAGGAGAAGATAGATCAGACAACATTCAATTTAAAGAAGATCGATCAGGAGATGAGGCATCTGAACACTTTGCTTATGGAGCAGCAGACTCTGTTGCACAATTTATTCAAATTCACCGAAGTGATGCCGTTCAGATCATCCCATGTAGCAACACCATCTGTCTGTTCACCAGATTCTCCTGTGTTCTTTTCTAGTAATGCCTCTGAATATACTAGTAAATAGATTGTGATTATCATTATAAATTTATCAGGGTACTTTTGAAATGTAAAGTTAGTTAAATAGTGTGAATTTTACGATGTAAGTCTGAGTGTTAATAAAAACACTTTTATGAATATTTTCTTAAAATCTTAGTCATTATCAATTTTATTATCAGGTAGTATTTGCTTTAAACAAATAAGTGTATAGTCAACTCCGAAAATACTTGCAATTTTCCATGATAGCAATGATAAAATGTAAGTTATATAATATTTGGAGTCCTTATCTATCTTATAATAATTATTTTTGATAATAATACGAACCTTTAAACTAGTTAAAATTTATTTAGTTTTCAATTTTTTATTTATATCTTGTAACAATTATGAAAGCAACTGTACACGAAAAGAGTTTTTAAATAAGCTGTTTATTTTATGTTTAACGAAGTCGTGGTGTTTGATAAGAAAGGCTCAAGCGACATACATAGATTGCGGTTGCGCATGTCTCGGTTGGTCATGATCAAGGACTCATGATGTTAAAAGTAAAGTAGGTAACCTAATGTAATATTTATAATAAAATTATTTTTAGAAATTATTTAGCTGACATTTTTAATTATCCTCTTCATATTAAGCACACGATACCTATGATGACACCCGCAGGTCGTGCTTTCGATTCCCGTGCAGGACATTTACGTGCATGAACATGTCTGTTTGTCCTGAGTGTTGGTGTAATTTATCTATGTATATAAGTATGTAGGTATTAAAAAAAGATACTACATCATATGCTTATCAGTTATTTGGTTTCCGTAGTACAAGCTTTGCTTAGTTTGGGATCAGATGGCCGTGTGTATAGAATGTCCTAGAATATTTATTTATTACTCACTAGGTGTTCCCCGCGGTTTCACCCGCGTTCCCGTGGGATTTTAGCTTTTCCTGGAATTAATATATAGCCTGTTACTCAAAGATAATGTAGCTTTCTAATGGTGAAATAATTTTTAAAATAAGTCGAGTAGTTTTTGAGTTAAATCGTAACAAAATACAAAAATCATTCGTCTTTATAATATTAGATTAGATTTATCATGATTACTTTTAGCAGGGCCAGATTTAGAGGTGTGGAGGCCATGGGGCAACAAAGAAGTGCCAACAATTATTTTGCAAATAAGACAACTCATATTTTTCTTGCAAGTGTTTTAATCTTTTATTGAAAAGATAAATCTTCTTAGTCTTATATTTTGGTATAATTTTTCTCAATAATATAATTTATGTGGGAGCCCCTCTCTTGTGGTGGCCCCGGGCAGTTGCCCCGTTTGCCCTCCTTTAAATACGGCCCTGACTATAAATATGTATTCATAAAAAATAATAAAGCACGTTGCACACTACCGCGGTCCGCATCGAGCCGCACAACGCACACCGCACGGCCGGCCGGCGCGCACAACGTCGCGTGACATCGCTCACACGTCCGCATTCCCGTCCACTTAACTAAACTTGACGCGTGTGCATATTTAGTGACCTTACTGACCATACCATTGCGAATTCTTGCTCGAATTACATTACGGTTATACAAAAAAGTGGTTTAAGCTTGATTAAAATGTTATTCTTTACAAAAAAAATGTTTAAACTTTTGTATTGACAGATTGTGGTCGTAACTTCACAACTGAAGCATTTGGTGTACATATTTTGTATTTTCCTTTCTTGTTAACCTAAAATAAAAAGCGTTAAGTAAAAAAATATTATCAAATTAATCTTTTAAATTATAGAATATTGTAAGTCTATCAGACGACATGCTGACTCAAAAAAACAAGGGGCAAATTAGATGAAAAAAAAGGCAGATTTTTTATATAAAAAATTACTTCCTAAAGATAGTGGCGTTATTTTCACGCATCAGTAGAAATGAAATAAAAATAGATAAAGTTTGTAAATAAAATAATAAATCTCGCGTGCGCGCGTCCAACTAATGAGTTCCAGCCCTAATTTACCTTTCCAAGGATTTTGTAAAGTTAATCCGACATCTGGCTGTGTTAACACACCAGAAATAATTCATAAATAAATAAATATCCTCGGACATTTTTTCACACACGGCTATCTGATCCCAAACTAAGCAAAGCTTGTAATATGGAAACCAGATGACTGATATACTACATATACTACTTTTTTTTTGTAAATACATACTTAAATAGATAATTGATAGAGTTACCTTGAATAACAGTGCTCTTTTTTCATTATATAATAAAATTACCAAAATATTGAGAGCATTTATGCTAACTATGCGTTTTCATTCACTTAAATAACAATTACTTACAGCTTCCCGCTCTAAATGTTTTACGTTTTAATTATGTTACTGTTTGTAAATAAATTATTTTTGCGAGAACTTGCGTTTTCGTAACCTTAATTGGACCCTTGGACGATGACTACGAATGTGATATAACGTGACATAAAAGAAAAATAATAATCAAATAAAAAAGCAGTAGATTCGGGCAAATCTATCGGGTGATTGTTCAAATGAGTGATTTGAAATATGCTATATCTTCGTCACCACTTCTATAAAATTCTTATATTCCTCAATAATATCTACACAAAACAGCTATAAAATAATCATATACATACAAATAAAGGTCCCTAAGTTCATAATTAGTAAGATGAATGCGACTCCGGAGTCCAGAAGTAAATCGGGCCAAGTCCACCAATAAACAATTAAACGGTAATGCAGAGTAATGCAGACGACACGCGTACGGCTCCTCTGATGACTTTGCTAATATACTGTATAGACGCGAAGAAAAGTGCATAGAATCCTCTTTATAAATTTGAATGTGTGGATTTTTTAATATTCACCAATGAAGTGAAGCAACGTGCACGAAACGAAGTTATGTGAGTGACCTGTCAGGTCTTTCTTGGGAAATTAGGGGTTTCAAGTCCGCACCACATGGTTCTGGATTGGGACAATGACATTTACTTGAAAATTGCCCGCGAATTTTGAAATTTTGAAACTTGCGCGCGAGTTGATTGTTTGACATGTTAATGTCGCGAGTCAACAGAGCACGTATGTTATCCCGCGTAACTCGCGTCTCACAGGAACACGATCGGCTTCCTTTTTTAAATTCAGCTTCCTTTACTGTGCTTCACTTTAAGTGCGCGGGGCGCTGTCTACTTCTTTTATTTGGTCTGGGCCTAATATACATATAAAATTAAAAAAACACTGTCCAATAAAAATGCAACGTTGTGTAAAAAAAGTCAATGCACCGACAACTTATCGAGTAAGTATATAATAGTAGATTGTTATACAAGGAGCTAAAATGACCCATTATATACGAGGTAGTTTTACTCCCGAGCTTTAGCGAGGGAGTAAATAGAAACCGAGTTTTAATGGGTTTTAGCGCCGTGTGTTACACTAAACTTTTCACTACGATTGCGAAAAAATAAAACAATCCAATACAATATGAAATATGTAGTATACAATTTCTTTTTTTTTGTTTCTTCTGTAGCCGCAACACATTGCATGCATTCTACCAGAGATTTTCAAAATTAAAATGAAGTCATTTTAGCCCCTTGTATAACAATCTACTATTTAGTACCTAATATTATTAGTTAAACAGTTAGTCACCGACATTACCACTTACCACAATAATTACACCGCATACGCAAAGCCAGCCTGATATGTTTTTATTAGAGATCAAACAGCGCCGTCCTACCCCACCTGAATACCGCTGTAGTTAGGCACTAAATACTGGACATACCAAAGTATCACACCATCTTTTATGGTAGGAATACTTGGACCGATCTTATGAATGCCTGGTACTTCTTATTGATAGCTGTGGGACCCAGAATCTGAATAATTTAATAATGTGGCCTGCCTTTGATAGGTTTGCTAATGGCGCACACAAATCCTAGAAAACATCATAGCAACTTTTTTTTTTAAATTCTGAATAAGCTTGTGTTTGACCACAATCTCACCATGGTAAGTGATGATGTAGCCAAAGGTGGTAAGCACACAAAGCCTAGATGGGAACTAAAGTACCCTCTCACCGTGCTGTGGTTTCCTCACGATGTTTTCCTTCACCGAAAGCTCAAGCTAATTGTAGGATTCAAAACCAGGACCTTCGCCGCGGTATCCGACGTCACTACCACTGAGCTATCATCGCCTTACTAGCTACCAGCTACTATCTAGTAGCTCGTTGTAATCTTACAAGCCTCCTAAGCTCAAAGTCACCCAAAGAGATATTGCTCTTTAGGAGAGGTCTATGCTCGGAGTTTCCTTGCGAGATCGAATCAGAAATGAGGATATTTGCAGGCAAACCAAAGTAACCGACATATCCCGAAGAATTGCCTAACTGAAGCTTGTAGAACTGACGGTCGATGGGGCTGAAAGGTGGGCGTGGGCAGGCCACACCGACCGATGAACTTGTGAGGGTCGCGGGAAGCCACTGGATGCGAGTAGCGCAAGACCGGTCATCGTGGAGATCCTCGGGGGAGGTCTTTGTCCAACAGTGGACGTCTTCCCGCTGATATGATGATGATGGTGACTGGATTACATTTGTAGGAGATAGGACTCCAACTTACTAGAAGTTAAGGACCTAAACACTAAATAAATGTTTTCAGTCTGAGTTTTAGGCTATACCGATTCATGCGAGCGGTCACTACAAACCAGGCGTGTTCCTGTTTTTTTTAGAGAAGTAAAAATTATGTTTTTTTCGATCTTTGGAGCTTTATATTGGGCTTTTAAATTATTTCGGGGACACTGTTGAGAAACAAGATTATGAAATATTTGAGTTACATTCCGTGGTTGCACCCACGTTCTCAAAGGATCTTAAGTTTTCCCCGTACCTAAAAGTACTCAGTTTTATTCCGGGTCTTTCTCCGTCCCAAGTTTCATCCAAATTCATTCAACCGTTACAGAGCACACACACAAACAATCTTTCACATTTAGGTATACCTAATATTAGTAGGATTGAAGTGGAAATGGGCTGGTCACCTTCAAAGATTACCCATCAACAGGTGGCCAGTAGTTACCAACTGGGTGCCCCGAGACGGTAAAAGAAAAAGAGGTCGACCATACAAGAGATGGGACGACGATATCGCCAAAGTAGCTGGCAAGCTTTGGCCGAGAACAGCAAGAGACAGGGACGGCTGGAAAAACTTGGAGGAGGCTTTCACCGCCCGCGCCCTAGGCGGTCCTTACACTATTTAGTTTATTTTGTTAAACTTTAATTATTTGATTAAGCAATTACCTTTATATATTTAGTTAGCTGTAAGATACAAACTAATGTTAAAATAGTGATAAGGAAAATAAAGCTGATTTTTATTTATTTTTTATTTATTAATATTAGTAGGATTCCTGGAAACGTATTATGACATTCAAAAACCCTAAAAAAATCTTTATTGTAGAGCTACTTTACATTAGGAATCTCCACGTCTTTCTGTTTCCATAATCTAACTATAACCCAACTAAATTGGGAAGTATGTCTGTAACGTGACTGCAGGTAACGTATGCTTTATAAACTCGTCTGAAGTGATTAAATCGTGCATTCGGTTGATTAACGCACGTGCCAAAGTAAGATCACCGAAATAGACATACTAGTTGGCGCCACGGATCTCGAATACCGTCTCATCTTGAGTTATGATAGAAATTAATGTAACGAATACATCATGTAGAGTTAAAGTGGAGGCGATATTCTTACTTACATATATTGGTATATTTATCTTTCTATCAAATAATATAAGAAAAGTATAAAAAACGTTCTGTCAAATTAGTCTCCATCGAAACCATCACTACCTACAATTTTTCCAGACTAGACATTATATTTTCTATATTTTTATATGTTCTTTTTTTATATTCTGGATAGGCTTGTTTTTGACTACAATCTCACTATGGTAAGTGATGATGTGGCCGAAGGTGGTAAGCACACGAAGCCTAGATGGGAACTGGCTCTCAAGTGCAACTATCGGAACACACCGATAGGTGCTTGGCGACAGATTTTCAAAAGTTTATTTAGTGTTCCGGCATTTGAGAGCCATTTGGTGTCTAGGAATTTAAAAAGTCGGCATGGTCAGCCCCCGGGTATTTCTAATCTAATAGGCCAACCAACACCATAGGAACGGATGTCAAAATTTTTCGTAACACTCAATTTACGTATGATTTTTTTTAAATAGTTTTTTCTTTGCCATTCTTTCACGGCAATCGTCTTTAATACTGCAAAAATGGGAAGAAACCTTTTTACTTGTAAATGTTCGTCCGATTTCCCTTTTTTTTTAAATAAGCAAATAAAATAACACTAACATACGAATAGATGTGTACACATCATTTACCTGGATTACAGGCCCGTTCATAAATAGTACGTGGAGCAGTTGTGCGGTGCTGGTATGCAGGGTTGACATTCGCAGAGTATCTCTGCCGCAATTAGGTGCTATTTCCAATGAGTTTTGATGAATGCAGGCGCCGCCATCTTGGAACAGAGATGGCTATCGAGTATTCAGCTGTTTTATATTTTTAATGACGAACAAAAGTTCACAACCAAATAAACTTAACCAAACCAAATATGATGAAGACGATTTTAGCCAGATTTTTACCATCTAGTAAAAAATATTTTTTTTTTATGTCAATAGGTTGACAAACAGGCAGACGGTCCACATGATGGTAAGTGGTCACCGCCGCCTATGGACATTTGCAATACCAGGGTGATTGCCGATGTGTAGCCGACCTTGGAAAAAATGATTAGATGTAGTAATTGTTTAATATTAATTACGTAAGAATCTTTGATTGTATTTAGGAAATTCAATCCTTAATAGTAAGGGAATAGAGATTACGGAAAACGTGGAAAAACTGTTACATAACGCCACTTCTGCTTCTCTTGTAAACACTATGACACAATCGAACACAACATCGAATGGAGACTAAAAATGGCGAGTGACGCTCCAAGCGTACTCGCGTCTATTTGCGATACCTGATTCACTCCATCCCACACCCACGTACTTACAACATTGCATTGCAAGTATTGGCTAACGATGAATATTAGTACCATCGATGCTCTGAACTCGTTGTGACTAACATTCACACATTGTGAAAGGGGGCTAGACGGAAAAAAATCTTACGAAAAATTGTCCGACACTTTTAGTGTCAGTGTCACTTTATTGTAAGCTGTGCGGCGTGCGCATGTTTCTCTGTCTGTCTCTCTCTCTTATAGAAAGCAAGCCAGATATTTAATTATTTTTTTTATATATATATATATACTCTCTCGACTTATATTACTTATACAACTTCGTTCCATCCGGGTGTCCCTTGACACCTCTCAAGTTTTATTTATAACTTGAGGGTGGTAGCCAGCCAATTGATTACTACAAAGTACCCTACCACCGTGCAAGTTGCACTTGAGAGCCAGTTACCTTTAAGGTATTGTTTTGGATCGCACCCCCTGGTATTGCTAATGTCTATAGACGAGACGACGGTATTCACTTATCATCAGCTGGCCCGCCTTCTGGCTTGTCGAAATCTGTTTTTTTTTTATAAATAATAATGAATGTCTTCAAGTTCTTGTTTATGGTCTGTAACACATTGTAAATTGATGGAAAATCTTTTTTTTTAAAGAAGACACTGACGTGATATCATCTTTCCATCCATCTTTATCTTGCATGAATAGTCAGTTGAATATTTTTCATGTTCAAGTATTGCATTAGGCATATCTATATCCAGCCATAATTAGGCTTAAACGATTAATTAATATTATCAAAGATAATTTTGTTCGGTGTTATAATTATGTTGTAAATGTAACAAGGGCGGGATAATATTTTTTATGTATTCGTTAAAGAATAAAATTGTTAAACATTTGAAAAATAAAGCCAAAATAGGTATAGTCGGATGGTCCACAATGCCCCAGTTGAAGGTTCTTCGGTTCTTCTCAGTCGAAGGATGACATCCGAACCGGTGGTAACTTGGAGAATGTTAATAGGTATGCCAAATCGGTTGAAAGTTTGTTACATTGAAGCTTGTATGTATACAAATACACTAGTTTTTATTGGAGTCAAAAATACCAGTCACGTGACCGCATTTGACGTCAATGTGCAACACTTGCTCATAGCGGAGCGTTGCACATTGATGTCACACCGTCACACACGTAGGGCACATCGAGTACGAGTTCGCATCGCACGTTTACTTCTATAAATCGGAAACTAATTGACGTATCGAAGTAATTCTTTCACTTGTATTTTTTATTTTTGACAGAGAATATGGAGAGCTAATATTCAAAATTAGGTAACATTCTTCAGTGAATAAATGGTTTTGACTTTGGTAAATCATACCCTAAAAAAATATAGAGAACCACCTTGGCCTGCGTCTATTTGAGGAATCATAAGATAATGACCACATAATGATATAATCATCATATCCATTCGATACGATTTAAAATTATCAATAATTATAAATTATAAGTAATCACTTGTGAATGGGGAAAAAATGGCCGTACCGAATGTCTACCCACTCGAACATTTGGGTGGTCTTTTAATCTAGTAGCATTCGAACGCTCCGACGGTAAACATGCCTCAGTGCTCGTTTAAGATATATTTGGGGATCATTTGGCGACAGACTTCAAGATGGCGGCTTTACTGGTTGCACTCGCGTTAATATCAGGTATTATTCTTTACTTATAAATCATCTTATTATTCCTTACTTACAAAGGCGATGATAGCTCAGTGGTAGTGACGTCGGATACCGCGGCGAAGGTCGTGGGTTCGAATCCTACAAGGAGCTTGAGCTTTCGGTGAAGGAAAACATCGTGAGGAAACCATAGGGACGGTGGTAGGGTACTTTGTAGTTTCCAACTGGCTGGCTACCACCCTCAAGTTGAAAACCTGTTGGTGTGTTCCGACAGCTGCACTTGAGAGCCAGTTCCCATGTAGGCTTTGTGTGCTTACCACCTTCGGCCACATCATCACTTACCATGGTGAAATTGTGGTCAAACTCAAGCTTATCCAGAAAAAAAAAATAAGCTTCCGTATATTTGTGTGCGCAACTGAACACTCAAAAGTTGTCAGATTGGCTTTAAATTTTTACACAACGTTGCATTTTAATAGAAGAGTGTTTATATATTGTTTTTATTTCGAATTTATTATGGAAATTGGAACGACGAAGCGCTTCAAGAAAAGGTAGGTAGTGTGTTCGCTACGCTTGGCTTGTCTTGGCGGGGGCACGACTGTGCCCCCAGATTCAGAGTGGTTGAGTTTTAACAACCGTTACCATGACAACGGTTGTTTTATTCCTATTAGACGAAGCCACAGCCAAGCCGGGTATCTTAGAAACGTTCTTATAAACGTGGGGCACGCACACCGACGGAATAGATATTTAAATAGTTTAATTTATTATAAGTTTTGATTCCCTTGCGAGAGTCAAATTATGCGGCAGGATAAACGGCCGTATCTTTTGATAGCTTTGACTTTCCACGCACAGACGGACAAGAAGTGTTCCTATAAGGGTTCCGTTATTTTCATTTAAGGTATGGCACCCTAAAAAAGCTACAAAGGACACCTGGCACTAGTGGTAGCCAGCTAGGTCCTGCTCATCCAACCACTAAGATATAAATCCCAATTGCAGGTGCATCCTGCTCCGCATTGCAGGGTTCCTTGAGGGATGCATCATCGTCAGTAGACAGATATCCCTCCGTGGTCCAAGTGGAGTCACTGGTTTCGTCCATCACTTGGTCTCACACCTGTGGAGGTTCCATCCTCACTTCACTGCATATTCTATCAGCCGCCAACTGCTTTTCTGGATAGTAAGTATAGAATTCATGGAGGATGTCCACTGGATGTGGATAACACAAGACCGGTCGTTGTGGATATCCTTGGGAAGTGGGAGAGGACTTGACTATCATAGTTAAAAATAAAAAAATATAAATAAGAGGAATAACCTAAGTCATTTATATTTAGTAGTTACTTTTTTTTTATTAAAATAAAGAACAAAACTAAATATTAATAGAATAAAACATCACAAAAACCTCAATAGGTTTGTCCGGATGTTGAGACACTTATATACTACACACATTGTACATTATTAATTTATGGTTAACACATATTTTATAACAAATTGTGAGGTAGTTCGTTTAATAAATAACAAAGAAAGATTACAAAGACACGCGGCTTACTGCCATCAACAGTTTCACCCGCGTTCCAGACGGAATTAAAATAATCAGAATCAGAATCAGAAATAATTTATTGCATAAATTGTACAGAATATAGGTGTCATAGGTATAAATACATTTGATGAGTGTCAACAATCTCGTCCACATCGAACATGCAATATTAACAGTTGTTTTGCTAATACGTAGATAATCAACATTATACAATTTAATTAGTTAGTCAGAGTAAGTAAATATATAAAAAGATGTCAAACAAATGTATTATTATTCTGAAGTTTTGTCAGAAAGATATTCATTAATTTTATAATAACACTTGGATGACAAAAAATCATTTAATTTTCTTATAAAATAAAGCCTATGTTAGAAAATGATAATGTAGCGTAACATTAGTATAAGAATTACATCTTTACAACGAATCCCGACCGTTTCAGTAACTACATCCCTCGTAACCGCCAGATTAGAGCAGGCAGCTCCTACCGTCAAACAGGTGGCATTATCCTGGAGGTACAGAGCGAGCACAACCACCCATCGTTCGGCACTAGTCACATGGAGGGCGATATTACAGTGGTACGCCTTGCGTCCAGGCTAACGTTCAGCACAGTCATACAACAAGCATCAATTGTCATACAAGGAGCTGAAATACCTGATGGATTACCAGCTGTACATGTTGGATGGCCCAGCTTATTAGATGGGGTAAGAGACGATTCTAACATTTGAATTTGAAAACAAAAGCCAATATAGTCAAATAGTCCATAAAGATGTAAAAAATGTAACCTTGTTGAGTTTCTTGCTGGTTCTTCTCAGTTGTTGTCTGACTTCCGAACTGGTGGAAAGTTCTGTAGATTGAACTTCATAAGTGTCTTCCTAGGGGTTAAACTGAATAAATGGTTTTGACTTTGACTTTGAAGATAATCTAGTACCTAGAGCCAGTTACTTAAAGGCATTGTAAAAAGATCGACAATTGGCAATCCCCTTTATTTATTTATTTATTGCTGAAAACTGCATTAAAATCCGTTGAGTAGTTTAAAAGATCTAAGCGAACAGACAGCGGGAACGACTTCATTTTATAGTACTTAATGTAAATAATAAAGATATTGAAATAAATGGTTTTGACTTTGGCTTCTCAGGACTACTATTACAACTCAGACGTCCTATTAGCAGTGGACATGACCACCCTGGACAATGAATCATGTGGCTACGAATACTCTTTATTGATGAACCCACTTAGAGTGACGGAAACCATGATCTGTTCCACTCTGCCTGCCGTGGAAGGTCCAGAGGAAGACTCAGAGACCGTAGACCAGGATATGTGCCATGCTGACTTTGGTGGCCCGTTGATCTTCAGTGACTTAGTCGTGGGCGTTGTTTCATGGAGCCACAGTTGCACTAATATCACCTTTCCAACCGTCAGCACTAAAGTGTCTGCTTTTACTGACTGGATCATTGATGTTGCTGTTTAATAAGATTTTGATTATATTTTGAAATGTTACGTTTTTTATTTCATTTATCATTAATTTGTATTGTACTTGCTGTCCCCCGCGGTTTCACTCGAGTTCCCGAGATATCTTAAGTTTTCTATAGATGAAACTATGTATTGTGTTTTATTCAAAGACACGACGATGATCTACTTAGTTACATGTGTGCAAAGTTTAATTAAAACCCGCTCAGTAGTTTTTGCATGAAAGAGTAATAAATCTTCACATCCATTCTCACTTCTTAAAAAAACTTTCATTTTTATTAGGTACTAGCTGTCCCGGCAGACCTTGTTCTGCTCTATTTCTCTAAAACGCGTCTTTGTTTTGTTTCGATTGACGTCAAAAATGTTTGACAGCTAGGGGTTTGTTTGGGAAAAAGAAAAGGGCTGTTTTTAGGGTTTTCCCGGCAATTATTAGAATTTTTCTCGCCTTAAAAACCATCCTTGGACAATAACGAACATTTAAAAAAAAATTGGCCAAATTGGTCCAGGCGTTGTTGAGTTATGCGCTTACCAACACATTTTGCGATTCATTTTTATATTATAGTTAATATTATTTTTATGTTTTTTATTTTCCTTGTTCAAACCTTAAAGTACCCAATAAATAATTTTAACGACATCTAGTGACAGGTTTTAAAAACATTTAAGTGGGATAAGAGCTCTGGAAAATTAGATGATGATCAAACTGAGCGAACCTAGTTGTTTCATGAATATTGCCTAGATGGCGCTGACTCCTATAAAATGAATTATATTATTATAATGTATTTGATCCTGCTATCAGATATCTTTATTGGATGTTGATAAAATGATATTAGGTAGGTAGGTACTTATGATCTTAACTGATTATTCAATAAAATTATACAGTAACCTAGTCTTCTAAATTATGGCATAATAGATTGAAGACTTGTCACTAAAAGAAGTAAAAGCAGAAGAAGAGGAATCATAACTTAGCGATAATAGCGACGGGTCAGCTTCGCTTGCAAAAAGGTTTAGGTACCTTTATAGGTACCTAATTGATGGAGCAGAGTGCGCGTCGTAGCCTGTTTCAACTGACTAACAGTAAGATGCAAAGAAAGAGTTAAAAGAAATAGTGGCACATCTGGAAAAGCCTTAGTCGAGTGAAACGCAATAGACTAATTTAAATGATTAGGTGAAAATCAAATTACTAGTAGTCCAATTATAAACTAAGCAGAATTTTATGATAGAATTCACACGCTTCTCTCTTCATATTTGGCTTTCCAAAATGCAAACACGTTTATTTTAAAACTTGCAGTGCCTATGAGTCGAATTTTTTAAAATCCTTTCTTAGATAAAGGATGCATCTGGTTACCTACTCCTATTAGAAATCTACCTGTCAAATTTCAAGTTTCTAGCATTTATAGGTCAGGCACTTTTTGAGATTTCGTGATTCATCAGTGAGTGCCTATCTCAAAAATCGTGACACTTTACTAAGGTAATTTTAAAATTGTCGTGCTATTTACCGGACCGTATATACGAGTAGAGGTCGATGTCAAACTGATTCGCAGAGAACAGAATACGTCCTCAATTAAGTTATCAATACTTATAATATAACTTCTAGAAATAAACAAAACAATAAAAGAGCCGGTTATCGCAGATCTAAAGTACAGGAGTTCAATTGACAATGGTGTAATCTTTACGATGGATTACAATAAAAATTCAAGTGTATAAAAATGTTTTAATATTATTAAGTTGGAGCAGTTTCACGTCAACATGTCCGCGTTGTTGTTTGTTACACTTTTGCTGATTGCAGGTAATTTTTTTTTATATTTATACGCTTTTACCATAAGATTACCATAGGTTGATAAAGCAGTAAGTCCACAAAGCCTAGAAGAAACTTACTTTCAAGTTCAGCTGCTAAAACTTACTGGTAGTTGCTTGTCAAATGTGTTTAAATGATAGTGGTAGTGACGTCGGATACCGCGGCGAAGGTCATGGGTTCGAATCCTACAATGAGCTTGAGCTTTCGGTGAAGGAAAACATCGTGAGGAAACCATAGCACGGTGGTAGGGTACTTTGTAGTACCCGACTGACTGGCTACCACCCTCAAGTTGAAAATATGTCGCCAAGCACCTATCGGTGTGTTCCGTGGTTCTGACAGCTACATTTGAGAGCCAGTTCCCATCTAGGCTTTGTGTGCTAACCACGTTAGGCCACATAATCACTTACCATGGTGAGATTGTGGTCAAACACAAGCTTATAAAGAATAAAAATAAATATATACATATACACGGTGTCCCATAAATAACACGCCAGAGTGACACTGGAGCTAGATTGACTTCAGGTCAGTAAAAGTTTTCTGGTTTTCGAGATATTTTATTGAAAATTATTTCGGTAATGAAGCTACATTATGAAAACGCGGGCACTTACAATGTACTTTATAAAATTTATGAGTTCAATTAATGAAGAATCTTTTGTCTACTTTATAAGGTACGCGAGTAAAAATCCCATAACGAGTCATCATTTCAACTAAGGTACAGGCTAATGTGGAAAATCCCAAATACTTAACTTCCCTAACTCTGAATCGAAGAAGAGATCTGCAAAAGTATATAGACAGAACCAAGAATTATGTATTCTAAATGGATAGGTAACTCTAAATACCTACTTGAAGCAAATACCTATCAATTGCGAAAAAGAGAAAGATAACAACTACGTTGGGACAATCTCTCTTTCTAACCCTACTTACCCTTAATGAAAGAAAGAGAGATTGTCCCAACGTAGTAGTTACCTATCCATTTAGAATACATCATTCTTGGGCAGAACCATCTAAGAAGACGCGCCCTTCTTTTTTACCTAATCCCTTACAGTGCATTGTAAATTATTTCCATCCGTGTAATTAAGAACCTACCTATAAAATTTCAGGTACCTCCTGCTCGGCTTTTCAAACTGCAGTCAGCAGTTCTGCGACGACCATCGACAAGTACCCCTCGGTAGTCCAGGTCGAGTTCCTCGGAGTATTCTCCGGTCTCTGGTCTCAGTCCTGCGCTGGCAGCGTCCTGACATCATATCATATCCTGTCTGGAGCTAGTTGTTTTTATGGTTTGTAAGTATTACATTTTTATCAGGAATTTGGTTTTCTATAAGTAGTTTTGCTACGACCCCAAAATTAGTATTCTTTTACAATACATAAGCTTGTGTTTTACACTTATTTTTCCATGCTTAAAGATTATATAGCAGTTAATACCTAGAAGGGAATTGTCTCACAACTCAAAGGTTTAAAATCGAGGGTAGCTTCGCCTCACGATGTTTTCTTTTACCAAAAAATCATAAGCACAAAAGCTAATAAAAATAATTTCCTCTATCGATGTTGCCAAATAACCTTCTTTATCATTCTAGACTCTATTCATCCGAGTACCGCAGAATCAGAGCTGGAGCGACGTACCGCAACACCGGTGGTATTCTCACAGGAATAGTGAGAGAGTACAACCATCCTGCATTCGCTGTAACTGGGTTAGACAGTGACGTCACTGTCGTCCGCCTCGCCGACCAGCTAACGTACAGTCCAGTTGTGCAGCAGGCTTCGATCATCTACCAGGACGCTGTTATTCCTGATGGTTTACCTGTTCTTCACGCTGGATGGGGTAACACTAGGGTGAGTTGAGTAACTGTTGACGTGGTTGGTTAACACACTACCTACGCCAGGTCGTGGGTCCGATTCCCATCCAGTACAAGTCGATGATAGCTCAGTGGTAGTGACGTCGGATAATGCAGCGAAGGTTTTGGTTAAGGAAATCTTCGTGAGGAAATCATAGCACGGTTGTAGGGTAACACTACCTGTTCGAACTCGAATAACTATTATCATACTCATCATTGTCCTGGCTTTCACTTATACCACAAGTGGGAACCGGGCAGGCGAGTCACCTGAGGTAATTGACTACCGTCATCTACAGACATTAGCAATACCAGATCAGGAGGTTTGCCAATGTGTTTTCGACCTTTTTACAATGCCTTAAAAAACCTTTCTCATTTATAGAAAAGCGAATACCCGTCAGACGTCCTCCTCGACGTCACCATGTACAAGTTCAACAACAACATATGCGCGTCCCACTACGCCGCGATCCCAGGAGCGGTTGTCGTCACCGATAGAATGATCTGCTCTGTACTCCTGACTTCCGAGGACGATGCTCTCTGCCAGGGAGACTTTGGTGGTCCCTTGTACTTCAGTAACAATGTTATTGGTATCATTTCATGGGGTTCTGGATGCACCAATGCCTCGGATCCCATCGTCAGTACGAACGTTGCTGTTTTCACTGATTGGATTGTTGCTTCTGTTTCTAATAACTAATGTTTAGTGGAGAAATAAAATGTGGCTGTGATGTTAGTTATTTTATTGTAATACCTACGTCGATCGACCGATCGAAACCTGGGCAGTGCCGAGATCTCTCCAAAGGTGTCAAATTGACTATCGGTATAAAAGTGTTTGAATGAAAACGCCACCATGTCGGTCCGACTCCAGGACCAGAACTCGAAACCTATCCAACTGCAGCGAGGCGTGAGATAGGGAGATGCGATATCTCCGAAACTGTTCACCGCTGCATTCGAAGATGTCTTCAAGCTTCTGAACTGGAAAGTATTTGGCATCAATGTCAATGGCGAGTACATCACTCACCTTCGATTTGGCGACGATATAGTAGTCATGGCTGAGACTTTGGAAGACCTCGGCACAATGGTCGATGACCTCAGCAGAGTCTCTCAACAAGTGGGTCTAAAAATGAACAACAGGATTACTAATGTTTACCTATTGGCGACGGTAGTCATATTCAATCAGGTGACTTGCCTACCTGTTTCTCAAACTTCTTACTTGTTCGTCTAAAAATAAATTATTGTAATAATGATTTTATTTTGGAAATTACGGTTTTATATAGAGAACCCATTATGTCAAATTGAACAAGATGAAAAATAATTGTATCATACGTACGTTTCATATCGATACGTATACGTCGATATGTATAACTACCTATCATACAAATCAAAAAAGAGTATTATGTAGTAATATCAGTTATCTGGGGCCCTACCACCAAATATTATTGCAGTTCATCTTTACCCAAACTACATTTTTCTGTCAACTGTCTCTGTTGTCCATACATTCTGACGTTCTTTGACTCAGTTCAGGCTGATTTGAAACTCAATATGGTGGTTACCTAGATCGTGTTCATAGTTCAAGCTTTGCTTAGTTTGGGATCAGATTGTCGTGTCTGAAAAATTAATCAGGATATTTGTTTATTACTAGCTGTCCCCCGCGGTTTCACCCGCGTTCCCGTGGAATCTTATATTTTCCTGAGACAAAATATAACCTATGTTCATCAAGGATAATGTAGGTTTCTAATGGTGAAATATTTTTTCAAATCGGTCCAGTAGTTTCAGATACTATTCAATGCAAACAAACAATCAAATCTTTCCTCTTTATAATATTAGTACTAAAGATAAAACTTGGGCCTTTCTTCACGCGTTCAAAGAAGAATGAAGCAAGAAGGAGAAAACTATGCGATGGCGACAGATTTTCAACTTTTGGGTGAAAACATGTCAGAGTGATGATGATGATGTGGCCGAAGATGGTAAGCACACAAAGCCTAGATGGGAACTGGCTCTCAAGTGCAGCTGTCGGAACACACCGATAGGTGTTTGGCGACAGATTTTCAACTTGAGGGTGGTAGCCAGCCAGTCGGGTACTACAATATACCCTACCACCGTGCAAATTCTCAAATGTGAATTCTAAATAAATGTTTACCGGTACGACAAGCTAACAGTATATATCTACTGTATTATCAAGCCAGTTAATAAATCATTAATCCGTATTTCCGTACATTTAACGTGTAATCTATATTGTGCTATAAATAAATTACGTCATTTTTTTCAATCAAGCTGTAAAACCAGTAACCTAGGTATAGCTGTCTCCCGCGGTTTTACGCGCGTTCCCGATCTTATTACCAGTGAGCCAAGTCTCATCAAATTCCAGTCAGTAGTTTTTGCGTGAAAGAACAAACGTGATAGTTACCGGCTTTGAAGTGCCGCTGCCAAAACACGCGGGTAGTGCTTAGCGACAGACTTTCAACTTGCATAGCTTTCTACATAATACCCTATCACCATGATATGATTTCCTCGCAATGTTTTCGTTCACCGAAGGTTCGAAAGATTAGAAATTCAACGCAAAAATAGTAAGTATTTTTAGTTTAATGATTTTCAGTTTACTAATGTGTGCTGTGTTTAAATTATTATAATATGATACATCTTGAAATACTTATTAAAGGAATAAATAAATCTAAATAAAAACGTCGTTTTCAGTAGACAATTAGTATGCTGATTCTTGGGCGAGGTTTATGCCAGCATTCTGGTCACGAGATCAAGCGTTTAGTCATACCATGGAAAAGGTAGTGAGCACTCGGCCCCCCAGACCTAAAGTTTCAACCGTGTTTCAACCCCAAACGGCTCGAATATCTAACTTGTATCTATTTAAATTTAACTTTGAATAAACTGTAATGAAATCAATAATGTTCGAAAACTGTTGTGTCTGTTATTGTACCTACTATGTGTTTCCATTTGATCGCCTAATGATTCTCACGAATCAATCATATTTTGACTACCTGTTACGCTTAGATTACTTCTTATCAACTCATAGCCTTATCTTTTATCAACACACCATTTCAATTAGTAACGATTGTTGAATGATTCCAAAAGTAAGCATCTGAGACTAACTCTTTGTTTAAAATGTTTGTTACCGTGTTGTCGACCTATTACAATGCTTAGGGGTTGTCCATTAATCACATGAACTTTTCACCCCCCTTCCCCCTGGTGTTACATATTAAAATTAAAAAAAAAAATTATTCACTCCCCCACACACCCACATAAAATTAGTACAACAATTTTTGTTTTCTATTCTCTAGGTAAATACATTTTAATGTGGGAGCCAGGAGCCCAAACTAGGTTTCCCTGTGCTATTTCCTCCTCTTGATAGGATGAGATACAATGTAATTTGTATGTGAAAACAAAACTAAATAAAAAAATAAACTAAACTGTGTGTGTGTGCGCATGTGTGTGGGTGGGTGGACAGAGTGAGGGTATTAGACGTGACCCCTATCCAAAAACACGTGTAATTTTTAGAGACTATGGATTTCGCTAACTAGCCGACCAGCTGATCATTGGTTTCGCTTGGGAGCAATCGGGAACATTCATTTCTTAAAATAAAGTTGCCGTTCCCGAGATAAAGGGTCTTGACAGATGGACGGTGCGGTACGGAACCCTAAAAAATACTTACAAACTTTATCATCCCGCATTCCGGGTAGTATGTTTGATCGCTGTCAATTGCACCACAGTATACAAAAGCCACCAGTATTTTGACTCGTTGGTGTCCTTGAAATAATTACCTACCTACATCCGATCTCACTTAGATATATAACGCAATAGGGCTGCCCATTGACTGTGTCTCTTGGATTACGTATTTGTATACCTTTGATGGATTGTAATTGTTAGCAAAACTGCGTGTCGTGAAATGAAATGAAATGAAATTGTTTATTCATCCAAATAGGCCTTCACAGGCACTTTTGAATAGTCAGTCTCTAAATGTCAAAACATGACTCCAATAGATTTAATCTATATCGATCATATCAAGCGGCCGAATATTTTGAATTTGGCGTATTAACTTTATTACACGCGTGATAACAGATAAAACAAATTAACACTCGTATAAAAGGTAAAAAAATATGTATAATTCGTTGTAATCTTCGACGTAACTCAAAATCATGGCGTCTCTGTTCACATGGGCTCTGGTGTTCTTTGCAGGTACGATTTAACTATAAGGCAAATATCATTAACTAGCTTTCAGCCCCGCGGATTTACCCACATTCTGTACGGAACATAAATAAAATATAAGCCCATGTTACTAGCTAAGTAATAGGTGAAAGACTTTTAAAATCGGTTAAGTATTTTTGTGTTCATCCATTACAAAACATAGAAAAAAATCTGGTTAATGGGTTATTTAACACAAAATTTATAAGTGAACTGGAACTACGCCAACCGTAGTAAGATAAGAACTGCGCCCGATTTTCGCTGACAGCTAAAGCATATTGTAGAATCCAACTCACGAAATTCGTGACACAGCCAACTCTGTCACAAATCGAATTAATCTAGTTCCACATCTCTTTCTAACAAACATCATTGAAAAAGGATGTGAAATATTTCAAGCTGTCAAAGTCATATAATATAGAAAAAACTCTTTTGATGGCGGATGATTAAAAAGAGACAGTGAGACTAAATTAGTTCAACGGAATCAGAACGACAACGATGACACAGAACAATTGATATGGCATTGATTTTATAATTCCTGTCTATAAAATAACCTATTTAATTCCAGGTGCAGTAGCTGCATCAGCAGAGTCCCTCGGAACCAGATCGACCATTGAAGAGTACCCCAGCCTGGTCCAGGTGGAGACCAGGGTCTTGAACGTTTGGACGCAGATCTGTGCTGGCAGCGTGCTCACTTCCAGGCATATCCTGACTCTTGCCAACTGCTTTTCTGGACCGTGAGTATTTCAATATAATCTTAATGTCATTATGGCATAAAATAGTACAATCCAGGATTATTTTCCAAAAAAAATATTGAAGTTAAAGTCAAAACCATTTATTTAGTTTAGGTCCTAGAAGGGCACTTATGAAGGTCGAATTACAGAAGTTATCACCGGTAAATATTTTTAGACCATATTGGCTTTTTTTCAAATGTTTAATGGGAGGGGGAAATAAAGTATGTAAAGCCTACCAATTGGGTTCTGAAGATTGGTTCATGTAAACTACATATTTCAGTTTTCAGTTTTTAACTTAATCTCTCAACAATTATATTTAAAGTAATCATCTAATAGTTAGATAGGATCAACATCACTTTTGACTCATCACTCCATCATGGGTCACCCGTTTCTAAAAGCAATTTACTCCAATTAAAACGACTCCATGACATTGATTGATGATAAAGTTCATAAACCCTGTAAGATAATGATGTTTTATGTCTAGAGTGGAATAGGACACTAATGCATTGCCACTTTGTATTATGTTTTATTGAGACAAACTCGTCAGCGATTTTAACAGAATAGATTATTCAGTTTTTCTTGAGTCTGGGTATAATTATCAATTGAAGTATGTAGAATATATTTTCTAACAATTCAGTTAATATAAGTATAATTATGTAGCATATCAGTTTTTTGGTTTCCATGGTACTAGCCCTGCTTAGTTTGGGATCAGATAGCCGCGTGTGATTATCACAAGATATTTATTTAACTAATACTGACCATGTCGTAGTTAATTTTCGAAATAGGTATGCACAGCGATTGAAATAATTTAAATTAGTATTAATTACATACCTTCCCATCGTTTCAAAGGCAAAGCCAAAGCCTGTTTATTCAAATTAGGTCATAAGAAGTATTATGAAAGTTAAAACTACAGAAGGAATACCAGCTTGGTCACAGAAGAATAGTAATACAGAGGTAAGATTAAACTGTCTAGCCAGGGCATAAATGTGTAAAGTGCGCGGCGCGTGGGAGATGCATACTGGCCTCAGTATTATGGGACGTCCACTAAAGGGTTACACTGTCTACTTTGACTGTGTCGGATTTTATCACGATATCAAAGGTGTCGTTTTACTGTATGTATTACCGGCTTTTCTCCGCAAAAGCAACCTTCCGAACCGTGCTTTAGAGTCTGACAATTCATAAGTGCCTGTGAAGGCCTATTTGGATGAACGAACATGTCTTTTCTGTATCTCTTTATACTGTGGCTAGGTAGGTGACTTTGTTTTGGATTTTTATTTTCGAACTCAATAGCTTAAAATCTAATTCACATTAAAAGGTCATGCATATGAAATCCCTTTAACGAAATTGCTTGACGAATCAATTAGAAATGCTAGCATCACACAAAGTAGTTCTAGATTTAGGTATAGGTACTTTGTTTGACGTCAAAGCGTTTAGTTCTATCAACAAGTTACACTAATTAATTCATGGAATTCTAAATGACGCTAAAATGTATACATACTAGCTGTCCTCTGCGGTTTCACCCGCGTTCTCGAGGGATCTTGTCCATTCCCGGGATAAAAAATGTGTTATATAATCCTATGTGTTATTGCAGGATATGATCTACCTGTGTGCCAAGTTACATCAAAATCCGTTCAGCCGTTTTTGCTTAATATAAAGATAAATTATCTATCATTGTAGTAGGTAAACTCAAACTTTTTAAGGCGATGATAGCTCAGTGGTAAGTGACGTCGAATACCGCGGCGAAGGTCGTGGTAAGGTGGTAAGGTTCGAATCCTACAATCAAATCCTTTCGGTGAAGGAAAACATCGTGAGGAAACCATAGCACGGTGGTGGGGTACTTTGTAGTACCCGACTGGCTGGCTACCACCCTCAAGTTGAAAATCTGTCACCAAACACCTATCGGTGTGTTCCGACAGCTGCACTTGAGAACCAGTTCCCATCTAGGCTTTGTGTGCTTATCATCTTCGGCCACATCATCACTTACCATGGTGAGATTGTGATCAAACACAAGCCTATCCAGAATTAAAAAAAAAACTCAAAGCTCATTTATTCAGTTAAGGCTGTAATAGCATTTATTTAAGTCTTGTATTAATCTTGGTTTTCCCTTTCCAGCCTCTACATTCCTTCTAACCGTCGCGCCCGTGCTGGTGCCTCAGTCCGCGGGAGCGGCGGAGACATCTACGAAGTGGATAGAGAGTACAACCACCCAGGTTACGGCCTCCTGGGCTCCGACAGCGACATCTCTGTCGTCAGGCTTCAGTCCTACTTGACCTTCAGCTCGTATGTGAGCCAGGCTGCTATCCTTGGTCAGGGTATTGAGCTGCCTGATGGATTGAGAGTCAAACTCGTTGGATGGGGCAATACTATGGTAATTCATTTTGTTTTCTCAGCGGCGTACCTCGCTAAGTATATTTAGAAAGTGCTTATTATAATGATCTAGTTATCCCCACGGTTTCACCCGCTTTACCAAAGGACCGTAACTATGTTTTATGCTAGGATATGATCTACCTTTATGCAAATTTTCATCGAAATCCGTTCAGTCTTTTTTGCGTAACAAAAATCTTCACATTCAAACATTCTCATTTATAATTGTAAAGGTTTGTATATCTATTTTTGGGGTGATAAATCTGTTTAAAACGGTGATGATAGCTCAGCAGCAGTGGGTTGTGGGTTCGAATCCTACACTGAGCTTGAGCTTTAGATGAAGAAAAATATTGTGAGGAAACCGTAGCCGTTTTAGGGTACTTTTCAGTAGGTACTCGACTGACTGGCTACACAGTCATAGTATTTTATTGGCAACAACCAGTTACAGGTTATAGAAATAAAAATAATCTAATGTTATATTACACAAAAATACATAGTCCTTCCTACTTCCTATCCTACTAATCCTACTTCCTACTAATATTATAAATGCGAAAGTATGTTTGGATGTGTGTGAAGATGTGAAGATGTTTGTTACTCTTTCACGCAAAAACTACTGTATGGATTTTTAATGAAACTTGGTACCGAGGTAGATCATATACTGGAATAACATATAGGATACTTTTTATCCCGGAAAAATATAAGGGCCCTCAGGAACGCGGGTGAAACCGCGGGGCGGAAAACTAGTAACAATATAAATCATAATAGACATGAAGTAATAATACCATATTCTTATGGTACCACCCTCAAGTTAAAAAGCAGTCGTCAAGCATCTACAACAACACCTCTTGTTAGTCATTAGTATTATTAATAATAATTATTATTTAAATTTTAATTTAGTTCAATCTATAAATCGTTTATTCGAATGATTACCTATCTATTCGCTATTTAATTACGACAAATTAGAAAAGGTCCTATTTCAGTTAGTCGCAAAATTATGAAATTTAAGAATTTTCGATTTCGGGTCTAATCAAAATCTTTCTAGAATATTCATTGGAGACTCCAGCTCTCTAATGCTTAATTTAAAAACGCTTGTTAAGACTTTAATGGAAGCACAATTTTCCTCAGTCATTATCTACAGTAGCACAAATGGAGTATTATAAAGAAATCGCTGAAAACCAGAACCTGCAAATTGGACCAGAAGCCATTTGCATAATATGCAGTTTTATTAGATTTCGCCAACTATCTTGTGTGTTTTGAATGCAAATGTTACGTGAGTCTAAGCGGTTTTGAAAAATATTACAGAGTCCATAGTGAAATTTCTACTTTTAAAATCTTGCATATGATAGACTTAGAAGCGAAATACCCACTGATTAATCGCAAAATCTCAAAAAGTATCAAAGCTACAAACTCGAAATTTGGCAGGTACCTCATAGGAAGGTAAAAGGATTTTTAAAAATTCAATCACTAAAAGCTAAAAAGTTCAGGAACGCGGTGAAACCGCGGGGGACATCTAGTAATTTTATGATGATAACGATAATAGGACATGAAATTATAGATAAGACGGGCAGGTTGGCGAGGCATTGATGTTTTGTCGACCTTTTAGCAGTGCCTTGAAGACAACATGCTCTCAATTGCATCCGCTGAAACACACCCATGTTTGGCGACAGATTTTCTTCTTTTGAGTACCTACTAAAAAGTACCCTACCACCGTGATATGGTTTCCTCACAAGGTTTTCCTTCACCGAAATTTCCAGCTTATTTTAAGACACATCACTACCACTGAGCTATCATCGCCTTACAAATTTTCTATTTTCTCCGACAGCAAGGAGCAGAATCCTCTGACTACAACCTATACAACCTGGACCTTTACACCTCAAACAACGACGATTGCATGGAGAAGTACCTTACCGCTCCTGAACCCGTCTTCGTCACAGAGAACATGATCTGCTCTGGCCTCAGTGGGCTTGGTCGTGACTTCGACTACAGGGACTACGGCGCTCCCCTCTACTATGAAGACGTTATTGTCGGCCTCATCTCTTTTGGGAAGGAAGACAGTGACGACAGCTTCCCACTCGTCAGCACCGCTGTAGGATCTTTCACCTCTTGGATTGTTGAAACTGCTACTTATGTTTAATAAATGTTTATTGGAATAAAGAGTTGATTTATTTTAGTTATGGGATGATCCATTCATCAAGCGAGCCTCGAAAGGAAAATCACGAAATATCACATATCACGTGTATTTTTTTGTTTAGATTGTAGGTAACTGTATTTCAAGATAATATCCTGTTTTTTTATTTACCAAAAGCAGGTCGAGTACTTCTCTCGACACAGCGCCTCTCGCGGAATGCTTCTGAAACTATTTGTCCCTAATACTGGTTGTTTTTTATTTTATTTAACCGTCCCTTAATATAATGTAATGTAGAGTATAATAAATAGGACATCAGTGACTTAAGGAATACTCTAACCGGCAAAACTAAGGTTGCCGCTGAAAATCAGCGTTGTCGGTTTATTCCGCAACCATATTGCTGAGCGGTTGCCTTTTGTTGGCAGTATATTAATAATTTTAATATGAATATGTAATAGTTTTAGAATTTTAATAGAAAACTGTCAAATAAATAAATATCCTGGGACATTTGTTCACACACGGCTATCTGAGCCCAAACTAAGCAGAGCTTGTAATATGGAAACCAGATGACTGATATACTACATAGACTACTTTTTTTGTAAATACCTTAAATAGATAATTACGCCCAGACTCAGGACAAACAGACATGTTCATGCACACAAATGTCTGTCCTGGATGGGAATCGTACCCACGACCTGCAGCGTGATAGGTAGTGTGTTTACCAACCACGCCAACCGGCCCGTCAAATAAACTAATGTTAGGTAATTATGAAATTCCTCGAGGCTGCCGCTGCTGCCGATCGGCAAGGTTCCCAGCAGGCTGGCAGCGTTTCCTCTTTGGATGGCCAAGCTGATGCGTTGGCGGAAAAAGCTCCCCGCCCGCCGGTCACCCGAGGCAGAGATAAATAATTAAATTAATTAATCTGCTTATTATTTTGTGTTTATTAGTGAGCCTAGAAATAAAGCTTGGTTCTCATATGGAAGGGACATTTTTGTTATAGAGGCTCTATAAATGTATGACACAACATTTTAAGCATTTTCAAGATGAATGGGAAGGTTCCAATTTACTATTGAAATAAAATACAATAATTAACCTAATTTTGTTCTTATTTCTTTATTTTTGTAAGCCTCAAATGTTCTACCTTTCATAAATAAACCGTATTGAACGGGACACCATAATACATGAAAAGTAATCAAGGAAAACTACCTTATAGGTACTTTACTTCGCACAAAAAAATATTTTAAGCTTAGTTTTCAAGATTATCTTGTCATTTATCTTAAACTATCTGCCCCCCGCGGTTTCACCCGCGTTCCCGTGGGATTTTATCATTCCCGGGATAAAAATATGACACTCACAAATAACGTGGCTTTCTATTCGTATTTTTTTTTAAATCGGTTCAGTAGATCCAGAGATTACCCCCTACAACCTCACACACTTTACCTCTTTATAAAATTAGTACCTACCTATAGATATATATTTCTTGAATGTTTAATAAAAAACGCTGTCATGAAATGAAATGAAATGTTTATTCATCCAAATAGGCCTTCACAGGCGCTTATGAATTGTCAGATTCTAATGACTCTATGACTCTAGTGCACGGTTCGGAAGGTTGCTTTTGCTGAGAAGAGCCGGCAATAAACTCAACAATTACTCTTTTCAAAACAATCTTAGAATTATTACATAAATGTATGTCCTGCAAGAGCGAGCGCTACACCCAAGGCTTGTCGTCATTTAAATATTCGTTAATATGGTAGTACGCCTTCTGTATTAAAACCATGTAACCTACAATGCCAAAATACCTCTTGGTGGAACGATTGACTGTAATCCTTATTAAGCTTACCACGCCTCAACAACAAGATTGGGTATATTTTATCAAATTTGTGTGTAAATATGATGTAATTTATGACTTGCGATAAAATATTAAAAACATCGATAATTAAGTATCCATGTTAGTGCATAGTAATAAAACAGGAACATAACATTTTTTTTTAATAAAATGCCTTTCTATACTTTGTGGGCCACCTACGGCCACATCATCACTTGTCCGAAGTAAAAAAAATTACAATGACAGATCAACGCAGAGGTCTCACTAATCATAGAAACATGAAATATGGAGGAAAGCTTGTTCTTGTATAATCATAAAACCTGATTTTTTTGTTTTTTATACCACAACTACCAGGCAGGCGAGTCATCTGATGGTAAGTGACAACCGTCGCCTATAGACATTAGCAATACCAGGGGGATTGCCAATGTGTTGTACATATTACAATGCCTTAAAGGCAACAGTTTAAGTGCACCTGCCAAACACACCAACAGGTACTTGGCGACAGATTTTTAACTTGAGGGTGGTCCAGCCCAATATCTTTTTGTCATATTTATTAGAAAGCAACAGAATTTTTTCAAACCTGAGTTTTTCTAGAAAAATATCAGGCTCTATTCGGAATTTACTTATAAAGATATCAACCCATCACCTGATTTTCGTAACGATATGCATGTAAACAATTTTGATCGATTATTTGATAGCGCAAATCTGCCACATCCGTTGCTTGGCACACCTGGTTGTAATGATATGAAATAAATTATATGAATAATTTATGACACTTATTATGCATCATGCATCGCCATGTTGTGGACCCGTACAATATTCTAAATATTTTATACAATAAATCATTTTTAGGGTTCCGTACCCAAAGGGTAAAAACGGGACCCTATTACTAAGACTTCGCTGTCTGTCCGTCCGTCCGTCTGTTACCAGGCTGTATCTCAAGAACCGCGATAGCTAGACAGTTGAAATTTTCACAGATGATGTATTTCTGTTGCCGCTATAACAACAAATACTAAAAACAAAAAAACTTGAGAGGTGTCAAGGGACACCCGGATGGAACGAAGTTATATAAGTTATATAAGTCGAGAAAGTATATATATATACATTAAAGTGTCGGTGATTTTCGTAAGAATTTTTTCCGTCTAGCCCCCTTTCACAACGCGCGATAAAAAATAACAGACGGACAGATAGCGAAGTCTTAGTAATAGGGTCCCGTTTTTACATTTTGGGTGCAGACCTAAAAAAAGGAACAATTTATAGAATGACTTATAACAGAATAATAATACATACATTTAGTTTTATTTTTAATTCTTAACATTGATATCTAATAACTAAAGATACACAATCAGCGAAAAAAAATGACATTACTGAATGAGTGCCCATTCGCTCCAACGGTAAACATGCCTCAGTGCTCGTTTAAGATATATTTTGACTAGCAGGTATAAGTCGGAACATTTTATTGCCTTTTGAACAAAAATTTACTAGTATTACCCAACACAATTCAAGACCGTTTTGAGAGAACTTTTGCTTGGGATTGTTTATCTTTAGTTATTAGATATCAATGATTCTTGTTAAGTGGGACGGGCGTACCAATCAAACAATAGCATAACAATTGATTAGAAATTCCTCGCGAGTTTAGTTATGCGATAAAATATTGTAATTCGTACGTGGCTTCTTGGTTATTAAATATAAATAAATAAATATATCCTCGGACATTTGTTCACACACGGCTATCTGATCCCAAACTAAGCATAGCTTGTAATATGGAATCCAGATGACTGATATAATACATAGACTACTATTTTTTTGTAAATACATACTTAAATAGATAATTACACCCAGACTCAGGACAAACAGACATGTTCATGCACACAAATGTGTGTCCTGGATGGGAATCAAACCCACGACCTGTGGCGTGATAGGCAGTGTGTTAACCAACCACGCCAACCGGCCCGTATTATGTGTTACTACTTACTTAGTTTGTGGATGGGACGGTCGTCCCAAAACATATACACATGTAAACTGATGTAAAATAGACATATGTAACAGAAAAAGGATCTCCAAAACTTCTGTCAATTATAATAAGCATTAAATACAGCTGATAATTACATTAACCTATGCGGTAAATATTTGAGATAATTATCATAAAAATACAGCACCTTTTAATATAAAAGGTATCCAAGAACAAAGCTATTATGTAATTGGAATTTGTTCATTAGCAGAATGGCTTCATTCTTTTTTTGGGGTTTATTGCTGTTTGCAGGTAGGTACCATTTAAATTATAAATAAACACCAAATGTGGAAAGAAAAAAAAGTATTTATGGGAAAAAAATAAAATAACTTAAATGCTAAAATGTGATGATAGCTCAGTGGTAAGTGACGTCGGATACCGCGGCAAAGGTCGTGGGCTCGAATGCTACAATGAGCTTGAGCTTTCGGTGAAGGAAAACATCGTGAGGAAACCATAGCACGGTGGTAGGGTACTTTGTAGTACGCGACTGGCTGGCTACTACCCTCAAGTTGAAAATCTGTCGCTAAGCCCCTTGGGGGTGTTCCGGCAATTGAGAGCCAGTACGCCTTTAAGGCATTGTAATAAGGTTTACAACACATTAGCAATCCCCTGGTATTGCCAATGTGTATAGGCGACGGTTGTCACTTACCATCAGGTGACCCGCCTGCCTCGTTGTCAACAAAAAGTTAAATAAAATACATTTGCCACAAAACGGTTCCATCTCAGCCTAATGCTGGTACTCGATAAACCAGCGCTGGTCTTCCTTTGGGTTATCCGTTTCAATATGAAGTCACAGGCCAGTTTAAATAATGATACAATTTCAATCCCAGGCTCCCTCTGCCTAGCAGACACAAGGGTTGTCAGAGATGATGAAGGACCAGTTATAACTATAGAAGACTACCCTGGTCTCGTGCAAATAGAGTTTGGAACAGGTGTGGTGTGGATTCAAAGCTGTGCTGGAAGCATTTTGACCTCTCGTCATATTCTGACTGCTGCGAGATGCAACTCTGGACCGTAAGTTGATTTTAATTAGGTCTTTTATTAAATGTGCATCATTTATCTCATTAATTGAAAGCCAAAACGATAGAGAGATATATTAAGAATATATAGAGACTCAATATATTCTGCTGCAATATAGCATAAACTTATTTCATTTATCCATATACTTTATATTCCACCCAGAAGACATTACATTCTTCGAGATTATTTTTCTAACCAGGATTTTAATTCTTGTAATTGATAATGTATATGAATTATCAATTACAAGAATTAAATCTGTTAAAAATCAAAACTGTAAAGTTCTATACGTACATAAAGTAAAAATCCTGAAATACAAGCGCTGCTCAGTTTGGGACTCGATGTCAAACGTTGTCAAGTTGTAAGAAAATGTATGTAAAATAGGAAATATGATAAATCAACCGCATCTCATATCATAAACTATCTATCGCTCCATTATTTGATACTCCTCATGCTATATAACTTTTAAATATACTCTACTATACCGCTTTCAGCTTATTCCACCCGCGTAACCGCCGGGTCAGGGCTGGTGCCACACGCCGGAGTGAAGATGGCCAGATTGTGGCAGTGATGAGCGTGTCCAACCACCCAAGCTTTGGCGTCAATGGCTTCGATGGTGACATCGCTGTCGTCACTACCGCTTCCGGACTGATTTTCGGTTCAGGAGTTGCTCAAGTCCCAGTTATTGGACAGGGGGTAGTAATTCCTGAAGGCTTGGCGGTTGAACATGCTGGATGGGGTTCAACTGCTGTAAGTAACTAATATTATAAAAAGTTTGGATTCAGGAGGTATTGAACTACTGATCTGATTGGGAAATTCTTTCACTAATAGGAAGCTATGTTATGTTAAGTTTCCTTGGGAAGACCCATTACAAGGTACAATAAGGCCCACCTTACTAAAGTCACTCCAGCGATTGGCTATTTGTCGAGCAGTTGATCTAACATGTTGACGGTTTCTTGTAAGAAACAAAATCCCTGAAGGGGTAACATGGAGAAGAAATATGAAATCGCGGAGAAGATATCTAGTCTTTCCTAAAATTTACCGAAAACATTTTCACATTTCAGCAAGGAAATCTGATCGCCAACCGAGACCTCAAAAGCGTCGACCTCGTGACCACAAATATCGCACAATGCACTGAATTATACGAATCCCTGATCGTTCCTATAACTGTGACTAGTAACATGGTGTGCTCTGGAGTCCGGGACACTGGCGGCCGGAACAGGGACCTTCGTGACGCTGGAGGTCCACTCTACTGGGACAGCATCCTTATTGGTGTCGTCTCCTTTGGCCACGTCCTCGGAAATCATACTTATCCCATTGTCTCTACGTTACTTAGCTCTTACACTAACTGGGTTGTTGATACTGCTGTTTAAATTTAATTAAAATTGATTGTTATATTATGGAGAGGCTTATTCTTTACAAGCCTCAGCCTCGCGGGTTTACCCGTTTAAGTAAACAATGTTAACAATTTATGATAGCATTAAAAACATTATTCACCATTGCCATTTGATTTTAGACTAAACAAGGCTTGTAGTATGGAATCCAGATAAGGCGATTTTAAGGATTTTAAGGCGATGATAGCTCAGTGGTAGTGACGTCGGATACCGCGGCGAAGGTCGTGGGTTCGAATCCTACATTGAGCTTGAGCTTTCGGTGAAGGAAAACATCGTGAGGAAACCATAGCACGGTGGTAGGGTACTTTGTAGTACCCGACTGGCTGGCAACCACCCTCAAGTTGAATATCTGTCTCCAAGCCCCTATCGGTGTGTTCCGACAGTTGCATTTGAGAGCCAGTTCCCATCAAGCCTTTGTGTGCTTACCACCTTCGGCCACATCATCACTTACCATGAGATTGTGGTCAAACACAAGCTTATCCAGAATAAAAATGTTTTGAACACCATAATTATTCAATAACAAAACTAGACTAGGGCTTTGTTGGCAATGAAAGGGCTAGCCGTGCAATCAGTTGACTGCGACATTAATTATAAGTATAGTAAAGTAATCCTTTGTCTGTCGTATTATAACGTGCATACGAATGTCTACAGGGAAATAATAAAAGTGCTTCAATTATGAGCGGCGCAAGTAATTGTGATTTACTGTTGTTTCAAATGCAAAATGGAACGTTACCAAAAAGTTCTGATGAAACTTTGTACGCTGCAGGATAATTAAAAAATGGCATTTCTAAAAATATAATTTCAAAATCAGATTATCATGGAAATAGTACAGAAATTGTGGTTCTTGCTTTCATCAACAAGCAACCTACCCAAAGTAGGTTAACCAAGCATTCTTTAATTGTTTAATACAATGAGCCTAATTATTTATCAAAACATTACTGTGACCAAGGGCCATTTTCCTGACGGGTTTGCGCCCGCATGAGTTTTTGCCCACCATGCGAGGGTGTGATAAATTAAAACATTTATAGACTCTAGACTCTAACGCACGATTCTGAAAGCAACCGCTTTTGCTGGAAAGAGCCAACAATAAACTGTGGCATGTACCTATATAAAATGAAAAGTATTTCAATTCGCGGTTTTCCAGGGGCCATAAATCTTTCAATCTAGCAGGAGAAAAGACCTTTGACTTGCCCTAGCCCTCTATCTGTCTGAGTAACACAGGTACTAGTCAAATTAATGTCTAAGGTAAACAGGTAAAACTCGGAAGTAGCTGAACTCCGCACAGTAGCTACACTTTGTTCTTAAGAGGTCCAAACATCAGTTGTATCTTTTTTATTTAAGTAGGATCTCTAGAATCATAGTAAATTGTTAAACATTTAAATGGAAAAAAAATGCCAATAGGTATATATTTATGGACCAAAAAATATTTTGCTGAGTTTTTTATCGGTTTGTCTCAGTTGTTGTCTGATTTCCCAAAAATGTAAGGCGATGATAGCTCAGTGGTAGTGACGTCGGATACCGAGGCGAAGGTCGTGGGTTCGAATCCTACATTGAGCTTGAGCTTTCGGTGAAGGAAAACATCGTGAGGAAACCATAGCACGGCGTTAGGGTACTTTGTTGTACCCGACTGGCTGGCTACCACCCTCAAGTTGAAAATCTGTCGCCAAGCACCTGTCGGGGTGTTCCGACAGTTGCACTTGAGAGCCAGTTCCCATCTAGGCTTTGTGTGATGATACCATAGAGAGATTGTAGTCAAACACAAGCCTATTCAGCATAAAAAAAATCTCTTCATAATGTGCCATCCTAGAGCCTAAAGTGAATAAATCGCCGGTTTACTTCAAAAAACACTTAAAGCAATTTTTAGATATTGAGTTTTTTTTATATTTACAATTTATTTACAACAAATTTACAAAACATACAATCTATAAATAAGAAAAACTTCCTCGAGGCATCTCCCGCTGCCGATCAGCACAGAACCCCACAGCGACAGCGATGAGGTTCACAAGCTCAATGTTATGCGGTCTAACAAAGTCCCGATATTAGTGGATGGAATGGCAACCAGGGACTAGACAAAACCGCAGCGTTAGTTGAGCTTAGAGCTTTAGGAGAATGGTGCTTTAGGAGGTGGTGTACCTCCCTAAAGTTGAATTTCGGTCGCTAATCTACCACGCGTGATATCACCCTCTAGCTGCTATAAAAAGTCAGTACCCTATCATCACTTATCATTGTAAGTAACTGGTCATACACAGATCTCAACACAGAGAGAATTGTAATACTGATATTACTGGTACACGTGTTTTAGTACAAGTTAGTTCAAATATTTATCTTTCGTGGATTTTCAATAATAAATGGAATTTCATAATTGATAAGATTTAATTCACAATGAATAATTGCTACTGTAGTTTATCAAAATAAATGCGTCATTGATTTTTATCGGTTCCGTAGAATTGACAGATCTATTAAAGAATTTATACTCGTAGTTCAAATATTGTTAATAAATATTGTTATTTTAAAAGACTGACGTTATTACAGACAGAGCATGTCTTCTAATCCCTAGCCCTTAAGACAGTCCTTTCACATTTCTTCCTTGACTACAGATAGTCAAACAAGGAAGGAAGGCGATGAAGCTGTTATAAGGGTTATTTTATATTGTCTATGGAGGACGACAAGGTGTTAGACTCCTCCATTGAAAAGGGAAGATCTTCCGCCAGGCTAGGTCATCGTGCGTGGGGACTGCGATCCTACTGTAGATGTTAGATCGTAGACTGTAGATCGCATAGAAAACTTCGTTAGCGCGATGTAGTTTATTGGAGCGCCATCTATCTAGGAGTCGTGCGAATTGTATCTATTTGTAGATAGATGTCGCTACATGTTTGCCATCGGCCCGTACGTCTGAATGTTACAGCTAATTTACTTTTAAACTAACTACAAATATGGCCGATGTCGCTCTTTGGAATCACTACACAATTATAAAATGAAGTAAGAAAAGAATATCGCAAACACAAATAAGACCTATTCAACGATACCACTTGGAGCGTTAACACAGGGTTCACAAGCAACTTCGCAAACTAATTTTCGAAAATAAAAGTAGTGTGGAACCAGGTATGCATGGCCTTACATGCACTTTCCCATTTTTTATAAGGCGTTATAAAGAGACGTTTATATTTTAAACCTTAGTGTTTCTGGACTTGCTTTAAACGTTTCTACGGTGGTACTTCACAGTACCCGAATGACTGGCTACCTTCGTCAAGTCGAAAATGTTGGTCCGCGCCGGTGTGTTCCGGCAGCTACACTTCAGAGCTAGTTACCTTCTAGGCATTGTAATCTGCAATATCCCTGGTATAACTAAAAGTTACATTATAGGGAAGATCATAAAGTGCTCTTAAAAACCATTTTACAAACTGATCCCTGTAACCAGATTAGTAGCCCAAACCAGATTAGTATTGATCCGTACAGACTTAGATTTTAGTTGCGAGCAATAAATTTTATAGATATAATTGATTAAATATACTATTATAAATATGAAACGTGAATACTATTTCACAACTCTGGCAAAATGAAGGTAACTATTGTCTGGACTCTGTCGGTTTTAGCAGGTGGGTGCCTTTTTATTTATCACATTTGAAGTCTGCGATAATCTGTTATAATTTGTAATTATCACATTATATAGTGTCCCAAACTACGCATAAAAATATTTTCTGGAATCACGATAATTTTTTTTAATGTTTCAACACATATTTGAATTCATCCCAAAATTACCATAGAAGCATTCGTCCCAAGGTTATCATAAATTTTACTTCATCCTTAAATTACCATACCATAGAGAGAAAGCTATCCCAAAATTACTATATTCCTGACCTTATCCCAAAGTTACCTCATACGTAATCTTTACTATTATTCCAAAGTGGACAATTGCTGATGATAATGACTTTGAAGCGATGATAGTTCAGTGGTATTGACGCCGAATATCGTGACAAAATAGTGGATTCGAATCCTAGTCAGTCTTACTGCAGAAGGGAACATGTCCGATGCATTTTCTCTGGATAAATCGAGTACTCAATATTCATTTTTTTATTTTACAGCTGTAGCTGCATATCCTCAAAATCCGGATCGTATAGTCGGAGGAGAAGTCACTACCGTCGAAGAGTACCCATCCATCGTTCAAGTTGAGAGTGGAACCATTTTTTGGAATCAGATATGCGCTGCTAGCATCTTGACCAGCAAATTCGTATTGTCCGCTGCACACTGCTTCGATGGAATGTAAATTATTTAGACCATCTTTTTTTATTCTTCTTACCTCATTTAGTGGCTCTTATGCTTTTCAATCAAGATGCGAGGGGCCATTTTCCATCACTTCATCGTAAATTAGTAGACTTGATTATCTTTGAACCAGATTTCTCGTGTATCCAAATCCGTGCAATACTTTATTTATTAAAAAAACAATTTTATATTTATCTCAATCCAATACTTTGTTTATTTTTAATGATTTGACATAGGTAATATTTATGTTTTATACAGTTTATTCGTTGAGCGCTTCCGCCGCATCAGGGCTGGCAGCTCCAGCCGTGGTTCAGGAGGCACCGTTGTCAGCGTCGCTAGGATCTCCAACCATCCTTCTTACAACCCCGCCACAGTTGATGGTGACATCACCGTTGTTGAGCTATCAGGAACTTTGACTTACAGCAATGTCATTCAGCAAGTTCCTATCGTTCCTCAAGGTTTTGACATGCCTGATAACCTACCTGTTGTGCACGCTGGATGGGGCTCTATTAGGGTTAGTATGTTTTTGTAAATTTGATGATGTGGTGAGTTTTAAGTGTAGGTAGAAGGTTAATTAGTTAATAAGGTTAGTTAATTCCAATAATATCCTGGACAATTTGACAAAAAAACTGAGCTAAGTTTTTTTATTGAATTTATTAAAAAAAAATTGGATGAAAAACAGAGGAGAAAAAAATACAAAGTTTTTTCTTCACGTATTAATATGATGATTCCATAAAAAAATGGATACTCAAAACAGACAATATGTAAGTAAGAACAACAAGAACATTTGAACTGCAATTTAGCGTTTATTTTTACCTTAGCTAAACCTTATCAATGTCAATGAAGCGAAAGAGGTATGGTTTATTTTTTGTTTGTTTGTAGGGATCAATATTTGAAACTACTTAACCGATTCTAAAAAATCTTACCCAAGAAAAGGCTACGTTATCACTGTCAAACAAATATTTGGGGAAAGATATTTGTACAGTAACATTACTTACCTTTACTTACAGGAAGGAGGATTATCATCCGCCGTCCTCCGCCACGTCACAATCTACACCGTGAACCATCAGACCTGCGCGTCTCGCTACCTCACCCTCCCGCGCCCACGCGTGGTAACAGAGAACATGATCTGCGCTGGTATCCTAGACGTGGGTGGCAAGGACGCCTGCCAAGGAGACTCCGGTGGTCCTCTCTACTATACCAACATCCTTATCGGCATCGTATCGTGGGGAGAGGGCTGTGCTAACGCCACCTTCCCCGGCATCAGCACTAGAGTCGCCTCTTATACTGACTGGATTATCGATTCTGTCTACTGAGTCAATGAAGGTGCCTTGATTAGAATATCACGAACTATTTGATTGTTTAAGTCACAATATAATTTCTTGCATTTGAATGTTTTTGTATAACTCGTATAATATAAAACTTAACAGAAGAATGTGTGCGAGACACATTCTTCTGATCCCAAACTAAGCATCAAGGCAGCAAACAAGATAATCGATATGTTAAAAAGTTTATAGCACACAAGGGAAATAAAAGTAAAACAGAGTAATGTAGACTTGACAGTGTCACAATATGCGGCTTATTACTAATATAATATCTACCAGACATGTATGTAATTATGCATTGTTCTTCGAATTTATGCTCTAAATGATGACAAATGGTCTCTTTAATAATGACAGCGCTACCACTTCTAGTAGTTTTATCGGGATGCAATGGATAAAAGTTTTATAACCTTTATTTCAAAAAGACTAGTGAAATGTTTCAATATTTTCTGTATTTAAGACTGACTGCAGTTCATCTTGTTGCTTTAGGAACCCATATCTATACTATAATATAAAATTTTAACATTTAATATTTACAACAAATGTACAAAATATACATGCAAATGTACAATTACAATACATAAAAAACATCTTCGAGGCTGCCGTTGCTGCCGATCGGCAAGGTTCCCAGAAGGCTGGCAGCGTTTCCTCTTTGGATGGCCAAGCTGATGCGTTGGCGGAAAAAGCTCCCCGCCCGCCGGTCACCCGAGGCCTCGATTAATTTTTTACATAAAATATTTGCGAAACGACGAGCTTCAGACCCCCACGGACCCATGGTCTCAACCGCAAAAGGCATAAATTGATAATTTGGACCAATACAGGCGTACTTTTTGAATTTTGAATTTTCCGCACCTTTCGCAGCCGCTCCCGCGGCTTTACAAGTCACCGGTAAGTGAGATGGCGCAAGTGTATCGACACAAGTGGCATCCCACACCAACGGCTTGCCGACACTCCACGGGATCAAAGTCATACCATCCGGCCTCTTGCCGTCGCCACGCGAAATACCGACTGGTTCGAGTACAGAAGGCACGCCGGCGACAACAAGAGCCCTACGGATAATATCATTAAGAGCCACGTGGCGTGAAATACGACCGGCGCTTTGAGAACACGAAAGCCCATGATGGCCGAGCTCATTGACAAGATCCCCACAGCGGCAGCGATGAGGATGATTGGACCTGGAACCAAGACGAAGACAAATGCACAAGCTTAATGTTATGCGGTCTAACAAAGTCCCGATATTACTAGATGGAATGGCTTGCAACCAGTGACCTGATTCACTCTGAGAGACAGCTAACAAACGTGCCCGGTCCGAATCAGTAGAAAAATCAGAAGAATAATACTATAATATTATAAAGAGGAAAGATTTGTTTGTTTGTTTGTTTTCTTTGAATAGGCTCCGAAACTACTGGACCGATTTCAAAAATTATTTCACTGTTAGGAAGCTACACTATCCCTGATGAACATAGGCTATATAACATATTCAAAAAAAATAGGGATCCTTACTAAAACTCGAATAATGTAACCCGAGGTGTAAAAAATTACCTAAAAAATCCTTACATCGCGTGCGCTGCGAAAACTATTGATGATAAAACAAAATAATGTACTACGACTTTGCAGAACACATTATTATCTACAAAAAATGTCGCAGCAACATCTGTCTAGCTATCATAGTTATGTCACAATAAGTGTTCATTTATTTTAAAAATTTAATTAAAATGCCGGCACTAGAAAAGGCTCTTTATTTGTCTCTTGGTATTAATCCTTATCAAAATAAATTACTTCATATTCAAGACTGCTTCCATAACTTCTTCTTCTTCAATAACTTTTTGAATTATTCAATTCGGACATTCCATTCGAAAGATATCACGAGTTCAAAAATTCAATCCCTGAAGGGATAAAAAAGGGGTACGTGGGTGAAACCGCGGGGCGGACAGCTTGGATGTTTGTTCCTCAATCACGCAAAAACGACTGAAAAGATTTTTTTGAGACTTGACAGGTAGATCATGTCCTGGAATAAAACAAAAGATACTTATTATCCTGGGAAAAGATAAGATCCATCGGGAACGCGAGTGAAGCCGCGGGAAACAGCTATAGTACATACGTTCATTTGGTTTACTATATTCGAGTTTGTTCAGCCTTTCGACGAATGATGTCAGAAAGATAAAAAATAATTTATTTTATATGTTGTGGACGCAGCTGAACCCCCTTAGTTGTTTGTGTAAATGAGACGTTTTTTGAAACACGTTTATCAACGTTGAGTTTTTTCAGAATATCAGACGTGCCGATAGTTTTAGTACCTAACATAATAAATTTTATTGATAAAATAGATTACGTGTAAAAAAACAAAAAAACAAAAAAACAAAAAAAAACATATTAATATTATACGAATCTGACACAACGACGGTAAATATTGTCTGGATTCTGTCGGTTTTAGCAGGTGGGTGCCTTTTTTTTATCCTGTTTCAAGATTATAATTATTTGTGATTATCACTGTATAATTAGAGAGGGTGATAATGTGACAGTCGTCCCAAAAAAACTACGCATAATAGTACATTACGATACGCGTGACCTAAGTAGGCTACTATTGCACGGTGTGAAGTTAGCGCCCGAGCGCAGCGAGGATGCTAAACGCCGTTATAAATGGTGCGAGCGTATGTGCTTGTGTATGTGTTATGTGTATGTGTCTACTAGTGTCTAGGGTGTGTGTGTGTGTGTGTGTGTGTGTGTGTGTGTGTGTGTGTGTGTGTGTGTGTGTGTGTGTGTGTGTGTGTGTGTGTGTGTGTGTGCGAGCGTATGTGCTTGTGTATGCGTTATGTGTATGTGTCTACTAGTGTCTAGGTTGTGTGTGTGTGTGTGTGTGTGTGTGTGTGTGTGTGTGTGTGTGTGTGTGTGTGTGTGTGTGAGGTGTGTGTATGTGAGGTGTGTGTGTGGGTAGTGTCATATCCTGTATATGACAATGAAGCGAAAGGGGTAAGGTTTCTTTTGTTTATTTGTAGGGGGTAATAAAGGGGTAATATTTGTACTAAGTCAATTAAAAAAAAAATCCGGAGAAACTATCACTGACAAACAAATATTTTGTTATGATTCCCTTTGAAACGCCGCGCCGGTGAAACTGCTGGGCCGTAGCTATAATAAGATATGTGTACTGTAACATTACATACCTTTACAGGAGGATTATCATCCGCCGACCTCCGCGACTTCACAATCAACACCGTGAACCATCAGACCTGCGCCCGCGCCCACGCGTGGTAACAGAGAACATGATCTGCGCTAGTATCCTCGACTTGGATGGCAAAGACGGCTGTCATGCAGACTCTGGAAGTCCTCTCTACTATAATAAACTCCTTATCGGTGTCATATCGTTGGGAAAGGGCTGGGGTAACGCCACCTTCCCCAGCATCAGCACTAGAGTCGCCTCTGACTGGATCATCAATTCCGTCAATGATACAATAAAGATAGGTGATTAGAATAATATCACGAATTCTTTTGTCTTCATAAATATCAGCTTTATTATATATTTTTTTGTTTGAGAGTTGATTCTCATCTTTACTTTAACGTAAAACTACATAGACACTTGCTAAGTCTAACCACAGTGATAACAATATGCCTCTGATTTTGGATCGGTCAAATGATCGAAACCATTTTTTTTCCTGCCAGGTGAAAATGTCCAGATAGTATTCCTAGCATCAAGGTAAATAATATACCGCTAAAGAAGGTTGACTCCTTCAAATACCTTGGGCATCTGGTGACCTCTGACCTGAAAGACGAACCACAGACTATTATCTAACGATAGGTCTGTGGCGGGAACGTAGGGCGTCGTCTGTTAGAGCAAACATGATAGCTCGCAGTTTTGCATGATGCTCGAAGGAAGTAAAAAACACTCTTTTCAGAGCGTATTGTACCTGTTTCTATTCGAGCGCCATGTGGGCTAACTATACTCAAAAACAGTACAGCGCCCTACGAGTCCAATACAACAATGCCTCGGTACTGCAGTGCGTCGGGAATGTTCGCCGAGTCTCGCACTGACTGCTTCTATGCGACGATGTGGAAACGGTGCATATCCTTAGTGCGCAGGATCCGCGCCAGCTCCAACAACATCCTGAGGTCTGAGGATGACGGCTGAGAGGTTCGACTGCCACTACATTAATCATTGTTGTAGGCTTAATGTAGTGACAATGACAAACAAAATGAAATAAAAACGTATCTGAAAGAAATTCATTATTCATTTCAATGCTCAACTTATCTATTTAGTATTAGAACTATGTATTTTGTCTATCTGCTTATCCTAAGGTATATATAGTACTTTATTTTAAAATAATAACATATAATTATTTTATTTACAACAAATGTACAAAATATACAAGCAAATGTACAAAAAATAAAAAAAATAATACAAATGCTTGTATATTTTGTACATTTGTTGTTAATAAAATAATTATATGTTATTATCCTAAGGTTAAGTTTGGAAGTAGGAAGTTCCAAATAAAGCCATACTTGAACTTTGGAAACCAGATAACTGATAAATTACTTTTTAAATGCATACATAAATATATCATTACACCGAGACTAAGGACAAACAGACATGTTCAACTACTTCAATGTCTGTCCTGGGCTAATCGACGACCTGTAGATGGTTTTACCAAACTCGCAATCTGAGTGACTTAATTTCGAGGAAGAGGGTTAAACCTTAGGTGTCAGCTTCAAAACGAAAGTGTGTTTGTTGGTTTGTCCATCTATCACGCAGTAACGGAGCAATGGATCAAACATGATTTTTTGTGTAAAGTAGTTTATGGGTTGGTGGTTACATTCTCTACTAATAGGTAATTTATGATAGGACTTTATTCAAAAAATTTCTATCCGGCTTGGTTGTCACTTGTAGTAAATACTTGTATAAATAAAAACATTATATACATATTATCATATCCAAACTTTCTAGTTTTAAAGTCATCGATGGAGTAAAAGACTTAATTGCCAGCAAATAATGAAACAAGGGACGATACTTTTCAGATGGTGATATCAAGCCTCTCATTATTTAGGCGATGATCACGATGACCATCCAGCCTTCTCAATTAATATTAACCGCGCAGAGATAAGTAGGTACAGTTTGAAATGCTGACTATATTAAAATATTCCGCATTAAATCTTGAACTTTGTACCCGCATGACGGTCTACCAGCCTCAATATTACCTATAATCTATCATCAAACACCTGTGCTCCGACAATTGCCTTTTAGGCATGGAAAAAACTCAACAACACATTGGCAATTCCCCTAGTGTCTACTGCTAATATCCATAATAAAGCAATGACAATCACTTACCATTAGGTGATTCACTCGACTATAAGAAAACCACCTCGTTTGAGTACTAAAACGACACTGATTTATTGATCAAATTGGATGATATTTTTCAGGCTATATAAATGCATTCACTTAATACACTAGATAAAAAATATTGATAGTGAATGATTGTACGTTCATGTAGAAAACTTTCTTGTGATGAAAATCAGCAATTTTTGTATGTTTTACATACATACATTGACATAATTAATCTATGTATTTTTTAAACAGTGGAAATAATAAGGTGACCGATCATTTGAATCACTAAATCCAGATTAGTAGTATCTATTATCAATATACGTGCAGACAAATTTAGTAACATATAATACATTTAATAGATAAAATAGATTACATATAGTATTATATATAAATAAGGAAACATAATACCATTCTACAAGTCTGACACGATGAAGGTGGCTCTGGTCTGGTCTCTGTTGCTTTTTGCAGGTTTGGCTTTTTTATTTACGTACTTTCTTAAAAATCAATTTGGAGTTAGCAGTTAATTGACAATAGTCATTGTCAATCTTCAATCTTAATTCAAAAGTCTAAAAGGTGTCATCATATTACGAAATCCTAATTTTTCACTCAATTATCATTGCCATGGTTTCATCCCAAAATTACCATAAACTTGAAAGCATCCCAAAATAACCATTAACTTGAAATCATCCCAAAATTACCATTAATTTTAAATCATCCCAAAATTACCATAAACTTGAAATCATTCTAAAATTACCATGAACTTGAAATCATCCCAAAATTACTATAACCATTACACAACTCTTAATTTCGAAATTTCCACAGATTTTACCATTATCTCATATCTTTAAAAGATTAATCACCATGTGGTCAAGTTAATTAAATTAATCTACTGATAAGTATAGCAAGCAAGCGGTCTATACATATTTATAAGTGAATATATCGGAGCATGTATAATTTTGTAAATAATTTGACATTGACTGTATACTTGTTCCAGCTGTAGCTGCATCTGCTCAGAAATTGGGACGTATCGTTGGTGGTGAAGAAACCACCATCGAGAACTACCCATCCTTGGTCCAGGTTGAAAGAGGTAGCTCAGCGGTGTGGGCTCAGATATGTGGTGCTAACATCTTGACGACCACACATTTGCTGTCTTCTGTACAATGTTTCTCTGGATTGTATGTTATTTGAATGGAATTTATTTGTAATCTAAGATTGTTTATAACACTAATGTGGCAAACTAGCATTTGACATTTGATACCGCCTATGCTTGCTCGCGCATTGCAAATATCTCTTTTTCGCACCTTTCTTGAAGAACCCCATGCTATACTTCCTGTTCTAGCATATTCTAGCAAAGATCGTGGGTTCGAATCCTACAATGAGCTTGAGCTTTTTGTGAAGGAAAACATCGTGAGGAAACCACGTCACGGTGGTAGGGTAATTTGTAGTACTCGACTGGCTGGATTTACCATCAGGTGACCCGCCTGCTTGGTTTCACTTGTGGTATAATTAAAAAAAAGTCCTATCATGTAAATTTCTAGCATAACTTTGTCCTTTCAAATTTTAGTTTGTTCAACGTGCGTTACCGCCGCATCAGGGCCGGTTCCACAATGCGAGGCAGTGGTGGCATCATTAGCAGCGTCGCTAGTGTCATCTACCACCCCACCTACGACTCAAATACTCTTAATGGTGACCTCAGCATTGTGGTGCTCGCAGACCCTCTAACATACAGCAATGTGGTCCAGCAAGCTGCTATTGTCCCTCAAGGTTTTGTAATCCCTGATAACCTACCTGTAGTGCACGCTGGATGGGGTACTACATCGGTTAGTATGTTTGTATTATTATACAAGTGTAGTGTGACGTTGGATACCGCAACAAAGAGATCGCGGCTTCAAATCCTATAATGAGCTTGAGGAAACCACAGCACGGTGGTAGTACTCTCAATTGAAAAACTGTCACCAATCGCCTATTTGTTGGTGTGTACTGGCAGTTGCATTTGAGAGCCACTTGCCTCTAAGGCATTGTAAAAAGGTCAACAACACATAGGCAATCCCCTGGTATTGCTAATGTCTACTTTAGGTATATACTTTATTAGGAATATACTCAGAATTATTTTTATTTTATTTTTTTATTCTGGATAAGCTTGTGTTTGACCACAATCTCACCATGGTAAGTGATGATGTGGCCGAAGGTGGTAAGCACACAAAGCTTAGATGGAAACTGGCTCTCAAGTGCAGCTGTCGGAACATGGACAACGGATTTTCAACTTGAAAGAAAGAACTAGATTTATTTTGGACTCACACAGCATCAACATAGGGGTGGTAGCCAGCAAGTCGGGTACTACAAAGTACCCTACCACCCTGCTATGGTTTCGTCACGATGTTTTCCTTCACCGAAAGCTCAAGCTCATTGTAGGATTCAAAACCACGACATTCGCCACGGTATCCGTCGTCACTACCACTGAGATATCATCGCCTTTTTAAAACAACGTGATAATAAAATATTTACTTCTCGTCTTGCAGCTTGGAGGCAATCCATCCCTAGTTCTCCGTGATGTCACCATCTACACGGTGAACCAACAGATTTGTGCCTCGCGGTACCTCAGCCTCTCTCCCCCAGCTGTAGTTACAGAGAACATGATCTGCGCTGGCCTCCTCGACGTGGGTGGCAAGGACGCCTGCCAGGGAGACTCCGGTGGTCCTCTCTACTATACCAACATCGTCGTCGGTATCGTCTCCTTTGGACATGGCTGCGCTAACGGTACCTACCCCGGCGTCAGCACCAGGGTTTCTTCTTACACTGACTGGATTGTTTCTACTGTATCTTAAGTCGATTTGTAAATTTAAAGTACTATTGCATCGTGAGGAATTTGACTTATTTTAAGATTACAATAAAAGTTAGATAAGCTTTGTGTATTTTTATCCATGACTAACCGTTTAATGGAACCTGATAAAATCGAGAGTATTTACTTGTTATAATCCTGTTACGCTAAACTCAAGCTATTTGTATGAATGAATGAATGAATGAAATACTCTTTATTGTATACACCAAAATACATGACACAATAATATAAAAAAAGAAAATACAATCTAGGCGGCCTTATCGCTTATGCGATCTCTTCCATAATATATATATATATTGTATAATTTCCATGATCGAAAAATATCGCGATGGTTACAAATACTTCCTTAACTTATTGTCGATTCTTATTAAATTAGCGACACGCTATAATGGTCATTGTGACAGTCTAAAACATATATAGTAAAAATAGCCAATCACGAGACAAGGAGAGATATACCCACTTATCAAAACGCCCATAATAGCGTGCTAGCTTAGCATCACCGCAACAGCAGTGTTGGGCCTTCCATGCAACATGCAGCGATACGATCTGCGCATCGAGTCACGCAGCTACGTAAGGCATGGCATAGCATTAGTCAGACTAGTGCAGGATGTAAATAAAAAAATAAAAAACTTGAGAGGTGTCAAGGGACACCCGGGTGGAACGAAGTTATATAAGTCGAGAGAGTATATAAAAAAAATAAAAAAAAAACATTTCTATTTATATGTCGGTGATTTCGTAAGAATTTTTTCCGTCTAGCCCCCTTTCACAACGCGCGATAAGGAACTTCGTTCCAAAAGTGGATGAAATAATTAAATCAGGATCTCAAATCAGATGCATTCTCGTCACCCGTAATTAGCGCCCTCAGCGGCCAGCCGTCTAAATCTTTATTCGGTTGAGAGTGCCATTATCGCTCGTCGAATAGTTCGCGTAAAGATGTCGTAGCCCCTTAGGCCAAAACCTTCTAGTCCATTTAAAATAAATACAGAAAAAAAAACACCCAGATTAGATAAACACAGACGTCGGAAGACTGTTCCCATGAGGTGTCGCACAAAACTTGAAAGAAAAGAAGAAAGAAATACATGTAAACACAACATTAAACTAAAGAAAAAGAAAATACTATAAAAAGACAAGACAACAAACGAAAGGCTAAAAAAGAAAAAAATATATTTCATCTTGAAGCTAAAAGCTATGCACGAGTGGAAGTTCGACGTCTGGTTGTTCGATGGCGAAATTGTTAAAACAATTAGTATTTAAAAAACAAATAGTAAAACTAAATCAAAGTAAATATCTCCGTCTAACGCTAATTCTTTGAATGAGTAACCATTTTCATTCTCAGAGACATAAGATCCCACTCTAATAAGACATAATGGGGGGTGCACGCACGACTATCCCACGGGAATTAGCTGAAATCTCGCCCAAATATAACCTACTAAAGTAAAGTGTAAGGTTTATAACAATTTATGGGATATATGACTCTGTAACCGAGTCTTTTGGTCCGTTTTTTGCTTTATCTTAAAGCCTCCTTTAAATATATACAAAAAACAAGTATTTTTATTTTATTTTATTGTCACAAGTGACAACGAGGCAGGCGGGTCACCTGATGGTAATGGTAAGTGACAACCGTCGCCTATAGACATAGGTGATACCAGGGGATTGCTAATGTGTTGTACACCTTATTACAATGCCTTAAAGGCGAACTGGCTCTCAAGTGCAATTGCCGGAACACACCAACAGGTGCTTGGCGACAGATTTTCAACTTGAGGGTAGTAGCCAGCCAGTCGAGTACTACAAAGTACCCTACCACCGTGCTGTGGTTTCCTCACGATGTTTTCCTTCACCGAAAGCTCAAGCTCATTGTAAGGATTCGAACCCATGACGTTCGACGGTATCCGACTTCACTTACCACTGAGCTATCATCGCCTATAACCCAACCAAAAAAATGATAGGATTACGCTATTATAATTTAGCTGAACATAGGTTGACACCGAAGTAAGTTTCTTTGTTTTATATACCAGCTCTCCCCCGCGGTTCCTCCCCCCCCCCCCCCCCCGCGCTCCCTCCCGGGAAAACATAAGATCCCACGGGAACGTGACTACAGATAAGACTACAGTACAAAATCGGTTCAGTAGATCCAGAGATTTGCCCCTACAAACTCACAAACTTTACCTCTATATAATATATAGCTGTTCCGCGCAGTTTCACCCGCGTTCCCGTGGGATCTTATCTTATCCCGGGATAAAATATAGCCTATGTTCATCAGGGATAGTGTAGCTTTCCAACGGTGAAAGAATTTTTGAAATCGGTCCAGCAGTTTCTGAGCCTATTCAATGCAAACAAACAAACAAACAAATCTTTCCAATAACGTTTATAGAAAAAAGTGCAACAGCAATTTTTCGGGTTTTTTTACATCAGTACGTACTTATTTTATTTTTAAATTATAATTCGACCTTGTAAATTCAATCCAATAGATTGATTACACCAAAGTCTTACGTAAAAATCCAAACCAAAATATAAGTGTCTAATAACGCTGTGAAATTAAAAGTCAACATTAAAATCTAGACTAGGAATCCAGGTTCCCGGGTCTCGGATCAATAGTCCCACCTATCCCGGCTCACTGACTGCGCATGACTGTCCGCCATCTTAAAATTGCGAAAACCGGGATATCAGTGAAAACAAAAGACTGCTCAATAATATTGTGGATTATATCAAAAGTTGTGGTTAAAAATGACTCCTGATCGAGACGGAGAAAGTAAGTGTTTATTTTTTTATTTATTTTTCGTATTTTTAAACTTCGAACAGTGTTTTGTGACCGCAAATACATTTTTTTTTCGGGTTTTGTCAGGAATGTTATGGTTGTTTAGGGCTCTACGGCTTTTGCAAGTATTTATGTTTCGCTTTATGTTTATTATTAACCTGTTAAATAGTTCTTTGTTTTAACAAACATACAATTTATGAAAGCGATTAGCGATCTTCATTTTGACGTTTAGGTACTTTCAAGTATTTTTTTCTTCTGTGGCATAATTATATTTTAGTCATATTTTTTATTTTACTACATTTATGTATTATATTTATACTAGGTACTTTTTTACCAATTACACCTAGTTAGGACATCTTCACACACGCAATTATTTGTCCTGGATGGGAATCGAACCCACGACCTGTGGCGTGATAGGTATTTTATTAATTAACCACGCCAACCGGTCCATCCAAAGCGAATAAGGCCTATGACACTCACAAATAACGTAGCTTTCTATTTGTACAATAATTTTCTAAATCGGTTCAGTAGATCCAGAGATTATCCCCTACAACCTCACAGACTCACAAACTTTACCTCTTTATAATAATATTATGTAGATAATCATCATGAATACAAAACGAATAAAGAATATACTTAATTTATTAAAATACATTGTAAATTAGCTCTTAATACGATACCGTAAATCACAATGTACCAACAATCAATTTAATTATGTAATTCAAGCGAGCGCGCCAATCAAGTTGTGCAAATTAGTCAAAGCCATCACTCGTTCGGAAACATGTCTGAATGCAATTACTAATCCTAAACTTCATTAATAGTTAATTAGTGGTACCAACGTTTGGGATACATTGGTAACAAGTTGTCCCTGCGGTTGCCCTTTAGGGGTTGAATTTTCAAAAATATTTTCTTAGCGGATATTTACTCTCATAGGAATCTACCTGCCAAATGTGGCACCTATAAAACACTATAAAAAGGTCGCCAACACATTGGTTCCCTTACCATCAGGTGACCCGTCTTGCTTGCTCTTCAGACTTGTGGAATATAAAAAAAAATGCATTAAAATCTCCTTTCTATTACAGCTACAGAAGACATGTTGGAGTCAATAGACGAGCTCAAAGAACGGCTGTCTTCGATGAAGAAGATGATGGAGGAGCGGAAGGCCCAAGGTTCAGGGACAAAGGACCTCTTCCAGGGGCAAGCGACGAGCCTCAGAGGGACCACCATGATAGATGGAAACTTCTTAAGCTTCGTCTTCGGCGGTTCACTTTTCGTCATTGTAAGCGTATCTGTCTACGCCTTCTATAACTTGTACCATGCCGTCTTGAAGAAGTTTCCTTCGAGCCACACGGAATTGTAAATTGGACTTTATTGCGAGGATAATAAAGTTGGATTGTGATTGGATGATTGTGTGATTGATTGGCTAGGGTTGTTCATGTAATGTAGTTTTAATTATTAAAATTAATTGAATTTTTTGGGTGCATTTTTATTTGATTCTAGTTGTCCTCCGCGGTTTCACCCGCTTTCCCAAGGAATCTCATTTTGTCCTGGGATAAAAATTATCCCATGTCCTACTCCAAGATTTCATCTAGGTATCTTTGTACCAAAATTCATAAGAATTGGTTTAGCAGCTTAGGCGTGACAGACGAGACAAAAGTAACAGACGGATAAGACTTACAGATAGACACACATCCGCGTTTATAATATTAGTATTGGCTAGCTGTCCCCGGCGGTTTCACCCGCGTTCCCGAGGGATCTAATCTTTTCCCGAGATAAAAATTATTGTATGTTTTATTCTAAAATATGATGAACGTTTATGCCAAGTTTTATCAAAATCCGTTCAGTAGTTTTCGCGTGTTTGAGTAACAAACGTCCAAACATACGAACTTTCACATTTAGTAGGTTATAGATTTCCTCGCTGCTGGCGATTGGCAGAGTTCCCAGCAAGATGGCAGGTCCTTCTTTTAATGTCCAAGCACGATACTGGCTGTCTATCAAGATTGTGATGCTGAACCAGAGATGAAAATAAAGATGAAGGGTATCTAGTGACGTCGTATACCGCGGCGAAGGTCGTTGGTACGTATCTTAAAATGAGCTTCAGCTTTCCGTGAAGGAAAACATCCTGAGGAAACCATAGCACGGTGGTAGGGTACTTTGTAGTACTCGACTGGCTGGCTATCGGTGTGTTCCGAAAGTTGCACTTTAGAGGCCTTCAAATAATTGTAAAAAGGTCGACAACACATTGGCAATCTCTATGTTATTACTATGTTCAGTAGGTGACGGTAGTCACTTACCATCAGGTGGCCCGTCTGTCTGCTTGTCAGATCTAAACTTTACCTAAGCCATAAAAAATAGTAATGATGTTTGAAAAATTCTATTCCAATTTCTATTTTATATACAATGCACTAAAGCACAATTTAGACAATTCCCATGAGAGAGCAATTTATGTAAATTCCAACACATTATGCTATTCAAAACAAAGATAACTACAGATATGAATTGAAAATACCTGTATTACGGCACAGCTTCTAATATGCCAATCAAAAACAAACTCTAACGCAAACAAGGTAAAGTCCATATTCGAATGTAAGCTTTGCATATACAGAGTGTTTACGTTTGCCAAAGTCAGAACTTCAATAAATGCATAATGCATTTTGGAAATTGCTCGAATGCTCAGCGATTACTGCTATTGCTGCATTTAACAACCAGCTGTATAGACATAATGTTACCTTCTGCGTCATAGTAGTAATTCCAGCGACATTAAATTGTAATTATTGTAAACGTATGTAAATTAATTAATTATAGACAACTGTCTCTCACAGTTTTACACGAATTCCTGAGGGGCCTTATCTTTCCCCAGGATTAAAAGTATGCTATGTTTTATTCCAGGACTTGGTTTACCCGTGTGCCAAGTTTCGTTTAAATACGTTCAGTAGTTTTTGCGTGAAAGAGTGATAAACATGTTCACAACATCCATCCGTAATTTAATTATATAATAATATAAATATATGTATTATTTAAGTATAATATTCCTTTTTATATTATTTATCTTGACGTTATATGTATTATTTAATGTATTCAAAACTCAATTAGTTCAATTTGTAATTGCGAATAATAAGTCTCCTCAAACATGAATGCATTAGATGAGTATTAAAGAAACGACGAATTATAATTATTGTTTAAGTTAACCTGTTGTTCTCAAGTAAGTGAAATTGTATTTTTTATTGAGAATAAATTCTTTAAACCTATTATGTAATTATAATTTTATTGTAATATTATTTGGATGCCTGTGCCGCGACTGTCCGTGGCACCATTGGCCCTATCAGAATACTAGCGCTGCGGTACCTACGGCCGCAGCTTAATTCTGAGATAGGTGCCTTTTTGACCTCACACAGCTACACAGTACATAGTATGACTGTATTGTATTGTTGTCTTCTATATTTGTATATGTGTGTGTAATTTGTGATTGTGTGAGTCCAAAATAGATGATTTTCTTTCTTTCATTCTTTTTTTCTTTAATTCCTCACATTGTAGCACACTTTCACATTTGTAATAATAGAAATATTATGGTATTATTTTCAGTTGAAGTCTATTTTTTATAACCGGTGGTTACTTTTGTAGCTTGAACCTTGGCTTTAAGAAGTAATCTTTTCTTTTTCAGTAAATAAGCTTTATAGACTAAGGTATTATTTGTATTCATCCACACTATCCTGAAAAATATTAAAATGTGATAGTAACTTGGTTAGTTTATTTGATATCCCTTCAAAGTCAAAGTCTAACTAAACCATATTCATATTCAGGTAAGGCCCTAGAAGGGCAAATATGAAGGTCGAATTACAGAAGTTACCACCGGTTCGGAAGTCAGCCTTCAACTGAGAAGAACCGGCGAAAAACTCAGCAAGGTTACATTTTTTAAATATTTTTGGACCATCTGACATTTTTTAAATATTGGCTGTATTGGTTTTTTTTTTCAAATGTTTAACAATTTTATTCTTAAATAATACCAAAACCTCTGAACCGATCGCGAAAAAATTGGGAGAGACGCGATGACTCCATGATGAGAGCAAAGCGCTGACTGATCAACGCCCACCCTAAACCCTTGGACCTAGATAGATGCAGGTGTTGTTTTTAAGACGTAGACGAGGAATAAGAAATGATTTTTCTAAATTCTTTTCACCCCAAAACGCGAGTGAAACCGGGGTGTGGAAGCTAGTATAGTAGCACTAATATAACTCAAAACTGTACCTTTAGCTGTCACAAACTTATAATGGAATTAATTTAAAGTTTCTTTCACTAATTCGAAACATAATGCGCCATTGTTAAAGTTTCCAAGAGTAGCTTTTGATTTATGTACAAAAGAACTTTACAGAGCTTTGTGAAGTTGAATTTGTATCCACTATTAAAAATAATATTATCGTGCCTGTAAGAGATTTTCGCTGATTGTGAATCGTTTTTCATGATTATGTACCTAGGTACATTTTTGTTTCTTCTACATCTTACTAATATTATAAATGCGAAAGTTTGGATGGATGGATGGATGGATGTATGTTTGTTACTCATTTACGCCAGAACGGCTGAACGGATCTGGATGAAATTTGGCACAGAAATAGATTATAATCTGGAAAAGCACATAGGCTACTTTTTATCCCGGGAAAAGATAATATCCCTCGGGAACGCGGGTGAAACCGCGCGGAACAGCTAGTATACTAATAATCCTACTAATATTATAAATGTGAAAGTATGTTTGTTACTCTTTCACGCAAAACCAGCTGCACGGATTTTGATGAAACTTGGCACTCAAGTAGTTCATATCCTGGAATAAAACATAGGATACTTTTTATGCCGGGAATAATATAAGATGCCTCGGGAACGCGGGTGAAACCGCGGGGCGGAAAACTTATTATAAAGAGGTAAGGTTTATTTTTGTTTGTTTGTTGGATTAATCTTTCGAACTGATTAAATCTTTCACCAATAGAACTTCGCCTGTGTGTCACAGCAAATGGAAACGGTAAAGTTATGAAAGATATTTTGTCAGCTAAAAGTTTGTTTACGAGCAGGTGACGTCACGTGACCTAGACATTATGGCGTCTCACCGTTTTGGTGGCCTTTTTATTAATATAAACTTTGATGGTAATTTTTACAGAAAATAGAGAAATTCACAAAGAATTAAGCAAATCGCGAATGTATTATCATAGATATTATGCTGTAATGAACAATTTTAGATACTTTTCAGAAACCTGTCAAATACCCTATTGGCAGCATCATGTATGCAGGAAAAACTATATATAAAAGAGGTCTAGAGTTAGAAAAATAAAATTATGCACGCTGATTAGTATGATATGGTAGAGCGATGTCTCCTAATACAGGTATTTCATACTTGAAAGGAGGCTTCGAATACTGTACTGAAAATTGTAAAATCATTTAAAGTAAATAAACATTTTGTATTTTTTTTGTACTTTTGATTCGCAGATATTTCAAAATTTTAATTTAAATGGAGATTGCAGGTGAAACCGCGAAGCAGAATGCTAGTTTACAATAGGTTAGGTCACGTAATTTTCCTCGTTAGTAAAATATTAGAACAAAAGCTAATTATGTTGTAGCCTTGCGTGTCGTATCTACGTGTTATAATTACAAAACTGTAAATATTATTAGATTTGTAATCATGATACAATAAATGATTACATTTACAACGCCTCCACTGTTCACTCCAGTATAAATAACAATGAAAATGTACCATCACAATACAGAAAAACCTTTTTAAATACGCATAAGTATAATTTATTTACAACAAATGTACAACATATACAAACAAATGTACAACTATAATACATAAAAAACTTCTTCGAGGCTGCCGCTGCTGCCGATCGGCAAGGTTCCCAGCAGGCTGGCAATGTTTCCTCTTTGGATGGCCAAGCTGATGCGTTGACGGAAAAAGCTCCCCGCCCGCCGGTCACCCGAGGCAGAGATTAATTTTTAAATTATTCTTTATCAAAGTATAGGTACTATACATATAAACCTAAGAAATTAAACAAATAAAACTTAACAGGCAAAATAATGGCTGCGTGTAATTAATTTTCTTTTTTTTTCACAAAACAAATGAAATAATCTGCAGGATCGACAATGTACCGACCGGTGTTTATCGTAGTGAATAAAAACGTAAGTAATTACCACGTCCCGTACGGAAAACGCAATTTTACGGTTTTCCCCGCCATAACAAGGGAACATTCAACACGATGTTACTACAATTAGGGCTGTCACAAAAAGAACTTAAATTTTGAAAGAAAACCTTTATGATGGCTAAGTTGACGTTGGATACCGCGGCCAAGGTCATGGATTCGAATTCTACATAAGCCACAAATTTTGGTAGTATTGAGAATTTCGACACACATGGCCATCTGATCCCAAACTAAGCACGTAGATATTTACACCCAGATGACCCAGATTCAGGCAAACAGGCACGTTCATGCACACAAATGTCTATCCTAGATGGGAATCGAACCCACGCTATAACAGAAAAGCTTTCATTATTTTATCGATACAGCAAAAGTTTCAGAAAGCTCACATTCCGTAGCAACTAATCCCCGATGTCAATAAAGTCCGGAAAATCCGGAAAACTTTCGCTATTACACAGTATCCGATGTATGACAACCCTAACGAGATCTGACTCACGCTTCCACTCATTAATGCGGCCATTTAAAACTCCGCCTGTCTCGCTCCTTCCTATTCATGATTCTCGCTCAAACAATGCGTGTAAAAGAGACGGAAATAGTTGAATTGTATTACAGGGTGGGAAAGCGTGACGTCTACGGAATAAAAATATGGTTGTGGAAAAGCAGACGGAGTGCAAAATGATGGGTGTGCGGAGTTAATAACAGACATATATCATAACATATGATTTATAACTGTTATTCAGCTATTTTTTATAACGTCTAATTTATGCAGGTAATTTTTTACGGTAAAAGCTGGAACATTTCTACATTATATATTTCTTATTTATCAAGATGTTGTGAATAATACTAGCTGTAACCCGCGGTTTCACTTGTGTTCCCTTCCCTATTGTCTACCTATATCTGGTGTCCAGCAATCGGACATATAAACTAACTTTCGTATCCTGTTAATGTTCTAAATAATTACAGATTATTCTAAAACATGTGTACATTACGCATAATATAGTATTTATTTACAACAAATGTACAAAATATACAAACAAATGTACAACAGAACTATAATACATAAAAAACTTCTTCGAGGCTGCCGCTGCTGCCGATCGGCAAGGTTCCCAGCAGGCTGGCAGCGTTTCCTCTTTGGATGGCCAAGCTGATGCGTTGGCGGAAAAAGCTCCCCGCCCGCCGGTCACCTGAGGCAGAGATTAATTTTTGTGTACATTTATAAGTTTTTATTGGTCGCACACATTGTCAGTGAGTAGCGAAAATATATCACTTTAGCAATATTTACCATAGTTTGGTCATTATAAAATTCATAAAATATTTCTAATGTCAAATAACTGTTACAAAATAACTGTTATAGAATAGCTGTTAAAATAGCTGTTATAAAATAACAGGTTTTTTTTACTCTAGATATATCGTACGTCACTACCACCCCCGCGCTAAGGGGCACAAAGTAACAGGTAAAGGTATCGTTTGATACAGTATAGTCCGCTCTAGCACATTGCAGTCGCGCCCTAGCGGCACTTCGGGACAGACGCGCGGTACGGGACTAAACATTATAATCCCATTTGATTTTGAATGTTTTCCTAAATAAAAGCAGTGATCAATTTCGATTTTCGCGTCCATCTTTTGGCTGAATTAAAAAGGTAAGTGATATAGTTTTAATGGAAAATTATTATGAATAATATTTAAATATAATATTACATTTTTGATTATGATTTTTTTTCAACATATAATGATTGATATTTTGCGCCCGAAATAAGCAATTTCTTTACATTAATATCAATGGAAATGATTGCCTGGTTACAAAACCTACAATATACATAATTATGTACATATAAAACGTAAACAAAAGCATTTCATTTCGTCGGTGAGGTTCGTTTATGTATTCTGGTACTTTAAACAAAGGAAAACGCAAACTGTTGCGTGAAATCAACAAGTTAAGGTGTGTGTTATTTGTTTTTTGTCCAAGTAACACTCATTTTAAAACAATACAGCGCGTAAATGTTTCTTTTTATACATTACTTTTCAAAATAATTCGTCGAGCGCGTATATTTCGGTAGTCCATGTAATTTTTTTTTTCATAAAATCGGATTAACAAATAGAGATACAGCCTATATTAAAGAAAAGTCTTAATAACTTAAAATTATCAAAAACTAACCAGTGTATCTAACACCTAAAAATAACCCAAAAATAGCAATCCGCCTTTTTATGATTTTTATTAAGGTACGAATTTAACGACAAAGAGTAAGTCTTTTGATGGTTTTATGACGTCACAAGTATATATTTAATAAAATGAAGCTGATTTTATATGTCAGCAGTCGCCCAGTATCCCTATTTTGGACTTGCAGGTAGCAAGTCAATGGGTAACTATCTTCCTAACTAGGTGCTTAAATTGTGCTTAAAGTAACATGATCACGCCGCATGTCGTGGGTTCGATTCCCATCCAGGACAGACATTTGTGTGCATGAACATGTCTGTTTATAATGTACCAGTCTGAATTCATACTTTTCGTTTTTGACACAAATGTTTGTCCTGGATGGGTTTCGAACTCACGACCTGTCGCTTTGAAAGGTAGTAGTTTAAGTAACCACGCCAATAGGCTCTAAGTAATCGTCTGGATGGACAATTTTATGGTCAATCTTTCTTAACCCAAAACTTAAGCTCAAGTGAAAGTCAAAGGCTCACTCAGGCCTATTCAGATTAAGCTCTAAAAGGGCAATTATTTCGGTCAAATTAACTAAAGTTACCTCCGACGGGTCCGCAAGTAAGTTGGTAGTAAGTCTTCAACTGAGTACGATCTGCCTACAACTTTTAATGCGATTTAGCTCTTTGTGCCAAATGACGTCAGAATGTATGGAAAAAAGTGACAGCTGACAAAAAATATTAAAAGGTAAAGTTGAACCACAGAGTTGGTGGTAGGGTCCCATAGCTACGTTTGATGCCACTTAATGCTAGTTATTTTCTCCCATAGTTTGTTTTTTTTTAGGGTTCCATACCCAAAGGGTAAAAACGGGACCCTATTACTAAGACTTTGCTGTCTGTCCGTCCGTCTGTCTGTCACCAGGCTGTATCTCAAGAACCGCGATAGCTAGCCCTTTGAAATTTTCACAGATGATGTATTTCTGTTGCCTCTACATACTAAAAATAGAATAAAATAAATATTTAAGGGGGGCTCCCATACAACAAACGTGATATTTTCGCCATTTCCAACTATAATTATACAGAATTATCATAAAAAAATGCTTATATATAACCCATAACAAAATAATACGATGTTATTTGCAGCAAATCTTAATAATCACTAAAGTTTAATCCCTTTAACCCCTTTCAAACATTACTGTCAAAAATATACTTAAAGTAACCCCAAAAAGGGTGCGGAAACCCGCAGTATGAATGAAATATTAAACAAAGTGCCCAAATAGCCTGAGGTCAACGCCCCTTTTGTTTAAATAGCGAAAATTAAATTGTGACAGCGTTTCTCAATTACGTCGCGAGCCCCAATTAGGATAATGTAATAAAAAGTTACTATGACTACCTTCAATTTCTCTTATTGACGCCTCTCGTGATAAAAAGGCTGGCATGTACTTTGCTCAAAGACTTGGTATTGCCATTCAGCGCGGAGATGCTGACAATCTTCCATCTGGCAGCGATTTGGGGCAAATTTTTATTTAAAACTAGTTTAGTTAAGCTTTTTAATTTTATTTTGTCTTTAATAATTAGCATAATTTATTTATTGATTTAAAAGTATTATATCTATAATTTATTTATCTTTTCATTAAAAAACTACATATTTCGCTTCGACTTTGACCGCTTTTCTTTTTATTTGTTTCACTAACACCTTCATCAAGGAACACTTCTAGTTAATGCTCATGCCCAGTACTAACTAAGGAAAAGACAGACAAAGATACATCATATTTTCTAAATTATATTAGAAGGAGGAAAATCCCATTGTAAGAATATGGCCCTCTTTTCTCGTTTCACAGTAACTGGTACTCAATATCCAATCAGGAGTTCAAATTATTGAGCTATCTCTTTCAGAGTCATTTGATATTATTTAACACTAGCTGTCCTTCATGGTTTCACCCGCGTTCCCCAGGGATCTTATCCTTTCCCGGGATAAAAAATAGCCTATGTGCTATTCCAGACTATAATCCACCACAATATTTACACATTATAAGGTAACACTAGTTTAAAAAAAACTCAATCTCATTTATCCAGTTTAGATTCTTACACAATTTAGTTCCTTAAAGCGATAATAGCTCAGTGGTAGTGACGTCGGATAACGCGGCGAAGATCGAGGGTTCGAATCCTACAATGAGCTTGAGCTTTCGGTGAGGGAAAACATCGTGGGACACCACAGAACGATGGTAGGGTAATTTGTAGTACTTGGCTGGATGGCTACCTCAAGTTGATCGCCAAGCACTTGTTGGTGTGTTCCGGCTTTGTAATAAGGTATATAACACATTGGCAACAATAGTCGCTTACCATCAGGTGGGTGACCCGCCCGCCTAATTGTCACTTGTGGTATAAAAATAAACTTATGAACATTACAATTACTCTACAACCGGTTCGGAATACACTTAAACTGAGAAGATTCCGGCAAGGAACTCGGCACGGTAATTTCTTTATAATATTCGATTTGTATGTATGTCTCTCAATAAGCTTCTTAAATTAGGTTCTTATAACCTGAAAGGCACTTATAATAGACAGCCTTTCGAATTATTCCATACATATTAGATGAACGCGCGGTGTCCTGAAGATTTAATTAACTAACAACTTCATTTTGTGTTCATTAATAAATCTCTACATTATTAATAAGGTTTATATTTCCTTTTTCTTATGAAAAGCAATTTATTATTCTGTTAGAGTAGCAAAGTCAGTGTGTCTCAACATGGCGTAGAAGCGCTCTCTCTTGTCCTCCCATGGGGAACGTGTAAGATATTTTTATTCTGTCTTATTTCGAGTAAATGTCATAAAGATTTAGTTATATATTTTGTATGTTTCCATCCATAAATGTTTCTTACATTTATGTATGGAATTTTGGATACAAATTACTTTTTAATTAAAACTTTAGTACTTATATATTCACGTACACAAGAAAATAAAAAGTAGGAGGTTAATAATTTGTCTTGAAATATGTTTTGATGATAAAATGGAATTCAACAATCATAATATTATATGCTTTGTCAGTGAAATTAAGTGATATTAGTATTTGACAGATCGGTTGGTGTGGTTGGTTCGTTCGGTCTGTCCGTCCGTCTGTCCTTCTGTCTGTCTGTTACCAGGCTGTATCTCAAGAACCGCGATAGCTAGACAGTTGAAATTTTCAAAAATTATGTATTTCAGTTGCCGCTATAACAACAAATACTAAAAACGAAATAAAATAAATATATAAGGGGGGCTCCCATACAACAAACGCTATTTTTTCCCTTTTTTGCTCGATATCAATAATGGCAACATGTAGGCACTTGAAATATTCACAAAATACTCAGTTGTATTTTTATTTTAATAATAAAATTAAAATAAATTAAATATTTAAGGGGGGCTCCCATACAACAAACGTGATTTAAAAAAAAGTTAAAGTACCTAACTGTTTTTTTCACACAGTTTTAAACCTGTAAGTTAAGGCTTTTAATTGTTTACATTAGCATTATATTGATTTTATTAAAAGGGAGAATAATTCAAATATTCTTCGACACAGGTTTGGAGTAAATTCAAATTTACGATTATTGTTCTAGCTCAAGTTTTTGTGATCGATTTATGAATTATTCATAAGAATTACCGATAGATGCTTTTTAATTTATTCAGCCTTCATTATATTTAAATGTAGATTCAGAACTCTGACAGTTGCTGTAATTTATAAGACGGGACCAAAGTTTCTATGAATAATTCTGAAAATTAAAGACACTAAAGGCGTTAGACTGAAACTACAGTAAAACACACAACAAAGTTTTCTTGGAAAAAAGTGATTGCCGCAAATTAAAATAAACAATCGTTCTAAGAACTACAAAACCAAAATCTTTTTAATATTACGAAAAAATTTAGATGGAAACGTTTTTTATATGAATATGTGTGACTTCTATAACTCGACCATCAGAAGTGCCTTTCTAGGACCTAAACTGAATAAATGGTTTTGACTTTGACTTTCAACAAAGGATTAAAAGGTTTTAGCAGTTTAAAAACATTAATGTTCCGTGTAATTGATATGAGCGATAAAAAAACATCCTTCTTTTTCAATTCTGGTACAAATTAACTATATTATGTTGAAGCTTCATAGCTTATAATTAAAAAGAAATCTAGTACCGATCTTTGAAATGAATATGGCATTATCGCGTGTTCAATAATATACAGACTACTTAAATATCAATTATAATTTGAATGGCGGTAATTTACTAATGGGAAATGGCTTTACGAACTCATGGAAAAACTATGACGACGTTGGACAACTCACAGGCCATATATTACTTAATTAATTATGCCTACAGCAAAAATAATATATATTTATAAAAGAAAAAGTTATATTTCGATGAAAATTTTGCGGTACAAACGGCTCTATGGTACAGGTAAGATTTTTGTGTTGGCAACACGTGAGTGACCCCTGGTGTTACAGGCGTCTTTAGGCTATGGTAACTGTAAAAGAATACCAGCTTAGATGAATAAAAAAAATATTTCAAAAAATTACAATTAAAATAATAATTATTTAGGGGCGCTTACCTTAAAGTTTGAGAAACCGTTACCTAGGTAATTATCTATGTATGTAGGTATGACCTTTTACATCGCATAATTATTCAAGTAGAATTTACTAGTTATATCTAACCTTCCTTCTAACAAAGCATAGTATAGACCAGTATTATAACATTATGTAAGATATTTGTTCTTTAACCCATGCATTCATTTAAAAGGTAGAATATGAATAATAAATTTAGGGGTCATTCATGAATTTAACAGCGAACTATTTTAGGTTATCAGCATTTGTTAGCTTGAGCTATTTATAGCAGCTTTTATAGTCAGTATTTTTATCTCTAACAACTTCAAAATCGATAGGAATATTCCAATGTCAAAAATAAATAATTCAACTGTGATTTAAATTGCAGCTATTGGAACGAAAATAGGTAGGTAATAGCAAAACTGCATTAAATTGGTTTTAATTAGAAATTGATCTCAATAAAGTTACACAATACATTCGCTCGGCTGGTTAGCTTACTTTTACCAGTTCAAATATTTTTTTTAGTTATTAAGTTGTCAAAAAAATAAAAAGGCCCGTTTTGACAGTACATAAACAATGTGCCAAAAAAGGACAAACATAGTGCGACTAAGACGACTTTAGTTGATGTTATTTAATGTTCTACAACATTGACTTAAGGTCATAAGTCTCCAAGGTGGGGCAGACGGCTTTCCATTGCGACCACAATATCTCCATGGTATATGATACAATAAAACCTAGAAGGAAACTGGCTCTCAAGTGCAGCTGTTGGAATACACAACCATCTTTTTATAGCCTTTAATTGATGAGTACTACAATCGATTCCGGCCTATTTCAGTCTGTCTAGACCAGACCTAACCTAGCCAAGACATGGCAGCTTAAATTGACTGTAATGGAAGTTGAAGTTAGAGTAGAAAGCTATTTTGAATGGATCGATCGACTTACTGCTTTAAGGTTTATTTTTGGGTAAATATTGCAAAGTTATATTGATACCTTGAAACGTATAACGTAAGCGAACTAAATCCAATTTATTTATTCTTTTTTTCCACTGCAACATGCAAATATTATCAGTGAGACTTGATAAATAGATTATTGGTAATAATTTAAAGTAGGTAATGAAATGAAATGTTTATTCATCCAAATAGGCCTTCACAGGCGCTTATGAATTGTCAGATTCTAATTACTCTAATGACTCTAGTGCACGGTTCGGAAGGTTGCTTTTGCTGAGAAGAGCCGGCAATAAACTCAGCAATTAATCTTTTCAAAACAATCTCAGAATTATTACATAAATGTATGTCCTGCAAGAGCGAGCGCTACACCCAAGCATTGTCGTCATTTAAATATTCGGTATGTTTTATTGACACTAGTATGTATTTTATTTTAAAAATTTAAATTTATATTTATATTATAGTTTTCACTCATTTAATTTTATTTTTATAGTGTCATATTGTGAGTACCGATTATCTATTTTTAGTGTTTTACTTTTTTTTCATTTTGTATGTACATATTAAGGATTAAGACCTGGTTGTTATGTTTTAAAATTATTATATTGTTTTTTTTAAATCTGTTCTGTGCATCAAATATAAATAAATAAAATAAATTTAACTGGTAATTTAAACATTATTATTTATGTAAAAATTCACTTAAATGTTAATTAAATAATAATAAATAACATATATTGGTTATAAATAATAGGTTTACCTAAGTTTGCTTTGAAGAGTAATTGTTGAGTTTATTGCCTGCTCTTCTCAGCAAAAGAACACGTTATATTTTTTTTTAATTAGTAATTTGAACACAATAATGTAGAATAATCAGGAAATTCTTAGCAATAGACCAGTAATCACACAATCTACTTCACTTGCAAACACACGCACATATCTATATCTTCACTTAGTACAAGCTAAATTACCATTTTTAGTTAGGCCCACAATAGAATGTCAATATTCTAAAAACAGGAGAAATAAAAAGAACATTTAAAATAATAATATACGGCATTCGATTCGTAATAAATGAAGTCACAGGTGCTACGAACGTCAGCAAGTAAGCCGTAGCAGGACCGTAGCTGGTTTCGTAGCACAATGACTTCAGCTACGACGTAGTGGGTCTACGAATACATATGTGATTCAAATATGCTGTAGCAAAATTGAAACGTAAATCGTCGAGATTATAATACGAAGTTTTACTATAAACTGCTAGCTCATATTTAAAAAAAAATATTTAAAATATTGGTACTGTCCTTTCAAATGAGTTTAAAATGCGGCCTCGAGGATGTTTTTATAGGTAAAAAGAAATTCCAAATTGGTTCAGTAGATCCAGAAATCACACCTACAATCGCACAAACTCAAAAACTTTACCACTTTACTATTTTACTTTTTTATGTTAATCTACAAAGGACTAACATATTTTCGGCGTTTGGGGTTGAAACCTTAGGGCCTTGGGGACCAGATGCTCATTTTATGTGCAAAGAGCTCTCCCATCGCCTTATTGAGGCCGCTCGTAACAAGAAGGCTGGCATATACTTTGCCCAAAGAATAGGCATTGCCATTCAGCGCGGCAATACCTTCTTGGGACGCTTCCATCGGACAGCGATTTGGGGCAAATTTTTTATTTATAATTAGTTTAGTTTTATTTTAACTTTAATTTATTAATTAAAGTACTTTAACCTGAGTTACTTAATTATCTTACCAATAAATATTACAACCAAACTTTACCTCTTTATAATATTAGTATAGATGTATAGAAAGTGAACAGCTACTTCAGTAAGGTTCATTCTAATGGCGGACATGTCATGTTTCAGAGTCACGTCAAAACCATGCATATTTCATGAAGTACCATCTAAATCAATACTCCGTTACATACCAACTGGTTATTTACGTCACTACATCCATATTTTATGACTAGCTTTCTGCTCCGGTTTCACCTGCGATCCCTTATTTTAACCCCTTAGGGGTTGAATTAAAAAAAAACGCTTTCTAAGTGGATGCCAGTGTAGTCATATTTTCCAAAAAAAAATAACCTTGCTGAGTTTCTTGCAGGTTCTTCTCAGTTGAAGACTGACTTCCAAATCAGTGGTGATTTCTGTAACTCGACCTTCATAAGGAAGCATGAATTTTTGGAAATTAAAAAATAAAAATCCACTGCAGAAAAAAATGCCTTGCTGAGTTTCTTGCCGGAGTGTTCTCAGTTTAAGTGTATTCCGAATGTGGTAGAGTCAATTGTAACGTTCATAAGTGCTTAGCAGGCCCTAAACCGAATAAGTGAGTTTTGAGTTTGATTTTGATTGGATTTGACTTTGGCTTTGAATGGATCCTCTGTTTTTTTATGTCATTAGGTTGAAAAAACAGGCAGACGGTCCACATGATGGTAAGTGGTCACCGCCGCCTATGTACATTTGTAAGACCAGGGTGACTGCCGATGTATTGCCGACCTTGAAGAGCTCTTTTTACGCCCTTTATTCTGTACAACATGACAACTTTCCAAACCAACGGTTTAGGCTGTGCGTTAATAAACGCTTCAATCTCCATAACGATAAACTTTAACCTGTCGCAGTACTCGCAGTCAATAAAAACATACATACATCAAAGTCAAATGGGTCAAGGCGATGATAGCTCAGTGGTAAGTGACGTCGAATACCGCGGCGAAGGTCGTGGGTTCGAATCCTACAATGAGCTTGAGCTTTCGGTGAAGGAAAACATCGTGAGGAAACCATAGCACGGTGGTAGGGTACTTTGTAGTACCCGACTGGCTGGCTACCACCCTCAAGTTGAAAATCTGTCGCCAAACACCTATCGGTGTGTTCCGACAGCTGCACTTGAGAGCCAGTTCCCATCTAGGCTTTGTGTGCTTACCATCTTCGGCCACATCATCACTTACCATGGTGAGATTGTGGTCAAACACAAGCCTATCGAATATATATATAAAAAAAAACTTTCAACTCGTAATTTATCGATTGCATAAATTTCGAGACTTGACGGTCACTATGACCCGTTTACACCGACCTTGGCCCAGTGACCAAGTGTTGTAAATCAGATTGGACCGAATTAGTGAAATTGTTAACAATTAACATTGGATTGCTAAGAATGCAATTAGTTAACATAGGTTTATGATTTAATAATCCTTTCTTAGAGGATATCTTCCTTATTAGGACGACTGGCTGGCTTCCACCCTCAAGCTGAAAATCTGTCGCCAAGTACCTGTTGGTTCCGGTAGTTGCACTTGAGAGCCAGTTTCCCTAAGGAATTGTAAATGGTGTATAATACATTGGCAATCCCGTTGGTATTGCTAACGTCTAATAGGCGATGGTAGTCACTTACCATCAGGTGACCCGCCTGCCTGGTTGTCAAAAAATTGTTAAATGTTCTTGATTTTTAGGTAGGTAGTAAACTCGAATCAAACATATTCAAGAATACAAATGATGCCGAATATAAAAAATATTCAAGAAAATGTATGTTGAAAAGTCAATATCTACATTTCATTAAAAGTTTCCTTGCGTGCGGAATAATTCAGATGTTTTATTACCAACGCAGTAATGTGGCATTTATTCGTCGTAAAAATTCTGAAGGCTTCACGTCATTGATTTTCAAAGAGGTGTTATTTTTCCTTTAAAGATACTTTGAGATCTGATGTTGTCTTTTGCTGATAAATTTTTCTTTGAGACCGAATTATCAAATTCATACTTATCATATAATAGTTATTTGTTATACAAGAGTGGAAAATTATTTATGAACCGCGTGCTCAATTTTGATGACCAAGCTAGCGAAGATTCTAAAATAAGCGTAAGCGAGGGAATCAAAAGAGCACGAGGTGAAAAATCTTTGCACTCGAGTGCAACACGTAATTTTTCATCCCACCTCAGCGAGGAAATGACTAAATGCAAAAAAAAGAAAATGGCGCGCGCAAAGCAAATTAAAAAAAAGTACACCAAGAAGGTTCCGAGTCTAAGTTTTTGACAAATTAAAAAAATATTTTTTAATTTCATTTTTTAATTTGTCAAAATTTTTTTTTTTTTATGTATTTTTGTATTCGTTTAAGAATAAAATGGTTCAACATTGAAAAAAAAAGCCAATATAGTCAAATGGTCCAAAAATATTTAAAAAATGTAGCCTTGCTGAGTTTCTTGCCGGTTATTCTCAGTTGAAGGCTGACTTCCGAACCGGTGGTAACTTCTGAATTCGACCTTCATAAGTGCCCTTCTAGGGCCTAAACTGAATAAATGGTTTTGACTTTGGCTTTGACTTTGATGTATGATAAATTCGGCACCATGGAGGGAGAAGTAAGTAGGTTTAGTGATGATTTGAATTCACAAACTTAGTGCACACGATGTTCTATTTACTTTATCCTCTAGAGCATAATAACGGCTTTTACACTCAGATATCGAAGAGCAAAAATACTCTTTCCGAGATGGGGGGATGAAAAATAGAATAGATCAATGTTCGATCAAAATGTAGACGGATTCGCAGATACTTTTTGTCATTTCACCTTGTCTTTACAGGCTCAAAATCAAAGATATTTTATTAAAACAGGCCTTCACGGCATGGGGTTCGAACTATGGTGACCGCATCAGGCGGGTAGTGTCCATGTTTGCTGTCTTAGTACCCCGCGGTTTCACCCGCGTTCCCGAGGGATCTTAACTTTTCCCTGGATAAAAAGTATCCTATGTTTTTTCCAGAATGAAATCTACCTATGTGGCATATTTACTATTTTTGTATGTTAGTAAGGTGATGATAGCTCAGTGGTAAGTGACGTCGGATACTGCGGCGAAGGTCGTGGGTTCGAATCTTACAATGAGCTTGAGCTTTCGGTGAAGGAAAACATCGTGAGGAAACCACCGCATGGTGGTAGGGTAATTTGTAGTACTCGACTGGCTGGCTACCACCCTCAAGTTGAAAATCTGTCGCCAAGCACCTGTTGGTGTGTTCCGGCAATTGCACTTGAGAGCCAGTTCGCCTTTAAGGCATTGTAATAAGGTGTACAACACATTAGCAATCCCCTGGTATTGCCAATGTCTATAGGCGACGGTTGTCACTTACCATCAGGTGACCCGCCTGCCTTGTTGTCAATTGTAAACATAAAAAAAAAGTTGAGAGGTGTCAAGGGACACCCAGATGGAACGAAGTTATATAAGTTATATAAGTCGAGAGAGTATATATATATATAAAAAAATATAAAAAATATTATATATATATAAATAGAAATGAAAATATCTGGCTTGCTTTCTATAAGAGAGAGAGAGACAGACAGAGAAACATGCGCACGCCGCACAGCTTACAATAGCTTACTACACACAACTGTCACCCGACCAACTGACACTAAAAGTGTCGGTTTTTCGTAAGATTTTTTTCCGTCTAGCCCCCTAGAAAATAAAAACAAAACAAAAGCCGTTTTTGCGTGACTGAGCAACAAACATACAAACAGGCAAACATTCACATTTATTCATATTTATATTAGTAGGATAGTGGGTATGGATAAATAGAATAAATATAGAAAGTTAAGATTTCTTCCAGAATATTTTCATCCGAGTCTAACCCGAATCAGAAATCGTTTCGAAGCCCTATTTCTATACAATTTGTTGTTTTTCTGTTACCCTCAAGGGATAAGAAACAATAGATTTAATCCGTCGTACATCTTCATTTCTAAGTAGTTATTATTGAATATAGGAGTATTTTTATCTACGCGACCTGGATATCTAAGATTGGACTTTTAAAGCACGGTGGTAGGGTACTTTGTAGTACCCGACTGGCTGGCTACCACCCTCAAGTTGAAAATCTGTCGCCAAGCACCTATCGGTGTGTTCCGACAGCTGCACTTGAGAGCCAGTTCCCATCTAGGCTTTGTGTGATTACCACCTTCGGCCACATCATCACTTACCATGGTGAGATTGTGGTCAAACACAAGCTTATCCAGTATAAAAAAGGCTATTTTTCTAGCGAATTTTCCTTTTAAAATTCATCAGACAATTTAAACTTTTTCTTTTATTGTCCGGGCTTTGTTTTCGCTAAGAAAAACAAATTTATTAATTCAGGCTGGTTGAAAACTTGATTAGGTATCTTTTAATATTACGCTGGAATGAAATATTTTTATAACAGAAATAATAAAGAACCTCAAACTAGATATTAGTGCGAATATAATTTGAAGATCAGTTTCTGCTTTTGTTTAGGTACAGTATTCTTCGTATTAAGTATCTCTAATCTTTTTTTATAAAATGGCGTTTAGGTTAATTAATAGGCTTGTGTTCATGAAGGGAATTGACTCTCCATCCAGTGAAGCTGCTAGATCTCACCGGTAGATGTCTGGCGATAGATTTTCAACTTGAGGGTAGCTGATGGTTGATATTTTCCTTCATTGAAAGCTATTTGTGTCCCAGCTTGAGAGCCGGTTGACATTGTGGTCCAAAACAAACCAATCCCACTAATATTATAAATGTGAATCCCACACAAACATACATTCATGGATGAATGTATGTTTGTTACTCATTTACGCCAAAACGGCTGACTGGATCTAGACGAAATTTGGCATAAAGATAGATTATAGTCTGGAATAGCACATAGACTACGTTTTATCCCGGGAAGATAAGATCCTTTCGTTTCACCAAGTTCTAAATTTACATCCCACTAATATTATAAACGTGAAAGTTTGGATAGATGGATGGATCTTTGTTACTCTTTCACACAAAAACTACTGTATGGATTTTGATGAAACTTGGTACACATGTAGATCATATCCTGGAATAACACATATGATACTTTTGATCCCGGGAAAGGATAAGATGCCTCGGGAACGCGGGTGAAACCGCGGGGGACAGCTCGTAGTTAAATATGAAATAGCTTGTGAAGTGAGTAATTAATTCAAATGCGTTCTTGTCGTCTACAGAGGAAAACATGTTGCGCCAACCCCACCTAGCGTAGGATAAGGACAGGAAGAAGATTTCAAAACATTCAATAACATTACTGTTACATTTATGGTCCTTCGAGCCGGAGGCCTCTTTTAATTAAATATTTTAAAGGGAAAACTCAAAATAACAACTAAGTTGCATAAATAAGTTTATTTAACTTCAAGTCACGTTTTTAATAAGAACTCGAGCCGTTTACACCTGTAATTTAATTTGGGCCGATAGAATGAACAGAGAAGGCTTGAGAATTGAGACTATTTATTTCAGTGCAAATTTACTGTTGCTTCTAGGGGTTAGCAAATAAATGTGAAATGTTTTTTATTGATTGGAAGCTTTTAACCCCTTGTCTTGCAGGTGGGACGGTCGTCCCCAAACTACCGAAGAAAAATACAGACCACTATCTGTGATATCGAAATAAGGCTATTATTTACGCGAACCAAAATCCGAAAAAGTATTGTTTGTTTATCCTGATTTATTTCCGAAACGGCTGAACTAATTTCGACGGGACTTTCATTGGCAGTAAGAAGACTTTCCAGAGAGTAATCTAAGTTTTTTTTAATTTCGGGAATTTAGTGCAACCGCAGAGGAAAGCAAGTATGAAAATAATTCCCTTGGTATCCTCACACGAAATGAGCTCCCATAAACTTTCTGCATCCGTCGTCACTCTAATAATTTTACCGTGTAAACCCTCGTAAAAAGTCCCTATATACGTTAAATTATCCAAAAATTTAAACGTCTGTGAGCACCCTTTGTGCACTATGTCAAATTTAGCATATGAATGTGATGTGTATAGTTCAGACAGCTTTGGGAGGCCTTACCTTAATATTATGTTAATGTATTTTGAGTAAAGGAATATTACTTGTATAATGTTACCCAAGTATTTTCTGGGATTACCTTTAGTAATGCAAGCGATTTAAAACATAAAAGGTCAACTTATTCTTCTAATATTAAATGCAAAAATGTAATGTAATTTATACTAATACGGGCCGGTTGGCGTGGTTGGTTAAGACACTGCCTATCAGGTCGTGGGTTCGATTCCCATCCAGGACACACATTTTTGTGCATGAACATGTCTGTTTGTCCTGAGTCTGGGTGTAATTATCTATTTAGAAAGAAGAAAGAAAGAAAATAAATTTATTTGTGGCAAAAAAAATAATTATAAAAAATAATACAAAATTTGATATGATACAAAATAAAAACTAATTAAAAAAAACTATAAGAGTAAAAAATGAAAAATAAAAAAATAGATTATATTGCCACAAAACGGTCCCAGCTCAGCATAGTGCTAGTTGTTAATAACTAACGCTGGTCTTCCGTTGGGACCGGAACGTGAGCGAGACGTCACGAACAGACAAACGGCAGCTTACACTATTCGATAAAAATATGTATATATTTATAAATTTTGCAACATTTAATAACAAAAGAGAATAAAATAGGATTAAACATTACAAACAAAAGACTAACTAACTACACAATGGCAAGGCGAAATATATGAGCTAACGAGAAACGTCAGGCAGACTACACAATGTAACGCTACTTTACAAAACAATACAACAAAATAACTAAATAGCACTAGTGTCATGCTTTTCGGTTTCCTCGTGTTTTTGGTGTTCATAAAGAAATGTTTTAAGTTTGAGCCTGAAACTGTGAATGCAATTCAGGTTCCTAATCGGCGGCGGAATGTTGTTCCAACACTTGGTCGCGGCGTAGCGGAAACTACCTCTGAATGTGGCTGAGCTGTGCTTTTGCGTCGAGAGCTGTGCGGCACCCTGCCGGGGCCCGCATGACCTTTGACTCGACACCCATGACAATTTTCCATAGAGAAATGTTGGAGATTTATACTTTATGATGCCAAAAAGTAAGCAAGCTAAGTGTAGTTTGCGTCGATGTTTCATTTTAAGAATGTAATGCTTATTTAAAAATGGAGTTACATGAGCCCTTGACGGAACACTGAAACAGAAGCGAGCACAAGCATTTTGGACTCTCTGTATAAGTTTTTGAGTTCTTCTTAACAAACGTGGACCGAAAACTGTATCCATATAATTTAATTTTGAAAGAACAAGAGACTCAATAAGTTGGATACGCAATGTTTCACTTAGGTAAGGCCTCATCTTGTACAGGACTTTCAGTTTATAAAAACAGCTCCGAACTGAATTTGTTATATGTTTTTCAAAACGTAAATCACAGTCCATTAACAAACCCAGATTACGTGCTTCGTAAACTTGCTCAATGGGTTCACCCATTAATGTAACGGCAACTGATGGAGTCGTCTTTGCCAGATGATGTTTACTTCCACAGATTAGATATTTTGTTTTTAAAGGGTTAAGTAATAAGCAGTTACTTGTAGCCCATGCGGCTATACTAGCAAGATCTTCGTTTAGTTTGGCTATCGCTGTATCAATCTCAGACGGCTTGCAAGAAATGTAAATCTGAATGTCATCAGCGTAAAAGTGAAACATAGAGTGTTTTATATGCGTTTGTATGTCAGCTGAATATAAAATAAAAAGGATTGGCCCTAATATAGAGCCCTGGGGTACGCCTCTATTAACAACCACTTTATCAGAAAGTAACGAGGAACCATCACTAAGATTGAACTTCACATATTGGTAGCGATTACTGAGATAGCTGTTAAACCACTGCAATGAAGAGGAGTCAAAACCGTAGTATTTTAATTTGGACATAAGCAGATTAATATTGATAGAGTCAAAAGCCCTTGAAAAATCTAGTAATACCAATAGTGTACACATGCCATTGTCCTGGGAGCAGAGAATATAATCAGTGACATCAAGTAGTGCAGTCACAGTGCTACGTCTCTTCCTAAAACCTGACTGGACCTCAGGCAATATATTATTTTTTTCAAGGTATTCTGTTAATTGTGAACACACCGCCTTTTCCATAATCTTTGACAAGCAAGGTAAAATACTAATCGGCCTCAAGTCTTTTAAATCCACTGGACTGGATTTTTTAGGCAAAGGACGCACAATAGCAACTTTCCAAGTGTCAGGGTATGTACAGGTACTTATGGACGCATTAATCAGATCTCTCAAAGCATCTAGGGCATGAGGAAAAATTTGCAATAGCATATCTAGACTTATGTTGTCACAGCCTTCTGCATTTGATTTTAATCCAATAATAATTTTGACTATCCTATCCAGATCAATAGGCTCTATATGAAAAATCGCATCACCGAACCTATGGTACTCAAAGTACGTTAATTGTGAGATACTTATATCTGCAGAGCAAGGTATATTAATAAAGTGATTGTTAATAATATTAGGGTCATTAAAATGCGAAGGTAGTTCTTCGTTTTTTGGAGGTAGTAAAGTATTTTTTATATTTTTCCATAATTGTTTGGGGTCCTTTATTCTACTATTTATGTTTAATTTGAAATATGCTGCTTTTTCCTGAAATAGAGCTTGATTAACAGCCGACTTTAAAGCTTTGTAATATTTTTTATTAATTTCACTTTTAGTTTTATGATAAACCGTTGAAGCTTCGTCGCGTAACTTCATCATAAGTTTGATGGTGTCAGTTATCCATGGGTATGAGCGATCTTTAAGGATAACTGTCTTAACAGGCGCATGAACATCGAATAAAGTAATAACATTTTGGCTAAAGACTTCGACCATATTGTTGACATTGTTAAGTGTTGCTATGAAATCCCATTGTAGAGCTTGTAGATCATTATTAAAACTCTCTTGACAAATATTTTTCTTCGGTCTATAAGTAATGGTACGTGGCTTGGTCTTTTCACGTTTTATGTTAAACTCGCAAACCACAAGGCAGTGTCCCAGAAGAGTGCCCACGTGTTCAATAGCCAAATGTCTTGCATGCAAATCAGTACAAACGACATCAATGAGTGTTTGACTTCTTTCAGTAAAGTGAGTCGGTTTATTTACCAACTGGGACAGATTGAGATATGTTAAGAAGGTAGTGAATTTTATTGATTTACTATCAGTATTACAAATAAGATTAATATTGAAATCTCCTAATAAAACCAGATTGTCATAATTGGGAATAGAACTAATGGAGTCTGTAATGGCATCGAAAAATAGATCAACATCCATCCAAGGAGGACGATAAGCAGTGCCGATTGCTAGCTTTTTTCCGTTAAAGCTCATAGTAAGCCACATTTGCTCGACTGACTCGTACCTCGGGTCGACGGGGTGAGCCCAAGTGCGCACGCTGACACTGCTCTTAATATAATAGCCGACACCGCCCCCGCGCGCACGCACACCGCGCGGCCGCGGCACATGCCGTAGTCTGTACCCAGGTAAAGTGGGCGCACGTCCCTCTTCGCCCGCACGCAGCCAGGTCTCGTTAACTGCTAGTATATCAACGTCGTTTCTAGTTATAGATACTAAAAAGTTGTCATGATTAGTGCCGAGGGAACCTGCATTGTACAAACCTATTTTAAGACAAGTACTAGACATTATGATTCATTAAAAAACACATAAGAATGAATAACCAAACACATGATAAACACGTAGGTTCAGAATTTAAAAAAATTGACAAATAAAAAGTAAAATTATATAAAACTGCAAAATTTACCTCTTGACATATTATAATGTAAACGTGATATTTAGATATAGATTGATAAAAAACATAGTCTGCCGAAAAAATACTCATCATATAAAAATTTAAAATATTACTAAATAGTATACTGCCGATGTCTTTCCTATTAACCAAGTAAAAATTAATATTATAAATTTTGATAACAAATGTTTCAAATAGTACCAATCTCAAAAACACGGCCGATATCCGCCTCTGAACGTATGGCTCGCACTTGCTTGCCATCGCTTTCGCGCGCGAAGATACGCCCTTTCTTTGTCCACGAGTAGCGCCATTCACGCTTTCTACATTCCTCCCGGACTAGACGGAACAGCTGTCGATTAGTCCGAGTAAGGCGCTCGTTGATGTAGAGGCGTCGCGGTGGCCCCGACCAGCCAGCGTCCACTGTGGTGAAATTGCGCCTTACACGCGCTGCTCGTAGCAGGTCATCACGCAGTTGGCGGCGAACTAGACGCACCACGACGCGGCGCGTGCGGTTTATTTAAGTATGTATTTACAAAAAAAAAGTAGTCTATGTAATATATCAGTCATCTGGTTTCCATATTACAAGCTTTGCTTAGTTTGGGATCAGATAGCCGTGTGTGAACAAATGTCCGAGGATATTTTTTATTTTTTTTATGTCACAAGTGACAACGAAGGCAGGCGGGTCACCTGATGGTAAGTGACAACCGTCGCCTATAGAAATTGGCAATACCAGGGGATTGCTAATGTGTTGTACACCTTATTACAATGCCTTAAAGGCGAACTGGCTCTCAAGTGCAATTGCCGGAACACACCAACAGGTGCTTGGCGACAGATTTTCAACTTGAGGGTGGTAGCCAGCCAGTCGAGTACTACAAAGTACCCTACCACCGTGCTGTGGTTTCCTCACGATGTTTTCCTTCACCGAAAGCTCAAGCTCATTGTAAGGATTCGAACCCACGACCTTCGCCGCGGTATCCGACGTCACTTACCACTGAGCTATCATCGCCTTATTATTATAAATAAGTAAAGTTTGTGCGGTTTTAGGGAGTAATCTTTGGATCTACTGAACCGAGTTTGAAAATTATTTTACCGATAGAAAGCCACGTTATTTGTGAGTGTCATAGGCGGGTGAAACTGCGATGGACAGAATATATCTTGTGACATTTTTAACATAGGATCATCTGATCCCAAACTAAGCAGAGCTTGCATTATGGAAACCAGGTATGTAATATCTAAGCTAATCTCATAAAGAGGAAAGGTTTGAATTTTATGTTTGTGTTTGAGAGAAGGTAGACAAACGGAGGAATCTAATATGGAAATTTGGAATATGTACATTTTTGTTCAGAAGATGTTGATTTTCTCCGGAAGGTTTTTAATTCTTATTACTTGGGTGAGTTCCAGCTTTTTGTAACACTCTGTATAAGGATCTGTTTTTTTATACCACAAGTGACAACCACACAGGCGGGTCACCTGATGGTAAGCGGCTACCGTCGCTTATAGATATTAGCAATACCAGCGGGATTGCCAATGTGTGGTTGCCAGCCAGTCGAGTACTACAAAGTACCCTACCACTATGCGTGTCTACACGATGATTTCCTTCACCGAAAGCCTATTGTAGGATTCGAACCCACGACCTTCGCCGTGGTTTCCGACGTCACTACCACTGAGCTATCATCGCCCCAAATCGCCCTAGTTGTTTTGACTGTGCGGTGGTAGATCTGCCAGTCAGTCAGAAGACACGTCTAATTATATACATACTAGCTGTGCGCCGCGGTTTCACCCGCGTTCCCGTGGGATCTTATCTTTTCCCGGGTTAAAAATATAGCCTACAAATCGATCCCACGAAAAAAAAAGTAGTTTTGTGCTTTTCCAGACTATAATCTATCTCTGTGCCAAGTTTCATCAAAATCCGTTCAGCCGTGTTTGCGTGAAAGAGTAACAAACATCCATCCATCCATCCAAACTTTCACATTTATAATATTACTAGTTTTCCGCCCCGCGGTTTCACCCGCGTTCCTGAGGGATCTTATATTTTCCCGGGATAAAAAGTATCCTATATGTTATTCCAGTATATGATCTACCTGTGTGCCAAGTTTCATTAAAATCCATTCAGTAGTTTTTGTGTGAAAGAGTAACAAACATCTTCACATCTTCACACACATCCAAACATACTTTCGCATTTATAATATTAGTAGGAAGTATAGTGGGATTTTTTTATTATCCCTTTTTATGCCAAATGTCTGAGAAGCCGGATCAACAAATTAACCTACAACCTATACTCTGTAATGTTTTTAGAGACATTCAAAATTTACATTTGAATTGAAGGAACCATCCAATATTGGAACCATTTTCGAGATTCCGACTAAACTGTATCATGGAAGCATCCGATTGGTTAGTTAGCGCCCATCCGGTCGTGATCAGGCCGTGGGTAGTGACCGGAAACCACTACGAGCTACCAACCGCTACGATTAGGACGTGGATACCAGAAAATAAGCAAAACTGTTATAATGGCTTTTTAAAATAAATATGGCTTTTTCCAGCTTTTTATATACATAAACACAATTAACCGGTTTTAAAACAACTTGCTTAAAATGTCTGAATGATTGAATCTGTTTTAAACAGTTTTATTTTTAAATACATAATAAGACATTATTGCGTTTCGGAGATATAGTATTTAGACAGAAGAACAGTGTGTTTATAATTAGTAGATATATTACAAAATATAAGTAACTACGATAACATGACCCACTACATGACTTTAGAAACAAATACATTTAAAGCGTTAGTTCTCTCGATATCGTTTTTATTAAAAACGCTTTTTTAGACCGGTTAATTATTATATTAACCCGTTTCATGCCTTACAAAACTCATGTTCAAAGGAAATGAATTACCTACACGTAGTATAATATCTATGTAGTAGGTACCTATATAACACGCTTCACGAATTTCTTACTTTATTTTGCTACCATTTTCCGAGGTTTTACGAACATTTTAATATCCAATCGTAAACCCCGCAGTTTCACCGTCGCGTTGTTCTTCAAGCGAGGTTATAGAGGTATTCCTATTGCCTAATCAAAGTAAAAAACATCTTACTTTATACTTAGATACTTTTGGAGATTATTTAATATCGAAAATTCAAAAATCAATACGTAAAAATAAGTAATATCTCGAAAATGGTGACACTTTTACTATGGTCATTTTTATATATTTGGTAGGAGACCCACCCACCTATCTCCCCCTTGAGTTTGTCGTACAACTTACTGAACATATACTTTATATCAAGCCAAGAAGGGGACGTGCCATCGATTGTCACTCAGGATAGATATTGGTGGGCCTACCCTACATATTTTGTGATCCCATCACAAAATATTTAGGTATTTAGACATAATAAATATTTTATTTACAACAAATGTACAAAATATACAAGCAAATGTACAACTATAATATATAAAAAAACTTCTTCGAGGCTGCCGCTGCTGCCGATCGGCAAGGTTCCCAGAAGGCTGGCAGCTTTTCCTCTTTGGATGGCCAAGCTGATGCGTTGGCGGAAAAAACTCCCCGCCCGCCGGTCACCCGAGGCCTCGATAAATTTTTTACATAAAATATTTGCGAAACGACGAGCTTCAGACCCCCACGGACCCATGGTCTCAACCGCAAAAGGCATAAATTGATAATTTTAGGTATTATGTCTTAGCAAGGGCATCTTATACATGTCTTAGCAAGGGCATCTTATACATGTCTTAGCAAGGGCATCTTATACATGTCTTAGCAAGGGCATCTTATACATGTCTTAGCAAGGGCATCTTATACATGTCTTAGCAAGGGCATCTTATACATGTCTTAGCAAGGGCATCTTGTACATGTCTTAGCAAGGGCATCTTATACATGTCTTAGCAAGGGCATCTTATACATGTCTTAGCAAGGGCATCTTGTACATGTCTTAGCAAGGGCATCCTATACATGTCTGGTAAGCAGTACGTGTACCTACGACTAACTTAAGGAGGAGATAGGTGGGCGGGTCACCTACCAAATATACAAAACCGGTCAATTGCGAGTCGGACTCGCGTACCGAGGGTTCCGTACAAATTTTGTAGTTTGTTTTCTGTTTTTAGTATTTGTTGTTATAGCGGCAACAGAAATACAACACCAGTGCAAAATTTCAACTGTTTAACTATTACGGTTCATGAGATACAACCTGGTGACAGACAGACGGACAGTAGAGGCTTAGTAATAGGGTTTCCGTTTTTACCCTTTGGGTACGGAACCCTTAAAATTACCTTCATAAAAGTGGCACCATTTTCGAGGTATTTGAAATCAGAAATTCAAAAATAAATTTGAAATATCTTGAATATGATGTCAATTTTAATGAGGTAATTTTTATGTATTTAGTAGGTGATTACCGATAAATGTATGGAACTAAAGGCCATTTTTAAAACCATGTACACATTAAACATTAAAAATTTAATTGATGTTCAACACAAATTCCGCGAAATCTTTTGAACTTGTTTTGTGATTCTGTGCGCGACTGTCCCCTTGGAACTTTTAACGAGATTTGTTCAAACTTGTAAGTATAAAATAAAATATTCCCCGCACGCTCGACTCGCGTGGATTTCTTCTGATTGTGTGTAGTGTATTATTAAACTACGCAATTTCGTTTGTAGTTTCAAGGCCTCAGCAATTGTGTTTTGGTGTTGTGTGACTAATTGTTAAAGACAAAAAATATATATGTCCTTGTGCGGTTTTAACAATCTTTTTTAGAGGTAATTATGCTGGCAGTATTTTGTCCACATCGACCGATCCTGACCTGCTCGCATCCAGCAGCTACCTGCAATCCTCACTAGGTCATCGGTCCACCTTGCAGGGGGCCTGCCCACGCCGCGTCTTCCGGTGCATGGTCGCCACTCCAGAACCTTTCCGCCCCATCGGCCATCGGTTCTTCGGACTATGTGCCCCGCCCACTGCCACTTCAGTCTACTAATCTAGACGAACTTTTGTTCGTCTACGGGTCTCTTCATTACGTATACGATCTCATAGCGAAACTCCGAGCCCTCTCCATAGCTCTCTGAGTGGCCTTGAGCTTTCTTATGAGGTCCATAGTCACGAGCGCTTTACTGATCTTGCATAAACCTTTTCACTCCTCTTTATTTTAAACTGATATATTATTTCTGTGACAACATTAAAGTGTCGGAAGTAATGTGTTATTTATTAGGTATTTTTGTTTAATTTGACAATTACCTTCCTCACCTTCCCCATTCTCCAACACGGCAATACATAATCCAATTAGGTATGTTGGAAATTTTAACGAGACCATAATTCTAATAATAAATGCTGGCCGGTTCAACAAATCGTAATAAATTCACAAAGCCGGTTTCAACGAATAATTTACGTAAAGATTATTTCATAATCAAAAAGATAATGTAAAAAGGGATATAAAATTGTATTATACACATTAGTTCAATTGCTTGCGCGCAAATATTGTCAGTGAGACTAGATAAATAGTTATTGAATGTAATAGGTGTAAGTTGTTTTTGAAAAGAGTAATGGCTGAGTTTTTCAACCTTCCGAACCGTGCGTTAGAGTCTAGACTATTCATAAGTGCTTTGAAAGGCCTATTTAAATAAAAAACATTTTCATTTTCATAAATTTTTCATTTCATTTCATTCATCCGTTCTAATTTGACAGCTTTAAATATTTTATATCCTTTTTCAATAATATTTGTAAGAAAGTGTGTTTCGTTTGTATAGGTATAACGCGATGATAGCTCAGTGGTAGTGACGTCGGATACCGCGGCGAAGGTCGTAGGTTCGAATCGTGAGGAAACCATAGCACGGTGGTAGAGCACTTTGTAGTACCTACTCGACTGGCTGGCTACCACCCTCAAGTTGAAAATCTGTCGCCAAGCACCTGTTGGTGTGTTTCGGCAGTTCCACTTGAGAGCTGGTTGCCTTCAAGGCGTACTACAGATTGGCAAACCCCCTGGTATTGCTAATGTCTATAGGCGACTAATACATGGTTCAAGCAAAATTAATTTATGATTGAAAATTACATGAAGAAGCATAATTTCTCAAGACACTACAATCGGGTTTTGGAATGTGATTCGACATTATTTAATGTATTTTAGTTAAATTCTATAATATGAATCTTAAATTTACAGTTTTTTAAATCCGTCAGAAAAAGTTAGTCATATCTCAGAATATGTTAACATAAACAATAAACATAAAAGACATGCATTTCGTTGTACACGGTACACTGCTGGCCACATAATAAAAAAAACTCAATTATTTTAAAAGCACTCAATGTAATAAATAAAAAGAACAGCACGTTCAAATATCGTTTTTATATTTATTTTTCATTAGATAAAGTGTTTTGTTACGGACATGAATATTAAATGTCTGAAACGTTTGAGCAATGTACAATATCGTGTAAAATTGACGCAATTATTTACAATATTTAACAAGATTGCCAATGTGTTGCCGATCTTTTAACAAGCCTTGAAGGCACTGGCTGGCTGGCAACTGGCTTTCTGGCAGCCGCAATACACCTACAGGTGCTTGGTGACAGATTTTTAAGACGATGATAGCTCAGTGGTAGGTGACGTCGAATACCGCGACGAAGGTCGTGGGTTCGAATCCTACAATGAGCTTGAGCTTTCGGTGAAGGAAAACATCGTGAGGAAACCATAGACTGGCTGGCTACCACCCTCAAGTTGAAAAATCTGCCAGTTCTCATCTAGGCTTTATGTGCTTATCACCTTCGGCCACATCATCACTTACGATGGTGAGATTGTGGTCAAGCACAAGCTTACCATGAATAAAAAAAAATAGAGGAAGCCTACCTAAACTAGCAGCCGTTTGACATCCATCTATGTGTCAATAAAAGACCAGTATAGCGTGTCAAAGAGAGACACCCTCTTGTCAAGGCGGCTATCATCTTCGTCACGGTATCCGAAATTCGGTCATTTTGATGATCGAATGTTATGTAGGTAAGCTTTCTACATCATTTTTTTAAGGCGATGATAGCTCAGTGGTAGTGACGTCGGATTTGATGAAGGAAAATATCGTGAGGAAACAATAGCACTGTCTGACTACCACCCTCAAGTTGAATTTCTCCAAGTACCCATTGGTGTATTCCGACAGAGCCAGTTTCCATCTAGGCTTTGTGTGCTTTCCACCTTCAGCCACATCATCTCTTACCATGATGAGATTGCTGTCAAACACAACCTTAGCCAACAAAAAAAACACAGAAACATGACAACAGATATGTTCAAATGTCTTCTCAGTTTAAGTGTATTCCGAACCGGTGGTAGAGTCAATTGTAACGTTCATAAGTGCCTTACTAGGGCCTAAACTGAATAAATGAGTTTTGAGTTTGAGTCTGTCCTGGATGGGAATCAAACCATTTTATATATTAATTTTGTATAAGTATTTCCAAATCTCGGTTGTAGGTAATAAAATATAGTTTTACTCGTACTAGTGTAACCTGTCTGTTAAGTTAATCGCTAACAATCGTCAAGGCACAGTACCACGCCCTGTTTTTGCCAAGCATTTATGTGGAAATATCGTATTTTTGTTGATACATTGTTATCGAAACTTTTATTTCTTTTTCAGCTTTTCGCTTCGTAACTTTTCGCACGAATACGTTATACTAACAAGGTTTTGGGCTCGCTTTTAGGGTTCCGTACTAAAACCGTCACTCCACCTGTATTTTACCGACTCCAGGCTGTTTCAACCCTTAGCTCGCAGAACAGATGACCGTCGCAAATCTACCAAAACAACCAGGCATCACGTTTGGAACTATGCACTGTAATAGATAGGTAACCCTCTAGATTATATTATTTAGATTTTTGTTTCGCTTAGCATCTATAATTTAATAAATTGGAAGAAACCCACAATTTTAATACACGCCATAAAGACATATTACACCTACCACCTTCAAGAATAAAAATGCTTAACTGCAGTCCTTACAACATGGCAATAAAAATATATAATAAGTTACCCTCAAACATCAAATCTGAATCAAAATATAACCAATTTACAAAAAAAATTAAACAGTTTTTAGTTAATAAATGTTTTTATACAATAGAAGAATATCTTAACGATTAGGTTTGTTTATGTTTTATTTGTTCGTAAAATTATTATTATTATTACTTACTGGAATTATTATTAGTAGAATTATTTATTTAAATATTGTAAATTCTTAAAAAATATTTGTATAAATTTGCTATACCTGAAAAAGGTCGCTAAGTTTTTAAGTACTGTGTAATAATATTATAAGATCTATGTATGAGACACTTAGTAGCAGAATAAATAAATGAATGAATGAATAAAAAAGATTAGGGGTTTTGTGTTCTGCCTCTATTTCTATAACGCACTATTTCAGAAGCTGTAATTTAAACCAAATATACATACACTAAATTAATTATATAAAATTCCTGTGTCAATATTGATTCGATTGAACTCTGAAACTAATAAACCGATCTTGATGAATCTTTGCACACAAATAGATTTTATCCTGGAATAAGCGATAATAAATAAAGAGTACATTATTTCATTTATAAAACTATTGTTATAAGCTCCATAAAATTAAATTATCATACGGAAACCTCCACGTGCGAGTCGGACTTGTACCTGACTGGTTTTTTAATGAATAACAGATATATTTCGTTTGGGAATTGCGTGGAATACTTCATGTGTGGTGTTGGGGGTAGATTGCAATTGATAACTCGACTCTTTGTATCTAAGATCTACGCTTGGTATTTCATCATTTATGCCTTTTTACAATAACTCATTAATTATTATCCTTGGTATTGCTGCTATTTTTTTTACTTTAAAAAAAGCTAGTGTTTGACCCCAATCTTACCTGGGTAAGTGATGATGTGGCCGAAGGTGGTAATCACACAAAGCCTAGATGGGAACTGGCTCTCAAGTGCAGCTGTCGGAACACACCGATACGTGCTTGGCGACAGATTTTCAACTTGAGGGTGGTAGCCGGCCAGTCGGGTACTACAAAGTACCCTACCACCGAGCTTGGTACCATGATAAGTGATGATGTGGCCGATGGTGAAGCACACAAAGCCTAGATGAGAACTGGCTCTCTAGTGGCTGCTGATAGTACTGGATAGATGCTTGGTGACAGATTTTCAACTTGATTTTATTATCATGTAGTGATATTTACATTGAAAACAAACAATTCAATTCATCTATCCTTTTCCCACGCGTATTAAGTCGCAAGTCTATATCAAATATAACATAGAGGGTGTATAATGATCGCACTTATGGATACATGGGTCGTAAAAGTTTATGTATAAAACAGCACCCTGTGAAATGATGCTCGCCTTTGTTATGAACGTCGTTACATTAATTGTTGTTTTCGACAATGCACGATCACAATCTTGCAAAAACAAATATATAATTTCATGAATATTTCATATGACGGTAAACATGTTATCTGTTGATTTATTTTGTGAAATGTTTCATTTAAAGTTATTTTATCGTGTCAATCGTTGCAATGGAAAAGTGTTTCGAGTAAATACATAAAGAATGGTGATAAAATCGTTACATATCATTTTTATGCTTTCCTTCATGCTAGTGTGATGCTTGATTAAAATGGGGTCGGGGCAGTCTTTGGGGACTGCCGATACGAGTGAAAACTAATGTGAAGCGTGCGGTGATGATGACGCGAGTTTCACGATTTTTGTTAACGCCTAAAGAAGTTTTCACTACAAAAATCTACACTAAGTAATATTAAAAAGACGTAAAATTTGTAAGTTATAAATCTCCGAAACTACTGATCTGATACTGAACATTATTTCACTATGAATCTATGTATTACCTTTTTTAGGCGATGATAGCTCAGCGGTAAGTGACGTCGGATACCGCGGTGAAGGTCGTGGGTTTGAATCCTACGATAAGCTTGAGCTTTCGGTGAAGGAAAACATCGTGAGGGAACCACTGCACGGTGGTAGGGTACTATGTGGTACTCGACTGGCTGGCTACCACCCTCAAGTTGAAAATCTGTCGTCATGCACCTGTTGGTGTATTCCGGCAATTGCACTTGAGAGCCAGTTGCCCTTGCCCTTAAGGCATTGTAATAAGGTGTACAACACGTTGGCAGTCCCCCTGGTAGGTAGGTATTGCTAATGTCTATAGGCGACGGTAGTCGCTTACCATCAGGTGACCCGCCTGCCTCGTTGTCATGACATGAGTGATATAAAAAAAAACTTGGGTTCGGCGCGTAAACTAGAAGTCATTATAAGTATCAAAGCAAATATCATACAGACGATGGGTGGACATAGCCACTTTATGACTTATTTTATGCTTGTTTTCTGTTCCACAGTTTCAACCGCATACCCAGATGGGCCTAGATAGGCTTTGTGTGCTTACCACCTTCGGCCACATCATCACTTACCATAGTGAGATTGTAGTCAAACACAAGCCTATCCAGAATAGAAAAAAAATACCCCCATTTACCCATTAGGGGTCGAATTTTAATATGTTGTCTGTGGCCGACATAAAAGTGTGCAATATTTCAGGTATTTCATTCCCAGCAGTTTAGGCTCTAGGATAGGTCAGTCTGTCAGGCAAAGGTTTTTTTTTAATTATACTTGTTTGCTTTCCACCCGTGGTATCATCCGCATTCTCGTGGGAAAAATAAATAAACTAAAATATAGTCCATGTTACTGATAAATGTAGCTTTCTACAGGTGGAATAATTTTTTAAATCGGTTACGTAATTTTTTATATTTTTTCCATGACAAACAAACCTATTAGTGTAGATAAGTTAAGATGACTCTACAAAACTGTACCATTATGGTAAGATTTTACCAAAAGTACTCTATTTTAGGTGAAACTTAAGACATTGCGTAAGGAATAACTGCGGTTCGTTTTTTTGTTAGAAGTTTGAGAAACTGATGGTAAAATTATTACCGTCTATTTTAATCGTCAAGTCTGATAGAAAATTTATGTTACTCATTAATTTATATGAGGTTTATCTAATGCCGTGTACGTACAGTAGACATTTAGTGAATCAATAGTTAATGTTGGTGGATCGAAAAATTTTCGTGAACCTATATCAAAGCCAGGTAACCGCTTTGTCAGTTTGGACAGACTGCTGAAAGCTGCTGAATTTAATTTTTCTTTTCTCGTTAATGATTTCTGATACAAAAAAGGGAGGCTTTTTTATGTTCTGACATATCACAAAGTGCAAACAATTAGTTGTACAAGTATCTTACTACTATTCATCATCATCATCCGCCCGTATTAAACCACTGCTGGATGTAAAACATGGCAACTCAACAAGATTTTAAGGTGGAAATGACGTATAAAAAAATGACGTGTAAAAAAAGTAGTAGTGAAAAAAATAACAAAATAAATAGTTCAGTTTTTTTTTGATAAGCATGTGTTTGACTGCATTATCACAATGGTAAGTGATGATGTGGCCAAAGGTGGTAAGCCCACAAAGTCTAGATGTGAATTGGCTCTTAAGTGCAGCTGTCGGAACACACCGATAGGTGCTAGACGACAGATTTTGATCTTCAGATTGTGTTTAATCAGATTTGTCCCAAAATTAGACATGACGAAACCTATAAAGCTTTCAATCTTAAAACACCTTTGAAATATAGTATACAATGAATACCTCTGATTATCAGGGTAGACGATAAACTCACATCCCTGAGTGCCATTCTATATTTATATACACATTATTATCGATTTCATATGATAACAAAAACTTCATGTTAAAATATTCAGATTATCACAAATGGCGCACTTTGATATGCGTTCTACATCGTAAACCTTAGTAGGGTTCACTAATAAAATCAACTTTATTATGACTAATTGATGTTATCTTTTCAGGTGAGTTACTAAAGTGCTTACGTGGCTGTGAGGGATAAAGGAAACTGCTTACAATAGCTGGTAAGTGATGCTAGTAAACGTTATACGGTGGGATACAACAGGGCAGTGTTATAGGACCGCTGCTATTAAGTAATTACAATTTTGGATCAAGATCAATTAATCGCAGAAAAAAGGTTTAAGATTAATAAAACCATCATAAGCTAAAATAGTATACATGTATTCGTTTAAATGTTGGTAAAATGAACATAAAAAAGTCTACAAGATCGTAAAGAATCACGCGTACCTACCAGATTAGCTTTTTAGTATTTATGTAACGGTGCTATTTGAATATGGAATCATTTCATGAGCTTTACTTTTATAGCACAACACAATCTAAAATGTTACGATGTTGTGTTATTCTATTTAGGATTTAGTAAAATATACATAAGTTATTTATTTCTGAAATAACAATCTTAAAATCATATTTACCTTTTTTTTTAATTCTGGATAGGCTTGTGTTTGACTACAATCTCACTATGGTAAGTGATGATGTGGCCGAAGATGGTAAGCACACAAAGCCTAGATGGGAACTGGCTCTCAAGTGCAGCTGTCGGAACACACCGATAGGTGCTTGGCGACAGATTTTCAACTTGAGGGTGGTAGCCAGCCAGTCGAGTACCACATAGTACCCTACCACCGTGCTATGGTTTCCTCACGATGTTTTCCTTCACCGAAAGCTCATTGTAGGATTGGAATCCACGACCTTCGCCGCGGTATCCGACGTCACTTACCACTGAGCTATCATCGCCTTTATTGCTTTAGCAAAAGTAAAATCAAAGCCAAGATCGAAAATAACTTGATCTAAATTCGGAACTCGTTCATTGAACACATTAGGTATTCGAATCAAATATCGATAAACGCTCTTGTACGCATCAGAAACGCAACCAACGTCATCGGCAAACGAAACGTCGATCAGAAATTTAAAAGCAAACAACCCAAACGCGTCAGTGGAAATTAATTAACAGTCCCACCCACAGAACGATCAGACAGCGAGTTATATTCTGTTCTAGATGTATATTTTACTATTGATTTTCACGCTTCAGTTACAGAAATTTGCATATGTCGACACGAAACGTTGTTTCATGATACGTTTCAATATTAATGACGTCGCTATTTGCTAAATGAAGTCCGACTTACTAATTGGATAACCTCACGTCAAAGGTTAGTATAACCATACTATAGTTACTCGTGTGGAATTGATGGTTGACAGTCTATTAAATCATTTTCTACTAAAACTACTTATCAGAGCGTAAAGGACTTTCCTATATACAAATTTTGCTGATAAAAGTATCATTATAATTAAGTTCTTTGTTATGTCGTTTTAAAGCAATGATTGTCGTCATATGAAATATTCTTCTATTCTACAATGAGTTTAAAGTCATGATCAAAGAAAATACACATCAAGAAAAAACAATAGCACGTTAGTACTTTGAAATGTCTGTACCACCCTTAAATTGAAAATCTGTGGCCAACACGTTGGCAATCTCTATTTTCTGTTGTTATTACCTACGAGTAAAAATCAGCTAACAAATCAAGGTAGACGTAAATAAAAATATCCACACATCCCTTTCATTATCTAAACTTTCACGGGATTCATACCTGTGAACTCGAAGCTAATCCTGAATAATTTATTTCGGTAGATACCTACTAAGTAGAAAAGGCGGATGTAAATCTGTTGGCTAATGCGTTAGGTATTAATGATTAGGGGAGAAATTGCATGGAAGAGACAGGTGTTGAAAAGAACAATATAAAAATCCGGTAAATTAATAATTAAACTGAAAAGGAAGCATACGGCCCGTACGATAAGCGGTTACTAATAGACGCCTACACCAGTATCACATTTGCATTGCTGACAACAATCCTAGAGTATTATAAGATTTTTTTTATTTTATGTCAGAGGTGTGTATAATGCAATGAAGTGAATGCGAAGAAAGCCGCTGACTTAAATTTTTATTAATTCACGGTTATTAAATTTTACTGTCGATAATATTCTGAAGCGTGTGAGTAATTCATTAAAGTGCTTCCAGGACGGTTCATCAAAAGTTTATAAAAAGACATGGTTTTTCTAATTAAAGGACTCCAGTGGATATTTCAGCCCTCCGTAAAACGACGTTTTTTTTATTCTACAGGGTGTCCGGTAAGTAGTACGACAAACTTAAGGGGAGATAGGTAGTTGGGTCACCTACCAGAAAAAAGTTTACCATTTTCGAGATTTCGATATTTCTGTTTTTTTTTTATATATAGGAAAATGGTGACACTTTTACTGATAATTTTTGTATATTTGGTAGGTGGTTCTCAAGTTTATCCGAACTACTTACCGTACACCTGTTTCTATATACATTATTTTAAGCTGCACTTAAGAGTCAGTTGCTTTCACTTGTAAAAAAGTCGACATTACATTGTCTGGCTCACCAGCTGGTGATCCGCCTGCTTATCAAACATTAACAAGATAAAATCATATCTCTTTTTAACAAAAACATATTATTATAAAAATGTCCTATGATTTTTTTACTGAAAAAATTGTTTTCTGTCTAGCTCACTGTCAGCTTTTGATATTTACTATACCTTTTCGATATATTTTTAATACAGGATGTAGTGAGTTAAATAACTTTAGTTTGGAAACAACAGAACTCACACCAACGATCTCCAAGATAAGTGACACCTGATATACCTTATGTAACCCTGATACACTTAAATCACAAGACGCTATTCTATTTGCTACTTAACGACGTTGACCTTAAGGCTCATGTTAAAGTAAATAGCACTACAAAGATAACACCTCTCCGTCTTCAATCTAGGTATCCGGCACCTTTGGGATCAAAGTAATACGATGCCCTTAAGGCTGCAGAACCTGATACGATCGTGAAAACTTAAACACGGTGTGTTTCTTATAATATTTTCCTGTATCAGTTGTATCATTCTATTTCTATATATATATAAATAGAAATGAAAATATCTGGCTTGCTTTCTATAAGAGAGAGAGAGAGAGAGGGAGACAGACAGAGAAACATGCGCACGCCGTCACTTTTGACGTAAAAAGTGTAGTAAGATTTTTTTCCGTCTAGCCCCCTTTCACAACGCGCGATAAGGAACTTCGTTCCAATAAAAATCTGAAATATTTAAATATCTCGTAAATCTATATCCCCTTATGTTTGTCGCACCGCACTACTTACCGGTCACCTGTACCTATTTATACATATTTTCAGTTGCACTTAAGAGCCCGTTGGACTTTTTGGCGGGAACTTGCAGAGTGACGTTGCGTTTTCGTTTTATTTTCTTTAAATTCATGTCTTTTGAGTTTTATTGAATAATATCGGTGGTGTTTTGTCCAATAATGATCAACCTAAGTGCACAAGTGAAGTGAAATGAAATGAAAGCGTGTATCGTGACTTTCCAGGTCCTAAAAGGTCCGTGAATGTTTTAGTGGAACAACCGGCAATTTCACTAAAGCCTGACTGGACATGCACGGAAGAGGACTAGACATTACAGTGAATTTGAGAATGTGACTATAACATAAAAGACTTCTGGGAACCTTGCCGATCGGCAGCAGCGGCAGCCTCGAAGAAGTTTTTTATGTATTGTAATTGTAAATTTGCATGTATATTTTGTACATTTGTTGTAAATAAAACTAGTATGTTTTTTTTTACAGAACGTTACATAAAAGAAGAAATTAAAACTGATTAAAATGTATGCGACTGAAAGACTTTGTATTGACTAAAAAATATTTTTAAAAAATTTAAGGAGTGTCAAATATACCAAGACCATTTCAAATACTTTGACATTGGCAGAAATATCCTAAAAGGATGATTGCCAGTAACAAAAAAAAAGAGCCGGTGCTTCAATCCTCAATTCTTGTTGCCTTGGCCTGACTGACAGACTGAATTACTTACCTATTAACACAGCTATTCGTAAAGAAAAGGGATTTTATAATCCAACCCCTTAAATAGAGGGTTGCTTAAAGACAAAACATTCACATGGGCTTAAGGTGAAAAATTTATTCACTGTTCATTACGTTTCTGATTTTGTAGTAACGAAATGGCCAAGTTACATATTTTCACTAATAAGAGTTTGTGAAGTTAGAGCTTGTAGGGTTAGGGCGTGTAGAGTTAGAAGCTTGGATCAACATGAGATCTGATTACTTTTTGACAGTGCGAGCCATGTGGTGTCTTGGCAGCACTCTTTACATGATAATGTGTTTGGTGGGATTTCACTTCTTTTTGTACATTGTGACAATATTTTCGTTTCAATTCGAAACAACGCCATATACCTAGTTTTTGAAGTGAAAACTGAAGTCTCATACAAACTGCCATCCCCTAGTAGGTAGTGCCCTTGCGCTTCGCTTCCTTTGGCTTGTAGTTCATCACAGTGGTCTACAACATATCGCACGATAGCAGTCCTGACTTGCGACGTGACCTCAACGTCTATTTCTTCATACATTAAGTATGTCAAGGAATAGAAGAGGCAGGAACTATCTCCTGGCATATGAAACATACGATGACGGCGAGGTCCCAGCTCTACTTCAAGTGAAACTATTTCACAATCCATGCTAACTTTTAAATCAGTTGGAAAATCGACTATGTTCAAACAAACTAACGAAACTTAATAAAATGAAACTTTTTGCCTATATAAATCTCTAAGAATGAAACCATAGCTCGTTTCAATTAGAGACAACGCCATCTAGTTTTTGAAGTGAAAACTTATTTGGATTGCCTCTGTATTTTTGTTGTTTATTAGTATTAGAAAGGGTTGTATTATTATTTTATTACATTATTTTTTGGATTCCGTACCTCAAAAGATAAAAAAAGAAACACTAAGATCACTCTCTTGTCCGTCTGTCAGTGCTTCACCACCGATTTTCTCAGGAACGGGCGAACGGGTGGACCTGGCACGTTGAAATTTATACCAAATACTAGGTCTATAGTCCCTATTCGGTGTATAAAAATCCGGTCAAATGCGAGTCGGACTCGCGCACCGAGTGTTCCGAACAAACTTGTAAATAGTTCGTTCATCACGGTAATGGAGTCTTGAGGATTTATTTCAATTTTTTTTCGATTAAGTTTTCAATTACCTTATTGGAGATAGGTGCCAATTAAGCTAGACTTCAAAATTGTATGAGCTCCGATACAACTCAGAGGTCTATCTTAATTGGTGGTACTATGTATGTATGGGGACCCCCTTTAATTTTAAACTTTTTTTACTTTTTGGAATTTTTCCTTTATTTGTGCTGTAAGACCTTGCTTTTTGCCAAATTTCGTGATTCTAGGACAACGGGAACTACCATATAGGTTTTCGACCCAAAACCTATAGGGTACTTCCGGTTGACCTAGATTTATCAATTTTGGTTTAAAGCAAGGTCTTACAGCACAAGTAAAGGGAAAATTCCGAAAAATAAAAAATGTTGAATATTAAGTTAAATTTTGGTACTTACAAATTTTCGCGAAAATCTAAATTTGCCCATATCTTTTTCTCGTGTTGACTCAAGACCTTGATTTTTGTACACCTAATAGGGACTATTAGACTTCAGTATCTGGTTTAAATTTCAACTTGCTAGGTCCACCCGTTCCTGGGATAAAACCGTCGAAAACCTATAGGGTAGTTTCCGTCGACCTAGAATCACAAAATTTTGCAAAAGGCAAGGTCTTACAGCACAAACTAAGGAAAAAATTTAAAAAATAAAAAAAGTTGAAAATTAAAGGGTGTCCCCATACATACATAGTTGACGCATTCCCTATTTAAGGGGTTCGGGGATAAAAGTTTCAAGTTTTAAAATTTTTTTGTTGTTTGTGTACTAATATTAGCCTAAATACCAAATTTCAGCTTTCTAGAACTTCAGGAAGTACCATTTATGAATTTTGATGATCATCAGTCAGTGACGAAATCGGGGGTTTTTAGATATCAATAAAATCTAAAGTATAACAGCTACGCAAATGAAACTTTATATGTTTAATAAATTTGCTATAGGCATCATATCCTGAGAATTTTGTTTATCTGGTATAATCCAAAGCGAAGTTATGAGGGTTCAAAAATACGACGAAGCACTTCGAGAAAAGGTAGGTAGTGCCCCTGCGTTTTCGCTTCGCTAGCTTGTCTTGGCGGGGCACTGCCGTGCCCCCAGATAAAAAACAAAATGCGCGTCTAAATAATAACAGTTACCTACTCAAGCATAAAAGTCTGCCAGCCAGGTACCAGGGCACCATGATACTCGGGTATGTTATTAATTCAATTCAGTCTGAACATAACACCATTCAATTTTCCACCTTACACCTTAAAAAATAGAGCTGTATTTTCTCAAATAACACTTTTCAGGTCCCGAGTGTTTTAGACAGCGTTTACTTTGCGTTAAAAATGTTTTCAAGTCTACATTCGATGTTCATTATTATGTTTCGCTTGCAATATTTTGTTTGTTTATTCTTTGCTATGGTTCAAGTTATTTATTTTTATATGAGGCAGATGTTATTTTGAACATTAACGTAATTTGTTTCTCTATGTGTTATGAAATGCATTGAAATAAGGTGTACATTGGCAATCCCCCTGGTATTACTAATGTCTGGCGACGGAAGTCACTTACCATGACCCGCCTGCCTCGTTGTCTGTCATTGGTGTAATAAAAAACAAACTGGAATTTAAGGTCAAATTGACGGATCGGTTGGCGTTAGTTAGTTAAAACTAAAGTTAGTTAAACTCAATTCCAATCACAACACACGTCGTGGGTTCGATTCATATCCAGGGCAGACATTTGTGCTTAGTTTGGGATGTGAAAAATTATCCAGGATATTATTATATTAATAATTGAAACTATATTATACAGATAGCTGCCTGACTACCAGCCAGTATTTTTCTGCACTTCTAATATGAATACAAAACTTTTGTTCCAAATCTCCTTTACTCTACTTGTTACAAACTTGAGGTAAAACGTGAAACCCGAGTAATATCTGTGATCGTGAAGGGAAGGGCACCTCATACCTAGTCCACGGCTCCTTTGTACCGTACCGTAGTGTTGTATTTTTGTGTAACTACCTACATTGAGATAACTCTTTGTTACCCTTGCACCTTTTTCACGGGATTTTCACTGCCACATAAAAGAGATAAAGATCAGTATAACACTTTGTTTTTATTTGTTTTTCGAGAATATTCTTTTATACTTAGTAAAAAAATAATAATAATATAATAAAAACATAAAACTATACCAAGGTACTTGAATATATTATACTAACTATACTTATTTCTATTATTTTTTCCTGTATGTACCTATATTTTAACATTTTGATATATCATAACTGGCAACCCACACGACCTGGTAACCCACACGACCTGGTAACCCACACGACCTGGTAACCCACATGACCTGGTAACCCAGGTCAGGCTGTCTTGCGACATAGGCCTCCTCAAGTTCCCTCCACCTTTGCCTATCCATTGCTGTCCTTCAGCCTGTGGGCAAATCGTCTCCCAAATTTCTTTTTGTGCCTTCCTCTACGTCTTTTCCGTCCCCCATTCTGTTACTTTTTTGGTCCACGTTCCTGTTGTTGATGTCATTATGTGACTAGTCCATTTCCCATCTGCTACTTTGGTGATGCTTTTGAATATTTATTTGTAGTCAATTATAGCGCATTGCAGACTCGAGTTATAATTAAACACGTACACGAGACGGTCGAAACTTGTACCAACAGGCGCTTAAGTGAGTTTACCACAACTTGTCTGAACATGGCAGACTTCTCTGTTTAGTAACACAAGGACCCATGTAAGGATTGAAGGCCGTTTAATTTAGGCATTCAGTTTGAACTATTTGATTACAATAAAACCCTGGGACTGGAACGTTCTTTAAGGCGTTGTAATAAGGTGTACAACCCTTTGGCAATCCCCCTGGTATTGCTAATGTCTATGCGACGATTGTCACTTAAAGTAGGACCATCTGTTCTCAAACTAAGCAGCGCTCATACTAAAAAACAGATAAGTACTTGATGATATATTACCTATGAATACTTCTAAAGATACATTAAGAAAGTCAAACAGACTTATTCTATTCATACACACAAATATGTGTCCTGTTTGGGAATCGAACCAATTACCTGTAGTGTGACAGTAGTGTTCTTGCCAATCATATCCACCCAAAGATTTTTACGGATCTAGTGCTTTTTGACTATAATTGAAGCTACTTTAATAACATTTGTCGCTCGTACTTTGCTTTAAACCCTTTGACTATTAAAGTGACAAAAGTGTCAGGAAAACAATAAGATAACAATATAATCAATTATTTAGCGATTCAAGTTAAAATACAAAATACTATCTCGCATTTATTTATTACTAGCTGTCCTCTGCGGTTTCACCCGGGATCTTATCTTTTCCCGGGATAAAAACTATACTCTATCTCTGTGCCAAATTTCATCCAGATCCGTTCAGCCGTTCTGGCTTAAATGAGTAACAAACATACATCCATCCATCCATCCAAACAAAAAACAATTTCACATTTATAATATAAATGAGATAAGTCCTGTATTTGATTGAAATATAAAGTATGTACCTACCTACAAAATATCTACAGAATTTTAACAATTTATATTTAAATACAGTTACGTGTTACGTTATGTTAATAGAACAGAATGAATCCAGCCCAGCCTAAGAAGAAGTGTTGCCAACTTTAAAAATTTACACATTTAGCGGTCCCCATTTTGCTTACGAGAGCTGTCGAGCTATTTTCTGCAGAACCGTGAAGAAAGTTCGAACTACAAATTACCTCAGCGTCAGGTATTTCAAATACTAATTACGAATACCAAATATGTATTTGTATTTTAATTACAAGTAGTTCAAATACTGCCCAACCCTGCGTGTAATTACTGGTCAATAAGTACGGCATCTGCACATTAAAGTCAATTTAAAAGCGTTATGTGTTACCAACATCTGCCAAATCGTAGCTTCAAGCGGGAGGTTTGAGATTTCAGAGGTCTGATTCTCCCGAATTTCAGGGAGAAATTTTAAGGCTGATTTGTGACATTATTTTGGCCTCTCAAGGGTTTAATGGCAACCCTGATCCGTTTATTTCTAAACACAATGAAAATACAAATAAATATACCAAAATACGTATCGAGTTCAAAGATACCGCTATTTGGGTTTCAATTGAAGCCAAAGGAATTCATTATTCAAGGATCAAACGTTTGTCGAGATCTACAATTCTGAATCATTATTGTTACAAGCTTGGGCCTTAAACGTTCCCTCAAAATATTGTCTCAAAAAACAGCTTTGAAATTGATATTTTATTTTTAATTTGGATAATTTTTTTTTTCATTTTCATAAAATAAAAATAGGAATTATTTTAATAAATATATTTATTGAAATTAGAATTTTTATAATGAATTAAATGATTTATTTGCAATTATTAAATTTTAAAACTAACTCGTGCCCCAGAAATAAGCGGCACTTGAGAGTTGCCTTCTAGGCATTGTAAAATGGTCGGCAACTCATTGACTATCCGGCATTGGCGGCATATTTTTTAGGAACTGCGATCCCCTAGTTCACAATCATACCCCCCTGGTAAAGCTTATCGTCTATAGTAGTATAGCCTATAGTAGTACGGTAGACTTTTCTTATATTTATTTAGGTGTGTCAAGTGACAACCAGGCAGGCAGGTTACCTGACAGTAAGTGACTTCCGTAGCCTATAGACATTAGCAATACCAGGGGGTTTGCCAATGTGTTGTTAACCGTTTTAGAATGCCTCAAAAAAAGCTTGATATTTGCGCTATTTTTTTGTCAATTTAAATACTTATCATGAGAGTTAAACGCAACTGGCTCTCAAGTGCAACTGCCGGAACAAACCAACAGGTGCTTGAAGGTGGTAGCCAGCCAGTCGAGAACTTCACTTCACCTATCAGTGCCAGTCATCTCTTACCATCAGATCCTCTTCCCTGAGTTTTGATGTTCAATTAAGTATACGTAATTACACCATTATTATTGATACAGGATGAATATTATGTTCCCAAAATACTTGTTCTGTTGTAATATCATTTTAGGAACACCGGATAATTTTCTACATAAACTGGACTTGCTGAATCGAACACGAATCCCCAAAGTTTATTTGATTAAGTAGGCATTTACATGCGGCTGATGTAGGAAGATAAATTGCGTCATTATTTTAAAGGCCTGTATTTTAGGGGGTTGTTAGTGACAAACGACTTCGTAGATTTCATATTTTTCAATGTAATATTAGCCTGGGTTCTGGTAATTTTGTCCAATTACTTTTGTCTATAAAAATAAGTTTTATAGTCATATATGTAGTTCAGTAAAATGAAGCCTTGATTACTCAGAAATAGCGTAGCTTTTTAAATTATCTTTTTTTGCATAAATGTAGGTACTTTCCAACATTACTCCACTTCGTAAAAATAAATAATTTTGACGTGAAAACTTTTTTCGATGCGTTGGTTGATTTTTAGGTGGGCAAAATCTTATGGGGCCCCGACTGCAAATTTTTTAGCTATTTATAGCGAATGTATTCTCAAACGTTAATGATATTATCATGGAAAGTGATAAGGATGATGTGGCCAAACTCGGCCAAAAAACAGAAGTGGTTTCGAAACTAGAAAAACATATCTATCTATTATCTTCCAGCTTTTTTATAATCTAGGAATGCGATGATTTTGCACCGACATCGTTTTGAATACCACAATAATAACCTTTTGATGTAGGAAAATATTTAGTATTGTTTTTTATGTGTTGTTTTCATAATAACCTTTAAGCCTTTATAATGTAACCAAAGAATGAAGCCAAACTCTGGCATTATTCTAAGAGGATATTGGGAAACGCTGTCGAAATCGCGGGGCGTACAGTTAATACCCTATTTGCATTTAAACTGACTGTCTTCATACAAAAATTACACATTAATATTGATTTTGGGGAATCGGGGATCGGAGGTAACATTTATTTCTCATGTATCGCGGTTTTACCAAATGATATCAAATAATTGTATTGAATAAAACTAACTATAGGTACTTACTGAAATCTCGTTCAGAACAAAATCCTTTTAGGTTTTTTTTTTTGTGATAATAATTGTTCAAATTTTTGGAACGAAGTTCCTTATAGGGCGTTGCGGAGGGGTACCCTAGCCGGCAAAAAACGCCCGTAACGTTAGTAAGATTTGTGTGACCCCCCCGACGACGCCCTGAGCCGAGGTTCGTGCCCCAACTGGAGCGCCCTCAGCGGTTAGTCGTCAAAAAATGTGTAAACTCGGTTGAGAGCCCTAAGCGCTCTTAAGGCGATGATAGCTCAGTGGTAAGTGACGTCGGATACCGCGGCGAAGGTCGTGGGTTCGAATCCTTACAATGAGCTTGAGCTTTCGGTGAAGGAAAACATCGTGAGGAAACCACAGCACGGTGGTAGGGTACTTTGTAGTACTCGACTGGCTGGCTACCACCCTCAAGTTGAAAATCTGTCGCCAAGCACCTGTTGGTGTGTTCCGGCAATTGCACTTGAGAGCCAGTTCACCTTTAAGGCATTGTAATAAGGTGTACAACACATTAGCAATCCTCTGATATTGCCAATGTCTATAGGGGACGGTTGTCACTTACCATCAGGTGACCCGCCTGCCTTCGTTGTCACTTGTGACATAAAAAAAAAAAGTCCGTGTTTGGTCCAAAAACAAAAAAGAAAAACTACAGTTATACTGCGGTCCCCAGACACGATGACCTAGCCTGAGGGAAGATCTTCCCTTTTCTTTCAATGGAGGAATCTAAGTTCTAACACATGAGCCAACCGGCGCGACTATATTAAAAGAAATATACACCGTTTGTAAAATTCTCTATTCATTCCAAAATCATGAATCTAAGCAGTCTATTTGTTGTTATTTAAACAGGTTAAATAGACCATTTGTATTCAGCAGATATCTCCAAAACACCTATGAAGTAGAAACCTATACATTTCTAAGTAATCCTTCGATTATTGTACTGCCCACACACTGTTAACTTAAATTGAATCATTAAGTTGAATTACATTATTTATATTTTATAAAAAAAAACTAGCTGTCTTCCGCTGTTTTACTCGCAATTCCGTGCGATTTTCGCAACATAGCCATCCTCAATTAATGGACTTTCTAACACTAAAATAATTTTATTAGCAAAATCGCCGGGGACAGCTAGTAGTTCATGTCTTGAAAATGTATCCCATTAAAAAATAAGATCCCTCGGGATTGCGGGTGGAACCGCGGGGTGCTAGCAGTGAACTGAATGTTCATTTTGAACCAGTACTTATCTGCAGAACGGTTTACTGAACAACATGCAGTTCTAAAGCTCCTGATTTATATTCAAGCGAGAGCTTACGGCTTACGGTCGCTTGCATGTTTCAGGATTACAATATCATGTAGAGAGTTTCGTTTATGTTTGTTTTGACAATATGCGTGATGGCAAGAGTTAGCTCAGTTTTTTTTTAGTTTATGATTTTTTTTAATCGGTCCAAAATACAAATTATAAAAAATACAAATTTATACAAAAATACAAATCTTTTCTCTTTATAATATTAATGTAGATAAACGAACATGATTATAACGTGCTGGGAACCTTGCCGATCGGCAGCAGCGGCAGCCTCGAACAAGTTTTTTTTATATATTATAGTTGTACATTTGCTTGTATATTTTGTACATTTGTTGTAAGTAAAATGTTCATTAACTTAAGTTTAATATAATTATTGACTTTTATATTTATGAGATAAGTTTCCAACATTAAAATTAAATACTTAGGTAATAATTTAATGATATACTAGCTGTTTAGTTATACTGACACTTATTGGCAACCTGTAAAATTGAGCTGAATATTTAAAATATTGTATAATACGGAAAGAACACTCAAAACCAATTTTCTTTGCAAGCTTCAGTATATTTTGTGGCGTTCGTAGCGATGTCGTAGCACTCCGTAGCGGATATAATTTCGTAGCTCGTAGCACTCGAGACTTACGTTAGTATCGGATTACGAGCTTCTTAGAAACTAGACTGCATCTAGATTTTTAGTTCTTCTTTCTAGGTGTTGAGTTCTAGAAACTAATGTTAGGTTTCACAAACGCTTAAAAGGTTTCGAAATGGTGAGAGAGCTAACGATATCTGTTAATCTTTTTTTTAATTCTAGATAAGCTTGTGTTTGACCACAATCTCACCATGGTAAGTGTTGACGTGGCCGAAGGTGGTAAGCACACAAAACCTAGATGGGAGCTGGCTCTCAAGCAGCAGATTTTCAACTTGAGGGTGGTAGCCAGCCAGTCGGGTACTACAAAGTACCCTACCACCGTGCGATGGTTTCCTCACGATGTTTTCCTTCACCGAAAGCTCAAGCTCATTGTAGGATTTGAACCCACGACCTTCGCACGGTATCAGACGTCACTACCACCGAGCCTTCTTTCACGCAAAAAAGACGTGACTTTTTGTATGGTTTATGACATAGGTCGTAGTTAAACATGTGAATAAACTTGAATGAATGGAGATGCTAAATAAGTAATATTGATGTATTTACTTGATAGTTTTGGAGCAATTTCAATGGAAATGAAGCGGGAGGATGCGATACCTAGCGCCGGCGGGAATTAAGCATTCATTGGAAAAGAAATTGATGTGAAATGGTAATTTAGGCATCAGACTATGATTGATTGACGGGACTGGCAATGAAAAAGTTGACATTCGGCTGCCTGAGTTTTGTTCAGGAAGTTGTTATAATATAGAATAGAATATTCTTTATAGAAATGCAGGAAATATGAAGACTAGCATGTACTAATATCGAGTCTTGAAAATTAAAAAGCCCACACAAATACTTTGCCATTTTCTGCCACCATTTAAAATGTATTTCGCAAACATTTACAAAGATAACAGACATGGAAAATAATTTTTATTCTATTGTCTGTGGTGACATTTAACTTCATTTCTTGAAACCCCGCAGGTGGCTCGCCCACGTGTTCTAATTCTGTTCAAAAACCCAGTCAATTCGAGTAGGCAGCCTTTTTAACGTATCACGGGTGACCGGTGACTCGGGGGATTTCTGAAACGTTTAATGTTTTAAAATGTACAAGCTTAACAAAAGATGTTTCTGGGTCAGCTATTTTGGAAAAACCAGCATAAATTGTAAATTGCCTTTTTGAAATGAAATTTTAAATTTTTTACGAAAATTACGAAGATAGAAGCTTGAGATTTCGGTGTAAGAAAACATCGTGAGGAATTCATAGCACAGTATGATAGTAGGGTAAGGTTTTTTTTTTTTTTATGTCACAAGTGACAACGAGGCAGGCGGGTCACCTGATGGTAAGTGACAACCGTCGCCTATAGACATTGGCAATACCACGGGATTGCTAATGTGTTGTACACCTTATTACAATGCCTTAAAGGTGAACTGGCTCTCAAGTGCAATTGCCGGAACACACCAACAGGTGCTTGACGACAGATTTTCAACTTGAGGGTGGTAGCCAGCCAGTCGAGTACTACAAAGTACCCTACCACCGTGTTGTGGTTTCCTCACGATGTTTTCCTTCACCGAAAGCTCAAGCTCATTGTAAGGATTCGAACCCACGACCTTCGCCGCGGTATCCGACGTCACTTACCACTGAGCTATCATCGCCTTAAAAGGTGGTGACTGACTTATCAAATCAGCTTCTTTTTATTAAATGTCAAAACGATGATTTGACTATGGAGTTTTGTATGAAATATATACTTGTGACGTCATAAATATACACCATCAAAAGACCTACTCTTTGTCGTTATATTGGTAATTAATAATCGATAGACGGAATTTTACAACGTGTTCACTATTTTTTATTTTAGTGTTAGGTATTTTTTCTTCAATATTGGCATCATCCCAATTATCTGGTTTCAATAGTACAAACTCTGATTAGTTTGGTATTAGATGGCCTTGTGTGAAGAATATTCTAGGTCATTTACCATCAGGACTATTGAACGTTGACGAAAACGACTGAAACGAAGACCTCCGGAATTCTTCCGATGATTAGTCCGATTCGGTGCGAATAAGTGTGCGAGGTTTCTTAGGATAAGATTCTTTCAACTCCTTTGACTCCTTCAGCTCTGAAAGCAATGTAATTAACAATACCTAACTTATTACAGACTCAATGTTTTCTAATCGAATAATTAATGAATAACTCGTTTCGAACTTATCCAAAGAAGACACTGTAAACCACTCTATGCATAATTCAATACTTAATCAAAGAATCTACTTTGCTTTGAGTTCATAATTATATGGAAGTACATTTATAATGTTAATAGCACTTTAGATTTAAATATGAAACTGGAATAAGTACCTATCTGATACCCACTCAGCGTGTCTGGAACTAAATATCTTCGCACGACTCTTACAAAGTATGACATGACTAGTTATGAAATGAAATGAAATTGAAATGAAATTGTTTATTCATCCAAATAGGCCTTCACAGGCACTTATGAATAGTCAGACTCTAAATGCTCGGTTCGGAAGGTTGCTTTTGCTGAGAAGAGCCGGCAATAAACTCAGCAATCACTCTTTTCAAAAACAACTTACACCTATTACATTCAATAATTATTATTTATCTAGTCTCACTGACAATATTTGCGTGTTATGGCGGCTAAAATAGTAATCTATAGAATTTAGTTATGTACCTATATTGCCTATTTTGTTTTATACTTATACGAGTATGTAGAAACGATTTGTTAGACTCCTCAATTGAAAAGGGAAGATCTTGCACCAGGTTAGGTCATCGTGCTTGGGCATCACGGTCCAACTAAAGATGCTGGAAGCTTGTATATATCCAGATCGCATAGAAAACTTCGATAGCGCGATGTAGATTATTGGAGCGCCATCTATCTGTGAGTCGTGCGAACTATATCTATTTGTAGATAGATGTCGCTGCAGTTATACATATAAATATATACCACTGAAATGTACCGTATCTACTGGTTTAAAATGTACTTTGATACCGGAAAATAAATCCATTTGAATCATAAGTAATCCGCTGGTAATGGTGTAAGTAAGAAATAAATAAGCCATTTAATAAATCTATCGCCCAACACAATGTGGGCTCGCACGTCTCAGCCCTTTGTTTTTCCACCAGATATATTTTGAAGGTACCTTTTCCACTTACCCTTCGCAAAAGGTCGGATTGAAGACACGCCGGTGAAAAATATTTATTTTGGTTCAATGGTATCCTATATTTTTTGCCACCTATATTTTTGGGCGTAAAATTTATGTTATATTCATTATTATCTGTATATACATATACAGGGTGTCCGGTAAGTAGTGCCACAAACTTAAGGGGAGATAGGTGGGCGGGTTACCTATCAAATATACAAAACTCGCCAGGTGCGAGTCCGACTCGCGCACGTACGGTTCCGTAAAAACGGCAAAAAATCATGTTTGTTGTATGGGAGCCCCCCTTAAATATTTATTTTATTTTGTTTTTAGTATTTGTTGTTATAACGGCAACAGAAATACATAATTTGTGAAAATTTCAACTGTCTAGCTATCGCGGTTCTTGACATACAGCCTGGTAACAGACAGCGAAGTCTTAGTAATAGGGTCCCGTTTTTACCCTTTGGGTATAGAACCCTAAAATTGACCTTAAAAAAGTTTCACCATTTTCGAAATATTTCATATCTAAAATTCAAATATCTCATACCTTTTTATCGAGCTCATTTTTGAATAAGTATCTGGTTTGTTTGGTTGTTTTGCTCGGCTGTTTCCGCACTTAGCATCTTTATTTGACCATTGTACGTGTCTTTTATATCTTCTTACTCCAATCAACCCAGTTTGCCAGGCTCCGGAAAGCTAGCAGCCTTTTTAGGCCGGTGACCGGTTACCCGTTTACCCGGTTACCGGTTATCACTAGCATTGTCGTAGTGAAAGAATTTCTAAATTGGATCAGTAATTTCGGAGATTACCCCCAAAATCAACAAAAGTACAAACATGTAGACAAAAGTTTTCATGCAAATCATTAATCAATTAATTTTCCAATGTTTTTACCGTACACACTTTTCGTACAATCAAATTCATTAGCATTAAATTTCAACACGCAATTTAATATCTACCTTATCTTAATAACAAATTTAAGTAATTTTGCGAAGTAACACACGCCGGCGCTCGCGCTGTCGACAACTAGCATGTTAATTAAATTACTTCATTATGTAGCTAACGTGCGGGAGTGGTGATTAGTTTTCACTTTGTGTGGTGACGCCCTTATATATTGGGTACCCAGTGATTTGAATTTTAGCTAGAATTAGTGTTAAAGTTTCTGGATACATTAAGTTTGCGTTTGCTCTGACATATTTGAAGCTGAGACTTATATATTAGGTAAATCAATGGCCTATTATAGCGTTTGAGGTCTGTGGAAAATTCATAGGAAGGTACCGATTTGTCCTTCAATGTAAATAAGCTCTGCAATAACTGTTGGGACTTCCATGTTGGTGCGAGCTAGAGGTTTAACTCGATTTCCGAACGCATCTCTATGCTGTCTATGGACAAAAAACTAGTAAAAAAATATTAACGACCAGACGAACTTTTTCGACATTTTGGCGGGAACTTGCGAAGTGACGTTCCGTTTTCGTTTTATTTTCATTGAATTCGTGTATTTTGAGTTTTATTGAATAATATCGGTGGTATTTTGTCCAATAAAGTTTAATTACATACGATCTAAGTGCACACGTGAAGTGAAATGAAATGAAAGCGTGTATCGTGACTTTTCAGGTTGTCCCAAAAATTTCGTGAAGTTTTAGTGGAACGACCACCAACTTTATTAAAACGTGAAGTCTAGTCCCCGTCCGTAGTCCTTATACGGACGAGGTCTTTACTGTTAATATGATATAACGTGACTTTAACATAAAGAAGAACATGGAAATAAATAAATGGTTTAGGCTTGATAGTCTTGTAACTAAAGCCCTTAAAATAAAATAATACGAGAGCCAGCCTTTAAGGCATTGTAAAAACGTTTTGATAACACATTGGCAACGCATTCCATCAATTTACCCTCGGGAACTTAGGTAAGACCGCGGGGCGGCAACCAGTTGCATACTGATTTCTGAAGAACCCGGTAAAATTAAAAATAATAGGACTAAGCATTACGTGAATAGATATATAAACGTATATAAAACCGGAATCGAACAAGTACTTTTATAACGCCAAGTATTTGTTCTCAGCGGTTAAGTCCCTATTTAAATGCATTACACGTTCTCAAAGCAGAATTTCCAACCGTTTATTTTGAGTTAATTCCCCGTAATCCAATTATCATTTACTTAAACGCCTACGTTTTAGTCCCTTATAAAATTAAATGTTATTCATTTAAATCAGCTTTTTTATGTTTTTTATGCTAGTTAAAGATTACAGATGAAAAAAAATAATGAAAAAAGCATTTATTAACTACACAAATACAACTTAAAGCTAAAACATTATATTAGCACAACGGTAATATTATTTAGTACTCTTTGTGTGTTCATGTAGAACCTGATTTTTAATGACATATATCTGACGGTCGCCACACTAGGCAAAGCCTGTATCGTGGAGACCTGGATACGATTAAACATTAAAACGACAAAGGAATCCCCAGCTGACATATTTTAACATAACATTTTATCAGGATTATATTGATTTGTAGATTAGATTTTTTATGGCCTACCTTTACGTAGGCTGGTGATGATTTTTAAGGCGATGGTAGCTCAGTGGTAGTGACGTCGGATATCGCGGTGAAGGTCGTGGGTTTCAATCCTACAATGAGCTTGAGCTTTCGGTGAAGGAAACACCGTGAGGAAAACATAGCTCAAGTTGAAAATTTGTCGCCAAGCACCAATCGGTGTGTTCCGACAGCTGCACTTGAGAGCCAGTTCCCATCTAAGCTTTGTGTGCTTACCACCTTCGGCCACACCATTACTTAACATGGTGAGGGTCAAACAAGCTTATCAAGAATTAAAAAAAAAAGATAGCTGGTAGTGACGTCGGATACCGCGTTGAAGATCGTAGGTTCGAATTCTACGATAAGCTTGAGTTTTCGGTGAAGGAAAATATCGTGAGGAAACCACAGTACCGTGGTAGGGTATAAAAACTGACACTCGCGGTTTCAACCGCGTATCCGAGGGATCTTATTTTTTCCCAAAATAAAAAGTGTCCTTTGTTTTATTCCACGAAATGATCTATATGTGTGCCACACACTTTAAGGCGATGATAGTTCCGTGGTAAGTGACGTCGGATACCGCGGCGAAGGTCGTGGATTCCAATCCTACAATGAGCTTTCGGTGAAGGAAAACATCGTGAGGAAACCATAGCACGGTGGTAGGGTACTTTGTAGTACCCGACTGGCTGGCTACAACCCTCAAGTTGAAAATCTGTTGCCAAGTACCTATCGGTGTGTTCCGACAGCTGCACTTGAGAGCCAGTTCCCATCTAGGCTTTGTGTGCTTACCACCTTCGGCCACATCATCACGTACCATAGTGAGATTGTAGTCAAACACAAGCCTATCCAGAATAAAAAAAAAATCTCATCTAAATCCGTTCAGTAGTTTTTGCGTGAAAGAGTAACAAACATCTTCACTTCAGTGGAACTATTTTGGTGTCGGTTTTACATTTTGTAAAAAAAAATATCACAGTTCTTATGTAGATGCTACAAATTTTGTGAATATTTTATCTACGTAGCCGGTTCCTTTGTATTCGTGAAGCCAGATGTGTCAGATTGACAGTTGAGAGGCCATAAATGACAGATGTAAGCTTTCTGAGGAAATACGGCACAAATTCAAGGCTTGTTATTCATTCTGTGCGCGTCTGGAAATACAATCGATATTACCTTACATTTCGGTCCCATATGTCTAGCTTTGTTCTTAGATCGTTATTTTATACGTAGGCAAAATTGTGTATTTGAGAAATATTTTTGTATAATTGGGTATACAAAGCTTTCCCCGTGACTTTACCATATCTTTTTCTATCGTGAATCATATCTTTTTCTGGGATAAAAAGTATCCTATGCTTTATTCCAGGTTATGCAGGATAAACAGTGCCAAGTTTTATAAAATGCAATTGTATTAGGCCGGACTTACACTTGTAAGTTGCTTTCGTAAGTTTGTAAGTAACTTACATAAAACTTACGAAAGCAATTCAAAGTATTAAGAAATTACGGTAAGCTACTTACAAAGCGTGTTTACATTTGCAAATTTATCGTAAGTTAATTACGTAAGCTTACTTACGTGAGTAAAACTTACAAGTGTAAGGGCGGGGTTAGTAAATATCAATGTAACCTCAAAATAGATCCTTATAGACATTATTCAGGATAATGCGGAAATGGATACAATTCAAATCGGCGTATTTCAATATTTGGTCAGATAAATCGTACCCTGGAATATTAATACAAAAGGGTTACCTTATTTCATCTTGCAATGGTTGTGAAGCCGCGGGAGGTTTTTTTTTGGAAGGTTCGGTTGGGGTAGTTTGATAAAGGTAGGCTATCATAACATAGGCCCTAGGTTATATTCCCATCCAGGGTAAACATTTTGCGTGAGTTGGTCTGTTTATCTTTAATATGGGTGTAATTATCTATTAAAATAAGAATTTCAAAAAAATTGTAGCAGTTATCTGGTTTCTATAGTACAAGTGCCATGTATGAAGATTTCCCAAGGATATTTATTTATTGTAGCAAAAATACATATAAAAATGATTTTTCGAACTGCAACAAAGTTTGTTGACTAAGGAGATGCACTCGATTTTCGCACGCATTCTTCTTACTAGTATTAAGTAAGTACTTAAGTATCACACAACAATTACCTTAATAATAATTAGAATCTAAATTATACTTTTAGAATACAAAAACAAAACGAACAAATGATTGCACTTTCATAGCTTAACATCAGGTGACCAGCATGCTCTCTTACCCCCTATAAAATAAAAAAGCGCGGCATCACATTCTTTTGTTTTTCCTGGAAAATATTATTCTTCTTTTAGTAAAAGTCCTCCGTACAAATCATTCAGCCATGACCAATTTTGAACTTTCTTTATGAAAAAATTATACCTAATAGCGGAGTGGAAGAGGAAAACATGTTATGCCGACCCCACCTTGCGTGGGATAAGGACAAGAGAAAGAAGAAGAAGAAGACTAATTTGACTCCACAAAATTAAATCCTTTATGTTTTATTGTAAAAATGTAAACTAAACTAGTTTGTAAGCAAAGGAATCACCACAAATAACCCAACAAATTGAAAATGTCACCAGCAAACCGACATTCTTTTTTCAAAAATAAATCCAATCCCGTCTGACATGGCAAAGATATTGGTGGAGGCGTTGTTTAACTAGTTTTCAAACGGCAGAGGGCGTTCGAGACGATTCGTTAGCCAACCACGGCTCCACGTAGACAAAAGGCTCTGCCGAGTGAAATCAGTTAGCGTCGTGAGCAGCGCGTGGGAATAACTTAGTTTTGACAGACGAGCGGTTTTTTACCGCACGCGTTTGCGGGTGAACTGACGCTTTTGCGTTTTAATAATAATTTATCGATCATGGTCTAACAATTTAATGTTATTTACGTGACCATATAAATAGTATTTTAGTTAAAAATTGTTAAACATTTGAATAAAAAAATCCAATACAGTCCCAAAATATTTTAAAAAAATACATAAAAATCAATTTATAATTGGCTTGGCAGAATGATCGCGTAACAAACATACAAAAATAAGAAACATACAAATACAACACAATACAGTCGAATTGAGAACCTCCGCCTTTTTTGATGTCGGTTAAAAAATGTAACCTTGCTGAGTTTCTTGCTGGTTCTTCTCAGTTGAAGGCTGACTTCCGAACCGGTGGTAACTTCTGTAATTCGATCTTCATAAGTACCCTTCTAGTGCCTAAACTGAATAAATTATTTTGACTTTGAAAACACGATGTTGATTTGTTTTTACAATCGGTCTCCTGGTTTGCAAACGTCTATAAATAATAATAATAATTATTCATTTATTTTCTCCCAATACACACAGAGAAACTTAAACATGGAACAAAAACATGGGCTTACGCATGGCGTATGTAGCGGGAGATGGCGAGTCCAAACTGAGTAGACCCCGTGCTATGGATCTCCCGGTCTATAGGCTACAGTACCTAATCATTTGAGAGAGACATAAGAAATATCGCAATTATTACCATCGGCACAGAAGGCTCTTCTTCAGAACGGAGTATCATTGGGCTATCCCATACGGTTAAAAATCGCTCGTGTACTCCCGACATTTTTACCCCTGGCAAGAATAACTTACTCGATACCCTGGGGAAAGTAAAATAAGGTCAGTAATGCAGTTTATACAGTACCAGCACAATTATTATTATTCTCCGAATGGTATTTTGTTTGTGTTTTTCTATGGTTTTGAAATAATAGAGGATATTTGAATGGTTGTCCTATCCATATTTAACATTTAACCATGATGTTTATTTTTTAAATTAACTGATGTGACGCAGCCGTGTTTGTTGTTGTTTTTTTTTTGTTTGACAATCAGGCAGGCGGGAAACCTGTGACTGTCGACTATACTTATATAATTATGTACGTTATCAATACCAGGATCGCCAATGCGTTGCCGACTAGACATGCGTCATGCTATTTTGGAGGATTTTAATATGCAACGAAATAAGATATTGTTAGGTCAATGTGAACTTTAAAACAGTTTTATTTAAAGAAAAAACTAGAATTTTAGATGCCAGACAGAATAGACTGGTACCTAGACTAGGTAGCAAGCGACACACCTTCCAAATACAATTCACTTACTTACCCTATCACCGTGCTATGGTTTTCTAATGGTTCTCTACAATTTTCCTTCACCGAAAGCTCGCTCGTAGGTTTGAACCAACTAATTTCTGCACTACGCCACCTGCCTATTTTAATTTACTTCAAACCAGAAACTCTAATTACGAAATATAAAGCTAACATGTTGCCATTTATTTTAATTAAAGTTGCTAACGCTCGGACCAAATTAGTTAAGCAAGTTTTGTAAGTTTAGCAAGTGCTGTTGCTAGGTTGTTGCAGAATGTTATGCTTGTGAAATTAATTTGTATTATAGTTTAGGAGATATTACAATAGCTATTATATGATGGTAGTAAGTGAAGAAAGTATGATTAATGTGTGCGCTTGTTGTACTGAAGTTAAATGTATACATGAAAATGTTTTTTTATTCAAATAAGCCTTTACAAGCACTTATGAATAGTCGAGAATGAATGCTCGGTTCGGAAGGTTGCTTTTGCTGAGAAGAGCCGGCAATAAACTCAGCAATAGGTACACCTATTACATTTAATCATTATTCATTTATCTAGTCTCACTGATAATATTTGCGTGTTTAGACGGCAAAATAATAATAAATATAATTTAATTATGACTGACTAAGTAAACAACAAACTCGCACAGACCAGCCCCCACAAGCAGCACCTGTTCATAAGTTAGTATGTAGTTCTGAAAACCAGCGTCGTAGCAATGGGTCCACCCTTCTGCTGCGATATTATGCTGAGTGGGAGACCTTTTCAGCTCCTTACATTTAATAAGTGTACTGTTGCAAATAAAAAAATTAAGGCATTTTTTTGTCCTGATAAGATAAAGATATTTTTCATCCCCCCATCTCGGAAAGAGTATTTTTGCTCTTCGATATCTGAGTGTAAAAGCCGTTATTATGCTCTAGAGGATAAAGTAAATAGAACATCGTGTGCACTATGTTTATGAATTCAAATCATCATTAATTCTTTTTACTTCTCACTCCATGGTGCCGAATTTATCATACATCAAAGTCAAAGCTTAAGTCAAAGCCAAAGTCAAAACTATTTATTCAGTTTAGGCCCTAAAAGGGCACTTATGAAGGTCGAATTACAGAAGTTACCACCGGTTCGGAAGTCAGCCTTCAACTGAGAAGAACCGGCAAGAAACGCAGCAAGGTTACATTTTTTAAATATTTTTGGACCATCTGACTATATTGACTTTTTTTTTCAAATGTTTAACAATTTTATTCTTAAACTAATACAAAAAAATTATATAATTTTGACAAATTAAAAAATTAAACTAAAAAATCATTTTTTAATTTGTCAAAAACTCAAACTCGGAACCTTCTTGGTGTACTTTTTTTTTTATTTGCTTTGCGCGCGCCATTTTTTTTTTTGCATTTAGTCATTTCCTCGCTGAGGTGGGATGAAAAATTACGTGTTGCACTCGAGTGCAAAGATTATTCACCTCGGGCTCTTTTGATTCCCTCGCTTACGCTCAAGATTTAATTTTAGAATCCGTCGCTTGCTCGGTCATCAAAATTGATCACGCGGTTAATAACAACTTTTCACTCTTGTATAACAAATAACTATTATTTGCTTGAAACACGGTTACATTCATAGTTCTTAGGTTTTTGGTGGATCTTCATGTTTGAGCTGAATAAACTTTTTTCTATTCTATTCTAAGGCAGAGCGGGGTAACTCAATCATGATTTTGTTCAAAGCAGTACATCTTAGAATTTATGAAGTGATAAGTGTGCGGGCAGCACAAATAGCATTCTAGCAGTAGTAGCCAATAAATTTGATAGTCCCATTTTGAGGCACTGGCTCTCTGTGCATTCGCTCTTTGTTGTCAGTGAGGTGAATATCTAATAGTTTAAAGTTTAAATATTTAAATTTTCATTTGTAATTTAATTTTTCTCATGTATTTGTTGACTCTCATAGTTTGTATCTTTTTAAATATGGACAATGTGTGAAATAAAAAAATTGAATTGAACTGAATAAATAATTATCTTTACCTTTTTTATGCATCATTTGAAGAACAAAAGAACGAAATAAAAGTCGTAGTATACCAAAAACATAGCACAATGTTGCCAGCTGATAAATGGCACGCCACCACATATATTATTTCATTCCATCGCGTTCACATCGCTGAAATGTGCGAAACTGGCAGCTACTTATTTCGAGAAGAGTAATGTCGAAACAAAAACATATTGTTTTCCTGGAGCATAGAAATTGTGCGATATTACTTGTACACTGGAAATTGCTCAGAGATATAGATACAGGCTGTAACAAATTACGGTTGTTGTTCAACAAGTGAGCAAAGTAGTTTTTTGATGCGAGTGCTGAATTGAATTCACGAACTTATGATGTTATCTAAAATTGAAACACGAACTTAGTTAGTGATCCTAAATTCTAATATAGACTACTGAGCATGAGGCATAAGTACATTTGAAGGTACAAAAACTTTACTGTAGTGTGAAACATACAACTTTTCACCTCTACCAGCAAAAAAAACTTATACAGGCAGGTGAGTTTACTTTAATGTTGCGTTCGGAAACTGCACTGCGTGCAATTTTTATGAAAACCAAAAATAAAATTTCTAAGTGACCGATAATATAATTAATGCATACTAGTATTGTTTTAATATTACGTTAAAAAGTAAAAAGAACAATTTATAAACATACATTTCAATAAATATTATAACACACAAATTGGTCGCTAGGCCAAAATTAGTTTCTGAACGAACCATCGCCTATTGTTTTTTATTCAGCGCCCGAGTCTTTGCCGATATTTTTCAATGTAAAGATATTAGGCAACAGCCTCGCAATTACGATGGATAGACAAGTAAAATAAGATTACACTAATTCTAATGTGTACGTTGCTCCGTACCTGTCTACGTAAACAAAGCCAGAAAAAAAATAAAAAAAGGATGCTCTCAAGACAATAGATCTTTATACAATGAGGATGCTACTCTCAAGACAACTTGAGGGTGGTAGACAGCCAGGCGAGTTCTACAAAGTACCCTACCATCGACCTATTGTACGATGTTTCTTTAACTGAAAGCTCAAACTTACTGTAGGTAGGATTCATATACAATTATACTATTCGATGATAAAAAAATAACATATGAACTACAAGCATAATAATGTTGATCAAATGAACCCACGCGATTGTAGCTTTAGGGTTCCTAAAGGAAAACATGGAGCAGTTTATTTATTACCCTTATGATTACAGCTTATTTACTTGTTAACTATAAGGCTATGTCGCTCACATTTAATATTTAAATATAAAATCGGTTCAAAACAACACTATTTTTGTTGTATGGCAACTCCGACGTGCGAGTGCCCTTACATGCCACCTCTCCCCTAAATATTTAATTAAAATAACCACCACAAAATCAACAAGAATTTGTGTGGAAAATGCGATTTATTTCCGAATATATAACTGTTTTTTTTTATTTTTCATTCTGCACCTCATTGAATAGGTCCTTTGCAGGTACCATTACCAGTATTTCGATAAGAATTTAGTGCTTACAAAATTTATGTAGCAATTTAGCAAATTACGTCGGTTTCGTAGTACCCACTTCATACAGCCAAAACCGTAGTTCTGAAAATATTTACAGCGCATATGAAGTACTGAAGTTAAAAGTACAACTATTACGTTCAGTGAGTCTTATAGATTCAACTTTGCGATAAAAAAAAGCGAATTGGGTACCTAAATTACTTACTTCAGCACCCTATGGTATGCATGGATCTCGCACTTGGCCGGTTTCTTCAAACAAACCTAACGTCTTTTTGGTCGTGGCTTGCTCAAAGAAAATATAGTATCCAATAATAAAAGCCAATTATAAATAATACCTACTGTAAGAAATACATCTACATTTTCCTTTACATTTGCCTCCTCGGCATTTGTCTAGCTACAAGCTTGAATTTTCCAATTATTTCGTATCTCAGACGAAATGGATTTTATTAATATTCAAATGATTTAACCGCATTGAGATAACAAATAAGGGAATGTTCTAAATTAATTTATTTTTATGTACTAACCAAATATGAATACTTAAATATAAAAAAAAAGTTTATTGGGTTGCTTTATGACTAGCTGTCCCCGCGGTTACACCCGCGTTCCCGCGGACCCTTATTCTCCCAAACTTTTACTCCAGGATATGATCTATCTGTGTGTGAAGTTTCAATAAAATCCGTTCAGCCGTTCTCGAGTTATAAATTGTACAACTAACTAACCCGACTAACAAACTTTCTCCCGCATCTTTGCGCGTACTACATAAATATCTAGGTACATAATATCTTAATTATGTCATTTGATTTTATTGCAACTCCAACATAAATTCATTCATGTAGGTAACTAATGCGGGTTATAATTTTTTATGTATTTTTGTATTAGTTTAAGAATAAAATTGTTAAACATTTGAAAAAAAAAAGCCAATAGAGTCAGATGGTCCAAAAATGTTACCTTGCTGAGTTTCTTGTCGGTTCTTCTCAGTTGAAGGCTGACTTCCGAACCGGTGGTAACTTCTGTAATTCGACCTTCATAAGTTCCCTTCTAGAGCCTAAACTGAATAAATGGTTTTGACTTTGACTTTGACATTATTCTAGGAGTTGTGTCATTGTATTACTAAGTTTAGTTTAATTATTTTTTTTAGTTTTTTTTAAGGTGCTTCAAAAGAGAAGTAAGAATTTTATTATGCAAGGTCGGCGCTTCTGATGTTGCAAGCGTCCATAGGCTACGGTAACCGCTTACCATCAGGTGGGCTGATGGTAAGCGGTTATGGTTTGCCACCTAGTCGCAAAAAGAATAGTAATAAACATACACACACAAAACTTACGCATTTAATAATATTGATAGGCCGGCTGGCGTGTTTAATAAGAACACCTACAGACATTTGTGGCATGAAAATGTCTGTTTGTCCTGTGTCTGGATGTAATTATGTGTTTATGTATCCACATGTTTTTTTTTAAAGTATTGTAGTATATCAGCTGTCTGGTTTCCATAGGACAAGCTCTGTACAAATTTGTGATCTAAGTGATACGTACTTACTGTAATTAAACTTATTTTTCTGTATAAAACTTTTCTATACATTAATCTAATTTCCAAATTCTGTATTTGAACATGTTCTTTTTAAATAACCTTACACACAATGCTCTATTAATCCTTAAAACTGACCTTCTGTTCTAAAGCCGTTAAACAAAAATAGGCTTTCATTGTTTAGCGCCATTTTTGGGTTAAAACCTGGATTTAAAATAGGGTTGTCATATTTATTTATCTATACTTACCAATGTTATAAACATGTACCTATAGTTGTAATTTTGTTTTTTATCACAAGTAACAATCAGGCAGGCGGGTCATCTAATGGTAAGTGAATACCGTCACCTGTAGACATTAGCAATACACTCGACATTGTGTTGTCTTCCTGACTTAACTTATTTTAGTCTTATTTTTTATACTTGTCTTTGGAGTATAAAAAAGTCGCCAAGCACCTGTCAGTGTTTTCCGGCCACACTTAAGAGCCGGTTGCCTTCAATGCTTTGTAAAATGTCTTATTGCTAACGTGTAGGCGACGGTAGTCACATACCATCAACATCAGACCCTGCTAGTCAAACTGACAAATAAAAACAAAACTGATAGGTATACGTTTTGACAACCCTAACAGGGTACTAGAATAACTCGAATGAGTTTCCGACCCGCCAGCTTTAATAAATTTAAAACATAAAAGATGACACGCAGCCCTGTAATCTGGTTTAGGTCACTTGTTTTCACTTAGGTCCTTTATAAAGTAATGCTATTCTCAGTCACTGAAATTATTACGAAATCTGTATACATAAAAGCGAAATACTACTTGGCTGATTAAACACGAAATTACAACAAATTTGTTTAACAGGTCGATTTCTCATAGGGATTAAGAATCCACTAGTAAATGATTTTTTGAAAATTCAACCCCTTAAACCCTCGGAAAAACGGGTAAAACCGCGGCGGACAGCTAGTTTGCATATATATTCCCTTCAATTAATGTCTTTATCCGTTTTATCGGTGCTTGCTGATCTCGATCTGCGAGTGTTTTTTCTGCAGGTACAACCAACATTAAAAGTACCTATCTCTATCACTTTTGTATCGTGTTGTACTACGCGATCCACAGTTCTGTCAATGGATTTATAAAAGGTAAGATCAAGGGGGGGAAGTCCAGCAGCGGGTCAAGTCCGTCCACACTACTTACAGCACCTAGAGTGTCTGTCGGCAAAACAGTGTCTTTTGCTGGTTCTGGAATCAAATTACAGATGTCGCTACCACTCTACGAAGCGCGCAAAGGAGACGTGGACGGAGTTTACCCGTTGCCGTACTTCCCCGCCTTGACCTTACTAAAAGATCATATACTTTTGACGGTGACTGTACGTAGTGTACGTACCTATATGTATCACAAATTTGACTATTATTAAAAATTCTGCCGTCTTCTGTCGCTTGTCTCAGCTGTCCATTAGAAGCCTCTGTAAACGGTTTAAAGCATATGAAAGAATTTCTCTGCGATATTTGTTATTATGCTGAATGGCTATGTCAATTCTTTGGGCAGAGCACCTACCTACGTGTTTTTTTATTTCCATTTTATGAAAAGACCTACCCTAAAACCTTACCTCTTAAAATAATCAACATTTTTAATAGGTACTGATATTAAAACAGGTTTTTATGTAAGTACATACCTCGAACGCTTGCTGCCTCGTTTCCCTTGCTTGGCTGATAAATTGTAGTACCTTTTGTTTTACCGACCGTGAATTTGAGCTATAATAATTAATAATAAAACAGACTATTTGCTGTCTGTGCTTGGCGAATGCGGTCCTTGTACAAATTAAATGTTAATATTATATTTGTATTTCATTTTAAGACTTATTTACAATGACCCATCACAAAAGGGATTCACCAAAATTCACTATAATTTTGGTGAAAATTACTGAATACAAATTTCAATGAATTTGCTTCAACTGATTAATAATTATAAACTCAAGTACCTATACAAACTCGGGGAGACGTTTTCAAATAGCCTACATAAGCATAAAAATATTAAATAAATAAATATAAATATCCTCGGCCATTTTTCACACAAATGTATGTCCTGGATGGGAATCGAACCCACGACCTGACCGGCCCGTCAAAATAATATACTCAGTGGTAAGTGACGTCGGATACCGCGGCGAAGGTCGTGGGTTCGAATCCTACAATGAGCTTGAGCTTTCGGTGAAGGAAAACATCGTGAGGAAACCATAGCACGGTGGTAGGCTACTTTGTAGTACCCGATTGGCTGGCTACCACCCTCAAGATGAAAATCTGTCGCCAAGCACCTATCGGTGTGTTCCGACAGTTGCACTTGAGAGCCAGTTCCCATCTAGGCTTTGTGTGCTTACCACCTTCGGCCACATCAGCAGTTACCATAGTGAGATTGTAGTCAAACACAAGCCTATCCAGAATTTAAAAAAAAATGTGTAAACTGTTCGTTTAAAAAAACAAAAAAAAAAAAACAAAACGCGTAGCTGGTGACTTTATCCATATAAAAATAATATATTATTTTATGGATCTATCAATCCAATTTCTCCAACACCGTCATAAAGTCCCTCATTACATAAAATTTCAATAACTTAAACGAAACTTTTACGTAGAACCCGACCTTAAGTGATTGGAAAACATCTATAAGGAAAAATATACCTAGAATGTAAGGTAACAAACTTGTGCACCTGTGATATCTAGACAGGATACATTTACGGCGCGATATAGCCTGAGAGGAGACAGCTCTCCTGGGAAAATATCCTTCTATGAAAGTATTGCGAGTTCCATTACATAACATAGATATTTCTTGTTACCCTTCAAATCTTTTTTCCTCAAATATACTTACGTTGTGTGGAAATGTGATATTGTTCTTTTACATCTATCTCAGATATCTTTCGTTTTAATAACTCTAATCACGATCCTGGGCAGGAATTCTGTTTTATCAAAATAACCTATTTTGGGATAATCGTACCAATTGTGAGCCAAGAGCCAATATTTTATTATGCTCCTTTTGTAATAAATTCTTATATATGGTAACACTACCTTTTTTGTATGTATAGGTATGTCACCGTAACACTGCTTACTGACAGGCCGAATTGACATTGAGAACCTCCTCCTTTTTTTTGAATCGGTAAAAAATAAGGGATATTTTCAACATTCCATAACATTATAATTATGCTAAATAAATATCCCTCCAATATTATCTTGGGAAATTATGTTTTCTCTGGGTTTATTTCGATTACGAAGAATAACGAACACGTTGGTTCTTGAATAGCCATTTTAAACCCTCTTTAACTAGAACAAAAACGAGTGAACCAAGTTTTAATTAATTCTCAACTTAAGAGGAACTAAGAGTAATGGAGTAGCGACTAGCAAATGAAGGCTTCGCTTTATTTAAACAGCTAATACCCCATTTCATTGGTGCGACAGATTTATAGCAACATTAGTGTTCTCTCTGTATTAATTCTGTTTTATATTTTTCAATTTATTACGTAGAAGTGGCAACTGCTTTTATTATCTACATTTCATATTCTATGTCCACTTGAAGGTGATTATAGCGAAGGTCGTTCGAATCCTACAGTGAGCTTGAGCTTTCGGTGAAGGGAAACATCTACCATCAACGGTGGTAGGGTACTTTGTAGTACTCGAATGACTGGCTACCTCCCTCCAGTTGAAAATCTGTCGCCAAGCACCTGTTGGTGTGTTGCGGTAGTTGCGCTTGAGAGACAGCCTTTAAAGCATTGTAAAAAAAAACAGCAACATATTGGCTATTCCCCTGGTATTACTAATGTCTATCTATAGACCCGCATTTCTGATTGTCACGGGTGGTAAAAAAAAATGAGTTCATCACCGACTACAGATATCTATTTTTCTTTTTATATACTGTAGTGTCTATGCATACGTGCTGGCCATTGATCGTTCTATTTGATTTGAATCATTTATATTATCAAAAAGTAAATTTCATAAAACGAATCGACGTCTGTGCGTGGACACGGATGGTCTTCTGACATTGATATCAATAGAAAGTATTTAATTTTGAATAATTTTAAAACTTAATACTGAAATAAATGTCTTATTAATTTATCTAAGGATTGTTTTTACTTGAATCCTTATAATACCTACCCCTTTTCTCCATGTCTACGCTCCTGTAGGTACATTAAATGTTATATCATTTACAAAGTCCGCAAGCTTGACCGCATTCCGAACCCGATCCGTGCTAATCGATCGTAAATAACCTCGTCCCGGTACTTTATCTTGAACTTTAGGCGTCATACAATAGGCCTTTAAGAGGCCATACATCTTGTATATCAAAGTTTTTGATAGGCTTATTGATCCCGTTTATATTGAGATGTTTACACCTAATCCTCTATCCAGCAGTCGTATATTATGAAAAATTCCATAACTTTGCTGAGCCGAGTAAATGGCACAGTAATTGTGCTTATTTCTGGTGTTCAAGCTATGAGTGTCGTTGCTCTTAGGGAAGTTTTGGATGTTTTTTCCGAAAAATAACTAAAATTTCGTAACGTGACGTCACTGTCATTAAACCGGCTACGCTTTGCCTAAATATAACGTTGTCATGGTACCAACTGAACCTCACAAAGCGCTTTGAAATTCCCATTCGCGTTGGAACTTCACAATAAAAAAGTTCATAAAAACACTGACCTATCAAAAAGCGTTGTGTAAAAATTTCAAGCTAATTCATCGCCTACTTTTAGAATTGTTCAACCTTACATGGAAACATACGAAAGCTGAATTTATAAACTCAAACTCAAAAATAGAGGGCTGGCGAATACCTTGGCCAAAGAATAAGCATTGCCATACAGCGTGGCAATGCCGCCAGCATTCTGGACACGCTACCAACTGGCAGCATTTTTGCTGTCTCTTTTTTAATTAGTTCTTATAATATATTATATTTATATATATTTTTTTTAATACTTAATCACTTTTTGTTTTTTGTATATATTATTATATAGCTTAGTTAGTGTTTAAAATTATATGTATATGTAAGTTTTGTATATTTAAGTAGATTATGTATGTAATATAATTTTTTATCCAAGTTAATAAACTAATAAATATTTAATAATATAATGGATATAATAATATTTAATAAATAAACTCTTTTTTTTTTCGTCACATGTTTGATTTATGAAAAATTCTAACGCTCGGTTTTGTTGAGAAGAACCGGCAATAAACTAAGCAATTACTTACACTTTTATAAAAAAAACAACTCAGACCATTAATTAATAATTATATAGTCTCACTGGTAAATATATGTGTGTTATGGCGGCAAAAAAGGAATATAAATATGAAAATTTAAACTTATCTTTAACAGATTCTCCAGGACTTAAGTCATCACCAGTCTATTCTGCAGTAAAAGTATTGATGTTGACACCACTACCTACAAAGTCCAAATGCCGTAAGACCTTTGAAGACCTGTGTCAATTATTATTAACCAGTATTATATTTGTTGCAGAGATGACTACGTGCCGTATGGCCGCGTGTGTGGTGGCGCTGGCAGCGGTGAGCTGCACGCTGCCTCATGCGGTATTCGCTCTCGATCTGAACCGCCTTTATGGCCATCATTCTAAACGATCTGGTAAGTTGTTTATTTCATTTACGGACTGTTTGTACCTTTTTTTATGTCACTAGACAACGAGGCAGGCGGGTCACCTGATGGTAAGTGACAACCGTCGCCTATAGACATTGGCAATACCAGGGAATTGCTAAAGTGTTCTACACCTTATTACAATGCTTTAAAGGCGTACTGGCTCTCAAGTGCAATTGCCGGAACCCACCAACAGGTGCCTGGCGACATATTTTCAACTTGAGGGTGGTAGCCAGCCAGTCGAGTACTGCAAAGTAAAGGTTTCCTCACGATGTCTGCCCAGGATGGGAATCGGAACACAATCTGTGGCGTGACAGGCGATGATAGCTCAGTGGTAAGTGACGTCGGTTACCGCGGCGAAGGTCGTGGGTTCGAATACTACAATGAGCTTGAGCTTTCGGCGAAGGAAAACATCGTGAAGAAACCATAGCACGGTGGTAGGGTACTTTGTAGTACCCGACTGGCTGGCTACCACCCTCAAGTTGAAAATCTGTCGCCAAGCACCTATCGGTGTGTTCCGACAGTTGCACTTGAGAGCCAGTTCCTATCTAGGCTTTGTGTGCTTACCACCTTCGGCCACATCATCACTCACCATGGTGAGATTGTAGTCAAACACAAGCCTATCAAGAATTAAAAAGAAAATCCCGGGGAAAGGATCTGGAACGCGGGTGACAACTATTTATTTATATTTTGTATCGGTCGATCAAAAGCTCATCGAGATAGAGGTCCTACATTTATTTTGTGAGTTAGGTAAGGAACTCAAGTCAAAGTCATCTTTAAAAGTAACAGTTCACTTCTAACAATCAGTCATTAGAAAATGTAACGTATTACATTATGATAAGTAGGCTATTTGATCAACCACCCCTTGTCACCGAGTCTGAATATAAACCAAATCAGATTTGTTAACGTCCCTTTGAAATATTGACTTACTTACATTTCATTCTTATTACATTTACCATACCACAATGAGCCACAATCCAATGTAGACAATTTATGCGCAACTGTAATAACTTATCATATGCCACTGTAATCAGGCCTCAAAGTCTCAAAGGCCTCAAGGCCTCGTCTCTTTAATTTTCGTAACATATCATACCTAAGTCTGATAAAACAGAAAGGACTCGCACGAATAAATCTTCGGGTACACTTAATAAAGTTGAATATGTTAAACCATAAATGGTTTGAATGTTTGGAATAAATTGGTTAGAACCCAGTACCTACTTATATCAGTGAAACTTTATAAAAGCTTCTAGAATAGAAACTTCAATCGTTTTGGTAACATGACCTTGGGTAAAATGCTTAACTTTTAAGTGTCTACATAATACTATATCGAACTAAAGTAACTTCAGTTCGATATAATATTATTATTGAATATGGCGATAATGGAATCTTAGAATATTTTGTATTCCGACTCTTCCGTTCTGTTTCATTGTGACCTTGCACACAAATCAACTTCCAGATTTTTAATTTTAATGGCCAAATTTTTATATAATATACATATATATATAAATAATTTAATATTTTATATATAAAAAAGGAATATACCACCTTAAACAAATTCAGGTTTAGATCGTCAAAATTGTACGAAGGCAATAAAGTTTTTTTTTAAATTAAAATTGGACGAAGGCTCTCTTTCCCGAAATTTTCTTTACATTGATAAATTGAGAAAATACAATTCTGAAAAGCATCCTTGTTACTTCGTTATAATTATTGTTGATATTTCACGAGCAGAAACCAATACCAGTTTGAAAACTGATCGAATTGACAATGTATTGAACGCATTTACTAAAGCTCTTCCCGCCAATATTCACGCTGTACGCTCTTTGTAGGCTACAAATATTGGAAATTTATTTTTAATATAAACTATCCATTTCATCACGGTCAATATTGACAATAGTAGTACCAAGTGGCTGATAGTTTTGGGCAAAGACGGTCACCATTGGGAGCGCTCGGGAGTTTCCCTCAGCTTTAGCCAGAAAAGTTAAGTTATTTTAGAAAAAAACAAAAACCGACTTCAAAACTGTAACCTATACCTATGTACAAACATAAACTAAAAAGTAAAGAATAATATTTCAATTTCAAAGCCAGAGCCTTAAAGGACAATCAACAAAATTATTGATATTTATATATCTATTTAATATTTATAAACAGTTCTTTTTGAGAGTCTGTGCCAGCCAAGAAGAAGGACAGTTTTGAACTGGACACGACGTGTTCATACGAGAAAACGTCTTATGACACCTCTCCGAACCGGTGGTAGAGTCAATTGTAACGTTCATAAGTGCCTTACCAGGGCCTAAACTGAATAAATGAGTTTTGAGTTTGAGTTTCAGTTTCTCCTTACGGTAATGTTCCTTAGGTCTGTGCCGTCGCTCCCCTACCTTTCGAATGTTTGTTACAAAGGCAGAATTATATATAAATATAAATGAAAATATCTGGCTTACTTTCTATAAGAGAGAGAGAGAGAGAGAGACAGACAGAGAAACATGCGCACGCCGCACAGCGGTCGGTGACTTTTATCACCGACACAAAAAATCACCGACATTAAAGTGTCGGTGATTTCGTAAGAATTTTTTCCGTCTAGCCCCCTTTCTCAACGCGCGATAAGGAACTTCGTTGCAAAAAAAAAAACACACTCCTCCTTTTTTGAAGTCGGTTAAAAACTAAGAGTCAATGTATAATCTTTGATAAGAGCGCTCTTTACACTTTGATTTATCGCGAACTACCCAAGACTACCTTGGAGTTATTTTTAATTAATTTTATCATCGAATTCCATTCATTACTTTCATTGTTATTGCTTAACGTTATATCCAGTCAAAAGCGTTTGTCACACAAAGAACACACAATGAACCAACAATGAACTACTATTCATTTTGCGATTTAATTCTCGAATGTTTTGTTCGAAAAATTGAGAAATAAATTGTACCTACGCTCAATAACGTTTTTGGGTTGTAAATTTGACTTTTATGTGATCGTTTTATCGCATTTTAGACGTGAAATATGGATATCATCAATCGTTGTTGTTAGCGAAGCTGTCTAATAAGGTTTATAGCATTGTTTAGCCCCAATTAGTTCTATAAAGGCTGTTAAAGGGAGCTGGCTTTGTGATTTCACCGCCTTGGACATTTTATTACTCAATACTAGCTTACTAACGATAATATTATGGTTGTACACAAACTCTTATCTCTAAAAATCAAAGAGAACTTTCTGCGATTAAAATTAAAAAGAAACATTTATAAATAAATCGAATTCGATTTTTAAACGTTCCAAAAACAAAGCAGCTTTAGCAATCGCATTGCTTCCTCCAATTTGTCGATGAGTTTTTTTTTTTTAAATTAGGCCGCTGTCGTTCGTCATAATTCCGTTATGTCGTATTGGGAATTCTCTCTGGAATCACATTTAAGACAATTTATGCTGAATTCTAAACAGGGAAGCGCGGCCGACTCATTAGGACGATTGTTGTTTACAAATTGTGATTTATGGTCAGGAATATATTATGAATTTATACCTTATGGTAAAAGGCCCGGGTGCTATTCTGCATGGAACTACTCGAAACTAAGTACCAAGTATAAAAAGTATAAAAAACTTGGCGAGATTAATTATTGAATTGTTCAAAACTTAACTTTATATTTAGGGTAAGGTTAATCCCTACCAATATTTATAACTGACAAAATGTGTTTGTTGGTTTTTCATTAATTCACCAGAACAAAAGTATTTTTTGGCTTAAAAGGTTATTAAAGTTTAGAAGAAAGACATTCATACTACTACTACTATTAATGTGACAATGTGTTTAGTTTTCACTAGCTATCCCCCGCGGTTTCATCTGCATTTCTTCTGATTTTATATTTTCCCGGGATAAAAAATATAGCATAATATAACTCAGGGATAATGTAGCATAATAATGGTGAAAGATTTTTTTCAGTACTTCTTTAAGGCGATGATAGCTCGGTGGTATTGACGGCGGATACCGCGACGAAGGTCGTGGGTTCGAATCCTACAATGAGCTTGAGCTTTCGGTGAAGGAAAACATCGTGAGGAAACCATAGCTTGGTGGTAGGGTACTTTGTAGTACCCGACTGGCTGGCTACCACCCTCAAGTTGAAAATCTGTCGCCAAGCACGTATCGGTGTGCCAGTTCCCATGTATGCTTTGTGTGCTTACCACCTTCGGCCACATCATCACTTACCATGGTGAGATTGTGGTTAAACACAAGCTTATTGTGTATAAAAAAAAACATACGAAAATAAAAATCTTTCCATTTATAATTTTAATGTAGAAATAGAAAATTACACTAAAAATAAAATTAATTTTCATTAGTAATAAATCGGTAACATGCAATTGGAGAATTTTTGTATCTAGACAACTGCTAAAAAGGTAATATTTTATATACCTACATAGAAATTAAACCTCGTCTAGAAAATGGCTCCATTTAACAACAATGTAACGTATCATAGATATTTATAAAGAAAACTAGTGCCTTCAGGAAACGCCCGTTTCATCCCCTCTCTAATGCGAAGCATTAAGGTTTAAATTGGCGTACTTTCCACCGGGTTCTCATTACTGACTCGAGGGAATGTGTCCGTATTACGTCTGGGCAGTAGAATCTACAGTAATTTCTTTCCCTTTGTGTTATAATGGACGCAAGTAACGAGCTAGAGAAATTTGATATTTTTATAGCTGCTATTTAGGTTTAATTTAAAATGCCGCAGCGGTTTTTTTTGCTTATAAATGCCAAATTTTATTGTAATGTAGATTTACATAATACTTTATTCGGCTATTTATACATGTATACAGCGGAAAATACTCTTTAGCATCGTAGTAATACAGTAACAATTTGTTTATACTGTCTGTCTGTATGTTTACTACTTTTTCAGAACTTGATCGGTTATCATGATGTGGACATAGGACACTTTTTAAATTTGGTTAAATTGTATTGACGCTAATGAGGAGGGGTGTAGTTTAATGCTCTAACGAGAAGAACCGTCAAATAAAACAGCCTACGAAATATTCTTTAGAAAATCTTGTAATGACATATATTTAACTGTTTGGATATGAAGATGTTTGTTACTCTTTCACGCAAAAATTACTTAACAGATTTGAATGAAACTTGGCACACAGGTAAAACATATCCTGATATAAAAAATAGGATACTTTGTATCTCGGTAAACTTACCACGTTCGGCCACATCATCACTTACAATGGTGTGATTGTGGTCAATCACAAACAAAAACTTATCAAGAATTTTAAAAAAAACCCGCTCTGCTTATGTGCTTGTACCACAAACTATGTCATTATAAGTAAAATGGCGGCTCACGTATAATGATGGTCGTAATTTCTAAAAAGTTTAACTCAACACCCTAAGGTATTCTCAAGTAAACAGTTAGGTACCCTAGGCTCAGTCTGAAGTCATGGTCATTAGCCTAGTTGAGAAGATGGTTGTTGTGTCTGTGGACGTTTGGGACCTATTCTTCCAGATGTAGGCTCATTAGTGATTCACTCGAAGGGCCAAGATCAAATTTAAATTCAAAGCATCTTTGTTAAATTAACTCATTACAAGTGTTTTTAATCGTCGCTTGACGTTCCTTTGTTAACACACTTTTCTATTTTTAGTTTCATTTGTATGTACCTACAAGCTGTTCCGCGCGGTTTCACCCGCGTTCCCGAGGGATCTTATATTTTCCCGGGATTAAAAGTAGCCTATGTGCTATTCCAGACTATAATCTATCTCCATGCCAAATTTCATCTACATCCATTCAGCCGTTCTGGCGTAAATAAGTAATAAACATACATCCATCCAAACTTTCACATTTATAATATTAGTAAGATGCATATTTCTATGAATGTAACGGAATCTTTCAACGTAATTTTCAGAAATTTTAATACAAGACCGATGGTAATACAATAATTTGATGACTCTTTTCTCTTGTTAAAATATCCTACTAATATTATAAATGTGAAAGTATGTTTGGATGTGAAGATGTTTGTTACTCTTTCACGCAAAAACTATTGAACGGATTTTGATGAAACTTGGCACACAAGTAGTTCATATCCTGCAATAAAATATAGGATACTTTTTAGCCTAACTTATGGGGTACATAACCACTTAACTTTGTCGTACTATTTACAAGTAAAAATTTCGATGTCCTTTTAATGAATAAAGAAGCGTTGAGTTTGAGATGCTAATGAGGGATTATCATTAAATTAATAAAATATTTTTATCCCTTTTACTCGTCTGTTTGTCTGTTTTATTTAGAAGCTTAAATAATTGGAAATAGTTTTTGTCAAAAACAATGGTGTCGAATATTGTTTAAAATAAAAAAAATACTGTCATGCCTTTCTCTCGACGGTTGTAAGAGAGCGGGATGAAAACTGGAGACCCAAAAATACGCCCATTGTACAAGTTTAGCTTCTTTTTCACACACTTTTCACTTAAAAGGGTTCATCAAAACGACGATGCATGCTGGATTAACCCTCTAATTATGAAGGAAAGTCCCTTGGGTACTATTCCCTAATGCTGGCAACATCACCATGTCGCCGAAATTAAGTTCGGCTATTCCCCTGAAACTTGACAGCCATTATGAAAATGGCATGTAACTCGGCATAATAAAGTAATTATTTATACTGATATAAGGTCTAAGTGAAAACCCTTTTGAGTTGGTGTAGAACTGTTTACAAAATAGATACCTATAGCGGTGGTGGTAGGGTACTTTATCGTACCTAACGGGCTGGCTACCTTAGTTCACTCTGAAACTAAACGTCGCCAGGCACCCATAGCAGCTGCATTAGAGAGACAGTTACCTTCTAGGCTTAGCGCGTATTCTTATGTCAGACGTCTGAGAAGCTGATGAAGGTTTACCTGTTGGTAAGTGACAACTTGTAAGTAAGGCGATGATAGCTCAGTGGCAGTGACGCCTACAATGAGCTTGAGCTTTCGGTGAAGGAAAACATCGTGAGGATAGCACGGTGGTAGGGTACTTTGTAGTACCCCACTGGTGCTTCAACTTTCGTTATGCGTACTGCAAAGGAGTGGAACTCCTTGCCTGAGACTGTTTCCCAATTGTTACAAAAACGACATACAAAGGGGGTTTGACAACTCGTATCGTTGACGTTCTATCGCTTATAAAGGGAAGTGTTTCTCTTGGACCCTTTATCACCTATCTACCTTGAACCTCGATTATCCACATAGCAATTCAGGACGTTCCTACTGCAGACCCTTAGGTATAAGGAATGAGCTCTCCAGTACAGTTTTTCAGACAGCTAGTTTATCGAAAAAGGGCCTAAAAGTTACTCTTCAAGGTCAAAAACATTAGGATACCCCTGGTATGATCCATAGGCATTCGTTTTTTTTTGTTACTTTGCATAATCTTGTGTTTGACCGCAATCTCACCATGATAAGTGATGATGTGGCCGAAGGTGGTAAGCACACAAAGCCTAGATGGGAACTAGCTCTCAAGTGCAGCTGTCGGAACACACCGAAAGGTGCTTGGCGACAGATTTCCAACTTGAGGGTAGTAGCCAGCCAGCCGGGTACTATAATGTACCGTGCAAACATGCTTTCTTAGTCCCGCATAAAGTTATAATACATAGAATTGTCATATTTTGACTTGAAACCCCAATATTCGACACTAGATTATGTTTCCGGAGTTTCATTGAAGTTTACACCTACTACGGTGTCTCAAATACAAGCATACTTCATTTCACATGCTGATGGCGAGCGTTTAAGTGACAGCCTAGGCACGGTGACTGATGTGGAAAGATTATCATGAGAGATCTAGGTATAATCGTAATACGCAACCTACATAAATTACTCAAAACATAAACAGCCCTGAAAATTCTCCACGGTATTGCAATAAATAAATTGTACAATGCGGTGTAATTTATTACCTGAAATTAGTTAAATTATCCGTGAAAATTCAGCATAATACACATCTGGGTGATATGATATATTATAAGGTTGATTCTAATTCGAATTGTTTTATTCAAATTTGGGACACAATAGGTCTCGCACCCGCTGACGTTCAAGTTGTTGAATGAACTCCCCGTCATGGTTTCTCTAGGGAGTACAGCATGGGGTTCTTCAAGACCCACCAGTTTAAAATTAATTGCATAATTTTAGCATAGATTTATATTTATTTAATTGATAAGATATTGTAAATGTGTTATTTGCTTATTAACTGAAAATGTAAAAGTTGTAAAAGAGCGCCATTATCGCCAACAAACTGTTATACAGTTTGGCGATTTTTGTTTTCAATGTAACCTTGTATTATTTTTTATAGAATAAATTGTTTAAAAAAACAAAGAGTAGGTACTAGGTACTCTTTGTTTTTTGGAGATGAGGAGATTTTTACAGGGTCGGCAACGTGCAAGTGTGCTACTGGCTGAAACAAAGTCGCATTCTTAATATTTTATTTTATTTTTGGTATATTGACGAGACGTCGTGGGCTTACCTTCATTAGACTTTGGGGCTGTTTCAAAATTGCTGGATATAACATCGTATGGCGCCATATTTATCTGATGGTTATGAGATATGTAGCAATTGTGAAACAGGGCCTTTATACCTACAAAGTCTCTAGCAATGGCTGAGTTTCACGACGGAGTCTTCTCAGTTTAAGTGTAGGTGTCTATTCCGAACCGGTGGTAGAGTCAACTGTAACGTTCATAAGTGCCTTATCTAGGCCTAAACTGAATAAATGAGTTTGATTATGAAAAAAATATTCTCATTTTCAAATCTTGGCTGGACTTGGCTAACATAAAGAAAAATATCGTGCCAAGCTTACACTACTATTAACTATTAAACATGGCTGTACCTAACACCTAGGAAAAGGTGTTCTCAGACTAATAAAAATCCATTTAACACCAAAACGCGTGAAAAAATCTGCCCTTATTATCGTATTAACCAACTAAGTACTCTGCGAACAATAATGACCACCGCACCGTAATCATCCCGGAGTCCATACGAAGGAATGGAGTTAATAACATTATCCCACGTAGGTATTAGCCATTTTGGAGACTAAAGGTAGTTCGTGATTGAAATACTGAATGTATATATAAAACTAGCAATAATCCCTGTTACCGAAGGAACTCTTTAGGTAGGTACATAATTTTTAAGATGTTTTAAAAAAATCTGTCCATTCGTTCTTGAGTTATAAATGGAGTAACTAACTCCAATATAACTCAAGAACACAAATAAATATAAATTATGGGATAAGAGATAGGATTCTTTTTATCCCGGGAGCATGTAAGATCCCACGGGAACGAATCCTTAGTTTTTCAAGCGTCTATAGACTATGGCAGGGGTCGGCAAACTTTTTGGACAAAGAGCCAGATTCCAGAAAAATATCGACTTCTCGGAAGCTCAAAGAGCCGCAGTTTTCTGTTTTAGGTTTTTCACTGTATTCCAAATTTTAATAGGGCTGTAGTAAACTGTGTTTCTTGTTCGAAATAAAGACAATTATTTGGCTCGCGGTATTTACGAAATATTTGATCACATATGAACCCAAAAAATATATATTGAGTGGAACTTGAAGAGCCGCAACTGACCCTTCAAAGAGCCGCATGCGGCTCGCGAGCCGCGGTTTGCCGATCCCTGGACTATGGTAACGTATGCTACCTCTGTAGTAGTACGTATAAATATTAATATCATAATCTGCTTCGAATAAAAATGTAATTGAAAAAGTTTATTTTTAGTAGGTACTTCATGTACAAAATATACAAGCAAATGTACAATTATAATATATAAAAAACTTCTTCGAGGCTGCCGCTGCTGCCGATCGGCAAGGTTCCCAGAAGGCTGGCAGCGTTTCCTCTTTAGATGGCCAAGCTGATGCGTTGGCGGAAAAAGCTCCCCGCCCGCCGGTCACCCGAGGCCTCGATTAATTTTTTACATAAAATATTTGCGAAACGACGAGCAAAATAATTCATAACAACAAAACGTACCATTAAAACCAATTAATAATTCGCTAAGAATTGTACGTCATAGCTGTTCAGTAAATGACTCAAGAGATTTCTTTACAACAATCCGTGCTTATGAAAAGGAACGCTCCTTGAAAACGTGAACTCGGTACAAAGACCCATTAAAGTTTTTTTGCTGTTGATAGATATTTAAAGCTATATTTATAAGTCCTATATTTCGATGTTTTTTAAAGTTTTCTATGAGAAATGTTGGTTTTTGTACTTTGATTGCGAAATACCTACTATATTTTAATGTGTGCGCCGCCTGATTATTCCCCCAGATTAGTTTCACAGTGCCCTTGGCCCTGTCCTTATCTACGTGGAATAAATAAGGGAATATAGGCCTTTACTTGCTGTTCCCTGTTTTCACTCTAGGTCCCAGGGATATTATCTTTGGTATCTATGTTTAATTCCAGGATATGATCTACCTGTGGGCCATGTTTCATCAAAATCTAATCAGTAGTTTTTGAAAATAAATACAAACATCTTGACATCCTCAAAAACCTTCACATTTATAAGAAGGCTAACTAGCCGTCCCCCGCTTCGCTGGAACGACATCACACTACAAATCATTGAAATTCTCGGCTTTTTTGTACTATAATATGTATGTATTATACATAGAAACCTACCTCTTGAATCACTCTATCTATTACTAAAAACTGCATTAAAATCCGTTGAGTATTTTAAAAGATCTGAGCCAACAGACAGCGGAAGCGACTTCATTTTATACTATGTAAAGATTGTGAAATGTTTCAGTATTGTGCATATTTTTCATTCCAGAATACTGTCACCCTTACGAGCCGTTCAAGTGTCCTGTCGACGGGAACTGCATCTCGATCCAGTACTTGTGTGATGGAGCACCAGACTGCATCGATGGATATGATGAGGACTCCAAGCTCTGCACCGCTGGTACCCTTTTTTACTAGTTTTCCGTATATTTAAAGGAATAAAAAACGGAACCCTTACTTCTAAGATCATCGCGTGTGAGAAGTTTTAATCTAAAACTTAGTAGGTAACGTATTTAGAAACTTGAAATTTGGCATAATTATGGATATTAATTAATGGAACATTCTATATTGTATAAGGACTATAAAATAATGTCGATTTTGCTGAAAATTGGTGGGGAGGTAGCTTAGAACCAGGAGAAGGACATAGGGTTAAAAAATACGAAAAATTCACAAAAAAAAAAGAATAATGAAGAAAGTAATTTTTGTCATAAATTTTTATAGAACGACTTTTTGACATGTCACGAGATCGGACTGACAGATGGTTTAGTTTCACAATAGGTGTCGCTGGAATCGGGTTCTAAGTTTTATTTTCAGGGCAGCACAACGTCTGCCGGGCCCACTAGTGACTGGATAAATATTAACTTTTCACTGGGTTGGGTAGTTTTGGATTTTACTGTAAGAAATGTTTTGTACGAAGAGGGTTGCCAGATGGGTCGAAAATAAAATCTGTACCTGTACCTACCATATTTTTGTAAACATATTTATGAACTGATAAAGAAGTTTATATTAAGTAATAGTTGAAAGGCAATAGATTGGCTTGGTATAGGATTGTCATGAGGAGCGATGAAAAATATTTAACGAAAAGAGTATTGAGCATGAGTGTGGATGGATATAGAGGTAGAGGAAGGCCGAAGAAGGTATGGATGGACTGTGTGAAGAATGATATGTTTATGAAAGTTGTGAGTATCGAGACGATTAGTGATAGAGCGAAGTGGAAGAGGAATACATGATGTGCCGACCACACTTAGCGTGGGATAAGGACACGAAAAAGCCCCATAACCCCCCATATCTACACCTTACTCAAATTCAGGCGACTCGATATGAGATATTACCCGAAGAAACTGAAAGGGCCTCTGATACACAAGCATGCATGGAAGTTTTTTCCAAATTCGAACATTGTGTGGTCAAAGAAAAGGAACGTTTCTAAAAAACCCGTCGTCTTACCATTTGACAACACCACGAATGTTCTTGGGATACCCATATTCTCAGCTCATATCTACAAGGGTTAGGTAACAGTTAGGTAGGTTACACATAAAAAAACTGCAAGCTATTAAATAGTCAATTGACCTAATTTATCAAAGCATGCCGGTGCTAAAAATAAATTAAAACCAATACCTTCTTTGTAATACCTAATCCTAGACTAACTTCGGCACTTAAACTTAAGAAATAATATCAGGACATCCATTCGAGCGAAACGCACTTAGCTCACAACTATAAAGATAAGAAATAAAGTTCAAAATCGCTAGAAGGAAACCAGTTAGGATTTATAAGCCTTGAAAGTTTTTATTGCAAGCGTAGGTATGTAAGTAGGTATCTTCATTTTATTATTCTACGTAATATGACATTTGGGAACAGTGTTGCCGTAAAGAAAATCATTATCTCGAGACAAGTTTAGACAAGGGAACGAGAAAATCTGTTCTTTGTGTCTATTATTTTTGCTATAGATGTTTTGATGATATAATCAAGAATCTAGTCGATGTTTCTATAGAAAATCTTCGGTACCTAGGTGCACATTATTTATGCCAATAATGCTATAACCATAGAGCTTTAGGTAAATAAAAACTCCATTGCAATTAGGTAGGTATCGTCTCAAATTAGGAATACTAAAATCCCTTAAAATCCGCATGAAAAAATTTGACATTACAAATTCAGAATCACTACCAAAGAGGATTTTTATAGATTAGGGATCTCATGCACTAGTCAGCACTTTACTCAATGGGTTCTTTGAATTTAACATCGACAATAAATTTAAACGAGTCTCAATTGGATCACAAAAACGTAGGTACCTAACACTAGGTAGAGTAGAAAGGTCTCATTCTTTTGTTATACAGGTATTAACTGTTACATGTTATGGTTAGTGAATTCTGTGATAGCTCTAATCCAGTTCGTACCTATATTAACATTTTCCTTTATAATTATTTGGAATTCTCACACAGATGTGGAATTCCCGCGATTCTATTCGTAAAGTTTTATTTGCAAACGTTCTCTTTTCAAATTATTATAAGCGCCTTTAACTGCCTACTTAAGAAAGTCTGAAGAATTCTTTCTTTATAGAAACACGAAAAATTTATTTACCTAACTAATCAGAAATTGCCTCAAAAGTTGGTAATATATATCTACCTGTACCTTAAACAAAAAAATAATTACAATTAGCATAATATCTACCTAAATACGATATAAGTTTTGCGAGATTTCATGTCTAAATAGGTATTTTGTTTGGTAATCCTCAAACTAGTACCAAGCACTTATAATAATGAATCATCATTATGGAAATAGATTGGTTTCTATTTTCAAACGCGTGGTAACAACACACCTACCTACTTGTATCTATGTAATCAGGCGATGATAGCTCAGTGGTAAGTGACGTCGGATACCACGGCGAAGGTCGTGGGTTCGAATCCTACAATGAGCTTGAGCTTTCGTCGAAGGAAAACATCGTGAGGAAACCATAGCACGGTGGTAGGGTACTTTGTAGTAACCGACTGGCTGGCTACCACCCTCAAGTTGAAAATCTGTCGCCAATACACCTATGGGTGTGTTCCGACAGCTGCACTTGAGAGCCAGTTCCCATCTAGGCTTTGTGTGCTTACCATCTTCGGCCACATCGTCACTTACCATGGTGAGATTGTGGTCAAACACAAGCCTTACCAGAATTAAAAAATAAAAAATGCGATGAGAGCTCAGTGGTAGTGAAGTCGGATACCGCGGCGAAGGCCGAGGGTTCGAATCCTACAATGAGCTTTGGGTGAAGGAAATTACATCACGGTGGTAGGGTACTATGTACTCGACTGGCTGGCTCTCAAGTTGAAACATCTGTCACCAAGCACCTGTTGGTGTATTCTGGCAGTTGCACTTGAGAGCCAGTTGCCCTTAAGGCACTGTAATAAGGTGTACAACACGTTGGCAATCCCGCTGGTATTGCTAATGTCTATAAGCGACGTTACTTACCATCAGGCGACCCGCCTGCCTCGTTGTCACTAGTGGCATAAAAAAATATTTAGAGTACCTACCTAGTCACGGTAACCAAGAAACTATAGGTAAACAATAATACCATAGATGAATAAATCGTCGCTAGATCGGAGGACCAATTCTTAATCTATGAAAAATACTATAGAATATTCATAATTAAATTCTAATTATTATTATTTTGCCGCCTTAACACGCAAATATTATCGTGAGACTAGCTAAATAAATAATAATGATTAAATGTTAAGGTGTAAGATGTTTTTGAAAAGAGCAATTGCTGAGTTGAGCGGCAATAGCCGGCTCTTCTCAGCAAAAGCAACCGTCCGAACCGAGCATAAGAGTCTAGACTATTCATAAGTGCTTGTAAAGGTCTATTTAAATAAAAAACATTTTCATTTTATAATTTTTTCTTCTCCAGCCAAGAGGCCACCGGTGGAAGAAACTGCGTCGTTTTTACAATCGCTGCTCGCATCTCACGGACCCAATTATCTGGAGAAGCTCTTCGGCAGCAAAGCAAGAGACGCGCTGGAACCGCTAGGTGGCGTTGAGAAGGTCGCTATTGCTTTATCAGGTGAGCTCATTTGATTAAGACAATACATAGCAGAATCTTCAAATTATACATTAAATTTTAGCCTTAGCGTAGATAAATAGAACAGACAGACAGACGGACAGTAGTCTTAGTAATAGGGTTTCCATTTTTACCCTTTGGGTACGGAACCCTAAAAAGGCACGTGTTAATTTCAATAAAATGGCGCCCAACGAGGGACCTTTGATTACTTTACAGTATTCAAAATCTTTTTCTATTTCAGAGTCTCAAACTATCGAAGACTTCGGCGCTGCCCTACACCTGATGAGATCAGACCTGGAACACCTCCGCTCTGTATTCATGGCAGTCGAGAATGGTGACCTTGGCATGCTGAAATCCCTGGGCATCAAAGACTCAGAGCTTGGGGACGTAAAGTTTTTCCTCGAGAAATTGGTGAACACCGGTTTCCTTGACTGAATAGCACCGGAGTCTGCCTCTGACTACTACCACGTCGTCCAATTTGCCCCCATCAGCTCCTCCTTCTATAGCTACCTTCCATACGACTCCATTAAATATAGGAGAAAGTAAATCCTATTTTCTATCCCATTATCCCGTGAGATTGTTGTGATGTATGATACTGGCAAGATATAATCCTTCCGAGAAATGACTTGTCGTTTATCATGGTTGACCTCTACAACCGGCCACGTAGACTCAATCTGTTAACGATGACACATTTCGCGATCCAACATAGAGAAACGTTATTTAGAAAGGTATTAATTTTCTATAGGATAGTTATATTTTTATAAACATGCTTCATTAGAATATGAAATCACGTTAAATTGATAAACTTTTTAGTTAAATTCAGGGTTAAATTCTCGCGTCTATATCACTAGGTGCAGACGATGGAAATAATTAAGGAGCGCATAAGACTGTTATTCTGTTGGTGTCGTATCGATTCTTGATGTAAGCAAAATTATTTCTCGTCGCACTTAGTGGTGGCCCTGGATTTAATTTACAACAGATTGGTGTATGTACGAGAGAGAATGTCGCCCACCTTATTATAAATCTTTACCCAAATCGAAGTCAGAGGCGACTCCGTTAAAACGTCAGGCGTCTATTCTAAGCGAGATATAAAGCTAAAGATCTTCGTTTGAGTGATGAAAAATGTCCTTAGATTAATAAAATATTAAGTCTTTGAAAGCGCTTTATATCTGGCTTTTGGAAAAATCCAGAATAGGACCATGGATACATATCAATGTAAAATTAGGCGTAGAAATAAAGATACATATCATAGTTTGTAATCAGTAGCTGATAAAGTACAATTATTTTAATATGATCGGTATTGTAGTGTTTACGAGACATTTTATAGACTCTTTTAGTAGAAACTTTTAACGTCATTTTGAGAAAATAATTGAGAAAGCATGTTTCAGGGTGCTGCTCTCACACCATACATATCAAAAATTATGTGATTTAAATAAAATTAAATGTTAGACCGTACGTAACTTATTTTAGCATAAGTAGACACATATCATTTTAGATATATATAGTAGGTACTTTATTGAATTTAAAGTCCAAATTTCTAAATCATCGCCATTGAATTTTCTACGTTCATCTTACTCTTCTTTCAGTGTTGTCTATTTACTAAAACTTATGTCAAATGCGGGCTAAGAAGACAACGAATTAAAATGTATGTTCGTCTTAAAATGGGACGTTAAAATAGATTGTTATAAATTAAACAGTTAGGTACATGATTGGGGGAAAAATATAGAGCATGAACCAAACAAAATAAAATAAAAAACAAATATCAAAGAAGCCTGTTATTTACTGGGACAAATAGCCTGTATTTGTCAGAAGTTATATCAACATCCAATTCACAGATTAGATTAGACCCTATCTAGAAATTTCAATCGCCAAATCTTACACATTCACAATGTCTCAGTGTGTACCTGTAGATATTTCTAACTCAATTAGTTAATTCTAAATACAGTTTAAAAATAATCTTTATCTAGATAGATATTAAGCACTAAATTAACAGCGGTGGTTTGATAGATTATAATTTTTAACTCGCGTCAGACATATTTATATAGTCTATTTAAATATCTATGAAATGGCAATCTTTAAGCTCTGTTAGACGATATGTGTTAATACGTATAAATGGCTTATTGTTCTTATATAAGAAACTAATAAATGAATTATCTTCAATTTGTGTTTTATTGGAACGAAGTTCCTTATCGCGCGATGTGAAAGGGGGCTAGACGGAAAAAAATCTTACGAAAAATTGTCCGACACTTTTACTGTCAGCGTCACTTTATTGTAAGCTGTGCGGCGTGCGCATGTTTCTCTGTCTGTCTCTCTCTCTCTCTTATAGAAAGCAAGCCAGATATTTTTTCATTTCTATTTATATATATATATAAATATATATAAATAGTTTTTTTTAATATATATATATACTCTCTCGACTTATATAACTTCGTTCCATCCGGGTGTCCCTTGTCACCTCTCAAGTTTTTTTTCTATACATGCCTACTAAAACAATTAAATTGTAGTTCTGATTGGTTACTATGATACTTTTTTTTACTTTGGATAGACTTGAGGGTGGTCGCCAGCCAGTCGAGTACCTTACCACCGTGCTATGGTTTCCTCACAATGTTTTCCTTCACCGACAGCTCAAGCTCATTGTAAGATTCGACCCCACGACCTTCACTGCGGTATCCTGAGCTATCAGAACCTTAATAACACCAAACTTAAAGAAGCGATACACCTTAACACAGTACTGTTGTACTTCAGTGGCGCCATCTACAAATACATTTGCGTAATATTGATCTTAAATTAAAAGTTAAAATAAAACCGGCAGATATAAGTATTCTAAGTATTTAATTCAAAATTTGTTATATTTACAGACTTAAAACGTAATTTTAATCATCTTAGAACATGGACAACACAACATTCTTACAAGTGTCGTACGTAACCAATATAATTATTAGGTAGGATGGTGCTTATGTCTACAAAAGAAGAAAAAAATATATATTTTTCGGTACATTCACTCCGCGCACAAATAACTACCGTCTGTACATGGCATAGAGTTGCTTTTACAACCGAATGTTGCAGGTAGTTACATAAATCCATGTGGTATCAACTGTATCTATAAAATTATGAACCCTTGTACTAAAAATATATGTTAAATATTAAAATACCCTTTTAACATGGATTTAAATTACTATAGCCGCACAATAAGATTCAAATTTAATATAATTGTAATATACAGGTGTCCGGCTAGTAGAACGACAAACTTAAGGGGGACATAGATGGGCGGGTCACCTACCAAATATACCGTCAAGGCGATGATAGCTCAGTGGTAAGTGACGTCGAATACCGCGTCGAAGGTCGTGGGTTCGAATCCTACAATGAGCTTGAGCTTTCGGTGAAGGAAAACATCGTGAGGAAACCATAGCACGGTGGTAGGGTACTTTGTAGTACCCGACTGGCTGGCTACCACCCTCATGTTGAAAATCTGTCGCCAAACACCTATCGGTGTGTTCCGACAGCTGCACTTGAGAGCCAGTTCCCATCTAGGCTTTGTGTGCTTACCGTCTTCGGCCACATCATCACTTACCATGGTGAGATTGTGGTCAAACACAAGCCTATCGAGAATAAAAAAAAAAAACCAAGATGATGTCAGTAAGTGCCATTCTTGTAATAAAATCAAATGTATAAAAATCAGAATAATCGAAATATTTTGAAAATGGTGACACTTTTACTGAGGAAATTTTTGTATATTTGGTACCTAGGTTACCCGCCCCGCCCAAGGGGGGATCCCTTAAGTTTATCGTACTACTTACCGGACACCCTGTATATTACCTAATGATTACTAGGTATCTTAGTACCTATATTTAAATCCGCCCCGCGGTTTTGGCTGCAACTGGCATCCCTCAGACGTCAAAATGACGTCTATGCAAAAAAAAAAATATATCTAGCTAGCATTATTGATTATGTAATATTTTACATTCTCCTATCATTTGCACAGGTTTTAATAAACAATAAGTGGTATTTCAATAGGCATAATTCAATTCAGTTAGATCGTAATACCTTATCTTTACGAGTTAGTTACTCGACGGACATAACGAGACATGCTATAGAAATACTTGTAGCGACATCTATACAAACAGATATAGTTCGCACGACTCCTAGATAGATGGCGCTCCAATAATCTACATCGCGCTATCGAAGTTTTCCAAGCGATCTACATATTATATACAAGATAAATTATTAATATCCTGCTAATAATTTTATTATAAATGGGAAACTTTGTATGTTTGTTCCTCATTCACGCAAAAACGGCTGAACGGATTTTGATTAAACTTGGCATACAGGTAGATCATAATATTCTGGAATGAAATATAGGATACTTTTCATCCCGGGAAAAGATAAGATCCCTCGGGAACGCGGGTGAAACCGCGGGGCGAAAAACTAGTATTCTAGATAAATGTAAGCTAAAATTCTTGATGTGAACTTGGAATAAAGTTTTATTTCCATAACTGCGAGTCCGCGAGTAACCAACTGATAGTGTGAACAGGGTCCCAAATACTTAAGTATAGGTGCCAATTCTGTTTTTTTATCTCTTTGTAACAAAAAAAAAACAAGAAAAGGATAGATTAAATTTTGACCAGTCAAATTATTATACATTGAAATTATGCAATGGGTGAGTAGTCCTATTTCTTGATCGGACAAAATGTTTTCTATCCCTTTCACATTGATATCGAATAAATATACAATAGTTATTAGATATCAAAGCCCTTTCATCATATAACAAAACATTTTTCAATATAAAAGAACTGCATTATTACAGACAGGAAAGACTCCATTTCTCATACACCACTTAATGTTAGGATTAGTAAGCTGTTCTCATACAAATAAGAGCAGAAAAATAATAAAAACAATGGTTTCAAAGGAAAAAAAATTAAACCAAAACAATAAAATATTCTCAAATAGCTTTTTAACACAAAATAATTCAAATTATACATAATGTATAATATGTATATTGTATATCCCAGTGGGAACAATTGCCAACAGTGAATAGATCCATGAAAATAGTTCTTGATATAAAAGCAACTTCAATAATAATCATAATAAAATATACATACCTATATTAAACATTTTTTAACTTTAACTGGTAGTTATTTGTTTAAGCCTGTTCAGAAGAGAATGGCTTCTACGTTGTCGTTGACCTTGAAATAATGGCGCCATTTGTAAATTTTTATGACAGCTAATGTCATAAATTAGTTCCATATTTAGCCGTGATGTAGCTGTAGATACGCTGCAGATTTTTCAAGCTGTACAACCAGTTTGAAAAGCCTATCATTTTTATTTTTAATTTAACTCCTTAGAATAGGAATTAACCGCCAAGTGACAAAACAGAATAAAAAAAAAGGAATGGAATGAACTTAAGAAATCTTTGCTCTTAAACTAGTTTCACCATAACGCTAGTTATACAACTTCCTTAGAAACTGTATAACATTAAAATAATAAAAACGACAAACGTTAGACACCTCTTAAAAAATCTTTAAACATTCAATAAATGCAGAGTGCATGCACCGGAAACATTATTTTCTACTACGTTTTTTAGTAGATTTCTCTCTTAATTGATCTTCCTCATCCATCTTAGTATAATGGGATTGTATGTGGGCAAGTAATTTCTTTTCTCTTGAAAACTTATCTCCACACATATTACACGAATATTTATCTTTTTCCTTTTCTTTTTCAGCAGCAGCGTTTCTTTCGGCTGGTGTAGACGTTGATATTTGAGACTCCTGAATTATATTATCAGTAGGTAGCACATAGGAAGGTTGCAACAAAGGATCAACGTTTATAAAAGTAAAAAACCCCGCATCTTTTGGTGGACTAGAATCTTCTAGTGTGACTGAAAACGGCTGTTGAGGTTGAATACTTTCTTTCACTTCAAGTTTAGATTTCCTTTGACGTTTCTTCGGCATTTCCTCAACAGGTAACGTTTGAGGTTTTGTGGATATAAGTAATTTGCTTGGATTTCCAGTTTGTACAATTGTGTAAGACTGTTTCTTCATAGCTGGAGTAGTAAATGTTGCCTGTTCTATATTTACTGGGGGCACATATATACTGGAATGGTGCGGCACAGTTTGAAATAATCCAACAGGATATGGCTGTTGTTTAGCAACCGGTTGTGGTTGTTGCAAATTGTCATCTAAATTAATTACTTCGGGAATAGATATTTTCTTGCCTGACCTGCTTTTATTTGATGTCTCACTAGTTTGCTTGTTTGCTGGTGGGACCTCAATTATATTATCATCTGATTTTCTTTTTCTCATTGATTTTGTTTTGACTTCTTCAGGTTGTGTATTGTTTTCAACTGCAATTTTTTCCTCAACAAGTGTAAAAGTATTGTTTGGACCAGGTACTAATTTGTATCGACTATTTAAGCTTGGAATGGAAGGAAAATTTACTGAAGGTAATAATGAATTCGAGATCGGCAAAACAGGTTGTTGAGGCGGTTGAATAGATGGAGGTGAAGGCTCTCTTGGCTTTACTGTCATACCGATGCTATAACTTAAGTTATTCATATTACGTTTTACTTTACTAGCAGGACCTGCTTTAGGCTTAGGTTTCGATTCTGGAGCGGAAGACTTATTAGTTTCTAAATTTGACACATTTATGTTGGTATCCTGAGACAATTTCGTTTTAATCTCAAGATCAGGTTTCGAATTTAAAGATTTTCTGAAATCATCATCTATTTTTATATATTTTACAGTTGTTATTTTAGGTGGTTCAGGTGTAGGTATGTGTTTAGGTAAATCAATTTTGGGTTTACCCTTTTTGGCGCAATCGTGAGATACCACAACTTCTTTTTTTAGGAAATTTCTGTTACACAATTTACATTGAAACAGTACTCCCACACCATTAACTTTAATTTTGCTGACATGATCCATAATATTAAAAGGTTTGGCTTCTTGCACTATATCCTCTGCATTGGTCTTATCATTATCGGTTTTATCTTTTTCTTTCTCTTTTAGTTCCTCATCTTTTGATTTTGTATCTATCTTGCCTAATTCTTCATCACTACATTCGAAATCATTTGAGAATAGGTTTATACTTTGGACTGATATTTTTTGCTGAGGATCATTACATACTTTAGTTTCTGTTAAAGCTTCTTGAATTATTTTCGGTTTATTACTAGAATTTTCTTGAGTAGCCGATTTTTTAGACATAGACCTTCTTGTTATGGTAGTTTCTAAACCATCAAGTAAGGTTTCTGGATTGTTCGATCGTGATGATCTGCCAGCGGGATTTTTCTTATCACACTTATCTATTGAGAGTTTTATTTTTTTTATCGGTACTTCATCAGTTTCAATATCTTCAGTCTTCATTTTTTGTATTACAACAGCTTCTATGATATTTTTTACTTTTTTTGAACTAGGTGTTGGAGGTTCCTCTGTTACAGGCAGGGGACTTAATGGAATATCTTTGATACCTTCCATTGCTTTTTTAATTAATGCATCACATATATCATCATTTGTCATATTAGACTGATTTAATTTCTCCTCCCAAATCTTACGTGTTTTAACTTTAGGAATTATTGGACTTTTCTTACCTAAAGCTTTTTGCAAACTATTTTGAGTGTTGATACATTTCTGAATGAATTCATAAAGCTCCTCCACCTTGGCTGAGCATCGAAAGCAGATTTTGTGCGGCAAATCGTCATTTTCCGCAATCTAAAAAAAGAATGTATATTTTATTACAATTAATTACTTCTTTCCACAAATATTGTTGAAATGCATAGCAGACAACAGGTATAATCAGAATGGAGGATACTAGATATTATGACTATGACTTGTGTTTGTGTCACTTTACTCAATCTCACCATGGTAAATGATGGAAGTGCCTGAAGAAACACTCAGTGTAATGTCTAAAGCTCCTGCTTGATGAGATTATTGACTTAAAGGTCACACACAACCAGACAAGTAGTTACTACCTACCTGATCTCCATGCTATGGTTCCTTCACATTGTTTTCCTTCACCTTATGCTCATTTTTTGTAGGACCCCACAACTTTCACTGCCATACAACTAGCTGACCTCAGCGGTTTCACATGCATTCCCGTGGGATCTTTAATTTCTTTACATGGGATAAAACTTTCTCTAATTCAAGGATATAATCTATTTGTGTGCCAAGTTTGATCAAGATCGGTTTAGTAGTTACACAGTTAATCGCCGGGAACCTTTATGGGTAGAATTTTTTAAAAATTCTTTCTTAGCTACTCCCTATTATTATTTTTCCTGCCAAATATCAAGTTTGTATCATTTATGATTTTTGAGATTTCGTAATTAATCAGTGCGTGATATTTTGAGAGTGTAATTTATATATAAATTCAACATAAATATCACTAAACAATCATTGACTTCAAAAAAATTTAATCAAAATTTTGGAAAATACTTGGAGTATTCCAACAGCTGCACTTAAGAGTCAGTTCTCATCCAGGCTTTGTATGCTTACCACCTTCGGCCGCATCATCACTTACCATGTTGAGATTATGGTCAAACACAAGCTTATTTAGTTAGATTAATAAAACAAAAAAAAACTCCAAGGGGGTGAAATGGGGGTAGAATATGAATTCTACTAATATTATAAATGTGAATATTTGGATGTTTGTTGCTCATAGATCATATCCTGGGATAAAACATGGGATACTTTTTATTCCGAGAAAAACAAGATCCCTCAGGAACCCTCTCAAGTGATACCATGGGGCATTTGGATGATGTGTTTCAAAGTTTAAAACAAATCACACCTGTGGGGCAATTGGGAGGCACATTATATTTGATACAAAAAATAATTTACTTCAATAAATGAATATCCTGGGACATTTTTCACACACGGCTATCTGATCCCAAACTAAGCAGAGCTTGTAATATGGAAACCAGAAGACTGATATACTACTTTTTTTGTAAAATATATAATACACCCAGACTCAGGACAAACAGACATGTTCATGCACACAAATGTCTGTCCTGGATGGGAATCGAACCCACAACCTGCGGCGAGATAGGTAGTGTGTTAACCAACCACACCAGCCTGCCTGCCAATAGCCTAAGCTTTTCAATACTAACTATCAATAAAACACATACTTGAGAGTTTTCCAAAATTTTATCCCTAAGGGGAGAATGGGTGTAAAAGTTATTGTATAATGTCAGTAAGCGCTTTTATGCTGTAATTTTATGTACCTATTTTTAATTAATTTATCTATTTACCTCAGCAAATATGGTGTTTACCTTAAAAAATAAAGCTCGTCGATTTCATTAAAATACCAGCTAAATATTTCAAAGCAGAAAAGCTTAAATGATTTTCAAAATACCAAGCAAAATTTTAAACTATATAAAAATATTGGCAGAATGCTCACCCCAAAAGGCATCAGCTCATCAATCTTTTTAGCAGTAACCTGATCAGGATCAAAAATGTTGAGAAAAGGTCCATCTTTACTCTCGCAAAGTCTGCAGACCTTCAGTAGAACAGGTTGATTAACAGTACTCAGAGCTTCCGCTATAACTTCGTTATTTATTGTATCAGTAATAGAAGCTTTTTTGGCTGCCGCCGACAGCTTGGAAGACTTCGATTTAGGTCTTTTCTTAGCCATTTTGTTTCAAAATGTCTTAACTTCACACCGATCACAGTCCTTGTAAATGGCCGAAATACGGAGAGATAAAAAGTTGTTGATAACTTACTGGCAGTAAATAAAGGTAATCAACAATTATTCTTCCAAACACAAATCTGGATTAACGAACAATAACCACAAAAACGTTATTAAATATTGACAAGGCCGAGGCCCAACATGGCTGGGCGAAACATGAAAAAATAACCATAAACAAAAAATACGATTTTTACACAACTCGCAATTTATATTTTGTTCCATCAATATTAAAACATTTCGTAGATAGTTTTTACAGTGAGTTTACCCCATGATTCAGGGGATATCAAAGAATATGCTTCTCACTCAATAAGTTCTATCTAACTAAGTATGTATCTCTCACACCAAGCAATAGAATACGAACGAAAATACGTGGAAAATACCACAAACAAGTAAGAGATACTGCTACTGGCAACATTTGCTGTCACCCTTCTTACATTGGGCTGCCATGTTGTGAAAATGGATACAAAATTTGTATAATCGTGCGTTGAGCAGAATCCAAAAGTAGGTATATTTTTTTGAAATCAAAGCTACATTTTTGTTTTAAAATGGTTTATTCAGGTCATGACCATAGATACAAAGAATTTCAATCACACACTTTTTGGGACAACCAGTCACCAAATCCAACCAGTCTCAAAAGTCACGATATATGCTTTTATTTCATTTCACTTCCCTTGTGCACTTTGATTGATACTACCGATATTATTCAATACAACTCGAATTTAATGAAAATAGAACGAAAACGCAACGTCACTTCGCAAGTTCCCGCCAAAAAGTCTTCAAATTTATTATATCTTTTGGGCTTTTGGATTGCATTATGGAATGAATATGCGTAAAAAATATTATCTTATTATTTAAAATATAGTAAATTTCATAGTTACGTAGTATTTTTTTATCGTTACTTATACTGAATGTCAATAATGTGTAAATTGAAAAAGAAATCTGGAATTAAAAAAAATATTTTCTGGCAACCCTTATGATCAGTCGCCCGTCGCCGCCATCTTAATTTAGTATTGTGCCAGTCGGGGGGGCGGTGACATATTTTACCCGTCATCGTCGTAATTTTGTGAATTTGTTGAAAAAACGCAAATATCAGTGTTCTATCGCCGTGTAAATAGTTAATGTCAGGACTGAACGCGATGATGGCGGGTCAGACTATAAACGATCGGCTACTAGCCGCTCGACACAGCATCGCCGGGCAAGGGTTAGCTAAATCCGTTTGCAAAGCTACCACCGAAGAAATGATAGCACCTAAAAAGAAACATTTAGATTGTAAGTATTGTTGTTATCATTCGTTGTGTTTAAAATGGTTCATATCATAACAGTGGATGTAGTTTTTGTTGTTCGATAATGACGAACAAAGTCTCCACAGCGAGTGAGTGGATGGTCGATATCAGTTTCTACAAGATTCTATAAATGCCGTGACGACCGCTATTCAAGTTCGCTTTAACATGTTATTACCAAATGACTTCTAAAAAATGTGATAGAGACTTTATTGGGATGGCGGATGCAAAAAAAACAATGTTGAAATATTTTACATAATAATGGTCCCACGATTGTAAAGCAAGTTGTTTGACATACATTTGTGTTATGTCATGTTACATTGGAGGATTCAGTAACGTGTTGGTAAATCGAAAAAAGTTGATTGTTTGGTAGGTACCCACTTATTTTATGTAAGAACCTATACATCACCTACACACACATTCACATAACCTACCCAAACCTGGTTTATCTTCATACTATAATGATTGTGAATTGTTTTAGCTCCATTCAGTTTTATTGATTATTATCTAGTTCTTATTTTAATAATATTTGAAATATTCTTCACACACTACCATCTGATACCTTTACTTAGCAGGGCTTGTACTTTGTTTAACCGGTTGGTTCTTAAGTGTTACCAATCAAACAATAGCATAACAATTGATTAGAAATTCCTCGCGAGTTTAGTTATCAGAAAACTGTTTAACTACATGTGTGAAGTCTTGAATGAATTAGATTCATCACCATAGACATGGAATTATCATTCATCACCATAGACCGCATTGTCACCTACCATCAAGTGAGTGGTAAAACATGAAACTATACTCATTAAAAAAAGAGACTAAGCAACCTGCGGTGCTATCTTGATATAATATGCTACAACATGTTTGAACTGGGTGAGAATGTAACCACAACCTGTGTGTCAACCGGAGCATGTAACTGCCATAATTGGACCTTTAATTAATTACATGAATCATAATTCCTGGAATAATATTATTTGTTTTTTTTTTTTTTTTTTTGGGAGGACTTAAAGGTCTGAGGGACCATAGACACCCTTACGCGGACTTTTCGGTGAGCGCTTAGGGCTCTCAACCGAGTTGCAAATTTTAGACGACTGACCGCTGAGGGCGCCCCAGTTGGGGCACGAACCTCGGCTCAGGGCGTCGTCGGGGGGCACAAAATAGTGGGACGGACTTCCAATATTATTTGTAGGTAGTTTTGGTACAAATAGCTGTGAGTCAAGATGTAGGTTTAGCCATGTGAATTCAATTCATGTATGTTCTAATGTAGTATAGTAGTCTCTCCAAATATCAAATAATATACAGCACAGATCCATTCTGGTATTTTAGTATATTTCCTAAGTCATAATAATATTAAGTTTTTCCTCAATTTAATTAAAACAGTATATTAAATGTCCCTCACAGTTTTAACTAATGTTCTGACAAATAATTGATTAATTCATAATATGAACTTGTAATTTTTGAGATTAGAGTGTTCAAACATACAAACTCTTAAGCTGTAAAATATTAGTGTTCATTATAACTTCTAGCCTACATATTCAACCACTTACCTTGGATTAAAGATAATACAATAAATTAGATTTCCTAAACATGTGAATATGCCCTGCACCATTGAACCATATGGTCATGTTACATCAAAAGTATCCTTCCTTCCTTAAAACAGGGGTTTTTGAGGCGATGATAGCTCAGTGGTAGTGGCACCATAGAGAGCCAGTTGTCTTCAAGACATTGTAAAAAAGACGAAAACACATTGGCAATCCCCCTGGTATTGCTAATATATATTGCAATATTTAATCATCTAAAATTCAAAAATCAATCAATCTGATATTATTATATCAAAATATTTCGAAAATGGTGACCTTTTTATTGCCACGTTTTTTGTATATTTGGTAAGTGACTAGCTCACCTATCTCCCCCTTAAGTTTGTCGTACAACTTACTGGGACACCCTGTCTGTATATTATATCTGTTAAATACCATAATTCACACACATGTTATGTAAACACTGAATAATCTTGCATAATAAATAATTACAAAATTTGTTTGTTGCCATGCACTGTACAGTTAAGTAGATTATTGAAGGTTATGACAATAATGCAATTAAGTATCATCATGCCACAATCTCTAGTAGTCTATGCAATAGTTATGCAAATACAAACACCTGGTTCTTTACAGTTCTTTGTGTGCTGGATGTCTTCAGCCACATAAGCACTTACTTTCTACTTTTAATTTCTGGATAAGCTTGTGTTTGACCACAATCTCACCATGTTAAGTGATGATGTGACCGAAAGTGGTAAAGCTATCGGAACACACCGATAGGTGGTTGGCGACAGATTTTCAACTTGAGGGTGGCATGGATGGGTACCACCGTGCTATGGTTTCCTCACGATGTTTTCTTTCACCGAAAGCTCAAGCTCATTGTAGGATACGAACCCACGACCTTCGCCGCGGTTTTCGACGTCACTACCACTGAGCTATCATCGCCTTATTTAATGAAAAAAAATATACTCTGAAATGAAACAGAATACATACTAGGTACATATTTATACCGAGAAAACATTTGATTCCTATAAAAAACAGGTCAATAACAATTTTCTATTAGTCCACCACAAAAGTTCACTCCAAACGCAGCCAAGAGCTTCTTCTATTCCATTAAATGTTGGAATCATCGATTATTCCACATGCGTCACAGTTTGGTGACTCATGGGGAATCTCTTCATCCTTACATATTATAAAACAAAGTCCCTAGCTGCGTCTGTCTGTCTGTAAGTTTGTGATAACTCAAAAACGACTGAACGAATTCTCATACGGTTTTCACCAATGGTTAGAGTGATTCATGAGAGAGCTTTTGGTATATTATAATTAATTAAGGTTTTGTTTATATTGTCTGAAATATGACGATGATATTTTAATATGTCGGAACAAATGCAGACTGGGAGCTTTATTGGCGTGCGCCGCTTTACCCAACACAGTTATGTATTATTCTAATAGTAGTCGGTATATGTTCTGGTACCCGTGCGAAACCGGGGCGGGACGCTAGTAAAAAAATACGACAAAAAGAAGCTAAAAGAACGCTAGTAAAAAAAACCGGTCAAGTGCGAGTCGGACTCGCGCACAGAGGGTACAAATTTTGTAGTTTTTATTTAGTATTTGTTGTTATAGCGGCAACAGAGATACACCCTGGTGACAGACAGACGGACAGCAGAGTCTTAGTAATAGGGTTTCCGTTTTTACCCTTTGGGTACGGAACCCTAAAAGAAGTGGTTATCATTGCTTATAGAATATAATTATACTATAGGCTATGATAACCACTTTTTTTTTGTTTTATTTATTTAAAGTATGTGTTTCACACCAATATTCATGTCTTAAAAACTAAAAACAGTCGCCAGTGAGTCACCCCATTGCGTTCCGTCTGGCTTTAATGTCCGCATACAGCAAAGTTTGTAATACATAGATACACAAGTGGACGCCGTACAGATTATTAATTTTGTTATTCGAATATCCGTCATTATTCGATTATTGACATTTAATTATTCGTGTAATATCGACTAATTGCGTTTATTATTCGGCGAATAGTGAAGAAAGAAAAAAAATACATTTCTATTTATATATAATATATAAATAGAAATAAAAATATCTGGCTTGCTTTCTATAAGAGAGAGAGAGAGAGAGAGAGACAGACAGAGAAACATGCGCACGCCGCACAGCTTAATAAACATACATAGTGACATAAAAAGTGTCGGGACAATTTTTCGTACGAATTTTTTCCATTAGCCCCCTTTCACAACGCGCGATAAAGCACTAGTCTTTCTTAATACCCGATTATTTAACACTAATTGGTTTTTGAGACGGATCGTAATTAAAAAGATTTAAAATAAATGATGTTTTATGGGTCTTATTTATTATTTTATGCTTTTGTTTATTGTAATTGCCTACAATTGCAATTTCTCATTGGTCAGGCCAGGCATGAGTATTGTAATATCAGTCTTAATCGAATCATCTGCCTGCTCTGTTCCCAATTATTTGGGGTCGGCCCAGTGTATACTTTTCGTCCTTTCCTTCTGTCCGTCATCACGGAATTCACTCCTTTCTTACTCATGTCAATATCATCTCTCAGACAATCCATTCAACTCTTTTTCAGTCTTTCTTTCCCCGTCCATCCCATTGGAGGTATGAACGGAGGCATGTTATTGTAATTTACTTAATGTAATAATTGGTAAGTTGTAGTATCGTTTTTGATGTCGAATGACTCCACTACTATAGGTAATATAAAATAATAATAAATAAATATCCTCTGACATTTTTCAGACACGGCTATCTGATCCCAAACTAAGCAGAGCTTGTACTATGGAAACCAGATGACTGATATACTACATATACTACTTTTTTTTTGTAAATACATACTTAAATAGATAATTACACCCAGACTCAGGACAAACAGACATGTTCATGCACACAAATGTCTGTCCTGGATGGGAATCGAACCCACGACATGCGGCGTGATAGGCAGTGTGTTAACCAACCACGCCAACCGGCCCGTCACATACCGAAGACTTGATAATCGACTATTTGCCATAACTACTATTAGCGGCAAATAAGCTCTTGAGTTATGCTAAGCGAATACTGCATGATTGAAGTATTCTAATGAACCCGGCGTATCAGAAATTATTATTTTAGCTAATTTAAATTACTAGTTTTCCGCCCCGCGGTTTAACCCGCGTTCCTGAGGCATCTTATCTTTTCCCGGGATAAGAAGTATCATATGTCCTTCCTCTAAGGGTCCATCTATCTCTATACCAAATTCGTCTAAATCGGTTTAGCGGTTTAAGCGTGAAAGGTAACTGACTGATAAACAGACACACTTTCTCATTTTATAATATTGGTATGGATAGTATGGATTGAATAATCCTACAGTGGACATTTAGCCGGCCAGTCGAGTACTATAAAGTACCCTACCACCGTGCTATGGTTTCTTCACGATGTTTTCTTTCACCGAAAGCACAAGCTCATTGTTTAAAGTTCAAACCCACGACCTTCGCCGTGGTATTCAAGCTCACTACCTCATGATTGTACAATGAACTTACATATTTGTGATTTGTTTAAATCATGGTAACCATGGATACCAAGGTACCCCTACACCAAGATATGGTCTTACAAAGCTATTATAAACTACTAGTTTTCCGTCCCGCAGTTTCACCCGCGTTCCCGAGGGATCTTATCTTTTCTCGGGATAAAAAGTATCCTATGTTTTATTCCAGAATATGGACTACCTGTGTGCCAAGTTTCATCAAAATCCTTTCAGCCGTTTTTGTGTGAAAGTGTGATATTAGAAGGACTAAACTAATACGAACTGAAAGCTTGCTAAGTGGATCGTAAATTTACACTTTATGAACGTTTATTCCCATGGAAGATTTGGGCTGTTCATCAGTTTCGCCTGATTGAATAACAAATGCAATCTTCAATTTCATTGATCAATCATCTGCTATTTATGTGTTTACGCTTCAATGAGTAGAAGATAAAACGAAATCTTACGGTTTGTTTGTAAATATAGTAACAATTTTGGATGTTCGAACGAAAATATGTACCTACCTATATTGAATATTTTCAGCGATGAGTCATGTGTGTTCATAGCTTTTAAACCGAATAACAAAACAGCTGTATGGAATGAAACTACCTATCATACACCACATTAATTTTTATTTTGGAGACTCAATGAGGCTATTAAGGCGATGATAGCTCAGTGGTAGTGACGTCGGATACTGCGGCGAAGATCTTGGGTTCCAATCTTACAATGAGCTTGAGCTTGCGTGAAGGAAACCACAGCACTGTTAGGTTACTTTGGAGTACTCGACTGGCTGGCTTAAGTTGACTGTCGTAAAGCACCTGTTGGTGTGTTCCGGCAGTTGCTTTAAAGGGTTTTTTTTTTCAAACACGACCATCTGATTCCAAACTAAGCAGAGCTTTTTATGGAAACCAGATGACTGAAATACTACATATACCTACAACTTTTTTGTAAATAGATAATTACACCCAGACTCAAGACAAACAGACATGTTCATGCACACAAATGTCTGTCCTGGATGGGAATCGAACCCACGACCTGCGGCGTGATAGGTAGTGTGTTAACCAACCACGCCAACCGGTCCGTAATTGTAATAAAGTATACAACACATAGGCAATCCCCTTGGTATTGTTAATGTCTAAAGGCGACGGTAGTCACTTACCATCAGGTGACCCGATTGCTTGGTTATGAAATGCCCGCTGGTAATACCCAATATCTGGTCAGTTCGACCCGGCAACAATGTGTTTTATCTGTAGAGACATATGTTATTTTTAATTGTTGTGATTGGAGTGAAATATGATAAGCAGGACAGCTATTTCCTGTGTTATCATGTTGTGTTCTGGGTGATATGTAATTTAACTAAATGTGCGAGTTCGATTGTATTTCGTTCATGGAATAGGCATGTAAACGTTTAGGGATCAATCTGTACTGACCCGGTAAAACGGGACCCTATTACTAAGACTTCGCTGTCTGTCCGTCCGTCTGTCCAGGCTGTATCTCAAGAACCGCGATAGCTAGACAGGTGAAATTTTCACAAATTATGTATTTCTGTTGCCGCTATAACAAGAAATACTAAAAATAAAATAAATATTTAAGGGGGGCTCCCCTACAACAAACGCGATGTTTTTGCCCTTGGCCTTCGTGCGCGAGTCCGACTCGCACTTGGCCGGTTTTTTTTACTTGTAAGTGATGATGTGGCCGGTGTAAAGCCTAAATGGGATGGATAGCCTGACTCAAAAAAACTCAAAACTCATTTATTCAGTTTAGGCCCTGGTAAGACACTCATGACTCTCAAGTACAGCTATCGCTGATAACATCTATCTTGAGAGCAGCCTGCCAATCGAGTACAAAGTACCCTACCACGGTGCTCTGTTTTCCTTCAACGAAAGCTCAAGCTCATTGTAGGATTCCACTGTATGTCTGTTACCTCTTCATGCTTAAATCGCTGATCCGATTTAGATGAAATTTGGTATAGAGATAGATGGATTAGGGAAGGTTATATGATAGATACTTGTTATCCAGGGAAAAGATAAGATCCCTCGGCAACGCGAGAACATCTAGTTTATTAGGGCATTAATCTAAACACATTCTTTAAACTGCATTTTTCCTAAGTGTCTTCTTTGACAGCATCTCGCGTCCCTCTTAAGGCTGAGACTCCACCAAAGCTGAGCGGAGCCGAGCGGAGCGGAGATGTGTTTTAAGCAACCAATAGAATTTCGTTATTCACACATCTCGTCACTGCTCAGCTATTCTATTGGTTGTTTAAAAAACATCTCCGCTCCGCTTTGGTGGAGTCTCAGCCTAAGGCCTGATTTTGACCAGTCTAAGTCAAAGAGCTCGTGAATGAATTGGGATGATGCCTCTATTCAAGAAAAAATTGCTAACACTAATTAGTTTAAAAACATCTAAAAACACTCAAAAATAGCGGACACGTTGTAAAATTCCGCCTTATTATGATTTTTAATTACCAATTTAACGACAAAGAGAAATAATTTAATACAAAACTCCATATAAATCTATCGTTTTGACCTATAGTTGGCTCAAATTTATCCTTCAGCGTTTGTCAGCAATTTCCATGTTATCAGGTCAAGTTCAAACGCACAATACTAACGATTTTGTTTCGCTGTTCACTGTGACCTCCATAGCGCGGTGGCGTAATTGTCTACTTTTCAATGAATAGCTTTCTGCTTCGGTTTTACTCGCGATCCCCTAATTTACTCCCTCAGTGGTGGTATTTTAAAATACTGGTAGTGGTGGAAGTCTACGATATTAAAAATTGTGTGCAAAATTTCAAGGTTCCATTCCAACCTCTGTGGTTTAAGCTAAGCGTAGATCGATCGGTCGATTTAAGGCGATGATAGCTCAGTGGTAGTGACGTCGGATACCGTTGCGAAGGTCGTGGTTTCGAATCCTACAGGTTTCGGTGAAGGAAAACATCGTGAGGAAACCATAGCAATATGGTAGGACTCTGTTGTACCCAACTGGCTGGCTACCACCCTCAAGTTGATAATCTGTCGCCAAGCACCTGTTGGTGTGTTATAGTGTCTATAGGCGACGGTATTCACTTACCATCAGGTGACCCGCCTGCCTCGTTGTCACTTGTGGGATAAAAAACAATAGTGATAGGTATCCTAAGAAAGGCTTTCGAAAATGCGATTCCTGAAGACACCTACTTTATGTCTAGATCTTGTTAAGTTAACTTTTCAATAGTTATTAAGTTACTGATGTTTTTAAAACTGTAATAGTGTACATAATATGTTGATGAAACCCGAAAATCATCACCAAAATACATGATAGTTAAAGATTTATTACATCGCAGTATATTATATTATGATGCACTTTATTATTATTTTACTTTGATATTTGTATACCTTATATATATTTTTATGCCTGTGCCGCGATTGACCGTGCTGAGGGCACTATCTTCAACCAGTGCTGCAGCATATTATTTTGCTGAGATAGTTGCCTTTTTGGCCTCACACAGCTGTTTTGGATAATGTGCGTCTGTTTTTTTTTGCCGTATTTTTTTTTAATAATTTTTTTACAAAAAGAGGAGTTCTTATTACTAAGTACAAACTCCTCGCCAAACTAAAACGTTTATTGGCGAGACACAAGATGGATGGATTGTGTGAGAGGAGATATGAGTAAGAAAGCAAACCTGGTATTGCTTATTCTATCTTCTTATTACTAAGTACAAACTCCTCGCCAAACTGAAACGTTTATTGGCGAGACACGCTTAAATATGTTCATGTAACCTACCCACCAACATTTAAGCTATATTATTTATATTACTATGTTACATCTATTTATTTATTCTTTGTATGTGAGTCCTAAATAAAAAAAAAACATTTCTTTATTCTTCTTTCAGTAGAGTTCAGATTTATACCAAAAAACTACATGCAGCGTATTCTATCTAACACTGATTAAAATCCTATTTCTTAGATAAGCCTATATTATATGCTAACAGGATGTTTCGATCATTATTTCCAGTTTTGCAGCCCACATGCAAAGGTCATTCGGTTGATAGGTCGATATCAACTAGTTGCTAATTGATTACACATATAATATCTATATTTTTTTATTTGGTCAACAAAACTGGGTTCGATCATAAATTTGTACTTAAAAAAAAAAGAAATACAAATGTTAGTTATGTTAGTTATAATACAAAACACATTACCACCGGAAAGTACCTACTGATAAACAAAATAAAAATATTGTTTGTTTTTCTGTTCTTTTGAGCTGTTTTATTTATTGTTCCGTATTTGTTTTATCTAGATAAGCTTGTGTTTGACCACAATCTCACCATGGTAAGTGATGATGTGGCCGAAGGTGGTAAGCACACAAAACCTAGATGGGAACTAGCTCTCAAGTGCAGCTGTCGGAAAAATACATCCATGTAGCGACACAGATATAGTTTGCACGACTCCTACATAGATGGCGCTCCAATAATCTACATCGCGCTATCGAAGTTTTCCAAGCGATCTGCATATATACAAGCTTTCAACATCTACAATTGGTTTTAGTCAGTCGTTAACGGCCCGAGCCGCCACAGTCAGCAATCCGACCGTCCCCTAAAAACTCCTCTAAATCGTTTAGGCGAAGTCCGTCCCACTTTTTGTGTCCCCCGACGACGCCCTGAGCCGAGTTTCGGGCCCCAACTGGGGCGCCCTCAGCGGTGAGTCGTCACAAACAAACACGGCTGAGAGCCCTAAGCGCTCGCCGAATAGTCCGCGTAAGGGTGTCTATGGTCCTTCAGACCGCCACCTCCAAGTCCTCCTCAAAAAAAAAAAATCTACAATTGGAACACAGTCGCCAAGTACAATGACCTAGCCTGGCGGAAGATTTTCCCTTTTCTATGGAGGAGAACACCTCGCTCCGTTCTCATGGCTGTAGGTCTGTCATTTCACATACAGTAACTTCTCCGACGTTAGAAAATAGAATATGATTTAGGTAAATAAGGGGTGGGACCGCGGCAAACGCTAGTTGTAGTATAAAACTGATTACATACCCTACAATGTAACATGTTATCGTATTACACAATTTAATCATAAACTACAATAATTCGGGTCATCTGTTTTGTTTTAATTATCTCAATTAGTATTTTGTAATTCAAATGTTTATTTTATATACAGGGGGTCCGGTTAATAGTACGATAAAAAGGGGAGATAGGTTCTTTGGATATTTCAATATTTTTGTATATTGATTTTTGAATTTCTGGAATTAAATATCTCGAAAATGGTGACAATTTTATTGAGCTAAATCGCTTAAATCTGTCACTGTCAATTGATACACTAGCCACCCCAATATGAGGGATTGAGGGAATAAAAATGCCACTCGAGCAAATATTGTTAAAGATAAAAATATTGTTCATTTCATCAAATAGAAATGTGTTGATAAAATTACACTAACGACTCTGAAATATTTGGACTAAGTACATACTAAAATGTGAAATTAATGGCCTCGAATTTTCTCTAGAGAATTAGAATTTAGAATCTGCTAAGCTAATAAACACTAGTTGGGTAACTTTAGGTTTTCCCTAGAGGCTACAGCATGGGGTTCTTCAAAAGAGGAGTAAGAAGGTTTATGCAAGGTCGGCAACGCGCTCGTGACGCCTCTGGTGTTGCAAGCGTCCATAGGCTACGGTAACCGCTTACCATCAGGTGGGCCGTAAGCTTTTGCCACCAGGTGGTATAAAACAAAACACCGTCGAGTTGGTTATGAATAAGGCCATAATTATATTCTATTACAAAAAAAAAGCAATACTGCTCTAGCGGCATTTTTAGACCCATCAGTCCCCCCCCCCCCCTTTCAACGAATACAAGGTGCCTGGTAAATTGTTGTTTCTTGTTCCAGATCTAGTCCACTGCACAAATGAGCCAAACGTGTCTATACCACAGCTCGCCAACCTGCTCGTCGAGCGGACACAGAACACCAACTGGGTGGTTGTTTATAAAGCTCTTATAACTGTTCATCATCTACTAGCATATGGGAATGAAGTAAGTATTACTGATATCTCTCTACCTAAAATAAATATCCTCGGACATTTGTTCACACTCGGTTATCTGATCCCAAACTAAGCAGAGCTTGTAATATGGAAACCAGATTGATATACTACATATACTATACTGAAAGGGGGCTAGACGGAAAAAAATCTTACGACACTTTTTGTGTCACTGTCACTGTCGGTGACAGTTGTGTGTAGTAAGCTATTGTAAGCTGTGCGGCGTGCGCATGTTTCTCTGTCCGTCTCTCTCTCTCTCTCTCTCTCTCTCTCTCTCTCTCTCTCTCTCTCTCTCTCTCTTATAGAAAGCAAGCCAGATATTTTCATTTCTATTGATATATATATATATATAATAAATGTTTTTTTTGTTATTTTTTTTTATTTTATTTATTAGGCTCATCAAAATTATTTACATTGTTGAAATACATTGAAACTAACAAGTATACATTATAAACTAAACATAAATACTTATTAAAGATAAGCACCACATGCAAAAATCGACTTCTATAACTTATATAACTTCGTTCCATCCGGGTGTCCCTTTTTTTTGTAAATACTTAATAGATAATTACACCCAGAATCAGGACAAACAGACATGTTCATGCACACAAATGTATATCCTGGATGGGAATCGAACCCACGACCTGCGGCGTGAGGTAGTGTGTAAACCAACCACGCCATCCGGTTCGTGGAGAGTTCAAAACAAAAAAAAGTTTGAGAGTGATAGAAAAGCTGAGAGGAAGGAGTTTTACCAACACATTGGCAAACCTGGTATTGCTTAAGTCTATAGACGACGGTAGTCACTTACCATCAAGTGACCCACCTGTATTCTTGTCTGACGTCCACATGAAATTAAAATCGAAGGCCACATATCATTGTATAGGATGGGTAAATCCGTTGACGCAATTTTTATAACTGATTTAAGGATTGATTTAAGGCGATGATAGCTCAGTGGTAGTGACGTCGGATACCGCGGCGAAGGTCGTGGGCTCGAATCCTACAATGAGCTTGAGCTTTCGGGGAAGGAAAACATCGTGACGAAACCATAGCACGGTGGTAGGATACTTTGTAGTACCCGACTGGCTGGCTACCACCTCAAGTTGAAAATCTGTCGCCAATGAAAATATCTGGCTTGCTTTCTATAAGAGAGAGAGAGAGAGAGACAGAGAAACATGCGCACGCCGCACAGCTCACAATAGCACACCGACACAAAAGTGTCGGTGACAATTTTTCGTGAGCATTTTTTCCGTCTAGCCCCCTTTCACAACGCGCGATAAGGAACTTCGTTCCAAAAATATATATGCATAGTGGACCCGGCAGACGTTGTCCTGCCCTGAAATTAAAACAAAACTTAGAACCCGATTCCAGCGCCATCTACCGGGTCCAATTTTGTTTTCAAATCATCGAGGAACCCATTGAAATACACACACAAAATTTCATCCAAATCGGTCCTGTTACCATACTCCTCCGCGAAACGGCTTGACCGATTACTCAAATTACTAAAATGGCTATTAAAAAATAAGGGTTGATCGTAGAAGGGTGAAAATTGGGGATTGTATGTATTTTTGTATGTTGTATCATAAAAAAATAGAAATTAGAAATTTTGTCTCAAAAATAAAATAAAAAATTTTGGGGTGGACTACCCCTAACATTTAGGGGGATGAAAAATAGATGTTGGCCGATTCTCAGACCTACTGAATGTAAATATAAAGTTTCATCAAAATCGGTTAAGCCGTTTCGGAGGAGTATGGCAACTAAAACTGTGACACGAGAATTTTATATATTAGATGAATTAGGGCCGGACACGTTACAAGACGCGATGGGCGGTGGCCCGCGTGTTGTGACGTAGGTACTCAGACATATGTGCGCGGTAGATAAAAATAACCTGTTGACAGTGACGTCACTGACATTGTGAGCTCGTTCTGTGATTGCCGGATTGGTGAAAGATTTGATAACCTTTTTAGGGTTTCGTACCCAAATAGTAAAACGGAAACCCTATTACTAAGACTACTGTCCGTCTGTCTGTCTGTCTATCCCCAGGCTGTATTTCTGTTGCCGCTATAACAACAAATACTAAACCGAATAAAATAATTTAAAAAACTACAAAATTAGTACGGAACCCCATGCCCCATTTTATACCTCATGTGACAACCGGGCAGGCGGTTTACTTGATGGTAATTGAATACTGTTACCTATAGACATTAGCAATACCAGCCAATGTGTTGTACACCTTATTACAATGCCTTAAAGGCAACTGGCTCTTGACTGCCGGAACACACCAACAAGTGCTTGGCGACAGATTTTCAACTCGAGGGTAGTAGACAGCTTGTCGGGTACTACAAAGTACCCTACCACCGTGCTGTGGTTTCCTCACGATGTTTTCCTTCAACGAAAGCTCAAGCTCATTGTAGGATTCGATACACGACCTTCGCCGCGGTATTCGACGTCACTACGACAGCTATCGCCTGGCTGTTATTTCTTTAAACTAAAGTAATTTAATCACACTATATCTCTCACACTTGCCTTGCCCTTGCCCTTAAGGCATTGTAATATGGTGTACAACACGTTGGCAGTCCACCTGGTATTGCTAACGTCTATAGGCGACGGTAGTCACTTACCATCAGGTGACCCGCCTGCCCGATTGTCACTAGTGACATAAAAAAAAAACACATTAGAAAAGGACAGAATAATTAATGTTCTGTCAAGTTATTTTATGCCAATGTCATGTGGTCTTAAAAAGTAACATAATGTCTTATCGAATATTAATTTACCGCGTGTTCGGTTATCGCTATTAATTTTAACCATACATAAAATCGAGTCATGCGCACAGTCGCCTGTTTTACATGTCGAAGTTATATTCCGTAATCTGTCGTATTACAACGCGTCTAGACAGATACATCTACATTTAACTAATATGCTCGCTCGTTTCTCTAAATGATAATCATTGATGATATCATAGGATAAGCAAAGTCGGATTAGTTACACCATCTTAACTCAAGAACGGCTGAACGGATATTGATGAAACTTGGCACACATGTAGATCATATCCTGGAATAAAACAAAGAATACATTTTATTTTTTTTATTTTTATCCCTCCGGAACGCGTGTGAAACCTTGAGGCACAGCTAGTTTAATTTTAAAAAGGATCAATTTGTATAATGACGCTTTTATCAATACTAGTGCTCGCCCTCTTATCGAAATTCGACCAAAAAGTTTTTAGGAAAAAAGTCTCTTCAATAACTGTCAATAAAAATAAGTTAATCGGTTGACAAACAGAGGAGGATAATGATATGTGTGTGTGTCAAACGCATGTTAGTGTGTGTAATGCTTTGTTTATTAAATTAATTTACTTAATATTAGCTTTCTGCACTCCTTCTCCATATAAACTTTAACCGTGCCAAATTTCATACTCCGTCCGCGTTTTTTCGTTAAAAGGGGTACAAAGTTTTTGCTTCACGTATTAATATTATGATGATGTCTAAAAAAAAAAATAAAAAAAAAGCATATGCGAGTACCTTCATACACAATAATATATTTGATACAGTAACAGCTCGACATCAAATAAAACGTCTTCAATATGGCCACTTGTGTCAATAAAAGAACGATACACTATGTACCTATATTATATTATGAACTAGCTGTTCCGCGCGGTTTCACCCGCGTTCCCGAGGGTTATCTTTTCCCGGGACAAAAAGTAGCCTACGTGCTATTCCAGACTATAATCTATCTCCATGCCAAATTTCATCCAGATCCGTTTTTTTTTTTTATACCACAAGTGACAACGAAGCTGACGGGGCACCTGGTGGTAAGTGACTACCGTCGCCTATAGACATTAGCAATACCAAGGGGATTGCCAATGTGTTGTACACCTTATTACAATGCCTTAAAGGCAACTGGCTCTCAAGTGCAACTGCCGGAACACACCAACAGGTGCTTGGCGACAGATTTTCAACTTGAGGGTGGTAGCCAGCCAGTTGAGTACTACAAAGTACCCTACCACCGTGCTATGGTTTCCTCACGATGTTTTCCTTCACCGAAAGCTCACGCCCATTGTAGGATTCGAACCCACGACTGCCACTACCACTGAGCTATCATCGCCTTTAAATCCGTGCAGCCGTTCTGGCGTAAATGAGTAACAAACATACATCCATCCAAACTTTCACATTTATAATATTAGTAGGATATAGTAAGATAAGATAGCTGTCCCCCGCGGTTTCACCCGCGTTCCCGAGGGATCTTATCCTTTCCCGGGATAAAAATTAGCCTATGTGCTATTCCAAACTTTCACATTTATAATATAAAAATGAATCGCAAAATGTGTTGGTAAGCGCATAACTCAACAACGCCTGGACCAATTTGGCCAATTCTTTTTTTTAAATGTTTGTTGAAGTCCAAGGATGGTTTATACGGCGAGAAAAATTCGAATAATTGCCGGGAAAACCCTAAAAACAGCCCTTTTCTTTTTCCCATACAAACACCCAGCTGTCAAACATTTGACGTCAATCGAAACAATCGACGCGTTTGAAGAAAGACGCGAAATAGGGCAGAACAAGTCTGCCGGGACAGCTAGTTTATAATATTAGTAAGAAGTAAGATTATAATATTAGTAAGATAGATATATATACCTAGGATTCTTTGCCCTCTTCATTTAAAAATGTATGTTACCCGGCAATTGTTCTCAAGACCCTTGCGTACTCGGATTCATCTTCCTATGGCTTTGACGTGTCAATCAATTTAGACCCTTATTTACGGGTAATTACAATGTTCATAATACGTATTTCCGTATTGATGTATGATTCAGTATTAAAGTATTTGATGTTGATTCTCCTTTATAGTTCGAATTTACTAATATGTACATACTATGTAGGTAACTAATGCGGGTTATAATTTTTTATGTATTTTTGTATTACTTTAAGAATAAAATTGTTAAACATTTGAAAATAAAAAGCCAATATAGTCAGATGGTCCAAAAATATTTAAAAAATGTAACCTTACCGAGTTTCTTGCCGGTTCTTCTCAGTTGAAGGCTGACTTCCGAACCGGTGGTAACTTCTGTAATTCGACCTTCATAAGTGCCCTTCTAGGGCCTAAACTGAATAAATGGTTTTGACTTTGACTTTGATACAATTTATACAAGGATAACTACCGATACATTGAAAACTTCCTATTTTAATTATCAATGTAATTGTAGAGCTATAAATAACTTCTAATATAGTTAATCGACTCTGTAAGTCTCTGTATATGAATAAAGAGGTCAAAATAGTTGCCATAAAAGTAAGTTCAAGAATAGGTAAAATAAGTACCTTTAAATTTCTCCTTTAAATTGTTCTTAGAATTACTGTTATAATCTATGGATCTACTGAACCGATTCAGAAAATTCTTTTACTAATAGAAAGTCACATTAGTTCTGAGTGTCATAGGCTATATTTTTATCCCGGGAAAAGATAGGCTATATTTCTATCATGGGAACGCGGGTGAAACCGCGGGGGACAGCTAATATTTTATATTGGGAACAAAATTATTACTAAAATAATAATATAGTTTTGACAACCAATTAATAATGCTGAAGAGAGAGGAAGTTGTTAGAAATATGACATATGTGTTTTAAATTGAAATAGGCCTTTCAAAGCACTTATGAATAGACTAGATTAGACTCTGTAAGTCTGTTTGCACGGTGGTAGGGTACTTTGTAGTACTCGACTGGCTGGCTACCACCCTCAAGTTGAAAATCTCTCGCCAAGCACCTGTTGGTGTGTTCCGGCAGTTGCACTTGAGAGCCAGTTGCCTTTAAGGCATTGCAATAAGGTGTACAACACATTGGCAATCCCCTTGGTATTGCTAATATCCATAGGCGACGGTAGTCACTTACCACCAGGTCACCCGTCAGCTTCGTTGTCACTTGTGGTACAAAATAATAATAATAAACTCAGCAATTAATTATGTTTATTATCTATGTCTTGTGCTAATGTTATTTCTTTCTTTTTTTTATTCAAATAATGTGTATTGTTTTTAATAAGTGTAAAGAGAGTAAGTTAAGGACAAGACTAACATAATTCTTTTCTATCTTTTCCAGAGATTCACACAATATCTAGCATCGAGTAATTCCACATTTCAACTAAGTAATTTTCTAGATAAAAGTGGAGTACAAGGTATGTAATTACATTCAATAAATTTATCATTACATTTACAATTGATATTGGTGCTGCAAATGAAATGAAAATTCGCCTTGCGTGTTCCTTAAGAAACGTGCTGAAATTGTTGGTTTAAACAGATATAGAATCAATCAAAGAGATTGAAATATAGATACTAAGTTAAAAGTATTTGGAATCAATGAAATAGGTCTTAAGATATAGTGAAATTTCGAGTTCCTCTTTGCGGATATCTTAACGGATATGAAACTTCTCAACTCATGCTAATATCCTACTATTTGTTTATTTTACGCAGATCTAGTTGGCGTCGAGTTTTTGACGATTTACGGCAACATTTTGCAGAACTTATGTTTTGTAGGCTCATGATTGAAGTTTATATTTTCCTCTTAAATATTATGAATTGGACTTTAATGTTCTGCAATTTCTGCGAATTAATAATTATAAAAAATATGTTATGACTCTATTATTCTACATCAATCCGAATGTTGATTGACTTATCAAATCAGCTTCTTTTTACTAGATGTGAAAACGATAGTTATATATACCTAGAGCTTGTATGTAATACGGGCTTGTGACGTCATAAATATACACCATCAAAATATCTCTTCGATTTTTAAACGATACAATGGTAGTGTTTGATTATTTTTCTTGAATATACTCGTAGACAATATTCTCACGAAAAAGTTTCATCTAAAGATTCTTTCGAGTTGCAATGGTAGTTTTACAGCCGCAAATATTATGCAACCATATAAAGTATGTTGGGAACATTTCCACGTCACCCCGCTTGTGTGCCGAGCTATATTGCCAAGTATGCTGGCGCCTATTTGGCGTCAAGAACTATGAACTCATTTCGTAGTACATTAAACCTACTATGTGAAAAGTCTAGGACATTGATCTGGTGTGGTCTAGTCCTCTGGCTACATTAAGATGCAACGTCTAAAACATCAATTTATGATGTTGGTTTGATGTATTTATTGTTACCTGTTTGGGTTCTTTGCGTTGACCGAGAACCATTCAATTTGGCTAGAAGCAATATCATGTAACACAAGTAAAGGAATAAATCTGAAAACCGTAAATTTGTAGTTACATCAATCAAAGTCAAACCATTTATTCAGTTTAGGCCCTAGAAGAGCACTTATGAAGGTCGAATTGTAGAAGTTACCACCGGTTCGGAAGTCGGACAACAACTGAGAAGAACCGGCAAGAAACTCAGCAAGGTCATTTTTTTTAAATACTTTTGGACCATCTGATTATATTGGCATTAGAATAAACAACATAATAGGAAAAAAACGGAAAAAATCTTCGGGATTCGATTCCCGTGATGGATGAGCTAATTACATACCTACAAGTACGGAACTCTCGGTGCACCCTTGCACTTTAAGGGATTAGCAAAAAGAGTGGGACGAGTACCCGACTGGCTGGCCACCACCCTCAAGTTGATAATCTATCGCCAAGCACCCATCGGTGTGTTCCGACAGCTGCACTTGTGAGCTAGTTCCCATCTAGACTTTGTGTGCTTACCACCTTCGGCCACATCATCACTTACCATGGTGAGATTGTGGTCAAACACAAGGTTATACAGAATTAAAAAAAAGGTTTTTGTCTGGTCCAAATATACAAAACACCTATCATGAAGGTCATGTGATCGGAAACATCAAACGTCGGAAGAGAATTCCTTTCTGATTTTTATTACATACGACTAAATGGCTAGAATTTTGTCCTCATTCTCTTACCATTGTTTTGCAATATACGTCTATAACCTGTAGGTCAAGGCATCTAACATGGCCCTGCAGTTTTCATATATCTATTTGAACTAGCCTATACCCGCGACTCCGTCCTTCGTTATAAGGACCTTGCTTGTGGATCTACTACCGGACTCACAGAGACGATGCGTTTTATAATATGTAATGTGAATGATAGAAAAATTATAACTTTAGCTTCGTTCCCTTAATGCCTATTATTGGATATAAAATTAATTTGACTTTGAAATATGTTTTAGTAAATATATCCTGGTACATTCCTCATACACAGCCATCTGATCCCCAACTAAACAGAGCTTGTACTATGGAAATGTTAATACTATACTTCTAAGTTTGTGAGGTTGTAGGGGGGTAATCTCTGAATCTACTGAACGGAGTATGAAAATTCTTTTACCCATAGAAATCACGTTATTTGTGAGTGACATAGGCTATATATTAACCCGAAAATAAAAACACCCCACGGGAACGCGGGTGAAACCGCGGAAGACAACTAACCAACAGACATATTTCAGCGCACAAAACTTTGTCCTGGATGGGAATCAAACCCACGACCTAAGTCGAATCAGTGCTCTTGTTTTATACGCATACCGAGGCGGAAGGCTGGGCACCTACGTAGTATGTTAGTTATTGACCATTGACCTCAAAGTTCGACGACTCTACGCGGCCTCGTACGCTAGTTCTCCTAGTTCTGATTTGTAGCTATTTCTCCCATTGTGAATGGAAGGGCCAAATAAATAATAGTGTATTCAATATTATTCGACGCCACAGGTCGTTCGGTTCCATCCAGGATGTGTAACTCTTCGCCCCCCAGTTTCACCCGCGTACCACTATTTTTACCCTTTTATGGGTTGAATTTTGACAAATCCTTTCTTATTCCTCGTCTACGTCTTAAAAACAACAGGTATATGGAGGATGGGAAAAGTATGAATTGTGAAAAGAGCCCACGAAGCTTTACTCTTGTTTGTAGTGCGAATCCTACTAAGAAAGAAAGAAATAAATTTTATTTGCCAATCATCAAACACAATAATATAATGGTTTTAACATAAGGTGAAGACAAATATGGCCACCGCTCAGCATTATGCGGCAGCACAGATCTGTGCTACAGCGCCGGTATTTTGCTGAGGCCAGCTAGTGGCGCCACGGATATCTTGGCCAGATCAAAATAAAATTAAACTACTACTTTTACCTACGGCGAATGTAATAAGAACGTCTCAGTTCTATGTGTAAAGCTCCACTACCTGTTGACTGTCAATTCATTCAAGTTTTAATGTGCGGGTTTTTTTTTATATCCTGGGACATTTTTCACCCACGGCTGTCTGATCCCAAACTAAGCAGAGCTTGTAATATATATTAGAAACCAGATGAATGATATACTACGTATACTTTTTTTTTGTAATTACATACTTAAATAGATAATTACACCGAGACTCAGGACAAACAGACATGTTCATGCACACAAATGTGTGTCCTGGATGGGAATCGAACCCACGACCTGCGGCGTGATAGGTAGTGTCTTAACCAACCACGCCAACCGGCCCGTCATTTGGAATTATCGGTCAAACAAGTCAAGTGACGTAGGATTTTGGTTTTTTTTTTAATAACTAGGGGGCGCAGCGCCTCTCCCTTGGCGACGCCCATGTATCTGGTTTCCATATTAAAAGCTCTGCTTAGTTTGGGATCAAATGGCCGTGTGGAAGTATGGCGTAGATAGGGTTAAGATGTGCCCTGTGGTTAAAAATAAACGCAAAAAGATTTTTCAAATCGTACTGTAAAAGCTCTTGTATTAAAGTATGTTTTTCTAATCAGTTATTTCCAATTAGTGTATTCAACCTAACTTCTAATGGTTACTAGTAATGATAAATATATATTGCAATATTATTGCTAAATCATTTATATTAATTTATTGTAATATATTGCAAAGAGTTTGATAAACTTTAATACGGTTATTGTGGCAGAGTAAAAAAGCCATTTGCCTTACAGTGGCATATAGATAATTAATATTAATTCAGTTGTAGATATAATTATGCATTTAATGTTTCATAAAATAAGGTATATTTTCCATTAGCCACAGTGAAAAATAGGCAAATATTCAATTTAGGCCCTGAAAACCGTTACTTTTGACTACCACCGGCCATCCTAAATAGATGATACATCAAAAGTGACATTCATTTTTAATTATAAGTATCATTAGGTGAAGTTATATCATATTGGATATATGAATGAACACTAGAAATGAGGACAATCTTACTGTACCAAAAACTCGGCTCAGCAAAATTAAGGACTCTTTCAAGGGGCAATGTATACGTTTCTATAACAAGGTACCCAAAGAAATTCAAGAACTATCTGTGTATAGGTTTAAAGTTAGTTAAACAAAAGTTATGTTTGAAAGGGTACTATAAAGTTTCCGATTTTGTAGATGAAATTGCACGGTGGTAGGGTACTTTGTAGTACTCGACTGGCTGGCTACCCTCAAGTTGAAAATTTGTCGCCAAGCACCTGTTGGTCTGTTCCGGCAATTGCACTTGAGAGCCAGTTCGCCTTTAAGGCATTGTAATAAGGTGTACAACACATTAGCAATCCCCTGGTATTGCCAATGTCTATAGGCGACGGTTGTCACTTACCATCAGGTGACCCGCCTGCCTCGTTGTCAATTGTGACATAAAAAAAAATTGCTCGCTTCACAAGCTATTTTATGAGTTTCATATTTTGTACTATGTGAAACTATTTTTAAGAATTAAATGTAATAAGTCTAAGTTGCTTTTTTTAAAAGAGTAATTGCTGAGTTTATTACCCGTTCTTCTCAGCTAAAGCAACCTTAAGAACCGTGCATTAGAGTAAAAAAAAATTGTAATATATCTATCATGTGACGATTAAAAATACTTGTAATGCTGTAGGGCTATTACGTAACTTGTTTCAATCAGTTTCAATCGTGCAAAAGGTTTATTAAACCAGTTTTTTGCATGTACATGCGTGCATATACAAACAGTAGTTCATTGCGAATGGAACCAATATTGCCATTGTAATGTTTCTATTGATTTAGAGGCTGTTTTCAAGATATAAACTCATTGAAATAAGTTACGTAATAGCCCTACTGTTATTCGAAACAATAACTTTATTTTCTTGAATGGTAAAAAGGAAAACATAGACCATATGCGTTTCCTAACTATTAGCGAAAGTGAATCTGTTTGTTCTTCTTCATCACAGCCAAATGGTTCGGAATTCGGAAGAACATTTTGATGAAAATTGACAAAACTATACTTCGTATTCAGGGAACTGAAGCTTATAACAAAATTGATATCCGTAAACCGACAAGCATTTCAGTAATACATTTCATTTGCAACATTATATCATTACCTGCGTTATCAATACCGTTCGATGACTAATTAATTAATGATAAGCCATTGATTTACTAATTATTTTGATTTATATTGTGTATTGTGTGTAGATAATATGAAAATGATCTTTTAATTTGTGTTAAGAAACCAGTAATGAAATATAAGGTTATGTTAACTTGTAAGGCATTGTAATAGGGTGACGTTAGTCACTTACCATCAGATGACCCGCCTGCCTGGTTATCACTTGTGGTATAAAAAGAGCGTTATTTACGCTCCAAATACGTCACGTAATTTACGTTCAGCTGAAATCTCATTTGCTTGGATTGACGTGTTTTTTATACAAATCTAAAAGCGCTCGCAAACGTCGTGATTGTGCGTTATTAAAAGTCATTTTCCTTTCTTTCAAACTGCAATCTATACTGACTGACCGAGTATAAATAGCTGCGGTAACTCAGGTTCTGTTTATAAAGTAGAGAAAGGATTATTTTATTTGGCATCTGAGGAGGTACTATAGGATCTCTGATAAAGCTAGTAATATATGAAATCAAATAAACTTTACTTAGCTCCTAGCTACTTAACAAAGGAGTTCTCAATATGTAATCAGTAAAATTGTATATAACTTAATGATAGTAGAAATATCTAAATATTATTATTTTTACTCTATTATAGTCAATAAAACAAAGCATTTTGATAAGGTGTGTATGTATGTTGATGTAAATGTTGCAATTACCTATGTCTGCTCTTGAAATGTTATTGTTATTTTATAAAATTGTTGCAAATGGCACGATTTGCACTCTCAGGACTTCGAATTCTAAACAGTTTTAGGTACTTCAGATTGCATGAATTGAATTCAAATCCTGGAGCTATCGGTGCATTTTCTGTTGACACTTGATTTTTTATTCTGTGGCTCACAGACTTCATCAAAAACAGACTACACGCAAAGAATATAATATTCTCCTAGAAGATAGACTAAAGTATTTTCAAAAATAGACAAATACTACCAGCATTTCACATATCCACGTTCAATATACATACTATGCAGTTATATTTAAATAAATATTTTTGTCACCTAAAAATAAAGTATTCTATCCCTCAATTTTTTTATTTTCACGTTCTGGTTTCTTGACACATTCAACATATTCTTTAGATATCTGAATATTTTCAAACCTATGTCTAACTGAAACTTTCTCAATTTTTCCCTATCGCTTACGGAAAGGCGCGGCCGGCGCCAGGATCGGTGAGTCAAATTACGGTTAAAATGGCGGCTTTTTGTTTTCATTGTGCCGTCTGGATGTAGTGTTGTAGAAGAAACACGCTTGGAGATGTGGGTGCAATTTTGTTTGATCGCACTGGAGTGTCGTAGGCTTGTGACAAACGCTTTTTTTTTTATTTTGAGCGACGCTGGCTCTGGGAAACAAAGGAGCTTGTTTGGCTTAAAAAAAACAATCATCAACGTTACTAACGTTGCTCCTGTTCACCCTTAGAGATAACAAAAATTTACGCAAAAATATGAATTAGTGATTCAATTTTTTTTCAAGGAAAAGTCACAAATAAATCTTGTTTGTAGGCATGTATGTGCTTGCAATTTCCTTTCTCGGATACGGTATCACAAGAAAACATGATACAGACGAATTGGGTTAGAAACCGTTATTTTTTATCTGTTTATTTTCATTTTTAATTTTTTACGTCACTCGACCTTTAGAATCACTCGGCTTTGTATGTCAGTTTTATCAACAGTAGATTATTAGTCATTTGAATGATATTAGAATGTCGATGTTTGTGTAGGTACACGCTTTTCACATTTTGTTGCACCGCACACATGTTTCCATTCATTTTAGATTTAAAAATAAATTGAGTTACACAATTTTATGACGCAGTTGGCAAATTTTATACGTCAAAATATAATCGTTTATTGGCTTAATTTTGGCCAAATGTTTGGCCATTGTTTTGATCGATGGTAGTAAGTCATATAACTTTATTACTCACTAATTCTTAATAAAATATTATTAACTATTTCACTTGAGTAATAAACAACATCTACAATTTATACGCATATTAAAATCTATAGACTCATAATTAGCGCAATTAATGGATCAATCGACCTCTTTTACCTACAATAGATAAGCAATAGATAATAAAGTAATTAAATTACATTGCACCTCAATAGAATGCACATGCACACAGATTGAATCATTGCATGGTTTTATTTTTTATGGAGAGTAATTAAATGCAATATGGCGCTTGTATGGTTGGAGATTACACTTGAATGCAATAGAAGTATTTGATCTGACTGCCACTAAACAATGAAAGATATCTGCAGGGGGTTAATTCCGCTACATCCGCAGCCAATTCATATAAGTGACTCTTCTCTCCGAAATAAGAATTTATAAATACAGCAAAGCATCTACTGGTGTGTTCTGGCAGTTGTACTTGAGAGCCAATTGCCTTTACGGCATTGTAAAATGTTGGCAACACCCCTAATATTGTTATCCGTAAGCGACGGTAGTCACTTACCATCATGTGACCCGTGCTGCTTATCGGAATGATATTGTTTTTTTTTGTTATTAAATCAAACTAAAAATAAAGTAAATTCTTTTTTTTAGATGAAATATTGTTACATAATATATAAATTGGCTGCAAATTTGGCCAAAATTAACCCGCCATGCGTGTGGGCCGCCAAGGCTGACGGGGAGAAGTTTGGGGAATACGCCCAGATCCCATATACGCCCAGATCCCATTCAACTCATGGGCTTACCGTAAATTTTCTTTATACAGATGTTTTTGTTGGGTATTGTAGACCGAAAGAACATAAAAGCAAATTTTATAGGTCATAGAAATAATTCTATACAACTCTACGGAACTATTTTGGGCTAAATAAGTACTAAAATAAACAATGGCAATGGCTATCTTGCACAATCAGCACGTCTTTAAGTGTGACGTAAGATATTTGGCAGAAATTTTATAGGTACATACCTTAGTGGTGCCCAGGCTCTTGATATTTTTTGGATAATTGATATTTATATATCTGCAGTGTTCGGTCTAACATACCCAGCTGAATAACCCAGTATCGGACATTTTTTATCTCCACTCATATAAGTGCAGTAATACCACATGAATGATATGTTTTGGTTTCACAAGCTTAATGAGCATGTATAAGCAAAACATTCTCATAAATTGTTTCATTAGATAATGGACACTCCACATAATATACTCAGATACTATAAAATGCCTATTCTCTCTGACCAAGCCATTATTCACAAAATTATAATAAATAATTATTTAAGGCACTTTGTTCCATTTAAAATTGAACCTACCATAGCTAATAATTAGGTTCAATGTTTTTGGTGTTCTTATGCATATCTTCATTTACCATGTCTTAGCTTATGAGATGTATTATGTCAATCTGACTAAACAACTGTCAAATTGACATGAAGTCTCCTCAAGTTTTGAGTGAAGATTGAAACTGTAATTTAATTCCAAACCTAAGCTCATTGCATGAGGTTTAGTATCGATTGACACAATCTTTTCTTGAAACTTGACCAATGTGTTCGTGCAAACAGGCATCACTGTTCTTGCTTATTCTTCCTGCACGCGAATTTGAAACGTAATCCGTCGTGCGTAAACAACGTTATTGCACAGGATATGACATGTCTCCGTTCATCCGGCGCTACGCCAAGTACCTCAATGAGAAGGCGCTCTCGTACAGGACTGTTGCCTTCGACTTCTGCAAGGTCAAGAGGGGGTGAGTTTACTTTTTATATTTTTCTTAGACTTAGTAGAAACTTGAGGGCCAGGATGCCTTGTAAATCCATAATATCTACAGACAATTTTGGCAATATACCTACCATCATGCAGACCGACTGCTTGTTTGTCAGTCTTCTAACAAAAATCTGTCGCCAAACACCTATCGGTGTATTCCGAAAGCAGCACTTGAAGGCCAGTTATTTTCTAGAATTTGCAGCATCTATGGCTGGAGAGAGTTGAGAGCTGCAGGTGTAATGATTTCCCCAAGATATTTTCCTTCTGTGAAAGCTAAACTAAGAACTGTATTAGAAATACTACCATTCTATCATCGCCTTAAAATCCGTAATCGCATATTTTGGTTACAGCAAAGAGGAAGGCTCCCTCCGTATGATGAATGCGGAGAAACTGCTCAAAACGTTGCCAGTGCTCCAGGCGCAGTTGGACGGGCTGCTCGAATTCGACTGCACCGCCAACGATCTCACCAACGGAGTCATCAACATGTGCTTTATGTTGTTGTTCAGGGATCTCATCAGGTGCAGTCAATGTTTAGTAAAAACCCTAGGAGGATACTTATGTAGGTCAAATTTTCTGAAATTACCGCTGGAGGTCAACCTTTAATTGTGAAGAATCGCCAAGAAACAGTATGGTTGTAAACTTTATGGTCACTAATTTGGGAAAATTTTCAGTTGAAGGGTAGCAAAATACAAACAAACAAATATTCGTTTTAAAAATTGGATGTGGAAGTCTTTTTTGGTTTGTCTTTCTATCATGCGGCAACAAATCCACGCCTTTTTTTGCATAAATATAGTTTATGAACCGGAAAGTGACAAGCTACTTCTATCTTGAGAACGTGAGTAAAACCGCGAGGCAAAAGCTAGTGTAATGGCAATGAAATATATAAAAAAATGACCCATATTTCGTGATAAAAACGTTACAAGCCTACAGCTCCGTATAGCATACAATAATTTACTGAAAAATATTGTTGGTGTACTGGAACTCTCATGTACAATAGTATTTCGGTGGAAACAATCTCTGGAATCTTACTTTGCAGACTTTTCGCGTGCTACAACGACGGCATAATCAATCTGTTGGAGAAATACTTCGACATGAACAAGAAGAACTGTCGGGATGCTCTCGATCTCTATAAGAAATTCCTCATCAGGATGGATAGGGTCGGAGAGTTCTTGAAGGTACCACTTCTAACCTGAGTATAGCATATATGGCGATGATAGCTCAGTGTCGGATACCGCGACGAAGGTCGTGGGTTCGAATCCTACAATGAGCTTGTGCTTTCGGTGAAGAAAAAAATTGTGAGGAAACCACAGCACGGTGGTAGGGTACTTTGTAGTACTCGACTGGCTGGCTATCACCCTCAAGTTGAAAATCTCGCCAAGCAACTATCTTTGTGTTCTGACAGCTGCACTTGAGAGCCAGTTCCTATCTAGGCTTTGTGTGCTTACCACCTTCGGCCACATCATCACTTACCATGGTGTGATTGCGGTCAAACATAAGCCTATCCTAAAGTAAAAGAAACAAATATACACCACTTTTTGGCACCTCCATTCCTTAGAACCTAGGCAGTGGGGTGAATAGGCTTATTTCGACAAAGCGTGCCTCATCTTAGGCCTCTTCGTCGCAAACTGGGTCTAAACTGGTTCACTTGTAAACCACAAATAAAGAAATCAAATTTGATGTTTCAGGTAGCAGAAAACGTGGGCATAGACAAAGGCGATATCCCCGACCTGACCAAAGCTCCAAGCAGTCTATTAGACGCGCTGGAAGGTCACCTCGCCACTCTAGAGGGCAAGAAGGGATCTGCTGCTAATACCCCTACACAGACTGCTAGGTAAGTGCCAGACCAAGCTAAAGTAGACCGAATGTCATTTAGTTAAGATTCAAAATGGAGTAAAATGGCATTCTTAGAAAAGGCTTAAAAATGTCGGCAATTCTCCTGGCAGGTCACTTACCATCAGGTCAGTCTGGCTTCTTTTAAACTTGAATTATTAAAGAAAACATGAAATTAAATCATTTGCCCTTGATAGTTATATAAAATGTAAAATTGCGACAGCAAAGTAATGAGGTTCCCTGTTTTTTAAGATCTTAATTTTTCAGAATTTTCCACCCACATGTCAAAACTTCACATTTTTTACGACATTAGGAGCATATATGTAACCAAGTATCGACCTAGATAAAAATATCATAGAAACCTTTATATGATTTTTAAGACGCTTATTTTTATTAGATTTTTTGCAATTTCAGGTTCATATAATCTTCTAAATTTCATATTATTTAGTGCCAATAGACTCCAAGTAAAACTTCTATGACATACGGACAAGCCGTTTTATATAAATACATAATTTTTTTTTTAGAATTGATAGCCCTTAAAATTAAATATTTGTTTATATCTCTAGCGCCCAAAAGAACGTAGCAAGCGTAATGGGTGCTCTGTCGTCGACGTCATCATCGTTCGGCAATGCGGCAGCTTCCACCAGACTGGACAACCAGCCTAATGGGGCCTCCCCACTCTTCATAGACGACACCCTCAAGCAGCAGGTCTTGGCTGAAGAGGAACAAGCTATGAACCAGTATAAGGTGAGCCTTAGGTTTTGAATTCGTTGCCATTATCTACCCTAATTCATGGCCCCTTTTGACGTTAGGTCTCCCGTGCTATTTCTCGGAAAGGAAAACACTTAGAAATACTACTGCATTTATTGAGGAAAATATAAACAAGTTTATACTAATTCTGATCAATTGGCTCCTCTTCGGTATTAGGGTCAGTTCACACCGAGACGCGTCAGGTCGCGACGATACTGGAAGAGGCTGCAGCGCTGCGTTGTGCAACGTATTCTGTATTCTCACAATGAAAAGTGCATCTTTTCGTGTAGTAAATAAAGTTCGGTGGGAGCTGACCCTTAAATATTAATTTGTTCACATACTATAGTATAGATAGAGCATGAAATGAGACATAATACCACAACGGTCACATAAATATAAAATAATATTCAAATACTTGATGAAACAGAACTGCGGACATTCTAGAATGTGGTGTCTAATTATTTTGTTGTTGTATAAAATGTTGTTGGTTTGTACAAAAAATAACCAAAAAAAAACTGGCTCTCAACTTGAGGGACATAGTAAAAGCTAAAAACATCGTGTCTTATGGCAACATTTTTTGTAATGTCGGTCGTTCTGTTCCAACCAGTATCTACAAAAATATAAATGTGTTCCAACTATGACATAGACACACAAACATTTCCAGGTGCACTTGTTGCAAGGCGACCAGATGACTGGCGACGAAGACTTGTCGGAAATTATCGTAAGACATTCGCATAAGGAGAAGGGCTTTTAATGTTATTCGCTTTAGGTTCAAGTTCGTTTAACGGTGCTTTTGTAAAGGTTCGCTGCGGTTCGTCGTACCGTCCCAAACGCTTCAGTGTCTGATCTGCAGGTCAATTACGTAACTTGTTGCTTGTTGCAATCAGTTTCTTGAAAACGGTTTATTAAAAGACTGATTATCTCTTTATTCTAGTAACAACTATATGAGCATATACAAAGAGTGTGAATGGAAACATTTTATCCCTCATAATATTTATGTTGATGTAGAGATTTTTTGATGTGTGACATCTTTCCTCTCGCTTTCCTGCAATCTGTGGGAGAGATTTCGTGAAAAGGAACGGAAGTGTGTACTTTCATTTTCTCTATTGTAGTGGAGGCAAAGGGTTCTAGCCCATACAGCCTCAAAATCAAACCTCATTTGTGGACCAATGATCGCGCGCGCAGGTAGAGTTGGCTGACAGATGGTACCAACACCTGACAGATGTCAGATGTTACACATCAATGCGAGTTTTTTTTAATTGAAACCGACTGCAACTAAGTTACGTGATCCGAGGGCAGGGTTGGCACAAACTGTTTTTATTGTTATGTAACATTTTATTCACTGCACATTTTTACATACACCATAATAGTGTTATCAAGTGTACAGACGTGCTGCCCTAACGTGTTATTTTTGTGTTTTAAAAATCTAATTCTCCTAAACAATGTCACAATATCAGTGTATAACAATTTAAAAGTAAATCAGACGGAATTAGTCATTTGTGTGGTACAAATGTATGTATAGCTCAAAACTAGGTAATTTTAATCTCTATATCTCTTTCTAAGGTGAAACTTAAGAAAGGGATGGAAGAATTATAGTCCTGTAAAATTTATGCAATTGCTTAAAGTCATCAATCAGCGTATAGAGCACGACTTTATTGAGTATATGAAAATGGCATTCATTTGACTAAAATATTTCTATCCTTTTCTTATATTTTTTTTTATTAGAAAGTGAGATTAAATTTGTTTACGTTGCAAATAACACAATCCGTACTAATCTCTCTTAATATTATAACATACAAAACTCCAGGAATAAAATGAGTCGATCATGAATTTAATGGAATTATGAATCACTAGCTTCCGCCTCGAGATATTGCAGGATGAAAATCAAGTTGTTACAAAACTAATTGGTAACAAACATACACAAAAAAATTAGCAATTATTAGTTGCAAATAGGATATAAGATTTGCAAATACATGTTCCACACAATACCAGTAGCTTTAAATTCAATAGACCAACATATAACTATAATTTCCGCTCCTTGTAAACCACGCATTTTTGGGGTGAAAAGTAGCCTATGATGCTCTCCGATACATAAACTATATCTATGCATAAAATCACGTCGATCCGTTGTTCCAATCCTGCGTAAAAACAACAAACCGACAAACACTTCATTACTTTGCTATGTAAACGTCCTCTGGTGAAGGTATCCCCAATCATCACACACATAAATACCGACTGTATTTATTACAGAACAAGGTGCAATCTCCTACGAACGCGGCCAACAACCCGTTTCTTTCATCAGCGGCGCCAACTGGGCAGTCTCAGTCTATAGTAGATTTGTTCGGTCCGACACCCACCGATAATGGAATTACGGCGAGCAAAGCGTCCGATGATTTGTTGTCGCTTGGAAACCCATTCGCTGATATGTTTGGAGGTGAGTACGGTTGATGGTGGTGTTGCCATCCGTCCGGAATTCCCCGGATTTGTATTCCGTGTTTAAATGTTTGGTTAGTTAAAACAATTTTTAGTTTTAAAGAGTTACTTAACTTTGTTATGGTTGCCAGATTTTAGAGATGGCAACCCTTGTTGATGGTAACATGTTATTAGTGTTCAGTGAAATTTTGACAATATTTTTTTAAGTTTTGAAAATTTTGATATTTAAAAAAATACTTTAATGTATGGTGACAGGATTATGATTAGTAATGGAATGGGTAATAAAGGCATGTTTATTAATATGACTAAATATCAGTATGAAATATGTATATTTGTTTCGATAACTAGCGAAAAATCGATATGTTTCAGTGCTGGTAAAATCAGTTTCTTTTTCACTTAATTCAAAGAAAAGTGCGTATCTAAGACATTTCTTCAAAATGGTTTTTGGCTGTCGATATATCGATATGTATATGTCCATATGCAGCACTCCAACACAAGCAAAATGATGCACACTTGCACTGTAAGGGATTTTCCGCGCACTACGCCTGTCTCATCCCAGGCCCGAGAATGCACTAACAGACCAGACAGCGTATTTAAAAATAGCGAGATAACTGAGCCTATCTTGTTTAATATAAGCTATTTAACTTGTAACTTGCTTCAACATGTTTACTCTAATAAATTATTAAAACTGTACAAAATAATATTCGAAGGTAACTCTACAAGTAATTCAAAAAGACAAAACAGGTCAGCTTTTATACTTACTTAGGTTACTTAAAGGTTGACTCATTGTATTTTGAACACACTGTATATTACGGTAGTTCAGCACTATTTCGTCCCACGCTGTATAAAGCACATCTCGAGCTTTTCGGGAAAGGTTTTAGCACGATATTGTATATTATTATCTATTCACATTTGCTTTAAGATCAAATTCCTGGAGCACTAAAAAATTTAATACCGATGCAGTACAAAAACATGAAAATGGAGATGTTTTAAATATATAACTAGTATATAACCGCGATTCCACCTGCAGGGTTATTTTTGATTTCAACCTCAAGCAACCCCTTAATTAACTGTTAAAACGGTTCTCGAGTTGTAAGCACACTAATAGACAAACAGACAGACTTATTCAATATAGTTTTTTTTTATATTCTGGATAAAACAGACAAATATCTTTGTATCTATCTCTATGTAATATCTCTCTTTATGAGACAATTTTGAATAACTTTTAGCATGCAACGTTAATATCAATGTGCTTCAAATAAATGATAAATACAAGATTTTATTATGATCATCAAATTCTAATTAATAGCCCAATATACTCATAAAAAAGCTGTAAATTTATTTTAATCGCTTTGTCTTAAAACAACTCCATTCCCCACAAAAATACTCAAAAAACTACCACAAATAAGTACTGCATTGTTATTGAAGTGTGGCAACACATTTTAGGCGCGCCACAAGCTGCGCCTGCGCCGGCTCCCATGTGGCCGCAACAACCGACCAATGGTTTCGCGACCTCGTTCCCGCCACACCAAGGGAACAACTCATTTGTGTCCGAAGCTAACTTCTCTAACGTTTTCGATAACACTGACACCGCAGGTGAGGCGCTTTATCACTCGTAGTTACTTATCAATGTTGCCGTGTCATTGAATTTCCTACCATTTTAGTAGTTTCTGTTTTACATTGGCATTTTAATGGGAGATATTTTCTCATTTCTTTATTTGAAAATAAAAATATAATACAATTTGATGACACAGCAACCCTTTCTTAGTGTTATAAAATATATACAAATTTAATTGACTGATACTGTAATGTAAAAATCTTCTGGTGTTGGTGAAAATATGTAATTTATTCTTGAGCAATTTTGTATAATGTGTATATTTCTTGCAAGCTGCCGCGGCTAACCCGTTTATGGGTATGGGAGACCCCACTCAACCCATATCAGCGTCCCCCGCTCGTCCCCCTCCCCCTACCGTTCCCCCACAACCCAAGTCTGCGTTCGACGACCTCGAGGATGTAATGCGCATGTCACTCGGTGGCTCGCCAGCCAAATCCCAACAGCCGATCACTCAACAGCCTCAGCCAATGGCGGCACAGCCTTTCAGTGACGTCATGTCCATGCAGATGTCCCAGCCGATGATGTTCGGCTCGCCAGCGCGGCAACCCATGATGCCGATGACCGGTTCGAAATTTGAATTGATGGAATGAAACTTTTTCTTTTGTTTCTAAAAAGCTTGCAAGTGGCCAGTAACCGACGTCGTTTGCTTTTTTTTAATTTTCAGCGATATAGAATGTACTGCTAAGGTTTTGTTTGACACGTTCATTAATGTAAATATTCACTTTTAATTTAGTTTGTGTTGTTTTTATGTGTAATTGTTGTACGTTTACATCACAGCTTAAATCAAACCATGTCATATCATAATAAACGTTCGGCGTTTTAAATTAATTATTATTATTGACCATAATTTTCGGCTTCATTATTTACTTCAAGAACGCTCCAGTACTTTTGTAGCAAGCACGAAAGATTGCTATTTATGTTTTTATTTTTTATTTGATTTACTATTTGAGGTAGGAAATTCATTTTCCACTAGTATTTTCAATTGTCCATGGCCAATGTCATTGCAACATTCACTGACCATTTTTGTTCAAAATCCTTTTCCCATTCACGCTAATTTCAGACTGTCATTTACATATAATTTTGACCCTTACTACAATACAAACAAGGTTTATTTTCGCAGGCCAACAACAGCAGCAACAGCCCAGCAAGGTGCTTACAGGTGATTTGGACTCATCGCTCGCCCAATTGGCCAATAATCTGTCCATAAACAAAGCAACCGCTCCGAAGTAAGTTTTTTTTAGTTATCTAGTTTGAATTTTCACTTAGATTGCTTTGTTGAATGGCTTTACATTTTATATTTGTTTATATTGAAACATAAGTATTTTATAGAAAATGGTTTTTGAATGTGCCACGTCGATTAAAGTTGATTTCTAGATCAGAAAACAATTTTGTGTAACAAAATCAGTGCATGTAAGTGTTTTGTTATTCCTTTAAGATAACAAAACACTTGCCTGTACTGATTTGTGTTCTAAGTGAACAATATATAGTAAGTTAAATCTGGTTTCTAAAATGTTGGTATATAATTCAACAGAGCAAGGCTACAGTTTTGTTCGAATAATAATCAGTCTACAGTATCTTAAGTTTCAATTCACACATTCATCACTTTTTTCGTGTGTTTTCGTAGATAGGTGACGAGTTTCAAATAAAAATCTAAAATCTAACTATGGGAATATACGCATGAATAGATAAATTATAAATGGGTGTTAGTTAGAAGTTATATATAGGATTGAAAGTGGCAACACTTAGCAACATTTCATAACTATCTAATATGCCCCAAAAATAAAAACAAAAACAGTTTGGTTTATTTCGGAGAAAAATAATAAATTGCGAAATGGCGTCACTAATACGGAGTTACATAGAGGGCGCCCAGTGCCTCGACGTTTCGCTATACACGAGATGCTATATCAACCGTGCAAGTGACGTCATGAAATTTCGTTTAGGATTTAGAATGTGAAATGTGGTCGATTAAATTTAAATAAATGTTTTTAGATTTTTATCTGAAACTTTATTACTTATATTGTCAAGTGAAGTGTCCGTGAGTTATAGACTGCTAGTTTTAGTCCCATTCGAGGATTTGAGTAGTTTAATAATGTTAAAGTTTGTTTCTCGTGGAATGGGACCAGTATTTTTGATTATATCTCTTATTACGTGATGACGAAGTCTCATTTTTGTTTGATAAGCAAACAAAAACGGTACTTGCAAATTGTAAGTGAAAGCATAAACAACTATACGATAAATTAGCGATAAAAAGTAAACTTGAAAAACAATATCAAAAGATCAATTAAATTAAATCTCTCGGATGGTTTTTCATGTTGATATTGTTTTGTTTAATATTTAATGGCGCGTTAAAGAGCTGCAAACAAGCCTGCAACTCTACTTTTTTTATCATTAGGGTTACCAACAGAGAAAGTCTGGAATCATAGCTCAAACTTCGAGCTCCCAATCGCGGAAGAAATACGTTAGATATTTCTTTGTAATTGTAGAGTCAAAACTTAAAAGCAACTTTCTACACGCGTCCAGAAATATTAATCTGAGAACCCTAAACTACTATATTAGAAGAAGAAATATCTCAGACTAGCTTTCAAGCCCTTCAGGGTGAATTTTAGAAAATCATTTTTAGAATTTCAGTGTAATCCGTTCATTGGTTTGAGCTGTGTTAATAGATCAATCAGTCAGTAACGATTGCCTTTTATATATGCAGATAACTATTTTAAATTGATTTTCAAAATACAATATGTTAGATTATGTTTTCACTTACAACTGCATGGTGTCTATAGACCGATGCAGTGGAACTCGCCAAAGAACGCGTCCAAACCAAGCGCCACTTGGAGTCCGCAGCCCATGCAGGCCACCACCGGAGCTGGGTACCGCCCCATGGTAAGTGTTCTACAAGCTCATCACAACAGTTGCCACAAGTTCTTTATACCCCATGATTACTGTTACTTTCCCACAGCGCAGTTTTCCATGTCGTTATATTTATATAGCAAAAACATACAGGTTGAATTTTACAATTACCGAGCATTTAGAGTCTGACTATTCATAATATCAGTGTCACTTTGACAATGCTTCATATTGAAACCAATGTTAGATTTCTCAAACCAAAAAACTTATACTATACAAACTATGTCTAATACTTGCTGGACAATAGTATAAAAAGTTAAAATTGTTATTCATTTCAGATTTGATCGTATAGTAATTTGTTAAGCTTGACAAACCCAACAAAGGTTTCAAAAATAAGCTACCTTAAAATTCCTCAGATTTGTGGGTACAGTGCCGCAACAAAATTAATAGAAATACCAAATAATACACATTAAAAAGATGAATGTTGTACTTGATTTTGACACACCACACTATGTTTCTATAATAATCATGCTAAAATACGAGTATATGACTCAGTTTAGGAACAGTGTGCTACAAACCATGTAAAGATCTTTTTCCAGCTCAATAAATTATTATTATAATCCAACTGCAGTTGCCATATTATTGCCTATATCCAAGAAAAAATATCTAACAGAAAACAGTGTATAAACCGTCAAAAATACTCAAAAAAATAGAGAATACATTGAAAAATTCACCCTTTAATGGTTTTTAATTAACAATTTAACGACAAAGAGTAGATCTTTTGATGGGGTATATTTATGACGTCAAAAACCAACGTTTCATAAAAAAAACGTTTAGACATTTAGTAAAAGTAAGCTGATTTGATATTTCAATCAACATCCCTGTTACCAGACAGTTGAAACAATGTAACTACAAATAGCGCTACCATATTTCTTATCTGTTGCTTTCTATGTTGCATTTACGCTAGCAACTGTACGCTAAAATTATTCTTACGCCACAAGTATAAATCTCTTAATCCTTTGAGTTGATTTACTACTATTTTTATTTTCTGTGCATTTTTTTTTGTTTATTTTTCCCGTAGCATGCCAGCATCCTTTTTTGCGTTTTACAGGGTCCCGGCATGAATCTCCCGCCAATGCCCCATACTATGCCCCATACATACCACCCCCCTCACTATGTCGTGGTAAGTTTTGTTGTTTTTTTTTAATTTATTTTTTATTATTTGCTTAGTTTTAGAAATTAATGTTTCCGGCGAGTAGCTCACGGCTTTGCTTTGCCTTCTGTTTCTAACAATATTATCAGGCAAGCATATTGTTTTTTTAATTCTCCAAATACAAAATTTCTAAGCTAAGCCTAAACTGTATTTTGATCCATTTAAATATAGTATAAAATTGCACTATATTAATCCTACTAATATTATTAATGTGAAAGTATGTTTGGATATGAAGATGTTTGTTACTCTTTCAAGCAAAAACTGTTGAACGGATTTTGATAAAACTTGCAACACAGATAGATAATATGTAACCTGGAATAACACATAAGATTTTTAGCTCGAAAAAGGTAAAATATCTCAGGAACGCGGGTGAAACCGCGGGGGACAGCTAGTCAAGAATAAAGATAAGATTTAAGTTTTTTGAATTACATTAATCCATAAATGGATCAAAACTTGTTGAGGCGTATATGTACAATCTAAAATATGCATATTATTCTTAAACATTTATGTCAAAGCTCTTACTCTTGAATAACTAGGTTTTTGAACACCATAATTTCTCCGTTACAAGGTACTGTATTTTTAAATCATCTTTTCGTGCAATCGAAATTGAACTTTACTGTTGCCACTAAAAGTTGATTTTAGTCTGTTATATGGTTCTTCTACGCATGAGTGTGTGGATAGTCGCATGACAAAGTCATTTCTATGTGTGTCATCTCATTGACTTTCGTTCGATACCTCAATTTATGAACGCCTAGGTAGATACTATTAATAATGTATATCTAGGTATGATTGCTTATGTCTTATTCATCAACTCTTATAGTTGAACGCCTTAAACTTTCTTTTCTATTCATTTCGAAATCTGTAGTTAGATTTTTAAAATAACATGTCTCTTAAAAATTCAATACAAAAGTAATCCCTAAATTTTATCAGATGTTTACATATAGTTATTTATCTTTTAAAATTTTATTCATATGTATTTAATAATCTTCACAAATGAACGAAGGCTAAGATTTGTTTAATATTATACTGTTTTAAATAAAACACATGTTTCCGAATTTCACTCTATCATAAATAAAACTTCTATATGTAGATAGAAATTAAGGAATGAAATCGTTCCAAATTAAAACTGTAATTTAAAGAAAATATACAATATTCCAGCAACAACCGGGCATGGTAATGGGCATGCAGGGGGCGCCCATGATGCCCATGGGCATGCAACAACCCATGCGGCCCGCCATGCCGCCACAACCAGCCACCAACCAGTTCAGTTAAGCCACACATTGTAATAGTTATTGGTTATACTTTATGAAGACGACCTGACTGATCGACTGATGAAGTGCGAAGGTAGAAGGCCTGAGACTGATGCTAAGATTGATGTTCCTAACATTAATTTGATTTACCATAGACAATCATATCGACGTCTATACATAGCGACATCTATCGTCGTTTGAAAGTACTAACTAGCTGCGGGAACGGCTAGACATTCAAAAATAGAATGAAAAGGTCAGTCGTTAAGTTCAAGGTCAGTCAGGTCGTCGTAGATATTCCATCGTTTACGCTGACTTATAAGGCAAGTAGGTATTTTATTTCCCTTATTATTCTTCTATAATTTACTTATAAATGCAGTGAATCAACGATTTTATTTTGTTTAATATGCATGTATAAATGTATCAGTTTTTACATTGACAATTAGCTAACCTGTCAGTGTCAAATACCAGTGTTGCACCTAAATAAAATTTAATCAAAAATTAGGGACATTAAAAATTAAAGTTACATTCGAAATTATTGATATCTATATCAACAAGTTATTTTTATTTTAAGATAGTAATAATATATCACAGCATATGACTTTTAAATATACATGTATGATGTTTGTTTGTATATAGCATATTTGCATATGCGTGAGTAATTATTTAATTTGAATTATGATACTTTTTATTTTTTAAATTGGATTGGTTGCCAGTTTTTTTCTGGTATCTCAATTTAAAATTATATCAACATATAATCATTCAACTTATGAAATATTTATAATTCTTATATAAATCACGCTCATTATCTAGAATTTTTTTATGAAAATTTCTTATGAAAAACGGTGCGAAAATATTAAAATTATTTTCATTTCTAAATTCAGACATCACATTCCATAATGTACAAAAATAATACTTATTTATTCTGTTTTAAAGCGTATCTTTTATTGTAGCTTATAATTTCCTACCTTGGCATAGTCAGCATTTATGAATTGGATTTGACAGTGAAATCTAGTTAAGTGTCTAACATAATATGCGGAGTCAAATCCGCCATTCCAGCAAAAATTCTAGACACGAATAATGTTTAACAACATCTAGTATAAATTCGCGTAGATATCACATAGGTTCTATAATTATAGCAACTATACCTTCAAAATATATTAATTATATGTGTATGAAAATAATCTTGCATATTTAGTGTTTGATAAGTGCATACATGTGTAAAAAATCTTTGTTATCCATCATTGTCTCTGAAACTACAAAAGTGTAGTTTGACATATTTCCACATCCTCAAGTAATCTTATGTAAAATAAACCCTGTATTTCTATATAGAAACAATGTATAATGTATAGATGGTTATTGCGTTAGATTGTTACAATATTAGCTGTTACGGGTGTATATTTTTATCGCATGTCAGTTGTGAATATGTAAACTAGGTGCTTTCTCCCTGCGGCGTTGCGACTCTGCAATGCTATTACAGAGTCGCAAGACGCCCAGCTGTGCGGTTGGACCTGAGAGTTATTAATAAATATCTACTCCCTAAGGTTTTCTTCATTAATTCACGGGCAAGTAAAAATGAGATTTCATGTAACTAGTATAAATTATGTACTAGTTAAATCGGTTGGACTTTGCCAAATATTTCAAAATCGTATTCTAAAAAGACAACGCCCATTTTTTGTACTAACAGTGAGCAATACTTTGTACAAATGCATTAGTTGAAATAAATAATTATTTTCATTGTCATGTGATATTTTGTTTTCTAAAGACTGCAATTTTTTTTTCAAAGTATTAATAATGTGCTTTATTTGTGTATATTTTATATTTTTTTCATTTACGATCGTTTGGACAAAGTATTGTGCGTAAGATGTTGCCATCTTTAACACGTAAAACAATTATTGCCATATTTTTACTTCTGATTTGGTAGAAAATGTAATTTAGGATGGCAATATCAATCCAATGTTTCCTTTCTGCCCTATTTACGAGTGTTGCATGTAGGAAAAATATATATTCACCTATAATGTGTAGTTGTTTATAAACACGATTTATATGAAATAAAGTTTAAACGCAAGGATATATTATTATTGTATGTATAAGTTTCTTTTATAAACACATTGATTTATAACTTTTGGCGGCGCCTATGACGTAACACGCCATACCACCCATGTTGTAAATATTTGGAGTTTTACCATAGTACCTAGTGCTAATGTCTGAAGAATATATTAATTCTACAACTATTCTGTTAACAAACGACCCGCTTCATAGAAAATATACTAATAGAGTTGTCCTAACAAAACGTTGTCGATATTAAGGTGTCTATTCATTATTAGTCGATAAAATAGCTTGTGTATTATTAAATTACCCATGAATTAGTTATAATAATTTGAGAATTCAAATTAATGGTATTAAATATCATTTGCAATGTATGAGATCTGTTGATTGACTATTTTTTCTAATTCAGTCGATTGCTAGTATTTTTTGTGCAATATACTTTTATTTCATTGGCAACACTGCAATGTCAAAGTAATAAATAAAATTGAAACTACATATTTGTTGTGTATAGTGATTATCATGTATACTTTTTGAACTCCTCTGCTCGATTTTGTCATTATTGTTGTTGTTTTGAAGATGATCGGTTTAATGGATGATCTGGCCAGTTATTCTATAAAACAATCAATAGTCAATGTTTTTTTCAATATACGAGTAGGCATGCTGTGATGTGTGGATTCGACTGATTTTTTGAAATAATTGAATTCGCTATTATGTAACATAGTTTATGATTTTAGTAAGAGATGAAAATATAACTAATGTATACACACTTTTGAATTAATTTCTAGTAATTATTATGGCACCTCAAAATTTTAAGTTGTAAATTTTATACTTTTATTTTTATCAGTTTAATGAGTTATGTTTTTTATGTAAATATCCCCTGCTATGTTATTTACTAGTACTTTGCCTTTAGATATTCAATTTAGTTTATTTATGAAAATAATAAATCGATTAATATTATTATTTTGTTTTTTTCTTCTCCTTTTTTTGTTGGAAGCTATTACCCATGGGTCCATATCGAGCCTCTACCCAAGTAATAAATAAGTTCAAACACATTTCTTCATTAGAATATTATAGTAATTTGAACCTAAAATAAATGTTGAAAAGATTTATATTTGTGTAATGAGTAGTGTGTGTCTATTTACCACTTGTTCCAATGACAATACTATTACAAAATATGTTAAAGCACGGATATAGTTGGAATGGATATGGTTGGAAGATCATGATCTGTCTTAGGAACACAATCAAAAAATACATATTTTTCAAAATTGGTAAATTATATGTCAAAGTGACAGATGTTATTTATGTAGATGATTGTACATTGATCAACACCTAGGGCAGATCAAACCGGTGGCGATCCTAGTCATATATTCAAATTAATCACAGTATTAATGTAGTCTACTTACTAGGTGTCTATCAGAGAATTTTGTATAGCTGTTAAATTTAGCTTGGAAATAGGTGAAATTCAGGATGCATTTTGATTGCCAGGAGACAATTTTTTTTTATTTTTATTATATCATAATAATATTATGTAAATGTATACACATTTGAGGCTGATAAATAAAATGCAACCTGAATAGTTGGAAAATATATTTTTGTTAGGAGTGGAGTGCTTTTCTTACAGCCTACCTAAGCTTGAACAATAATTTATCTTCTCTCATACTGTTCTCGTTATGGAAACACTCCAACTATGCTTTCGAATGTTGTATATCTTGTTGTATCGCAAATAGTGGGGCGATCGATTGTCTATGAACACAATAAATAAAATTAAAGTTTATATTGGTGTTTTATTCAGTATCAAATCTAATATCTCCGACTCTAATGACTCCGTCGCCTATGGATTGCTATGTGTAGCCACATTGGGAATCCCCCTGGTATTGCTAATGTCCATAGACCATTTATAATACCTAGAACTGAGTTTCAAGTGCACACCGGTTGATGCTAAGGCAACAGTTTTAACTTGAGGGGTAAGCCAGGTGGGTACCACAACACAATCTTCTCTTTGATGTAGGTACATATCTATGAGAATTAGTGAAGAAACTGCTTAAATGAATACCTAAAGTCTATTGCTCAAGGGTAAGAAAAGATGAGGTAGCATAGGAGGCAGCAAGGCATAGGAGTCACGGATCTCGAGAAAGTATCTATCACGGAGGAAAGAATTATCTTCCATACTTAACATTAATATTGAATAGTCACAGTAGGATTGCTTAATTTGCTGCGTTTTTGTTATGAAATTAATTTAATTGTAGAATACCTATTTTTTTGTACTTATGTAATGTAGATATAATATTACAAACTTTTTTATTATGACTTTTTATGAACGCACCCATAAAATATATATATTTTCCTCTGGCAACATAAAATCAATCGATGACAGCGACGGGATTTTCGTACTCCGTCGCTGACGACATTTTGTCAATAAATTGTAAAATTTGAGAAAGTTTAGGCACGTTTTATAAGTGTTTAGTGTTAAATAAGCCACAAAGATGGCAGATAATGAACAAAAAGCTATGCAGTTGATGGTGGAGGCGGAGAAAAAGCTGAATTCATCGAAATCCTTCCTCGGATCGCTATTCGGGTGAGGACAATGAATTACTCATTCATTTGTTGATATTTTCTTGACTTCTCGTCACTTAAGTTTAATTTATGCTATCTAAACGTAAATCCAGATGCTTATGTATCGTTATTCAATAATAATTTCGGGTATTTGCATGTTTTAAATTAACCAAAAATGCAATTTCATTATGTTCGATTTCACTTATTTTTATAGCTATATCTCGATTATTGATCATTTCATTACGTTATGAGCTTTAATTCAGTCTATCTTTCTCATATATCTTGCATTGAACTGTTTTATAAAAGTTTTACTTTGGATTTGAGATAAAAGATTGAGTGAACAAATAAAAAAACTAAGCTGACTCATCTCATTTTCACCTCAAATTATTCAGATGAAACTATATTTTCGAACATATCCCAAATTGGATAACACTCTTAATATTTTTATATGAACATGAACATTTGACTAATTGGGCTCTCAAAATCTGAGACAATTGATATGAGCTTAAATGACCTAATTTTGTCTAACAGTTAGACATGGCGGTATGGCTTCTAGTTAGACTCTAACTAGAAGCCATACCACCTATGCCACCATGCTATGGTTTCATTACAATTAACAATTGATTAAAACAGTGGATCATCGAAAGTTGAAGAGGCTGTGGATTGCTACCTCCGAGCGGCCAACCTGTTCAAAATGGCCAAGAAGTGGCCGCAAGCTGGCCAGGCGTTCTGCAATGCTGCACAGCTACATCTGAAGGCTGGTGTGCGTCATGACGCAGCTACCAACTTTGTTGATGCCTCTAACTGCTATAAAAAATGTGATCCTAATGGTAAGTATTTTTTTTATTGCAGTGTAATACTGTTTTTAACACTAGTTGTGGGTTCGATTCCCTTCTAGGACATTCATTTATGTATGTGTATGAACATGTCTGTTTGTCCTGAGTCTGGGTGTAATTGTCTATTGTAATTATTAATTTTTTTAAATCTAATTTTCATAGTACAAGTTCTGCTTAGTTTGGGATCAGATGGTCCCAGGGTATAAGCTTTTTAGCCTTAATTAGTTAAAAGCTAGATCTTTATGGGCTAGTCTAGACACCATGATAATTATGAGTTTGAATCATACACTACTAATAATTATGAACATTAGAACATGACATAAGCACACAAAGCCTAGATCGGAACTGGCCCTCAAGTGCAGCTGTCGAAACACACCGATAGGTGCTTGGCAACAGATTTTCAACTTGAGATCTTAATACTTTACGCTAGTATCTATACTAAGTTTATGGGTGAGATACCACTCCCTACGCCGCAAATTGTGGGTTCGATTCCCACTCAAGAAAGACATAAGCATGTATTAATTAATTAGTCATGGTATATGTGTTATATTGATCAGAAGCATCTAATAGTTCAGTCGTTTTTAGGGTTCCGTACCCAAAGGGTAAAAACGGGACCCTGTTACTAAGACTTCGCTGTCTGTCCGACCGTCTGTCTGTTACCAGGCTGTATCTCAAGAACCGCGATAGCTAGACAGTTGAAATTTTCACAGTTATGTATTTCTGTTGCCGCTATAACAACAAATACTAAAAACAAAATAAATATTTAAGGGGGGCTCCCATACAACAAACGCAACTTTTTTGCCCTTTTTTGCTCGATATCAATAATGGCAACAAGTAGGCACTTGAAATATTCACAAAATACTCAGTTGTATTTTTACTTTAATAATAAATAATAAAATTAAAATAAAAGAAATATTTAAGGGGGGCTCCCATACAACAAACGTGATTTTTTTGCCTTTTTTACGGAACCCTTCGTGCGCGAGTCCGACTCGCACTTGGCCCGTTTTTATTTTATTGTAGTGCGATAGGTACTAAAATTCTAAGTTCATTAATTTTGTATAATTATTGACTAAGCTTATTTGATTACCGTGGCGATAGTATTGGGCTCGATTCCTACAATGAGCTTGAGTTTTCTGTGAAGGACAACATCATGAGGAAACCACAGCACGGTGGTAGGTTACTTTGTAGTACTCGACTGGCTGGCAGTTCCCATCTAGGCTTTGTGTGCTTACCACCTTCGGCCACATTATCACTTACCATAGTGGGATTGTAGTCAAACACAAGCCTATCCAGAATAATAATAAAAAAACACCCTCAAGTTGAAAATCCAACTCATCACTTACCACGGTAAGATAGTAGTCAAGCACACGCCTATGCAAAATAAAAAACTTGGATAAAGTTCATAAGGATATTGGCTTCGTTTATAGCCCGCTGTCTAGCCCATATCAAGATATTTAACCTAAAACTTTACTTGTAAGCGTTTGGCTGTACTCCAAAGTAGTACTGAGCTCGGATACGATTTTTGACCTGTTTTTACAATTTAATAAGACCTACAGTATATAGGTAGTAATAAAATTGTAAAATGTAGTATTCGACACAATTAGCTATAAAAGTTTAATGTATGTGTGACCCGATTTGACACAGTTGTTACATGTGATAATTAATGGATTTTACATGACGCGTTGGGTTTTCATTTTAAACAAAACTCTGATAAAAAAAATACTGAGTTATCCTACTAATCGTACTAATCTTACTATATCTTACTAATATTATAAATGTGAAAGTTTGGATGGATGTTTGTTTGTTACTCATTTACGCCAGAACGGCTGAATAGATCTGGAGGAAATTTGGCATAGAGATTATTGGAGATAGATTACAATCTGGAATAGCACATAGGCTACTTTTTATCCCGGGAAAAGATAGAACCCTCGGGAACGCGAGTGAAACCACGCGAAACAGCTAGTAATATTATAAATGTGAATGTTTGGATGGATGTATGTTTGTTACTGATTTACGCCAGAACAGCTGAATGGATCTGCATGAAATTTGACATGGAGATATATTATAGTCTGGAATAGCACATAGGCTTCTTTTTATCCCGGGAAAAGATAAGATCCCTCGGGAACGGTGGTGAAACCGCGCGAAACAGCTCGTATTATACATGTGAATGTTTGGATATTTGTTACTCAATCACGCAAAAACGGCTAAACAGATTTTGATTAAACTTGGCACACAGGTAGATCATATCCCGGAATAAAATATATGATACTTTTTATCCCGGGAAAAGATAAGATCCAACGGGAACGGGGTGGCTTTCTATTTGTAGAAGAGTTTTCTAAATCGGGTCAGTTGATCCAGAGATTACCCCCTACAACCTCACAAACTTTACCTCTTTATAAGTTTAGATATAAGTTTTCCGGTGTACATAGTAGGTAAACACATTCCATAATACACGCCCATCTGATTCCAAACTTAGCGATCAGATGGCCGTGTGTGAAAAATGTCCCAGGGTATTAAAAAAAATGTTATGTAAATAGTTTTGCAAAATAAACCCGCAATCTAAACACAGGATACAACATTGTATATTAGTGTTTACATCAGTAGATAATCTGATAAGCCATGATAACTCCGATTAACTCATGGTCGGGGTTACTTAGATACTCGACTATGGTACTATCAGATAAGGTTTTCGTAATTTATTGACAAATCACTTTCCATTTCGCGTAGTTGTGTATTGAAAATATTACATAAATTTATAAGTGGACGTCCTTTAGTTACATTACATATTCATGAATTTTAGAGCCACTCTGTCTCAGGTTACATTTGTGTGACGTCATATAGGTAGGTATATTGCTATTAAGAAATTGTTCTATTTAAATCACCTACTCCAATTGTTTAATATTGTTCATATTGAAAATCTTTTTTTTAGTAAAGAAAGTCATAGAGTTGGTAATATTTTAAAGGTTTTTGTTAGAGTTGATGTTTATTATATTGTGACATGTGACGTCACAAAGCTTATGACTCTACTCCCACTTGTCGCACTATGTTACACTGTTGACCATCTTTACTGGGTGACGTTATTTATGGATAACCCCCAAAGTCCTGAAATAAAATCAATTTCATTAAAAAAAAACCCTGTTCCTGAATAAAAAACATTTTAAAACCACCATAAGCTTCATTTTGGCGAAAAACTGTGAAACAATAAATAACTTCCAAACTTGTATTAACTTCTTCAGTACTTAAGTCCTAAGGGCTTAAACTGTATAAATTATTTACGTCTAACAGAAAGAAGAGTTGTCTCGCACTTATAGAATATTACCATACAAATGACGTCATACACTTTGTCACTTATAGAGTGAGAGTTTTAGGCGATACAGATCAGTTGGTAGGGATGTGGAATGCTATGACGAGAGTTAAAGGTTCGAATATTATAATGAACTTTGATCTTGTCCCACTGGTTTAGCAAGGTAATCTATCGATTAGTATTGGTGTGTTCACACAGCTACACTTGAGAGCCAGTTATCTTCAGGGCTTTTTCATCAGATTGTAATCAAATACTAGTCTATTGATAGAAAAAATATGGGCGTAATTACGTGACGTGATTGTTATTGATAGCCTTTTGTTATTGAAAGTTATTGTCTCCATTAGCCAACATAAACCATTATGTCCTCATAATATTTTTGTAATATAATACAGCACATGACATAATTGACCACAGATTTATTTTACAAATACAATTAATTACCCATTATTTTTTATCACTATTATAGGAACGAAGTTCCTTATCGCGCGTTGTGAAAGGGGGCTAGACGGAAAAAAATCTTATGAAAAACCGACACTTTTAGTGTCAGTTGTGTTTAGTAAGCTATTGTAAGCTGTGCGGCGTGCGCATGTTTCTCTGTCTGTCTCTCTCTCTCTCTCTCTTATAGAAAGCAAGCCAGATATTTTCATTTCTATTTATTTCTCTCGACTTATATAACTTCGTTCCATCCGGGCGTCTCTTGACACCTCTCAAGTTTTTTTTGTCAACATTTATCACTAATGAATATGGTGTTCCGATGACATGATAATATTTAGCAAAAAGTGTGGGTACTACCTATGTGTGCCTATTATACAATTTTATTCTTAGCATACCTATATAAGTGCTAAAAGCTGTTTAGATTTAGAATCATTAATAGAATCGATTAATTAAGAATCGATTTTTTTTTTACCTTGCTAAGTTTTTTGCCAGTTCTTTTCAGTTGTTGTCTGACTTCCGAAACGGCGGTGGTCACTTCTGTAGTTCGCTGATAAGTGCCCTGAGTGACAACACAGGCCAAAATACTGTGATTGGAAACGTGAAATTTTGCAAGGCTTTCTTTTATAATGTAGACGAGAACTAACGAGTGTTTTTTGGCAATTCAACGCCTTAGGAGCTCGTTAATTAAATAATGGGATTGTGGCCTGAATGTTAGTTCTTACAGACAACTTGTGTTGTTCCAGAGGCGGTATCCTGCCTGCTAAAAGCCATCGAGATATACACCGACATGGGTCGGTTTACTGTAGCCGCCAAACAACATCAGGTAATTGCATTTGAGAATCAATTATTTTGTGAACAGGCAGACGGTTCTTCTGATAAGCATCTTACACGAAGCTACCTGAAAGAAACTACATATCTCTATAGGAATAGGGTAGTGTCCTGGGTCAATTAAAATGAATTCTATTTAAGGAATTCCATCAGTAAGATTATGGAAAAATATTGGACACGTATTTTTTGCTTTGTCAAATCAATAAAAATATACAAAGTTATAGCGCATCAAAGTATAGGAGTGGGGGCTTGTGACGTCACTTCGTGGTAAGATTTGTACCACGGTGTGACGTCACGCGAAATTTCAACGCTCTGTATCCTCGTATTTTTTTACGAAAAAAAAAAAATACGTGTCCAATATTTTTTTGTAATCTAACTGACGGACTAATTTGAATTATTTAGGACACTACCCTATTGCGGACTACTTTTTTATTTATTTACAAGTGTAAATTCTTTGTTACATATTTATAACCAAAGACTTTTAACTTATACTAAGCTGAAAATCTTTCGCCAAAACACCTATCGGTGTGTTCCGACAGCTGCACTTGAGAGCCAGTTCCCATCTAGGCTTTGTGTGCTTACCATCTTCGGCCACATCATCACTTACCACGGTGAGATTGTGGTCAAACACAAGCCTATCCAGAATAAAAAAAAATAGACAGGACATTGCGAACAAAATCGTAATCCGATATTTATATCCTAATGGACAAAAGTCGCTCAGTCTAGTCTATTCAAAGATGGATGGCATTACTGAGGCATGGAATGGGATCACTGTTTTTCTATGACTTTTCTTCTGATAGCCGCTCTATTGTATCCATCTTTAAATCTTTACATATAACCAAATCAAATCAATTTTAGTTTTCTCATATTTGTGATTATTGTTAAGGTGTATTGTATTGTATGGTACAGAACATAGCGGAGTTGTACGAGACGGAGTGTGTGGATCTGTCCCGCGCGATGCAACACTACGAGCAGGCTGCCGACTACTTCCGCGGCGAGGAGTCCACGTCCGCCGCCAACAAGTGCATGCTCAAACTTGCACAGTACGCCGCGCACCTAGAACACTACGACAAGGCGATACAGATATACGACCAGGTAACTCAACTCGACGCCCCTGGTGTTGCAAGCGTCCATAGGCAATAGGTCCATAAGGCGATGGTAGCTCAGTGGTAGTGACGTCGAATACCGCCGCGAAGGTCGTGGGTTCGAATCCTACATTGGGCTTGAGCTTTCGGTGAAGGAAAACATCGTGAGGAAACCATAGCACGGTGGAGGCTACCACCCTCAAGTTGAAAATCTGTCGCCAAGCACCCATTGGTGTGTTCCGGCAGCTGCACTTGAGAGCCAGTTCCCATCTAGGCTTTGTGTGGTCAAACACAAGCTTATCCAGAATTTAAAAAAAATAGGCTATGGTAACCGCTTACCATCAGGTGGGCCGTAAGCTTATTTGCCACCTATCTAGTGGTAGAACCTCGAACTCTATGATACAGTGCTGATGTCCGAAACTTGTTTATTTCTGAGTCCTTCAACAATTTTCAGCGTGTGTAAATTACAATACAAAAACTTAATGAATTATACACGTAAACCTTCCTCATGAATCACTCCGTTCATTGGTGGAAACCACATCAAAATACGTTCAGTAGTTTTTTAGTTTATCGCGAACAGACGCGGCGGAGGAGTTTGTTTTAATATGTATAAGGCCGGACTTACGCTTGTAAGTTAATTGAAAGTATTAAGAAATTACGGTAAGCTACTTACAAAGCGTGTTTACATTTGCAAATTTATCGTAAGTTAATTACGTAAGCCTACTTACGTGAGTAAAACTTACAAGTGTAAGGGCGGGGATAAGGATAACTTTTGGACAGTAATCTGCAGCAAGATGCCTTAAGAACGAAGTTCCTTATCGCGCGTTGTGAAAGGGGGCTAGACGGAAAATATTATTACGAAAAGTTGTCACGACACTTTTTGCTATAGTAAGCTATTGTAAGCTGTGCGGCGTGCGCATGTTTCTCTCTCTCTCTCTCTCTCTTATAGAAAGCAAGCCAGATATTTTCATTTCTATATATATATATATAAATAGAAATGTTTTTTTTTATATATATATATACTCTCTCGACTTATATAACTTATATAACTTCGTTCCATCCGGGTGTCCCTTGACACCTCTCAAGTTTTTTTGTCCGTGAACGTTCAGATAGCCAAGTCGTCGCTGGACAATAGCCTGCTGAAGTACAGTGCCAAGGAGTACATGTTCCGCGCGGCGCTGTGCCACCTGTGCGTCGACATTCTGAACGCGCAGCACGCGCTCGAGAAGTACTGCGGACTGTACCCCGCCTTCGGGGACACTAGAGAGTGCAAGCTTATCAAGGTATACTATGTCACTCACATATTTTAAGGCGATGATAGCACAGTGGTAGTGGCGTCAGATACCGCGAAGAAGGTCGTGGGTTCGAATCCTACAATGAGCTTGAGCTTTCGGTGAAGGAAAACATCATGAGGAAACCATAGCACAGTGGAAGGGTACTTAGTAGAACCCGACTGGCTGGCTACCAGCTTCAAGTTGAAAACCTATCGGTGTGTTCCGACAGCTGCACTTTGAGAGCCAGTTCCCATCTAGGCTTTGTGTGCTTGCCACCTTCGGCAAAACACAAGCTTATTCAGAATAAAAAAAACGCGATTTAATGAGTTAGTTCCAGACAAAAAGTCTCCACTCCTTAGGTATTCTTATGTCTGATTATATGGATTTATTTTCTTCATTTCTTTGATGGCAATCGTCCCTTAGGATATTTCTTCTTAACTGGTATTGAGTCAACTAAACAACACATCAGAATTCAAACCCTAAACACAAATGAATTAAGTCGCATATCACAGGTACCTATGTAGGTAACAAATGCGGGTTATAATTTTTTATGTATTTTTGTATTAGTTTAAGAATGAAATTGTTAAACATTTGAAAAAAAATAGCCAATATTCTGTAACTCGACCTTCATAAATGCCCTTCTAGGGCCTAAAATGGATACATTGTTTTGGCTTTGACAGGAACTAATCGAGCACCTCGAAGAGCAAAACATCGACGCGTTCACCGAAGCGGTGAAAACATACGACAGCATATCCCGACTGGACCAGTGGTACACGACCATGCTCGTGCGTATCAAGAAACAGATCAACGACAACCCCGACCTGCGTTGAGTCGCCCGTCTGCACCGCGCCTGCGACGTCTGCGTGCGCGTCGTGTGAGTTGCCCCTTTTGTTTACACGCGTTTTGTCGTCATTTGTTCTCCGTTTGATTTGGCGCAAACCAAGAATTATGTGTACTACCTGGATAGGACGTTCTCCATACCTATTTGAAGCAAATACCTATCAATTGCGTAAGAGTAAGATAACAACTACGTTGGGATAACCTCTCTTTCTAAGTAGGGTTACCCTAAATGAAAGGTATTTGCTTCAAGTAGGTATGGAGAGCGTTCTATCCAGGAATTCTTAGCGCAAATACATTTAAAAACGACTCAAATTACACTAATTCTAAATAAATTCACATTCAGACGGTTCTGTTCTCAAGAAACTAAATTTAGTCGCCCTATCTCTTTTTAACAAATAACGTGAGAAAGGGATATAATAATTTTTGTGTTGTCAAATTAATCCAATTGTTTGTTTTCGGTGAATTAATTCGTCATTAAAGTTGGTCACGGTTATTTTTATTAATTATACTTTAATTCGATGTATTTTCTATACCTTTTTATAAATTTTTGTTCGATTAACATTAGTTTTGTTGTTGACAACAGAATTATTGATATTCATAATTATGTAACAATCTTAAAACTTGTTAAGACGCAATTTTTCCATAAATGTCTTTTTTGTGATGCTTCAGTATTTAGGGACTATAACTTGAGTCAGTTTAGAAGCATTCGTCTATTCAATAGGGACATAGGTTTCCTATCTGCGTAATATTACGTATTATACAGAGTGTTATTATGTGTTTGCGCCAGTTCTTATTGCGTGGCAAAAGGTCGAATAATTTATCGATATAAGTTGATTATGTTAAATAATTGCGCGCTAGTAAAAGCGACATCTACCGTTGTGTTAATGTTTCATTTGAGGTACATTAAAATATGTCAAATGAATATAAACTCTATTTAAATATGATTTAATTCATAATATCGCGTAACCTAACCAATTGTAACGTGGTTATTTTAATAACTTCAAGCACACGTGATTTTGATTCGTCATTAGAATAAATATTCGCCGGCCTTTATTTAGTGGTGTGCCAGACGATAGTTGCGTATTATTTCATTACTTCCTACAAACTGCTTTTTTAATAAATAGCGACATCGCAACTATTGTCTGACGTACCCTGTTTAACAGGAAAGTGAGAATTGTGTTGCTCAACTATGCTGAAGGCAACGAAAATGCACGACAGCAGCGGGCGAGACGTTTCCTTTAATCGTATTTATGTAGCGTATTCATTATGCCTATTTCATTGTAATGGTTAGATGAACCGTTGTTTGTTACACTGTCGACCTTTTTGAATACGATCTGCATTCATTTGAAACTATTTGTGGGACAGATGAGAGTCAATTTTTAAACTATTAGCAATAAACGTATTGTACGCGCCTATAAATTTTTGAAGTAATTATGTGAGGCAAATCTTACTAGCACTTACATGTGATGATAGCACGTATGCTGGTACACTCCTTCACCATCACAACACACGTTGAATAAATATTAAATGTCTTTGGAACGAAGTTCCTTTACGCGGCTTACAGTAGAGAAATCTGGTAGAAATCGTCACGTAAGAAAAAAGCGTTATGCGACGACTTTTCCCTGTCTTTCTCTTTGTCTTTGATATATTTATTATGATAAATAATAAAATTTATTAGACAAATTAGAGAGAGAGAGTGGAAAAATTTAAGGATCTTCGTTCCTTGAACGCAATTTTTTTTTATTCGAGTATTTGAGACTCGACCGGCAATTTTTCGACCTTGTAAATTGGCGTCGTCATGCGCGCGGAGAGGTGGCTGATTATGATGGCACCACAGATGATTAAAGGCTTTTCAGGTCCATTTAAAGACCCATCACACATCATTAATTACCATTGTGAAATTGTGGTTAATTACAACCCTATCTAATATTTAAAAATAAGTATTACAATATTAAGTCATATGTGCACTGCTAAATATGATAGGCCTCTTCGTGACTCTGCCAGGCCTCTTGCACCCAGTGTCAAGGCTCTGGTGAGAGGTCACCCCTTTGTAAGTTCAGTAGCACAAAATTTTATCGTATTTTATATGACGAAAAAGCTTAAAAAAATCCTCTAGGTTTTCGCTATATGAATATTCGATATAGTGATTTTTACTTCCACGGTCGATAGTGTAACTTACGTTATTTATTATATTCAGGATTTAGATTATATAAAACTAGATACTAAGTCGGGATAACAATCAAGATGTTTTTATTAAAAATCGATGATATCATTATGGGGGTACATACGTTCCATGTTTTATTCTAAGTACATTTTGTTCGTCGATTGAATAGTTATTACTTTAGTTTGTTTAAATACGCCATTTTTTGGCTTTATATTGTATATATTTTAATTATTTAGTGTTAAAAAGGAAATGTCCCAGTCGATATTATGTAAGTGCAGGAGAATGATAATGCCAGGGGAATGAGGAATGACAGTTATATTAACATATTTGAGTAAATCTGAATAGACTTTAAAAATTACTGCACATAATATGCATAACTGTATTTTTCTTCTATATGTACTACACACACTTTATCCTGTCAAAAAGAAACATAAAAGTAGCACTTTAAGTTTTTTTCCCCAATTTTCCAAGATAAAAATTACAGTGGTTAAGCTGTTAAGGGATGTGCTTAGCAATGATCAGCATTTAATTTTATGTGCTGTTACCCCCTATAATTAACGATGACAAAGTTTAACATGGAGCAACGATGTCTATTTACTCTGCCTTTAAGTCCTTTGTTCTTGTTTTACTGAGGTGTGAAATTTATCATGTGAATCGAATAGTCTGGCATAATCATTAATTACTGTATCATCATTATCGACAAGGGGCCTATTCTCATTTAGAATAAATTCAATGTTTATAAACATTTATTTTGTTGTTGTAAATATTGTAATGTTTCGTTAATAAATTTTATATTTTAATTTACATTTCATTTTTTGTTTCCATTAATTACGTTGAACACTTTTCGTTGTAATCGTAAGCTTCCTTGAATCACTGAAGTGTACACGTGCGATTGTTGGATCGCACGCGTGTATTGTCTCAGGTATAGGGTTTTAGTAAAATAAATAAGATTCGCCTTGTTATTAGGCATACATTTTTCGATAAAAGCAACATTAGTAGACGTGCTTCATTTATGTAATATGGTGTCTATGAATTCATTACACAAAATATTCTTCAGTGATATGTAGGTATTGAAAAAATTAAAATAAAAAATTATTGTGATTTTTTTTTTGTACTTTTTTTTACTTAATCGTAGGTGATTCTATTTCTTGCATTTTCAGGCTACCAAAAAGGTTTTAAGGAAAAGTAAATACGTAATAAAAATCTGTCGCGTACGTTCATCCGAGAGTAAAATAATAATTTGGGGTTTTACAATGCTTATCGGAAACTTTTGGATATCTACGGGTTTCTGGGCAGTGTGCATACCATATGTATAGAACTGACGTATGCAAATAGATCACGGTCAGCGTAGGTATACTTTAACACAACTACGTTTTACTTAAAATCACATAAAAGATACCTACAACGATACGTTATATCTCTAATAAATTGGAGCAAATATCCGAAAAAAAAAACTAGAACTGACAAATACCACGAACATTGAAATTCGGATATTTTAGCATACGTGTCGCATCTCTAAAAGCAAAAGTCGTAACCTTTTGTGCACAATATAATTCTTTGTGTAGATAATTTATTTATATTTGTATCATAAGATCTCTGAGAGAATATCCGTGGAGGTGCTTATTGTTTGAGTAAGAATTCAAAGGACATCGAATTCATAAATGTTGCACGTTTTAAAATACAGTCTAGCGTTAAAGTTTCGCAAATAACCGTTACTATATCAATGGCAGTTATGTATCGCATTGTATGGCACACTGGTATTCGTTATATGTAAACCAAATAAAGTGTTAATACAAGAAATATATGTGTTTTAAAGCCTATAACCTATCCTCTTTGTCTATAATATATTTTAAACAGGTAAAGAGTGTATGTTTGAATGTAGGAGGTAATCTCTGAAACTAGCTACATTATCTCTGAGACTATTTGTCATCACGAAAACGCGGGTGAATCCGCGGAGCGGAAGCTAGTGTTACAATAAGCAAATAATATATTAACTACTTATGTATAACTAAGCAAGTTTGAATAGTCGATAGGTATATTACGTTTAAATTTTTCAACAAAAATTGTTCGTTCACGGAGTGTTGCAAAAAAAATGGTGGCCACGTTTGTCTCCAAAACCGGCCATGTATGACTATTTCTCTTGAGGGACAAAGAACGGTTAATGCAGAATGGTATGCTAGCATTTGTTTGCCACAGGTCGTTTCTGAACTCCGTAAAGAGAACTGCAACCGCCGCATCATCCTCCATCACGACAATGCGAGTTCTCCACCGCGCACAGAACAAAAGAGTTTTTAGAGCAAGAAAACAGAATTATTAGACCATCCGCCGTACAGCCCCGACCTAAGCCCTAATGATTTCTATACTTTCCCTAAAATAAAGAATAAATTGCGTGGTCAGAGATTTTCATAACCTGAAGAAGCTGTGGACGCCTAAAAAACGGCCATTTTGGAGACCCCAACTTCAGAATGGAATGGTTGCTTCAATGATTGGTTCCATCGTATGGAAAAATGTGTCAAATTTCGCGGAGAATACTTCGAAAAGCAATAAATACATTTTTAAATAGTAATGTTGTGTCACTTCCTTGATTCCCGAAATTTTCAGTGCCGCCCTCGTAGTAATATTACTAGTCATAATTTGACGGGCCGGTTGGCGTGGTTGGTTAAGACACTACCTATCACGCCGCAGGTCGTGGGTTCGATTCCCATCCAGGACACACGTTTGTGTGCATGAACATGTCTGTTTGTCTGGAGTCTGGGTGTAATTATCTATTTAAGTATGTATTTACAAAAAAAATGTAGTCTATGTATTATATCAGTAATCTGGTTTCCATAGTACAAGCTCTGCTTAGTTTGGGATCAGATAGCCGTGTGTGAAAAATGTCCGAGGATATATGCATTTACATTGATTAAAAATAGGCAGATATAATAGAAACTTTATTTTTTCCGTACACATTAGTAACAGTGATATCACACAGCAATAATACTTTGTGGCCTCCTTCTTTGTTTGCGTTTATGTTTATTATTTGCAAGCAATTCATATGCTTCTGTTTCTGTATTTACATTGTCTATTGTAAATGCATCTTTTATCATTTTTAGAATTGTGGCCATTATACCTGTTTCTGGTTCGGGTTCATATTTAGCTGTAGCGGTGTTACCATTACCAACCTGATACTGGAATGCCTCAGCTATGGATTGGCTGTTAATTGTATATTCTGTATTGTTGTAATTCATCGTAAATTCTAGTTTATGGTATTCCAAAAATCTTACTATCTGTTCTTTGATATCGTCTAGACTTAAAGGGATGGCCGGAGCATTATCTTTAGGGGTCAAAATTTTACTAAACATCTTTATAATCTGAAATATTCCTGAGTCGTCAGTTTTGAAACGTTTTCCGTTAAATTCTTGAGATAATACGCATGGCAACACTGAAAGAAATAAGTCAGAATTTATTATTGTTAAAAATATACCCAAACAGTTTGTGTATGTTACTTCTTCGTCGTACGGGCTTCCCGTTTTGGCGCCCTTTTTGCGTCGGAGGGTGTATGGCTGGGATTAGGTACTCCAGTCAATCTATCTCTTCAAAGCTTACCAGCGCCACAGAGGACCGACCAGCGCCTTGACGTTGCCGACCGTCACCCTGAACTACCCGGGTTACTCAGGTAACACCTCTGTGACTTTTGGGACATATGGATATGAAAGTAATCTTATAACGGTTTAATTTTAGTTAACGGAAAAATAAAAGGCAAGATATTACTTTTAGCTTTTTCACTTACATAAAATTAAAAATAATAAACAATGAAACATATCGCCGTGCTGTGTTGGTGACATTTGATATTAGAACTGATATCTAATCCAATAAGGTTTCAATTTGGTAATAAAACAGTTAATTGCGGTATGTAATTACTGCATGATGATTAATTTTTTAATTGGTTAGAGTAGTCGTCAAACTTTTACATAGCCCTATACCTAACTTACCTAACTATATCATGAGTTAGCTCTAATGTCATCTATATCTAGGACCTATTCTCTAGCGACTATGGCAAACATTTAGTATGAAGATTTCGAAGAGATATTTACTTTTTTTTTTTTATTCTGTATAAGCTTGTGTTTGACCACAATCTCACCATGGTAAGTGATGATGTGGCCGAAGGTGGTAAGCACACAAAGCCTAGAAGGGAACTGGCTCTCAAGTGCAGCTGTCGGAACACACCGATAGGTGCTTGGCGACAGATTTTCAACTTGAGGGTGGTAGCCAGCCAGTCGGGTACTACAAAGTACCCTACCACCGTGCTATGGTTTCCTCACGATGTTTTCCTTCACCGAAAGCTCAAGCTTACTTAACTTGACGGGCCGGTTGGCGCGGTTGGTTAACACACTGCCTATCACGCGCAGGTCGTGGGTTCGATTCCCATCCAGGACACACATTTGTGTGCATGAACATGTCTGTTTGTCCTGAGTCTGGGTGTAATTATCTATTTAAGTATGTATTTACAACAAAAAAAAAGTAGTATATGTAGTATATCAATCTGGTTTCCATATTACTTACTTAATGGAACTTACTGAGTCGGTCCAATTCTTATCTGAAAAATATGACGAAATGATAAAAAAATTGGCGTCACTAGAAGAAGAAAAGGTCAAGGATAAAAAACACGTTAATTTTTTAGAAGACAAAATAGAAAATATGGAACGTCGCCTCAAATCAACTGGATTGGAGTTCCGTAATATCCCAAAAAACCCCCTACTAGGGGAAAATTACGAAACTAAAAATGATCTCTCCAATGCAGTAAAAACACTGGCGGCTTCTCTTCAGGTTGACCTTAACGAGAATGAAATTAAAGATATCTACCGACTCAAAACGAATAAAAATAATACAAAGCCGATTATGGTTGAATTCACAACCGTTCTAAAGAAAGAAAAGATCTTAACCGCAGTCAAATCATTCAATAATACCAAACCACGTGACGAAAAGTTAAATACTACGCACGTCAACATACCTGGACCAAAACAACCCATCTTTGTCTCAGAAGCCTTAACTTTTAAAGCACAAAAATTATTCCACATGGCCCGTGAATTTACGAAAGTCAACGATTACCGCTACTGCTGGACATCTAGAGGCATAGTATATCTTCGTAGCGCTGACAACCAACCTGCCCTACCTATAAATAATGAAGACGATCTCCTGGCACTGAAAAAAAGTAAATGACTAGATCTTGTACTAATAAATTGGCGACTTACTATACTATCGATTATACTATGTAACGTTAGATTAAGATCATACACTCCACAATTACACCCAACTCACTTACTATCGCACTCAAATTACTCACTTTCACACTCAACCCACCTACTCACACACTTAACTCACATACATTCCAACTCAACTCACTTACACTCCAACTCAACTCACTTACACTCACACAGCTTTATCGCTATTAACACTACCTTATACCTATACGCATTCGTTCATTTTAACCCTGCTTACCAAATAGTCCAAATCAACGATTCACTGAAGGATAGGGTGTCGCCCTATCCTTACAGCAGACTAATTAATATATACCAAACTTATTTTAACACTAAAATTCGATAATATCAAATCTAATTTAAATAACAATTTGGACGACTTTGAGGTGGCGTCCTCCTTTATTAGTGAGCCAGAAAACTGTTCCAAATTAATCCCATTCTCGCCAAAATGTTTAAGCATAATAACTCAAAACATTCGCAGCATAAAAGCAAACTTCAATGACTTCTGCACGCTACTGGCTAGAATCAATATGCAAATCGATATGATTGTCTTAACAGAATGTTGGCTTTCTTGTTGCCCAAATATCCCGCAGCTAGATGGATATAATCTCTACATAACAAATAAAATCTTCAACCAAAACAGTGGCATAGTTATATATATTAAAAAATCTATCGCATGCATCAGCTGTATTGAACCCGGAATTGATGACGCTGACTCCCTATTTATAAAAGTGAAAGATGAGATTGGTATACTTTGCATTTACAGGTCCCCTTCAATCAAAGACACTACAACCTTTTGTAATTCCTTGGATATGATGCTATCAAGAAATGTCCACCTCAAAAATTTTGTAATCATTGGAGACCTTAATATTGATATCACACCCGAAAGCAAGGATTCCAATTCTCTAGATTATTTAAATCTTACTGCCTCCCATGGTCTCCTCCCTGCTCACACCCTACCAACTCGTCTTAGCTCTTGCCTTGACCATATAATTCTCAAGACATATCTACGCGCCACCTCAATTGTTGTTAGTTCCAGTGTTACGGATCACAACGCTGTATTATTAATGTTAAATAAAAATATCGTACCAAAACCTGAAACCAAAACTACAACTATATTAAACTACAATAATCTGAAAAGTGATATAACTAAAATAAATTTTTCTCATATCTACACGTGTGATGACCCTAATACTGCTTTACAATACTTCTCTAATTCTTTAAACAGAGCCATCCTCGAAAATACTACAATTAAATACATAACACAAAGAAATAGAATAATTAAACCATGGATCACACCTGGTCTTCTCAGGTGTATCCGAAACAGAGACAGGATGCACAATAAACTTAAAAACAACCAAAATGATGAGACACACGAAAAAATATATAAACGATATCGAAATTTCTGCAACAATTTACTAAAAAAGCTAAAACGACAATATGATCAAGATAAAATTAAAAAAGCAGGTAATAACTCTAAACGTCTATGGGACGCTGTTAAAGAGACGACTAACTCACACAAACCTAAAGAATCGCCCAACGACTTGTTAGATATTTCTGACTGCCCTGAAACTGCGGTGGACGAAGTAAATGCGTTCTTTGCTGGTGTCGGTGAAGAACTCGCAAATCAGATAAAAGCCCAAAAAACCGCTTCTCTCACTTCAAATTGTATCCCTCCTTTTTGTTATAAAAATTGTAACCCTCCTAGAAGTCCTAATTCAATGGTGTTTTTGGAGACTGATCCACTTGAGGTAGACCGTCTTATAACATCTCTCAAAACAAATTGTGCTATCGGAATTGATGGTATATCTCCAAATATTTTAAAACTCAACAAAGATTCTATAGTCCCACCGTTGACACATATTTTTAACATGTGTATCAATAAGGGTATATTCCCCAACGGGTTCAAACACGCACTTGTCCATCCAATATATAAGTCTGGGGAAAGAAACCGTGTCAATAACTATCGCCCCATTTCTGTCCTAACGTCTTTATCTAAAATCCTTGAGCGCATAATGAACAACCGTCTCGTTAAATTCTTTGAGGATAGTGGAATTTTATCTCCGAACCAATTTGGCTTCCGAACGGGAAAGTCCACTTCTGACGCCGTTAATGCTCTAGTTGATAAAATGGTTAAAGATCTGGATAAAGGAAAAAAATGTTTAGCAGTCTTCCTAGACCTGGCTAAAGCCTTCGATACGGTTTCAATCCCCCGGCTTCTATCTAAACTCGAGGCGCTTGGTGTAAGGGGCACACAACTCGCTCTTTTTACTGATTACCTCTCAAATCGAACTCAGCAGGTTAAAATCGGCAGTTATCTGAGTACGTCCCTAGAAATAAAGTACGGTGTCCCCCAGGGAAGTATTTTAGGCCCAACTCTATTTCTGGCTTATATAAATGACATTTGCAATATTAGTCTTGATAATGGAAAAGTGTTTTGTTTTGCTGATGACACTGCAATCGTATTTACATCCGAAAATTGGGATAAGACATTCAAACTAGCTCAAAAAGGGTTTAACCAAATGTATAATCTGTTAACAGAAAACGAGCTAACGCTTAATGTCGACAAGACCAAATACATGACTTTCTCAATCAACAATAGAGGCCAACCAGCTGAAAATCAATTTAATATTATCGCTCATAGACAACACTCTACCTTGTCCCCAAACTGTAACTGCCCGTCTATCTCCAAAGCTAATGTCTTTAAGTATTTAGGAGTTACCATTGACCAAAATCTCTCCTTTCAATACCACATTGAACTCCTTACGTGCCGTGTCCGTAAGCTAATATATATATTTAAACATTTGCGTTATCTAGCCGACGGTATGATTCTAAAACAAGTGTACCTAGCCCTATGCCAATCCATTTTGACGTATTGTATAATCGCCTGGGGTGGCACGTTCACAACATATCTAGTTAACCTAGAACGTGCGCAGAGAGCTGTTCTGAAGGTTAGCACATTCAAACCATTTCTCTATCCAACTACAGAATTATATAATTACTGCGAAGTTTTATCAGTAAGACAGCTCTACGTGCAACAAATTATTATTTTACAGCATTCTCAGATACACAACCCTTCGTCATCTACCCAGGCCAGGCGATTGTATGTCTTTCCACGGGACATACATCCAAAAACATCTTTCGCATACAGATTTTTCTGTTTTTTAGGCTGGTTTGTGTATAACAAAATTAATAGGCAGCTGGACTTACATAAAAAAACACATCATGAATGTAAAAAGACTGTGTATAATTGGCTGCTTAAACTCGACTATAATGAAACTGAATGTGTCCTTAAAGTTGCTCAATAAAGTTTTTCCCTGTGTGTTTAGGGCGGGTAATCCGGTCTTCTGAAACTCGTAACCTGTTACGGTTACATGTAGGCTAGACTCAAACTCACTCACACTGCTTATACTCACCTGATTGCGCATCCCCGTGGTTTAAAAGCCCCGGGGCTCTCGATCCCAAGGCACTTATACACGTTGACCGTAGGGCTATCAGATTACCTTCACACACATACACTACAACTTTCGCAAATTACACTCACGCTCCCACACACACACACATTTCCCACTCACCTGATTGTGCATCTTCTTTACTTAAAAGTCCCGAAGCTCTCGATCCCAAGGCATTTTCTTTTCTTATCCGTAGGGCAACCAGTCACATAAACTCACACACCTTACATACACACACTCACATTTACGCACACACTCACTTACACACACACACACACACACACACACACACACACACCCACACACGCACACACACTTACATACACACACGCACATTTCCACACTGCACACCTAACCATTTCATTTAATATATTAGATACGCAGTTTTTCAATGTTTAATATCTTTCTTATATGCATGCATGTTTTTTATTCATTCATATAGACACTTATAATAGTCCGTGGTGGAGGAGGCTGGTTATCCATAACACAGGCTTTGGCTTAGCTTGGATACCAGTTTCTCCTACAAACTATAAAATGCCTATTCTGTCTTTTGTCTATTGTCTGATTTGTAATATTGGTTAGTTTGTAAGGAGAAAGAAATAAAATTATTATTATTATTATTATTATTATTACAAGCTCTGCTTAATTTGGGATCAGATAGCCGTGTGTGAAAAATGTCCGAGGATATTTATTTATTATTATTATTTACTTAAACAAAAATATGAAAAATAAATGTAACTTGTTTAAATTATGAAATTTCTATACCGACCACTTTTGGATGATCAAATCATTATGATTGGATTGTTTTTATTGTGTTCTATATTGGCTATAATAAATTATCATTATTACGTAGTAGGCATGTTCGATTTTTTATGAATAAACATTTCGATGAGTAGATAGATTTGTTTTATTATTATTATCTATGGCTAATTCAATTTATTGAAAAATATTGGGCGGAATATCTACACGTGTTAAAAATTACAGGTTTTCAATTCAGCCCTCTGGTTTCCATATATCTTGTTCAGCATACACAGGTGTCCGGTATTAAGGACAGATAGGTGGGTCACCTACCAAATACACAAAAATTACCTCGGTACCTAAAAGTGTCACCGTTTACTAATACTTAAAAATGTATTAAAAACTATATGTATGTACTTAAAAACTTAAAATGTATTTACCTAGAGAATAGAAAACGAAAATTGTTGTACTAATTTTGTGTGGGAGTGAATAAATAAATTTTTAATATTTTTTTAATTTTAACTTAATGCTTATGTTATCAGTCACTTGCATTAAGTAACCGTGCCTACATTTCAGACTTGTTGTATAAAAAAAAATTTTTTTTCTTGTCCCGAACTCCGAGATGTGTGTCGTCGCCAAAAAAAGCTAAAGATGTGTCAGAATAGATAGAGATGCAAAATACATGTTCGTAAAAAGTAAATATAGCATAGGTAAGACATAACTCTTTAAATGCGAAAGTTAATAAATCTTTTCTCGGGAATTGTGTTCGTTTTTACAATAGGATCCCACGTGAGGTAGCTGGAATGTCTTACTTTAAATTCAAAAATTTTATTAAACTTAGGTTAATGAACAAAGCCTACTATAAGGTGGCTCATTACATGGAAGACAGAAATATATGGTTGTAGTAGCTTCTCTCTGCACCTGCATCCCCCTGGCTTAGTGTAAAATATTTGAAAATGTATCTAAATGTACTTATAAAAATATAAGAAAGATCCACTGTTAAAAAAAAATTGCCTTGCTGAGTTTCTTGCCGGAGTCTTCTCAGTTTAAGTGTATTCCGAACCGGTGGTAGAGTCAATTGTAACGTTCATGAGTGCCTTACCAGGGCCTAAACTGAATAAATGAGTTTTGAGTTTGAGTTTGAATTACCTACGCCATGCGTCAAACTCTTTTCTGTTAGTTCATTAAATAATTCAGTAGGGTCATAGGTCGTCACTTATGAATACAGGAATACAAAATGTGTAACGACACAATAGGTGCTGCAGGTACCTTAGTCAGCTCGCCTGGCTCAGTAGCACCCCACTATTTGAAGGAGCGTTACGACTACGGACAGATATAACAATAATTAGTAGATATATACCTAATTGTAACTAATAAAATGTATCAAGGTGCGGATTTAGGATCTAAAGTGGAGAAAAAGAAATTCGAAGCTTCTATAAGTGAATTGAAAAAGAAAACTTTTGTGTCTGCAGCTGATATTGAAAGCTATGGTATGTTTAATTGTAATAATAAATATCCTCGGACATTTTTCACGCACGGCTATCTGATCCCAAACTAAGCAGAGCTTGTACTATGGAAACCAGATCACTGATATACTACATATACTACTTTTTTTTTTGTAAATACATACTTAAATAGATTTACACCCAGACTCAGGCCAAACAGACATGCACACAAATGTGTGTCATGGATGGGAATCGAACCCACGACCTGCGGCGTGATAGGTAGTGTGTTAACTATCCACGCCAACCGGCCCGTCATTACAGTCTTAGAGACTGGTTACACTGTTCCAACAAAAGTTTTGGCAAAATAGTACTAATTTAGAAATAAGAAGAGCCGATACGTGTAGCTGAGCAAGATTCTAGATCACTAAACCAAAATTATTAACCACACACACACCCACTAATGTTTTAATATTAGCTTAAGTTATTTAGGCACTGGTTACTATAGTACAGAGGAATGGCACCTATAACACGGATTTTTCTAACTTGGGAGCCAGAAGACCCATATACAGTTGTGGCCATATAATTAAGAACGTTTATTAATATCGAAGATTTTTTACAAACAATGCCTCATAATATATTACATATATTTTCTTTAGTTTCTTGTGGTATCGCAAAATACTTCCGTACATTTGGACATTCGTTAGGTACATGAGTAATAAAAAAAACCGGCCAAGTGCGAGTCGGACTCACGCACGAAGGGTTCCGTAAAAAAGGCAATCACGTTTGTTGTATGGGAGCCCCCCTTAAATATTTATTTTATTTAATTTTATTATTAAATTAAAAATACAACTGAGTATTTTGTGAATATTTCAAGTGCCTACCTATTGCCATTATTGATATCGAGCAAAAAAGGGCAAAAAAATAGCGTTTGCTGTATGGGAGTGATTAAGAAATAATATAATAATCTCAATCGAATAAAAATATATATTTTCTGTCTTTGACATATTATGAGTGAAAAAACAAAACAATAAATATAGAAAAACTAAGGAGGTCTTCGTCTTCATGGAAGGATGGACTCCAAGGAGTATGCAGCCTTAACAGGAGCCCCCCCTTAAATATTTATTTTATTTTTAGTATTTGTTGTTATAGCGGCAACAGAAATACATAATTTGTGAAAACAGCCTGGTACAGACAGCGAAGTCTTAGTAATAGGGTCCCGTTTTTACCCTTTGGGTACGGAACCCTAAAAAAGAGATAAATTATATACAATACATACTTAACGTTGCATCTGAACTTAGCTAGGTAGTATTGTTACTGGCTGGTCACATAATTAAGAATGCGGAATATTATTTTTATAAATATAATTTAAATCAAAAACACTTTGTGGTAGGTAACTTTTTTATAATTTTGGCGTCATTTATTACTGAGAAAAACTGAAACCGGTTTACAATATTTAAATTATGGGAAAAAATAAAAGTTGCGTTTAACATAGGTGTACAAGACAAATTATAATAATACTTCGTGAGAAGAACTGGTCTTACAAAAAGACCGTTTGCAATACTCGAAAACTATGGTTTACCATGCTGTAAAGCATTTTAGCACGTATCAAACAACTTAAAATACTCCGAGCGTGCCTCTTTCTAAGAGGAAAACATCTCGTCACGACTACAGAAACATCCGTATGTTTGGCAAAGCAATAAGAGTCCAATGAGATAAGAAAATATTTTTTTGGCGCAAACAAGGCGTCTGGTGGAAGAGAAGTTTGGAAGGATTATTTTTAGAAACTTAATGTTGTTCTTAATTTTATGGCCACAATGTATATTGATCAGTAATATTCCGGTGTATGCAAATTCCTTTTCAATATTTCTTTCGCCGAATATCCAAAGGTAATATAAAGATTACCTAATAGTTACTTTTCTAATGAAATAATCATGATAAAATAATATCCAACGACTTTAAAATGTAGGTTAAATCAATTTCTCAAGTAGATAGTAGCTACTTGAGAAATTGATTTAACAATTGAACCACTTTTACTGCGTCGCATTTCATGAAGTATTATTGCCCTACATTATACAATTACCTAGGAATATTTACATAATAAGTTGAACCGTAGGTACATAAATAAATTGAACAAAGGACTGAAATAAAGTTTCATTTATACACTTCATTAATAATTTGTAATATAATGACAGAAATTCAGGAATAATAGGTATTCATAAACTCTGTATAACTAAATACCTAAGTGTTCTCTCTCTCTCTTCTTCGTACGGGCGGTTTCCGCAATTGGGCGACGGATTGCGCCCTTTTTGCGTCGGAGGGTGTTTGGCTGGGGTTACTCCAGCCATCCTATGTCCTCAAGGAAGCCTGCCAGCGCCTTGACGTTGCCGACCGCCTCCCTGAGACTACCCGGGTTGCCCAGGTAGTTTGCCCGGCATTCGGCCACCCCACCGCATTCCAGCAGGACGTGGGCGGCTGTTTCTTCTGCCCTCATGCAAGCTCTGCACAGGGGGCTGTCTGTGACACCTAGATTGAACAGATGTTTATTAAAACTGCCGTGACCGGTTATAGCGCTAGTTACTAGTCGCAATCGTGGTTTACTCAGTTGTAGGAGTGCTCTAGAGAGCCTTGTATTTAAGTTGAGGCAAAGCTAGTTTGGCCTGCCTGCACTCCTCATGGTTGTTCCAGTAGTTTTGGTGGAGGTGGTGTGTGCGTTCACTTATCCTACCTTTAAACCAGCACTGTGGGAGAGGGAGAAAGGGTTCGGGTCCCACCGGTTTTGACTCCGATCCTCTCCTTGCCAGTGAGTCAGCTGCGTCATTGCCTCTGTCTCCACTGTGTCCTTTGATCCATTGTATGGTTATGTTATTTTGGATGCCTACCAAATTTACGGCCTTTTGACATTCCACTACAAGACTAGATGTCACCTTAGTACGATCCAGTGCTTGTAGTACTGATTTGCTGTCTGAGAGAATGATAATGTTATGATCTGTTACCTTTCTGGTCGCTATTGCCTGAGCCGCCAGTAGGATCCCCATGCATTCAGCCTGGAAGACTGTGCTGTGGGATCCAAGGGGTTTGGCAATGTTGATGTTAAGGTCCTCCGAGAAGACGCCTGTACCAGTGCCTGCACTGGTTTTTGAGCCATCCGTGAAGATAGTGAGTGATCCGTGGACCCTGCTAGGGTCGCCGCACTCAGACAGTTGAATTTTGAATCTTTTGTTAAAGATGTGGATTGGCGCCACCTTGTCACAGGGGGCGTCTATTAAGGGTGTGTTGTTCCAGTCTAGAAAAATACTGTTAAAGTGCTTGACTTTATCAAACCTGTTTAGTTTTAGAAATTTGAGTCTTAGAGCTGCTTGAGCCGCTTCTTGTTGGATGAATAAGTGGAGCGGCGGTAGATGTAGCATGGCTTCCATGGCCGCAGTCGGAGTGGTCCTCATGCATCCTGTGATTGCACAACATGCTAGTCTTTGGAAGCTTTGGATCTTTTGGACGCAAGTTCCTAATTTGGTTCTTGGCCACCACACAAGGGCTCCGTAGCTTAGCATTGGTCGTATTATTACCGTGTATAGCCATTTGAATATCTTGGGGGACAGACCCCAGCGTTTACCTACCATTTTGCGGCATTGCCACAGGACTATGCTGCTTTTTTTGGTTTTCTGGTCAATATGGCTGCTCCAGTTGAGTTTACTGTCCAACGTTATACCTAAGTGTTATACAACCGCTGTCTCATTCATCCCTTATAGAAACGTGACGTGTAGAAAAAGACTACGTCGTCGTGAATGCATTGTATGATTTTAATTACCAATTTAACGATAAAGATCTTTTGATGGTGTATATTTATGACGTTACAAGCCAGTATTCCATACTAAACTATCGTTTGGACATTTAATAATAAGAAGCTGATTTGATATGTCAGTAAACATCCCTATTGTATAATAGGAATAACATTGGTCTCAAATGGCCCCCCTGAAGAAACCTACACGTATTAATTAAATCTGATCCATAGTGATATCCAAAGGATACAGTCAGTCCCTTTTTGGACTCAGCTGCAGCTCTAAGATCTCTTTTATAATAAAACAGATATTTTATTTACCGTCAACGTCATAAAATCTAATTGCAGCTTACTCAAACGCCTTTGTTGAATCGTGTTTAGGAGAAAGTGGGATCACTCCTGAATGTCAGAAAGCTCTCAAGCGATCTTTAGATGACCCTGAAGGCTTTTGGGGTGAAATCGCCCATGTACTCGAATGGACAAAGCCATGGGACAAGGTACTGGATGATAGCAACCCGCCATTTACTAAATGGTAAGTATTTTTTACGTATGTCTTGGATTATTACTATTAGACGTTGGCCTTCTATTTCTCACATATCTCCTTTTCTCTCACTATTATTTATATCTTCTGTAACGTGACCAGTATCAGTCAAGGATGTTAGAAAGAGATGTAGGCGGCTTTCAATGACCTTGTTAGACCGCTACGTCCATAGTATTATGCGATAATTTATATCAATCCTGAGAGATATGGAGTTTGAATCTATTTAGTAATTTTATAATTAAGTCATGACACCAAAAAAGAGCTATGAATATGAAAATTGATGGATATACGGGTAGAGGAATATCGAAAAAGAGATGTATGGATTGTGTGAGAGAACAATGGAATGAATAGGAATGAATGGAAGAAGAGTAACTCAATGTGTCAAACAAATAATTGGGAATAGAGCAGATGATGACAGATGTAGAAATATGGGTAATCCACTAACAGATAAATAAAAATAGCATTGACAGATCTAATCAAAGCTCGGAACCTTCGGCTATACCTATATCTATGCTCGGAACTCGATTTTATTCAGGTGGGTAGGCGGAGAAATGTCAGTATGCTACAACGCAGTAGACCGTCACGTTGCAAGTGGAAAAGGGGACCAAGTGGCCCTCGTTCACGACTCCCCACTAACAGATACCGTGAGGAAGATCACTTATGCAGAGCTTAAAGATCAGGCAAGTTGGTGATAGGCTGTTTATATTGAAAATAGTACTAGCTTCACATATATCTCACTCTCAATGCAATGTATTAGGGAAAATTTTCTATTTTCAGAGTATGATGAGAATAGCTTTTATATTGTGTTTTACTGTTTAATTGTGATATTGTTAGAAAGTCAAAGCTTTTTAAAACGACATTGTGTGCGATTTCAAGCAATTTCATTTTGTTTTATATACCTATACATATACCTACGTCTTTTCAGGAAGTGTTTCTTATTTTACATCATGGTTTTTATCCAGGTGTCGAAACTGGCCGGGAAACTGTCTGAGCTGGGCGTAACCCGCGGATCTCGCGTCCTCATCTACATGCCTCTCATTCCTGAAGCCATCATTTCTATGCTGGCTACTAATAGAATTGGCGCTATACACTCTGTCGTTTTTGGAGGTATGTGTATTCGTTTTGTTTGGTTTATTTTACTGCAATTGCTTTAAAAAACTTAGGTAAGTAGGTACCTACACGAATTATAAAATCTAATGCCTGCGCATATATTATTTTTGGCTTAAGTATGTGGCCTTCGTGTTTTATTCATTTTTATTGTGATTTTAACTGATTAATTCAGCATTTTGCCCGTGCCATTAATATGATCGCTAATAAAGTGGATTATCCTCTGAAGCGGAAACTCAAATATTATCTACTTTTAAGATATATGGGCCAAATCACCAAGGTGGAAAATTTGCTTTTGCCAACACATAAATTTCTTTTTTTTTGCAGTTTATTTATGCAAATTATCGTTTGTAAATAATAGGTTATAACTGTTATACTATAAAGCAAAACATATTGATTATTATTAGAAAAAATAATTACACAAAATAATTTTGAGACCGTGTCCTTTTTTTTGTTTTTTACGTGGGGAAATCCTCATGGATACCCTGCCGCTCGAGGGGGGCATCTGGCCGGGTTATGTCAGACTCCTACTGACTAAAACCCCACGGTGTTTCTACCTGTCGCTACTGGTGCTGGGTATACGGGGGCACCCGAGGCATTCGTCCGCGTACCCAGCCCGGTGGCAGACCTCTACTGCTATGACGGGAGGATCGGAGCTCATATCCTCACCGTCTCGCCTTGGGTAGTGAGTGGAAACACGCACTAGACAACTCGAGCCCGTTGTGAAAGGGATACTTTTTTCCCGGGAAAAGATATACGTTGGGAACGCGAGTGAAACCGCGGGGCACAGCTTGTACATATAAAATCCAGGTAGACTCTTAGAAGGTATTCAATATTCGTTATATCTTAGGATTCGCTGCCAGAGAACTGAGAACGAGGATAGAGCATGCGGAACCAACCGTCATTATAGCCGCCAGCTGCGGAGTCGAGCCTAACAAAATTGTCAGGTAAGATTTATGGCGAACAAATAGGTCTTTTACTTAGACGGCTTCTTTTATAATTTTTATTAATTCATCACGAAGTTTTCCTTCACCCAAAGCACTGAACAGAACACCACGGCACTCATCTTCACAACTACTGAGCTATTTTAAACTTATAGCATCTATATCTATAACATTTTTCCATGACTGTACCTACTTAGCCGATATATTGCCTAGAAACAATGACCGTCTAAGGGGCCACTGTTTTAAATTGAGCACTCGCATCTCATACAACAACCCTCATAAATATTTTTTAAGCAACAGAGTGGTCAAAGCGTGGAACAAGCTCCTAGAAGACGTTGTAACAGCACAAAATGTTAACCAGTTTAAAAACCGACTCGACAAGCATCTCAAAGAGAAGAACAACAGGATATAGGCACTTTTCAGTTGAATCAACTGCCTGCCTGATCAATAAATAATAATAATAAAACAGTGCTTGCTTTACTTTATCTGTGAACATTTTCATTATAGTAAGTACAATTTATTGCGTAGATTTTTTCTGCGTATCGAAGTCGACACTTCACTTCATGATTTCAAAGTCAAAGTCAAAACCATTTATTCAGTTTAGGCCCTAGAAGGGCACTTGTGAAGGTCGATTTACAGAAGTTACCACCGATTCGGAAGTCAGCCTTCAACTGAGAAGAACCGGCAAGAAACTCAGCAAGGTTTCATTTTTAAATATTTTTGGCCCATCTGACTATATTGGCTTTTTTTAAATTCAAATGTTATGCTTAAACTAAAACAAAAATACATAAAAAATTATAACCCAACCGTACCTACGATTATTTTATATCTTCGCAGATACAAAGAAATCCTAGACGAAGCGCTATGCCAGAGTTCCCACCAGCCCCGCAACTGCATCATCTTCCAACGCAGAAGAGTGCTGGAGTGCGTGCTAGAGAGAGACAGAGATATCTCCTGGGAAGATGCATTGGAATCCGAACCTGTGCCTTGCGTGTCTGTCGAAGCCAACGAGCCTCTCTATATATTGTATACTTCGGGTAAGTTTTACTTTATTTTATTTCTTTAAATTGGATCTTATAACCAAGAATTATGTATACTACCTGGATAGGACGCTCTCCATACCTACATGAAGCAATCAATTGCGAAAAAGAGTAAGATAGCAACTAAATTGAGACAACTTCTCTTTCTTTCATTTAGGGTAACCCTACTTAGACAGATTAGGTAGTATATATAATTCTTGCTTATAACAATGTTAGATAAGTAAGTTGTAGGCTTGCCATCTCTTTTGGGATAACGGGCGTATATAAAACTATTCTATATTGATTGATACAAATAAATATGAAATTTAAAGTTATGCACGAGTTTTGAACAGCTTTCACAACATCGTGCATGGATTTATTTTAATATTCTTGGCATCCATTTCATCACGATTTAATCTCAATCTTTGTTAGTTGAGGGAGTGGTTTAATGCTCTATGGTTGAATAGCTATAGCAAAGTATAGACAAAAAGAGACTTACTTAATAAAAGTCAATTCAGTGTTGAAACCCTCGGGTCGTGGGGCCCGAGTGCTCATTTCCTATTTAAGGATATTTCAAAACAATTGTTTGACGCTTCTCGTGACCAAAAGGCTGGTTTTTACTTTGGCCAAAGATTAAGCATTGCCATTCAACGTGGCAATGCTGCCAGTCTTTTGGGTACGTTACCAGACGGCGATGCGGAGGAATTCTTCGACGCACTATTATAGTTTATTTTAGATAGTTTTTACAGTTCGCCTTAATAAGGTGTACAACACATTAGCAATCCCCCGGTATTGCCAATGTCTATAGGCGACGGTTGTCACTTACCATCAGGTGACCCGCCTGCCTCGTTGTCACTTGTGACATAAAAAAAAAACATTAGATTAGTTTATTTTTTAATTTAAATTGTAGCTATTTCTAGTTTTTATGTTTTTCTCTGTCTGTGGTGTGTTTCAATAAAGAGTTTATTATTATTATCCCATTTATTTATTTCTCTTTTACTTATTTATTACAATTTTAAATATAGATATAAAAAAACAATATTTATATTTAAAACTATAAAAAACAGCATCCAACCGGCATCGGGAACAAGGTCCAAGTTACCGGTGGTCAAGGCGAGAGAGAGGAACTTCCTCACAATGCGTGCCGTCTCCAGGAGTACTGCCTTATTATTATTATATAATGTAAATATTTTCCATTTAATAAATCATTCAGTGTAGGGAGGATGAAACTATAAAATTATTTTTAAAAATAAAAAACAAAAACCGACTTCAAAACTGTAACCTATACCTATGTACAAACATAAACTAAAAAGTAAAGAATAATATTTTAATTTCAAAGTAAGAGCCTTAAAGGAAAATCAACAAAATTATTGATATTTATAAACAGTTCTTTTTGGAGTCGGTGCCAGCCAAGAAGAAGGACAGTTTTGAACTGGAAGTGTTCATACGAGAAAACGTCTTACGACACCTCTCCTTACGGTAATGTTCCTTAGGTCTGCGCCGTCGCTCCCCTACTTTTCGAAGTTTGTTACAAAGGCAGAATTAAACTGTCCTTCTTGGCTGTCACCGACTCCAAAAAGAACTGTTTTGAAGTCGGTTTTTGTTTTTTATTTTTAAAAATAATTTTATATTTCAATTTTTAAAGTTTATTCCTTATTATATGTTGTCCTAGGCAAAACTAGTTTGTCCTGAAATCGTCTAACTCGAACTAGTCGGGCCGGTAAAATATAATATATGTATAACTAGCGGGCCCGGCAGACGTCGTCGTCCTGCCCTGAAATTGAAACAAATCTTGGAACTCGATTCCAGCGCCACCTACCGGGTCCAATTGTATTTTAAAACCATCGAAGAACCCATTGAAGTATACACACAAAATTTCATCCAAATCCAAAAAGTCATGCTCAACGACTCAGTTTGATTCACTAAGGTTTATCAAACGAGATATATATTTTTTTGTTTTTGTTGATTTTCTCAAAAAGTGGTGAATCAATTTCGATAAAATTTAAATGGGACCTCTGAAGCATGATCTACCAAACAAAAAAAGAATCATCAAAATCTATTCATAATTGGCAGAGAAATCGCGTAACAAACATACAAAAAAAAAATATACAGTCGAATTGAGTACCTCCTCCTTTTTTGAAGTCGGTTAAAAATTAGGTACTCGTACAACTGTTTCGGTAGTTACTCTTCAAATCAGCGAAAAAGAATACAGCAACTTGTCTACAATTTTCAAAACATGTAATCCGTTTTTGATGCCTAATGAAAACTAGTTTAAAAAGAACAATCAACTGGTGCCTCTTTATTTAATGTAAATGACACTTTAACTGTCACTTTGACCGACGAATGTATTAAAATTAACATTAGACTTGTAAATCGTGTTATTACGGTTGTCTTCTTGGTATGGCGTAATTTAATGTTTCATTTGATTATTACAAATATTTGATATTGGTTCTATTAAGTAAACCTTTTAATCGCGGATCCGACGATCGTCCAAAAACTACCGACACAAAAAAACAGGAATCGCGACTCAAATAATAAAAAAAAGAATCTAACGTCCAACAACACTTGATTATTATAATCCAATTAGGTAATTACGTACCTGGGCGACTGACCTTAGCTCAGGAAGGAAAGGGGCCGTCCATTAATCCTACTATCCTACTAATATATTTTTTTTAATACCTACGCTTTTATTATCTTGGTATTTTTTGTTTTAGTTAACTATGTAGGTAACTAATGCGGGTTATAATTTTTTATGTATTTTTGTATTAGTATAAGAAAAAATTGTTAAACATTTAAAAAAAAGCCAATATAGTCAGATTGTCCAAAAATATTTAAAAAATATAACCTTGCTGAGTTTCTTGCCGGTTCTTCTCAGTTGAAGGCTGACTTCCGAACCGGTGGTAACTTCTGTAATTCGACCTTCATAAGTGCCCTTCTAGGGCCTAAACTGAATAAATGGTTTTGACTTTTTGACTTTTTTTTAATATTATAAATGTGAAAGTTTGGATGGATGTATGTTTGTTACTCATTTACACCAGAACAGCTGAATGGATCTGGATGAAATTTAGCATAGTGATAGATTATAGTCTGGAGTAGCACATAGGCTACTTTTTATCCAGGGAAAAGATAAGATCCATCGGGAACGCGGGTGATACCGCGCGGCGGAAAGCTAGTCACGTTATATTTTTAGGATGCCGTACCTCAAAAGGCAAAAACGGAACCCTTAATTAGAAAGATCACTTTGTTATCCGTCTGTCAAGACCCTTTTTCTCAGGGGCGCGTGGAAGTATCATGTTGAAATTAATATCATGAGTATTTGATACCTGCAAACCCTAGGAGCAGTGAAAAAATCAAACCTCTAAAAGATACGGCCGTTTGTGCCACATATTTTGACTCTCGCAAGGGAATCAAAACCTTTAGGGTACCTACTTCCCTAGAACCATACAATTTGGCAATAAGCAATGCATGTACAAGTAAAAAAAAACATCATAATCGGAAAAAAAACAGAAAAATCTTCGATGAACAAAATATTTACACACCTACATATTTGTACGGAACCCGGTTTACGCACCGCGTACAAAATATATTTTAAAAAATTGTGATATTTTGTGATTTTTTCTGAACCCCCTCAAAAATTTTGGCGCAAGCAAGTCTAAATTTTCTCAGATGTGATGTTTCTCAATGTCTATGCTTACCGTATTTAACAGGTACGACAGACGCACCGAAAGGCATCCAGCGTCCATGCAGCCATGCAGTCACTCTCTGCTGGTCATTACGAACAGTGTATGGTCTGAAGCGAGGAGTTTGGTGGGCGGCATCAGACCTTGGATGGGTGGTAGGACACTCCTACATATGCTATGGGCCGTTGCTAGCGGGTGTGACGTCGGTGCTGTATGAGGGGAAGCCTGATCGTACTCCTGATCCTGGACAGTATTTTAGGTGGGTATTTTCTTGGGGGCAGGCTGGCTAAATGACTGCTTCTATCCTGAACCATTCAAGTGGTAAGGTACATTGTAGTACCCAACTGGTGGGCTACCATCCTCAAGTTGAAGGTCTGTCGCCAAGCACCTATCGAAGTGTTGCACTTGAGAGCCAGTTTCCTTCTAAGCTTGCGTGCTTACCACCTTCGGCCACAACATCACGAAGCATGAAATAAGCTTACTTTTAAAAATGCTGAGATAAGAGTCTTTTTGGCCTTAGGCATATTTTTCTTTTCTTGACGGGCCGGTTGGCTTGGTTGGTTAACACACTACCTATCACGCCGAAGGTTGTTGGTTCGATTCCCATTCAGGACAGATATTTGTGTGCATGAACAATGAACATGTCTATTTGTCCTGAGTCTGGGTGTAATTATCTATTTAAGTATGTATTTACAAAAAAAGTAGTATATCGGTCATCTGGTTTCCATATTACAAGCTCTGTTTAGTTTGGGATCAGATAGCCGTGTGTGAAAAATGTCCGAGGATTTTTATATTTCTATAACTGGACAAATTCCCATTATTTTGACGATTCCATCATCTAATCTGTACAAATCGTCTACAGAATAATAGAACAGCATCGTGTAAACGCCCTGTTCACGATCCCGACTGCCATCAGAGTGTTAAAGCGAACTGATCCCAACGCCAAGTACGCGAGGAGGTACTGCGGGAACTCGCTGAAGACTGTCTTCATTGCTGGAGAGCATTGTGACCAGGATACTAGGGTAAGGAGGGTCACTTGTATTTTTATTTAGGAGCCGTCCATTAATCACGTGATTTTTAGCATTTTTTTTACCATAAATATAATATTTATTTTTTATTCTAGATAGCTGTTCCGCGGGGTTTCACCCGCGTTCCCGTGGGATCTTATCTTATCCCGGGATAAAATATAGCCTATGTTCATCAGGGATAGGGTAGCTTTCCAACGGTGAAAGAATTTTTGAAATCGGTCCAGTAGTTTCGGGCCTATTCAATGCAAACAAACAAACAAACAAACAAATCTTTCCTCTTTATAATATTAGTATAGATAAGCTTGTGTTTGACCACAATCTCACTATGGCAAGTGATGATGTGGCCGAAGGTGGTAAGCGATGATGTGGCCGACGATGGTAAGCACACAAAGCCTAGATGGGAAGTGGTTCTCAAGTGCTGCTGTCTGCCAGTCGGGTACAACAATGTACCCTACCACCGTGCAAAAGGAATGGCGTTATCATGCGAAAAACATAAATTTAATGTACATTGTTCTCGGACCACGGATTAGCAATACTTTCTTCAACACTAACAACTGGATATGCATCTTGCAAGTCAGTTGTGGGCACTGTGCTTTGTTGAAGATCAACGTCGGTTTCATCAAGCCACTCGGCGTCATCATTTTCAAAAATAAATACACGTGATATCTTACTACACCCCCCTCTCCCCTTGTGATATTTCGTGATTTTTGGACGGCCCCTTTAATGGTCAGGTTTGCAAAAAACAAGTACCAGGTAAAAGACTAAAGCCTGGTATTTTTGACAACTTCGGTCTATATCGTCAACTCAACGACCTGTATATGCCTGTGGTTAGTGGATAGGCGACCGTATGTCAATTTTTAGGATTTGTTAGGGTTGTAGTAGTATACACATTAGCACCAAAAAGCCGACTTTAATACCTACCTTTGTTCTGTTTATGACGTACCCATTGAATTTTGCGTGAACTTTTTGATCCCTAAAAGATTTCCGGGAATTTAGTTGGCCTTCTCCTGACTAAATATTCTTTGAAATACATAATCAAAGAATTAAATTCGGCGTCCTATGTAAATCTTTGCCTATAATATAGTTATAGGTGACCAAATATAATAAAACTGGTTTCAATAATGAAGAGAGCGAATTCCCTACTAACATTTGTATATATCACTAGTGGACCCGGCAGACGTTGTCCTGCCCTGAAATTAAAACAAAACTTAGAACCCGATTCCAGCGCCATCTACCGGGTCCAATTTTGTTTTCAAATCATCGAGGAACCCATTGAAATACACACACAAAATTTCATCCAAATCGGTCCTGTTACCATACTCCTCCGAAACGGCTTGACCGATTACTCAAATTACTAAAATGGCTATTAAAAAATAAGGGTTGATCGTAGAAGGGTGAAAATTGGGGATTGTATGTATTTTTGTATGTTGTATCATAAAAAAATAGAAATTAGAAATTTTGTCTCAAAAATAAATAAAAAATTTAGGGGTGGACTACCCCTAACATTTAGGGGGATGAAAAATAGATGTTGGCCGATTCTCATAGATACCGGATAAGCACAAAAAATTTCATCAAAATCTGTTAAGCCGTTTCGGAGGAGTATGGCAACTAAAACTGTGACACGAGAATTTTATATATTAGATTTACCAACGGCAACATTGTGAACACGTAAGCCTATCGTAAAAAAAACAGTTTTTTTTAATTCTGGATAAGCTTGTGTTTGACTACAATCTCACTATGGTAAGAAAGAAAGAAAGAAAGAAAATACATTTATTTCCGACAAAACACAACATTACATTACTTTAAACTTAACCTACTTACACAAAAACATAGATACCAAATGACAAATAATAATGTAATGTTGCGTGAGGTAAGTGATAATGTGGCCGAAGGTGGTAAACACACAAAGCCTAGATGGGAACTGGCTCTCAAGTGCAACTGTGGAACACACCGATAGGTGCTTGGCGACAGATTTTCAACTTGAGGGTGGTAGCTAGGCAGTCGGGTACTACAAAATACCTACCCTACCACCGTGCTGTGGTTTCCTCACGATGTTTTCCTTCAAGCTCATTGTAGGATTCGAACCCACGACCTTCGCCGCGGTATCCGACGTCACTTTCCACTGAGCTATCGTCATTTGGATTAAAATGATATAACTTTTTCAGCAATGGGCCGAGCGGGTATTCAGCGTGCCAATCCTGAATCACTGGTGGCAGACCGAGTCCGGGTCTCCGATCACCGCCCCTTGTCTCGGGTATGGTGTGAAGTCTGTGCCGCCACACTCCGCTGGTTACCCTGTACCTGGATATGATAGTGAGTTAAATACGTCATCGTGGAAGCTTGTTGCGGAAAGAAAAAGCGTGGTTTAAGCACTTGTAACCTTTTGAACCATTAAAAACCACGGTGCCTCTAATAATATAACAGACTGAACGTTTAAAAGTGAACATTGGACGTGGGTTCAGTTTAATTTATACCAAAAATCTCCAAGTTTGGCCAAATTCAAAATCATAACTCATTTATTCAGTTAAGGCCCTGGTAAGGCACTTATGAACGTTACAATTGACTCTACCACCGGTCTTGTTTATGTAAAATTATTACTCTTCTAATATACCTTTATTTCGTCTTCTCAGTTCGTACCCTTCGAGAAGACGGTACGGAATGCCAAGCTGGAGAAGTAGGTAGACTTGTAGCTAAGTTGCCTCTTCCACCGGGCTTCGCTTCAACGCTGTGGCAAGCTGATGAGAGATTCAAGAAGATTTACTTCGAGTCTTATCCGGTAAGATTTCGGACAATTCACGCCTGGATCTCAAAAATGAAATGTCAAAGATTTTTGGGAAAGTATTTGTTGCACCTCTGCATGTACCTCTTTTGGTTGAAGAGTTCCCTTAGCTGTTCCATTTAAATAAAACATATTACGGCCTTTGCTTAGAAATAGGGTGATTTGATCACATTGATATAATCACAAAGTGGTTCTTTAATTCGGCTTGTTATAGGTCTCGGTTTGAGTCCTCATTTTATAAAGTACTAACTGTTCCCAGTGGTTTCATCCGTGGTTTCAAGCGGATCCTATTTTTTCTGGGATAAAAAGTATGTTATGTATTGATCCAGGTAATAAAATGTCTCTGTGCCAAATATCATCCAAATCCGCTCATTTATTTTTGCATGATTTGGTAACAAACATCCGTACATACACAATTTATAATATTAGCAGGATTATGATTATGAGGATGTGAAAAATACATACTCCATATATAACGTTGGGAAGTCAAACAACTTAGCTGATCACAATTCCCAGGGTTACTACGACACCCAAGACGCGGGCTGGATCAGCTCAGAGGGTGCGGTTTGGGTGGTGGCCCGCGCTGATGACGTCATCAACGTGGCGGGCCACAGGCTGTCCACGGCGGCGTTAGAAGACGTGGTACTACGTCACGCGAGAGTCGCTGATGCTGTAGTGGTCGGGGCTCCTGATGCGACCAAGGGTGATGTGCCGCTGTGCTTGTATGTTATGAGACCTCCACAGGATGGTAAGTGCGCCTTTACATTTTTTTTAAAATTCTTTATAAGCTTGTTTGACCACAATCTCACCATGGTAAGTGATGATGTGGCCGGAGGTGGTAAGCACACAAAGCCTAGATGGGAACTGGCTCTCAAGTGCAGCTGTCGGAACACACCGATAGGTGCTTGGCGACAGATTTTCAACTTGAAGGTGATAGCCAGCCAGTCGGGTACTACAAAGTATCCTACCACCGTGCTGTGGTTTCCTCACGATGTTTTTCTTCACCGAAAGCTCAAGCAGATTGTAGGATTCGAACCCACGACCTTCGTCGCGGTATCCGACGTCACTTACCACTGAGCTATCATCGCCTTACATACCAGATATACTTGAAACGCTATGGTGCTGATGTGTTCTATTGGATTTTGTTTTTCCATTGAATGCTTATTTGGTAAACTGTCTATAAAAGGCCTATC